>JAUMIR010000003.1:112665000-113915000 GCA_030847615.1 Gambelia wislizenii
TAAACACATCCCCTTAAACACTTTCTCTGAAAATAAAGATTTTTATATATATTTTTAGGACCAAGGTGAATTAAAAATGCTATGTTCTATGCTGGTGCATCCACCTTGAATCAGCTGTTTTGATTTGGCTGTATTTCACAGCAGAGAGACAGTGTGATGTAGTGGTTTATATATTCAGCTAGGATTCATGGGGATCAGGGTCTGAACACTTAGTCATGGAAACCCACTTTATGATGTTGGGAAAGTCACACGTTCTTAGTCTGAGAGGAAGACAGTGGCAAAAATGGTAGGCTCATCATAAGTAGGAGCTGACTTATGTGAACATATTTATTTGTTATTTTATTTGTTTGTTTGTTTAGAGTATACCCTGGGTGCCAGTTACACGACAGAAATTGTCGCGGTGCTTACCATGACTTTGTGATCACGAATCTGTCCCTTGCTGTTTATACGATTTATGTCACTGATCTGGATATCCCGGGTGGTCCTGTGACTGATATTTACACATCCAAAGTTCCGGGTTTTTTTAGGTTGTAGGTTTTTTTGGGGTTTTTTTTGCTGTCAATCAAAGATGCGATTACTCGTGTTTTCACAACCTCGGTGACGCACTTCCTTTAGAGTTCTGCGCCATGAACGATGCTATTGGCTGGCTGCTGGGGGGGAGAGAGAGGGGGCAGAGGTTTGTTATTCCCCCTTGCTTCTTTAAAATTTTAACCCTTTCAGAAGAGGCAGAAAGGATTTTGAAAGATCCAGACAGATCTTTCACTCAGACGCAGGGCTTTCCTTTTGAAATCAATCCGAGTGCTTTCCTTTTGAAATCAAGCCGCTTGGGTTTCCCCTTGCCTCTTTAAAATATTAACCCTTACAGCAGGATGCAGAGATTTCAAGCCGGCTACAGGCAGGCGTTTTGAAAGACACAGACACAGAGAGGGGGAATTAAAGGGTGTTCATTCACTCAGAGGCTTGAATATTTTAATGTGCCCGTTCTGACCCAGGGAGTTGACCAAGGCAGGGGATGAATGGGTGACCCTCTGCTCACCACGATCTCTCTGTAACATGCAGTAGAGGAAAAGGTAAAGCTGAAGGGTTTGCAGTGTAGAAATCCATTTAAAAAGGTGATTGAGTACATGCGTGCGCACACACACACACACACATCAACCTTCGTGCAGCTGGAAGGAATGCCTTTGTTTTCGGCTGGTGAGGCTGGATCTGTTGAACGGGTGACTGACCCCTCCTTTTCTGGTCGCTGATCTCTAAGCCCGCCCCCCAGTCACCATTTCCGGTCATCCCATTACCGAGACATTTTGTCCCAGGCTGTTTACATTTCCAATTTTCCGAATCCTCCAGTGACTTTTTTAAAAACCGGCACAAACTGCGGGACTGGAAGTCCCGCAGGTTGAGGGATAAAAGGTGCCCCCCCCTTCCGAAAATCACGTACCCAACCCTATTTACGTGTAAACTGCCAAGGATCGACATGAATTCTTCCCGGGATATTTTCACCGTCAAACGGCCCCCTGCTGTTCAGCCACAAAGGCCATCAGAGCAATTTACAAATTTTTGATCTGACAGTCCCCTGCCTTCAGGCTTAAAATCTAAATAGGAGACAACAGACAAGGAAAAAGTAATGGCAGTGAGGACAGGGATTAAATTTAGGAGATACTGCCAGTTCTTCTCTCCTTCCGAGGCCAAGGTAGTGGCAGTTGGGAAGGAGGGACTCTTTAATCTGCTTCTGGGTCTAATATATCACCTTTCTTCCAATATGGGAACCAAGACAGCTCACAATATAGTAACAGCACCATCTTTCAGTGCAGAGGAAGTAGTGGAAGAGAAATTGTTTCAGAGCAAAGTAAAACAGAGTTCCCACAAGCCTTCACCTTTTTATTTTTCTGTTCTGTTCTAAGGTGCCTTTTGAATTTAGATAACTCAAAATGGCTGCTGCCATAAACATGGCTAACAACTTCACAACTGATAGGTTGTTGTCATAGTAGATGACAGGTATAGCTGAATGATATGGGTGTGTCATTCTTCCAACAGATTGTTTAATTCAAAAAGTGCAGTGTTAAATATTCCTCCAAAGAAAAGTCATCTGAAGCAAGCTTATATGGGTCTTTTAATACACACACACACACACACACACAATGTTCCATTTCATGGAACCCTATTTTATATGTGAATAAGAAGAAAAGCTTTACTTACATTTAGATATTTTTTAAAAAAGAATGCTTTCAAAAAAATTGAAATATGCTTTTTACGAAGGTTTAAGATATCCTAAGTTGTATCTTGAGGAAGGGATTGGTGATAACTGTGCAGTCCTATGCATGTGTGATCTGTTTGCCCCACTGAATTCACTGGGACTTATGCCAGTACACCTGCCAATGATTTAGTGAAACAAAGTTGTCAAGCAACATCACAAAGCCATTAATCAAAAACATCACAAAGCCATTACTGTGTCATGTTTTTGAATTTTTGATCGAATCATTATTTTCACTTGTGTTCCAATTTTGTTATTGATGATGATAGTGGGGATGAGAATGAATGAAAGCATTACATTGGAACTTATAGAAATGTAAAATCAAGGAGATGATTATTTTCTACCTGCTGGGGGTGTTGATTAGATTAGTTTGTAGCAGAGTTGAAAAGATTGAATTCCTCAAGACCCTTGCCACAAGGAGTCACCTCTCCCTGGTAGAGGAACAAATCATTGTATTATAGAGACCCAGAACAGAACACAGCTTGCAGGAAGGGTTTGATCCTTGGAATTGTCATTTTGGAAATTAGATGCTGAACAAATCTTATCCAATGTCTCTTTTCATTGAATGTCTTTTTAATTATTTAAGATGCCTTAAGCACTTACTTTTTGGAACTGGAATGATGGGTAAGTAAATAAGGACTTGTTTTAAAGAAGTTTCAAGACATTCATTGGAACTAGTTAGGAGTGGGTGGTTAGGGGCTTTATAACAACAACAGCAGCAAATGAGGTCAGAAGGAGGAAGAGAAATTCCTAAGCCAAAGCATGGCAAATTAGAGTACAATTTATACAGACAGCATAGTGTGTATTTGAACATTAATGCATGTATTAGCATTAACCAACACAATTTGAAAAAACAACAATTTATAACTGACAGCAAGAGTAGGGGGAACAAATCAATTTAGTTGTGACTGAATTACCAGTTTTAAATAGTATCCTGTTTGTTGTGTCATACAAAATTGTGAGAGCAGTAGGTAAGGTTTTGTATGTTAACCCTTTTGGAGAGGTATGAAAAATGCTTTCTGTCTTAAACTGGCCTGTGTAAATCAAGGACACTACTGTAAAGAAATGGGGAAAAGCCATTCAAGCAATTGGCTGCATCATTTAATAGTCACACAAATGGAGAATCATTACAAACTCAAATTATTTAATAGAACACAACATTCGTTCTTTAGAATATCACCAGAATAAATGTTGCACATTTTTTCCAGCTATTTTGATTGTTGTCTTGCAGTATAATAACTGCCCTTAAATTTTGCAGAGGGTTGCTGATTGTCTGCATTGGATTTCTGAATTCATGTAAGGCAAATTTATGTAACACACTGTGATATCTGTAAAATAAAATATCATTATGAGATGTATCTGGTTGATGGAAGGACAGAAAGGAGGCTTTTCAACAGTATAACAGGAAGCATTTTTCCTTTTTTTAATAACTCCAATTTAGATTATTAATATTGGCTCTAATATTCCGATAAGTCAATTACTCATTAGAGCAACACACACACACACACACACACACACACACACTGGCTAAGTGCCAACAAACTGAAACATAGTGGTACTATACAAGATTTCAAAAGGATGGAAACCATCATCATTTGGTGTGGCTCTTTGATGCTTTCTGATGAGAACAGTCCCTTGTTTGTATAGATATGAAATGAGCATGAAGTTTCTGTAAAGGTGTCTTATTTTTTCCAACAATCTCAATTTGTAGATTAATTTCTTGGCTAGGACTATTGAACGTACTGTGTCCATCCAACATCAGGCTGATAGTCCTAGTGGAAACTTTCACTGCTTAGCTATTTGTAATCCAGCAGCTGAAGGCTGCATGGAGATAAGAGTTCTGTGTTTCAAATTTTTTATTACCCTCCACAGATAATAAAAGCCACAAATGTTTTATATGAATAGTCCTGCCTGTCATTTTAGATACAATTTGAATTACTTTGTTCCAGAACGCTGCTCTTACAGGAAAAGAGCCACATACAAGGTACCTTTTCTTCAATATCCTCAGTGACTGAGAAAAGGACTTCTTTTTTAATGCAATTGATAAGGAGTGGTATATAATGTTGTCTAAGAACTATTGTCCTAGCAGCCTTCAGTTGAAAAGAGTTGATTTTAATTGGCAACAAAACTACAGTTAAGTCCCCACAGGTTTTTTTTTTAAAAAAAAACACAAGCCTCTTTTCCAAGCTGCCTTGAGCTCTAATGCAGAGCTATAGTTGCCCTCTAATAACCTGTTATGAATAAAGGAAACCTGCTTCCTAGTGGCATTTTGTATACTTACCATAATTAACCATGTGATGAACTTAAGATGTCTCCACATTGTTTCAGATGTGTTATAAAGGCTACCACTTGCTATCTTAATAATAATAATAATAATAATAATAATTATTATTATTATTTATACCCCGCCCCTCTGTCAAAACAATCGGGGCGGCTTACAAAAATTAAAATACAATACAGATAAAATCCCCAAACACCCCCCACCCTCACCCTCCCCCATAAAAAAAATTAATTTTTTTTAAAGACATTGGTGACAGCCTAGATCAGGGGATTGACATGGAAAACGTCATGGAGATTATTGCTGTTGTCTTTAGGGTAGTGCATTTTGTTTTTGCCTCTTTTGGAACTTTTAAAGTTGCCTTCCTCCAACCTAGCATTTTCCCCACATGAGACCGCAAGGCCCATTTAGGACCAGTCCAGAATGCAATAAAATAGAGGAGAAGTTACTGAAGAAAGACAAAGTGTACCCTCCCACCTGCCAGAAAACTCCAAATAACTTCCTTCCTTACAAACCTAGGTGGCTAAGAGGCACCCGTCTTTTATTTTAAAAGGGCCTTGGCTGCTTGATGCCTTGCTCTCCTGCTAAACAAATAAATCACCACATTTCACCAATCCTATTCCATTCCATTCTCTTTTTTCTTCTTTTCCATTCTTTTTCCCCCTTCTTTCCCAAACTCAATACTTCTTGTACTCTACAAATCCATCTTTTCTGCTCTGAGTTCGTCTCTAGAAAATTCTCTCTCTTCCTCTCTCATCTTTCCTACCTTCCCAAAGGAATCACACAGATTTGCCTAACCACGGACCTATGTGATGTGTTTCCTCCAATTCTGCTATTTCTTCCTCTGAGGCAGCATGCCTTTTCTGTGTTCCTGAATGTGTGTGAGAGAGAATCACCCATTCTGATGAATTCTAATGAGCAAATTCACGAAAGCACATTATTTATGCTGGTCTATGACCATAATAAATTTTTGATTGAAGCATATCATTAACTTCAGTGTTAATTGTGGAATCTTGAAACTCAGGTGAAATCAGTAGAAAAAACAGTGGGTTAACATTAAAAGTTAATCAACAATTAATCCCATTTTCTGCTTCGAACACCAAATATATGAGGAAGGAGTTGGCTGGAAATACAGGTTCCAGAATTCCAAAATCTGGAATGTGCCAAAATCCAAAATTGTTCACATGGGTGGCAAAAATAGTGACACCTTTGGTTCCTGATGGTTCAGTGTATGCAAACTTTGTTTCATGTACAAAATTATTTAAAAATATTGTATATAAAATTACCTTCAGGCTATATGTATAAGGTGAATATCATGTTTAGATTTGGCTCCTGTCTCCAAAATATCTCATTATGCATATGCAAGTGCTACAAAATCTTAATGGGAGGGGGGAATCAAAATATAGAACACTTCTGGTCCCAAGATAAGGAATACTCAACCTGTAATGGCTTAAATCCAATTGCTAGTCCCAACTAGAGTAGATCCATTTAATCATTTTACATACATGTTGACTCACCATTCAACAACTGATTAAATTACTCTACTGTTAGAACTAGCTGATAGGATTTAGTCAATTTGTGTACAGATATTTTTGTTCTTCTGAGGGAGTGTTAAGACATAAAAGTTCTGATTTAGAATAGCTTACTTTCAGTTCCTGAATATTGTTACAACTGAGAGAGAATTTCCTTCAAAGATTGAATCACTTCTCAGGAATTAAAAAGATAAAGCAGAGTGTCATCTGCAAATATATTAATCTGATGAAAACTGCCATTAATGTTATGGTCCCTTGACCACCAATGAATACCAGATGATGAAGTCTGTATGCCATAGGAAGGAACTGGCAAAACCACCTCTGAGTATTCCTTGCTTAAGAAAACCCTATGAAATTCATGGGATTACCATAAGTCAATAGACAACTTGAAGGCACACACACACACACACTTGATCTTAGGATGAGCTGATATGAATTGTTTTAGATAGGTTCTATAGCTATTACAAGTAGAAACAGAGATGGGGGCAACCCTGCTTTGTTCCTCTGCCCGTTTTAATTGATGGTGAATCAGTCCCATTAATGTGTAATATCACTTCTGAATTAATTTAAAGATTCTTTGAGGCTAGGAAGCTGCTGCTGTATTCTAGTTTTGTAAGTAGCTTAATAAGAAAAGCCCATTCTATTATATCAAAGCCCATAACAATATCTATAAATAGCAAAACAATTGGACTTATAGAGTAAAACTGTTGTTGTAGTAGTGTATCTTCAAGTCATTTCTGACTTATAGCAACTCTAAGGCAAACATATCATGAGGCTTACTTGGCGAGATTTGTTTAGAGGGGGCTTGCCTTTGGCTTCCTCAGAGGCAGAGAGAGTGTGATTTGCCCAAAGTCGCCCAGTGGGTTTCAAGTGGACATTTAAACTCTGGTCTTCCAGTGTCCTAGTCCAACACTCAAACAGCTATACTACACTTTCTGACTCTAGGTGATATATAATGACTCTAGGAGATGTATAACGTTAAGGTCTTGGCCAAAGAAGCCATTAAGGTCTTGGCCAAAGAAGCAATTTTTGGCCATTCCCCCCATATACCACACTCTTCCAGAGATCTTCCAACTCTCCAGAACAGCTGGGACAATGTTTTTGTGGGGGAAGCCAAAATGCTGAAAATTACCTAACTCCCTGTTCCACAGAAAGATGCCTCTATTGGCTCAAAGAGCCTTCTGTCAGAAGAGGGACATCAACTTGATATAAACCAGTTACAATTTTTGAATGGCTGTCTGTGACATTGTATGTTTCCTATTTTCCTTCCCTTTTTTATCTTCTCTCTTTTGTCATGTTGTTCCTCGTAGTCTCTTCTGTCTGTCCATAATAATTTCAGCCAGTAAATTCCTCCTGGGAGCTTTAAAAGGGGAGATCTTTAGAATTTCAAGCCTCTTCCCCATAATTATAGGCCCACCAGAAAGAGTTTTTATATTGCTTTTCTTTCAGGAGTTTTCAGGAATAAAATCTCCCAATTTTTTTTTTTTTATTTCTAAGCTGTCTGACTAGTTGTTTAAATAAAACACCCAGTCACTTGGGGGAGCAAAACAATTGAGATTTATGTGTGTTGATTACATATATTACTGTTTTAAATTGTTAGCATTTCTTCCATATGTTTATCCAACTATGTGCGTGTTAAGCATTCTACAGAAAAGCCACATTTCCTTTCAACAATTTGACCAATCTTCGATGCATCTTTTAATATCATGCAGTGTCAACCCCTGTCATAACTGTATAATTGCCATGAAGGAAGAAAGGCTTCTTATATTAATGTGTATATAGTCTCCCTGACAAATTAAACACAGGAAATGTGATGTTTCTTTCTTCAAAGGATTTTAAAACAAGAATGAGTTGGCTTCTGTTTTCCAGCCCATGCCTCCTTGAAAGGTAGCACTTTGGTAGTGAACATAAAGGAATTATCAAGAGTATGCTTGCATATATATAAGTACTGTGATTATTGGCACCAATGCATGCCCAGCCATTTCTAGGCCTTGATCACTGTCCAGTCATTTGAGCTGTTTGTGCTCTTCTCAGAAATATACTGGAGGAAAACACGTATAGTGATAAACAGATGATATTTTGGATATACATCCTCATTGGGAAACTGCACTCCATAGCAATGTCAGTGTGGGGCAAGGGGGGGGGATTTTGATGGCTAGGTGGAAGAGGTTGGGTGTGTGTGTAGACAAGCCCATGGTTGCTGTGGACCAAGGAAATATGAAGGTAAGCTGGATTTTCCTGTTGGTGTAAACAAACCCTAAGCCTGTGAATAGTGCTTTCAGTGCTTGAGCTAGGCTGGACCTCTGGGCCTAAATCTACCCTCCCCCAATTCAGGAGATCCTTACATGGCACCTAGTCAGTAGAAAGTGATGGGAGCAGCAGAAAACTTGTGATGGTATGGGCATTCCCAGACACACAGATCACTGCTGCATATTTCCTTTTATCCTTTCTTTCCTTCATAGCTAGAACAACCAACCAGGAATATATTGTTACAGGCTCTCATTATGTTATTTTTTATATTTTAAAATATAATATCCTTTTCTACAACAAAACAGTGTATGTCCTTGAGTAAATGTGTTTAGCATCACATCAGCAGGAAGTAAAGCCTGCTTTAATCCTATAGTCATGATGGTGCTAGATGTTAAGTGAGCTTAAAATAGAACATTGCATGTGTTCAGGCTATCTTATGAAAAATATGAGCCAACCTATATGACCTATTTGTAGTGATTAGCAGTGGGTCTTCATTGTTTCAGATAAGATTCTTTCCCATCCCTGCACAGAGGGTGTCTTTACACTGGCCAGCATACTCTATGTTCTGGCCAGAGTATTCCATCCCTGGGCCTGTGGCGTTTCCCCCCATTACCTGCCCTTCGATTGTGGCAATGAAGGAGTGTCTGCATACCTGTGACCTGTGCATGAACTGGCACTTCTCTTCCCCACACCAGTTGTGTCTTCTGAGACCAGGAACAAGGCGCCTGGCATGGTGGGTGCCTCTCAGTGGGTGCCTCGTAGTGACCTCAGCAGACGCGACATGCGCAACCTGGTCAGGAAATGGCTGTGCCAAGCACTGCATGAGCAGAAACACACACACCATTGTGATAATGGAACTCGCCGTCTTTAGTACATGTCCACTCCATTTTAAGGGGTATTTGCCCTAGAATCTTGTCGGAACTGCCTGGACATCATTTGGATTAGAAATGGGGCTAAAACCCTGCATTGTCTGGACAGCCAGGCACAGGAAAGGGTAGAGACCATTTCATTTGGCCCTTGTCAACAGGGCATTAGATTCCAGAGAGTGATTGTAGTATTCTTCCATTGAGCTACAGCCCTTTCCAAATGGCCCAACTGAGTGTGTGTGGATAATGAACATAGCTATGTCCTGTAAAATACATGAAAGGAAGAGTAGCTGACCACCTGACAGAAGCTGTTCTAAGCTTTTCATGCACAATACAAGTGTATAATTTTAATAAAAACATGCATGCAGATCAATAGTTGCCTCCGAGTAGATATTTAACCAGAAGGAAATACAGTATTGCTTTCTGAAGATGTATTCATAAACATCTAGAGGAGAAGAAGGAACTCTGCAGTACACATGATTTTTTAGAACAAAATCATGGTGTGATTGTTGTTTGAGTACACAAGCCTAATCATTCTTAAGTATCGGGGGCCAGTTTTTCAGTAGTTACTGTGCTTTAACCCTCATGGTGTAGGATTAAAAACAAACTTGCATTGAATGAGTTGTCTTTTCTGACTCCAATGTGAGTTCCAGTTTATTGAGGATTATTAACATTAGAGTTAGCATTGTGGTTAGGGTTTTAAGTGCATTTCTTGTGTACTTGACCCCAATGAGAATGCCACATCTTCTGAGTGGTACTATCCCCTGAAGAGTGTCAAAAACATGTCAGGGTGGCTCTGTGTATTCCCGCCATGGGGGGATGTGTTCATTCACATCATTTGGGGGTTCCACATGAACTTACTCACAACCTGTGATTCTGGAAACAATCACTGCAGGATTCTTGATTCTATGAATTGGCCCTTTCTGCATTTATCTTTAGAGCAAGAAAAGGAGAGGACCATTTATTTTTTTGTTGCTGTTCTTTTAAGTAGAACAGATTTTCTCAGTTTGAGAATCCTAGGACTTATGTATGTGGGCAGTTTACCCTAGCTTTCCCCCATTCCAGAGCCCTGCAGTGCATTTACGCCAATCTTCCCCTGGGCAGTCTGAATGACCCCAAGGGTAGATACAGGACTGGAACAGGGGCAAGACAGGATAGAGCTCAATAAACCATTCTAATGTAATACCTGGTTTACCCAGCAAAAACCAGATCAGGCCCTATGTGTTGGCAGGAGCCTGTCCAGCACGCTGCTCCTTGCTGCCTCTGCCAGATCCCTGGCTCTCTTGAATCTCAAGAAGGGGTCCCTCAATCACGTTAGTGGGTAAAATGGTGGTGGTGGCTTCTGCAATAGACTGCCATCCTGTGTGGACTCTGGCCCATTTTCTCCAGGTAGTTAGGGGAAATGGGCCAGCACCACAGCCAGGATATGCTGGCTGTGGTACTGGGCTGTTTTCCCCCACTACCTGGAGCCAGCATATCCTGACTAATGTAGATGAGCTCCTTGATAAAACTACTATGCATGCAAGACACAACCAGTAAAATATATGGGGAGTGACAGTGTGAGTTTTCCAACTGCTTCACTAATGTATCCCAACCATGACCCACAATTAAACTCTTTTAAATAAAGGTGTTTCTGTTTCTTTTTGTAGTAATTATTTTCTCTAAGATGAACAGATACTATTAAGACTAGGAGAGTTACCACACTCTGAAGAAAAGCAGCAAAGCAGCAGGAACATTCCATCTTCTCTGCTGCCTTACTGCATGGCGTCATTGTTTGCAAAAAGGCACAGTTTTAGCCCGGCCCTCCACGGGATCAGAACAAAAGAACACCAGAAAAACGGCAACATCATGCAGTAAGGCAGCAGGAAAGAAAGAACTTTCCTGCTGCCTTGCATCTTTTCTTCAGAATGTGGTAAGGCTCTAGAAGTTCTGTTTCTATACATACTACTTACGGTATATATAAATCTGTTTCACTGTTTCAGAGAGGGAAAGCTACAATTTACTTGCTATAGACAGCAAAGTGCTAATTAGCAATGCACAAGGATGGGTTATAAGAAATCCAGTATTTTCTGCATATGGGTCCTTTGAAGTGTTCCAGGATATATGTCAGTGTGATGATATGTATACAAAGTCAACAGACATATCCTGGCATTTTTTTTCCCATCTAAAGCACATATTTCAAGAGGAGGGAGAAAGGAAGTCTGTTCCCGTTTTAAATCCACCATATTGGGGGAGGGGGATTAATACTGTTTAAAAAAATACTCAATACACTGAATAAATAAAATTAAATATATCAATATGCAACATTTAAAAAATCATGTATCTACCCCTACTTAATAGTTGGCATTTTAAGCCAGCCTAAAGAAGATGGTTTTGCATTTGTGGACCCAGGCCAGACCTTCCCCGATCCCGTAAACATAAAACACTGACAAGGTGTATATTCACAAATTGTATTGAGTACATGTAAGGTTAATATGGATAAACATATGATACATTATATATATATATATATATATATATATATATAATGTATCATATGTTTATATGATATCATAGGTGATAGATACATATTGGCAATAAAAGGGCCACAACTTTGCTAATGACTGTAAAATGGTTGGTGCACAACACATGGGTCTAGATCCCTTCATCAGCCAACCCACTGTTGGCTAATGGCACCTGTTAGTTGCCGCTGACACCCTTCAACATGGAGGGGAGGAGTCCTGGCCAAGCTCTGCCCACTTACAACCCTCCCCTCCCCTGTGAAACAAGCAAGCATAAATGGGGGAACCTCCATGAACTTGACCTTGGCCTTGAACTTGACCTTGACCTGGGTGGAGACCCCCACCACCAATTATCCCGGATCTGCACCCATGCCAACCACCACAAAAAGTGGTCCCCAATGGGACCAGCCTTCCACCAACCCTGAACAGCCATCCCCAAAGGCCTTGCCCCAACTCGTTGAGGCAGTCTGCAAAGTGAGAGGTAAATCAGGCTGGATGTATGACTCAAAGGCCCTGGAGTGCCACCTGCCTAGCCGCTTTATGATCTCCTTGGGCATGCCCTCTTGTGTCGCTGTGGTCACTGCCCCAATGCGGAAGGTGTGGCTTCCAAACTCATCCGCCAGCAGACCCAACTGTCTCAGTGCAGTCCTCAGCACACTGATGAACTGAAACTTCATCAGAGGTGTCCCATCCCTGTGCAGAAACAGGGGGTCGGTCCAGGCTTGGCGCATCTCCAGGAACCCCTGCATGATGCTTACTGGGCATAGGGACAACCCAGGCATGCTCTGCAGCTGCAGAGTCTTACCATTTCCACGCTGGTCACACTTGGAACACCGGACACGGATGCACAGTGGGTTGTCCCCAAACTCTATGTCTGTGACTTGCAGTGCCCTGCCCATCACATCGCTCTCAATGCACTGATCCGCAGGGCCCCATAGAAAGCTGTTGTGAATGCCGTGCCAAAAAGCAGGGCCTCATATTGTGGCCTGCACACTTTGCACAGCGTGGGCACCAACTTGACCAGTATGCCGTAGGAGATTGGTCACCTGACATTAGCCATCCATGGGCATGTCCCCCTCCAGCCTTCCACAGCCCTCGAGATGAGGAAGGTGGTGCAAGGATCACCACATCGCACCGCCTTGCTGAAAAAGGAAATACCAGCCATATGAATGGTGATGGTACATGGAGCCAGTCCCTGGTCCATCAAGGCCGCAAGGTAGTGCAGCACCTCACCCTCTGATGCCGGTCAGGAACCCCCATAACCATGTCTCTCCCTGAAAGCAAAAAACTGATCTACTGCCCATCTGTAGCTCACTCGTTTGGATGGCCCCAAAGAGTTAACGAGCCCTTGAATCACTGTTCTTTCCCAAGGCACCAGAGGTCTGTGGTGAAGAGGGCCGGCTCTGGGTCCATGTCCGGTGCCAACGTGTGGAACCGCTCATCCTGGAAGTGAGACAATGCATCCACAACCTTGTTAGCAATGCCAGGAATGTGCCATGCAGAGAAGCTGATGTTTGAGGTTAAACACACCAACACAAACTTGCAGACCAGCCACATGACCCTCTCTGACCTGGATGACTGCCTGTTGATAATCCGCACCACAGCCTGATTGTCACACCAAAAACAGACCTTCCTGTTCTTGAACTCCTCCTGCCAGATGACTACAGCTGCTAGTATTGGAAAAAAATTCAAGGAAGATTAGGTCTCATACAATCCCTGTCTCCCCCCATTCCGCTGGCCGGTGGTGAGCACACTAGTACCCATTGTAGAAGACCCCAAAACTCAGACTACCTGCAGCATCAGAGTACACCTGCAGCCCCCCATCTAGCACCCTGCGTTCCTGCCACAAGGTGATGCCATTGTAGTGTTCCAGAAAATCCAACCACACCCTCAGGTCAGCCTTGACCCCCCCCCCCCCCGTGTCAGCTTGATGTGATTATGAGGAGACCGGACCCATTTCATAAGGTGAGCCAACCATGTGCAGAAAGCCCTGCCCAGGGCTACCACCCTGCATGCAAAATTCAAATGACCCAGGAGGGACTGCACTTCCTTAAGGGTGGCCTTGGGGCGTGGCATGAGGTCTTGGAGCTGTTCTTTGAGACCCACCAGCTTCGAGACTGTGGTGCACATGCTGGTAACCTCTCGTCTAGATTTCTGCAATGCGCTCTACATGGGGCTACCCTCATGCTTGGTCCGGAAACTTCAGGTGGTACAAAATATGGCAGCCAGAGTGGTCTCGGGAACATCTCGGAGAGACCATATAACTCCAGTATTAACATCTCTCCACTGGCTGCCTATCAGTTTCTGGGCCCAGTATAAGGTGTTGGTTATTACCTTTAAAGCCCTAAATGGCTTGGGTCCAACTTATCTTTGGAACCACCTCCTCCCATACAATCCTCCCCACGCACTCCAGTCCTCAGGGAGGAATTTGCTTCAGCCACAAAAATTTAGGCTGTCTGCAACCTCCCAGAGGGCCTTTTTGGTAATTGCCCCCAAATTGTGGAATGGCCTGCCGAATGAGATCTGTCAGATGATGAGCCTGAGTAGCTTTAAAAAAGCACTAAAGATGGATCTCTTTTGGCAGGCCTTTCCTAATTAGATCCCAGCCTCAGGAGCTCCTGGCCTCTTTTAGTCTGCTGGCTATTTATTATTTTTTAATGTGATTTTAGATTAGTTGTTTTTAATTTATATTGGTTCAATATCTTTTTATGGGGGAGGGTGGGGTGGGTGGTGTTTAGGGATTTTAATCTGTATTTGTATTTTAATTTTTGTAAGCCGCCCCAATTGTTTTTATTTTTTTAATTATTATTATTATTATTATTATTATTATTATCAAGCAGAAGACCCCTCTCTCAGAATCCAGCGCCAAATGAACTCTGACTTCCTCAGCCAGGGGCTGGAATGAAGAAAGCAAAGACCCACACTCTGGCCCCTCAACTGGCCCCATCATTAGAAAATCATCCAAATAATGGGTGACAAATGGAGATCCCGCCCTGTTCTGCAATGCCCATTCAAGGAAAGTCCTGAAGGTCACTGAATAAAATAAAATTAAATATATCAATATGCAACTTTTGCATATGTAGTTGGCATTCTAAGTCAGCCTAAAGAAGATGGTTTTGCATTTGTGTGTATTTGTCCTTATTGTTTGAGTTTATTTTTTAGAAACCACTAGGTATTTATATTGATTGCTTTTAAAAACCATATTGGAATGGCTGATGGCTGGCTAAAAAGTGGGACAGAAGGCAGGAGTAACGGATTTTGTAGCTGAAGGGCCTTTTGCTTCTTTCCAGTGTTCAGCAGATCTCAGTGTCTGAAGATTTTCTGGCTCAGTCACTTCAGCACATGATATCTTTCCCTATATTTCATATACCTCTACTTCAAGAGTTCATTGATAGATTCATAAAAATTCTTAGTCACAAATAGTCACCCTAGTTTCCTTAGCTGTATCTTCTTGGGGCAAAGCTCTATGAGTTTTTGTTGACTTTGCCATGAAGTTGTCTTTCGCTATCCTTTTCTGCTAGTGCTTGCCAGTGATGCAGCTTTGTCCATGAATCCATAAACTACTGTCCCTCTCTCAGTTCACCCACAGATCCTCTGTCCCATGATGATGCAGAATGGTAATGAATACATTTGCATAATGCAAAGAATTTGCTGAAATATCCCTATTTTTCACCAAATATGTTTTTCACCAAATATGTTTTCCAAATGAACTTGATCTTACAATGACATTATCAAACACTCCCTCACACCCTACCTCTATCTTTCTCTAGTGTTTAGGAAACAGCCTGTGTCATGTAGTGGTTTGAGCATTGGACTGCAAATCTGGAGACCAGGGTTCGAATCCTCACTCAGCCATAGAAACCTACTGGGTGAACTTGGGCAAGTCACCCTCTTTCAGCCTCAGAGGAAGGTAGAGGCAAACCTCCACAGAACTAATTTTGCCAAGAAAACCCCATGATAGGTGTGCCTTAGGGTCACCAAAAGTCAAAAATGACTTGAAGGTACACAACAACAGTGTTTAGCAACAGTAATCATTGTCAAGATAGGATAATATTTCAGAATAATGTTTTCAGGGTGTTAAACAGCCAGTTCTTCAATTCATGCTGAATATAAAGCCCTCTATATGACCTTACTAGAGACACCTGTTATCTCTGTTGTGCCTGCCTAGGCATAATTAATGACACTCTCTTAGTGACATGAGATGAATGTTAATTTGTCACCAAATGTTTGATGGGAAGCTTGGTGCCCCTTGTTTTTTAAACAAAATGTTATAATAGAGCTACATTTATGCTCAAAAGGTGTAATTATTCGTGCATATTAAACATATGTTAACATTACACCAGAACAGCTGTATCTGAATTCATCACATAATGGCTGGAAATTGTAGGATCTAACACAGAATGAAAAGCACTGGAATAATATTAACAAAGTCGTTCATGTGTATAGATCTTATATAAACCCACCTACATAAAATGAAGGTAGCTTCTGGAGAACAATTGATAGCATCACCTTCAACAGATAAAAGGCAGTACAAAGCACAGAATATATATATATAGCACTTTGGAGTCTTCAAAATGCTAGTGATAAATGTTATCTTTTGTAATCCATACAACAACCCTTTATGGCTGATTTTGTTGCTGCTTATAACAAAGATTTGATGGCTTGTAAAGCTGCCTAGCAAGTTCATGTTAGAAGTTATATCCAATCAAAGATTTCCTCATTTGTTTTCAGTGACATATCAATTGTATTATATCAACTCTCAAAATCTAGCAATGTCCCTAATAAAGTTTGCAAACAGTAGTTTCTAAGGCTAGACAATCCAGTTGAAGTCTATGCTATGATTTTATGATTTGAAACTGATTGCTTGTACAAAAAGTTCTGCACTATTTTTCATAGCTGTTCATTTTTCCTTTGTTGTTATTTTAATGTTAACATCTGTCTCATATCTCTGTTTCCCAAGAAAAAAATATAGGCAAAATATAATTTCTACTGTGTTTGATGTATTTTGCCATTCCCTCTTGGCATGGTATTTAGTATAATCTTCATTTCCAGTTACAGGAAACTGTATTGTTTTTACTGCATTTTACATTGAGCCATTGTTTCTATACCGTATTCAGATTCAAGAGACCACCCAGAAATTATTGTTCAATGATCAGTATATCCACAATGTACAAGTTATAGCAGTCTGATACCACTTTCATTCTCATTGCTCCATCCTATTGAATCCTAGGATTGTAGTTCAGTGAGATGATTAGAAATCTGTTCTAGAGACCTCTTCTATACTCCTGAACTACAGCACTATGCAGTATAAGTAGACTGTGTATATGAAACTAAATAACTACTGGCTGCTGAATCCTGTCATGGTCAGTCCAAGGCATTTTGCTACATGAAGCTGAGGATAAAATAGTACACACACACCCATCCTTTTGCTTGTGCAGAAGCTGGATGGACTGGCAGGGAATCCTTGCTTACAGAAAACTTGGAAATATTTTGTTAACATTAATTTGTTATCTTACTTTGTTATTTTTTGTTAGCAACAGATTTCAATCATTAACATGTCAAATGATTTTATTTGAGAGTTTCTCACAATGTTAACTCATTAAGGTCATTTCCAGCAATTCTAAGTGATATGTTAAACTTTAATTTAGCAAATGAATCAACTAATGGATTAATTTTCTTCTCAGTTTAAGACCAACAAAGTAGACTGCCCTTACAATTTAACAGGATTGCTCTAATGTTTCCAAGCTGTTCTTGTTGATGGGATAGGATCCAAAACAACAAGGAAGTGTGATAATAATTATATATAGAGAGATATAACTAGTTTGTTAATACAATGCTATTTTAAAGATGATGATTTCAATTTAAAGCAATACAACCACAAAAGGCTTTTTTTCAGCATGCAAAACCCACTATGTGGGTTTTTGTTAGTTATAATGCTAATGCTGCCATAATTGGGTGTCTAAGCAGGGAGTACTATAAGTAAAACAAGACGCTGTCCCTTTAAATACAATGTGAGTTATAGGCTTAGAAGCTTCACAGTTCATCATAAAAATGGGGTTAGCAGTCACTATGGTACTTCATCATTGAGAGAAAAATACTCAGGGCAGTCAAGGTAAGCCTAACTTCCATTACATATAAAATACATAAGAAGCAAATTTCTTTAGAGCATTATAACTAACAAAAATGTTTTTTAAATGAACAGACTGTAAAAATCAAGGTCCATGCTGCAGAAGTGGGGAAAGGGCTCACAGCAGTTTAAAAACTGTGGTAAGCACAGCTGAAATACTTATGGTTAGATACTTAATACAGCTAAATGGTTTAACCAGTTAAAATAATTCATTTAATATTAATGTAGGAAGGAATACTACAGTCATTAAATATCCTGGTGATAAAGACACTGATGAAGATCCAAGTAGGATCGAAACAACTGGATAAAGAATCCGGATAAAAGTTGTTTGTTTGTATTAAACCAATTGTAGGTGTAAAAATATTGTCAAACTTTCATACTGGTATTGTTAATATTTATTGTAAAAGAGTTATTTTTGGTTATAATATATTAAGCCAATTGTGGATGTAAAAATATTTGTCAAACTTCATGTTGGTATTGTCAACAATTGCTGAAAAAGAGCTGTCTTTGGTTATAATTATTCTGTATTAAGTTAGTGAGGATCATTATGCTGTATTAAGCTATTTGTGTATGTAAAAATTGTAAGCTTTATGCTGGCATAGTGGGTTTTGCATGCTGAAAAAATGCCTTTTGTGGTTATATTGCTTTAAATTGAATTCATCATCTTTAAAATAGCATTGTATTGTATTAACAAACTAGTTATATATATATATATATATATATATATAATTATTATCATATTTCCTTGTTGTTTTGGAGTGCCATATCAGACACCCTCCATCAGAGTTATTTGATGGGATAGGATCCTCCATTGACCCTAGGCAGCAGAGTCCTTCAGGGAGATCTATACAGGCTGTGTGGCATATACAACCTGTACTGCAACCAAGGGGAATGATGGATAGACCCAAGAAGAGCTCCATTGCCCCTTAGTATCTGCTGATAAAAGCAGGTTTCTCATTCTGTCTAATGATCTAGCTGACCTAGATTCTGTGATCTTATTCTGCATTTCTCTAGTAGTGATAAAACTGTTAGTGATAATAGACTAAAATAATACATGTACTTTTACCACAAATAGTGAAAGAAGAGCAGCCTAGCCAGTCTTCCTTTCCAAAATGTGAACAGGAACTGAAAATAAAATTGAGATATGGAGGCTATGGGCTACAGGCTTTGAGGATGGAAGTTTGTCTAGAAATGCCTCATATTGTGTAACAACTATTTTGACCATTTAAATGCAGGATGTGTTATTACAATAGGAACTGTCAGAATTAACTTGATTCTCCCATGCTAAGCCTTATTAAGCACTCCATCTCAATAGAGCAAACACAATTAGCTGGAATTAGAGTTACATCACCTTCACCGATGGGTGTAATTGATGTGAGATGAAGTGAGTCTAATAAGCTTGACCTTGACTCTACTCAATGAGTATTTTGGATCACCACATTGAGAAACCAAAAGAGGGAAAATGATACATGCACACACATACTTATAATAGCTGAAAACTCTTCCTTGTAAGATGATTGGCTCCTTCTTTAGGCTACAACTTGTTTGTAAGGTGGGTAACTCAGTTGAGTTAAACCATACATTTTTGAGATGCAGAAAAATAAGCATTGACTGAAAACATGCATCCCAATGTTATAAAAAAATGTTAATGTGTTAGCTTCAAATAACTGGTCTTGTGTAAATTTTGGGCATGCCTGCCTGAAGCAAATCCCAAGAGGACATGAGACAGTTAAGAATATCAGTCAGCTTCTGGCCTAGATCCAGAAAACCTTGAGGGAGCTCCTGTGTGTACACGTCTTAGCAAGTTCAGGAACCAAGAAAGCCCTTCACATAAACATACTTTATGTCTTTGTGAGGAAGAGAATGATTCAGGTATCTAGTATTACTAGCAGAAAATAGGAAAGAGTTGGAATGGCCATTGATGACAGTCAAGGAAGAAAGTGCAAAGGCAGGGTTACAGCTGAACATTAAGAAAACTAAACAAACAAACAAACCACAGATGATGTACATAACTTTGAAGTGAGTGATGAAGACATCAAAACAGTTAAAGCTTTTCAATACCTTGGCTCCATCATAGATCAAAATGGAGAGTATAATTGAGAACTCAGAAGAAGATCCTCAGGTGTAAAGATATATCATTAAATACTAAAGTCAGGCTCATCCATGCCTTTCACTTTCTTTGTATGGTTGTAAAAGCTGGACAATGAAGAAAGCTTACAGGAAGAGAATTAATTAATTTTAAATGTACTGGGAAAGAATACGCCAGATACCATGGACAGCCAAAAAGACAAATCAATCAATTCTAGAGGAAATCAAGTCTGAACTTTCCCTAGAAGCCAAAATGACTAAACTGAACATACTTTATTTTGGACATATTGTGAGATGACATGAGTCATTAGAAAAATGTTAAAGTGGGAGGCAGTAGGAAAAGAGGAAGGTGGATAGATCCATTCAAGAAACCATGGTCCTGAGACTGCAAGGCTTGAGCAGGATTGTTATTAACAGGTTGTCTGGGATGTATCTCATTCTACATAAGTCAAAGCCTACTTGGTGGCAATTAACAACAAATTGTAGTATCACTGCATGTAACTAACTTTGTCAGGATCTAAGCCTCATAATCATTTTACTAGCTAGTCCTCTGCTGACAAACCTTACCCATTCCACAGTTTGGGCTATGTAGTTCACCAACATTTACTATTCTGTTACAATCTGGTAATATTTTGAATGTATCATCCTAATGTAGGTGTATAAATTGAAATGTTCTCTTGTGGAAGCAATTTGTGTTTGGCACTATCTCATGTAAAAGAATAGCAAAAAAAAATCTATGCTGTGCTGGAGAAATTAAATGAATGAGTTTTTTTTATAGATATGCACAGAACAATGTTTAACTAATGCCTGGATAGTGGAGTGCTTAAGTGTTTGAGAAGCACACAGTCTAGCTTGAAACAATTACATTAAATTTTGATGTTTGAATGGGACAGTAGAAGAGAAGAGGACTGGGGATAAGGGTCATTTGAAAGTACATGTTAATGCACTGCAAATCTTTGAGATCATATGAAGTATGTGTGAGGGCTGACAGAGAAGGTAGTGCTAAAATCTGAAGCACATAACCATGTATACAATGCTGAGAGAGAGAAAAGGCTTCTCTCCCATTTTCAAATCTGAAATCTCAAAGTGAGGGGCTTAGCATCATTCTCCGATAAGTGATTGGAACACAATAGAGAAGCTATGATTTTCTCAGTCACAATTGGCATTACAAATGGTACCCAGGGGTAATAGTGATTTGTGCAACAAATGAAATTAGAAGAGCTATTATATGGGAGATAGAGGGGGCATTCACACTATTTAAAAAAACTCACCCCCCCAAAAAAAATCTGGCCTGATAATGCCACGTGACATATAGTCTTTCCCCCAAACTGGTGTGCAAAGGGCACACAACATATGGCCCTACTCACAGCAAACTCAGGGAATACCCCTCTTAATCTGGGTTTTAGAAAACCATGGTTTTCTCCAAAGTTTGCTTGAATCTTCAGAGAAACCTGTTGTGTGATCAGTCCATCACTCTGGAATTTGGGGGCATGGGGAGGAGAGGGAAGGACAAGCACAGCCTGAGCTGCCACTGTTTCCCTCCTCCTCACCACCATGTCTCATTCCAAAGGCAGAGCCCCAGTGGTAGTCACTTTCTCTGAGGACAGAACCCAGTGAGCCCCAGCACTACAAGGCTACCTGCCTGTTCTGGCTTCAGAGGGCACAACTACAGCTGACACTTTGCTTTTCTGGCACACAGTTTTCTCTCTGAGCTCTGGGAAAAGCAAAGCCCCCATGGTAGCTGCTTCTCTGAAGCCAGAATGGGTGGCTTACTAACAATGGCAGGGCGGGCAGGCATTCTGCCTTCAGACTGGGTCAGTCACACGGGTGCTTAGCTTTTCTGGCATACTGTTGCCCCTCCAAGCTCAAGGAAAAGCAAAGCTCCCACAATACCTAGAATCATAGAATCATAGAGTTGGAAGAGACCTCAAGGGTCATCCAGTCCAACCCCCTGCCATGCAGGAATAAAAAATCAAAGCATTCCCAACAGATGGCCATCCAGCCTCAGTTTAAAAACCTCCAAAGAAGGAGACTTCACCACACTCTGAGGCAGTGTATTCCACTTCCAAACAGCTCTTACTGTCAGGAAGTTCATTCCTAATGTTTAGGTCAAATCTCTTTTCCTACAGTTTGAACCCATTGCTCCGTGTCCTAGTCTCTGGAGCATCAGAAAACAAGCTTACTCTATCCTCAGGATGACATACCTTCAAATATTTAAACATTGGCTATCATGTCACCTCTCAACCTTCTCTTCTCCAGACTAAACATGCCCAGCTCCCTAAGCTGCTCTTCATAAGGCATGGCTTCCAAACCTCCCACCATCCTGATCGCCCTCCTCTGGACACATTCCAGCTTCTCAGTATCATTCTTGAATTGTGGTGCCCAGAACTGGACACAGTATTCTAAGTGAGGTCTGCCCAAAGCAGAATAGAGTGGCACTATTACTTCCATTGATCCAGACACTATACTCCTATTAATGCAGCCTAGAATTGCATTGGCTTTTTCAGCTGCTGCATCACACTGCTGACTCATGTTCAACTTGTGGTCCCCTAAGACCCCTAGATCCCTTTTGCATGTACTGCCATCAAGCCATGTGTCACACATCCTATATCTGTGCTTTTCATTTTTATTGTCCATGTGTAATATCCTACGTTTCTCCCTGTTGAAATTCATTTTGTTAGTTTTGGCCCAGCTTTCTAATCTGTTGAGGTCATTTTGGATTCTGATCCTGTCCTCTGGGGTATTAGCTACCCCTCCTAATTTGGTGTCATCTGCAAACGTGATAAGCATGCCCTCTGTTCCCTCATCCAAGTCATTGATAAAGATGTTGAATAGCACTGGGCCTATGAGAGAACCCTGTGGCACTATTCTCCAGGATGAAGAGGAGTCCTTGATGACTACCCTCTGGGTTTGGTCAGTCAACCAATTACAAATCCACCTAACAGTTGCATTGTCTAGCCCACAGGTTACTAACTTTTTTGCAAGAATATCATGGGGGACCTTGTCAAAAGCCTTACTGAAATCAAGATACCCTACATCCACAGCATTCCCTTCATCTATCAAGTTTGTAACTCTATAAAAAAAAAGAGATAACATCAGTCTGGCACAACTTGTTTTTGAGAAATCCTTGTTGACTTTTAGTGATCACAGCATTCCTTTCTAAGTGGGTTACAGACTATCTGTTTAATGATCTGCTCTAGAATCTTTCCTAGTATTGATGTTAGGCTGACTGGGAGATAAATATTTGGGTCTTCTTTTTCCCCTTTTCAAAGATGGGGACAACATTTGCCCTCTTCCAGTCTGCTGGGACATCTCCTGTCCTCTAGGAATTCTTAAACATTATTGACAGCGAGTCTAAGTTTACTTATGCCAGTTCTTTTAATACCCTTGGATGAAGTTCATCTGGCCCTGGAAATTTGAACTTATTTATACTGGCCAGGTATTCCTGAACTACCTCTTTACCTATTCTGTGCTTCATTTCCCCTACTGCATCACCTGCTCCATTTTCTCCAGTTGTGCACTATCCCCCCTTTGTGAGAAGACTGAAGCAAAGAAGATGTTAAGTAGTTCTGCCTTTTCTCAGTCCCCTGTTAGCCTTTCACCATCTTCTCCCCGCAGTGGCCCTACAATTTCCTTGTTCTTCCTTTTGCTACGGACATACCCCTCAAAGCCCTTTTTATTGTTTTTAACCTCTCTAGCAAGCCTGAGCTCCAGCTGAGCCTTGGCTTTTCTGACTTAACCCCTACATGAGCTGGCTAATTGTTTGAATTCTTCTTTGGTGATTTCTCCCTTTTTCCATTTCTTGTACCTGTCCTGTTTAAGTTTTAGCTCAGTTGAGAGTTCTTTCGACATCCATCCTGGTTTCTTTAGGCACCTGCCATTTTTCCTCCTCATTGGAACTGCTTGAAGTTGTGCCTTCAACATCTCACTTTTAAGAAACTGCTATCCCTCATTAACTCCCTTCTCTTTTAGTATTCCTGACCATGGGATCACCCCCAGTAATTTCCTAAGTTTTCTGAAATCAGCTTTCTTAAAGTCTAGAATGCATGTCTGACTATGCTTGGCTTCCCCTTTCCTCTGTATAACAAACTTCAGGAGAACATGGTCGCTCCCCACTAAGGATCCCGCCACTTCCACAGCATTAACCAGGTCATCCCCAATGGTTAGAATCAGATCTAAAATAGCTGATCTCCTTGTTCCCTCTTCCACCTTCTAGACAATAAAGTAGTCTGCAATGCAACTGAGGAATTTGTTGGACCTTAAATTCTTGGCAGAATTGGCCTTTCAGCAAATATCAGGATAGTTGAAATCCCCCATTACTACTACATCTCTCCTTTATGAATGTGAGGTCATCTGTTCCAGGAAGGCATCATTCAAGTCCTTGGTTTGGCTTGGAGGCCTGTAGTAGACCTCCACAATGACATCCCTAATGTTTCTCTCCCCTTTAATTTTTACCCAGATGCTCTCAGCCTGACTCCCATGATTTAAATTCACAGGTGTACACATCCTTAATGTATAATGCTACTCTGCCACCTTCCTGTTTGGGCTATTTATGTGAAATAGGCTATACTCTTCTATTCCTTTTTGTAGATTGCTCTATCTCTGATATATTTAGTGATTGCATTTCCTTTTTCAATAGTTCCAATTTCATCTTAACTTTTTTATTATTTGGATTTTGATCAAGTTGACTTTCCATCATTAGTAATTCCTGTAGAAGTTGCTGGGTTTTCTCTCTCTGTTGTTTCCTTTTCCCGCATGCCTTTTTTATGAAATACCCCCACATTACTGCCTTACTGGCTTCCCAGACCGTGATTTTCTTAACCTCATCCGATGAATTTTCCTCAAAGTACTGTTTCAAGGTATTCCTTGCTAATTTAATGCTTTCTTCCTCTTTCAGCAAGTTATCATTCAGTCTCCATTGTATCTCTCTTTTTCCCTCAGTTAGTGTAAGCAAAATGGCGTTATGATCCGAGATCCATCTCGGCTCAATTTCCATATACTTGATCATTGGTACAATCATTTTAGTTACTAAAAACATATCAATTCTAGAGAGTGATCTATGAGCATCAGAGTAAAAGGTGAAACCTTTCTCCCCTCTATATTTCTACCTCCAGACATCAATCAATTCCAATTCTTCTTTTAATTCAAAAAAAGATTTTGGGTAATTTTCCCTGATTCTTCCTTATGATCTTATCTGATTTCCTGTCATTTCCTGGATCCAGCACCACATTCCAATCCCCTAGCAGCACCAAGTTTTCAAAGGTTAGATCACACTCTGTTATTTCTTTTTTCAGCTTATTGAAAAACTTTTCTTGGGCCTGAATTGGTGTGCATACTCCTACTATTAGCAATTTTATTCCCTGAATTTTCATTTCAATCCCCACATATGACCCTTCTTCATCCATCAACACCAATTTAGCTTGTAATCTCCTATTCACAAATATAACTACCCCTTTCTTTCTTTTTCTTTTTTCTTTCTTTTTTCTTTCTTTTTGTCATTAGCTGATATGAAACATTGTCCCAATCTGGGATTTTTCAATAGTTTCTCATCTTTTTTCCTAATCCGTGTCTCTTAGAGGCATATAATGTCCAGTCTTGATTTTTCTAAGTAATGAAAAATCTGTTTTCTTTTATATTCAGTGTTTAACACAATAAAGGATTTCGGGACTTTTCCCGACTTTTTTGAAAAGTAGTGCATTTTCGATAGTCTGAACAAGCATTACACTACTTGCTGTGTGAATTACCAGCAATCTTTCAGATACATTCACATTAGAGCTTTGCCATGATTGGTTGAACTCACCAGGGAGGGGTTTGGACAAGGAGGGGATGGAAGAAAGATCCATGTTGTTTCCAGCCACGAAAAAGACTGTGAGTGCTAGCCTTGTGTGTGTGTGTCTTTCCTTCTCTCCCTCCCACCTTGCCACTTTCAGTCTCAGTGTGTGTGAATGATCTAGTCTCCCCTCCTGAGATCGCGTCCCTTCCCTTCTCCCTATCTTGTGCTTAGCCACGAAAAAGACTGGAGTGCTAGCCTTGTGTGTGTGTGTGTCTTTTCTTCTCTCCCTCCCTCCTTGCTATCTTGTGCCCAGCTGCTATGATTTGAAGAATTAAGCAAGCTTTTTCCAGTCTCTCTTGTGTGTGTGTGTGTGAATGTTCATCTCAGGCATTCCTGTGGTAATCAGAGGATGTGCTTGGGAGGCCATGCCCCTGTCTCAGTCTGTGTGTGAATATCAAAGCAGAACACAGCTGAAAACTAAACCAATAGATCAATTAAGCAATAAACCGATAGATCAATTAAGCAATATATCATCTGAATGATGCACTACAGCTGCGAAACAGCAATAAAGCGCAAATTACCGCAATAAAAACTGTCATGTAACTGAAGCCACAGTCTCTGATCTTCTGCTCTTTTACAATACCTCTGGTTTCCAATATCACCATCTCTTCTCTGATGTAGAAATCTTTACTTTTGACAGATTCTTCCAAAATCACATCCTTCCCTCTGTTATGAAATCTCTTGATCTCAGCAGGTTTCCCCAGATCATTTTCCAAATTCCAACACGATTCTTCTTCTCCCTTCTCTGAAAATGCAGAGACAACCCAGACATTTTCCACCTCAGAAATTGTTGTCACAAGTTGAACTTCCATCTTTTCAAGATCCTCATCCTTCTGGCTAGACCCTCCAAAAGTGTTAATCTCAATATCTTCAAAAATTCCCCTCCAATCTCTTTTTATCAGTCTCTGGTTTAACTTTTCTCTCAGCAATTTCATGTCCTTGTATATTTCCTGCTAAATTACTTGATCAGCTGGAATTTATAAGCCTTCCTCCAAGGGTGTCTTGTTAATTTCTTTAAACATCGGCCTCTTTAGGATCAAGATATCCCAAACTCTTTTGTATAGTCAAGAAATTTTCCCAGCAATAACTCTATAGATATAAGTGCCAAACTGCCAGTTTTATCTGTTATTTTGTTGCCCCTGGTAACAATGTATCCCTTTGTCGAAACAATGTCCTCATGATTACTCTCACTCTGTTAGGAATAACCCAACATATTTCCACCAAAAATAAAGAAAAAATAAATTTTCTAACATCCAATTACAGTTGTCTCTCTGTATCATGGATTTGGTATCCACGGCGTGAAAATATTCTTAAAAAAATAATAATCCAAAAAGCAAACCTTGATTTTGCTATCTTATATAAGGGACACCATTTTGCTACACATATAATAGGACTTGAGTATTCACAGATTTTGGTATCCACGGGGGTCCTGGAACCAAACCCCAGCGAATATGAAGGGACAAGTGTATATCCTTCATCCATTTAAATAGTTACATCACTACCCAATTAAACTGTTGGTACACACAATACACTTTTTAAAATAATCCTTACAGTCCCTCATCTTAGTCCAGAAAGGATGCAACTCACCAAGGTAATGATGTCACTGCAGAATCAAAGACCCCTTTAATTATAATCCATAAATCCCAGATGTTGCATAAAGAACTACACATCAACCCTCATATACACAGGACCACTGTCTGAAGTTTCTCTTATCCACGTCTGAAAAAATATGTCCTCTCTAGACATTTTCTAGGTCCCTCAGATTGATTCTATGGTATGCTTCCACTGGAAGTTGGACCAGAAGTCATTCATTTCAATAAGGTTGGCTATTATCCATGGTTTCATGTATCCATGGTAAGTACCCTGTGGATACAAGGGGCAACCTATAATTAAAGAAAGCAAGATGGCTTATTGTCCTTATGGGCTTGCTTTTGGTAGTGTGAGCATGCTAGTGTCCCATGCTACACCCATGCTCCAGTCACGGCCAACCATTTGGATTCTTGCATTCGGCACAGTTAGTGAGGTTTCCAGGCATTTATGGATGATTTCCCATACTCCTCATGATCCCCATGAAATTCACAAGCTGGAACGTGGTTCTGTGCGGGTAACCGTCACTGTCAAAGCCTCCCCTCACATGAAGCCCCATGGAGGAGCATTAACCAGCCATAGCCATTGACAGGAAGTGGAAAAAAATAGAAATTTCTAACCATTCATATACTCAGCAAACTATTTCAAAATATATTGTGGTAATGCCTTTTTTAGGTCAGCCAAAAAGGCAGATAAAAGTCCCTGTGCAAGCTTTCAAAATTGGGCAAAAATACATTATTTTGTTTTTTAAAGGCAGGAGAAGAAGGAATAACAGTCTTAAAAGACATGTAGTCTGCATGTTTACTTCAGATGGTTTGAGAGGATTAAACTGAGTCATAGAATCATAGAATTGTAGAGTCGGAAGAGACCACAAGGACCATCCAGTCCAACCCCCTGCCACGCAGGAAATCTTGATCAAAGCATCCCCGACAGATGGCAATCCAGCCTCTGTTTAAAGACCTCCACGGAAGGAGACCCCAACACACTCCGAGGGAGTGTGTTCCACTGCTGAACAGCTCTTACTGTCAAAAAGTTCCTCCTCATGTTGAGATCGAATCTCTGTTCCTGGAGCTTGCATCCATTGCTCCATGTTCCAGTCTCTGGAGCAGCAGAAAACAAGCCTGCTCCATCCTCAACATGACACCCCTTCAAATACTTAAACAGGGCTATCATATCGCCTCTTAACTGTCTTTTTTCCAGGCTAAACATGCCCAGCTCCCTAAGTCACTCCTCATAAGGCATGGTTTCCAGACCTTTCACCATTTTAGTTGCCCTTCTCTGGACATGCTCCAATTTGTCAATATCCTTTTTGAATTGTGGTGCCCAGAACTGGACACAGTATTCTATGTGAGGTCTAACCAAGGCAGAATAGAGTGACACTATTACTTCCCTTGATCTAGACACTATAGTACTATTGATGCAGGCCAAAATCACATTGGGCTTTTTAGCTGCCGCATCACACTGTTGACTCATGTTCAACTTGTGGTCTACCAGGACTCCTAGATCCCTTTTGCACGTAGTCTCATTCAGCCAGGTCTCTCCCATCCTATATTTATGCATTTCATTTTTCTGCCTTAAGTGCAGTACCTTACATTTCTCCATATTGACTTTCATTTTGTTAGCTTTGGCCCAGCTCTCCAGTCTATCCAGGTCATTTTGAATTTTGATCCTGTCCTCTAGGGTATTAGCTACTCCTCCTAATTTGGTGCCATCTGCAAATTTGATTAGTATGCCCCTAATTCCATCATCCAAGTCATTGATAAAGATGTTGAATAGCACTGGGCCCAGGACAGAACCCTGTGGCACCCCAGTGGTCACATCTTTCCAAGATGAAGAGGAGCCACTGCTGAGCACCCTTTGGGTTCGGCCGGTCAATCAATTACAAATCCATTTAACAGTTAACTTGTCTAGCCCACATTTTACAAGCTTGTTTGCAAGAATGTCATGGGGACCCTTGTCAAAGGCCTTACTGAAATCAAGGTATGCGATATCCACAGTGTTCCCAAGCTGGTAATTTTATCAAAAAAAGAGATCAGATTAGTCTGGCATGACTTGTTTCTCTGAAACCCATGTTGACTTTTTGTGATTATGGCATTGACTTCTATTAAATGTTCACAGACTCTCTGTTTAATGATCTACTCTAGAATCTTCCCTGGTATTGATGTCAGACTAACTGGACGTTAATTGTTGGATCCTCTTTCCCCCCCTTTTTGAAGATGGGGACAACGTTTGCCCTCCTCCAGTCTGCTGGGACTTCTCCTGTTCTCCAGGAGTTCTCAAAGGTTATTGCCAATGGTTCTGAGATTACATTTGCCAGCTCTTTTAATACTCTTGGATATAGTTAATCTGGTCCTGGAGATTTAAATTCATTTAGATTAAGTAGGTATTCCTGTACTACCTCTTTGCTTATTCTGTGCTGGATTTCCCGTATTGTGTCCTCTGTTCCATTCTCCTCAGGTTGGTCCCCCTTTTCCTTTTCTGAAAACACTGAGGCAAAGAAGTTGTTGAGTAATTCTGCCTTTCCTCTGTCCCCTTTTAGCATTTTGCCATCTTCTCTGTGTAGTGGCTCTACCATTTCCTTCTTCCTCCTTTTGCTGCGGACATGCCCCCAAGAAAACCTTTTTATTGTTTTTAACCTCTCTAGCAAGCCTTAAATTACATGCTATGATGATGTTAGCTTAGTATGTTGATTGAATGCACAAAGAAAGCAAATTACCCACTCACCCTGAGAGCAATGTGTCTGACTAGGAGGGCTTCCTTTACGTGTGGATACTCTCCATGCAGTCAGGAACAAGAAGGAGCAGCAGCAGCAGCAGCTCACCAGTCATATGGAGCATCCACATGTAAGGCATACTCTCAAACATTTCACAGATGAAAACTAGGACGTGTGGCCAAGCAACATCAGAGTGTGGTCAAGATGGCAAAAGTTGTTAATGAGGAAGAACAGACAAGCTAGGAGAGGCTGCAGCAGTTTGCTTTTGTCTGAGCTGCCTGGGGAGGACACAATTCTGCCCTTCCTCTCCCCTCTGTTTAGTTAATGGAGTACAAACTACTTGCACTTTGAGCTCAGTTTGCAGCAACTGAAGTAAACTGAGAACAAAGTGGGAAAGTGGGAGCGGGAGAGTATAATGGGGACATTTTAAAAGCAGCTGAAAAGGTGGGACAACAGATGATTAATAGGAACTGTTCCTGCCAAATGGGAACAGTTGGAGGGTATGGTAAGGAAACTCTCCTTTTCAGACTCATTGCTTTAGGCTTACCAGGTTATACACTAATGGTGCCTGGGCTTGCTGATTACAGGAAAACTTAATACTGTAAATCAAAGGCAATAAAATTTGGTTCTCCATTTTGAGAATACAAAAAAAAAATGCTTGAAAGCACAAACCTATCTAATTCTGGTTGCAAAGTTCATAACGGTCAACTGGGAGTAATCCATAAGGTAAGATTTTTCAATTGACCGTATCCCTTTTTGTTGTTTTCTTCTTTGTGTGATGTTTGTGTTTGCTTGCTCACCTCAGCAGGGGTTCTTTCATATTTCTTGCACATTAACAGAATGACAGGTCTGTACTTTGATCACAAATTGGTCATATTCATGGTCCCTTCTAGTCACTTTGCCAAACTGCTGGGATTGCTGAGTTGGGCAAAATCCTCGGAAGAGACGTTTACTGCATCATGTATTTCTCCTTCTTTTAAACAGTATCTGTGAGCATATGTTGGTTTATCAAACAGTCAGCTCAACATACTGAACACTGGGGATTATCCTGAAGTACACTTTAAAACTTTAAGCATTATTCATAGTAAGAAAAATAAGCCGGCACTTTGTACAGTATTTCACAGCTTCCTATTATCACCTCAGTATTTCCATTAAGCTTAAATATACCAGGAAAAAAATGTTATATAGTCTTTAATTTATTCCATAGTACTGCATTTCAGATATATTTTTATTTCCTAAAATGAAAAAGGGAAACAGTAAGTGTGATTTTAGAAAATTAAGGACATTTAAATTCTGAACTGATAGCTTTGTAAAGAAGAAAACTGAGAAAGTAAATAGCCTATATTATCCAAGTTAGGACCAAAGCAGTCATTTTGTAAATAATTAGCATGCATGTATGTATTCAGTTTAGCTTTGGTTAATTGCAGCTGTGTAGAAAATTATCTTTTCCATAAACTTTGTGTGGTAGACTTACCTCTTTATTTTAAATGGAGGTAATTGACAATGCCAGCTTTTGTGGCTTTGTTTCCAACTCTGTTTGGTGGCATGTCAGGGAAATGAAAGTACCTAAAGTCCTTTAGATTAGTTGACATACAAACATCTGTCCATATTGCCCATTTTCAGCTCTACCATCTGGGAAGGAACACCATGGATAGGGACAAAATTCAAGAATATGGCATCTAACAGCTCCTCGGCAACCCTCCCAGATTGAATTGGCCCCTCAGTCTATATAAATTTTTATGGATTTAGATTTTTTTTTTCCTGGACAATTTTTCTCTGAACTCAAAGAGTGTATGTAATGGTGGCTAGTGGCTGCCATGTCAGGAAGGTCAACCCATCTGGGGTTTAGTCTTAACTTCAAAGGAGCTATCAAAAGGGATTTGAGGGACACAGGGTTCAGCACATTGTTTAGCTCTTTTAAAACGTTAAATGGATGCACAGCCCCACTGATATGGGAGCCACCATTTGCTACTAGTGTTCTTCTTTTCTTTTTGAAACTTCACTCATTTTTTTTCAGTAGACAATGCCATAGCAATGGCCTTCATTTTTTTTTTAATTTCTCTCTCCATTAGAAGAATGACTCTTCTAAGACTGTGCTTGCCCTCTACAGTTCTTATAGGTTTTATACTTGGAGTGGGTGGGTTACGTTTTATAATGCATGCTGATCAGTGGACTAGACACATCCTTTTACATTATCTAAATGTTTTAATGGATCAGTCTAAGCTATTGGTCAACCAACATCTAGCTGACAAACCAAACATATATGATTAAAAAAAAAACATTTATTTTACCCTGGTAAAAAGACAAGCTTAATCAGGGCTTTAGTATTTCTTCTTTTAAACTTTATTTTGTACATCATGTGATATAATCCTAAGCATGTTTATCTGATTAAGGTGTTATATACATGGGATAAATACCCCACCTTGCCCCCATCTGAGAGCTTTGCAGTCAATATGCTGCAGGGCTTTTGCCCCGATCTGCCCCCAGGCAGTCCTTAGGTGCTCAGGTGGGGGCAAGCCAGAATAGGGCCTGATAAACCCAGTTTATTTTTTTTTCCACCAGGAGGGACAGATAGGGCCCCACATGTCTGCAGGTGTCTGATCCTGCTGGCTGCCCTGTTGCTCCAGCTGCCAGTCACTCTTACTCTTCTAGGTCTGGACAGCAGGCTTGCAGCATGTGACCATGGTCATATGCCTTGTCACATGGTGTGCACTGGCTTACAGGGCCCAACAGAGCAAGGGAAATGGTGGTAGTGACAGCTGCAGGGATGGGACAGTGTGCCTGATTGGACTATAGCCCATTCTGTGCAGGTAACATGGGAACAATGGCCAGATCCACAGCCAGGATACACCAGAGGGGAGCTCATGTAGATAAGCCCTAAGTCTTACTGAGTTCAGTGAGCTGGATCCCAAGCTAGTCATAGTTGGGACCTACTGAAATCAATGGGATTTACATTAGTCATTACTTCAGTCCCATTAATTTTAGTAGCCACATCCTAAATATGATGAAGTCTGGATCCAATCTAGTGGGATGCATTTCTAGAAGGGGGTTTGGGATTGTCACTTGACTCATCTCTCTCTCTCTCTCTCTCTCTGGCTTTTCTTTGCAAATGAAGATTCAGGAAGAAAAGCGAGAGAGAGAGAGAGAGAGAGAGATGAGTCAGGTGACAATCCCAGAGTAGGGCCTACTTTGAAAAAGGCCCTAGTAAGTTCGGCCTATGGGCCTTATTTCTGGTGTATGTATAGAATTTCAGGCTTAAACTACTAATAATTGGAGTGAAAAAGCATAAACAATTTCAAACAGGACTTTTATGAGTTATGCTCGATAAATATTAATTACAAGTAACGTAGACTTTGATTCTTAAGGCAGACAGGTGCCTCTTAACTTTGCACACATTGTAAGAGGCATATATTGGAAGGGTAGGGCTGTGAAAAGCCTGGATTCCCTGTCCGTTTTGGAATGTTAGTCTCATTTTAAAGTATAAAGTGGAATTTCCCTCCCTCCTGCTGACAAGGAAATGGTCTCATTGAGAGCACTCAGTGCTTAACTGTCTGGCTTTTCTCCACTGAATGGACCCTGCCAAAGTGCCCCAGACTGGTACACCCCCCCCCATTGTAAGGCATTGTGCAGTTTCCAGAAGTTGGGCAATCCTATTTGTATTTGAAATAGGGCAAAGCTCTATAGTTGATTGGCATTGTCTCATGTGTGCAACTCCATTGTTGTCAGACCATCTAAGAGTTGTTACCAGTACCCAGAGGGTGAAAGATAGAGGTCATGTTCACATCTGCTCTTAACAGGATGAGGAACCTCATGCCCTGGGCCTGAATCTGCTGCTCCTGAGGTCCCAGTCCTACCCTCAGGGATTCCTTAGGAGGCCATATCTCTTCCTCATGCTGCCACAAACAGTTTTTGTAATTCAAATGCCTTTCCCAAGGTTTAGTTAAAATACGCAGGGATTGTTGGTCCCATACTTTTCCTTCAGGAAAGGAAATTCCAATAACCTCTCTGAAATTGGATTTGGCCCTTAGAGTGAGAGAAGGCCCTACTTTAGAACTTTTGTTCTTGTATGGAGTAAATCATACCTTTCCTTCCCTTCACTTGAGTTTCAAAAATTAAATGTTTGGAAACAGAATAGATATATATAGAATGCTTAAAATAAAGCATGCTTTTTTAACAGAATGGACAAAATGCATTTTCTGCTTTGAGATGTGTAGTGTAAGACACTAGAAACTACTACGCTTTATTCCGATCAGACCATAAGTTGTTGTTTTTTTTTTCCTCTTTCCAACGAGTTATAGCATGTTAGAGAGAGGCAACTTAGTCACAAAGAATAACTGTCTGGGCTGGCAGTATATAAAACTTTTGCTCAGGAAGGGCAAACTCTAAATCTGAAGAATCTGTATCAGTAGCTAGGTGTGTGTGTGTACATGTCTGTGATATATTTCTATTTGCTGTTAACCCACAAATTATCCTAGACATTCAAAAAAGTAAGCTATATTGCGTGATGTTCAGCTGGAATACCAAGAATCAATCAGCTGAAATACAAAGACTAATATTGGGAAATATCATAATTTATATTATTCTCTTCAAAGGTGTTGAAGAACTCTTTCATTTTAAGAATCATATGAAATACAAGCTTAGGCTGCAGTCCTACAACTTGCAGAAGCCCCATTGATTTTAGTGGCATTTACAATCATTTAACTCTTGCCATGAGTCATAAAAAAAACCCTCTGTCATTCCTTAATGTTATCAACTACATCATGAAAGATGAACCAGTGTTGCAGATGCTGTAGTCTTTATTTATTTGTTTTGAATGTCAGAATTGTTATCCTGTATGCATAGGCAGCACCTGAGTGGGGAGACAAATGCCTCCCCACACACAAACCTAGCCAAGTGACATGCTGGTACACTTCCAGTAGCTTTTTCTTTCAGAAATATAGCATATTGCACAAAGCACTTCTGCCAAAAAATTCCATTTGCCCTTTAAGTACACTCCTGTATATATATATTTCTGATGCCACCACTAAGTTGCTTTTATGAATATTTGACAAGATATTGTAAGCTATTTCATAGTGAGTCAGAAATCTGGTCTGTTTAGTCCAGTATTGGCTGTTCTGGCCAGCAAGAACTCTCCCAGATCTTATGTGGACATCTTGCCAGCATTGCTACCTGAAATCCCTTTTAATTGAAGATGCTAAGATTTGTACCCAAGATCCTTTAATGTGCTTTTTTAAAGAAACGTCTATCTCATCACCCTTTAGTATTTCTACTTCAAAGGTGACTCACAGAATAATAGTGCACAATACAGCCAGTATAAAACTTATTAAAACAGTATGAACAGTAACTACACAGTAGTAGTAATAAGGACCTAAGTACCCTAAAGGCACCAGATTCTGTCTGATATTGGAAACTAAATAGGATCAGCCTGCTTAGTATGTGGGTGGGAGACCACCAGTGGAGACTAGGTGCTGTAGGCTATATTTCAGAGGAAGGAATTGGCAAAACCACCTCTGGGTATTCCTTGCCTAAGAAAACCCTTTGAAATCCAAGGGGTTATTATAAATCAACAGGTGGCTTGAAGGCACATACACATACACAGTAGCAAAAAATAAAATCACATTAGAAAACATTTACTTATGATTCCAAAATATTGGAAAACATCAAAATTATTTCAGAAGTAGAAGATAGATAAGCTTTCATGGGAAGAGTGTTCCAGTGGCAAGGCAACCTTCTTATGGTCACATTATATGCATAGGTTCATAGGAAAAAGTAGTCCTCGAGGCATGCCAATTCCAAGCCATGTAGAACCTCAAAGGTTAAAACTAGCATGAAGCTTGCTTGGTAGTTTAAAGGTTTAGTGGGATATTTCCCTTTGTTCAGTCCCATTCAATAGTCTATTTTGAATGAAGTGACATTTCTGAGCACTTTTCAAAGGCAGAACCATGTACAAGTAGTCCAAAGGGCAAGTTGTCAAAGCAATTGCTGCTAGGATTATTTCTATCCAAGAGAGGGAATGCAGCAGCAAAACCACCTGTGAATGGAAGATGCTTCCTGTCATCAGTGCCTCTTGGATATTCATTGGGCTTGCACTTCACCTCTCCCAACATAGGTTACCCAACTAACATTGTTTCAGTCCTGAGCAGAGTTAAATTGAAAGAAGTTAAATTCTTCATGAGTGTTTGGAGATGTATGGAAGCCTTCTGTTCTTAAAAATTTCCTTAGAAAAAGGATATTGATAAATGATTTTTGTCATTGTCATTGAGGTCCAGGGAAGGTTTCTCTAAGGTAACTCCTTCAGGGCTGCCAGGGCCACAGTCTCCTGAATTCCTGGCAGTTAATTTCCTCCTACTAGGCATTGCGAGCAGAGCTAAAAAAATTAGGTACTAGCTATACTCTTCCATGCATCTTTTCTACATCCTCTGTATCCCATTCATTCATCAGAACAGGACTGGATGGACATCCATTGAATCATAGAATCATAGAATTGCAGAGTTGGAAGAGACCACAAGGGCCATCCAGTCCAACCCCCTGACACGCAGGAAATCACGATCAAAGCATCCCTCACAGATGGCCATCCAGCCTTTGTTTGAAGACCTCCAAGGAAGGAGACCCCACCATGCTCCAAGGGAGTGTGTTCCACTGCCGAACAGCTCTTACTGTCAAAAAGTTCCTCCTCATGTTGAGGTGGAATCTCTGTTCCTGGAACTTGTATCCATTGCGCCATGTTCCAGTCTCTGGAACAGCAGAAAACAAGTCTGCTCCATCCTCAACGTGACACCCCTTCAAATACTTAAACAGGGCTATCATATCGCTCTTAACCATCTTTTTTCCAGGCTAAACATACCCAGCTCCCGAAGTCTCTCCTCATAAGGCATCATTTCCAGACCTTTCACCATTTTAGTCGCCCTTCTCTGGACACGCTCCAATTTGTCCATATCCTTTTTGAATTGTGGTGCCCAGAACTGGACACAGTATTCCAGGTGAGGTCTGACCAAGGCAGAATAGAGTGGCACTATTACTTCCCTTGATCTAGACACTATACTTCTATTGATGCAGCCCAAAATCGCACTGGCCTTTTTAGCTGCTGCATCACACTGTTGACTCATGTTTAACTTGTGGTCTACTAGGACTCCTAGATCCCTTTCGCACGTAGTCTGATTCAGCCAGGGCACACCAGGCCATCCAGAGTTCTTTTCCAGAATCACACCAGGCCATCCAGAGTTCCTTTCCAGGTCAAGTGAGCGACTGTCTGTAACACTCAAAATGAAAGAGTCTTGCTGGATGGCACTGCACAAATGCAATGGCGATGGTACAAATGCAGGACTAGCGATGTTGACTAAGGATATTTTCAGATGATCCTTGCCATGCAAGGATCGCCCGGGACAGTTTCGTTGCAGCAGCGCAGCAGGGGGTCGATTTTGGACAACGCCGTCCCTGCTGCGAAATCGTCCGTCCCTCTTGCACTAACGCTTGGAGCCTGCCACACTATATTCGGCAAGATTTTATTCATGGACAACCTCCGTGAATAAAATCTTGCCAAATATAGCGCGGCAGGCTCCAAGCCTTAGTGCAAGAGGGACAGACGATCTCGCAGCAGGGACAGCGTCGTCCAAAATCGACCCCCTGCCGTGCTGCTGCGACGAAACTGTCCCGGGCAATCAAGGCTCGTCTGAAAATGTCCTAAAAGACAAATTCCAAAGTTCAGATTGTAGCAATATCTTTATTAGGCCTAGTAGAGAAGTACAAAATTCTCTGTGCAAGCTTTTGATATGGAAATGTTTCTTTGTCAGGGAGACATAGTTTTTTAAAAAGTGTGGAAGGGAAAGGGGGAGTGGGGAATCATGATATTACAGTCTGCATGCTGTTTTGAGGTGCCATAATGGAGGAGTTCATGGACAGACACATCCCCAGTGGCCTGGAGTGAGAATGTTGGTCTCATAAAGAACAACAAAGGCAGTAAAAAAGAACAATAAAATCCAATTCTGCTTTGGAAGATTGAAGGGAAGAAAAAACAAAGAAGTTAACCTCCCTTTCCTCCCTTTTTATCCATCTTTGCCTGATGAAAAACTGTGTGTGTTTTGATTGCTTGCACAGAGAATACCTCTGCCCCAGAGCAGAGTGCACTGAGTCATGAGGACTCCCAGAGTCTTGCCTGCACAAATCTTCTTGGTCTAGCCAGACCTTTTCACTAATATTTTGGAGCTAGGCAAAAACATCCTCAAAAGACTGGAATAATCCTCAGGGGTTTTCCTGTATTATTTTTTTAAGTGAGGAAGAAGACATTTTCCCCACAGCATTGCCCCTGGGAATGACATGGCATCATGAACATCTGTTGGCAAAGAAAGATAAAATGCTGCTTAGGTAGCCTGAGCAGTCCTACAGCCACTGTGAGTAGTAGCTAGGTTTGCTGGGCAAGGGTGGTGGGTCAGAAGAAAAGAATTGGAATTTTAAGAGGTTAGGAATTTTTTATTGGAATAAGACCATTCTACTGAAAAATACACCCGACCGCAAAAGGCCATAACAATAACACAAAAATAATATTAATTGTTTTCCTCTTTTCTTACTAATACAAAAATAAAACTATCCTAACACTAATACATTTTTCCTCTTAATCTAAGCGCACTATAATCACATTATATTTACACAATACAATTATACTTATTTGGAAAAGAAATAATAATAAAAGATTAATTAAAAGAGTAATTAAAAAATAATACAAAATTATACAAGAAAAGAATTGGAGGTTTTTAAGCAGAGGCTGGATGGCCATCTGCCAGGAGGGCTTCAATTGTGTATTCCTGCATGGCAGGGGGGTGGACTGGATGGCCCTTGTGGTCCTTCCAGCTCTATGATTCTGTGATATTGTGTCATCTGTAAGAGAATCACTCTTGAGACATTTTCAGGGTTTTCTCCTCCCCACAAAAACAATCATGTTCTTTATGACCATCCTTATTGCTCTAACACCCCTATTATTAATGCAGAATTTCAAAATACTGTAGTCTCTTTCTGAAATACACAATTTAATGCCATTGAGAATGTGAGGCATATATTTTAAAGTGATCTCATTAGAACCAATACAAATACTCTAGAGCTATTTTGTGCTTACTACAATACTGCCCGTGTACTGACTACCCAAGTTAATATTTTACCAACTATCAGCTAGTGTATATTATCATTAATACTTTGTTTCAGATATTTCTATTTTTTTTACAGCAGGTTTTCATTATATTTTTTTAAATTTTCTTCCCTAACCTACCCAATGCCCACTTCCTTTTTAACACGAATTGGTGAAATAACTATATAATAGACTAGCTAGACCTGGCGTACCATACGCCATTAAAAAAAACTCCCCCCAAAATGGCCAGGAGACCTTATGACAACCCTTTGAGGTAGGCTGGTGGGTTTAAGTCTGCCCCCCTGCTGCCAGTCCTGCCCCCTGCCATCTGTTCTGCCCCCACCACCCATTCTGCCCCCCTGCTGCCATTTCTATCCCCTGCCACTCATTCTACACCCCTGCCACTTGTTCTACCCCCGATGACATTTCTGCCTCATGCCACCATTTTTACCTCCCTGCCACTCATTCTACCCCCGCCACTCATTTTACCCCGCCACCATTTCTGTCTCCCTTGCCACCTGTTCTACCCCCTGCCGCCATTTCTGCCCCCACTGCCATTTCTACCTCCTGCCACTCATTCTACCCTTCTGCCATTTCTACCCCCGCCACTCGTTCTAACCCCCTGCCACCATTTTTACCCCCTGCCACTTGTTCTACCTCCCTACTGCCATTTCTGCTCCTCCTGCCACTCGTTCTACCCCCTGCTGCCATTTCTACCCCCCCACTTGTTCTACCTCCCTGCCGCCATTTCTCCCCCTGCTGCCATTTCTGCCCCCCTGCTGCCATTTCTACCCTTCTGCCACTTGTTCTACCACCCCACTGCCATTTCTACCCCCTGCCAATCGTTCTATCCCCCTGCTAATCGTTCTATCCTCCTGCCACTCGTTCTACCCCCCGGCTGCTTGTTCTACCCCCTCCGCCATTTCTGCCCCCTGCCACTTGTTCTACCCCCTGCTGCCATTTCTACCTCCCACCATTCATTCTACCCCCTGCACTCCAGCACACACCACATCCACCCCCATTTTACTCACTGTCCCTCTCCAGCAGCCATGTTTGAGATCTACATGATCCCACCCCCAGTGTGCTGATTGGCTGCCCAACAGACCTGTGATTGGTTGGTCAGTTCCCTAAGCAACCAATCAGCACACTGGAAATGGCAACATACCCAAAAGAATTATATATAGAGATGGTTACATTGCATTTTGTTTGTACCACACTCTTTCTCACATAAACCCAGGATGGTTAACAGCCTTCATAAAACATAGGAGATTTTCAGACACTTCTTGCCGCGCAAGCAGCCTCCAGAGCAGTAACGAGGCTGCTGCGTGGCAAGGGGTCCATTTTGGATGATGGCGTTTCTCTCTCGGCGTCGTCCGTGACTGTTGCGGCTAGCATTGGAGGCAGCCGTGCTGTTTTTCACTCACGGGAATTGTCTCGTTACTGCTCCGGAGGCTGCTTGCGCGGCAAGAGGCGTCTGAAAATCTCCATACACTTGAAAACATATTTCTAAAATTGCATTCAATAAAATAGACTGGCAATGTACTCTCTAGTACAGAAAGACCCCTCAATGCTGTGGAGTCAAGCTCCAATGGAGAAGTCCCTTTCTTTGCAGAAAGTTTTACCTAGTGATGAGAGTATTTGCTTTACATGTATAAGGTTCCTGTTTCAGTCCCTGGCTTCTCTGTGTAAGAATGGGAGAGGTCTCCATTTGAAATCCTGAATAGAGATTGCCAGAAAGCATGTTGAACCAGGTAGATCAATGGGCCAATAGTAAAAAAAGGAGCTTCTTACATAATGTGTAAGGCATAAAACTATCTTACCCATTATATAGAATGGATGTAAGACAACTTGTGATGCAAAAGTGGCTCTACAGTTAATGTATGACTTCTCACTAAATGAACTTCTCTACTTATACCAGGAAAGTATAATTTTAGAGAGCTTGACTTTATTAATTATATACTTATTCATTTGAAAAAATATATAAAACATCTTGAATCATTTTTTATTCATGAAACAATCTTGCTGTACCCATCTTAACATATTCAGTCCCTATCCTGTCAAGTTCTGTAAGTACATCTTTCATTATAAAACTGTGCTTTACTGCATGTCACAAAGGGACACTCTTTCTATGCATTAGAAATCAAAGCCATTCTTTTAAAGTTCCCCCGATCACTACTTCAGTTGCTGATATTGAATTCAAGGCAAAAAATGAAGCAGGATCTCTTCTTGTTCAGTTGTATTGATAAGTCCCTCTGTTTCTGGATATGTCCTTCTCTCCTTCCTTCCATGCATCCTTTCTTTCTGGCTCCTTGTGGCCAATTATTATCCTTTTCTATATATACTTATATCATCGTGTCCCAAAAATAGTACTCTACGGTGAACTCGCCACAGGTCAGCGTAAGAGGGGCTCTCCAAAAAGTGATACAAGGACTCCCAGAAGCAACATCTCAGGCTGGGCCAAATTGATCACCAACAATGGTCCGCCCTGGCCTCACTTCGAGAGGCATGGAGACGCACTATCCACAATGCTGCAGCCTTATTTGAGAACTCATGCCGAACAAGTCTTGAAGAGAAACGATGACGCAGAAACAATCACAACCTGGAAACATCACCCAAGGAGACCTTCTGCTGTGTTTTCTGTAACCGGACTTGTTTATCTCAGATTGGCCTTTTTAGTCATCAGTGCGCTTGCAGAAAGTGTGGGATGAGTCCTTCCTGAATCTTCGTTTGCGAAGAAAGGCCGGAGAGAGAGAGAGAGAGAGAGAGAGAGAGAGATAATGTACTGCTTGTGGGTTGTTTTTTTTTTTTTCCATTTATGAACTGCCCTTCATCTACAAGGGTCCTAGGAGAGCATTCTTCCTGTTATTTTTTTTAAAATGACAGCAATTAACTTATAAAATGAGAAGCATTAAAACTATTCAGCCAGCAGACAAATCAATCAATCAAATTAAGAAAAAATGATATAAAATGCCTCTTTTATTGGTGTTTTTACTGCTAAGGATTCTGCCATTCTTTTTAACATTGGTGCACTAATCTGTTCTTTCAGGTTCCACAGAATCAGTGCTTCATTCCCAATGTGGCCATTAAGAGTGCCTTCATGCAGAGTTGTTGAGGCACAAAGGGAGGGATGGCTCCTGCATTTTGAATGGTTATGTATAAAAGAGATTTTCAGAAAACATAGCTTCCACAGAATCTTCTCATTTGTACACAGTTCTTCAAGGTGCAGAAGCAGTGTTCTCTTTTGCCTTTTGCATTTGGCCCCTCACTTGCTGCACTAACATCTTGTTCCCTGCCTAAGCTGTTTAAAGGTAAATTGTAGTTGATTGGTAGTGTTGACCATGATCCAGCTGGGTGTGTCTCCTGATGGAAAAAGCATTGTTGATAGATGTGCAGGATGAAGCAATTTCTCTCTTCATTCCATCTCTGTGTGCCCACAACAGGATGATCTCCTTTTCAGTGGTATGGGGAATGGGTTCTATGTCAGTGGGCAATGAATCGACTCTTGATTTTATTCTGAACTTGGATAGCTCCGTTAAAGTATGGAACAAGACTCAGAACATATTCATTGCTTCACTGGTCTGTGTGCTCTCTGAAACACTACTGTGGGTTTCCCAGCCCTCTGGAGCAAATGATGAGAGTCTGCAGGTGGGGAGGGAGAGCTGGATGTGGGGTAGCAGAATCACCTCTTCCTGGAACTGCTTACGGGGCTTCTTGGCAATGGGTGTACCCAGCTGAATCTTGGCCAGTGCTCGCTCTGTGTGCTTAACGACATGCAAGTCTAAGTCCATGAAAATAGTTGAAAGTTTATTCCTTTAAAGGCAGAAGTGGAGAACCAGTGGACCTGCAGATGTTCCTCCATACAATTCCCATCATCCTTGACCATTGGTTAGATAGGCTATTACCAATGAGAGCTTAAGTCCAACAATATTCTCCACCCTCAGGTGGGGTCCATATATTACACACAGCCTGTTTTAAGATGAAGGGAATAACTTGGAAAGGTGAATTCAAGGATATAGCCATGTTAGTCTGGAATATTAGTATGTAAAGGGATCTTACAGCATTTTTGAGATGAATTCATCTTGAGACGCACTTTGGAAATGTGAATTTGCTCACATCTGCCAAACAATCAGAGCATTTTCAGGGGAAAACAGCATTGACTAAACTAACATCCCTAGGAAGGAGATAGATACTCATCTAGATAAACAGCTCTGAGAATGAGAAAAATACTGCCCAATATCTTTATTATGTACCACATGGAAAATTGTAAGAATCCCAGGGATGCTTAGTGTGGAGATTTTGCTACCTGACCTAGTGTATATTTCTGAATTAAAATTGCACAGTATATTTGTAAAAAGATGGTTTTCTTCACTCAGCACCACAGTAATGCCTTGCTTTTCCCCTTTTACAAGTCAATTGGGGTTTGTGGACTGTGGTGATGTTTTTGAGATTCCACTTCTGTTACTTCTACATGAAGGAGCTCAGTGTCTTCTTATCACCTTTGTTAGGATCTTTCAAGTGTCCATATACAATGTTCTATAAGACTTTCCTGTTCTGAAAAGCACATAAAAATGGCTTTGTTTTTCAAGACTTCAGCCCTTATCAAGACAAGTGATATATGATAATCACTACACTAGAGAGATTTGTTAGATTTTTGAGTATATTAGGGATGTAGCTCTTTGACTTTTTAAATCCTTGCATGTGAGGATGATTCATTATGGTAGTTTTCTCCTGGCTGCAGGAGAAAATGAATATTCCTCCACAGTATTCTCTCTATATAAAGATGTTCCAAATGGTTACACAGGTATTATTCTGTGAAGGAAAAAAAAATGATTTTTTTGTACAAAAATCCTGTTTTCTGCATGGAAACAAAATGTTTCATGCACAGGAAACAGTATTTTCTGTGCCGAAAACAAGATATATACATTCGGACCCCCATATCCATGGGTGTTTGGTTCCCAGACTTACTGTGGATACAGGAAACCATGGGTAACAGCAAACCCTATTAAAATAAAGGACTTCCAGTAAAACATACCATAGAGTTTTGTTGGAGGACCTAGAAGTGTGACTCTATGGTATGCATCCCCTATTTTGTGTCCCATGGATAACTAAAACCACAGATATTGGTTCCACTGATGTGGCGAGTCCAACTGTATATGTTGTTTGCAAAGTACCCATGTGCTTTTATACACAAATTAATTTCTGTGGAACAACTCAAGAGAGAGTGGAATGCACTGACTTGGAGTGTGGTGGAGCCTCCTTCTTTGTAGGCTTTAAGAAGAGGCTGGATGGCCATCTATTAGGAGTGTTTTGATTGGGTATTCCTGCATTGCAGGGGGTTGTACTAGATGGCCCTTGCGGTCTCTTCCAATTCTATGATTCTATGATTCTGTGATATTTGAATACTGGGAGAAATTTATGGAATATTCTCACTCATTTGTTATATTTCCTGATGGTGTTTCTAGCTTGTTGGGAACTAACAATAATGAATATTCCTTCCACCCCTAGCATATATCCTGGTGGTATAGTGGTTAAATGTCAGTACTGCAGCCACAGCGTTATGAGTTTGATTCCAGAGGGCTGTAGGTTGACTTAGCTTTCCATCCTTCCGTAGGCCAGTAAAATGAGTACCCAGCTTGTTGGGGGCAATTAGCTAACACATTGTCAACCACTTAGGGAGTGCTTTGCACTGATAAGTGGTGTACCGAAATATAAATGCTATTGCTGTACTTTGTGGTGATGACATACTAGACATCACACATTTTCTTTGTTAGACTGTTTGTTCCCATATTTTTTTTCCATTAAAAGACTTTCTCTCCTTTTGCAGAACTTTTCTTCCTTCCCTTGAAACTATATATTTGAACATTTTGTTTTATTTTAGGAGTCTTTTCAGACTGCTTGTGGCAGCAGAGGGGTCAGGGGGAGCTGCCTTAGTCACTCTTTCTCTCTCTCTTTTCCATCCTTTCACTAATTTTAAGTAAAAGAAGATTAACAATGCATCTGTCAGAGTCTCTTTGTGCTGTAAGTTTACAGAGAGTTCTATACCTTTATCATCTCAAGGCTGATATCAAACCGACAGAAGAAGAATGGTGAAATCCTTTAACAAGAGATACAACTGCATATGCCTTCAGCTGCAAGACCCTGCACGGTCACTTACTGTGTCTTGGATACCCATACCTAACCAGAATTCTTCTTTATGTTTCAGTTTGACATATGCCCTTACCCATCATTTACCATAAAGATGTTCTTTACCTTATTTCAGGAAAGGCTCACAAAGGAGTTCTATTCTGTTTAAGCACTGCTCTGTGCTTTGCTGCTTGTAAAGATGAGTAGCTTTACATTTCCAAGACCCTTAGTGTCAAGCTGTTGATTATTCAGGCTAACTACTGTGATCAGCTGCTGGTGGTGGTGGCAACAGTGCTGCTTTTTATCTTCCTAGTCTTCCCATGAATGATGGTACCAAGATAATTCTGAGTCAAAGGCAAAAAAAAAAAAAAGGTTCTATTTTTGTCTTGACTACTCTGTATAAGTGTTCAGATGCAGATGAGATATTTTTTAAAACATCTGTTTCCAAGTCAAACATGTTTTCAATAGGGAATTACTTGAGTTTTCCTGTTAAAAGCTAACCACCACAGAAAGATACACAATTTTGCTTTTCAGAGTATGCATCTTCTATCATGTATAGTACTGTTGGTGGACAGATATGTTATCAGATTGTTTCCCTTACAAATTACCGACTCATTTTTAAAGAGCTAATCCATTTTAAAAAATTAATCCATGAGGTGATGTATCTTGAGGTAAATCTAATAGGCTTTGTAGAATGGACTTAACCATAATGCACTTTAGTAGTTGTCTTTAGATTTAAATGAAAAGGGTTAATGAGAGCCTAGATTTAATAATTTGGCTATACTGCATTGTCTATCGGGAAACATTATTATAAGGTTTAATCCATTTTATTAAAATATAACCTCTAGGTCCTTCTTCAAAAGGGTAATTAAAATTCATTTTAAATCAATATTTTAGTGTACATTTTATAGATTCATCTGAGATGTCAATCAAAGAGCTGTTTTCATAACTACAGTATAGATTACCAAGATAGTGACTTCATTTGTAGACCCAGACCAGACATTCCCACTCCCATCCCAAAAGAAGACACACACAATGCCAAGCTGACTTGAGATATTGTATTGATTGCATGATAAACTACAGTTAGTTTTATACAGTTATAAAAAGTTAGGTATAGGTTAGTATGTTCAATATTGGCAATAAAAGGCCACAACTTGCTAATGGCTGCAAATGGTTGGCACTAGCGCATGGGCCCAGATCTCTTCATTGCCCAACCCTGTGTTGGCCAATGGACCTCTGTCGGTCACTACTCACCCGCTCCTGGAGGAGAGACCTTTGGCTGAGCCACCCTGCTCAACACTCTCTCCTCCCCTGTGAAACAAAGTTATTAACCATAAAAAGCTGGGTCTCCGTGAACTTGAACTTGGAGGTGCACTTGAACTGGATGGAGACCCCCTTTCCCCGATTACTCGGATCGAGGCCCATGCCACCCGCCACAAAAGGTGATCTTTATGTTTTCTAGATTCTTCTGAGATGTCAATCAAAGAGTTGCCTTCATAACTACAGTATAGATTACCAACGTAGTGACTTCATTTTCTTTTCTTCTAGCAAGTGGGCTATTGCACAGCATGTCCCTGTTACTTTTGCTTGGTCCCCTTAAGTCTTTGCTTACTTCATTCTTGCATGGGGGAGTGAAAAATTTCAAATTTCTTCTTTCCACTGGCTGAGATTAAGAGTTTTTGATCATTTCCCCACGATTTGTAGACTTTTTTCTGACAATCTTTTCACTAGAACTTTTGGCACAAAACAGTGATTTTTGTACAAATAATTCTTGTATGAAACATGTTTTTGCATGGAAATAATGGCTGGAATTCAGTATCACACTTATGGATATGTAACCTGGAGTTATGCATCCATAACTGGTCTGTTTTCATAATCCTTACATAGTCATGGTCTTGGCACTATTGCCACAGTTGTAACTGCCTCCCCAATCTACTTTACTGGGCATCAGCCACACCAAAAGAAGGAAGTCCTCTCTGTTAGTGATCAGGGTGCAGGTGGATGACACTTCTACCTCTTCCTACCTGAAAACAAGGCTGCAACAATCAAAAACAAGACCCTTGACACATTTCCATGTCACAGCCTTTGCTGGCTGGTGGGGTGGTTGTGGAAATGTAATCTATCCACACACCCCAATTGCCAGCAGAATAGACCTCCATCAGTTGGCGTATCTGATGCCCGGTAAATAGGTGGGTGTGGGGGAAAGGCTGGGAGAAACTACGTAGTTATGCATACATAATGAAGTAGCCCATATAGAATTCCACTACTGATTTTTATGTTGATGATGCTGTCCTTTATGTTTTCATGCAGGGGCATGAAGAAAAAAAATCTCAAGGTTTGGGGTGGTGTATGTGTTTTGGACAGGGAGTTTCAGATGCATTGAGATACCATTTCTCATCAAGGGCAAGAAAGTTGACAAATAAAGTTAAGTCATGTGTGAGTAAGGTTGTGGTATAATTGGATGTGTATTTCTTTAAAAATATACATGGATATTCAAGTGCCCCTTAAAAGTGTACACAAAGACTTCACTGTTAGGCAAGATAGGCTGTAAAATAAAACAAACTACATCCTCATGAATGGGAGGAGAATGTAAGAATAAAGGATTTTGGAGGCATAGGGCAGTTTCAGCAGTGATTACCTTTCTTTTTCTTACCAGTGATGTGGAAGGAAAAGGTGGCTGTGAGAGGATTCCTGCCAGATTTGAATTCTACTACTTTGGCAGAGATTACATTGTAGCAATTTGTGCTTGCTGTAATCTGTGGAAAACTGGTAATTTACTAGCAATTGGCCAAAGAAGATGTTTTATTTTCTGCCATTCATGCCTTCAGGCAAAACCAAAGAAACCACACACATACTCTCAGACAAAACAAAGGTATCCTGAAGGCTAGTTTACTTTAACATGAGTTTTCAGAAGCAATAGCTTCCCTTTCTGCTCTGTTTTACTAAACTAGCATGACCAATAGTGAGAGGTAATGGGAGCAGCAGTCTAGTAACATCTGGGGGAATCACCCTTGCCATCCTCATCTTGTGTGAAGGTCAGGGGAGATGTAATGCTGGTTCCTTGCAAACCACAGGGTGATATTCCAAATTAAGGGTGCTGTCTAGATGGTGAAAATACTTCTCACAAAATTCACTGGTAATACCTATGTCCCAACAAGATCCCATGGTGATTTGCCTTATTCAGAAGGAGCGGGGGCTGAAAAATTCCATTTACTGCATGGGAAAAACCTTCACGACTTTCCACATATTTTAAAAAAGAATACAAAGAAATGTGCATTAGTGCCGGTTAAGACAACCAATTTGATTTGCTGCACAGTCTCAGAGATAACAGAACTAGAGATCTGATTGGTCAGACATGCACAAGGGGTGGGCTTTCCAGCAAGGCAGTGCCCGGAATTGCCCTGTTGGGTTTTTTGCGTTAGCAATCATGCAGTTTTTTGCTCCTCCAATTGCCGAAATATTTTTTTTAGCAGAAGCAGAAGCACCTGCACACCTCTGCTTTAATACACAGACACACTGTGCAACGCTGGCAGTGTTTATCGCTCTAATTTTTGGTGGCTATCTTGATTGGTGGGTGTCTGAACTTCAAACCATGGATAGAGTCTCAGCTTATCGTTTTTGCAAAACATTGTGCAGAAAAAAGAATGCAGCTGCCAATTGGTAATAATGCACAGGAATGAGCATTATTTTCTCTCATGTAGATGAATCCAAGGACAAGCCCCGTGAATATGTGCTCCCTTCACCTAGTTTCTCCCTTTTCTAGAGCAATCTCACATCATCTTTCCTTTTTTTTCTTAGACCACTAAGCAATAAAATTTTGCATTAAGCATGAAACAGTGCAAGTAGCTGTGTGAAGCATAGTTACTATGGAAATAGTATTATTGCATTACCCGTGTTCAAAGCAGTGGATATGTTGTATATGCTTACAGACTTCTTATGTGTATTTTTAAAAGAAAATGATCATTTCCCACAACAGAAGACTTTCTGCACATGCTAAGATGCAATCTGTCTTTAGGTTCAGGAAAACAAAGGTTGAATTCCACTAGGTTTCTGGCATGTGATTATTTTTAAGTTAAGCCATTGTTTGTGGAGTACAGAAATGTTTGCCAAGAAGCTAATGTGATGATGGCCCTTGGGAAAGACTATAATCTCCTTGTTACTTTGCACATTGTTAAAAATCACTTGCCTTTAGCACAGCCACCTGCATTAAATGATTTTAATCCGTAGTATGTTTTACAGATTCTGGAAAACACTTTCCCCCCAGAGTCAGCCAGAAGAAACAATGGGTACTATTACCATAATAATTCCACAGACATTTAAAGCTACAATAGTTGGTTGCTATTTCTTCAACACTTATTGTACATTCATAGATGTCAGCTTGAAAAGTTGCTGTGGGACCAGCCTTGACTTTAAAAAAAGGTCTAGTTTTAGAGATATGATTTATCTACAGAAAATTGGCCTGTACATTTCAGGGATAACTGTTAAAACCTGAGTTTACTCAAAAACAAACAAACAAAAAACCTGACCTTTTCTGTAGTCTTCTCATATGTCCTAGGATAAAAGTTGAGGATGACTTTAGGTTCTTTGTCCTCAGACTTTGATATAAAGCTTTCTCCCTGAAGAAACAAAGAGAACTGAACCTTTGCCATTGTGTCTGAGGGCAAAGGTATTGCTTACTATCCCAAGTGTGCATGGGTGTATGTGCCTTCAAGTCACCTGTAAACTTATGGCAACCTCATGGATTTTATAAGGTTTTCTTAAATAAGGAATACTCAAAGGTGGTTTTGCCAGTTCCTTCCTCTGAAATATAGCCTACAGCACCTGATCTTCATTGGCAGTCTCCCATCCAAGTACTAACCAGGACTGACCCTGCTTAGCTTTCAAGATCAAACAGGATCTGGTGCCTTTAGGGTACTTAGGCCCTTTGCATTAGGGTAAATTATAAGAGCAAAACACAGTGACAGAAAAGTGAAATAAAACAACTCAGTTGTCTAACCTGCTGTTTCCTTTACTTCACTGCCTCAGAGGGAGTCCCCTTCTTCGGAGATTTTTAAACAGAGGCTGGATGGCCATCTGTTGGGAATATTTTGATTGTGCATGTATTCCTGCAGGGCAGGGGCTTGGCCTAGATGGCCCTTGTGGTCTTTTACAAATCTATGGTCCCATCTATACGAGGGGGGAAAATACGAACATGTCCGAAAAGGCAGTCATTCGCAATGATGCAACCTGTCTAAATGACCAAAAGAGCCCCTCTAAACTCCGCATGGCCCCCTAGCCAAGATGGTGGCAGCAAGTGATTTACTCACTATTTTAAATCTGCTGCTGCCAGCTTTTTTTTTTAAGTGTGCACATGTGATAGTTCGTATTTATAAAAATGGAAAAAGAAAACGAGAGTATAAGATTGCCATTTGATCAACTTACTGGACCATCACTTAACTGAAAATCCAATATGGTGGCAGGAGGTGCTTTCCCTCTTTGCTAGTCCTGCCCCCGTGGTCATCCAGCCAATCAGGTTGTGCTGCCTGTTTGGACTGCACAAATGCAATTGTCCAAATGATCACACATTTGCATGTCATACGGAGCTTTTTTAAAAAATCCAGATGAAGCCCTGGACGCTACCCAGATGAAGTTTGTGGTGGATTTCGCTGCCCCCATTCCTAATGACACATATTTGTATGAATGTCCTAAGAAAAATAAAAATAAAAAAAATAAAAGAATGTCCATATCAACGGATCGCCTTCCACTCATATGCTGTTTGTATTTTTTACCGTATAGACAAGCCCTATGATTCACATCCCAAACAAACTTGTGACATATAATAGTTACTAGTGATTAGTGCAAGGAAGCATGAAGGGTTATGTTCATTTCATTAGATTTCTTATACACATGCACAGACTAACAATATATGACAGGTCTGCAAAGTACTAGTAACTTAACATATTTGTGGATATTAGTTACTCTAGTAGAGTTTCTGTCTAACTCAGTGGTTCCCAAACTTATTTGGCCTATCGCCCCCTTTCCAGAAAAAATATTACTCAGCACCCCCTGGAAATTATTTTTTAAAAATTTTAAATAGCAATTAAACCGAAGGAGGTATGTATTAATGTGTCTACCTTTTCCGTAAAATATAGTTTAAAAAGGTGTAAATTAGAAACATTGAAGTTTGAAATTATGAAACTATTTATTGAACTCAGAATAGAAAGGTAATACAAAAAAAGGTAAAACATTCAAAATCATCTTAATGAGAAGGATGAACCTGGTATGCTGCTACCAATTTAGTAATCCTCGACACTATTTTCATCAGCAGTAATCTTAAATCACCATGATTGACTATTTGCAATAGGTTTCTTTCTTCTTCTTCTTCTTCTTCTTCTTCTTCTTTTGTTAAATTGGTTACCACACTGAATCCACATTCCACTAAATATGATGAAGGAAATGCAATTAAGAACTTCTGAATTACAGCCCATATTTCAGGATAAGCTGTAGGGATCTCCTTTTGCATCCAGAATTGCTGGTAGCCACTTTTCAATTCATCATTTGTAGTTACTTCCATCAGTTCTTGTAACTGTGGAGATTCTTTTGTGTTTGTACTTGGAAAAGGATCCAAAATCCAATCAGGTATGTTCATTTTCAAAATATCATCAAATTGTTGATTAAAATCTGAATGGAGAGCATCCAAGTGCTCACAATAAGAAAGTATGTCTTCATCTTTTTTTTTCTGCTCCTGATAAATTTGGGAACTGGCTGAATTCCCCTCATCCAAAATTTCGTTTGTACAGAAGTTTTGTCACAAATGCAGAAATAACAGATTTTGTTTTTATTAAATTCAGTTCATCACCTTGAAGCTGAAGATTGCTTTCATTACATTTTTGAAACAAGTCGGTCAAGTAAGCGATGTCACTTTTGAATTGAATTAAATTGGATCGTAAAGCATCATTTTTATCTTTCAAGAAGTCCAGGACCGAGTTAAACAGCTTATAAAACCTATCTAAACAGGCACCCTTTGACAACCAATGAACTTCTGTATGAAGCAGCAAATGATTAAATTCTTCATTGTTTTCAATAAAAAACTGTTTAAATAATCTGTCATTCAATGATTTGCTTCTGATTGTGTTGATAGCTTTAATTACATATTGTAATGAATTACGTAGGCGTGCACTTAAATATTTGGCTATTTCTTAATCACGGTCAACTTCTGTGATTAAGAAACGGCCAAATATGATGCCGGAGCTGCAATCTGTACCGGAACAGTCGGCAGGGGGACGGCATCATACGAAACGCCCCCCTGCTGCACAGCAGCATCACAAGAGGGACAACCCTTCTTGCGGTGTATTTCTTTATCCGAAAAAGTCCTCAGAGTTATATTACACCATAATTTTCCCGTAATAATTATGGGAAATCTCCTGATTCATATCGTGCTCCAAAATATGCTGGTAGTACTGCCAGCAGCCAGTACTGCCACTGCCGTTCCAGGCTTTGGCCTTGCGATCGACCAATCGCATGAGTGGCAGTTGCCCGCAGCAATGCTTACAGTACTCATGTGTTTTGCAACAGCAATTCAATGGCACCACATGAACAGTAGCAGTGTGCGATTGCACATGCCTCAATGCAAGTGAGGGAGTATGTGGGAACCGAGCCAACGTCCAGTACGTTGTGCAAAGAAAAATTAAGCATTATGAGCGGAATACATAAATCAATTTTTCTAAATCTTCTCTTCTTTCTTTTATGCTTTCACTGCCCCCTTACAGTTATTCATCACCCCCAAATGCACCTGTGGCCATCACCGCCCCCCTGGATTGCTTCAGCACCCACCAGGGGGCGGTAGCGCCCACTTTGGGAATCACTGATCTAACTCATCATCTTGTCCTGTATGTTTTAAATGAATTTGATATTTAAAAATGTACAATGACAGTGTGGATCCTGAGACTACCAAGAAATATAGAAAGCAGGAAGTGTTACTTTACATTGAACATGTGCCTTCAAGTTGCCTGTTGAGTTGTGGAAACCCCATTTATTTCATAGGGTTTTCTTAGGCAAGGAATATTCTGTGGCAGTTTGCTGTTGCCTCTCACATCTATAAAATATAGGGATACTGATTCCCATTGCTGAATAGCTAAAACTCACTCTCTTGTAGTGTAATATCCAGGCTTTTCAGTTTTGCCTGTCTTGTCATCCTGCTTTCACAAGATTAGGACATCTGTTGTCAAGTAAAATAACAGATTGCTAACATCTACAGCAAGAGTAGGGAACCTTTTTCAGCTGAAGGAATTAATTCATTTTCAGACTTAATTACTTTGGGACTACATTCCATTGGAGAGCAGGTTCAAAGGCAAAAGGATGGGACCAAAAAATATGAGCATATTTTCAATTTAGAGGTCTTGTTGCCAGTAAATAAATCTTGTGGGAGGCATTTTTAACCTTTTATAATGAGGGGGAAATCATGTACAAAAGTGAGGAAACATCAAAATATGGTATCCATATTTTTGGCATGACCATCTAAAGAACTTGATTATTTTCAACCAATTCCAACCACCACCACCCCCATTTTTCCAGAAAATAAGTTGTTGGATAAAAGGAATTTTCTCCCCTGAATTTTCTAGGTTTTTTTCCCCTTCACCTGGGCCTTCACATCACTAGGAGGGCCAGAAAGGGAAGCAAGGGCCTGGGTTTTTTTGGGGGGGGGGGGCAGGCATGGTTCATTATTTAAGGATCTTTTTATATCTCACCTTTTCTCTAGCGTTAGGTGCTATGAAGCATTCCTCTTACAGCTGATGCTTCCACTTTGAATTTCACTGCATCTTTATTATATTATACCACTGACAAATGTTTTGCTGGTGCTGTAACTATTTATTTACTCACTCACTCAGGACTTTTTTGGATGTTGATTTACCACACCAGAAAGCTGATAGCACTTGCGATGCTGCTGCGCAGCAGGGGGCCCATTTTGTACGACACTGTTTCAGCCGTGGAGGCAGATTGGAGGCAGCCGTGCCATATTTGGCCATTTTTTTTTATTCATGGGCAACTTCCGTGAGTAAAAAATGGCCAAATATGGCGTGGCTGCCTCCAATCTCTCGCGGAACTGAAACAGTTGATTTCGGCAGGGGGACGGCGTCATACAAAACGGGCCCCCTGCCATGCAGCAGCGTCGCAAATGTTACGAGCCTTCTGGCGTGGTAAATCAACGTCCGAAAAAGTACTCACTCACTCACTCACTCACTTAAAAGCCCACCTTTTACCTTTGACAGGATCCAAGGCAGCTAACTTTTAGCTTATTGTCAAACCTAAGCAAGATTTGCAAGGGTTTTGGTAGGACCCAGGAAGTTATCTCATATTACACATATCCTACTTACATCTGTTACACTTTTTACCAATTTCTCTTATTAAACATGCTCATTAAAGATACTGACACTGAACCAATATGTGGTAGTAACTAATTAAATAGCGAGCTACTTGTAATTAATTAATTTGCAATAACAAATTTATAGCTACCATATATACTCATATATAGGTTGACCTCATGTATAAGTTGAGAGCAGGTTTTGGGGCCAAAATTCTGGATTTTGATGTGACCTGTGGATAAGTCAAGGGTAAAACTTAGGGGCATGTCACAAAGGATGTAAAAATGAAGCAAATGAAAATTATTTCAAAGAACTTACAAAATTCCAGCAGGCATAACTTTTTGTGCTCACCCTAAAGGCTGGATGGATGAGGAGGAAACTACAATAAATGGTGGCCGTGAGATGTGTGGGGGAGATGACCAGGCATGGACAGGGCTATGGAAACGTGGATCCATTCTGCAGAGAGGCGAAAGTACCAGCACCACCTCAGAAGGCCAGCTGCCACAATTTACCCTCCCAGGCATTCAAAAAGGCCATTTACCACTCTGCTCAGAGAAGGGGATGTTTCCTTTTTTTTTGATAAAAGTTGAGATACAATATTAACTCATATCAAAAAAGAAACCATCCCCTTCTCTGAGTAGAGTGGCAAAAGGAGAGAGCTTAGTCTGTCCCAGGAGAACCTAAAAGAAGCACTCGACACACATTGTACTATCTTGGCGCTCCTTTGAGGGGAAGCCCCAAAGATCCACTCCTGCCATTTCCCCACCCAGTCATTTAAAAAGGGCCAGAAGCAGCACCATGGCAGAGAGGATAGAGGGAGTCAGTGCTTCTTTTAGGTTTTCTCAGAACAGACTAAGCTCTTGCCTTTCACCACTCTGCTCAGAGAAGGAGATGGTTCCCTTTTAAAAAAATAATAATAAGTTAAGGTATAGTACCTACATTGACCTGTGGATAAGTTGACCCAGGTTTTTGGAGTCAATTTTTTTGTCTAAAATTTCTAGATTTATAAATGAGTATATACATTACATAACAATTTATAACTTAACAAGAGGTAACTTAATTCTTCTTGCAGTGTAACTGTAGATTTTAGTTACTTTTGTAGTTATCGGAATGTGGCCTCCCAAAAGAGTAGAGGGAATATGTCACATGATTTAAGTTCTGGCTCATGCTGCTGCCTTGTGCTCTGCTGTGGGTGGAGTTGGTGTTGATGCTGCAACAAGTCACGTGGGAGGAGAATTTTTTTTATAGTTTAATTGTTGTTATTTTTTAAATCATAAGCAGGGAGGAAGTCTGCAACAAAATACTTTGAATAAGTAACCATCCATGCTGTGGTATCGACATTTAAAGGCCTGGATTGTCTTTGGCACATACTTAAATATAATCTTTGTACAGAATAGCCTACTCACTGTTATGTTCCTCTTCTCAAAGCTTTTTCTCTACCCTCCCTTTCAACCAAACCCATTTGGACCTATTCTGCATTAGTGCCTAATTTATGGAATTCTGTCCTTGGGCAAACCCTCCTCTTCTTTACCTTTATGTATACTTTAGAAATACTTTTATTCAAAAAGGTATTTATTGGTTAGTTTTATTGTGTATGCTTTTAAACAAATATTAGTTGTGCTCTTTTATGATTCAGTTTTATTGTGGTTATTGTTTTCGTTGTTGTCAGATAGTTTTGATTCTTTTAGATGCTTGTAAGGCATCTGGTCATTGGAGCAGTTGAGCATATGAAATACCCAGGCTGAAACAGCTATTCATTCTGGACTGTGGATCTGGCTCTCTGAAGAAATCCTTAGACATAATATTTAGAGTCTGATCAGTTGACTTCATTTATCCTTTTAATCCAATCTATAATGAAGAGTTCAGTTTTTTTAAAAAAAATGCAGAATATGGCAAATGCAGCATTTGTGACATATAAAAGCAGTGTTTTTTGTTAAGATGAATTACTACAAATGTGCTTAGTACTGCTGTGGAAATAATTAGGTACACCAACTACATCATTCAGAATAACAATGTCAGAGGAAACTAAAATGGCATAACAATTCAGCAGTGTCACATGTGACTCAGGAGGCTTTCATTCTTCCAAGAAATAAAGAAATATTTATCAGTTTCAAAAAGAAACTGATAACATACTTTATATTTTATTAACTCCACTAGTTCCCCAACAGTGACACTGAATAATAAAATAAATAGTTTTATGAAGCTGTTCTGCATTCGGTAAAAAGGTCTTTGTTTTAAGCACTGCATATTTCCTGGGAAGAATATGTGCAGATACAGGCACATGTCAATGAATGTGAGATTATTATTTTTTTAAAATGCACTCTAGTGTTCTCATCACTGTTCCAAAATTAATAATGGCATGCTATTTATCTGTTTGACCGTGAACCTGAAGCCAAAGGAAAAAAGAACCCAGCATAATTTTCAATGACAGTCCAGAATGCCTGGAAATTTCCTGTTCTATTACACACTATTGATTTGGGCACATATCCAGTTCAAATTGTTACATGGTAGAAAAGAGTCTTCTCTGACAACATTAAGATCTCACTTATAAAACTGACTTTTTGGTCCCTTAAAACTTTAGATCTGAGATCTTGTTCATACAGCTGGCAAGGAAATGCAGTACTTGTGAACACTTTAATTCTAGCACTACTGTCCTTTTCAGACTTCCTTCACAGGAGAGAATAAGGACTTTATCAGACAACACCCCCCCCCTGCAATCCTGTTCTTTTGCTGGCATAACTTTGCAATTTTTATGCTGGCAAAAGAACTCCCCATGCCACACTTACCTTCCCTACCATCCAAAGGCTTCCCTGGGAATGACGAAGGAGTAAACGTAGCTCTGTTCACTTCCTTGTTCAAAATCCCACAATAATATACAGCGTAGAATATTCAAAAATAAAAACAAAAATAACAAAGTAAAAGTACATAAACACACTAAAAAAAATCCCAAGTAAACTGGGGAGGGTCATAAAAAGTGTGTCACCTACCTAGGTGTTGCGATCTCACCCAGAAGTGTTCTGGCCGGACCGGCCATTGACACTGCATTCACATGAGTTCAATGGTGCATGGATTCACATGCTGGCAATGCCAGCACTAAAGCATTATGGGAGATCTATTGATGGCTTAAGCCATCAATAAAATACAATGGGTTTTGGCCAGTACATAAATGCAAAAAGGTGATGTCTTCTGGTATGCAAGCCCTTTTGTGTTTATGTGGCGTCATCATGACACAGTATTTGGTGTGTCTGATGATGTCCTAAATAGTATTCTCTGCCCCCATTATTGTTTCTAAAGGTTCATTTAGTTTGTTAAGTTGAAGGCTTTCACAAACAGCATCCATAGGTTTTTCATGGGTTTTTTCTCGGCTCTGAGGCTGTGTTCTGGAACAGTTTATTCCTGAAGTTTCACCTGCATCTGTGGTTGGCATCTTCAGAGAATTTCTCTGAAAATGCCAGCCACAGATGTAGCTGAAACATCAGGAATAAACTGTTCCAGCACATGGCCTCACAGCCCAGAAAAAAGACTATTAAAAACCTATGTTCATTTAGTTTGTTTCTGGTTACCAAGAAACATAGTTTTAAGAGATGGAGCTGGAGTAACAAGAATTTCTTCTGATTTGCTATATGTACAGAGAGAGAACATTTTGAAAGCAAGTTTGTTCTTGAGTGACCCTAAGATCTTTTTGTTTATTGTGCTCAGTGTCATTTTAAAAACTTTATAGACATGGGGGGGGGGAGAATTTTGTGTGTGGAAGAAGTTGCTGTCTAAAGTTACAGGCCAGATAGCACAGTCAGACCAATTCCTCTATGTTTTAAACTGACTGTGGTGAGTTTCTACTTTACCGTCCAAAGTGCTTTTGAAATGAAGGTCTCCTCCTTCTTCCTCTTGACTGTATATGTCTCCCTGCTGGTGAAAAGGAGCAGTGGGTGGTTAAGGCACCCCACCGTTCTGATTTTCTATAAAAATCATCACATTAATGTAATGCCCTGTTACAGAACGAAGAAGCAGAATATGGCAAAAACCAAACTCTTCCTTTTATCTGAATTAATCACTCTGATTGTAGCAGCAGCACCAACCTGTTTCTTATTGTACTTGACCTGGTTATTGGAATACCACCAGCTACCCCTGTCTGTCTGTCTGCCTGCCTGCCTGCCTGCCTGCCTCTCTCTCTCTCTCTCTCTCTCATCAACCTTGCCTCAGGGAATCTCATCATAAGGGTCGTGCTTTCTGTTGTCACACTGTTCTCTCCCTCATTGTGTAATTCTTTCATAAAGGGATGCCTGCCTTCTTTTTATATATACAAGAGAATTACAGGTGCACTTAGTGAGAGTAACTGCTGGAGGGGAGCACAAGTAGAGAGAGAATGTAATGCAGAGCAAAAACATTAGGTCAAGGGCTAAGACATAGCCCATCATTATTGCTTTGGTCATAAATCCTACTTGGAAGTACAGTAGGACACCCGTATCCACTAATTCATTATCCACTAATGCAATTATCCATGGGACACAAAACAGCACACCTGCCATAGAGTCTTCCTAGAAAATGTGTCCTCTCTGGCCATTTTCTAGGTCCTCTAAGGCAACTCTTTGGTATATTATGTTAAGGAAAATGCAACATGGGACATACAGTGAAAGAAATAAAATAAGTATGTGAAAGTCACAATGACTAAGCAAGAGCAATTATGAAGCTACACAGGTGAAACTGCTAATGTAATCTAGAAGTCCTGAGAGCCAAGGACAGAGGTACTGAATGCAGAATGGAAACACCTGAGAATCATTAAGTGTACAAGGTGAAATGTTGAAATACATGGGTTGGTCTTAAGCATGGGTTGAACTACATGGACCAATCAGAATGGAAGTACACACCCACTGGGTGGAAACTAACTAGTGGGTGGTGATAAACAATGGCTATAAAATTGCAATGTTTGCCAATGTATTGTCGTTGAGTAGAGGTGGAGTAGTTTGGAAATATTGTGGAGTAGTGTGTAGAGATTGTGATTTGTTGACCTTATAGTATATTATAGTATATTTACATAGAAGAATAAAGTAGGTTTTATATAAAGCTACTGAGTTGCCTGAGTGAATCCTGGAGATGTTTTGGAGACACCTGGAGAAGAGTGAGAAGGCTTGGAGAGTTTGTCAGGATCTTCAGCCTATTCTCTGAAACTCTGCTGCTTTGGAGGAAAGCATTAACCACTGATCTAAGCTGGTCAGCTCTGCTGCATAACAAGGTGGTGAGTTTGAGCCAGAGGTGAAGAGCTACAACTCCCATCATCCCTGACATATTAAACCAGAAATCCCATTATTTTCAATGGTGTTTGTTATTATCCATGGTTTTCAGTATACACAGCTCCCCCAGAACCGATCCCCAGCGGATAAGGGGGTCCTACTGTATTAAAATCAGTGTGCTTAATGTTAAAATAGGAGATTATCAGATGTGGCAAAAACAATGTTAGAAGATCACGACGAGTACAGGAACAAGCAAGATTATCAGACCACAACATCCTCCAGCATCCCGGGGGATGTAGCACGGCCGTGAGTAATGCATCCCTTTTTATTTGCGGCTTGTCCCCATCAATAAAAATGGGAAGCTTTGTCCAGAACAGTGCTACGCCCCCAGGATGGCAGAAGGATGTGGGCATGTAATAATGTCACCCTTCCTGTTCGCCTCCTGTTCTTCTAGTGAGGTTTGGAACACTTTTTTTGGGGGGGGGCACATTCCACTGTGTATGATAACCTCCATAATCTTTAAAATGAAGCTATCTCATTTCATTGTTACTGGCCAAAATTGGTCTATGTAGGAATTATCCTACTCCTGTACAGACCTCCTGTGTATTCTTCCATCAAGCTATTGCTTGACAACTGAAGGGGAGACAGGGAGACCTTTCACACTACATGATGACAACACTATGATTCCACTTTATCTGCCATGGTATATCTTATAGAAGCCTGGAGCTTTTAGTTGGGGGAGACTTAAGAGCTCCCTGGCTGAGAATTTTTAACATCCTTCTCTAAAATGCAAATCCCAGCATTCCATAGGATGTAACGATTGCATCAAAGTAAAATCATAGTGCTATAATTGTGTAGTGTGAAAGGGCCCTAGATCTTTCTACAGAAGGGCCTTCCATTATTACCATGCATTCCTCTTTGAGCTCTTCCAGACTGGTCTAGAGAGTTATGTCATTGTTGCATGCTTTCAAGTCATTTCTGACTTATGCCAACCCTAAGGAGAACCTATGATGGGCTTTTCTTGACACGATGTGTTCAGAAGGAGTTTTGCCTTTGCCTTCCTTTGAGGCTGAGAGAGTATGACTTGCCCAAGGTCAGCCACTGGGTTTCCATGGCTGAGCAGAGATTTGAACCTTGGTCTCCAGAGTAGTAGTCAAACACTCAAACCACTACACCATGCTGGCTTACGAAGGTTTATGAGCTCACAATACATATATGTCCATGGATTTTCCTGGGTTTTGTCAATTGATATTACCTTCACATCCATTCATTCCATTGTTTTGGAGGGGGGGTTGCAGTGATTTCTTGAATGACTAGCCATCCAAAGATTTTTTTTTTAATTTTCCCAAACAGAGTATGGTTTGCTGAGGTGGTCCTATGGTCTGAAAGGCAATTTTTGTCCTCTCTGGTTTTTGTTTTTTAATCTTAGAGTTGTAATGTTATAATGCAAAAGTGCCATTTCAGCAATTCAGTGATGTACTTGGGAGGGGGAATAAAAAAAAGAGAGAAAGGGGGGAATTCTGATAAGTCCTCAGAATTAAAAAAAGAAACCTAGCTGAGGGTGGGATTAAAATGTTTCTGGTATGGGGAATTTGTCAGAAAACAGTCTGGAAAACAGAGGTGTCATATGGATATTTATTTTTTTAAAAAAACTGAGAACTACATGAAGAAATAACTGCAGCCTCCTGACACATTTTTCCCTTCTGGAGAAGCCATCAGATTGGTTCCCAATTATGGCTGATTAAGATGCTATTCAAGCCATAATAGGCATAGTCTTTCTAAAATCGTCATACTTCCAACTTACTAAGGTTTTTAATTCCATTATAATCAGCTTCTCTCCATATTATGTCCATGTTAAAGTCTGAATTGGTCTTAATAAATTGGCATGATTAGAAGTACAGCCAACATGGGAAGAAGCATTTTGTCCTTTGTGAAAGTATTATTTTTTTGAATATTTTTGTTCCGCTATTTTCTGCAGAAGCAATCTGTGGCTACAATCCTGAACCCCCACATAAAAGAAACAACTGTGTAATTTGGTATGTTTTCTTGGGAGTGGAGTGGAACTTATTCCCAAGTAAATGAACACAATGTGAAGTCGAAGGCTTTCATGGCTGGCATCCATAGATTTTCCTTGGGTTTTTTTTTTTTCCCGGGCTGTGAGAAACCCAAAGAAAATCTAATAAATGGATACAAGTTTGTACCCTGTGGACCTGTCTACGCCACAAAAATACAGCAGTTTGACACCACTTTATCCACCATAGTTGTATCCTATGGAATCCTGGTATTTGTAGTTTTGTGAGGTATTTAGCCTTTTCTATCAGAAAACTCTGAAAACTACAAATGCCAGGATTCCATAGGACAGAATTATGGTGGACAAAATGGTATCAAACTGCTGTATTTCTGTGGTGTAGACAGGCCCTTAGTCTGACTGAATTCAGAGGAACTTCATGCTACACAGGGTTTCTGTATTTGCTATAGGAGGATAACTTAAGTTGGCAGAAATTTCAAAACTGATTTATCTTACTCCTTCACTTTCTGTGTCATTCCCAGGCATATTATTAGTAACAAATAATCACTTGCGTATAACTCAACAAACAAAGCTGTTTCTTGTCAGTAGCTAGAAAAAGCAGCAGGAACTATGTATCAGAAGGAAAAGAAAACATGTCTGACATTTGCTCTAAAGCCAATTCATCTGATTTCTAATTACTACATACCCTGTCATTCCATCTGTGTTGGACCTGAAACCAATAAAGAAATCCATTTTAGATGACTAATTGCCTTAAAACACTTAACCTAGCCTGCTCTTTACAAACATCAGTGTTACTGATTCACACCATCAAGAGATACATTTATTTTAAATTTCTCTGGAGTAAACTGTTTTATGTTCTTTGTAAATTTCACACACACACACACACACAGAGAGAGAGAGAGAGAGAGAGAGAGAGAAATGCAAGAGGACATATTCTTTTGATGACCTAGACAGCATTAAATCTTTTTTTAACTATTTCCAAAATGATCCTTCCATGTTAACTGGAACTCCCTCTGAATAATGTACAATAAGCTGTCTCATTGTTGATTACTATTCTCGTACTTTGTGAGATACTCCACTCCCTTCAGCTGTACTACAATAATAACACAGATAGGGAAAATTGGCACATAAAAGGAGAATGTATAAACTTTTCACAGAATATTCATGGCACAGCCTGTTACAGTCCTAAAAGGGTTAACTTGCTACGTGTAAGATTCCCAGAGTACAGTTTGAATCTGAATTATTCACCCTGACATGGCATTCAAAGAGTTAAGGTGCTTCACAAACACTGGTGGGAATGGGAAATTTCTCTCTATGTGCTATTTAAAAAATAGAAGAGAGATTTTGCTGTAGCTGTTTTGTTTCTGCTTCCAGGAGCTTGGGGGATAAGAAGGTCTCATCTTTGTCTAGGTATTTGGGGCAACACATTAAAGTCCTGGTATGTAGCAACAGCTCGGGTTTCCTCCCAGAGCAAGGAATGGTCCCAATACATCTGGGGAGCATTTGTGGCCTCAAGGAAATTGTCTCACCATGACATTGAATCCCTTACTGCAGATTAGACAGGAGATAAGCTTTTATCTGCTATAAAACACACTCTGCACCCATTAATCATCAATACCTCCGGGACTGCCTCCTTCTGACCCTCCCCACACACTTTGGTCCTCTGGGAGGAATCTGTTACAGCCTATGAAAACAAGGCTGCTGGTGACCTCCCAGAGGGCCTTCTCTGCTGCTGCTCCCAGATTATGGAATGGCCTGCTGGACGAGATCCATCTTATTACCACCTTAGACAGCTTTAAAAAAGCTGTGAAGACGGATCTTTTCCAGCAGGCCTTTCCTGAATAATTATCCCGGCCCAAGACTCAGCTGTCCTTTCTAGGCTGTGATTGTATGTTTTAATTTTTTTCTTCTAATTTATATATATTTTTAATTATATTTTTAATTATTGTATGTTTTTAATCCTTCATAATTTAATATTATTTTAAGGGGTGGGTGGGCTAGGGTATTGTGATTATGGAGTTTTTATATTGTAAGCCGCCCCGATTGCATTGCAGAGGGGCGGGATAGAAATAAATAAATAAATAATAATAATAATAATAATTATTATTATTATTATATAATCTCCTTTTAAATTGGTGGGTCATGCTAAATCTTGGCCACATGAGAATCTTTGGGGGAAGCCTGGAGAGGATCCAAACCAATACAGAATACTTGCAGAAAGTGTTCACTTACACTCTTTTGGCATCATCTGCACTTTTGACATTTTCTAAGGGCTGTCTTTCCCTGGCCTGCTTCTCAAATCCTCTCCACCTGTGAGTAGGCTGGGGAATAGCTTGTGCTCTTTGTCTCCCTGCCCCCACAAATGTCTCACCTAGAAATGTGGCTGCCTCACATAATAAAGAAGGCTGGCTACAGGGCTGACCAAGTCCTAGATAACTCATTCCTTTTTAAAGCAGAAAGGATGGGAACACTTAAGGTTGTAGTGACAGAAATGTGAAAGGATTTCAAGTGCAGGCTTGCAATAAAGGGATCATGAACTAATGCAGCCTTAGCTATTGAAAAAATAATAATTGACATGTCCAGATTATCTTGACTGAATCAATAAGGGGCTGATACTATAAACATTAAGGAATTATATGCTGGGCAGAAACCTGTGGGAATTCACTGTAACTAATCCAAGTCTCCTAGGTGATGAAAGATGTACATAGGGAAAATTGACTAGAAAGCCTAGGCCCTGATAAGGACAAACAGAAAACTCTTTTTGACAGCTTTAAAAATAGGTGCTGAAGAAAAGTCCCTAGATACTACTATGTTGTTTGCCACTCTGCTTTTAGTATGAAGTGAAGGTATTTGGATCACTGGCATTTCATCTCAGTCTATTTTATTTTATTTTGAGTATTTATATCCCACCCTTCATCCACAAAGGCTCTCAGAGCGGCTTACAAATTGTTAATTTGACAGTTCCCTGCCATCAGGCTTACAGTCTAGATAAGACAGAACACACAAGGAAAAGGGAATGGCAGTGTCTTATTTCTGCTGATATTAAAAATAAGGAGTAGGGGCAAGGGATGCAGTCAATCAGAGAAAACAAATGTGAGGCCTGTGGCTTTCTCTGAGCTCTTCAACATCCATCAAAGAACGAGCAGACTTTATTTGTATGTTATATTCATTATTCCATAACATTTCCATCCTACTCAAACTGGTAAAGCTTTCTAGGAGCCTATCTGGGGTGGTAGGACAGAGCAGTTTTGTCAGACAGTCACATTTTTCAGAGAAACCTTTCATGTTGAGAAAACGTATCGGACTCATGCCTCGGGTTGAATATCGACCCCTAAGACAGATTTTTAGCGTATGTTAGTTCAGCTGTGTTGGATTAAAGCACAAACAAATAATTAGTCAATACTGAATGCTAGTTAAATTGATGATGCTAATAATGCCAGGCTATATATTAGGGAACACAACTGTTAATTGTCCTTCCATACAGATGATAATACATGTCTATGGTGCAATAAAATATTTAGGAAACATATCCATGGCAACTTCCCTTGCGTCTTGTCAGATGCCCACATGTACATCCAGATGCGGCAGCTAAAAACACACAAATGTGATTCTAGGCTGCATCAATAGGAGCATGGTGTCTAGATATAAGATAGTAATAGTGCCACTCATTATGTTTTGATCAGACCTCACCAGGAATACTGTGTCCAGTTCTGGGCCCCACAATTAACGGCTTAAGCTGTGAATAAAAAAACAATGAAGGCGAAACAGGACCAGCATGGGAGCATAAAAGGATGGGGACAACGTTGTCTAAAAGGGAAGCCTTTTGGTGATCTCCTGGTGTTTGTGTAATGCCATATTAAGGGCATCTGATAATCTCCTAGGACACAGAGTAATGGATTCAAACTACAGGAAAAGGGATTCCAACTAAACATTAGGAAGAACCTTCTGACAGTAAGAGCTGTTTGGAAGTGGAATACACTGCCTCAGAGTGTGATGGAGTCTCCGTGTTTGGAGGTTTTTAAACAGAGGCTGGATGGCCATCTGTCAGGAATGATTTGATTGTGTATTCCTGCAGAGTGTTGAACTAGATGTCCCTTGTGGTCTCTTCCAAATCTATGATTCTCTGTCATCCTCTGGATGGGTCCCCTGGCTTTCTCACAGACCAGAACATCTCAAGAGGAGAAAAGGAACTGGATTTTTGTATGGTTAGAACCATAAGACAAGACGAAAACATAGACAGGTTGGAGAGGCATGTAGAGGTTATTTGAAGAGAGGCAGTGCAATGCAAGCAGGCATAGTAGGGACAATGAAAGGAGCACAAGTGAACAAGAGAAAAGACTACAAGACCAAAGAGAAAATTTTAAAAATGAAGTTCATGAGCTTCATTCAGTACATGCTTTGTTGGCCAAATTCTGCCAAGCATATGGGACATGGATATAATGAAACACAGCAGGGATGGATGGAAGAAGGGAAGGGGCCTCCACAAGCCTAAAGGGAATCAAGGAACAGGGTTGCAGCTTGGCTCCTAATCAGTGTGCAGTACCAGTCTGGCATGGGTTATGGCATGGGAAGTATTATGGCAAAAACCAGTGTCTCTTCCTGCCTCTGGAGACTGTCCTATGCTCCAGTCAGCAAGTGACCCAGGAACCAGGTGGTTGGAGTGTAAGAGTTGTCAAGGAGGTACTTCAGTCTAGGTCAGTCACAAGGTATACAGCAGGATGAAGGGAGAAACAAGAGGAGTTGTCAGCCTGTCCTGAGATCATTCATCAAGTCAGTAGTCCAGATAAAAAAACCAGGAAGAAATAAAGCAGAGTCGTAAATCATAGTCAGTCCAAGGTCAGGAAAACACACCAAACTGTAAGGCTAGTTGCCAAGAAGGAGGGTTGAAAGCAACAAAGCTACCAGGGAGTGGCTGGGAGATTTATAAGGAACTGTTTCAAGACACCAGGTGCCTAATCAGGTCAGCGTCTCCTACTGAACAACTGCTGGGGTTGCAATTTCCTTTTCTGTCTTCATTGTTCAATGAATTATGGCAGTGGTCACCTGCAACCTCCTGCTAGGGAGTGGGACCCCCTCTACCTCAGCCCCCAGCTCCTCGGACTCAGAGCAACTACCAACATCAGCAGCTACAGATTCCTGGCAATCTGCCTCCTCCTCTTTGGACTTTTTCAAACGGGGAGAAAAAAACCCAAGGAGGTTGGGAGAAGAACGTGGCTGTCGCACTTAAAGAGCCCCATTTCAGACGCCGCCGTCCTGCTCCATCGTCTTCCCAACCTTCCCCCGTGCTTCCTCGGGTGCCGCTTTTTACTGACAGAAAATGACCATCAATAAAAAATGGTGCCCTCAGCACGGAGGAAGCACAAGGGAAGGTTGGGAGAAGCATGGAGGGAGCATGGGGAAGATCCAGAGGAAGACAGAGGAGGACTGTGGCATCTGAAAAGGGGCTCTGTAAGCGCGACAGCCCTGTTCTTCTCCCGACCTCCTCGGTGTTTTTTGCCTCCATTTGAAAAAGTCCTTTGTCTGTATCTTCTGACTCCAGTGAGTGAGTTATGACAGAGACAGCTGCACTGAAAGCTAGAATCCCTTCAGTCCTTCCTGTTGTTCAGATGTGCAGAACTGTGAGCTGAAGCACCTTGCACCTGCATATTGCCAGAATTGGGAAACATTGTTTTTTTTAGGAGGGCAGGAATGCAAATCCCAGAACTTTCTAGCCAGCAACCATTCCAGCTCAGCAACCTTAACTCTTTCTTTCTTTCTTTCTTTCTTTCTAGTACCTGAATTAAAAAAAACTTTTTAAAACAGACTTAAAACCAGTCTACAAACACTCTTTAAAAATAATGTAAGACCATAGAGTTAAAACAGCCAGAGCAATTTTAAGAACCAAAGGCCATATGAAGGAATAGCATCTTAGGCTGTGCCTGAAACTCAAAGAGGATGGGGGCCAGCCTGACTGCCCTTGGGCAGGAGTTGCACAGCGTGGTTGCTGCTACAGAGAAAGACCATCTTTCAGTCTTGAAGCCTGAAGACAAAGAGAGAGTCTTGCTCCTCCACACAGCTAAACCATAGCACTCCATGTTGAACCCCATTCTGAGTCCATCCCAAACCATTCCACCTTTTGTGTTGCCAATATAAAGTTTGTAAGTGCTCTTGGATCAGTCACTCTATGCCTTCCTCATCATGGAACTTGACATGGACAGACCACAGGGGTATTGCTATGGGTGTGTATGTGTGCCACCACAAATAAGAATTCTGACCCCAACCCATAAAATTGCCTTCAGTCCTGACATTTTTAGCATTACAGTAACCTAAAACTTTTAGAGATATAGCTTAGGCATCCAAAGAAAGTGGGGCAGACAACGGTACCAAGGGAATGAGATCACCACAAGTATAAGTGTTCTATGTATAAACGATTCTCTGTGTTTTAATATGTACAATGCTAGAAATTTGGAAACTGAAGGAAAATTACATTGGAAAGGCATAATTCTTATTTGGGGGTTGTAGCTGCACTCTGAATGGAGAGATACATGTTGTCAGCATTAATGATGCAAACATTGACCAAACATTTATCTTCTTTAAAGGAAAAATGGATTTAACATAAACATGTAATTTTAGTACTTCTTCCATTTAATGTTTACATAATTTGATATAAGCTTTTTACCCACTATGAAACTAAGGACTTTATCAGACCAAGCAAATATGGCATCATAACAATGCCTAATTAATGCAAAAGGGCATGCATATCAGATGATGATGTCCTTTCGCGATCATGTCAAGTCCAAAAGCCGTTCTATTTTATTGACAGCCTGAACTGTCAATTGATCTTCCATAGTGCTTTTTTTCCGCCATTGCCAATGTTTGAAACTTCATGCCATTGTGCTCACGGGAATACAGCGCCAATGACAGAACACTTCTGGGTGAGATCACGACAGCCAAGTAGGGGATACTCTTTTTATGAACCTCCCTGGTTTACTTGTGATTTTTAAAGTGTGTTTCTATGCTTATGTCTACGTTTTGTGTGTTTATTTTCTTTATTCTTTAAATTTGTCATGCTCACATCTTTTCACAAGAATTGGTGAGCTCTCAAACCTGGAAGTGAACAGAGCTCAGTTTATGCTGGGGCTGCCTCTTTAGTGCCTCTAAAGGTAGGTCTGATCAAGGGGGTTCTTTTGCTGGCATAAAAATGCTTCAAAATATGCCGGCAAAAGAACGTTTATGGAGGGTGGTCTGATAAAGTCCTAAAAGTGATAGTTAAAGCCAACAGTATTCATAGGAAGGCCTGAAGTTTCTTGAACCTTGGGAGAAAGACTGGAGTCCTTTGCAGGAAAATAGGTAAAAGTTATCTGCACTTGAAACTCAGCCCTAACAAAACCTTTACTTGCACAATTTCACTATAACCAGTGGTAAATGCTTAAAACACTATTTCAAGAATGATTTCTCACATATCTTGCAGTCCTAGAATGATTGGTTTGTCTTTTTCCTTTGTTCCTTAAAATTACATCCTTAATCAGTATTGAAATACAAGAAAATACTTTCTGACCAGGCTATGATTATTATTTTTTTAGATTAATAAGCACAACACATACTGACTGGATCATGTTTTACAGCTCAGTTTTAATTCTAGTTATTTAAATATACTGATGTATATATAATTTATATTATTGCTAATGAAATCCCCACCATATGATCAGGATATACGAAGAAATATCAGTTAATGTTCTTTCTGTATTTCCCTTGCTCCCTTTCCCTCCAGTATTTCCAACCTTCGGACAGCTCCCTCATTTACCGTATATTCCGGGGTATAAGACGACTGGGCGTATAAGACCACCACCCCCAAATTTCCAGCCAAAAATCTAGGCCTAGGCATATATTCGCCAGATAAGACCCCCCCCAATTTGGCTGGCTGGGGGAGCCTTGCCAGCTGATCCTCTTTGTTTCCCAACTCATGAGGATCTCCTCGTGAGTTGGGAAAGCGAACAGGATCAGCTGGCAGGGCAACATTCGCCCCTCTCTTCAACCTTCCAGTCAAACTGGACTCGAAGGTGGAGGAAAGGGGCAAAAATGCCCAGTTTGCCTCAGCAGCCCCCTTCCCTCCGTCTTGGCTCTTCCGAAGGGGACCAAGGTGGGGGAAGTGGGGGCAGCCGCGGCAAACCCCTAGATTAGCCCCCTCTCCCCACCTTCAAGGCAGGGGGGTGGATGCGCGTGGGGTGGGCGGGGGGCAGGGAGGAGAGGGCTTCCCAGCCACCCCCCCTGCCGAAAGCCGCGGTTCTGTGGCTTACGGCAGGGGGGGTGGATGTGCAGGGGGTGGGCAGGGGGCAGGGAGGAGAGGGCTTCCCAGCTACCCCCCCTGCCGAAAGCCGCGGTTCCGAGGCTTATGGCAGGGGGGGTGGATGTGCAGGGGGTGGGCGGGGACAGGGAGGAGAGGGTTTCCCAGCCCCCCCCTGCCGAAAGCCGCGGTTCCGCAGCTTACGGCAGGGGGGGTGGATGTGCGGGGGTTGGGCAGGTGGCAGGGAGGGGGGGCTTCCCAGCCACCCCCTGCCGAAAGCCGCGGTTCCGCAGCTTACGGCAGGGGGGGTGGATGTGCGGGGGTTGGGCAGGTGGCAGGGAGGGGGGGCTTCCCAGCCACCCCCTGCCGAAAGCCGCGGTTCCGCGGCTTTCGGGAGGGGGTGGATGCGCGGAGGGCGGGCGGGGGGCAGGGAGGAGCACTTTGCTTCACCCCCCTGCCCCATCTCCTGCCTCTTCGCTCCGTTTGCGAAGAGGCAGGAGATAGGCAGGCAGGTGAAGCAAAGTATATCCGGCGTATAAGACGACTGTGGATTTTGGAGGGCACTTTTGAGTGCTCAAAAGTCGGCTTATATGCCGGAATATACGGTACATTCTTACTTCAGGCGTCTTTTCCTTTTCTTTCATTCAGCCTCGTTAGGCTAGGGACATGAGAACAAAATGTGCTGGATTGGCATCCCATATAAACAAATATAAAGTATGGGGTTTGTTTCATTACACAAATCCTTAATGTCCAACTTTTGCACCAATCTAAGGTACATCTGATTGTTTAAATGTACTTTTGAAGAATTCATTTGCTTGGATTTTTCTAGAGGGGGACTGAGACTCAGGCCTTATCTACACAGGTTATTTATTCCGTTCTTCCCCTGTCTGAGAGCCCTTAGTCCAAATGACACAGAGCATTTGCACTGTTCTGCCTCCAGGCAGTCCTTACAGCCTCCGGGACAGAAAAGAGTCTCAGATGGGGGCAAGCTAGTGTAAAGCCCAATACAGTGGTTTAAACAAATGCCTGGTTTACTCTGTTTCTGCTGGGAGGAAATTGATGGGGCTCTATGTGTCCATGTGAGCCCGTACCTACAGGCCAGCCGATTGCTCTAGCTCACCCTTACACTTCCGGGTCTAGGCAACAGGTCTGCAGCATATGACCAAGACTGGTCGTGTGCAAAGTGCCTTGTCACATTGCGCAGGCTGGCTTCCTGGACCCAGCAGAGCAAGAAGAATGTTGATGGAGGCAGTGGCTGCAGAGACAGGCCAGTGTTCTGTCTGGACTCTGGCCCATTTTGTCCAGGTAACGGGGGCAGAACGGGCCTGATCCACGACTAGGATATGCCAGTGGGGAACCGGCATATCCTGATTCATGTAGGTAAACCCTCAGATTGTATGTATTTTCCTGCTCATGTTCTTGTTATTGTTGTTGTATGTATTTTAACTTTTGGTGACCCTAAAGCCCTATCACAAGTTTTTCTTAGGAAGATTTCTTCAGAGGTGGTTTGCCATTGCTTTCCTCTGAAGCTGAGAGAGTGTGATTTGCCCAATGTCACCAGTGGGTTTCCATGGCCAAATGGGAATTCAAACCCTGGTCCAGCACTCAGATCCTTATCATGATCACACTACACTGTTATAGTACTATTATTCCACTTTAACTGCTATGGCGCCCCCCTGTAGAATTCTGGGTTTGTAATTTAGTGACGCCTAAGAGCTCTGTGGCTGAGAATGCTAAATGTCCCTCCCTAAACTGCAAATCCCAGGATTCCACAGAAAGCAGGCATTGCCATTAAAGTGGAATAATAGTGCTATAACAGCATAGTGTGATAAGGCTCTCAGACCACTACCCCATGCTGGCTCTCACTATCCTTTTGTCAGGTCTCTAATATTCTTCAATGTTTTACCAGTTCTCTAATATTCTTACAAATTCTTCAAAAGAGGCAATTTTGCTTCATAGATCTGCTTCCCTCTAGGGCAAATCTACAGTTAACTGATCAGTGGATATAGCTAGAGCTCCATTATACATTTGGTGCTGCCGTACTCAAGTTCATATATAACAAGAGTTGGCAACTGTGCCCCTCCAAAGGCTATTGGACTGCAGGCCCATAATCCCTTCCCTCAATATTTGTTATGGTGGGGGGCTTTAGTTAAACAGCAACTGGATGGCCACAGTTGTCTACCATCAATATACAGGCATCATCAAATTTACTGGAAAAGTTCCAATACAAGTAAAATATTACGTTGATACAGTTACACCAAGAAGACTCTAGACAGAGTGTATTTATGGAAATAGTACTACTAGTAGTAGTGATAGCAGCAGCAGCAGCAATAATGAAGAAAATTACTACTTTCCTAGCACTGATATTTAAGAGTAATAACATGTAGAATATGTTTGAGCAGCCATCTATTAAATTTTCTTATTAATCACCGCAAACTTCAGGCAACCTATAATCAGTTTAATTAATGATAACTGCCACTTAGGAGACAGCTTGTGCTTTTTTATACTTATCTAAAAATAGTGCCTAACTTCATATTCAGTTTGTCTGAGGTTTTTTAAAAAATAGTGTTTTGATCCTTTTCATTAATAATGGTGAGGGTTTCTTTTTTTCCACCCAATCAATGGCTAACATTTAAATGAAAAAGAAAACAACAACGAGCAGTTGTTTAATACACAAAAACCAAGCTGAAGTTTAATTTTTTAAAAAACAATATCCTAAAGAATGAAGTGAGGGCTGTCCTTTTCACAAAGCTAATGTGTGTGGTAGAAAAACCCAGTGGAAACTTCTTACAAATTTTAAGAAATAAGTAGGAAAGTGGAAAGACTCAGTATGCCCCTTGAGCATTGCCATGAGTATGCATAAGAAATTATCTGAGAAATTGTACCCAGTGGGTTGCACCCAATAGTGTTCATCTGCTAAGCACCTAGCAGAACTGATCCCCCTGCTTCTGTAGTCTCCCCCACACACCTGCCCATGCTCACCCAAAATCTGCCGTATAGTGTTGGGGAGCCCATCACAGGAGATCTGTGTGATGGGAGCATACTGGGCTGCCAGAGAGAAGGAAAGGGGAAAGTCTCATTGTATGAGAGGAATTCCTCTCACATAAAGTTTGAGATAGCCCAGCTTTCCTAAGGAGAAAAAGAAATGAATTTATGTTTGAGTTATATGGCTATACTTTTTCAGTATTCTATCAAGTTTGGATCATTTAGCTAGTTAATGCTTTCACATGAATTATAATTTCATTTTTTCCTTATTGAATCAGGAACTATTCAGCAGAATCTTCTCTACAATGATAGTAAAAAGTGTGATTGTGTGTGCATTTGTGCACCAACCTACTCACCTATCTATCCATCCATCCCTTTACTACTAAGGAATTTATGTGGAAAGAATCATAGATCTGTACTCTTAGGACTTAATTTTACTGCCCACTCCATTCCACTCCACTCCACTCCACTCCACTCCACTGTAGATAATTAAAACTTGTCTTAGAAACCCAGTTGTTCATTATAGAATAATTTGCTTATCTGAAACACAAAGCTTGAACTGGGATAATTGGTTCAGTCAGTCAAGTCTTATAAATCTCTCATTTGATTATCTGCACAACTGAAAATGTTCTTTGGGTATAGAAATAGCAAATGCGCCCTATTCCAATATTTTTTTAATGTATCTAAGAAGAGCTTAAATTGGTCAAAACCAAATAAGTATTCTTGACTTGTTCCATTGGGTCAATTGCTCTTAAAATAATTCAGCCATTAAATCCTCTTTCAGTTTTTGCATTTTAAACAATCCACCTGATTTGCCAACATTACATTTTCTGGAATTAAATAATAGTTCACATTATTTTATTAGTCATTTTAATTGTACTAAAAGGAAATACAGTTGGCTCTTTACATTCACTGGAGTTTGGTTCCAGGACCCCAGTGGATACCAAAATCTGTGAATATAATCTCAGAGCCATTGGCAATAATATTTGAGAACTCCTGGAGAACAGGAGAGGTCCCAGCAGACTGGAGGAGGGCAAACGTTGTTCCCATCTTCAAAAAGGGGAAAAAAGAGGATCCCAACAATTATCGTCCAGTTAGTCTGACATCAATACCAGGGAAGATTCTAGAACAGATCATTAAACAGAGAGTCTGTGAACATTTAGAAGGCAATGCCATAATCACAAAAAGTCAACATGGGTTTCAGAGAAACAAGTCATGCCAGACTAATCTGATCTCTTTTTTTGATAAAGTTACCAGCTTGGTAGATGAAGGGAATGTTGTGGACATTGCATACCTTGATTTCAGTAAGGCCTTTGACAAGGTTCCCCATGCCATTCTTGCAAACAAGCTTGTAGAATGTGGGCTAGACAAGTTAACTGTTCAATGGATTTGTAATTGGTTGACCGGCCGAACCCAAAGGGTGCTCAGCAGTGGCTCCTCTTCGTCTTGGAAAGATGTGACCAGTGGGGTGCCACAGGGTTCTGTCCTGGGCCCAGTGCTATTCAACATCTTTATCAATGACTTAGATGAGGGAATTAGGGGCATACTTATCAAATTTGCAGATGACACCAAATTGGGAGGAGTAGCTAATACCCTAGAGGACAGGATCAAAATTCAGAATGACCTGGATAGACTGGAGAGCTGGGCCAAAGCTAACAAAATGAAATTCAATACGGAGAAATGTAAAGTACTGCACTTAGGGCGGAAAAATGAAATGCATAAATATAGGATGGGAGAGACCTGGCTGAATGAGACTACGTGCGAAAGGGATCTAGGAGTCCTAGTAGACCACAAGTTGAACATGAGTCAACACTGTGATGCGGCAGCTAAAAAGGCCAATGCGATTTTGGGCTGCATCAATAGAAGTATAGTGTCTAGATCAAGGGAAGTAATAGTGCCACTCTATTCTGCCTTGGTCAGACCTCACTTAGAATACTGTGTCCAGTTCTCAGGGAAGAAACCGAGAGTAAAGATGAAGGTGCTACAAGACTCCAAAGAAAGAGGTGGTTTAAATGTCCCGAATTTGAAAATTTACTATGAATCATGCTGCCTATTATGGATTAAAGATTGGGTTATATTAGAAGACGACAAATTACTAAAACTGGAAGGAGACAATAATAGATTCGGATGGCACGCATACATGTTTTATAATAAGGATAAAGTGAATAAAGATTTTAACAATCATTTAATTAGGAAGTCTTTACTGAGAATTTGGAAAAAGCATAAAAATAGATTATGTATTAAGATTCCTTTATGGGCTTCCCCACATGAAGCTCTATTCAGCCGAGAAGGTGTGCCAACAAACAAATGGATCATGTACAAAGATATATTAACGGGAGAAGGAAGTCACATCAGAATGAAAAGTCAAGAGGAACTAGAAAGAGAAGGTTTTACATGTCACTGGTATTTATACAGGCAACTAAAAGAGAGATTTAAGATTGATATAAAATTAGAAGGATTTGAGGATACAAGGTCAGAATTGGAAAAAATAATACAAGCTGGAAACAAAAATATGATCTCAAAATTTTACAAGTTAATACTTAAATGGGAAACTGAAGAGGAGACAATAAAGGAAAATATGATAAAATGGGCACAAAACGTCGGTCATCCAATTGAGATACATAATTGGGAAAAAATGTGGAATACAAGGATAAAGTATACACTATCGCAAAATATCAGAGAAAATGTTTATAAAATGTATTTCAGATGGCATCTTTCACCGTCCAAATTAGCAAAAATGTATAAGAAGACAAAACCGAATTGTTGGAAATGTGATAGTAAAAACGGAACATTTTTTCACATGTGGTGGACGTGTGAGGAAGCTAAAAAATATTGGGTACAGATTCAAAAAACAATTCAAGACATTTTGAAAATCAGGCTTCCACTAAAACCAGAAATATACTTGTTAGGAATGATAGACCAAGAATTAGAAAAACAAAGTGGAAAGATGATTTTTTATATGATGGCAGCTGCCAGAATAATATTCGCTAATAAACGGAAACAAAAAGAAACGCCGTCCAGAGATCAATGGCTTGAGAAACTATACGAAATGATAGAAATGGACAAATTGACAACGTTAATTAAAGGAAAAGATTTAGGGACATTCAAAGAAGATTGGATCATGGTATCAAAATATATGGAAACAAGAATAAAAAACTCCACAATACATTAGAAAGCAAACAAAAGTCAAAAACTAATGTGGAATAAGCTAGATACCCACAGTTTACATACTACATAGATATAAGCAGATAAATATGGGTCTGCACACATATAGATCCGTAACAGCAGCATGAATATTAATCATAAAGAGGAGAGAGAAAAAAAAAAAAGGAAGAGAGAGAGATGAAGAGAGAGAGAGAGAAACTGGAAGACAGTGAACTAAATACTAAACATTAAATACAAATGTCAAACAAACTCTAATCTTCAAATAAGGCGAAATGGGAAGTAAAAAAAAAAATGATGATTCAAGAAACCACATAAATATATGAAACTAACACTAAAGGGAAAGCAAAAAAGAAGTAGAAATACATAAACATTTTATACATGTATATCTATTTAAACATTAAATGATGCACATAGATAAATACTGAGAAACATGGGGAAACTAGATAGGAAGTCATGAATGAGAGAGATGAGGAAAGGAATGAGAGAAAAAGAGAGAATGGAGAAGAATGGTTATATCTTGCATGAATAGTGTGATATAGGGACAGAGAGACAGAAGAAAGGGAGGATGGAAGGAGGAGGAAAAAAAAACTATGAAAGAGAAGGGAAGACTGGGAATATGATTGAAATGAAAACATACAAAATGAATGAATATAAGAGATGTATAGTAAGCTGACTAAAGGATGAGATGTATACATATGTATGTGTGCTGTACATGATATTCAAAGAGATATGAAACAAATATCTGACATGTACATAGGTAGATACGTGATGGATGAATATGTGGATACTGATATTCTCTGCCTGTTTGGTATAATATGTTTTTAATGTTGATAAATATCATGAATAAAAAATAATTAAAAAAAAAAAAGAATACTGTGTCCAGTTCTGGGCACCACAATTCAGAAAGGATATTGACAAATTGGAGCGTGTCCAGAGAAGGGCAACTAAAATGGTGAAAGGTCTGGAAACGATGCCTTATGAGGAGAGACTTAGGGAGCTGGGTATGTTTAGCCTGGAAAAAAGACGGTTTAGAGGCGATATGATAGCCCTGTTTAAGTATTTGAAGGGATGTCACGCTGAGGATGGAGCAGGCTTGTTTTCTGCTGCTCCAGAGATTGGAACACGGAGCAATGGGTGCAAGCTCCAGGAACAGAGATTCCACCTCAACATGAGGAGGAACTTTTTGACAGTAAGAGCTGTTCGGCAGTGGAACACACTCCCTCGGAGCATTGTGGGGTCTCCTTCCTTGGAGGTCTTTAAACAGAGGCTGGATGGCCATCTGTCGGGGATGCTTTGATCAAGATTTCCTGCGTGGCAGGGGGGTTGGACTGGATGGCCCTCGTGGTCTCTTCCAACTCTGCAATTCTATGATACACGAAGGGTATAGCATATATTACGGAATATTCAAGTCCTGTTATATGCAATGGCATAGCAAAATGGTGTCTCTTATATAAGATGGCAAAATCAAGGTTTGCTTTTTGGATTATTATTTTTTAAAGAATATTTTCAAACCATGAATACTTAAATCCGTGAATACCAAAACCGTGAATATGGAGGGACAACTGTATAGCACAAGTGGATAAGGTACTTTTTGAAAATACCGAATTGATAGTGCCTGACAAGAAGCAGCTAATTACAGATGCTCACTTGAAGAATGCTTTCACATATTTAGGTTCAATGCTAGTTAAAGTAAGTAATTTACCTGAGATAAAGCGTTCACCTGCACCAGCAAGGATATACTGGCTCCCCCCCCCCGGCATATCCTAGCTGAAGAGATGGCCCATACTGCTGCCATTACATGAAGAAAATGGGCTGGAGTCCACACAGGAACACTGGCCCATTACTGCAGCTGCTGCCACCACCATTTTTCCTGGTCTGCCAGGTCTGGGCAGCTGGCCGCACTATGTGACAAGCCTTGGTCACATGCTGAAGGCCTGCTGCCCAGACCCAGCAGAGCAGGGTGACTGGCAGCAGCAGTGAGAGCTGGCCTGCCATTACGGGGCTGCATTATCCTGGGTATCTCACCTTGCCCCCATCTGAGCCCCATATTTGCCACAGGGGTGGTGAGGACTGCCTGGGGCAGAATGGGGCAAAAGCCCTGTGTCATCTGGACTGTAGGACTTTGGAACAGGTGCAAGCTGGGGTATTTGGCCAGTGTAGAGAAGTCCAAAGTGAAGCATCACTGACCACAATCCAGAGACCACAACTGTTTTTTCCATTTTTCTTATGAGCAACTCCCTTCACCAAGCCCCTGAACTAGATTTTAAGTTCTTCATAATTCTTTAGTTGAACTTCTGTTTGACACAGATGTATATGCTCTCTTCAGATTACACAGAGAATGCACAGAATAACAGACAAGAAAGTGCATCTTCTGTGATCTTGGAAATTTATAGCAATGATTAAAGGACGTCTTCTCCTTATCCATAACACACATGTTTCTTCTCACTACTTTTAGAATTCTTTGAGGCAAGTATCAGGATTGATAGAAACCTAATTAGTTAGCATGGCCAGTGCTGGGAGATTATAGGAGCTGTAGTCACCTTGTGTCCCAGTATTCAAGAAGGTGCCCTGAGTTCTAATATTGAAAAGAAGGTGGGAAATGAAAATAATGGGCAAGATGCTGCATCAGAGGCTCCAATACAAAACTTTATGTTGATGGAGCTATGTTGCTGACACAATATGCAACGATGCCAGTAAGAAGATGCACATCAGGACTCCGATTGAACAACTGGACACATGCATTGGGGAACATTGTGCTTCAGGACTCATTGTGTGTTGGGATATGTTGCACATTGGGATATGTTGTGCATTGTGAACACTGCACAAGAGGCATGCTACTGGATGTCTTTGCATAATGGTCATGATGATATACTTATATCTCCACTCCCCTCTTGAAGATATAAACATTGCACAACAACAAATTTTTGTGATCTAAGTCAATTTACAATTATGTGACTTACCAACAGGATACCAGCCAATAATTGTACTAATAATAACAATAATAATCCAAAACATCTGAAGGGCAACAGGTTGTCTATTATTGTATTCATGAGCTCCAAGCCAACATTGCTTCTACTTTATCTGAGAATTGTTGGGAGGTATTAGTCTAAAATTAAAAATATATTTTAAAAATTCCAGGGATCTAGACCTTTTGAAAAGAATAAAAATATCTTCTTTAAAAAGTAAAAACCTTTTCTTTCAAATTCAGGCAGAGTAGTGCATTAGGAATGCAGAGACAGCTCAATTAACATTTAAATGTGTGGTCTGATCACCCAATCAATTAGACTCATTAAAAACAACAAAGAAGTCAGTTTAAAAATGCATATCAAAAGTTTACTGAAGGTATATCAATCTTAAACTACATATTAAAACAAACTTTAAAAAAACGTTCCTAGCTAACTAAGAGGATTTAGGGTAGGATGAGACTCACCCAGCCTTTGAGCAGTGTGGGCTACATGGTGACTTGAAAACAACAACAGCAATAATCACCAACATGGCTGCAACCGCATGGAGCCTTAAACTTAAAAGTAACTTAAACAAAGTGCAATAATATTTAAATTAGGTCATGTGATGAATGACCCATTGCTCCAGTTGGCTGAAATTGCCTAGTGAAATAAGAGAAGGGGTTGTGGGAGAACTGAAGCATACAGGGTAAATACCTTAACAGAACTTAGCATGGGAATACACAAGATTGTATTGCATTACAATAATGATTTCCCCACATACTACAAGAATGAGTTAGGACCATACATTTTGAGCAACCCAGATATATGAACAAACCTGCTCGTGAAGACCTACCAGCTACAGGAAAAAAAAAAATTAAAATTGGAATGGTGGAATTTTGTCTCTAGGAAGGAAAAAAAGGGTGATCTCAGGCTACACTATACATATTAGTGGACAGTAATTCCCTTAGTGGCCATATGTACCCCCCCCAAAAAAAAGAGGGGATGATTTTTAGCATCAAATGGCAAACCTATTTCCTTGTTCTGCCTCATATGATATGCTCAAGTTAAAGAGCCACCAGTCACCCTTTTACAATACCTCACAACTTTCCTGAGCCAAATAAGACAGGTGGCATTTTAAGACTAATGCACCAGACTAAATATTAAATAAATGTGATTTATTACATACGGAAGGAAAAGAGCAATGAACATAACCAAAATCTGGGTAATAATATTTATGCAGTATGAGTGCTGGGCATCACTAGGTCACCATACCAGAAGGATGTCAGAGTCTTCATAACCACTGGGATTGAGTTCATCTATGGTTTCAGAGTGAAAAAGTAAAGCTAAATGTATTTGCCTATTATTCTGCCTGCAAACCAAAGATGCAACACATAAGATTCACTAGTATCATCAGTAAGAGACATCCATTGGCATCTCTGCATGATTATTTTTTTTCCTTTTTGGGTTTTTTTCAACAGGCCAAATGGGTTTTTAGAAACAAAAACAAAAACTTCTGGCACTTCAGGGATACATTTCAGATGAAAAGTGCCAACATATACTGTTCTTGACACCATCTTTCTCCTAGCCTGATTTCCACCATGTTTTTAAAATTAAGTGTTGCGCTGTCCCACTTTTTGGAAATCAAAGCACTATATAACAATTCATTTCTCTTTCTCCCTTGCAAGTAGTGTTCTTGTCAGTTTGATTTAATGTAACTTTAAAGATGGGTTTGATTTCAGTTTATGCTTCATTTCACATTACCTGTCAGTAATAACAAATGTGTCCAGAGTGGTCCAAGACTAAATGCTTTTCTCTTGCTGCATCCTTACTGATTCATCCTTGATTTTGTTTATTTTTCCAGATCTTGTCCTCTGGCAAGTCCTCTAAGTAAATAAAAATAATTTGAAACTGCAACTGGAATATGTCCTAGTCAAAAGCTTTAGCTGGAATTTAGTTTAGATCCTGCTGAAGGGTTAGGATTTTATAGCCCTCAGACACAGATAAAAATAGCTCAGACGATATTTCATAATATAATCTGTATTTGCTGTATTATGTGTTTGTCAAAATGATAGCATTCAGAAGCTCCTCAGCACCAGCACCACCACACTTCCTTGCATTGTGAAGATCTTTGATGCAATGAGTTCCTAAGTAAAGCAAAAGGAATACATTCACCTCTAATGACAAATCATTGCAAAAAATGATACAGTACTCCAAACTCTCAGACATTTTAAGTGGCTTCTTGTTGGGCATTTTCTGCTTGCGACAAGAATACTGCAGGCATCTAGTTTTGTAATACTATGGCCATCAATAGTAGAAAAAAAATATCTCCATATAATAGAATCAACAGGAACTATTTTCTAATGAAGGGAAAACCTTGATGTTGGCAACAGTTGAGGAAAATGTGTTTCTTAAATTGCTTGCAAAGAATTAGGGACATTTATTATTATTTTTTTATTCATCTGTTAAAACATTTCTCTCCCGGCCTATATTATGAGATCTCAGGGCGGCGTACAAGAAAAATCAATACTGCATTAACAGATCAAAACAATTTGAAACAATAACAATAATTTAAATAGACTAAAACATATGAAACATATTGACAAGTTAAAAATAGTTTAAGAAGGCTAAAACAATTTAAAACCATGTGTATAAATATTCTGAATCAGTTAGGTCCCCAAGGCTTTAGTGAATAGCCATGTTTTTATTTGGTGCCTAAATATAGCCAGCATTGGTGCTAGTTGGACCTCCAAAGGGAGAGAATTCTAAAACTGGGATAACCACAACTTAAAAGGCCTTCTCCCAAGTCCTCACACAGTGTATTGACCTCAGTAGTGGGAGACAGAGAAGAAGCCCTGGAAAGAATGTATAGCCCTTGGAATGAAGAAAAAAATATTTATTTATTTTGAAAAATTTCAAAATGGTGCACCTAAGCTAGCTGGGGCCCACAACATGATCATAACACCATCATGATGATTACTTGTTCATTTGAGAACTGGTACGATTCACATTTAGAGCTGATAATTGTAGTGATGGAAACTAGCAACAGGCTAACAAAGGATCATTAGGGACAAAATTGTATTCCAGTTCCTCAAAGCTTGACAGCTTCATATTATATAAATCATACAGTAGATGGCAAAAGGTTAGCCAGATAATCACTACTAATTTCTCACTCCATGCCACCACTTCAAAGTTATCTTAAAACTATCTAAGAATCTAAGTTATCTAAGATTCTTCAGCATATGTTGTACATTTCAATCATCAAAGGCTACATAAAATTCAAGACAATTGGGGTGCAATCCTCAGGTCCCTGGGAGGCATTTGTGGGGCCTTGGGATATTAACAGACTTCTCCTTCCACAGATGGAGGAGAGACCCATTCAGAGTCCTCCTTTGAAAAGTAGTAGAAAGCTCTGCCACCATGTCTCTTCTGGGAATAAGGGGGGGGGAATTATCTGGAAGCAGTTCGGGAGTGGATTAGTAGAGGTTTTGGATATGCTGGACTAAAGCCCTGTCTTTCCCAAGACACACCTATGGAATGGGGCTGTATATTACCCCAGATCTTAAGCTTGTGTAGTTATTTTCTCTTAGTTTGGAAATGACCAGGGAAGGAAGAGAATAAACAAGGTGGGAGGTGAGAAGGTAAAAGAAACATCCAGCTTCTTCCCTCAGTGACATGCATAGGATAGCACTGTTCATCTAATTAAGTAATGCTTAGCTTATTTGCAAAATGTAAAGTATCCTTCTTAAAGTATCCTTGATTTACTTATGCATGCACACTCCTTAACCATTCTTCTCTGTGGTTTGCTACTTACTTTTATTTTTGGTTTGTCTTAACACTTTTAGGGGGCATTTGTATGATTGAGCTATTGATTGAAAACATTCTTACTCTGCCCTTTAGCTGAAAAGGTCCTACCAGAACTGATTGCAAAGAGTAATAATAAGAGTAATCCTTGCCCCTAGGCTTAAAATCTGAAAGACATTACATAAAAGAAAAAAGGTTTTACAGTACTGGTACTTCTGATTCTTATCTTGATATCACTATAAAGGTAATATTGAAAACAAATGATGTTGGTAGCTGGAGGTGGTTAGAATGGCATGTGGATGTCTCTCCACCAGTCTCTATCTACTCAGAAAAGCACTGCTGGAGAAGGCAGAAAGCTATCACTGTCATTTCTTCCACCAGCAGTAGTTCTAAAATGGGACATTCGGGAGTCAAAGATGTGATGGCTTTAGATCCAGTTCCTCAAATAGGGCTGACACAACCCCATGACCTGGAGCTGCTCTAACTGGTTCTCCCATCATGTGCATGTGGATGGGTGTGAATTTGGGACACCATTTTTTGTACCACCTGTCATCTCTCCATGCCAACCCTAGCATGTCCCAGGACAACACTATATCCCAAGTAGATGTGTTTTACTTAAGAAGGCAAGTCTTACTTTATTGCAGGCTAGAAGTTGCCATGTCTACAAAAGGGATGGCAAAATTGATCATCTTTCTGGGAGGAAAATATCCTTCACATGCACCCCTTTTTTGATTCACAATGCCCTGGTGTGTTTGAATACATGGGTTTTGTTTTGTTTTTGTTTTTGGATAATACAACAAGCCAGGAAGGAAGGGAGCCCTGTCTTGTCATGAACAAGCAACCTACTAGTGCATGCTGTTCAGTGACTCCCAGCTCTGATGGGCAAATGACTAAACAAGTCATTTAGCACAAATGACTAAACAAGCCATGAGATTTGCTCTGTGGGTTGTACAATGTATGGTCCAAATATAGGCACTTGGCCCTTTCTGGTTTGTTTTTCTCCAAAACAACAAAACAAACTCTAAAAATTCTTATGTTTTCTTGGGAGACAATCCCAGAGAGGTGAAAGCACTCATATTCAAACAACGCAGTGTCATTCAGGTTACAAGATATACAAAATCCAAGCCTATATAAACATATATGTTGGATTAACTTCATGGAAGACAAATTTCCTATTACACTACTTCATCCCACCTGCAGCTTATCTGTTCTCCACAAACAGACTCTCAGGAGAGTCAGTACCCTTCATGGAATAGGGAACAGGAAACTGATTTGGGACTGCTTCCTCCTCTTTCAGCAGCCTCCACCTCTCTTTCACATGTTGAGGAAGGATTCCTGACAATCGGCATGCAGATGGCTGCAGGGAAGCATCTTGCTCTTATGAAATTGTTTAATTCATTTTGAAAACCAAGTCATAAGTCTCTTTGTAGGTGAAAGAGATGATGGAGAACAGAATTTTGGATGATAATACATTGGATATATTGCTCCCTGTGTACACATACACACACAGAGATATATATATGCACAATAATTTAATATTTGATTGTTGGTTTACCAGATTAACCAGTATGTCACTGATGAATACCAGACAGACATACTCTTTCAAATTCTATATTGCCAGGGCTGGTTATAAAATTTGTGTTCATTTCCTTAACCATGTCTTAATTTGTCATATCACTCTTTGGAAGAAACTATGAGGATGTGCACACACACACACACACACACACAAACCAATATACTTGCACTTGTTGTTGTGTGCCTTCAAGTTTCCAACCCCAAGATCAACCTATCACAGATTTGTATGATAAGAATTGTTCAGTGGTGTTTTGCCACTCCCTTCCTCTGAGGCTAAGAGAGTGTGACTTGCTCAAGCTCACCCACTGGGGTTCCGGGGCCGAATGGAGATTTGATCACTGGTCTCCTGGAGTCCTAGTTCAGTACTCAGACCACTACAAAATGCTGTCTCTCATACATATATACTGCACACATACTTTGTGGGCTTTGTTTTAATTAATATCTATATGCATACACACACATATACACATATTTATTTGGTTAATATCCCTCCTTTCTCCAAAAATTGGACCTACAGCAGCTTTGCAATATAAGTTAAAACACCACACACACACACACACACGGTATGGTACCAGCTTTCACATGTCATCTTTTCAGATAATGAGAACTCCTCCACAGAATTAAAGAATGGTAATCATAGAATTTCTATTCACTGCCACTTCATTTGGGGGGAGGGGAGAGAGATTTAAATGGCAATAATTGCTGTAAATGTCTACATTTTGTAATTTGTTTCTCATGTTCAGAAAATGAACATTTATGTTGATATATAAGAGACTTCTCTGAGGATGCAAAGCCCTTAAAGAAGAAACATATAAGAAATGAGAGTGGTGGGCAAAGTGCAGCCCATTGGTCACATGTCCTGTAACTGTTCTTTTGACCCCTGCACCTCAATGCCTCCCCCAACCCAAAAATAAAATAAAATTAGGAGAAAGTGAGTGACAAAATATCTTTTTCTTATCTGGATGCCTCCAGAGGTAGTGCATTTGCAACAAATGCACCCCCCCAAAAAAAACTGAACAGGAAGTTAGCTTCTGGCCACGTTTGGTTTTTATAGTTTATTGTTTATGAACAATATTGATCTGGTATCACCCATGGTGGGTCCAGAGAACAGAAAATTAGCTTCCCAACCTTCCAAAGTTGCCCACACCACTGCAGAACATGACTTTCTGGCTTTATGTCCTCCTTCCTCTTTTCATTTATCCACACCACCAGAGAAGGTTTTCTAGGATAGCCATAATTGCTCTTTATTTCATAGTATGCACACTATTGCTTTCTGCTTTCTTCCCCTGCAACTACAGCTTTTTAGTGCCTAGGCCAAAGACCATTGTCAAATGCTTTGAAATCCCAACACTGTATTCCACAGGTGAGGGCTATATAAGAAATGAGCATTATTAATATTAATTATATAACATTAATAAAAGACTGTTCTATATTAATAGCTCCTCCATTAGATCTCCTGATTGCCTAAAGACATTGACTTATCCTGGTCTCCCACCATTCTACTTGTATTAACCTTTCCAGGGTAGGTAGCTGTCATGGTGAGAGACGGGGGGGGGTTGCTACGGGAAGGGAAGGAAGAAGAGAGGATAGGTGCATTTGGGTTGTGTAGTCTGGATAACAAAAAGTTACTTAGGCAATCCTGGGTAATGTATGTGCCAGAACATTGATTCAATAGCAATGGAAAGGTGTTTTTCTGGATATGATTGTTCAGCAGAGTTGCTATTTGTCACTGTGGCTAAGTTATTATCAGTAGTCAATCAGTATGGTCTGGTGCCTGTAATTACTAGTAATCAACTAATTACTAGAGGCAGAACATTGCTACAGTGTGGTCTGATGAGAGTGCTGTACTCCCCTTTCATGGCTGTCATGGTCATATTACACAATGACAATGCACCCATATCTATGTTATTTGTAAGAAAATAAATTATTATTTTGGGATGGGACTGTAAAGTCTTGGGCCTTTTAAATATCCCAATGAGTCTGTTTGTAGAAACAAGGTCTGGCTGTTTTTTTCAGGTGTGGCAGTGATGATTGTTTTTCAGTGATCTCACAAACGTCTGCGTACATAGAATATATGGGAGAAATGCAGTGCCATTTGTTGAGTTTGGTAGTGAAACTGGAAGTTTTTAGACACAGGTAAATGCAGGTAGAAAAGCAAGAGAAACATGCAGCAGCTGACCTGAGTTGTTTTTATTAAGCACTGAGCCAACTGCAACTGGATGAGTGCCAGTTTAGTACTACCACAGTGAAACATGGCACAGCGTGTTGTGAGAACGTATAAAAAATAATATGAATTCTCCAGATGTTCTGGGACTTTGTACTACTAAAGATGTTCACTTCAGCCTCTTTAGGAATAAACTTCAATCTTATGTGGGAAACCTGTGATCACAGAAAAATGAAATGAAGTTTCTGCTTGGAGGATATTGCATCCATACAGATTCCCTTCCTATAGAGTATTACTTAATAGGGTTTGGGGGGGTGATTTTTTGAAAGATAAGTTAATTCATCTCTTCATTCCTGTGATGCCTTGCTCCACTAAGCCTTGTTAGAAGTCAATTTGGTTAAACTAGTGAACACCAATGTTATAATGCATTTCTCTACTGTCGAAATATTAATAATTGATTGTACAAAATAATCTTTAAGGCTCTTATCTAAAGCTAAATTTTGACAGTAATTATGGCAGTGTTGAGAAACAGAGCTAGATCACAGAAAGGTAAAGATATTGTTATTTTGTCCACAGTATCACTCCCTCACCTCTCCACTAACACCCCCTTGTCGTGGGAGAGAGGCTTGCATACCCTAATGATGTTTTGAGCTATGCTGGCGGTGGCATAATAGCCACTAGTAGGGTCTCTCATGCCACACAGGTCAAAACCGAAGGGTCTGACAAAGAGCGTCAAAGGGCAGGATGGGCTCTCTAGCCTTGTGGCAACCGTCCTAGGAGAAGGAAAACTCTAATCCCAAACCCGGGCAGATGGTGCTCATCCAACCCTGTAAGGTCTAAGACAAGGAAACTCTAATCAAACCTACGACCTGAGGACCTTGCTGCTACTGTCCATGCTTGCAAGGCCAGCAGACGAACCTTTGGTTTAAAGGGTGAGGCCAGTTCTGTGCACGCCTAACATCCTGCTTTGCAACAGCTGCAGAGCTGTTTGGGCTGGAAGTCAACCTGAAGAAAACAGAAGTTCTTTACCAGCCTGCACCACAGGACGAACACTACCATCCCCACATTGCCGTTGGCAAATCTGTGCTTAAGTCCATTCAGCAGTTCACCTACCTGGGAAGCATCATCTCCTCAGATGCCAAGATTGACAAAGAGATCGATCACAGACTAGCAAAGGCATATAGTGCATTTGGAAGACTTCACAAAAGAGTCTGGAGCAATAAACACCTGAGGCAAAGCACAAAAATCAGTGTGTATAGAGCCATTGTACTGTCTATCCTCCTTTATGGCTCTGAAACATGGGTCACCTATCGCCACCACCTACGACTCCTCGAGAGCTTTCATCAGCGCTGTCTACGCACAATCCTAAATATACACTGGACTGACTATGTGATGAATGTTGCTGTCCTTGAGCAAGCAGGGATCACCAGTATTGAGGCCATGATATTGAGAACGCAGCTGCGCTGAGCAGGGCACGTTTCTAGGATGGAGGACCATCGCCTCCCAAAAATACTACTCTACGGTGAACTCGCCATGGGTCAGCGTAAGAGGGGTGCTCCAAAAAAGCGATACAAAGACTCCCTGAAACAACATCTCAGGCTCAGCCAAATTGATCACCAACAGTGGTCCGCCCTGGCCTCACATCGGGAAGCATGGAGATGCACTATCCACAGTGCTGCAGCCTTATTTGAGAACTCACACCGAACAAGTCTTGAAGAGAAACAACAACGCAGAAAGAATCACAACCCAAAAACATCACCCAAGGAGACCTTCTGCTGTGCTTTTTGCAACCGGACTTGTTTATCTCGGATTGGCCTTTTTAGTCATCAGCACACTTGCAGAAAGCGCGGGATGTGTCCTTCCTGAATCTTCGTTTGCGAAGAAGAGCCAGAGAGAGAGAGAGAGAGAGATCACTCCCTCATTGTACTTGCCCAGATCACACAAATGTGGAATATGCGACAGGGTGTCATGGTTTTGCCTAGACAAATTTTGTTATTGCTGTACTGTATAAGACTCCCATAGAATTCTTAACATGTTACCATTTGTGAAACTTATTTTACCTAATACAGTCATCTCATTGCTAAGCATCATAATAATACAAGTCCCCCCTCCCTGTATCCACAGGGTTTTGGTTCCTGGACTTACCACAGATACCGGAAACTGTGGATAATAGTGAACCCTATTAAAATAAATTATTTCTGGTACAAACATACCATAGAGTAGCATTGGAGGATCTAGTGATTCCTGGAGAGGACACCTCTTTATGCATTTTCCAGCATGAGACTATGGCTTGTGGCCCTATATTTTTAACCATGGATAAATGGAATCATGGATATTGATTCTGCAGATACATGGGGTGACCTGTATCTGAAATTTAAAATTCTGCATGCCATTTTTTTTTTATTTCTCACAGCCTTGAAACAAGTTTCATTTTGTAGGTTCAAATTTCATGGAAGAGGGATGGCTGAAAGCCATAGATTAAATTGTGTTTGCCTTTTTTTCTCACATTCCAGTTAATAATTAACCCATACAATACAGATATATATTAAAAAATGAATCATGTGTTTAGGTTAATTTCAAACAAGGTCTCAGTTATCAACTCTCTGAGGTTCACTTATGATGTACCCTACTAATTTATTTTGCATGTGCCAGAGATAATATTAATGTAGGGACTGCAAACATATTAATTCTGAATAAAAATAGTGAAGATCCAGGACTGATGTTGGCACAGGCATACATTTACTAACAATCTCATTAATTGGCTACTGGTCAGGATAGGAACCACTCTACAGAATTAACTCAGCATGTGCATGGCCTGAGCATGTTTCTCAAGAGCCCTGATGGTGCAGGGGTTAAATGCCATTACTGCAGCCACAATGTTGTGAGTTCAAGCCTTCAGGGCTGTAGGTTGACTCAGACTTCCATCATTCCATAGGTCCATAAAATGAATACCCAGCTTGTTGGGGAAAATTAGCTAACACATTGTAAACTGCTTAGGGAGTGCTTTGCACTGATAAGCGGTATAGAAATATAAATGTTATTGCTATTGCTATTTCTCAAACTGTTGGTGGGTCCACAAAATACTAATAAGGTCAGTGCCCTATAGCACAATCCTTCTTAAGCTATCTGATATGGGAGACCAGCAGGTTCCCCCCATAATATGCCAGGGACTGGCACCATATTTGTGCCCACTGACTACAACTGTTCCATTCTTTCCTGGAAATTCAAGACAGACCAGCAGCCAATAGCTTACAGACTGATAGTAGTCCATGAACCACCACTTTTAAGTAGCACTGCTATAGCAGACGGAGCCAAATGCATTTCTCATAGCAGCAGAGATTCTGACACACTCTGACAGAGATCTAGCATCATAATCACCAAAACAATTAATCTTTCTATACCTAAACCTTTATAATTTCACATGGTTTTAAACTAGAAATCCAATCCATTCTGTTTCCGTGTTGATCCTTAATTTTTTTTTAAATGGTCTCAAAAGTAGGTATTTAAATCCTTATTTTGATACATTTATACTGCTGAAAACAGTGGCTGGTTATAGGAGTAAGTCTGAGTGGTTCACTCTAGTCTTCTTGTCATGTAGATGTTACATCTGTGCCCCAGTCTGCCAATCCTTACGGACACATCTGCAAGCTGCATAATTACAGTTGTGCCCAGGAATTGCATGTATTCCTCTATCAGTAGCAAAAGTCAACACACATATAAAATTTTAGAGTATCTGAAGCATTTTAAATACATTATTTCATGAATACTTACTTATATGCCAATATATACCTATAAATATGCCAGTAGTAACATCCCCATACTACAAATGGGGGATTGAGGACTATAGACCATGTGTTAAATTCAGGTATACCTCAGTCAGGATATTTGAACTGGAGATGTCCTGGATTATACTGTAATTTAGTTTTGTAGCTGCTATTCTGCCAAAGCCAGAGGGATCCAGCTGTTGGCTAGAGAGGCTTAGGATGTACTTGTATAACACTGTTAAATCCAAAGTATCCTAAAGGCACCAGATCCTGTCTGACTTGGAAACTAAGCAGGGTCAGCCCTGTTAGAATTTGGATGGGAGACCACCAACAAATACCAGGTGCTATATTTCAGAGGAAGGAACTGACAAAAAACAAACTGTGAGTAGTCTTTGCCTAAGAAAACCCTATGAAATTCATAATCACCATACATCGAGCAGTGACTTGAAGACACATATATATACACATCCTTGTCAGAAGTAGATTCTGTGGAGTTCAAAAGAATTTTCCTCCAGGTGAATATGCATAAGATTGTAGCCTAATGAAATATTTTATAAATATATCATAGTCCTTCTCACCATAAATTTTGTAATAAAACTGTACCTTCTTAGCACTTCATCCATTACAATAAAGCAACAGGGTTATAAACCATGCATTGCGTATGGGATAAACACATGTCCAGAAATTTATTTCCATTTTAGAAATACAGGTCACCCCCTGCTTATGCAGGGGATATGTTCCTGGACTTAACACAGATATGTGAAACTGTGCATAATAGTGAACCACCAAATTATACCATCCAATCATGCTGGAGGACCTAGAAAATCCTTAGAGATGATGCCTTTCTAGTTGCTCTGGAGGACCTCCCAATGCCTAGAGAGACCACTTCCGGCACAACTCTATGGTCTTCCAGGTGCCTAGAGAGACCTTCCCTTCGATCACATATAAGTGAAACCGTGGGTACGGATCCCACATAAACAGGGTGTGTGTGTGTGACCTGTAATAGATGTATATTTATTTCAGTCTTCTGTACATATTAATGAAGTTAATCATATACAGAATTAAAAGTTATCAATATGGTAGCTCATTACTTGCTTTGTACAATTTCTTTAAGGAAATAATTCAAAGGGTGAGGGCAACACCTTTAAGACTAGCTGGTTTATTTTAGCATGAGGCTTCATGGATTTCTATTCACTTCCTCAGATACACTGATGGAGACAATATTAAACCCACAGGTATCTCCCAACCTCAACTCAACTCAACCTCAACCTCAACCTCTCAACTCATTTGAGATGTGGGTGCTGGAGAAGAGTTCTGAGAATACAGTGGACTGCTAAAAAGACAAATAAATGTGTCCTAGAGCAAATAAGGCCTGAACTCTCCCTAGACGCCAAGATAACTAAAGGGAGGCTGTTGTACTGTGACCATATCATGAGAAGAGATGACTCACTAGAAACGACTATAATGCTTGGTATGGTAGAAGGCAGTAGGAAAAGTAGAAGACTACATCCCAGATGGATTGACTCAATCAAGAAAGCCACAACCCTGAGTCTGCAAGACTTGAGCAGGGCTGTTCAGGATCGGGTGACTTGGAAGTCTCTCATTAGTATGATTGCCATAAGTTGAAATTGACTTGAAGGCAGCTAACAACATCAATCTACCAACCTACCATCTATATGTATGGGCCAATGAGAATTGACAGAATGCTTAACTGACCTGATCTTTTGGATTCTGCCTGTAGTGTTAGTGAGGCTGGTGTCAACCCTCTCACCTAGTGTGGTTCAGCCTCTCCACACACCCCTAGTGCTGCCACAGGATTTTGCAGACCAGTGTACAAAGTGACTAAGGCCCATCCATAGTGTCACTATAGTTACAGCAACCTTCCTGCCAGTTAGCAGGCTGCCAAACAGTTAAGTCTTACATGCAAAGTAATAAGCTTCTATTTGATATACCATTTTTACTCACACTGTTAACCACTTCCATTCACAGCAGTGCTGCATTCTATAACTCAGCCTAGTTTTCACATTTGCATAACATTTAAACAAAACTTTATATTAGATCCCTTGATTCTCCACAGGCTGGCTACTGAGTAGGCGTGTATATAGGATCGCACGGTTAATGTGATCGCTTTCATAATGGCTCCTGATGGTAAGGCTATGTCAGCACCTGGGTTAATTTCACTCTGTTTTATTATGCTCTGATTTCAGTAGCATTAGCAAAGTCCTTTTGTTGCGTCTATATAAACTTTATAATTTATATAACTGTAAAAGGAGAGCAGTTAAATGCCAAAATATGAATCATGAAGGATTTAGGAAGACTCCAGCCCCTGGGATTTATTTTATTTGCTCTTACTTTGTTTTGGCAGTGAAGCTTGTGCACCAGTTTTTCCCTTCTGGTGGCAGAACTGCTTTCTCTGGAACAGGGGAGATGAAAATAGGGTGTGTGATTAGGATCCTGGTGCGTGTGTGTGTGTGTGTATGAAATGTTTTACTAGCTTTTCCAGAAGCCCAGAGCTCAAGGTTATATACAGCCTTCTAAAAACTAGCATATACAAACATCTGAAATGAAATACAGTAATAGATGATTTATTTGTTTGCTTGGCAGAATCCAGCAAAGACATTTGACTTAAAAATACTTTCATATGCCGGCGACAAAACTGATCTTAACAGAAAAGGTTCTTTAAAAAAATTAAAATGTTTCCTTTAAAAAAGAAACTATCCTCCTTAGACTGAAAGCATTGTCTTTAATATTCAAATAGTATTATTCTATTAATGTCTACTCTGAAATAAGTCCTACTGCATTCAGAAGCCAGTATTTATTTATTTTTATTCGATTTATAACCTGCTTTTCTCCTGGCAAGGGACTTAAGGCAGATTACAAAACTTAAAATAAAAGTTTAGCTAAGGTTAAAAAAAAACCAATTAAACATCAGTTCTATTAAAATCAATTTAAAACAGTTTAGAATACATTTCATAGAATCATAGACTTGGAAGACACCTCAAGGGAGATCCAGTCCAACCCCCTGCCATGCAGGAATACACAATCAAATCATTCCCGACAGATGGATCCACCCTTTGTTTAAAAACCTCCAAAGAAGGAGACTCCACCACACTACGAGGCAGTGTATTCCACTTCTGAACAGCTCTTACTGACAAGAAGTTCTTCCTAATGTTTAGGTGGAATCTCTTTTCCTGTAGTTTAAACCCATTGGTCTGTGTCCTAGTCCCTAGAGCAGCAGAAAACAAGCTTGCTCCATCCTCAGTATGACATCCCTTCATATATTTAAACATGGCTATCATATCCCTCTCAACCTTCTCTTCTCCAGACTAAACATGCCCAGTTCCCTAAGCTGTTCCTCATAGGGCATGGCTTCGAGACCACCCACCATCCTGGTTGCCCTCCTCTGGACACATTCCAGCTTCTCAATATCCTTCCTGAATTGTGGTGCCTAGTACAAGTTGCCTCCCCCACCCCATGTTTGCAGGACCAATATCTGCAGTTTCAGTTATCCACAGCTGAAAAAAATAGGGACACATACTTTAGAGTCACACTGGAAAATCATAGAATCATAGACTTGCAGAGTTGGAAGAGACCACGAGGGCCATCAAGTCCAACCCCCTGCCACACAGGAAATCTTGATTAAAGCATGCCTAGAGAGGTTTTCTCTCTAGGTCCTCCAATGCAACTCTATGGTATGTTTGTACTAGGAGCCCTTTATTTTAACAGGGCTGATATTATCTCTGGTTTCACTTATAAATTATAAGTCCAGGAACATATGCCTCTCAGATACATATTGGGGACAGCTGTAAGTAATACATACAAAATAAAAAGAGACCATTCCACTTGGAATACTGTTCTGCTATATGATTAAAATCAGGCAAAAGTCTACCTAAACAAAAAGGTCTTAGCTTGTCAGTGAAAAGAAAGGATGGAGAGAAGTAATCCGATCTCCCATGGGAGGGAGTTCCACAGGCTGAGAGCAGCCATTGAAAAGGCTTTCTACTGTGTCCTCACCAACTGCATATTCAATGATAACATTCCACTAGCACTTTAATGACATTTTGTTCCAGACATCTAATACTGGAATATATGCAAGGGGGATCCAACATGGTTTCCAGATGCACAACGAGTTGGACAAGCAGTAGCATGCCTGGAACAAATGTGGTACCCCTTACAAAATTGGAACTAGCAATATGAATGTTTCATCAGAATAACTGATATCATTATATATGTGGATTTGCTGGATTTTTCAAGTTGTAGATTTGTACTTAGAACTTGCATGACCCAAATATTACTAAGCTAGAAAATTATGCTTGTTTTACTTGCTGTAAGTAAGAATTACAGTCAGTAAGAGCTGTAAGTCTGTAATACCTTTTTTAAAAAGTGGCAATTTTACTTAAAAGATAACAGAAAACAAATATAGCTGTCTCCTTATAAGAGATCCTTATTCTTCCATGGGGGAAAGAACTCTAAAATTTAGCTATTCTTTGATCATTTTTTTGTTAAAATATACAATATATTTTTCAACATAACATGTTTGAACATGACATGTTTTTAAAAGCATTACATTTATTGAAGAGAATGTGACGAAGACAAAAAATGTTCCATTTGAAAGTTGTCTATACTTTTTGGAAATTCGTCTGTTTTTAGTTTGATAATTATATACTATAACATATTTTTCACAGATTCTAAATATCAATTTTACTCTTCTTTTTTGGTTTGGTGTGTACTTTCTTGTTTATTTAAATATTCTCTGCATCGTATAGTCTTGAGTGCATTGGGGAGGAGGGATATGTTTGTCCTGCTTTACATACGCTGCAAACTCATGCCAGGGTTAAGAAGTAAACCCATGGGGCAGTGGCCTCACGCCATAAGCACCCGTTGCTATCCTCTGTTAGTGCATGAAGAGACATGCCCACTGCAGACTGAGGACTTTATCAGCTCTGTTCACTTCCGGGACCAAGATTCTTGCAAGAAGACACGAACACAGTAAATTAAAAAAATAAACAAAAAGAAAGACAGAAACATAAACACAAGCACAGACATACACTTTACAACTAAAAAGTGAACTGAGGAGGTTCATAAAAAGAGCATACGGTACCTGGCTGTCACGATCTCACCCAGAAGTATTCTGCCCTTTGACGCTGTATTCACTTGAGCACAATGGCATGAAGTTTCAAACATTACTGGCAAAAAAGCACCATGGGAGATCAATTGATGGCTTGGGCCATCAATAAAAAAAGTATGCCTTCTTGGCAAGACAGTAACGCAAAAAGATGATGTCATCTGTTATGCATCCCCTTTCACATTAATTAGGTGTCATTATGATACCATTTTTGCTGAATCTGATAAAGTCCTCACAGAACTTAAGAAAAAGAAAGAGGGTGGGGAAAGAATCTAGTATCGTGGTGGGGATACTAGGGGCAAAATGAGGGAATTGTCCACACATAAGAATTCTCTCTCTTCAAATGAAATGTTCCTTTACTCCCCAAATTGCTAGCATTGCACAAATGAAACATCCAGATGAACATTTAGAATTGGAGTTTAGGCATCCAAAGAAAGGGGATGCAGAAGTTACCAAGTGAATGTGAATAAAGTAAATGTGAATGCAGCAAATATGAGTACCCAGCTTGTGGGGGGCAATTAGCTAATATACATTGGAAACTGTTTAATGCAGTGTAGATGTGTAAATAGCTATTGCTTAAAACAATTTGTAAGCCGCTCTGATAGCCTTGTGGCTGAAGAGCGGGGTATAAATAAATAAATAAAAATAAATAAGTGTTCATCTTGTTATGTGCCTTCAAGTCATTTCTGACTTACAGCAACCCTAAGGCAAACCAATCACTGGGTTTTCTTGGCAGAATTTGTTCAGAAGGGGTTTGCCCTTGCCTTTCTCCAAGGCTGAGAGAGTATGACTTGCCCAGTGGGTTTCAGTGGCTGTGTAGGGATTTGAACCCTGGTCTCCTAGTGTCCTAATCCAGCACTCAAACCACAACACCACACTGGCTCTCCTAAGAGTCCTAGCTGTGAACAATTTTCAGTGTCTCACTCATTGCAATGCTAGGAGACTGAAGAAAAATTTCATTTGGGAACAGAATTCTCACTTGGAGGGATGATACCCTCCCACATACTTTAAATGTAACTGGTTTATTTTAGCATCTTCTGGATTTCAGTCTGTTTCCTCAGACACATTGATGGAGTTAATATTTTTAAAATTGCATATATAACAGCTATGTGGTATGGAGGGTGGGATCAGAGCATAACAGAATACAGAAGGATGCAAATTTCAACCCTGGCTATAGACCTTCAAAGGATTCTGTAAGATTATATAGGTCTGTCAAGCTGCTAGTAATCTTGAAATGTAAAAGGAATAAATCTGCTTACCCAGCCTCAGTTCCCTTGAAGTCTGTAACTTCTTCAGGGAGAATTCTCTTGTATGTAGTTGTGAGGACATACACATTAATATATGTAGTGTGCCAAGAAACTATTATCTGTGTTCATAGCTCTGTTGATGGAGTGGAATTTGTGAATACAGTCAGATCCCCATATCCATGGGGCTTTGATTCCCTATTTTACTGGACTTCCAGTAAAAACATACCATAGTGTTGCATTGGAGGATCTAGAAGATGCTTAGAGAGGATGCCTCTTTAGGCATTTTCCAGTGCAATTCTATAGCATGTGTCCCTATTTTGTGTCTCGCCGATAACTGAAACCACAGGTATCAGTTCTGCAGTTATGGGGTTCTGACTGTATATCCCAATTCAACTGTTTCTCTTTCCAGTCTTCCCTTGACATTTCTTTGTTCTAAAATCATTACTTGAAGATCACTGATAGTATATCTATTAAGAGAGAAATATAAATAACTATTGTTACTTGTATATAGGTATTAATCTGTGAATTCCTTCACCACCACCCCTGCCTCCAGGTGAGGAAAGTAATTGTGTAAATCTTTCCCCAGAAGGCAATAATGTATTTTCTTTGCAAAAGAAAATTCATGTAATGTTTTAGCACATAATTAGATGGTGATAAATATTAGCGTATAACGTGTTGGGCTACTGGGGACAGTGCTGTCTTTTCTAACCAGCCTACCCTAAATTATTTATTCAGTTATGCAAGATTTACTTTTCACTTCAGCAGATCATTTACAGAATTGTAAAAGCAAAAAGGATCAGCAGTCCCCTACTTTGTAATTATAATCCTTTTTTAAAAAAGATACGGACACCTAAACGGTATCTGTAAATGTTGATGTTGTACATATATTTTTCAGGTTTTATGTGGCTTCCCAAATAGTGTGTGGGGTCTTTTTGTGTGACAGTAGACAGTTGAAGGAAGCATGCTGGACTCTGTAACATGACTTTATTATACTTAATAATACTTAAACTTTAGGACAGGAATTCTATTGATTTCTGGTTATTTTGTCTGAATAAGCACATCTTGACCACTTTGTCTATAAGTTTCAGGCCCAAGTCACAGTAGAGATGAAGGGCGAAGGCATAATAATGAATTAGGAAAGGTAAATACGTGAAGCTGAAATATGTTTAGTTCCATAATTTCATTTGTTTGTTCTTAAACCAGATTTTACCTCAGGGGAAGACTGAATTTGTTGACTTAAAATCTTTGTTAGAAATGGCCTGCACAAATCCAAACTGATGCTGTATGTAGGAGACAGCTGGTTGTCATGGTAACTGTAGTGCCGGTTTTTTAATTCCACTTGGTGAGTAATGTTGACACAGTGTTGCTGAATAGGCTATGGCTTTTTCTTTTACAAATATGTAGCATTATCTATGTCAAGGTTACAAAATAAAATAATGCTGTCACTCAGACACTTCTGGCCATATCTGTTTGCCTTATTTGGTTCCAAATGTTCTTTTATTAAAAACCAAGCATCAAAGTCAGCCAGGGGAATCGGGGGGTGTCAAATAAGACTCTTCAAAGAGACACAAATTAGATTATAAAAGACACAAATTAGTCTTAACTTTGTAATCGTATTAGCCTTATGTTGTTCTAAATATGTTTGGCAATGTAGTTGCTCTGTAAAGTAAAGGAACAAGCACTGCACAGCAAGAATCAAATTATGTCATGTTTTTTAACAGCAGAAAATTATAAATAGCATGAGCTCTTTTTAATTTTAGTGTATTTTATACATGGAGGAAAAGAAGACACCATCTTAATCTGATCTGTTTCAGTAAAAGAAAATATATTTTTTTTTTTAGTTCTTTATATTCGCCAAGTGGGCACTATATATTCTAGAGAAGGAAGGAAAAGAATCAAAGTTATACACCTATTTAGGAACATTCTCAAAATTCATGCATTCCTTTGCTGAACATAGTGGTTCTACATTAATTTAAGGCTCATTACATATATTTTCTCATTGGTAAGTACTACACATCTTCAACAGGAAAGAAAATAGTAGAATTCTGGTAATTAGTATTCCCTTTTATAGCCATGTTGCCTTAAGATATTTACTAAATATAAAGACTAAGAATCATTGTAGGTATGAGATCCAGGAAGTTTTCCCAAGACTTGATGCAAACGGTTTGAGACATAACTAAATAATGCCCAAACTACTGTCTTTCAGATAATAATTTCAGTGATTCATTTTGGCTAGCCTTTCAGTTGGCATCAAGGGACACGCTTCTTTTCATTATTGATTCCCCATCCCAACCTTACCCCCACCTTGGTTCACCGTCTGAAGAACCTCTCCTAGCTCTTGACTCTTAAATAATTGATTTTTCCACTCAGGTGCACTGAACAACATTTTGAAATCATGAGATTGCAGAAATGTGTGTGCTTTGCTCACTGATGCACTGGTTTTATTAAGTGGTTCCAAAACAGAAGACCAATGTTCAGGACACTTTTGCTTTGCCTGGGAAAATTAATTTTGCTTTTTATTGAAAGACTTGATAAAAAGCTGGAATGATCTGGTAAGGCTGCAGTCTTTTGCATTCATTGTCTGGAACCCATTGGAACTTACCCCCCCAAGTGAGCCTGCATAGAATCGGGTACACAGATTATAAAATTTGTTTGGAGAATTCATAAGAAATGTCATGAGCAGACCTTAAAAAAAATACAGACAGCTAGTATTTCTAGCTAGACCCCATCACTTATATATTGCCTTGTCAGAAAAACTGAACTTTTACAGGAAGTAATTAGAAAATCATTCAAGGAAGATAAGCATGATCAAGGACATTCTAGCCATTGTGTACATCTATGATAGCAAGATCTGTAATAATAGGAGAGAATGTCTGTGTACATCTGATTGTATGTGTGTGTGTGTGCCTATCTGACTGTGACAGCCATAACACACAGATACATTGTGCTAAATGCCTCAAATGTTGACAGACTGTTTTTTATTATTGTCAAGTTATAGTGCTGAGTTTCAGAACAAAACTCCAAAGAAGAGTGTTGTTGTTGGAAGTAGAAAGGGGATCTCACTATAATTCAACAGAAAATTGTGATAAATGCCTCAAGATTTGGCTTATTGGTCGTCAGCCAAGTGGCAGTGCTCAGTTTCAAGTCACAAGTCAACATCCTAAAGGGGAGAGCTTGCTAAAAGCAAAAAAGAGGGAGCCTTTTTTTAACAGGAGGTCCCTGCTTATCCAACAGGTTAGGGATAGCAGCTGTATCAGAAACCAGAATTGATCAAAAGGCAGATCCCATGTAGGGAACATGAGGGAATTATGGTAGCTCGCTTGGGACTGCCTATGTACACCTGTAGGCACCTGCGCCTGCCCACCCACACACTGCTTGCAAAATCTCTCCATTGGTTTGGTGACTTTTCCCCCTCTCAGCTCATTTTGCAAGCAGCATATGTGTGTTCAATCAGTCCCAAGCAAGGCTCCATAGGCAAGCACTGTCAAAAGAGTGGATTCCTCATGGAATGAATGGAACTTGTCCTAAATTTGCAAGCATTGAAAGATCAAGTTGTCAGATAACGAGCTGTCAAATGCTGGGGACTTCCTGTATTTCTTTGCTACTGAAGTTGAAATGGTCAAATTCCAATCAAAATGTCAAATAGAGTGCTTCCTTAGAGTAAAAAAGGGGGTCCTATAATCATATTTATTATTGTTTAAAGAGAGGGCTCTCTAAGGTAGTATTGCTATGATTCATGAGGCAGGAAAACAGAAGAGGGCTAAGCCACTGCTGGGTAGATTCCTGGGTTTTGTTTTGTTTTGTTTGTTTTTTTAAGTAGGAAAACATGAAATAGCTCTCTAGGGTACTGCTGGTAGGATTTGTGAATCAAAAAGGGAGTGCAGGAAAATAGCAGGCCCTGTGGATCTCTTTGTGGGTATTATGTACAGACTTAGGCAGGCCCTATATTGTATAATAATGTAATTTCTTTTAATTTTATTAAAGTTCTGAATAAACTTTGCTTCCTCTAGATATGATCATTATATAATATCTAGACGTATATGTGATCAGTGCTTTGATAAACTGTTTTCTATTAATTGTAAGCCAGTTAGTATATATTAAGTATTTTTTTATTTTTAAAGTGAAAGTTTCCATTTTGAGAGGTTGCAAATTCATATTTTTATAGGATTTTTTTAAAAAAACTTAAGCTTCAAGTTTCCCCACCCCTAAACAGTGTACTCTGTAATGCTTGCTGGTGAATCTAATCTGTATTATATTAATTGTTAGAGCAGAGCCAAAAGTTAGCCATAATTTTGAATTAACCATAAGATCATAATAAGCGCCATTCTAGATGAAACCAGAAGCACATCTAATCTCAGATTCTGTTCATACAGTGATCAAACAGGTGGAAGCACAATGGAGTACAATGGCTCCCTCCTATTTTGCCTTCTCCAACAACTCGTAGCATCAAGAGTAGGGATGTGAATCTTAATTTATTACATTCTTGCAAACAAGAATGAATCATTTAAGCAATTTTCTCCACATTGCAAGAGAGTCTCCAGAAACTGAGCAGTTTTTCCTGACTATTAGCAAGTTGGGAGAAAATTAAAAACTCATGGAAGGTCTGTATGGGGAAGGGCACTGTTCTGCCATTTGATTCTGGTGGGATGTATGACTTAGTGTAAGGCAGCTCCCTATATTCTTTCTATTTGTTGTAATCCAAATGCTACCTGTGTTTCATTCTGCCTCTTCACTGGCTTCCAATGTAGACACAGAAGAGCTGGTGCTTTGCCAGCTTTCCACTAAACCAAACCTCAGCAAATATGAAGGGACAACTGTATATGACAGGTGCAGACAGGGTCAGCATCTTCATTGTGACATCTACCACAACCAGCAGCTCATCAGTATACTGAAGTTGGAACTGATTGATTGATTGATTGACCTCCTATGCATCATGCTACACTTGTTCACATTGGACTTTTTAATTCCCATTCTCTCATGTTAGAAAAAAAGTGGGTGCTCTTCACAACCAGTTTATGTTCTAACTATCTTAAATAATTCAGTGTTGTCAGTAGTTGGTCACTTCATTAAATATTTGTAATGTAGGTCATCTATGAACAAGTTAAAAAACACTGGCCCCAATACAGGTCTTCACTGCTAACCTCTGTCCTGACTCCCTTATACCTATTTTCTGTATTGAGATGTTGTTGTTGTTAACTGCCCTTGAGTCAACTTTGACTCATGGTAACCTCCAAGACTACCTGTACTCAACCACTCTGCTAATGTCCAGCAGGCTCGGGGCTGTAGCCTTCTTGATTGAGTCTAGCCATCTGGAATGTGATCTTCCAGTTTTCCTACTGCCTTCTACCTTACCTAGCGTTATTGTCTTTCCTAGTGAGTCATGTCTTCTCATGATATGGCTGAAGTACGACAGTCTCAGTTTAGTCATCTTGGCTTCCAGGGGGAGTTGAGGCTTGATTTGTTCTAGGATCCATTTACTGGTCTTTTTGGCAGTCGACAGTATCCACAGCACTCTTCTCTAGCACCACATCTTAAATGAGTTGATTTTCTTTCTATCAGCTTTCCTCACTGTCCAATTCTCACAACTATACATGGTGATGAGAAACATGATGGCTTGGACAATCCTAACTTTAGTGTTCAGTTTTATATCTTTGCACTTTAGGATTTTGTCTAGTTCTTTCGTAGCTGCCCTTTCCATTCCTAGTCTTCTGATTTCTTGACTTCTGTCTCCATTCTGATCAAGTATTGTTCCAAGGTATGGGAAATCTTTTAACTATTTCTATTTCCTCTTTGTCTATATTGAATTTATGTTGGTGATCCTCTGTGGTCATTTGTTCCCCTTAATGCTCAGCAGTAAGCTTGCCTTAGCACTTTCTTCTTTGACTATCTTTAGTAATTGTTTCAAGTCTTTGTTGTTTTATGCTAGTAGTCTGGAGTCATCTGCATATGTTAGATTGTTGATATTCCTTCTTCCAATTTTCACTCCTCCTTCCTCTGAATCTAAACCTGCTCTGCATATGATATACATTTCATAATATAGTATGAAACAACAAGAAAATATAAAAATAAAACAAACTGGCCAATACATATAATCAAAATATACAAGATTACAAATGGTATCAAACTAAGGTCTTGTCTATATGAGGGGGAGAAAATACAAACATGTCCAAAAAAGCAGGCATTCGCAACAATGCGACCTGTCTTAATGGTAAAAAAAAAAAAAAGCCCTCCTAATCTCTGCATGACTCCTAGCCAAGATGGCAGCCACGAGTGATTTAGTTGCGATTTTAAATCTTCCACTTCCAATTTTTTTTAAAAAAAAAAAGTTTCCCATGGTGCACACAGGCTTGTTCATATTTACAAAAGTTATTCATATTTACAAGGTTGTTCATATTTACAGAAGCAAAAAGAGTGTAAGATCGCCATTTGATTGACCTACCAGACCCTCACTTAGCTGAAAATTTAACATGGAGGCTGTAGGCACTTTCTCTGTTTTCTAGCCCAGCCCCATCCTTGTCCAGCCAATCAGATTATGCTGCCTGTTCATATCTCTGTGCATGCAAGTGTTCAAATGAGCAGACATTCGCATGCCATACAAAGCTTTTTTAAAAATCTGTGCGAGGTCCCAGAGTGATACACATGGACTTTGCTTTAGATTTGGCTGCCCCCTTCTGAATGACATGTATTTATGTGCATGTCTGTATGAACAGATTACCATACGTTTGCACCCCGTTCAGATGATTTTGACCATATAGACAAGACCTAAAGTTCTAAAAGCTTTGGAAAACAGAAAAGTTTTCAATTGAGATTTAAAAACACCAAGAGAAGGAGCAGTCTGCAAATGTTCATGGAGGGAATAGATGGAATGAGTCTTTGCTGCAGAATTTTGAGCATGACTTTGAGCATGACTTTGCTTACATAGTGCAATCATCCTGTAGTTAATGCAATCTTTTCTGTCTCCTTTTTTTGGGGGATGGGAATGTATATTGATCTTATCTGTGGGCCAGTGCTTTGTTTTCCATATTGGTTGGCAGATCTTAGTGTGTTACCAGTTCATAAGAGAACCTTTCCTCTTATGTCATGGCTGTTAATTTTGCTCAGGAGTCTTTGAGTTCTTTGTCAGACGTCCCTTTACTTTGGAAGTCCAAGTAAGAAGTGTCTACTAGATCATACTTTTTCCACATGTTTGTCAATTGCACGTCAGAAGGAACTTCTTGACACTAAGAGTGGTTTGGCAATGGAACCAATTTGCCTAGAGAGACAGTGGGATCTCCTTCTCTGGACATCTTCAAAAAGTGTCTGGACAGCTACCTGCTGGGTATGCTCTAGCTGGAAATCCTGCATTGAGCAGGGGGTTGGACTGGATGGCCCATCCCTCCTGTATGATTGTATAGTTCATAGCACTTAGAACCAGTTGACCAAGAATATACATTAACCTAATTGGTTGTAAATTACTCAGTTTAACCAATGGAACGATACAAATTCAATGTTTTGCCTTAATACTTGGTTCACACTGTTTTCTCTGCCATAAACTGATTTTTCATATTCACTCAGTTTGCAGTTATACCACTGACTGGAACAGAGTATTGTTATAGTATTTGACCTACTCAGGGAGAAGAAGGAGAGCAGCTTCTGGACAGCCATTCTTACTGGGGAGATTGATTTTTTTAAAAACTGTTGGGAGAGGCTGCTTGTTGCTGAGGGGCTCGAACTTCTGACCTTGCCCTTTTACCCTCAAGAGCCTTCCTGTGAGTCACACCTGTGAGTCACACCTGTGAGTCACTAGGGGGTGGAGCTGGGAGCCTAGCTCTATATAACTCCTTGCAGAGGCTTTCCATGCCAGTTTCCTGCCAGAGAGAAGGAGAGTAGCTTCTGGACAGCAAGTTTCCTGCCAGTTTCCAGGCGAGTTTCCTGCCAGGGAGAAGAAGGAGAGCAGCTTCTGGGCAGCCATTCTTACTGGGGAGATTGAAATTTTTTAAAACTGTTGGGAGAGGCTGCTTGTTGCTGAGGCGCATGCCTAACGGTGCGCGAATTTCAGTAACCAAACAAAAATACAGCATACCTAAAAGTACAGCTTAGCATTCTCAGCATTAACTAAGAGTTCTTAGATTACCTAAAAGCTCTCACTATGGACACTGAGGAGACTGCAGCAGTCACTTGCAACACTTGTGCGATGTTTGTCTTCTTGTCTACAGACGTGGAGAACTTCACATGCACCAAGTGCAAGCTGGTAGCCCTCTTGGAGGAGAAAGTACAGCAGCTGGAGACACGAGTAGCTACACTTCAACAGATTCGCGCGCAAGAGGTTTTCCTGGACAGAACAGAACAAACAGTCTTGGATGGGGACCACACAGAGGAAGTGGCTGTGGAGGAGAGGGTCACTTCACAGACACAGGAAGTAGACAGCTGGAGGAATGTCACACACAGAACAAGAAAATCCGGGGATTCTTCGAGCAGCTTGCAGCTACAGAATCGATTCAAAGCCCTTTCCCTTATCAAGGACAATGAGGAAGAACAGCATGGACAGACTTCAGGGGTAGAGCAGGGGACCTTGAGAGGACCACTGCAAGGAACAGCAGCTGCGAAGCCTCGGCGGAGGCGTGTGGTGGTGGGGGGGACTCCTTGCTGCGGGGTACAGAAGCAGTGGTATGTGGGCCTGACAAGATGACCCGGGAGGTGTGTTGTCTCCCTGGGGCAAAGATCTGTGATGTGACCGAGAGGCTGACAAGACTTGTCAAGCCTACGGATCATTACCCCTTCCTTTTGGTCCATGTGGGAACCAATGATACTGCAAGGTACAGCTTTCCCAAGATCAGAAGAGATTATGAGGCCCTGGGGAGGAAGCTGAAAGAAATGGACGCACAGGTTGTCATCTCGTCTCTTCTGCCAGTTGAAGGGCATGGTCCAAGAAGGGAGAGGAAAATAGCTGATGTAAACAACTGGCTCCGTAGATGGTGTCGCCGAGAACAAATTGGATTCTTGGATCATGGACTGCGCTTCCATGAGGGGGGACTTCTGGCAAGAGATGGGGTGCATCTTACAACAGTTGGAAGAAACATTTTTGCCAACAGTCTCAAGAATTTGATCACGAGGGCTTTAAACTGAGTCAAATGGGGGAGGGAGACAGTATTCTGGAAGGCAAAAGGGCTGGAGAAAACAGTCAAACTGTCATAGAGGGAACAAGGCAAACAGCGCAAGGACACAACAGTGGGAGGCAAAAAAACTTGCACAGACAGCAAGTAAAGGGAACACATGGTCTTAGATGTCTCTACACTAATGCACAGAGCGTGGGAAATAAGCAAGATGAACTTGAACTCCTTGCACTACAAAACAAATATGATATAATAGGCATTACTGAAACCTGGTGGGACAAGTCTCATGATTGGAATGTAGGAATAGAGGGGTATAACCTTTATAGGAGAAACAGGCCAAATAGGAAAGGAGGAGGAATAGCATTATATGTCAGGGATATTTACACCAGTGAAGAGATCCATGACATCAATACTGGAAGCCAGGTGGAGAGCATCTGGATAAAACTTAAAGGGGAGGGAAACAACAGGGATGTTATTGTGGGACTCTACTACAGACCTCCAAATCAGACGGAGGAATTGGATGATGCCTTTCTAGAACAGATGAACACACATGCAGAAAGGAGAGATGTAGTAGTGATGGGTGACTTCAACTATCCTGATATTTGCTGGCAATCTAACTCAGCCAAAACTTCAAGGTCTAGCAAATTCCTTACATGCCTGGAAGACAATTTCATGATCCAAAAGGTGGAAGAGGCTACAAGGGGGTCAGCTATTTTAGATCTGATCCTAACCAACAGAGATGACCTGGTTAATGGGGTGCAAGTGGTGGGATCCTTAGGTGAGAATGATCATGTTCTTCTGGAGTTTGTTATACAATGGAAAGGAGAAGCCAGGCATAGTCATACACGCATTCTTGACTTTAGGAGAACTGATTTCAATAAACTCAGGGAAATACTGGGGGTGATCCCATGGTCAGGAATACTAAAAGAGAAGAGACCTCAAGACGGATGGGACTTTCTCAAAAGGGAGATACTGAAGGCACAATTTCAAACAGTACCATTGAGGAAGAAAAATGGGAGGTGTCTCAAGAAACCAGGATGGATGACTAAAGAACTTTCAATGGAGTTAAGTTTTAAATGGAACATGTATAGGAAATGGAAAAGGGGGGAAATCACCAAAGAAGAATTCAAACAGATAGCGAACACGTGTAGGAGTAAAGTCAGAAAAGCTAAAGCGCAGAATGAGCTCAGGCTTGCTAGGGAGGTTTAGAACAATAAAAAGGGTGTTTTTTTTTTTGTTTTTTTGGTATGTCCGCAGCAAAAGGAGGAAGAAGGAAATGATAGGGCCACTACGTGGAGAAGATGGCAAAATGCTAACGGGACAGAGAAAAGGCAGAATTACTCAACACCTTCTTTGCCTCAGTGTTTTCAGAAAAGGAAAAGGAGGACCAACCTGAGGAGAATGGAACAGAGGACACAATAGGGGAAATCCAGCTCAAAATATGTAAAGAGGTAGTACAGGAATACCTTCTTAATCTAAATGAATTTAAATCTCCAGGACCAGATGAACTACATCCCAGAGTATTAAAAGAGCTGGCAAATATAATCTCAGAGCCATTGGCAATAATCTTTGAGAACTCCTGGAGAACAGGAGAAGTCCCAGCAGACTGGAGGAGGGCAAACATTGTTCCCATCTTCAAAAAGGGGAAAAAAGAGGATCCCAACAATTGTCGTCCAGTTAGTCTGACATCAATACCAGGGAAGATTCTAGAGCACATCATTAAACAGAGAGTCTGTGAACATTTAGAAGGCAATGCCATAATCACAAAAAGTCAACATGGGTTTCAGAGAAACAAGTCATGCCAGACTAATTTGATCTCTTTTTTGATAAAGTTACCAGCTTGGTAGATGAAGGGAATGCTGTGGACATCGCATACCTTGATTTCAGTAAGGCCTTTGACAAGGTTCCCCATGACATTCTTGCAAACAAGCTTGTAAAATGTGGGCTAGACAAATTAACTGTTCAATGGATTTGTAATTGATTGACCGGCCGAACCCAAAGGGTGCTCAGCCGTGGCTGCTCTTTATCTTGGAAAGATGTGACCAGTGGGGTGCCACAGGGTTCTGTCCTGGGCCCAGTGCTATTCAACATCTTTATCAATGACTTGGATGAGGGAATTAGGGGCATACTTATCAAATTTGCAGATGACACCTAATTAGGAGGAGTAGCTAATACCCTAGAGGACAGGATCAAAATTCAGAATGACCTGGATAGACTGGAGAGCTGGGCCAAAGCTAACAAAATGAAATTCAATACAGAGAAATGTAAAGTACTGCATTTAGGGCGGAAAAATGAAATGCATAAATATAGGTTGGGAGAGACCTGGCTGAATGAGACTACGTGCGAAAGGGATCTAGGAGTCCGAGTAGACCACAAGTTAAACATGAGCCAACAGTGCGATGCGGCAGCTAAAAAGGCCAATGCAATTTTGGGCTGTATCAATAGAAGTATAGTGTCTAGATCAAGGGAAGTAATAGTGCCACTCTATTCTCCCTTGGTCAGACCTCACTTAGAATACTGTGTCCAGTTTTGGGCACCACAATTAAAAAAGGATATTGACAAATTGGAGCGTGTCCAGAGAAGGTGAAAGGTCTGGAAATGATGCCTTATGAGGAGAGACTTAGGGAGCTGGGTATGTTTAGCTTGGAAAAAAGACGGTTAAGAGGCGATATGATAGCCCTGTTTAAGTATTTGAAGGGATGTCACGCTGAGGATGGAGCAGGCTTGTTTTCTGCTGCTCCAGAGACTGGAACATGGAGCAATGGGTGCAAGCTCCAGGAACAGAGATTCCACCTCAACATTAGGAGGAACTTTTTGACAGTAAGAGCTGTTCGGCAGTGGAACGCACTCCCTCGGAGTGTGGTGGGGTCTCCTTCCTTGGAGGTCTTTAAACAGAGGCTGGATGGCCATCTGTCGGGGATGCTTTGATCGTGATTTCCTGCATGGCAGGGGGTTGGACTGGATGGCCCTCATGGTCTCTTCCAGCTCTGCAATTCTATGATTCTATGATTCTACTCTTTGCTGCCCAGATTTCAGTTCTCCTGAGAGAAGGGGGGCTCTCTGAATCTACTTTTGATATCCCTAAAGTCTGGTTCCAGCTTTTAATTCAATGGCGGGAATCATGTGGCCCACCAGATGTTGTTGAACTGCAACTCCATTGATTGTACTGGCTTAAGGCTGCTGGGACTTGCATGATTACTCAGCCTTTGCAAAAGATCTTTGGGATAAGAAGCAGGAATTCTTCCCTATTTAGTTTCTAACTGAAACTGGAGTAAAATCTGGACTTCTACTGGTTTCCCCTTCCATTGAAGCAAGCATTATGAGCCCCTGAATGTAAGTCCAGTCAACTTCGGCAGCACCTCTAAAATTAACAACATAATCCAGCCAAAGTAGTTTGTTTTTTCTTTGCCCTTCAGTTGTAGATGATGTGATTTCCAGGAAAATGTCTGCATTTCTTGACAAGTCATTCTGTATTCCTTCTGCTTTTTATTCATTGTCTTAATGGTATGTGACCTTAGGCACAAGGATTTAATATGTCTGTATAGAATCATAGAATCATAGAGCTGTACTGTCTATCCTCCTTTATGGATCTGAAACATGGGTCACCTATCGCCACCACCTACGACTCCTCAAGCGCTTTCATCAATGCTGTCTACACACAATCCTAAATATACACTGGACTGACTATGTAACGAATGTTGCTGTCCTTGAGCAAGCAGGGATCACCAGTATTGAGGCCATGATATTGAGAACGCAGCTGCGCTGGGCAGGGCACGTTTCTAGGATGGAGGACCATTGCCTCCCCAAAATAGTACTCTACGGTGAACTCGCCATGGGTCAGCGTAAGAGGGGCGCTCCAAAAAAGTGATACAAGGACTCTCTGAAACAACATCTCAGGCTCGGCCAAATTGATCACCAACAGTGGTCCGCCCTGGCCTCACATCGGGAGGCATGGAGACGCACTATCCACAATTCTGCAGCCTTATTTGAGAACGCACACCGAACAAGTCTTGAAGAAAAATGACAACACAGAAAGAATCACAACCCGGAAACATCACCCAAGGAGACCTTCTGCTGTGCTTTCTGCAACCGGACTTGTTTATCTCGGATTGGCCTTTTTAGTCATCAGCGTGCTTGTAGAAAGCGCGGGATGAGTCCTTCTTGAATCTTTGTTTGCGAAGAAAAGCCAGAGAGAGTTGGACGAGACCACAAGGACCATCTAGTCCAACCTCCTGCCCTCCAAGAATACATAAAGCAATCCTGACAGATGGCCATTGGTACAAAAGTACCAAGTGCATTTGTAGGGATTCAGTAATTCGTAAATGCTTAATGTATACATTTTTATATTAAATATATACAAGTATTCCAGATTACAAGTATTCCAGATAGCTAGGTGGCAAGAAGGCATATTAAATGCTTTAGTGACATGATCAGTTTGTTAAACTGGATGTCTCTCATTTTGACATAGGCCGGCCATGTGTTGATAAATCACGCCAGAATTATCAGTCAGTGTAGATCATGAATGAAGGATATCAAAGTAATCAGATCTTGAAATTCTTAATCAGTCAAATGAAGCAGCATTCAAAGAACTCAGGTTAAGCCTCTCTAAATGAAATGGAAACATGATGCCATGGTGTCAGTTTTGTGGACAAAAAAGTTGCCACTGCGATGAATACTGAGTCTTAACCACCACTGTAAAAGCAAGACAATCCTACTATGCAGTGACCAAGGATCAGTTTTCTAAATCCAGCATAGACATGTAACTTGCCCACTCCAGTCCCATTCCATACATAGAATCCAACTCCATCTCATTTGAGTCATTTTTAGAAATCTCTTATTTCTGAAATTACATAAATACATTTGTCATTTTATTTCTCCATCTATTTTCCCTGTGACTGCATTGACTAATTGGAGGACTGATTTGGTGTCCTCTTAACTTATTTTGGCTTCCTTTGTTTCAAGTTCCTTGCGTTTCTGACTGTTTGGTTTAGTATTTGTGGCCAGTGTAGCATATATGAATATAAATGACATGTGAATGAACTGACAAATGAAATTTAGATACTGTTCTTTGTCCCTGGGATCTAGAGTCACTTCTTCCTTGTGCTCTGGAGACCAGACTCATTTAGTTTGGAGTCCTATGAACACATTTGCCCAGTGGTAAGTATCATTGGACTTAATAACTCTCTGTAGACGTGCAGAGGATTGTATTGTTATGTATGTAAGTTCTGCAGCCTGTGAATCTTATCAATACCATTGGATCTCACTGCTCCTAGAGTCTCTATTGCCTAGTTGTTCTGTTTCTGTTTCTATAGCAAATGCCTGTGTATTTATTCCCTTGCAGTTTCTGGGGAAACATGTCACAAAGTTTGGCACATCTTTAAATTAAAAATCTGGTAATTTTATGTGGAATTACTCCAGTTCTCCTGCTCTCCTTTTCTGTTGTAGAAAAGCCACCTGGAGTTTTGTTGTTTGTGAGTTAGACAAAAGTGGGAATTGTACAGCCCTGTAGATGTTGACCAACTGCAACTCCCAGCCTTCCTCATCCTTGGCTATGTTGGCTTGAGCTACCGGAGTTGCATTTCAACAACCACTAGAGGGCTATACTATTCCCAAACATGTGTAAATCAAATAAAGCAGCCAAGAGGGGTTTTAGCCAGCAACTCCACTCTGTTGCTTGTTCTAATGCTTTTTTCCTAAGTAACATCAGCAAATCTATACAGATATAACGAAATCGCTCATTTACCATTCAGGAATTGATTCACTGGTGCTGGGACTAACGACTAGATTTGGGCCAATTTCTTTGGAAGAATAGGAAACCACATCTGGGGAATACCAGGGATGAAAATGTGGCTATTAATGAACTGCATTAATTGTACATGAATTTCATTCTTAGTTGTGTCAAAAATCAAGAGGTATAAGACTTTGAAATACAATTGTCCCTGGGTATCCACTGGGTTTTGGTTCCAGGACCCCCAGTTGATACTAAAATCCATGGATGTTCAAGTCCTGTTATATACAATGGGCTAGTAAAATGGTGTCCCTTATATAAAATGGCAAAATCAAGGTTTGCCTTTTGGATTTTTAGTTTTATTTATCTTTTCAAATATTTTCAAACCATAGGTGATTGAATCAATGGAGGGCTGACTGTAAAGCTATTTAACAATTGTTGTTGTGTACCTTCAAGTTGTTTCTGACTTTTGGTGGCTCTCTCACGGGGTTTTCTTGGCAAGATTTGTTCAGAGGCAGTTTGCCCTTGCCCTCCTCCGAGACTGAGAGAGTGTGATTTGTCCAAGATCACCCAGTGGGTTTTCTTAGCCAAGCAGGGGTTTGAACCCTTGTCTCCAGAGTCATGGTCCAATGCTCAAACCACTACACCATGCTGGTTCTATTTAACAATGTCTTCCAAGTTTTTATTCAGCTACTCTCTGATAGTCTGAATAAAGCCAGATATATTGCAGATGTGATATAAGGGTCAGAAAATCAGATTTGAAATCTTTTTGGATCAGAGAGTTAACTGTAGGTCAATCATCATACCACAAACTTCAGAAGACTGTAGGTCAATCACCATACCACAAACTTAACTTGAAGTTGCAATTAGGGTATGCTGTCTACATCATCATTTTGAATTCCATGGTGAATAATACTAAGCAGATATAAATCACTTCTTCAGAGAAAAGATGGACTAAACATGTAATAATGTAACAGTGCTAACTGTGCATTGTTTATCCCCGTATTCCCTCCTGTGGCCCAAAACTGAGAAGCAAAAAGTAACTTCTTTGTAAGATAAACCACAAAACCCATTAACCACAGGTTGTCTGTAACAGCCTGTTAAATGCTGGTTATTGTGGAGTGATCACCTAAGTCAATATTTCATCTAGTTTCTTGTGGGAAATTCAAATTTGTTCAAACAAGGCTCAAAGCATAATCAATTGTCTCTAGAGTTGTCCAAATTACTTCAGTGGGGCTTTTATAAAATAAATGGGTTGAGAATGATTACCTTAATTAAGCTATCCTTTTGGCAGCAAGAGGATTGTTTTGCATTAATTATTCTATCATGGCTACTGCTCCATATGACAGACAGGAGACTGTCACAGGGAGAAGATTGCTATTTGCTGGTTGATGGCCAGGAAAGAGAGAGGACTGATCTGTTTTGTGTGATCTGGATTGTGGAGCTTGATTGATAGTAGGCAGATGCTCCTACTGGATGTTTGGTTTCTTCCCAACACCAATGATATGAATGGACTAAAGACCCTCAACTACAATCTTTAATAAGCAATCGGAGAACCTATTTCACTTTCTTAGTGGTGACCACAGTGACCACTCTAGCTATACATTTTGATGTCGATAGTAATGCACAGATTATACAGATGGAATAAAGATTTTTCCACTACAATGTTGTGGGTGTACAGTTGTCAGGGATGGTGTTTCTTGTGGCTAGCAGCTGCCAAACATGGATAGGCTGTTTCTGGAGTACCATCAGCTTCCTTGTGATATTTTGTTGTTCGCTTCCGGTCACATGGATAGAATCAGTGGCTGGTGGTTTCCATGTTGGTGGGGTAGTGAATCCACCCTTGCTTTTAGTCTGAACTTTAAAGGCACTTGTCACCTTGGATAGGGTCCAGCACTCTGGATAGCTTCTTCATAGTTGGGACTAAAACTTGCAGTGAATTCACTGCCCCACTAACGGGAAACTATCAGCAGTCACTGGTGCACGTGAGTACATGAGGAAGACCAGGAGGATAAACTCTACAAGCCAGATCACTTTGAAAGCTAGATTTTGGGGGATGGTTTTAATCAAAGTTATTAATCAGTCACTTGCTAGACATTACATTTTTCAAAAATAAAATGAAAGGAAAACAAAACTAGAATATTCGGACACTAACTTGGACTGGGCCAAAGTAAGAAAGGACTTTTAAATTATGTTTTATGTGGCATGTTTTCAGATCCCTTACAGAAATAAAACCAAGGAAGAATTTGCATTATAAACATGAGACTTTTTTTTAAGGCCATTGAAATGAATAGGATTTGCTTCTGTGTATTGTATGAAGGATTAAACTAAAAGCCTACATCAACAGTGCACTCCTCATTTTTGTTCTGGAGAAGTCTTTTTAAAAACAAAAAAATAGCATTTAATTCAGATGATTCAAATAATCTCAATTACAAGAGAACTAACAGTTATTGCTCATTAATCATTAATGTAAACATTTTATTGCTCATTGAATAATAGTCTCAAGACATCCTGTTAGCCACAGAAGTAAGGACACATTGAAAACACACAAATATTTTTTTTTTTTTGAAGTGGCCAACCAGTGGTTCTGTTACAATTCTTTTCATTCTAGGACATGCTTGTTGAATTTTCTCATCAGTGTTCTGGAATTTCCCAGCTTCCTTACAAGTTTATTTTGTTTTTTGTTCTTGTTTTGCTTCATAGATGTTTTCATTAGTATTTCCCTTTTTGACCTGTATTCAGCTATTTAGTTGCAGATCTCTGAATTTGCCTGCAGTTACTTGGCCAGCCTGATAAGGGTATCCATGCACAGAAGCAGCCTAATGTTCCATGTTTCAGGAATGATAAACATTGGTATGCATTACTCTCCGCACCCCTCCCACATCCTGGTGTAACTAGTAGCATATAACCTGTATACAACCAGATCTAGTTAAGGTGACTGTCTTTTAGTTTGGTATTCTTTTGGAGCTTTCTGGGATAGTATATCTGATTTGGCATTTTCTGACATAATACCAATGGGAATAGTCTGTAAGATTCCTCATGTGGTTATATCCTCCAAGGCTTCATCTACACTGCAAAATCATCCAGTTTGACACCACTTTAACTGTCATGGCTCAGTGCAATGGCATCCTGGGTTTTGTAGTTTGTTGTGGCACCAGAGCTCTCAGACAGAGAAGGCTAAATATCTCACAAAACTAAAAATCCAAGAATTCCATAGCATTGAGCCATGCAGTTAAAGTGTTGCCAAATTGCATTATTTTGGCCATGCAGATACAGCCCTAGAAAGAAAAGTTTTCTATAGCTGCTTTGTTGTTGTAGTCCACCATTCTTGGAGTGTCTCCAGCTTCTAATATAAAAGACAAAAAAATCTTACACCTGGACAGGAGTGAGAGTGAAAATCAGTAAAGAACTATTGCAGTTCTTCTTGATTGAGGTGCCCTACTGATGAACTATCCTTTCCCAACAGGCTTCTCTGGTGTCCACACTATTCTCTTGTCAGTACCCAGGAAATCTCAATACCAAGATTTTTGGTTCTAGTTTCCAGATTTTAGAATCTGGATTTTATCATTTAGAATTGATAATTCCATGGGATGTTGGAGTAGTTGTTTTTATATATATTGAACAAGCATATCATCTATGCTGTTACTAACTGTATTTATACATTTGATATGTTAAAATATCTTAATTAAGTAATTTTAATTGATATTACTGAAATTTGTGACTTTATTTGTTCTGGCCTAATGTGATGCTTGCAATAGTGCCAGGTCTTTCAGTCTCTTCTGCATCCAATCCCTGGGATGTTAACTTATTATTGGAAGTTTCCTAACATTTACATGCAAGTTTTAGGGTTCACAGGAGGTTGCAGGAGAGAATGGGGCTCTGTACTACATGCATCCATTGGAAGAAGCAGCTCCTGCCTACAAAAGCACAATGTTAGGTATTGACCTCTGTATTTGTAAGACACATTTTCACACAACACAGTTATAGTACTATGATTCCTCTCTACCTGCCATGGCCTATGCAATCCTGGGATTTGCAATTTAGGGAGGGATACTTAGAATTCTCATCCAGAGAGCTCCAGTGCCTTTGACCAATCTATAAACCCCAGGATTCCATAGGGTTGTTGCAGTGGCAATTAAAGTGGAATCATTGTGCTGTAACTATGTAGTGTGAAAAGGCCCCTGGTGAGGACATTTCCCTCCAAAGCCACTTTTAAAATAAACACTTTTAAATAATCAAATAAGTAGATTTAACCAGATTTCCTTCCTTTTCTTTTTCTTTCCTTTTGTTTCTTTCTTACTCAATGGGGACAGCTAGTGAGAGGAAGTTTCTCAGAAAATTGCATGTGTGCCCCTCTGGATCACAGCCAAATTCTGGATCGGAAGGTTGGCAGAATCTGGGAGCCAGGTTCCAAGAAAGGAGAAAAAGCATCAGATGACGAGGTGACAAGTTATGGTATAAACTACATCAGGAACCATTTGAGTTATTTTAGACTAGGTGACTAAAACTCTGTATTAGAATCAGAGAAGCTGACTCCTACATGAAACTACAAGACAAAAACTCTTTTGCTTAAGAGAGAAGATGATGCATTCATTGATTCTGTAAATTATGATGACTGAACATTTTCTGAAATGAATGAGCTGATTCTATAAACTATGTATTGAAGGAGAGAGAAGTGAATGGATTGGTGCTATCACTGATGAAATAACCTTGGGGGAAATTGTGTGGGAAAATACAAATGTGCTATGTCTGCATCTTTAGTCAGAAAGCATTGGAAGCCCTATAGCCAAAGATGGCTCTTTCCTGAAATTTATGTCCTAGAACCAAGCATATGGTTCTCCTGGGTTTTGAAAGGGAAGGGACCAGTGTCTGAAAACATGGCAGGTGTCCATTTGTCAGACATAGTAATATGAGTTTTCCACTTCAATATATTTTCAAATTTATTAGCAAATGTCATTAGAATAGGAGAGAGAAAGCAAATAAGGATATACTACCTTCTTTGCTGATTAGCTGCCTGAGAGCTTATACAATACATTGATGGGAGCTCTTCAAATAGGAATCCTCTGTTAGCTTATTGTTCATGTGACTTCCATTTATGTATTGAGAATAATATTAAAGCATGTATAATAAAGCCAGAGATTTTGTTTCTTTTGTACTCTAGAACCAGCAATGGCCCAATACTAAAACAGTTTTGAATAGCTGTGGAGATTAGTATGTGGGCCTGAATGAAATGCTTTCCCTTGTAATGACAGTTTTAAATAGATATTGGCCAATGTTCATAAAAGCTAAATTAGCATACACATTTCAGCTAGAAACAATTCTTAATCATGCTCGTGTGCTAAAAGAGAATCTACATGTAGCTTATGACATAGGATTCCCTTCTGATCTGCATATATATTCAATATAAGTTATTTTTAGTGTTGGACCACTCAACACTAGTAACTTGACTAATAATATACAACTCTATGGTATGTTCTTTCAGCAGGATTTTCCTGATTAGATCCCGGCCTCAGGAGCTGTGTCTCCTGGCCTCTTTTAGTCTTGCTTGTATGTGTTTTTTATGTGATTTTAGTTAGGTGGTTTTTAATTTTATATTAGTTTAGTATCTTTTTATGGGGGAGGGTGGGGGTGGGTGGTGCTTAGGGATTTTAGTTAGCATTGTTGCATTTTAATTGTTGTAAGCCGCCCTGATTGTTTTTAACAGAGGGGCAGGGTAAAAATAAATTTTAATAATAATAATAATAATAATGTCAAAACATGCTTGCCATTTACAACTTCCCACACCAGAATAGAACTGAACAATCACAGAATTTGCTCCATCAGATAAAATACTTCACACATATACACATGCATACAAGGCATTCACACATGCAGACTCCAGTAGACTTGCACTCACAGTAAAAGTCTTTTTAATTTAGAAAGGAGTGGGTAATATTGAGGTAGTCAGAGATGCTGTTTAGCTCATTTTTCCTGATACAGTTTGGTAGGGTGTGGAGAAATTGTAGAAAAGGTGTGTTGAGAAAGAATTCCTTGCTCTGTAGTCAATGGATTTTAGATACAGTCGGACCCCCATATCCATGGAACCAATATCTGCAGTTTTACATAGGCATCCTTTCTAGGCATCTTCTAGGTCCTCCAACACAATTCTATGGTATGTTTTTACTAGAAGTCCTGTATTTTAATAGGGTTCGCTATTATCTGTTGTCTCTGGTATCTGCAGTACCGAACCCCTGCAGATTTGGGGGTGTCCAACTGTACTTACAGTTGCAATTTTTATAGCAAGGGAGGGGAACCTCTGGCACATAGAGGCCTCTCTGACTCCTAAACCTCCCTCTAGCCCCTCCTCAGATTTGGTGAGATTTCACTTGGGATGGCTTGCCTTCTAACTGGTAAGGAAAGCAGGACATAGGGAAATACCAGAGTGGAGATAACAAGGAGCTTCCACAACCCTAGTTTTTACCTCCTCACCCTGCAGGAGAATGCAAGCAGGAAGTTATTTCCTGCCGCTGTCTGCTAAGCAGGGTCAGTCCTGGTTAGTACTTGGATGGGAGACCACCAATGAATACCAGGTGCTGTAGGCTATATTTCACACGCATGAACTGGCAAAACCATCTCTGAGTATTCCTTGCCTAAGAAAACCCTATGAAATTCATGGGGTTGCCATAAATCGACAGGCAACTTGAAGGCACACAATGCTACCCTGCTGCTGTCAGACAGCAGAAAAAAAATAGTGATTTCTCCCCACCCCATTCACATTTCCCATTAGGAATAGCCCTGAGGGGGGGGGTTGTCTTTGATCTGACACTGGAGATAATGGGGTGACAGAGTGTTGGTATGGAGGAAATTGCTTCCCTAAGTAAGAATTATGCCTCTTCAAATGATTTTTTCCCTTCAGTCCCCAAATTTCTAGCATTGGAGAGAGTGAAGCACTGAAAATCGTTCATACCTCGGTCATTGTTGAAAATCATTACCTAGATTTGGTGACTTTGCCTGGCCCTTTTCTTTGGATGCCTAAACTATATTTCTTAATGTTCATCTGAAGTTCTATGTTACTACAATGCTAGAAATTTGGGGAGTGAAAGACAATTTTGGGGGTGTGTGTGTGTTAGAATTCTTGCTTGCCTTCATTTTGCTCCCTGCATAGCTACGTTCCCCCTCCTGCATAAAAAGAAAGGGAAATTGGTATTTGGAGGAGGGCAGGTGACATCAGAGGAAGGGTGGAACTTATTTCAAGGTCTCTCCCCTGTGACATCTTTGAGCCTACTAGCTTGGTTCTAAGAGGCAGTTTGGCCCTTGGGACAAATATATTTTCCCACCCCTGCTAGGTGTACATGCTTAGAAGGCAGTTCTATTGAACTTAGTGGATCCTACTTTTGAATAGGAATACTAGGGCTTGCATTGTAATCATGTTAGTTAAGGATTTGATTTGAATGCAACTGCAATGTAGCAACAAGTACATTCATCTTAATCCTCCCCTTTTAAAACCAATGCACTTTATAATTCAGTGTTCATAGTCTTCTTTGCAAAAGATGAAGAAAAGGCTTCATGCTATTGTAACCTCACTACTCTTATTGGTTCAGAATATGGGCCAGAATATACAGGCTTCCCGCTGGTATATTCTCCCTGTGGATCAGGCCCATTGCTCACCTGTTACCTGGATGAAATGGAAGGAAGTCCAAACCAGCACACTGGCCAGTCTTTGCAGCAAACGCTGCCCACATCCCACTCTCCCTAGCCAGGAAGTCAGCCCGCAGTACATGACCAAGGCCTGCATGTGACCAGCCTTGGTCACATGGAGCAGGACTCATTTCTGGCTTCCGAGAATGCAATGTGGGTGGCAGCTGCAGTGACAGGCTGGTGGACGGTAAAGGCTTCTACTGTCATGTGGGGCCCAGTCTGTTTTTTCTAGGAAGAAGCAGTTTTTGGTAGGTGCTTTTTGAAAATGTTTTATCGGACTTTACCCTGTCTTAGCCCCATCTTTGCCCTGGGGGTCATGAGGACTGCCCGGGGCAAAATGGGGAAAAGTCCTGCATTGTCAGGACTGCAGCACTCTTAAGCTGGGGACAAAATGGGATAAATAGCCCATCTAGACAAACCCCAAGTCTCTATATCCCAGACCTTTCAACTATTGCTGAATAGATATAACAGACATCCCAGGACTTGCAAAGTTACATTGTTAAAAATAATTAGTTACGGCTACAGGCCTCCATTAGTTACCATTAGAGTTTTAAAAATTTAAAACAGTCAACTCTTTCCTTCTGTATTATTCAAAAGTAATTAACAGAGGCTAGCATCCTGTTAGTGAGTTACACTGGTGTAAGTCCAATATATGGAATCATAATCTACTTTTTTATTGTTGTGAAGATCAGAATTATGTTCTGATCATGCAATGACCCAAATCCTCACCCAAACCCACCTTTTCAGTGTTGCAGCCCCCCAAGACTACCATTTCCATGTTGTTGGAAAGCAGGTGCAACAGAAGAGATGCATTCAGCTGTTTTCCTTTAACTGGATGTATAACATTAATGTCATCCTCCAGGATGACTTATTTTTCCTCCTTTCCTGCAGAAAAAAATTAATGACACATCACTTGTTATTTTTAATAAGTTTTTAATAAGTTACTCCTGCCTATCTGATGTGAGGTAGATGGTTATACCACACATGTTTTATTTCATTTAAGATCATTGACATTCTTAAAACATTAGAAAGGAAAATTGCTGTTTGTAATCAATAACAAAGAGCAAATGATATTAAGAGTGTGGCAAGTTGTTCTCCTTTTCTGGCTTTAAAAAAATAGAGATAAAGAATATTTTCAATCCTCCCCCCCCCATTTGTGACCTTTAAGACACCCCAGTAGAAAAAATTGTCAGATCTCCCCAAGATTTTTCACCTGGCAAAAAAAGCAAAAGATCAGTGCTTTGTTTTTGTTGGTTTCTCTGTTCTGTTCAGTTTTACACATACTGTTTTTGCACAAAATACAATATTTTTGCTGGAACAATGGCAAGTTGTTTGCTAGAACGTCCAAAAATGTGAGAAATCATTGAAAAAAATGCAAAAGTAATTTGAAAGTTTTCATTCTCACATGCAAGAACAAAATAAAGATTTACATCCCCAGGAGAAAGGGAGTCTTGGGACTTGGCCACCTTCGGTGAAAAGGCTATATGTAAAAGGATGGATGGACTGGAGATGTAATGCTTCACTAATTTTCTTCTCAAAGCAAGTAACAAGTAATTTTTAGCAATTTTCTTCCTGCTCTGACAAAATCTGGAAAACTATGCAGTTTTCAAAACCTCTTTGCAATTTGGGGCTTATTCTGCACAAAAATGTGCACATAGTAGTTTTACATAAAAACCTATAGAGTTTTCTACACAAGAAACACCATTTAGCATAGAAATATTACAGAAATGCCATTTCCTGTGTATAAAATGCTGTTTCTGTGCAAATCAACCTCGTGCAAGTTTTGTGTGGAATAACAGCATTTTCTGTGCAGAAATAATAATCTGCATGGAAATATTGTTTTTTCTTTTTCTTCCTGTGCTGTGCTGTTTTCTGTGTAAATTTGTAAGTCTTGAACTGTGGAGATTCTTTTCAGTCCAGGATTCTTCTTTACAGGGTTTCTTGACACTAGAAAAACATGTCTGTTGACCATTTTAGAAAATTTTAAATATTGCTTCCATCACTGAGATGGATGGAGTAGACTCAGTGAATCAATAGATTTTACAGAAGTGTTGATTTACCAAGTTGTCATACATTGATTAAGTGTGTCAACTGTTATTAGGACTAAGAGTTGGGTGTTTAAAGGTTGCAGGCTAAACCATTCACTAGGAGAAGGCTGATGCACCTTTTACTCTCCAGATTTTGGATTTCAAGTCTAGGAAATCCCATCTAGCATGCCAATTATAAGGAAATATGGGCACTAGAGAGCCAAAATTTCCCACCTGTGGACTGGGAAAACTCACTAGATGCTGAATAGGGATAAAAGGAATTCCAAGCCATATTCTTACAGGCCTCGACTCAGTGGTGATGGAGATAAAGAGTGCTGCAGCCAAAGCCATATAATTACATGCTTACTGCTAGGAAATCACCTAACAAATCTCTTGATTTGCCATTGCTGATTCAAAGCAGCTTGAGCCACACTTTTAAGATATCTGTCTGTCTTCTTCCCTATCTTTCTTCTACCAAATGCTTTTTACAATAATCCTGACTAATGAGCCGTATGCCCCGTTGCTTTGGAGATTGATCTTAGCCTGCTGGGCATGTAACCACTCACTAAATTGTTTGCTCATCAGTCTTGTTCTCAGGACAGCATAGTACTTTTTGACCAGTCCCTGGATTTCCCCCAGTTCTAGGTCAGATATGGAAGTGCATTCCCTACTCTGTCATCAGTTTCATTCATCAGTGAATCTTAAAGGAGACATAACAGTTTGCAGAGTAAAAGTGCAGAAGTGGGCTAAGGCATTTTTGTTTTGATGTCTATGGCAAAATGCCACTGTACACCACTTTCCATGGTGTTAAAAATATAACAGTAAATTAAACAAATAACTACTTACTTCCCTTTAATAGTACCACAAAGCCTACCACCTGAGCTGAAGTAATGGCAGCCATGATGATGATGATAGTGGTGGTCATCATCCTCATCCAACACTATTTCCCTAGAGTCTAAATCACTGATAGTTCAAAACACCAGTCAGTAACACCTGATAGATAGTGTAATCACAAGATGACTGGAAAAGCCTGCATTTATGCACTAACATCTACAGGGAAATGCAGTGAGGGTATTGCCCTCCCATGATTCAAAAGGAAATTGTTGGTATAAATATCTCCTTAATTAAAAACCTCTCCCCTCCCTCCTTGCTATTGACAGATTCAAATTTTAGTTATTTACCACATTGTCATCATCATAGTGATTACGTGCCTTGGGGGGGGGCATTTATAGCTTGGTTACTTGTTTACATTGTCAGTTTATCACAGCCAAGAATAAATATTGTCATCTCATCTATGTTTATATGATAGCAAGGGTTGTTGTTGTTGTTGTGTTTATCAAAGGACTTTGTATATACAATGCTGTTGGATGATGCATATTAATGGTGGGTCACAGAAACTCTGTCTGGCTGCTCAGTGCATAAAAATGATTCTGTCTTCATGCCCCTTGTTTTAACACAAGAGTTTGTAACTCTCAGGGCAGCCTCTTATTTCATCTCTGCTTTGCTTTTTGTTTTGCTTCCTCTCTCTGTCTCCCTCCCCCTACCCACTGTGTGCCTTTTCATACATGCCTCTGGGCTTAATTATGACAAGGTCACCACTTGTAGGAAAGAAAGAGGAGTTAAGTAGTAGGAGGCGAATCAGTTTAATAATTTAATGGTATACATGCCTGCAGTTTGTTTCAAGAACGTTAAAAACATATCAGACATGCACAACTCTGTCCCATCTTTGCATTCAGGCAGCCTTGATAAATTTCCTTCTTTCCACTAACATATTTCTGTTAAATACATATAATTCACATTTCTTGCCACAGTGAGATGAATGATTTTCCTTAAGCTTTAAATCATAGTCCAGGAAACTGACTGCATTGCATATCTCAGTGTTTAGAGTCATCCTCTGATGCAATTCTTTATATTAATAAAACACATTTCAGTCCCCTTTAATTACCCTTTCAGAGAGATATGTTTTAATGTAAGTTGTCTGATTCTGTTTTAAGTGAAGGAGAAAACCTGGTAGAGGTTGTCTCTTTAAATCAGATCTGCAGTGTTGATGGACCCTCTAGCAGGCATGGTAAGAACCATTCTCACCTCTGCAGCAGGGAGCTTGACCATACAGACTCTCACATTCAATCACAACGTTTTCTGTTTTAATATGCACTGTACCAATCCTATTCCCATGGTTACAGCTCCTGCTCCTTTGGTTGCTTCGAGTATGTTGGAAAAGAGAGGCAGCGTACATTTCTCGTACCGGAGTTTAAAACATAATGAAAGCAACCCTGTTGCGATTTGCATTTTAAATTTTCTTTTTTTCCTCTCATTGTACAGAACGCGGTGGCAGTAGCTTCAGTTCATTTGCCACGGTCTGTCTTCTCTTCGTCTTTACCCTTGCAATCTGTTGATAACTCCTCTTGCAAGCTACAGTTTATTGCCTTTCGGAATGGAAAACTCTTCCCAAGCACTGCAAACTCATCTAACCTTGCAGATTATGGGAAGCCCAGGACCATTGGCACACCAGTTGTCTTCATTAAAATAGGTAAGTGTTATGCATTGCTTGTTTAATCTGAAAGCTTAGCTGTATACTAGAGTGTATAAAAGGATGGTGCAGTGGAGTACAGGTATGCTGATGTGAGAGACTGCCTCTACTTTAACCCAAATATGTGGTTTATTCTTACTTGTGTAGTTTTATTCAAATAAACTTGGACAGCAATGAAGCCATGTAGCTATCAACACAATTCTCCCCTTGTAGGTTTATTTATGCTGCTTATTGAAGTTGCTAAGTAAAGTCAAGGTAGCATGTGGGGGAGAAGGAGGAATATGGCTTTTAAAAATCTAGACCATGGCTTGAAGAACATATTCTGGAAATTCACAATTTAAGATTGATGCAAGTGATGTCAGATGGGTGAGTGGTGGGAGCCCTGTTGCATGTATATTCGCAGTCATCAGCATACATCTTCATATATTAGATCTGAAACAGGTGCTTTTAAAGGTGAAAGTAATCAGTTAAAGAATTTTCTTTTTGATTAAATATTCAATCCATGCAATTTTAAACATTTTGTTTGATCTCAAATTGTGTTCACAGTTTAGGAGGCTTTAATTTGAGTTTTGTACTAGGAAATTACCTTAGACATTAATCATATCAAATCAATTTTTAATTATTTTATTTTTCATTTTTTACTTGAAGCAATAACGTATCATCATTTTAATTTAGGGCATTTAAACAGCAAATCTAGTGTTACTAATGAGCATTGTTATGATTGGAAGACTACCTGAGCAAAATGGAATTTGTGGATAATATTAACTATTCCAAACTTTTGTAGATAGCTTTTATGCTGATAGACAAAGAGAAGGATTCTTGGTACTGTTTTTCCTGGACGGTGGGATAACAGGAGAAAGACGGCATCTCTGTGTACAAAACATTAAGAATCCCTATACAGACCATGTATCAATAATGTATTTTTCACTTCATTGCTCTAATTCAGTTTGTTCCTTTTGCAGATGGGTGCAGTATTGGAAAACTCACTAGTCCTCTTACTATAGCCTTGAAGCACTTTACACAGGGCACAAACCCCATTGCAGTCTTTTGGGATTTTGACCTTCTAGATGGACATGGAGGCTGGTGGGGAGAAGGGTGCCACATAATTAGCACTGCAGAAAATATTACAACCCTTCATAGTACTCACTTCGGTAACTTTGCAGTGCTAATGGTGAGTATATTACTTTAACAAATATGTGTGTGTGTGTGTGTGTGTGCATGCATGCATGAGTGTATCTATGTCTGTGTTTCCCCTTATCTGTATCACTACAGTCCTTCTTTAGTGGCACCCGGTTATTAATCTTGCATTCAGCTGTGTATGATATTGCTTGGAAGAAAGTGAGTTAAACACTTGTGATTTAAAAGAGCAAAAAGATCTGCGTTTATCTGGTCACAGGCCTCTTGCCATGGATGACTTTGAATGCAATAGTAGAAAATCAAAGTTCTGTCAATGGATTAATTAGAGCATGAGTGTTTTTTTAAAGACATTTTTTGGACCAGATATATGAAGTGAATGTTTCCCGGGCCCTTTCAATCTTAGAAGGAGATGTCTGTCCTTGCTCGTGTCCAGCACTGTGTTGATCATACTAATTAGTTGCTGGCATACTGCAATATTGAATCATTTAATAAAAGGGGAAATAATAAGATTGCCTGCTATTCTACACTGTAGCTCATTCTGGCTGCTTTTGAAATGCAAGTCTTTATGCTGGTGACAGCATCCTTTTTACTAAATGGCTGTTCCTAAAGGAATATATTTCTGTATAGTACAAATACATAAGGCTGCTGAGGTCTGTCCTCAGTCATACTTGCAGTTCACAATGCAGTTATTTAGCAACTGGGTTAAATGTGAAGTTACTACAGCATATATGGGAGGCAAACTAAATTAGATACTACATCACATGAAATAAACATAAATAGTGAATGAAGCATCTGGGAGGAAAACGTGTTACAGAACCTTTTCTGCAGCACTGAGAAGGGCTATTCAGACCCACTGGGTATTTCATGGGAAGCAAGAACTATGTCTGCACCATACTATTGAAACTAGCAATAACTCTGCTGTGTATTTGCATATGGAAGGTGCTGCTTATAAACATTACTGAAAGGTTTATAGTTGAGTAAATAAGGCATAGTGCATGCGTAATGTGTAAAGGACAGCAAACACAGATGATAGGAATCGAGAGGACGTGTGGAAAGAATACCAATCTGCTGCTGTCAGATGGAGCACAGATGTCAGCCAGTCGTGGCTCAAGGCTGTGACAATGAGTGGTTAAATACAAATATTACTGCTATCTGATTTATTAAAATGAGTGTCTTCAGCACTACATGATTAATTCCTTTTCATTCATTACATACTAATTTGGAATCCATCTGAAGATCAAAAGCTCCCCAACTGCACAGCACTTCTAAAATGCTTTAGATGTGTTAACTCTTCATCATATAATAGGGAATTCTGCCTTAGATATTCAGATTATTTTTTGAAAGCACCTGTTGATGCTGCAGGTACCACACCCATTTGGGCTGTTTGATTTGAGTCTTAAGTGGTGCAGTTGAAACTTTGTATGGTTTTGTGAAGTGGGAGAAAGTCTACTTTTTCCTCTCCCCAACCCCATAAATACCATGAATAGATTTATATATTGCTGCATATATCTTAATATCACATTCATGTCATTTTGACAGTAGTGTTACACACCCTGTTGGCTATAGAGGGACTTTATGTATTAATAAGTGAGTTAGTTACCATGGGACAGAAACCTCACTGTATAGCAGATTTACTTTCTAAAAAATCTTAGTATGTTAAAAAAAATAGTGTGTACATTTTGTTCAACGAGGTTTATTCTTGGTGTCCATATTGATCTAATTTAAAATGGTTCCACATTTCTGAAAATGAGCCTACTATCATGGTCATATTAAACATCATTATCAGATCTTCTAAAATTATCAAGGGAAAATTTTTAACAAATCCTCCTAGATCATAATTATTGAAATGGTTCCCATGCTAGTATTTTATGGCTGTTATAGATGGGATCTGACATACATTTGGAGGGAGGGTACCATAGAGATTCAATGAACAGCATCCATTATTATTGGCATTGGTTATTGTGAGAAAATATGTTTCTCTTGGCTCCGATACTGAGATAGTAGCCCATATTCCACATGTATTCTCTAATATTAGTATAGGAGCAGCAAAACAATGATATGTACATTACATCTAGTGATTGCAAGTGAACTAGATTAGATTAGAGTATCATGGGTAGAGTTTTGGAAGTAGACTAGAAAGATCTGGATTCTTATCCCTTCAAGACATGAAATTCACTGGGTGGTCTTCATCAAGTTGTTGTCTGCCAGCCTCACCTACCTCATAAGGTTGTTGAAAGACTGGAATGAGATAATCCCAGACTAGTCAGGGAATAGTCAAGAATGTATGTAAGTGTGATGAAGTAATTCACTGGGAAAGGTGTCCAGGCCAAGCTGTATTGGAATGATGTGAGCCATTCCCATGGCATGTGTTTTACTGGTATATATAAATTGATGCACAAATTCTTACTTAAAAATAAATATACATAACTGGAAAAGACCAGAATTATGTGGAAACATAAATAATCTTAATAAAACATTATTGTGTTGAGGGTTAGCTACAGTAAAACAAAGTGCATTAGTAAGGCACTGGTGATGATGAACATTGTTTGCATTATTTCAGGGAGATCCTGCTGTGGAACAGGATGAAATGTAGGCCTAAATTAGACCAACTGTGTTTTGAACTGTAGGTGCAACATAATATTCAGAATCATTAGTACTGTTTGGTTATGTGCTAAAGTGGCTTGGGTTTTTTTTTTTTTCAGCTTTCTAATAGATATTCAACTCTTCCAGTAGGATTGCTGCTTCTCTGATCAGATAGGCATAATTTTTATACTAGAACAAAATAATTGCTCAAAAGGTTTATATAGCTAAGGCAGGAAGGAATTTGTTTTTCAGAAAGTTCTATTTAGGCTAAATGTTGGTCAATGGAAGTGGTATAATGACAGCCTATGAGGATCTGCATTATGTTTTGCTATATATACATTAAGAGGTTTGCGTTTTTATTAATTTTTATTGAAAGGGTTGCATTGAAAGAGTTGCATACTTCATTGAAAACATAATTTTAAAAAAATACTTTGGGAGGAAAAAATGTTTCCAGGAATTACTGGAACGGTAGAGCTAAAGCCATAATCTCTGTGGATCAAGTATTAGTTCAATTGATCTCTTGTGCTTCCTGCATTAGGGGACTAGTGGTCAAGCGCGGGACCTATAGGCAATTCCAGCCAAGAGGTGTGTCATGGCCCCAGATCCTCCAGCTGATGTTAAAGGGCCATTTTGGTGATACTAGCCATCATAAAGAGTTCTGAGAGCAGCTGGTTTTTCACAATCTTGGAAGACTGTCATGGAGACATAGTCCTTCCTCAGCACCTCAACCTATGGAACCCGGTATCAGTTTGCCAGACTCTTCTACCCTTGAACCTGAGTACCTGACATACATTGTATGTCAGAAAGTTAGCACTTGATAAACATGAATTGGGCACACATTGGAAACTGTTTAATGCAGTGTAGATGTGTAAATAGCTATTGCTTAAAACAATTTGTAAGCTGCTCTGACAGCCTTGTGGCTGAAGAGCGGGGTATAAATAACTAAATTTAAAAAAATGTGATTGTAAGAAATAGTTCCTAATTTGTTGTCTTGTCAGGATCCTCATGGCAGATCTTAGGAGTGGTGGGTCATAAAAACAAAGAAATTGTCTTTAGGCATGGAATGGGAAGTCCTTGACAAAATGGAAATCATATTAATTATGTTCCCTATTGTAATGATTTAGGACCAACATGATCATATGATATCAAATACCACTGCTAGCTTAGTTTTGTAGTATTGCTTATTGTACTTCAATTGGCCAAGGTTATATAGCAGCACCACATGATCTATATACAAACATGCACACTACAAACCTGGAGATACAAAGATATTTTAAAAAAGCAGATAGTGGAGACAGGTTTTTGAATACAGGTGAAATATGGAATTTTAAATGTTTTTTAAAACTGTTCAGATATGCAAATATAAATATGGTGGCCAGAATGCTATTGGTTAGTCCCAACCAGAGAAGTCCCATTGAAGGGTGAGTCAACGTGTACGTAAATCCAGCAGATTTGGACTAACAAATGGAGTTGGGCCAGTGTTTTGAATGGGGCTTCAGAAAAGAAATAACAGAACCAATAACATAGATTGGAGAGAATAATATATGAAAGTCAATACAAGAAAGAAAGAAAGTGTAAAAATCAGCAGAAGCCATAAAATGAGTGTTAGGTAGAAGAGCAAACAGAAAAAGTTGATGGAGCACAGCTAGTTACCAGAATGGTAAGTTCCGGGACTGAAAGTGATAGGACAGAGAAGACAGACATATTATCAGAGTGGTTTCACTGGTAAGCACAGTAAGATAGAAGGTTTGCAAGAGATAACTGAAGAGGAAGGGAGATAACTGGTCTGTCATGGCTTATAGTCCATTGCTCCTTGAATGATATGAAGTCAAGGATTAAAGTTGGAGCAGCACTGAAGAAGTGCTGCAGCATATAATAACAGTTTTTGCTCTGGCCTGTCTATTGATATGTTTCAATCCAGAAGTTCTAAGTTGCATCCATGAAAGATCAGGTGTAATTCCATCCCAGATGAGAACTGACTTTTCCTTTTTCAATTACCTGTGAAAGTAAAGATTTTGTTGTTGTACTGCAGAAAACATCAGGCCGTATAAATAAATGTTGCAGCATAAGTCTTACATACTCCGGTATTTAAGATAATATTGCTTGTGCTAATGTCTAGAGCTGCATGTGGGTTCAGAACAAGATGAGGCTTAAATAGCAACAAGGGTAAAGCTGGTGTGGGAGTGGATTTCATGGCATAAATAACATTGGATTTGTTTTCTTGATTTTTTTTAAATTTATGCACATCCTTCATAGTTGCTTATGAGGGTGAAACAGGCCCTAGAGACAAGGGAGACTGAGTAGAAGCATGTAGGAGAACTGAGAATGAGGCTAGAAGTAAGATTAAGGACTTTATCAGACCAGTCAAATATAGCATCATAAGGACGCCTAATGATCGTGAAAGGGTGCATGCACCAGACAACATTGCCCTTTTGCAATCATGTCCAGTCCAAAACCCGTCCTATTTTATTGATGGCCCAAGCCATCAATTGATCCCCTGTGGCACTTTTTTGCCAGCATTGCCAGTGTTTGAATCTGTGTGCCAATGTACTCATGTGACTGCAGCATCAATGGCTGGTCCAGATAGACCACTTCCGGGTGAGATCATGACATCTAGGTATGGAACACACTTTTTGTTACCCTCCCCAGTTTACTTGGGACTTTTATTTTGTGTTTATGTGCTTTTGTGAACTTTTACTTCGTTATTTTTGTTTTTATTTTTGAATTTCCTGGGCTATGTATTCTCACAAGGATCTGCAGGATTTCAGTAGAGGAAGTGAATGGAGCTCCATTCACTCCTCATCCATGGCCAGGGAAGCCTTTTCATAAGGACAGGAGGTAAGTGTGGCATGGGGAGTTCTTTTGCTGGCATAAAAATGGCAGAAGTTATGCCAGCAAAATGGGTTTAGGGGGGTGGTCTGATTTTAAGATTCACAAGATCAGGACCTAGGACTTTTCACAAGAACTTGATCTAGGACAACTCCAGAGGGACGCATAAAGATAACTGCACAAGCTGAGAGGGTATATCTTTTGTAACCAACCTCTCCCTTTTGTGATTATTCACTGGATTACAATGTACTTTTGATCCCTCTATCACTTCTCTCCTCCTGAGTACACTTTCCCTTGCTATTAGAACCAGGATGGGAAAGCCACCTGGCAGCTAAACATGAACTCCTTCAACACATCTGGATTGCTTCTCAGGTCCACCACCATCACAGTTCTTGGCCCTGCAAGGTATAGAGGGGAGTCAAGCATTGTCAGGGATGCCCTAACCGCAGTTAGCCAGTTAGGACTGGCTAACTCAGCATGCTCTCCATAATCCTATACTCTCCTAGTTTTTTCATAAGGGCTAGAGATCTTTCCTGGGCCTTGGCAACTGATTACTGACTTCTCTGTGATCCACATCATCTTCCTCTCTCTATCAGATGTATTTCATATCAAACTCCAGAGTGAGTAGGAAACAGATTTAGAAACTGGGTATGCACGCAGGACTGGGTTTAATTCTCAGTGGGTTGGGTTTCAACTGCTCTCCACCAATGCCTTCAACTGTACTCCTATACTTTTTCATACCTTAGTGATTCATTGCCATTCATTCCTACAGAGGGAAATTAAAAAAAAAAACTGAACTTGTTTTTATAGTGTTATGACAAGGTCAAAACCTGGCCTCCACCTGTGAAATCTGATCTCGCTGAGAGGGTTCTCATAAAATGGTACAGTACAGATCTGTGTTCAAAACTCTGTAATTGCTAGAGGTCCCTACAATGTGCCACTTCTTCTATATAGGATCCCCCAGCTATGCAAGGTAACAATGGGAATTTCATGTTACTTATTTATGAGAGGTCTCTTGAATAAGTTTTCAGCTATTAATAGTGTGTAAGAGCTAATCTATATGTCTTCACACATTGTGCACAAAAGAGAAACTACATGCTTCAGTGCCATTTCTCAGTTATTTTTTTCTGTTCTTGGTTACACAGCCTTTTTAGAAGTCAGAATGCCCATTTTAGAAGGGAATAAAGTTACTGTTTCTCTCTTCTCATTCCCACTACCAGTGTTTCAGGCTGTTCTCATTATTTTTCAGGGGCATTTTATATTCATGGCCAACTCTCTGTCTATCCACCTTGGTTTTTGTTATACATGCTTAAATGGATATGAATGCCCAAGACAGATATCTTTGCCACCACAAAAAGTGTTACAGTTTGACCTACACATATATTGATAAAGTATCTCTAGCAACTATGAAGTATATTACAACAATTTTTTGTGGTGGGATTTTTACCAAAGGTTTTTGTTGTTGTTTCCTTTAATTTATCTGCTTTTTAGATTACCCATTTTGTTCTGTTTTTTCCCACCAATTTAATCTTGGATATATTTGAGAGCAAGCCTTTCAACCTTGCAGAGGTTTTTGCTTCTCCTAAAATCTGAAATAGTGCCCCTATCATCCAAATATTTATTTGCCTATATAAATTGTGTCCTCGGCATTGAATGCCTATTTGTTATGTAAAATTATGTATCCCTTGAGCCTGATACCATTTACTCCATGCCAGAAAACATTACCATGAAGATTAGGAGCTATAGGTTTGTAATTCTGTGTCTAGACAGATCTTATTTATTATGTTTCAAAAGACGGGGCAACTTGCTCTCCAGAAAAAAAAAAAAGGCCTCTTGGAGGTGATGGCGATTGAGAAGAAACACAGGTTTGCTTGTGAAGCTTAGTTGTGGGTTGCTAAGTATTCTGGGAAACATTGCCATTCTTTGTGAGCCTCACATAAGCACTAGGCACCAGAATTGTTTAAGATTCTTAAGGCCAGAGTTGTATCATTGCTAATTACTTGCAACCCATATTCAGTTACATTCACAATGGAATGGGCAGCCCCTGCCCCAGTTGTCTCATTGACCTGCAGAGGGTGGGATCACCATGGTTGTTTAGGCTCTGACTACCTAACGAAATCTGCTTTGGGTGACTGAGGATTTGGGGTATAAATGTTTTTAGCCATTAAGCCTATTTTTCTCTCTCCTTTGACTGTCATTGGGCTCATGTCCTTTCAGACTCTGCCTCTGGTCCTCTATCCTGTTCTGGTCTTATATTTGGTATGTGTAGATAGGGATTTCTGTTTTCCCATTCTTATCTTATGCACCTTTTCCAAGTTGCTCTCTTTCCTTTTGCACTCTGTGGCCTACTTCCTCTCACTTCTATTGACTAGAATAGAAAAATGGATTCAATGGGATTTACTACATGTTGACTCACCATTCAATAATTGATTCAATGGGTCTAACTTTAGTTTCCAGCTGAATATAGTTATCTCCTTTAAAATGTTCTTTGTGCTGATTATTCTGTAAAGCCTGTGACTAAATCTAGTAAATTGTCGGCTTTTTGGTTCATGGCTGCTGAGTAAAGATTTTGCCTGAAGCATGGGGAACAGTGAAATTTGTTTTCCCCCCCCCTTGTCTCTTTTGACTCTTGGTGATGTCCTCTAAAGTTTGGGTGTCACCTGACCTAGATCCAGTTTGGGCAGAAGAGCCTACCTTACACAGTTGGTGGTGTTCTGTCTATTTTGCCTGAGCTGGAAACTCGCCAGGCTCTCAGAATTTCCTCCCTTCCCTCCCCACCCAAACATTCTGACAATAATGTTGATTATTCAGGCTGGTCATAATTTCTTGACTTGTTGAGGGAAATGAGCCCTGGTTCATTACCCTGAGCTCCTTATTCCAAGACCACTTGGAATTTAAAACTGAAGAAAAGGGTGCTTATATCAGCCAAATCCCTTATCCCAAGCAGGTTTCCTTATTCTCCTGCTTCCTCTCCTCACCACCATCCCTCCTATGCCAGTTTTAAGAGTGGGTAGGAATTAGAATAATGTTACCAACAGAAGAGCATTGGACTTAATGTTTAAGTGCAGAGTGTTGCCTCTCTCCCTGTAGTGAAGGTAGAGACTAAGCTCTAGCCGTGTACACTTTCTTTACTCTGTTTGAATTTGGAAGCAAGAGATGGGCACAACCAACTTAAGATAATAAAGTTATTGGGGAAAGTTAAGTGGAAACACTGGGTCAGATGCAAGGCAAGGAGTGCTGTCAAGTGGAGAGGGCTGAGGGTTTGACTAAGATGGAGAAGAAGGAATCAAAGGCAGAGAGTGAGAAGAGAGCAAATTAGTAGAAATAAGGTAACAATTCGGCAGCCCAATATTATAAGAACTATTTCATAACAAAATAGGAAATGAATCCCAAGTCATCTCGGAAGCTTCATCTATGTGAGACTTCATTTTTTTTATTTCTAACTTATGAGCAATTAGTACCACTCATGAGATCCAGCGTGGTGTAGTGATTTGAGTGTTGGTCTACAGCTCTGGAGACCACAGTCCAAATCCCCACTCAGCCATAGAAACCCACTGGGTGGTCCTGGGCACGTCAAACTCTCTCAGCCTCAGAAGAAGGCAAGGGCAAATCCCCTCTGAAGAAATCTTGTCAAGAAAACCCCATGATAGGTTTACCCTAGGATTACCATGAGTCAGAAATGACTGGAAGGCAGCAAGAACCAGTCATATTACAAAAGTTGCCTTAGATTCAGAACTAAGTAATTGCTGGTCTTGAAAAACTTTTCTTCATGCCAGCACTGTAATTAGAAAAAAGAACACTCTACAGTTTCCCCCCCCCCGCAAAAAAATAGCAATACTGTATGTGGCATAATGACTGGAGGCTTTCTTCCAGTGATGGCTACCTACACCTGATTGGAAAGTATTTCCACTGGCATTATACAGTCTTTCTGTATCTATCTATCTTGGATTGGCCTTTCTCATCATCAGCGTGCTTGCAGAAAGCATGGGATGAGTCCTTCCTGAATCTTCGTTTGCAAAGAAAAGCCAGAGAGAGAGAGATACAGTCTTTACCAATAGCAATGTCTATCCCTATAATAGGTTCAGTACCTTGGATAGCTCTTATTCCATTTGAACCAGCTTCAAATTAAATTGGGAAATTAAACCATGGTTTGTAGTTGGTTTTATATCCTGGCTTGTTCCAAAGATGATAACCGTAGTTTCCCAGTTCAGATAAAGCAGAAAACTGTGGTTTATTAGAGACTTCCTGGTTTGATAGTTGCATTATTGAAAAGGAGGAGCAAATAGTTTGTATGGGAAGGCATAAGTCTTCTGATTACCTGTTAAGTCTTCAGCATACTTAATAAGCTGAAATATGATCATCTAATTACATACATTGTTTAAATCCCTATCAAAAATATACAAATATATACATTCCAGTGGAGGAGTCATGATAGCTTGTAGCAGAAATTAGACCAGTGTCCCTCATCACTTTAAAGACTGACATATTTATTGTTGCATGAGTTTTTATAGGCTAGATCATCAGACATAACATCTGATCTCAGTTGCAGAGGCCCACAATGATTTATTCCTCTACATCTCCCTGCAGCACCCCACCCTGCATTTCTAGATTTAAGTACCATCCTCCCATTATTCACATGTTAGCTCTAAGCTACCCTTCAAGCTGTCCATTCCACTATGACACAAAGATTTATATACAATTTCATCGTATTATAGATTTTTCTGTTTGAAACAACTTTTCCCCAGGAAGAGAAATAAAAGCCCTCTATTATTTGGAGCTATTTAATAACTACTAGAATAGAATAATTCTAGTGAAAAGGGGGATGCAATTACTGGTGAGCTGTGGGTTTTTTTTAGTTTTATGGGCTTTATCTGCTATTTGCTGCATTTGCAGCCATGCTTAATATTCATTCCCCCCCCCCACATTCTCTCTTTTAAAAATGCAGATACTCATTGCCAATTACCAATATTCATGACCTATAGAATTCTCCTCTAGGAAATAAAATCTGGAAACTGCCTTGTTCAGATGTGATGTACAATTATAGTACTTTGCATACTGTGAGGAAAAATTATCTTTATCTTTGGCTTGCTTTTTCTCTCAAGGGATCACTCAGGAGAGGCTGACAGATCAATAAGATTTAATTATCATTAAAAGCCAGACAAGATTAATTTATCATGTATCTGTAATGAAATCAGCTTTGTGTGTACAGAACTGAATAAAGCGTATTTTACAATGTCATTAATACGTTGTATTACTTTAGCTTAAAGTTTTGTCGTTTGACAGGTTTACTGTATGCGTTTAGAACTGAGCTGAAGATAGAATTATGACTATATTTAAATGAAAAGGGCCTTTAAAAGCTTGCTTGTTCATGGCTCTTCTGTGGGCAAATGGCTCTACTGAGCAAGACATATGGCATTTGCTTTCATAGAAGCACTTGAGCATAACATGATGAGATGAATCCTGTGTGTATATTCTTACACACAGCTAAAGCTCCCTATGAATGCTAGCTGAGACTGTGCACTATTCCCCTATCACTACTATAAATGTATCTTCTGCTCTGTATTTAAGGCAGCCATTGTAACCTTCATTCAAATTGTTTTTCCCCACACCATCACACTGCTTCTTAAATTTTATTTGTATACATTTCTTTATTTTTCTTTAACAAGAATAGGTACAGCAGTTTCTAGTGCTTACCTTGTTGCCTGATGAAAATTATGCTATTCGTACTATAATGTTAAGATGCCTTTCTAAAGCGAAAATGACCCATAAACAGAATTCTGGCCTTCCTTACTCTTTATCCCATATCAGTGATTACATTAGTGAAAACTAGAAACTGATGATGCTGGAGTTTTTTTTCTTTTTCTTTTTAACTTGTCAAGCAGATAGCAGTAGCAAGTAATAGTATTGCTGCTGAACAATAAGGATGCCATGGAAGCTACACCTAACATTTTTGGAGGTATAAATAGGTGCATAATATCAGCTCAACTGTTCATCAGTATCAAGTGTCATCACAATCAAATGCAGTACTTACAATTAAACTTAGGCATGGTGTCATCCAGAGGTTTCTAGGTGCCTGAGGCAAAACTCATTCGGAGGGCCCTGATATGAGACACAACATAGTTGCCCATGTGACCTTAGAATTCAAGGCTTAATGTGCAGAAGCCAAATTTACACTTCATAACTCATTCTTCCTTCCCATCACCACCTCCACAAAACACAGAAGGCCTTCATACACCAAGCATTTGCTGCAGGATTGTTACATCATATTGCAATAAATGACTGGAAGATAATACAGAATGAGAACTTGCTTGTGCTGAGCAAATAGCATACCATTTCTAAAGCAAAACGCTCACAGATGAAAACCCAGGGACAGAGTGGGTAGTAGTTCAATTTGTGGTGATTAGAAATGTTGTGTGAATGGACACTGGCTAGATTCAACTACCTAATGAGAAATCTACTTGGAAATACCCAGAAATTTGAATAGCTGATGACACTTCTTTAGTCAGATGCATATTAAATTATAAATCAGTGGAGATATATATATATATATATATATATATATATATATACATACACACACATACACATATATACATACATACATATACATATATACATATATATATATATATATATGCATGCTAACAGTGATTTTTCATGTGCTGTTTTTTCATCCATTAACTGCAATGTCAAGTTTGTGAAAACAGTTATTCTAAAGCAATAATGGCAGAGCTTTTGTTTCACTGGAAATCAATTCATGCATGATACTTTCATGGAGGTCACTCATGTGCCCAGCAGTGGACTGTCAAGCAATACATTATAAATAAAATTATGAAATGTGGACTAGTGGTCATGCATTTGTGAATCAGCCCAGAATCCCAGTGGATGTCAGATTAACCACCAGATCCTTTCTTTTCTAGATGAAATAACTTAATAGCATTTATCCTATGTATTCATTTTCAGCATTTTTACCTTCCTCCTCTACCTATAAAGCTCCCAAACCTGCTTTTATAAGGTCAAGAGGAATAACAGTGAATTATTAAAAAGTAAACAATTTAAAGAGGCGATAATGTTGTCCATTCTCTTCCTTTCCCTGGGACCCTTCATACCACAGAATTATAGCACTATGATTCCACTTTAACTGCCATGGCTACATCCTGTGGAATCTTTGGTGTTTGTAGTGTGGGAAAGCACTGCAGCTCTCTGGCTAAGAATTCTAAATACCTCTCCCTCAATTTCAGACCTGGGATTTCATAGGATGTTGCCATGGTTGTTAAAGTGGAATCATAATGCTATAACTATGTGGTATGAAAGCGCCCCTCATTACAAGTGGAAAAGTCCATGGTGATAAACTGCTTTACTGGTTTCTACTTCCTCAGAGCTGGAGCTGATATTTGTAGCAGATTATTTTGGGATTCCATGGCTTTCTGATATTACATATGATGTGTGGGAAGTTTTTAAAATTATTTTTTATTGCTTGACTGCTTTCAAATATATATCCCATCCTTCTTCACAAATTATCCAAGCTACTAAAATCTGTGCATACAACACACAAAAACCTTTAAATTGTTGTGGGGTTTGTTTGTTTGTTTGTTTGTTTGTTTTTTGGTTGACAGAGTTATTTAATTGTGGATTTTATTACTGTACATTATACAGAATTGTTCTGAGATTTGTAAGTGGCTTGAAAAATCTTGGTTTAGAAGCTGAGTATAGGTACTAGCACACAGATTAATCATGCTGTTTTCAAAGCAAAATGCACATTTTCCTGCATTTGTTTGATTTTGGAATATAGTTTAGCTTCAACGTTAAATTGCTTTTGAAGACCTCAAACACTGGCTGGCAGTAGGGTGCCAGAGAGGAATATCATACAAAAGAAAGGAAAACAATTTTTAAAATTACATTAGAATACAAAACAATAAATAATAATCATTAAATATTTCCATAAAAAGCATGTAAAATCAGAGGCTTATAACATGATTGAGTCAGGAAAGCCCTGGGTAACAGACACCTAGGGCATACCACAGATGTTGTGTTGCTGGCCCTTGACTTCCACAGGCAGTGATAACTTTTCAGTAGGAAGGCCATGGTGAATTACAAGAATTTCAGTTATTACAGAATCCACAAGGCTGTGGTGCATTCATAATGAACTTTATTTATTTGACCTATACAAAAATTAGGGAATGCATCTATGTCATTTTCCCCACTAGAAGATGCTAGTTATCTAAATTTAATGAACTCACAAAGTGAAAAAACAAGTAGGCCCCTACAGCAAACGTGTTGCACTATATTCCTGCTATTCATATGACATCTGAGCCAGTAGCTGAGTTGAATAAACCGAGTATCCAAATTACAGGCAGGAATTCCTGCTCTTACCTGGACCTTGCTTACATGTATAATTTATTAATACATTTTTGAACATTGGGCATGGAACCAATCTTTGTGCAAATCAATGGAGTATGAAGTTGTAGCACATAACAGCTAAAATTGGACTTGGGAGGAGACACCAGGTGGGGAACAATATTAGCTGCAACCTGAGAGATGTTGAAGTGATTTTTGAATAGGCATATGAGCCATGGCTGCTGACAAACTGCAGAAATAATGGTATTTGATACTGCTTTAACTGCCATGGCTCCATGCTATAGAATTCTGAGATTTGTAGTTTTGTGAGATATTTAGCCTTCTCTGCCAGAGCTCTGGTACCACAACAAGCTACAAATTCCAGGATTCCATAGGATGAAGCCATGATAGTTAAAGTGGTGTCAAACTGCATTATTTCTGCAGTGTGTCAGCAGTCTTTCTTTCTCAACTGTATCTTTAATCGCAATATTAACAGTGGGCTGTGTTGCAGGACTGTCATAAGTTAATGTCTATAACCATGGATTACACTGGAGGGTTGTTACAGTATTTTTCTCTCTCCGGCTAGCCTGAAACATGAAGGAGGTTATAACAGCAGCTAATAACCCTGCAGGTTGCTGTAAGCTTTTTTCATGTTCAGCTCCATCTGCAATTCAAATACATTATATATATATAGTTATAAACAACATTGCAGAAGTGCTGTGAAGCACTTAGAGCCTCACCCCTGAACTTTAGTATTCAGCATGAATTACACTGCAGGACTATCATATTCCTTTGCCTTCTGTCCTATAAGAAGAGGCCTATAAAGTGCATTTGTTTGGAATTTTCATCTTCAGCACTAATCAAGAATGGTTGTGGATCTACTAGAAGAGAGAGCCTTCTTTTTATTTGGTTAAGTCACTTCCTAATTTGCATAATAAAGAGAGGAAGCAGTTAAAGTGGCACATCAAAATCACTTGAGAATTTTGATACAGTTTGAATTTTCCTACTTATGGGTGACCCAAAAAGTAATAAGAGAAGACTTCCTTCTCCTTCTGTGTTTCTCCCGTCCTTAAATTTTGCTTGCTTCTTTGAAGGAAGGAAAGGGGGGAAAGGAAAAACAACAACACAGGAAGGAACACACAGATAGACCTGCCCACTTTCCACTCTCCTTCTTACTCTACCCACAGAATTTGGTGCCAGTTCCACGACAAGATAAAGTTCACGAAATTCCGGATTACCATTCTTTCGCATCAGGAGTGCATAATTCACATGAATTCTTGCTTATTTGGAAGATGCAGCAAGTTTCAGTTTTCATCAGTTTACACAGGCAAAGGTGGGGGGGGCATGGCCTCCAGATGATTAAGGCCAGGCAGAAGGTGGGAAGGGAGCAAGCAGGGGGTCATGGGGAGGCAAAAATACACCATAAATAATGAGAGGGAAGAAAAGCACAAACAAACAAAAGAACGATAAGCGATCTGTCAAGTTCCCAATCATCTTGCTTGCCCCGAAAGCCTTGAATAAAGATAAAGGAGTGAAGGGAAGCATAAACAAACAAAGGCACGATGGAGCGATTGACCGGTTGCAGCACGCACACATGCACACACCACCCAAGCAGGTGCTAGCCCCATTCCCGATCGTCTTCCCTGCCCTGAAAGCCTTGGATAAAGACAAAGGGGTGAAGGGAAGCACAAACAAACAAAAGCATGATGGAGCGATTGGCCGGGTGAAGCACGCATGCACGCACGCACACAGATACACACACACACACACCACCCAAGCAGGGGCTAGTCCCATTCCCGGTCGTCTTCCCTGCCCCCAAAACCTTCCTTTGAAACAGACAGGAAGGGCTCAGACCAGATTTCCGAAAGTAGGCTGCAAGCAGAAGAAGGGGCAAATGGCAGGCTCGGTGGATTTCCCTCTCCAACCCCTCCGTCTATTCAGAAAAGGCACAATGGTCACTCCAACCAATCAGGATTCAGCTCTGCTCATGCTAATTCGAAAAGGTTGCTGCAAGTTCACACAGACATTTGCAAATGGTAAGTTCCCACGACCAATTGTGCGCATTTTTGCGAACTTTATCAAAAAAGTCAGGAAAACTAGCGAAAGCTGATACTTCGTGACTTATGGGTTTTTCGCTCCCCCTCATTCTGTAAAGGGCGCTGTGGCTTCAAAATGCGTGGGAACTATCAGGCTTCTTGTCGCATTCTTTGAGGATTTATTTTACCATGTAAACGACACCTAATTCTTTTAACTATGTCCCTTCTACATCTCTACTGCATAAAAAGCCAGAGTCTGGGTTGATTGTCTTGAGGCCTCTTCTTTTTCCAGTTCCTGCAGAATTGATTGACCTCCAGCTGGATAACTAATAACCTGGCTATCCCAAAATGTAACAAAGTTTTGTTTTGTTGTGTTCTGAAATATATTTGCCATGATAAAATTTTCTATAGTAAGATCTTGAACTTCTAAAATTAGAGCACAGGAAAGCTCTAGGATGTCGATATGTGCAACAGAGAACAGTGGTAGTAGTAGTAGTACATGTCGAGTATCCCTTATCCAAAATGCTTGGGACCAGAAGTGTTTTAGATCATGGATTTTTATTTGATTTTTGAAATATCTGCATTTGCAGATGTGTACATAATGAGTTATCTTGGAGATGGGACCCAAGTCCAAACATGAAATTCATTTATGTTCCATATACACCTTATACACATAGCCTGAAGGTAATTTTATACAATATATTTAATAATTTTGTGCATGAAACAACTTTTGTGTACATTGAATGCTCAGAAAGCAAAGGTGTCACTATCTCAGCCACAACAATTTTGGATTTAGGAGTATTTCGGATTTTGGAATTCCAGATAACAGATGTTCAACCTGTAGCAGTAGCAGCAGCAAGAATATATTAAAATTAAAAATTAAAAATAATATTTTTGGGAAGTGAGGTAAGATAGCTTCTAATTGCAATGTCATATGCACCTGTATAATTGTAGTTGTTTGTAAATAATCAGTTTATGAATGTATCTATCTTTTACTGAGAATTGAGGGGGGTGCATTTACTGCTGAAATTTAATAGGCTAAATCCAATATCCAATGTAGGCTTACTTAAATCAGTTGGATTTAAGATAATTGTCAATAAATAGGTCCTATTCATTTTAGTAATTCTGTCCTATGAACAGTCATGTTGGATTTAGCCCAAATTGTGGCACAAAAGCTAGAGTTGGAACATGCAGGTAAATTCTGATTTCCCTTCTTCCCCAATCCCATCTTGGGAGAAAAGTGGGATATAAATTCAATAAATAAACAAACTACAGCAATGTTTCAAAGCACACTAAAAGCTAATTTGACTTTGTTTTATGATATTTTATGATATTTTCTTTTTAAATAGATTCTGCCACATTATGAATATGATAGTGTCCAGTTCTGGGCACCAGAGTATAAGAAGGTTATAGAAAAGTTTGAACATTCCCAGAAAAGTATGACAAAAATGCTGAAAGGCCTGGAAAGCAAGCCTTCTGAGGAAAATCTGTGGGGTTACATATATTTAACTTGGAGAAAAGAAAATGTGGTTTGAGATGTAGTATATAGCCATGTTCAAATTCTGAAGGATTGCCATGTGGAAGATGGAAAGGGTCCTCATGTGAAAGGATTGCCATATGGAAGATGTTCAATATGGCAAGTTAAGCCCTCCTCTCTTTTGCATCACAACTTGTGTTGCAGGAAAAGACATTGAGCCAGATCTTTGGAGGGAAAAGCAGCAATTGGTGCATCCCTGCTTCCCCCAAGTGGGTGTTTATTTCAGCAATACGGAGTCAGAGCTCAGTCAGCTAATTAGATAAAATGAGGCAGATACTTCCATTAGCAGAATGAAAAGGAGGGCAAGAACTCGTGAAACAGGCAAGTTAAAATCCCAGAGCAGAAGATTTACATGGGCTGGGATTTACGGAAAAGAGAGTAGTCCCCCAATAGGAAAAATAGCACTCTAACTATTGATAGGCAGATCTTATCTGAGATGAAGTGATAGTAAGTCTGCAATCCTTTTTAAAGATGGTAGAGCTTAAGGCATGAGTGGATGATGGAGACAGCCAACCAGATGATAGTTTACCCGATAGCTTCCTGTTATACCGCATGGCCAGTCAGTTGGTCTTCTTGTGGACAGCGTGTAAGCCAGCCTGTTGTCCTGTGGGTAAACAGGGGCCTGCTTGCATAAAGAAATAGTGGAGACTTCAGTTGTGTGCCTTCAATTCACTTCTAACATATGGCAACCCTAAGGCAACCTTATCCGGGCGGGGAAGGGGAGGTGTTGCAAGGTTTGTTAATGGTTGCCATTGCCTTCCTCTGAGGCTGCTTGTGACTTGCTCAGGTTTATTCAGGGGGGTTCCAAGCAGAGATTCAAACCTAGTCCAAATCTCAAACTGCTACGCCATGCTGTCTCTAGACCTCAATATGCAAGTCTCTAAAAAGCACAACTATCTGTACCACCAGGAGTAACCTGGTGTAGTGCCCCAACAGTACCCTGGACTAAGTTTGCTCCAGATACATTTGAGAGGGAATTTTACTGTCACTTCACTCCCTACAATCTCCTTCAGTAGATCAGGTATTTGGTGTGTCAGATTATCACTAGTCTTACCTAAAGGTGTGGGGGGGGGGAACCACCTAGAGTTTTTAGTCTCAGATATATAAATTAAATGATAGCAATGGATGCCTTGCCCTCCATTTGTCCCACAGTTCTCTGTAACTCCTATCACTGCTTGCTCTACCCAATTCCTCTTCCTCTTCCTCCTCTGTTAACTTGTCTTTTCTTTCCCTTTGGTCCCCTGTCCCTGTCCCCTTCCCTTTTCTTTAAAACTCATTGGGACTATCCTTTTCTCTAGGCATCTGCATTTTCCTGGTGCTGCTGTTCCCTTCTTTCCACATTTTTTCCTGCTTTCTTGTTGTCTGAGTATCTGGGATTTTAAAAAATATATTTATTATTTTCCTGCTGTTGCCTCTCTTTTTCTGCAACCTCCCCACCCCCACCCGCTTTACTCTGGTCATATGGGCTTTTTCCTCCTGCTTGCCCTTTCTTCTGTCCTACTTTACTATTTCTCTTTGCATCTTAGTTTGTTGGAAATCTCTCTCTCTCTCTCTCTCTCTCTCTCTCACACACACACACACACACACACACACACTCAAGTGAATGTGGACAATCATCAATCTGTCCTCTTTGAGGAAGGTTTTGAAGAATGTGTTCCGATTTTCTGTCTTTCCAGTTCAAGAAACTATACTTGTTACTTATTTGGTTCATTATTGTTGTATTTTCATTGCCAAGGAGGGTGATTGTGTGCTATTTGTGAGCTATTTGTGGGTGCCAAAATAAGTTGGCCAGCTTTGGGTATATTAACATGGGGAGAGAGGTCACCATTGGCCTCAGACAGCAAAATGTCTTGGGCTAGCATCAGCTCAATTTGGTGGGCAAAAATGCCTGTCACAACCCCAGGTGGTAGGAATGAGCACACTGCTTTGGCTCATATCATGGTGAGCCCTGTTTGTATTTCCTTCACTTCCTGGTGTCCCAGCAGATGCTGGTGCTGCTCCATGGCTTCGGTTGCCAGGGCAGGCCTGTCTTAGGCCCAAAGATTTCAATGCTAAAACCTGAGACTTAGGGACAGCCCCCTTGTGATACCACAGGGTGTGGGCCCTGGTGATGTTATAAGGGTAATACCATGAAACATGATAAACTAAACATCCAGCAGAATGGCACAGAGCCATTGCTATTCAAATAAAAAAATCACCAAATCTAACAAATGAGAAAAATATATATGTGCACACTTTTCAAAGCAACACTCTCACCCTGAGGAACAGAAAGGAGAGGCCAAGCCCTGATATCTGGGATCCCAGATAGATCTGGTTATCAGTTGTTACAATGCCAAACCCTATACGTTGTAGCTGACAAAGCTGCATCCATTTTTAACCCAAACCTCCTGACTCAGTGTCCTTTTTGTTTGCCCCACACCTTCCTCTTCCACCTGGATTGATACTGATGCTGTAACATTTCATTCTTCACTGGGATTCCCCTCAATCAAAATATTGCCCATAGTTGTTGCATGGCTATCTTTATGCTGTGCTTTTAAAAAAGGAAAATGGTGAGATGGAGGGGAATGTAGAGCAAGGAACACAGAGATCTGACTTAATTTTGTCAAAGAATGGCAAAGGTTTCTTGGATAGGAGAGTTTCATCTTTGTGTGTGAAGGAGGCTGTAGTACTCTGTAACATGAGTGTGAGCTCAGGTATGCAATCAGTTGCAGTTAACTTGAAAAGAGAATTCCTAAGTTCATTTGAGGCTCTTACTTCTACTTAGGGTCAAACAAATTAATCAGAAGCCAAAGTCAGTTGAAAGAGAGGACAAGGACCCCTGGTGAATTGACAGACTCTTTGACAAATATAACTGATTATTTAAACAAGATGGGGATGTTATCTCTAGTGTGTAGAGCTCAGAGATATAGTGGATTCACCTTTGAGTGTGAAGAAAGGAAATGTGGCTAAACCCTGAATTTGCATTTTGTACATGGAGGTTGTTGTCTGACCCCAACAACCATTAAAAACAGCTTTGTGATGACAGGGGGACAATCTAGGCAGGAGGTATATATTTCATTGCCTTCTTCATGTATAGTTTTAAAGAATTAATCTATTTTGTTTTCCTTACTTGACAGGATCAGAAGACAGTGTGGCCCCTCTCCCAGTACCCTGGGGAGTTCCTCCACCCCGTGGTCTATGCATGTACTGCTGTCATGCTGTTGTGCCTCTTTGCTTCAATTATCACCTATATTGTGCATCACAGGTAAGAAGAGAGGTGTCAGTTGTTGGCATTTTTTTCTTCTCTTTTTGTTCATTAAGCTGTGCCCCAAGCTATCTTCTTGTCTCACTCTACTTGTCCATCTAATGTTTGCATATTTGCAAAGCTCCCAGAGGTCTGGCACACAGAATTTGCCAGATTTATCATCTTGGTTTCTTTTCTTCCCGTACATTCTATGATATAGTTCTTTCCAGTTGTGAAAATATTACTTTGGGGACCTGAATTGGTTCATACCAACTAGAGTACACATAATTGTGCTGCTGGCTGGGAGGATTATGAGACTTATACTCCAAACAAGCAACTTTTCCTTGCTCTGCCTCTTATATTGAACGGGGGGGGGGGCTGTAGGCTGACTTCTCCTGGTGTCCAAAATAAGCAGAAGGACTGACCAGATGATTTCACTCTCCTGCCACTTTTGCCTCATTAGATTCTTTGCAAAGCATGGTCTGGCTGGAAGGCAGTTCAGATGCTGTTGCTTTTCAATAGGTTGTAGTAGAGAGGGTAGACATCTGTCCTTTTTTGTCTCCCTCTCTCATATACAAACATGCACAAACATCTATGAGCTCCCATGAAGGCTCAAAGATTGGGGCCCTTTCACACTCCACAGTTATAGTGTTATGGATTCTACTGTTACTGCCATGGCAACATCCTATAGAATCCTGGGATTTGCAATTCAGGGAAGGCACTTAAAATTCTCAGTTGGAGAGTTCAAGTGCCTCATCAAAACTACAAATTTCATGATTCCATAGGATGTTGCAGTGGAAGTTAAAGTGGAACAATAGCACTATAATTGTGTAATGGGGAAAAGCCGCAGGAGAGGTGGCAGGTGTAGTGGAATTTAACATGGCAAATTAGTACCAGAACCAAGATTTTTAGTCCATTTACACAAAAATCCCACTCCTGATCCTCTACTTCCACAGCATTATCTTTGAGAAATTTTAGGTAGGGGAGAGGTTTTTAATTGTTGCTAATTTTAGACTATATGGCATTGCCACCCCCTAAGAATACTGCACCCTCCAAAAAAGAAATGTTCCTTTAGTCCCCAAATTTCTAGCACTGTAGTAACTTACAATTTCAGTTGAGCATTGGGAAATACAGTTCGGTCTATCAGAGAAGAGGCAGGCAAGAAAAGGGGCAGGCAACATTCCCAAGGGAATCTAACACAGCAGTTATTAGGATTTTAGGTGTGAAGGAGTTTCAGCGTCTCACTCTCTGCAATGCTAGAAATTTGGGAAATAATTTGGGACAGCCATGTCTTCATTTTGCCATGCCCCCTGCCCAGTAGCTACACCCTGGCCTTGCTTAACTCAGAGAATGCTGTAGGGCATTCGTTGTGGGACAACATATAGCCTGTGGGTGACAATCATTCTTCTCAAGGCCTCTTGCTGCTGCCAACAAGAGACCCACCAACAGAAAGCCAGTGGTGAGACCATCACAAAAAACAGAGTCCATTGATTGCAGTCTGCCAGGACTCTAGTGTGGAAGGTGCTATGCCACCATCTTGTACCATAGAAAACTGTAGCAGTTGCTGCCAAAATTTGGCAGCAGTTACAGTGGTAGAGATCCTACCTACTGGAATCGGGGTGTGTGGGTAGATGGGATGGATGGTGATGATCTTTATTTAGACCTTGCCTTTTCCCCAAAGCAGAGACCAAATCCCCCCAAACTAGGTTGCTATTAGCAAAGGGTTTCACCACTGGTTTCCACTCATGGGAAGCTACCACCAAATTTCAGTAGTGGACCGTGGCAGGCAGGATGGTGCTGCAGCCCTGGTAGTTTTTTTGTGTGGGGGGGTTGGTTTCAAGTGCAACACTCTGACCCAGGAAGCTGACCACCTCTGTTGTAGAGATGTATTTCCATTTTCAGTTCTAACAATAAGCTGGCCCAAGTGACAGTTTGAATAGAGGCATGTAGAACTCAGCTGGACAGAGTTCCTTGGAGGAAGAGTAGGGTCAAAATATAGAAAAGGGATATTTACTTTGTTGTTAATTAAGCTTAATGTAAAAAAAAAATCCCTTCAGTTGTTCGCAGGCTGTAGATCTTTCTGCGGGCTTGTTTGCATAACAACCTCTTTAAAAGTTGCTTCAAGCCCTGTTTGGTTTACACATTCAAAGGGCTAATGGAATGCTAAAACAAAACAAGAGAAAAAACAAGAGAGAGAGAAAGGGAGGAAGGAGAGAGGGAAAAGAGAGAGCCAGTCAGTCTCTGGTTAAGCAAATGATTTGACTTGTACCCGAGTCATCTCAGGACAACTGATCACACAGCCACAGCTATTAACAGGTATTCTGAGAGGAGCAGTATTCAGGATTTCATGCAGAAACACAGCAGTTACAGCCAGTGACCAAAGAAAAAGACAGAAGTCCAGACATCCTGCATTTCTCTAGCATGTCCATCCATGAAAAAAAAGTGTACTGATGGAGAACAACAGTTGAGACTCAATTATTTTCAGATCTTGAAAACATTTCTTTTTGAACTATAACTTCCAGAACTCCCATGCAGCATGACCATGCAGGCTGCAGGATTCTGGGATTTGTAGCCTAAAAGAGGAAGTTTCCCCATATTTCTGCAACCTTCCCCAGCACCTGTGGTCTGGGAAAGGAGTCCTACATTTCAATCCATGGTTGTACATACAATGTATTGTTGGAATTTCTGCGATGCTGTTCAAGATAGCTGTGTGATTTGGTTTTTATGTTGCCTTCAAACAGCACAATTCGAATCAGCAGGAAGGGCTGGCACATGCTTCTCAACTTCTGTTTCCACACTGCTCTCACTTTTGCTGTTTTTGCTGGTGGAATAAATCGTATAAAATATCCAATTATCTGTCAAGCGGTGAGTGCATACATTACAATTAGCATTTACTTTTTATAATGGAACAAAAACTATGAATTGTGAATATTTATTACCCTTAGTGCTCTTCACTTAGATGGATGGATTAATCTCTTCTCAAAATTTAAAACTAAACTACAGTTTAGAAAACGCAAGGCCACAATGAAGGCAGGAGATAAAATCTGTTTTTCTAGACATGAGAATCTCTTAGACAGTTTATTCTTAATTTATACTTATAATAAATTATAATGTGTTAGAGCCAAGCTTAAAGTGGGCCCATTGAAATCAAGTCAGAACTAATGTAAGTCTCATTGATTTCATCGGGTCCATTCTGAATATAACTTAAGGCTTGCTCCAGCTCACTGAATCCAGTGAAACTTGTTTGGAAGAAAGCATGCTTACAATTGTAATCCCAAATGTAACCCCAACACTGTTTTCAGCATTGTTTTTCTTTTCTTTTTTGACATCATACATGCAAGTTATTCACTCTCCCTCTTTTGCTTTAGAAATATGTTAAGAGTTATTTATTTCTAATTCTCCTTGTGATCTCATATTGAGAGTGCTTTTGTTGAGTATTTCTAAGCTTTTTAAATTATTTCATCAGCACTCAGTGTGTGTTATTACTAAGTACACTTTGGGGCATCTTGTTTTTAAAATAAATTCTGCCTTGAATTAAATGAAATAGTGAAAGGGCTGGAGCTTTGCTGTCAAGTTTCTCAGAGAGTTTGAAATGAGACTAGATTTTAGATCAGTGTTTTGATTTCAGAATGAGCTTCATGACTGTCTCTTTCTCCAAGCAATTATATTTGGTTGGATCCAGCCTTAGTAATATTTAACATAGATTGGTTAAACTCAACGGGTTGTTATGATGGACCTAAGCCCCACTGATTTCAGTGGGTAGTACTTTAGGATGTAATCCTAAACACACTTTCCAAGAGAGAAATCCAATTGAAAGAAAATTATTTGCACAGTTCTGATTTCCCAAACAGCATAGGGCTAGAAAAAGTATATTTTTGAAAAATCAAAATTATCATAGAATTGAAGCAATCATGAGATTGAGGAAAGTGTTGAGCACCAAGAGAGACAGGTTTTTGTTGTTTTAAAAGATGAATGAGGAAGGCGGAATTAAAGATTTATGAACCATGTATGGTGTGGAAAACACAGACAGAGAGATTTTTCTCCCCCTGCCAGTGAAACTGGTGGGAAGTATATTCAGCACAGGTAAAAGGAAGTACTGTTTTACTTGGAGCATAGTTAATTTGTGGAATTAGCTGGATTAAGATGTGGGTTTGGTCACAAGTTTTGGTTTAGATACCTTGAATTTGTCATTTAGCCATAGCTGTGAGCCATGATGACTGTGTGGAATTTCCAGACCCAGAGCTTGTGGAATAGCTTGGTGGAAGGCAAAATTGGGAGAGGGCTGTTGCCTTTATGCCCAGTTTCTAGAGGCATCTGGTTGTTGACTCTGGAAAACAGGAAAGATGAACTAAATGAATCTTTGGTCTGATCCAAAAGGGGACTATTACCCCTGAGCTTCTACTGAGAAAAATTCTTTTACAGAACTGTTGATAAACAAGTATGAATGTGAGTGATTTCTCATACATTTCCTTTAATTTATGACAGATACAATTTGATGTATTCACCATAGGACATTGACGGGGGCACCATGTTATTAGTTGCCCTTGTTCCACGGTTGTGCATTGGTGGTGAGGAAAGGCAGACAAAAACTGCCTGCTCTGAGCAGCCTATTTGTCCAGTGCCTTCCTTCACAGCCTCAGAACTCTCCTGTTGGCCTTTTCCCTTCTGCTGCCATTGTGTATGCTATAGCTCTGTTGGTGTACTAGACCACCATGATTCTGGTCTAATAATGCTACGCTTCTTGTGTTAATGCATGGGGGGGAGTTTTATGTTTAGCTTGGGAAAAGGTATAGGAATTTCTCATAACAAAAATCCACTAATCAACCTATTCACTGCTTTTGAAATAGGGCCATTTGTATGCCTTCAGTATTTGAAGTTATAGAACCACAGAATCATACAGTTGGAAGGGTCCCTCTGGGCCATCAGGTCCAACCCCCCTGCTCAGTGCATGATCTCAAGCTAGAGCAGCAGGGACATTTGCCTACCTCCAAACATTTGTACTTCATTTGTACCAAAAATTATAGAAAGTGTCTCTCAAATAATGCCCACAAAATTCCTTCAACATTTTAGGATATGATTCATCTGACTTTGGAGACTTTGACTCATTTAAAGTACCTAGGGATTCGTCAGCCATTTCCCTGGGCTTCAAGTCCCTTTGTGTATCATTTGTTCTGTTTTCCCAACTTCAAACCCAATTCCTTTTGCTGAGCCAAAGTGAGGATCAAAAAGTACTGTCTTCTCTCAGCCACCTCAGTACAGAGGTAGACAGCTGAGATGGGGAGAAAGCCATTTCCCTAACCAACCCCACAACCCTTCCATGGGCTGCACCATTGCTTCCAGTGATGTTACCAGAAGTGACATCCAGGATTCGGCCAAAATTCCTATTTGGAGCAGGGGATGAGAGGCAAGGGAACCCAAACCAGGTGGTGGTTTGGATTAGGGGAAGGGGGTTGCTTGTGTGTTTTAGCTAAACTTTTAGTCCAATCCTGGGACTTGGAAGTTTCTTGGTGGGCTTTGAGAGCCATAAAATAGGGTCCCAAGGGATGCATGAAGCTCATGAGCTGCACTTGCCCCATGCACTTTCAACTGCACTTTCAACTTCTTCCTCAAGCCAAAGGCCTGCTGGTTTTTCTTCTTGTTCCAGTCACAGACAAGGAAACCTTTTCATTTTGTTTAACTTCCCTTGCAAACCTCATCTTGCAAGCTTTAGCCTTTCTGAGACCATCCTTGTAGTATGTGCTACTCTGTTGTACTTGTCCTTAGATATATATTTCTCTTTTCATCTCATATACATGTCTTTTCTTGTTTTAATCTCAACCCATCAGATTATGCAGTGCCTTTGGCTTCTTTAGCAGTCCCTTATTTTTCCTTTTTATTGGAATAATTCATGATAGTAACTCACTTTTCCAAAAATCTCACATCCTTCTTGAAGTCTTTCCTCTTTTAAAATTTCTAGTCATGGGATCTCACCCAATTCATCTCTGAGCTTTGAAACTATTACCTAATATCAAGGGTGCTCATTTGACTATGATCAGTTTTCCCATCTCTTGCTGCCACAAATTCCACAATGGCACAGTCACAATGGCATGTGAAGATCTAATCCAATAGAAGATCTAATTATTGCCCTCACCTTCTGAGGGAAAGCATTAAGAATGAGGTATATCAAGAGTTGACTGAGACATTCCATTCTTAGCAAAATCAGACTTCTATGCGATGCTGAGATGTCTGAAATACTCCTCTTCCCCTGTGATAATATGCTCTCCCATTATCTGGGCAGCACAGCCAACCAGGTAAACAAAGGGTTAAGGATGTATTAGGTTAAGTTACAGTTTAGTGGCATCAGCATCACGAGATAGCTGACCAATGACATGAGCACCTGGCGGGAGCTTTGAGAGCCTTCTGTGAAATATAAATTTCACCTCAGAGGCCATGAGGCAGGGAGCAGAACAAAGGAGAACAAGAGAGACCTGAGCCATGGGGACTCTCATCCCAGCTGCGGTGGAGGGGGCATGGTAGAGGCTGGGCTAAAAGGCCTGGACTCCCATCCCCCCCATGAACATCCAGCACATCTGAACTGCACCCCTGTGAGTAGATTAGGGAACTGTCTAGCTTAGTCGTCTCAGATTATGTTTATTTTAGAAACTTCGCTGGAATGACTAGACCTATCTGTAACTGGTAACTCATAAGTGTGCCTGAAAGGAAGGTGCCTTTCATGACAGAGTATCTCTACTATGTTATGTAATCTGCTTAGAATAAAGTTCCTTTAAAGCTCTCCTTAGCAGCACTCTATCTTCATGGGCCTCACTCGGCTCTCCTTTCACAGGAGTGTGGAGAGACCCCAGAGCTTCACACCCCAGTTTATAAAAAAAATTGTAAACTATCACAGAAAACAAATCCTCAAATATTTTGTCTTCATGTGTCAGGGTGAGCAATTCTCCCACCATAGGGAAAACAAATCATTCATCTGCAGTATTTGCCCCGTATTTGAGCATCCCAATTGTTGCAATACTATTATTCTGTGAAGAAAAACACATGGATGTTCGAATATCAGAGGACAATAGCAAAAAGTTCTCGCTGGTCTATTATTCTTCCCAGCAGGTTTTTCTGACTATCAGAAAACCAATTTTTTGTCCTGGGAATGAATAATTCCATCATTCTCTCAATCCCTAGCATCACATATATCTTTTGTTGGGCTGTAGTTTGTGTAATGTGCTGCCAGAATAATGTAACTCTCTCTCTTGACATCCTTAACCCAATGCTTTCAGCAAGTCTTCCACAATCATGTTCATGGCTATCTTTGCAGATGTATACATCCTTAACATACAGTGCTACTTACTCCTCCTTTAGGTCTTTTCCTTTTGAACAAGATGTATCTTGCATTATCAACCCCAGCTGCTCAAGGACTGAAGTATTCAGAATGATTCTAATACAGCCTTTCCTTTCTGTGAGGAAAGGAAATGTCTTGTTGACTAGTTGGGAAGAGAGATTTCCATAGCTCCTAGGGAGAGAAGAAATGACCTGAGCTAGACTGGGAGAAAAGTGTAAGAGGCAAGAGGATGAAGGACAAATATAGGCTAGGAAAAAAGGGAAGAATAGGAAAAGTAGAAGGGTTGAAGAAAAGGACAGAAGACATGAGAAATGGAAGCAACATAGACTGTAATGGCAAGACAGTGAAGAAGCTTCAGTGGAGATACATGGGGAGGACAGGATTTATGAAGATCTTGGCCAAGGGATGGCTAAGGGAGTCAAAAAAGTAGGCAATGGTCCTGTGGTTTCACTAAGGCTAGTGTCATCTCTCTCCAATGGTGTCATCTGGTGCAGTTTGGCCTCTCCGCACACCCTTAGTGCTGCCACTGCAATGGTCTGCTAACCAGGAACATCCAGAAGCAATGCAGTGAAATAAATGAGGCAACAAAGAGGAAGTAGGTCTGAGGCAAAGTTTCAGATGCAGCCTAGAGTAAATGAAAGTTTGGAGAGCAGGTCAACCAGGATGCTTACATGGTCTAGAACAGGAGTGCTGCCCTGCAAACAGCATTCCCTTTATGGCAATTTCTTAGGGGTCACAGTATTGTTGGGGCCAGTGAGCAGTAGGTTCACACATGCCTTTGGGCCCCATATTGGGAGAAAGGCAGAATAGAAATTAATTAAATAAATAAAAAATCTCAGGCTGACATGTACCAGTTCTCCACATCCAACGTTCTGCATCTGCATCTTGAAAATATTCGGGCATGGGGGGATCCAAAAAGCAAACCTTGATTTTGCCACTTTATATAAGGGATGCCATTTTATTAGGCCATTATATATAATGGGACTTGAGTATCCATGGATTTTGGTATCCATGGGGGCGGGGTGATGGACCAAACCCCAGCAGATACCAAGGGCCCTCTTTACACACACGTCCATCCAGATATTCATTCAGAAATTATTTCTTGTATGCTCACACAGACACTATTCACTATCTATTTCTCTCTCTCTCTTTTCAGTTTTGTTTAAGTGTATCTACATATATGTATATTTGGAAGGCACTTGGGAATGTTTTTTGGGGCTAGGGGTAGGAAGGGCAGACTAGTTTCTCTCTCCTTCCTGATGCCTGTTGTTTGGCTCCTGCCTATCTTTGATTGAACAGCAGAAGCAGAAGTAAGAATGATCTGCCAAAAGGAGAGAGAAGGAGGAGGACTGGGAAAGAAATCTTTAAGTAGGTGGTTGGCTGTATAGAGAAACATACCAAAGGTTCATTGAGGTGAAGGGCTGTGTTCTTCTGGAGCCAGTACCACCAACAGCTGGGTGAACAATGGTAGAATCTGTGTCAGATCAATATCTCCCAGTATTCCATGGGCGTACATGCTACACCTTAGTGACCATTTGGTTTGCCACTGGGCAACCTGGGTACTGTATTCACAATCATGTTTCCCCATCTCCTTCTTCCCTTTGCTGAATGAGGGAAGTTCAAAGGTATGGGGGATTTCTGGTGTGTCAAGAGCCTCATGAACTGAGGCTGAGGGCCAAATGTATGCATGGGTGCCAAAGAGCTTCTTTCTAGCTCTGGAATACAAAGCAGCTGTGTTGGGGTCTATCACACAGGCGGGCAATGTGCAGCCCTCCAAATGCTGAACTGCCATTCCAAGCAGCTTTAACTAGCAGAGCCAGTGATGTTGAATGCTAGAAGTTGCAGTCCAGGAACATCTGGAGGGCCCACATGATTTCTCATCCCTGATGGGAAATAAATCCTGGCAGGACTGGTGACTACTACTTGTCATAACTTAACAAACCTTGACATCTGTTTCAGGGCCAAGGAGGAGTTGGGCAGCTACCAGGGAAGTTTCCTCACTTCCAATTAATTATCTGCCATGGTGGCCCAAGATAAGTTTATTCAACAGAGTATTGTTTTCTGTCCTGCCACATGCAGAAATAGGAGTTTGCATGATACAGTTGCCTTAACCATTGGCATTTGCTTGTCTTGGCCTTAGTCAAGATATATACATGGAACCTGCCTGTCTTTGTGAGATAGCACTCTTAAATATCAAAGGCTTATCTACTAATGTAGAAAATGCAAAGTCTGAGATTGTCATAACACTGAATTCCATTATCTGAAACATTTGCTTTCGTTATTCTGAGATAAATATCTTTTAATACCTAGATGGGTCCCTGTTAATTTGGGGCAAACCAAATCACTGATTTCTTTATCTGTAGTTTTGCAAGAGGACAGTAGGATAGTTTGTAAGGCAGCTGTAGCTAGGTAATTACATGGGCAGAAATAACTATCTGTTGCAGTCAGGCTAAGCTGGGTTCCCTTGCAGCTACAAGGTAACAGCTTTAACCTGCTAATAGAAAATTGATTTTCCTGAATAAGTGATTAATATATTACCTAGGGACAATTTATAAACTATTTCCCCCCATAAATTGAATTGTCTGCGGTAGTTTTGTATTGCCAAGGTATCAGATCCAAAAAGAAATCATGGTGCAGAATGCAGTTGGCCCTCTGTATCCAAGGATTCTGCATCCACAGATTCAACCATCCACAATTTGAAAATCGTACCCCCCCCCCAAAAAAAAATCCAAAAAGTAAACCTTGATTTTGCCATTTGTTATAAGGGACACCATTTTAGTATGCCATCGTATATAATAGGACTTGAACATACACAGATTTTGATATCCACAGGGGGTCTGGAAACCAAACCCAATGAATACCAATGGCCCGCTGTAGTCAAGTTTTGTTTACCAATAAGCGTTCAGTCCTGAGGCAGCTACTTTTTCTTAATTTTCACTCCAATCTGTTTATGCTCAATTTAAGCTGTTCTGTCACAGACAAAGCCAATCCTATGATACCTGGCCATTCATGCTGAGATTTTCCCACCTAGTTACTACTGCTGCAGCTTTTCATATCTCCACAGATGACCCTTGCTAAGTATAGCATATGCAGTCTGTAGTTACATGACCAGCTTAGCCCATGAAATAGCCTTGTACCTGCTTTTTTTCATATAAAGAGAACAGGAAGCCCAAAAAATAAATCAGAACCCTGCTGGATCAGATCAGTCTAGCCCAGCAGTCTGTTCATATAATGGCCAAGTGGTCTTTTTAAAGGCTGATAAAATAGGAGGGCGGAAAAGAGGATCTAGTTTCTGATATTTCTGAAAATTTTGAAAGGCAGTTTTAAAACATTTAAATAAATGAACACTCACTCTTGGGCCACTGTTCTTTTGAGTAGTACACTCAGTCCCCGGTATCCCAAGTACATCAAAATAAAGGCTTGAATCAGGAGGTGGAAATTGAACAGCCCTCCAGGTGTTGGTGTACTGCAAGTACTATCAGCCTTCCCCCAGCATGGGTGATAGTGAGGAATGCTGAGAGCCAAGGTTCAACACCATTGGGAGAGTTTTACAATTCCTACTCCTGGCCTAGATCCAACTACTAGTTCCAACTAGAGTTCACCCATTGAATCTATGGAATTTCCATAGATATTGACTTACCATTCAGCAGTTAAATTTGTGGGTCAAATCTAGCAATGAGATTTAGGCTGAACTTTTTTTTTTTTTTTAATGTAAAAGTTAGCAAAATGACACAGACAAGATTGGGCAATATGTTACTGATCATTCTGGATTATGTGGGCACAGGCTTGTAGGTGCCTATAACATTTGTATAACCTCACACTGTGCTGTATTTATAATTGGAATGGAAGTGGTTGCTGGGAAGAAAATGGCATTTACCCAGCAACAGCAACTTGTAGTTTTAGCACTGGAAAAAATAAAAATTCCAAAGATCTAGAATGATACCAAGGGAAAAGATGTTTGGATCCTCTGGCAATGTACGTGTGAATTAAAAATGGGGAATACAGATCCCATACAAACATTGTTCTAGAACAGGTTTTACATAGCTAGAGGAAAACCCTGAAATGAATATGCGCATGGAGAGGGAGAGAGGGAGAAATTGACTAAAGAAAAGGAGTGCGACTTAAGGTTCCCCAAGGGAGTATTGCATGCCAGCATATTATGTAGGTTTACACAACTTTTTATTTGGGTAATCAATAATGAAACTAGTCATTACCATAGCAACTGCCACTATCCCACAGTCCTTAAGCTGTCTCTAAAGATAGTAAACAGATTTTAAAGGCATACACAAAGAATGAATCTTCTTGTAACCTTAAAAAAATGGTGTAATCCAAAACTGTTAAAATCAATGGGAGCTTTGCTGTTGACTTCACTGGGATGTGGATTGTACTCACTTATCACATTTTCATTTGGCTGGTGGTAGGTGTGATATGCCGAGAGGATTTTAGACACTTAAAGACCTCAGTCCTAGCCACTTGCACAGAACTATCTGCCATGATAAAGTGGAAATGACATTTTTGACTTACACATATTATTTGTATAGCAGCTGAGCTCATTGAGATTCTTCTTCTGTCACAGCACTGTAAAAGGAACAGTGCACTTTGAGCTCAGATTCCCCCCCCCCATCTTTCACATTTTGAAAGCCCAGATAGCTTTTCTTATCTTTCTGTATCCCCTGCCAATAAGGCCTTGGCTCCTGAAGCCATTTAGTAATGAGGGAAAGGTGACCTGCACATACTTCAAAGCTTTCTTGTCTCTGTTGGCATGTCACAACTCCTTGATCATTGAAAACAAAGGTGTGGGTCCAAAATGAGCCCTGGTGAAAACAAACCCTGCATTTTGCTACATGTACTCATAGATACATTTGTCTTTCCATTTCATTTCTCCTGGAGCCGAGTATTACTGTTGGATTAAAAATGACAGTCTCCTTTCAGAACTGAGTCTTGGGTCACATTAGGCTCACCACTATTCTTCAAAAACAAACTGTTACAGAGAAATACCATGTCAAGGAAAACAACCGGCCCCAGTCAACAGTCTGGGTGCAGCATTCGGTACCCGCTGAAGTTTCTGAACAGCCTTCAAAGACAACCTTCACATAGATCGTGTGGTCATAATCAAAATGAAAGGCAGTTAATGGCTGTGTATCACCATGACCATATCAAACAGGAGCACCTCCAGTCTCTGGGCCAATTTGTTCCACAGAATTTACCCATCCAGCTCATAAGATTTTCTGAACAAAGCTTGCCCCATCTATTAAGCCCTGGTCTCGAGAGGTGATGATGGAGAGAGTCTCCAGTATCTCTAGTTAATGCTCAGGGATGACAATGGATTCCCGTGACAGTAGGGAATAATGTGCAGGGCAATCCCCACTGTTACCTCAGTGATTGGAGACATCAGAGAGTCCCTTCCTGTGCTGTTTATTCTCTCTATCATTCGCTCTCAGCTGGTTTGTGTAAACACCAGCTGAGAGCTCTTGTCCTCATCAGAAAAGGGGAAGAGGAGCAAAGCTCATTTCCCAGCCAGCTGCTTTATGCCAAGTGGTTTGAAGTACTACCTGGTGGTTTCGCTAGAGGAACAGTCATGTTGGAGTAGTGGTCCCCTGCCTGATGTCAGGAGCAGTGCCATGTTTCTGATGCCATCCAGATTAATTTTCCACCCATGTCTGAAGGAAGGTGTATATGTAGCACACCAAAATCTCTGGTGTAATCACTCCTGGTTACTTCTGAAACCTGTGCATCCTGGAGCCTATTCACACTACACAATTGGAGCCCTACAATCCCACTTTAACTGCCATGGCTTAATTCTATGGAATCCTGGGTTTTGTCCTTTGGGGCGGAGCTCTGGCTGAAAATTCTAAATGCCTCTCCCTAAGAGAGCCAGTAAGGTATAATGGTTTGAGAGTTGGACTGGCATTCTGGGGGACCGGAGTTCAAATCCCCACACAGCTATGGAAACTCACCTTGGGCAAGTCATAGGAGATTTTCACACGGGCTATATATCCTGTGGCAGGAACAGAACAGGGTCGGGAAAGGTTTTCCCTTTCAGGTGACGTTGACCCCATTCTGTCCTGCATCCATCCTACTCCCATGACTGTTCCAGAACAATGTAATCACGATTTTTCATCATGAATAGACTTCCTGTTCCGCCACTATAACGCAATCACAGGTGTGCGAACAGGAGCCCTGTTCCTGTTCCGAAATGACAGCCATGGAGGGGAGGTCCGTTCCGAGCACTTCCTGGTACGATCTGAACATCCAGGTAGTGGCACCCTTTATTTTACCCTCCCTGTTTTGATTATGTGATTTAAAGAGTGTTTTTGTGCTTGGTGAACTGATTTTATGTTTGGGAGAGTTTTATTTTTTAAATTTACCGTCCAGCATTATCACGTGATAACATGATAACGTTTCAGATGGCCCGTCGTAAAAGCAGCCTTACGACAGCTGCATTTACGGCTGGCCAGCAAGGGGAGGGGGAGCCCGTTCCTGCTGCGGAATTAAGGTGAGTGTGTGAAAGATTTATGTTATTCTGTGGCAGGAACGGGAGAGGAGATAGCAGGGCAGTAACGGGGCATTTGGGCCCCGTGTGAAAATCTCCATACTCTCTCAGCCTCAGAAGAAGGCAAAGGCAACACCCCTCTAAACAAAGCTTGCCAAGAAAACCCTGTGATAGGTTCATCTTAGGGTATCCATATGTTCGAAATGACTTGAAGCCACATAACAACAAGCAAAACTTAAGATCTAAAGATTGCATGGGATTTTACCATGGCAGAAAGTGGAATGGCGAATAATGGAATAATTGTGTGTTGTAAATGGAAAGTACACACAAAGAGGCATAGATTAGTAAAAATAACACAGAAAAATGCATTACAGAGAATGATTTCTTACAAAAAAAAATCTTTGTTAGGTAAGGTCACACACAAATTGTATGTATTTTATTTATTTTTTATTTATTTGTTTTATTTATATCCCACCTTTCTCCTGGGCTGGGACCTATGAGAGGCAATATACACAAAAATGTGTATGATTTTCACGTAAACTTTTTTTTATTCTCAAAATGTGGGATAAATTGGGGGAAATGAGAAATAGGAAGAAATCAAAACAAACAAGATTTTTTTAAAAAAAAGTTGGATTCACTTCCAAGGGCCTTTACCATACTCTGAAGAAAAGCAGCAAGGGAGCAGGAAGGTTCCATTTTCCGCACTGGCTTATCGTATTACATTGTTGTCCTTCCAGCAGTTTTTTTTAAATCCAGTCCAGTGGGCAATTGAGGTAAAACCACATCTTTTTGCTAACCAGAAAATTCCGTTAGCAAAAGACAGAGTTTGACCTTGATCCCCTATGGGACCAGAATGAAAGGACGCTGGAAGGACAATGATGTTATGTGATGAGGCAGCATGGAAAATGGAACATTCCTGCTTCCTTGCCACTATTCTTCTGAGTGTGGTAAGTCCCCAAATTAAATTAAAATGAATATTCTGAAATGCTACACAACGTTTCAGAATAATGTTATTAGCAATTCTTATTTTATTCAGTAACTCAAGCAACTGGATACAAATACAGCTCTGTATATTAAGTATAAAGAATAACTACTTTGTGTGGCTACAGCACTGTTACTCCCTTGCCACTGAGGATTCTGAAGCCTTTTGCACCTATTGGACCACTGATAATCTGATCTTCTTGCCCCCTTCCTCATTATTAACAGGACTGAAAGAGTGGAGGCCACCCAAAGCCTGAACTGAAACTCAGATGCACTGTTCTTTACAGCACAAGGACAGGAACAGGGACCCAATAGGACACCAAAAAGGATTGAGGCAGCTAGGGTGACTATTCTTCAGATACTGCCTGGAAGTCAGTAGAGCAGCTCCTAAATCCAGCTGCTTCCTAAACAGTCACTCTGCTGGTCACCATCTTCCACTCTCACTTTTTATTGTGCTAGTTTGACAGTTTCTCTGCTGATCAGCTTGCCATTTCTTCTAAGAACCCCACTGGCTCAAAACATTTCCCAACTTCATCTAAAAGTCTGCAGATAAATGATGGTGGAAATCAGAGGGTGTTTGACTTAAAAGAAGACATTTAAGTCACCCAAAAAGGCACTTAAATATAAACATAAATTGTTGATTTAATTCAATGAAGCTTTGGATTTTCTGAAAAACCATGAGCCATCACTAGCTTATTATTATTAGAAATAAAATATATCTGTTTGCAGCTAAATTCATTCTGTTCAGCAGCATAATCCAAAATACACAATGTAGTTCACATGCCTCTTGAATTTATATGGCTATAAAGGATTTCTATCTCTAGAGTCATGTGTTAAATTATATATCTGAAATGCCCAGAACTTTTCACAGGCCAGGATTCATAATTACTGGCAGCTTCCAGCACTTACTGGAAGTTACATTTAGCTTCTTCCAAACCTGCTGACCTACACATACACACACACACAAACACACACACACACACAGAATCATAGAATCATAGAATTGTAGAGTTGGAAGAGACCACGAGGGCCATCCAGTCCAACCCCCTGCCACGCAGGAAATCTTGATCAAAGCATCCCCGAAATCCATTCCATATAGGAAAATTGAAAAAGCTGGACTAGGGATGCTGCACTTAGTATTATATTATAAAGCCTATCAAATTCTAGAATTAGAATAATACACAAATACAAATACAGGGCTTCCTATAGAATGATGTCAAGGAAACCTGGATCAGGGGATGGACATTCTGGGATTTTACACAGAAACATCTTCAAGAGATCAAGAGCCCTCCTGCTCCCTTGGAGACATTTTCCATCCGGCATTAATGGAGGGATACGCTGTTCAAAATCCCATCCTCATTGGCCCCACTGCTTTCTCACCCACTCTTTTACTATAAGGATAAATTCATTGCTTACAAAGAATGGGGACCAAAAAAGATATTGACAGATTCACTGATTCTCCTCCCCCCAAAAATGAAAAGCAAAGAACAGGTAGCCAATAAAGATCAACTGGAAAATACAAGACACATTTAGGTTCAAACACCAAATCATTCTTTCCTTCCAATCACAATATAAAAAATGTAAATCAATACACCATTCAGTTACTTTGAAACACTTATAAGAGATAAGTGTTTCAAAGTGACTGTATTGTGTATTGATTTACATTTTTTTATCCCTGAGGACCAGGGAGAGTTTGGAGATTCTGCTAGTATACCGATCACCCTGTTTTCTAGCAGACTCCCTAACCGAGCTGACACAGCTGGTCTTAGAGTTGCTGTTAGAGTCGCCCAGACTTTTAGTTTTGGGCGACTTCAACATTCCACTCGAGACCAGCTTGACAAATCTGACTGGTGCAGCTCGGGAGTTCATGGAAACCATGACATACATGGGCCTATCCCAATTGGTTGTCGGGCCCACACATTGTGCGGGTCATACCCTGGATTCGGTCTTCAGTACGGAACAGGATTATCGGTGGGCGGAGGTTATTAAAACAACCGCATTGTCATGGATGGATCATTTCATGGTCAAGACTGAACTAAGAACACACACACACACACACACACACACACGACAATCTGACCATGAGGAGGAGGGTGGCAAAACTGGGGAAGAGTCCATTCAGGTCACACTTCAAACATTACATTTCCTACCTATCCCCTAATTCATTCTTACAGGATTGTGGTTATATATTTTGATATGTTTTTGCTTCCATTGCATTCAGATACTGTATTTTAAGGCAGAATGTTTTTAGAAGACATTTTAAGTAGTGGATTAAAAAAAAATAAAAACATTGATTTAAAGAAAAATAACTCAGTCTGACTTTTAAATGTGTGGAGGAGGACATTTGTATATCCCTGATAAGTGAGGAAGTGAGGAAGACGGAATTGGTGGAGTGGGATGCCTAGTCTGTATTCCAATCCAGTCCTTTTGGTGGTGTGGGTTTAGGAAAGATTTAAGATGTGTCACTTCAGTCTCTGCACAAGGCTAAATTGAATGTTAATGGTATAATGCTACAGAAGGAGGTTGCTTTTCATTGACCCTATACATTTAATTTGCATTACATGCAACATAATTAGGAAAACAGTAGCAGGTCTATTATCCGCTTGCCAGCAAAGCTTAGCGAATCAATTCAACTTTAATTCAAGAAGCTCAAATTCAAACATGAACTGTAGCCATGAAAGGATTGGTTTTCACAGTCTGTTTTTGAGTGGTTTAACCATATTAGCTACCACAAATGGATAGTTCTCTCATAGGTATATCCCCAGCATCCTTCACTCCTGTTTTCAGAGGAACATAATATATAGTTGAGAAAGACCTTGGGAGTTAAGTATGCAGAATGAGATACAAATTATTAGAAAAACATTACAAACTATCAATGTGGTTTGTGTGTGAACTCTGTCCATGTAAAACTGAAAACCTCCAATAAAATGGGCAATAAAAAAAACCATGTGCACACCAGCTCAGGCTGTGATAGCTCTTTTCCTGATTATAAAGTAATTTGTGAACAGAAGTACCTGCTTATTTCAAGGTACTGTATGGTATCAGCATGAGTCTCTCCTGTACTTCATGCTTTGTGCTTTGTATAATCCTTTTCTGATTTGGCATAAGTTATTGACATTAACATTTTAATGGACAGAGGCAAAGATTTTCCAGTCAAGAGTGCATGGAATATTTTCAACAAGATGTTCTTTTTGGATATATTCCAAATTAAATAGCAAAAAGTAAAAATAACTCTCCGCGCCCCCACCCAAAAAACCCCACAGTGAGCTAAAGTGTGGACCTTAGAAATCAATTATATTTAAATTAGCTATGACTAACAAGTCTCTTTCATTTCAGTGGGTCTAGTCTAAGGACTTCATCAAATGCAGGAGAACGCAACAAAAAGCCACATCCCAAATTGCATCATAAGGATGGGACGATAACAGAAAGGGCAGCATTATTCAATGCCCACATCCTCAGCCATTCCTGGGGTGTAGCACTTGTGCAGATGAGGCTTCATTTTTTTATTGACAGGCTAAGCCATCAATAAAAAGTGATGCCTTATTCACGCCCGCGCAATGTCCCCGGAATGGCTGGATTATGACGTTGTCTGATAATTTTGCCCATTTCTGTTATTGTTGCATTGTTCTGATGCGTTTTTTTGCTGGATCTGATAAAGTCCTAAGTAGGATTAGCATTGGATTTTATTCAATATATTTTAGGGAATCTTTGTTATAATTATATTTTCGTAAATCATAATAATGGATATGTGGGTGCTCCAGAGCAATACCTACATTCTTGAAATATGATTGTTCTTTTCCTTGACATACTATTTGGGCAAACTCTCAGATTTGACACTTTAAGCTGTGTGTTTAAGGTCCAGAGGCAGGTTCCCTGCTGAAGTGAGAGATGTTTCCTCTCCTCTTCCCTCAGCAGCACTCTGCCTCCTTCCCCACCCGCTCATCCATCACTTTGATTGATAGGTAAACAGGAGGTGCTGAAGCAAACAACGGGCAAGAGGGGGCAGGGGAGAAGGGAAAGACCTCTCCCTTCAGCAGGGAACTTGCCTCTGGAGCTTAAACACACAGCTTAAAATGTCACACCTGCCAGGATCTGACCTGGCTTGTGGTGGTGGAAGCAGCAGCAGGTGTGGGCAACACTCTACAGGGACAGTCCAGATAGTGAAGACAACATACCTGAAGTTCCTATGGATAATAAATTCTACAGTGTGACTTCAGGGCAAGCGCAGGGGCAGGAGTCCATTTGGACTTTTCCCCATGTGTAGACTAGCCCACAGTCTTGATTTGCATGCCTGTTTTCTGAAGCGTGTATCTCTGAGGAACTCCTCTTGTCAGAGAAAAAACAAATTAATCACAAAGAAATATATGTTCCCCTTAAAAGCTAGTTTGTCCCCTAAAAGTACTGTTTGTGGTTTAAAAGTAAACACATTCCCTTCTTTTTTAATCATTAGGTTAAACAGAGAGAAGGATCATGATAGTGAAAGGAAAAGGAGGGAGTGCACATCTTGTATGTTCTGGTTTATGAAAGTCCCACTCTCGAGTATCAGCAATTAAGTCAGAAATTTCACCTGCATTTTTTGTACTGATTAAAATGAGCCATGAACATACTGAAAAGGAGTTATTAAAGCAACAAGGGATTAATTTCATTTTGCAAAAACTTCAGTATATTTGCAAAGATATGAAGTAGAATAATCATTACAGCATGTCATATTTTTCTATCTATTTCTTTATTCTTGTTGACTGTCACTCTTTCATTCTAGGTTGGCATAGTGCTCCATTATTCTACACTCTCTACGATGCTGTGGATTGGAGTAACAGCAAGGAATATTTATAAGCAAGTTACAAAAAAGCCTCAGACCTCCCAAAATAGTGACCAGCCTTCTTATCCAAAACAGCCATTGCTCAGGTATGGATGATTATTAGTTTTCCTTCTGTGACATTTGCTCTACAATTAACCTTTGGTGACTTCTAGTTCAGTCATATTTCAAAATGTAAACATTGCTGTATTTCTGGAAAATGTGGAGGCAGTTTTAAAGTGTTCAGAAACATAGTAGTAGCTGCATTTAAAATGAATATCCTTTCTGTGTGGTCTAAAGGGTCACTAGATTATTTCAGATATGGATCTCACATATCTAAGTCAATGCAATATTTGTTTATGAGTGCTTGCTGCTGTGCACAAACATGACACATCTAAAGAAAACTGTAGTTCACACATGCATCTCTGTTTGTGTTGGGGAGGCAGAGACATAGAGAAGAAACACAAGGTTTGGTGTGCCAATTTCTTGCAGTCTGGAGAACTGTTGTGCACAGTGCAACTGATAAGCTACGTTTATTAGTGGTGGAAATTACTTAAACATTAAAGTCTAAAAAGAAGCCTGATTTGACCTTCAGAGCTTGTGCCTATATGTTCTGTCCTCCTATGTTCAGCTATCTTTCCCTGCATCCCTTCCTGGTGCATTACATTAGCTCTGCAATTTCCTGGTATGTCCAAACTGGGAAACTATAACTAACCAGAATTAGAACAAACCAGGATCCAAAACCATGGTTTGAAGTTGGTTTGAGATGATGAGTATTCCAGTCCTGGCAATCATAGTTTCCCAGTTTGGGTATAAGAAGAAATTATGGTTACTTAAAGACCTTCTCAGTTGTGAAGTTGAAGGCTTTCATGGCTGGCATCCATAGATTTTCCTTGTTTTTTTTTCTGGGCTGTGAGGCTGTGTTCTAGAATAGTTACTTTCTGATGTTTCGCCTGCATCTGTGACTGGCATCTTCAGAGAATGGTTGGGTAGGTGTGTGGAGTTTATATGCTGTGAATCCCTGTTGGGAGGTATATGTAAATTTGTGTAATTGAATAGTTAGTTTCTGGGTATAGAAATGCAAGGCTCGTTAGTGTCTGTTTGGCTAATGGTTGGTTGATGGGCCAATCATACACCAGAATCTATGTGGATCAGAGGCTCTCCCACCAAGACTATATGGACTTCCCAAGATCCACAAGGATTCCATTCCACTACGACCCATAGTGAGCACCATTTGATTCCCCACATATGACTTGGCCAAGTTTCTGGCCACACAATTACAAACCCACATAGGACAAACCCCTCACTACATCAAAGACTCAGCTCACTTCATAGAAAAAATCAAAAACATCAAATTGAAACTTGGAGACAGACTGATAAGTTTGATGTTGACTCCTTGTTCACCAAAGTCCCCGTAATTGACACCATGGCACTCATACAACAAATATTTCCTGAGGACATCACAGCCTTGTTCAAACATTGCCTCACCACAAGCTACTTCCAGTGTGATAACGAATTCTATGAACTGATAGATGGGGTAGCCATGGGCAGCCCCCTGAGCCCAGTGATAGCAAATTTTACATGGAACATTTTGAAAAGCAAGCCTTGGAAACAGCACCAAAAAAGCCCACAACATGGTTCCGATATGTGGATGACACTTTCACCGTTTGGAACCACAGAGAAGAAGATTTGGTCTTATTCCTGAGCCACCTGAACAGCATCAACCCAAATATTCAACTCACAATGGAAAAAGAGAAGGAAGGAACAATGCCATTCTTGGATGTTCTAGTCATCTGCAAACCAAACTAACGGTTAGGCCACAAGGTAAACAGAAAACCCCCACACACGGACAGATACCTACACAAGAACTCCAATCATCACCCAGGACAAAAAAGAAGCACAATAAAATCATTGATAGACTGTGCAAAGAGGATCTGTGAACTCCACTACCTGGAGGACGAACTGAGGCACCTAAACTGGGCCCTACACGCTAATGGTTACTCCAGATCAGACATCACAAGAGCAGCCAGACCCAGAAAAAAAACACAGGAATGAAGAAGAAAAACAGCCCCCAAAAGGAAGGTATTTTAATCATACATCAAAGGAGTCACAGACAGAATAGGGAAAACGATGAGGAAACACAACCTCCAAACAATCTATACACCAACCAAAAAAATCCAAGAAATGCTATGCTCAGCGCAGGACAAAAGAGACCCTCTCACAGCTGCAGGAGTTTACTTCATACCATGTAGTTGTGGACAAGTTTACATAGGGACCACTAAATGCAATGTGTGCAAACACAAATCAAGGAATATGAGAGACACTGCAGACTGGGCCAGCCAGAAAAAACTGCAGTAGCAGAACATGTGATAAACCAACCTGGACACAAAATGCTATTTAAAAACACAGAAATTCTGGACCAGGCCAACAACTATCATGTCAGAATGCACAGAAAAGCTATTGAAATCCACAAACACCTGGACAACTTCAACAGGAAAGAAGAAACCTTAAAAGTAAACAAAAATCTGGCTCCCAGTTTTGAAAAACAATAGAATCAAAACTCAACACTTACAAAGGAATTCCACCCAGGGACAGGGGGATTCCCAGCAGATAACCAACTATTAGCCAAACAGACACTAATGAGCCTTGTGTTTCTATACCCAGAAACTAACCATTCAATTACACAAATTTACATATACTCCCCAACAGGGGTTCACAACATATAAACTCCACACACATACCTACCCAACCATTCTCTGAAGATGCCAGTCACAGATGCAGGCGAAACATCAGAAATAAACTATTCCAGAACACGGCCTCACAGCCCAGAAAAAAACCCCAAGGAAAACCTTCTCAGTTATTCACAACTTTTGAAGAAAGGAATAGGGAGGGGCAGCATATGGACAACTTGTCTAGATATGGCTTGTGTATATCTCAGCTTATTAAGCCAAGATTCAGTGTTTGAACCAAGCCAGGCTATATCGATATTTTTATTAGGTATATTTCAAACATAACAAGAGCGTAAGCATAAGGTTCATAAAATTTGTTCAGATAGTACATCATTTGTAACTGTACAGTATTATTGTATGGTATCTTAAAACTTGCACTATAGAAAGCTAAATTCAAGAATCAATTAGCTTTTTGAATATATATTTGTCATTGTTGCTTGAAGGTTAGCTAAGAACAAGCCTTTGAAAATAGTTGGGCCTGTGATGTTGGAGTTCTACGTGCTTTTAGGCCAATTTGCTGTCTCATTCATATAGAGATACTAAAAAGACATATTTTAGATTCTCTTAACTGTGAAGTATGACTTTTACATTGCCTATTCATTTCTCATTACAAAAGTTTTTTCCAGGTGCCTTTTTTCATAATGAGGTTCTTTTTCATTGTATGTCTAACATGGAAGAATAATAGGCAAGAGAATGGTATACTTTGATACCATAATTACTTTTAATCAGTCGTGAAATTTTAAGTGTGGTGCCATATTAAAGAGTAATTGCTGGATTGCTTAGTGCTAATTCTACTACATGTTGGAAGCCAACGTTAAAGCTACCATGCTGGCTGTGGAATTGCTTGTTCTTCCCTCCTTTTATATATTTTATTTTCCTTTTATATATTTAAATGTTTATAACATTAATTTGGCACTTAGTGTATGTTTGATAGGTTTGGGGCAATTGGATTGTAAATATCATTACTCATACTCTAGATATTTTTGTTGATTATATGTCAGCATCCTTTTATCAGCAGACTTCAAAATTAGCAACCTTTTTATACGCGAGACTAAATCTGGGAATGAACCTCTGGCTGTTGTATACTTTGTAGAGTACTTCCTGTGGCTAACAGGAGCTCAGTTATATACCAACAGGAACCAGTTAAAGCCAGCCATTCTACTTGAGATGTATTGTTGTTGTATGTCTTTAATAATAGTAATAATAATAATTATTTATATCCCGCCCCTCTACAAAATGCAATTGGGGCAGCTTACAACATTAAAACTATACATATAAAACCCTCCATCCCACCCACCCCTTAAAGTACAATTAAATAATTAAACATTTTAAAATACTTAATAAATACTAAAACGCACACACACGCAATAAAATAACTGAAATAGGGATCAGACCAATAAGATTTTTTCTTCTTCTGATGGCCGGGTATCTATACAAGAAAGGCCTGCTGGAAGAGATCCGTCTTAAGAGCTTTTAAAAAGCTATTTAAGGTGGTAATGTGACGGATCTCGTCCAGCAGGCCGTTCCATAATCTGGGAGCAATAGCCGAAAAGGTCCTCTGGAAACTCCAAGTTTCCGACTTATGGCGACCCTAAAGCAAACCTACCACAGGGTTTTGTTGGCAAAATTTGTTCAAAAGGGGTTTACCTTTGCCTTCCTCTGAGGTTGAGAGAGTGTGACTTGCCCATGGTCACCCAGTAGGTTTTCATGGCTAAGCAGGGATTCGAACCCTCATCTCCAGTGTCATAGTCCAATGCTCAAACCACTACACCATGCTGGCTCTCCTTGAGATGTAGCGTGTGCTACTTTTATATAGCAGGGCTTTTGGTGATCTTTCATCACAGCTATAGGGAGTGAGCTGCTGCTCAAGAACCTAGAAAGAGTTATGCCTTCCAAATTGTTTAGCAAATGTCCAGTAGCTTTAAACATGAGTAAATCCAATCAAGTTTGCTCACCTCCACATGAAAACATTCACATATGATATTTTAACTTAACATGAAATCTGCTTTATGACCTTATAGAGTTTATATAAAGTCTTTTAAAAAGGTGCAGCATTCCTCTGTTGAAAGAAAAATATGAAGGAGGTGTTTTTTATCTGCATTTGTACATATGGTTGGCTTTCTGATGTTTACAAATTTTCTAGTCAGAGAAAGATGATTTTGAGATTTAAAATTTTGTCTAATAAAAGGGGAAAAGGCAATATTTAACATATGCCCAATGTACTCCAGGTAAAATATAAAGTGGTGTTTTTACTGAGAACCTGACTTTGTGATTCATTATAGTGTTCTTCACACAGTAGTTTACTGTAACATGAATATTGCCAGTTTCATATGCTGCATTAAAGTTATTAATGTAAAATATTATTTCAGGTTGCTAAGACCCAGCATATTGTGTGTTTAGACCTTTCTACCCCTATTAGAGTTAGAGGAAAACAAACAAATGGTTACTGAAAAGATTTATCCAATTAGACCTCAGTTGGAACCATAGTTTCCCAAACATGAGCCCATGATATTAAATAATTACATATTGTCAACATTAGAATAGGAACAAAAGTACTACCTTTCATATAACAGAACCTGGAGGTAATTGTTTAATATCTCTCTAAATTATTCTGTGATTTTCTCAATAAGGGCATCATTAGCCCTAGAGGCAGAACCTCAAAAATGTCTCATATAATTTAATAATGCTGACAGTTAACTAAGCTGAACAATACAGAATCTATTTCATTTTACACAGAAAATCAGCATATAATGTGGAAAATTCCAAATGTCCTCAAAATGTTACAGCACCTTTAATTTGTAATTAGTCTTTCTCCCCATTTTGAAAGGATGATTTTTCTTTCTATGGTCACTTAGTATTGCTGAATTTTTCAAAAGGTTCATAGTATTTGGCTCTATTCTGCTTCGGTCAGACCTCATCTGGAATACTGTGTCCAGTTTTGGGCACCACAATTCAAGAACAATATTGACAAACTGGAATATGTCCAGAGGAGAGCACCAAAATGGTGAAAGGTTTGGAAGCCAGGCCAAAGTTGCTTAGGAATCTGGGTATGTTTAGCCTGGAGAAGAAAAGGTTAAGTGGTGACATGGTAGCCATGTTTAAATATTTGAAGGGATGTCATAGTAAGGATGGAGCAAGCTTGTTTTCTACACCTCCAGAGACTAGGGCCAAATCCACACTACACAAATAATCCAGTTTGAAACTGGATTATTTGCCATGGCTCCTTCCAATGGAATTCTAGGATTTGTAGTTTGATGAGGCACTAGCACTCTTTGGCAGAAAAGGCTAAAGACCTTGAAAAAATACAAATCCCAGTATTCCATAGGAAGGAGCCATGGCAAATAATCCAGTTTCAAACTGGATTATTTGTGTAGTGTGGATTTGGCCTAGGACACAAAGCAATGGACTTAGGCTACAAGAAAAGAGATTCTACCTAAACGTTAGGAAGAACTTCCTGATGGCAAGAGCTGTTCGACAGTGGGATGTGCTGCCTCAGAGTGTGGTAAAGTCTCCTTCTTTGGAGGTTTTTAAACAGAGACTGGATGGCCATCTGCCGGGAGTGCTTTGATTGTGTCTTCCTGCAAGGCAGGGGGCTGGACTAGATGGCTCTTGTGGTCTCTTCCAACTTTATGATTCTATGACTCTGTTATCTCCACTGAAGATGCTTAGATGGTTGTTAGCTTGATTCGAAATTATCTCCAAAAGGTCTTATTTTCATTCACTTCAAACTTGTAGCTAAACTGTTGCATATTTACAGACATAATTAAATGTTTTATGAAAATGCAGCTATAAATACTTCTGGTAAGTCCCTGGATTATTTATTTATTTTTCTATATATTTAGTACTCCCAAGGTTCTATCTCATTCTATAAATCTATGTACAATATATTAATAAATCCGTTTCATATAGACAGCTCAGTTGACACCTCAGCTTGGTGCTGGACAAATCCAATCACTTCATTTTAAAATGTTGATTTTGTTCCAGTGGTGCTATCGTGACTTTAATTTAATTGAATATATGAAACTGATTGATTTTTCCCACTTCCCAAATGGGCATTTTTATAGAGCCCTGTTGCTGTAGGGCAGATATGGCTGTATGGTACATTGTTGAAGCCAATTGAGGAATTGATGTTTCTTGAAGACACTTTACAAACTATATGTGTTCCCTCCCAAATAAACATTTTTTTCTGGAAACGGGTAGAACAGCAGAAAACACCATACAAATGTGCCATTATCAGTTTCAAATGTTTGTATGTGTTGCAATTACTGCATATATTGCAGAAAGCACCAGGGTCTCTGCTTGTATGCATCTGTTTATATTTATTAGGCTTGTACAACCGTAATACCCCTAAATATAAACAGATGCATACAAGCAGAGACCCTGGTGCTTTCTGCAATATATGCAGTAATTGCAACACATACAAACATTTGAAACTGATAATGGCACATTTGTATGGTGTTTTCTGCTGTTCTACCTGTTTCCAGAAAAAATGTTTATTTGGGAGGGAACACATATAGTTTTGTAAATAATTTATTATTATAAATATCCACACAGAGAAATTAATTCCTAGAGAATAGTGTCTTACAACAAAAAAGAGATCAGCAGAGGCTTGGGTTTTCTCTACCTTGTATCAGTAGTCAATGTTGCTGTATATTTGTCTTTTCTAAACTGGTCTCTGCAGTATATATATTTTCTTTCGTAACTGATTGTTATGTGGTTTCTGTAACATCTGACTTAGTCTTTTCCTTGTTAGGTTGTGATAATCAAAAATACTTCTGCTTTTTTACTGCAGTACTTTATAATATAAAATTAAGTAATAGCAGAGCTTTCTTTCAATATGAACATTCAAACATATTTTCCTAGGCCTGTGGATAAAATGAGATAGCAGTTCTTGGAAAAGACTGATCAGTTCTGCTTCCTCATATTTTTCATTAGAAACCTGAACAGTTACTATTCAGAAGCTACTAAAACACTCCGTGTCTGATTTTGTGCAAATTTCTGCTGCTAAGCAGAGTAAACCATGATTAGTATAGGAATGGGGTTCCACCAGACAATACCAGTGATGTCCAAGTAGAATTGGAAGAGAATTCTGCCTGGAACCCTGGAAGATTGCCAAAAAGAGTGAACTATACTGAGCCAAAGGACCAGTGGTCAGAGTAAATATAAAGGAGCTTCCTTTGTTCCCAATAAATTTGGTTAAGTTTCTTCTTTCCAAACTGAATCACTGATAAAGCTGTATTATAAGAAGTGATCAGCTGAAGCTCCTGATGAATACTGAGCTAATAAGTCCTAATCATCTTTTCATCCCAATGCCTCGGGATGTTTGCGTACATTCAGGATATCTTAACAAAGAGGTGACTAACACCCAAATCCAGCATAATGTGAGTGGAGCAAAATTATACTAACTGAGCTGCTTTGGTTTTCCCAGTTGCACAAGTGGTAGTGCATTTGCTCTTGTGCATGCCCACACTTGAGCAAACAACTATTTCTGGAACACATGGTACACTCTCTTCCACAACTGGGAGCTGTGCTGAATTCCCTGCCTTGAATGATATCCCAAATTAGGTGATGGTGAGTACAACATGATTTCTGCTAGTACCATTGGAAATTGAGAGATGTGTTTTCAATACCTGTGGCCAAAATAGTCTGAGGTGAGAGTGCTCTGAAGAGGCATCTCGTTGTCTGTACTTGCCAAGTGGTAAAGAGGATTTTACCAGACCAGATACAGTGTGTGATAAATATTTGGTAAACTTGCTGCTTATGTGAGCTTCTAAGTAGGGTTACCAGGTCAGAACTATCCCAGGCCCAAACTAAGACTTAGCAATGGCATTTTGTGATGTCACAGTTGGCAGGCTGGTGGTGTTTCTAAGCACAATGCATTAAAAACTAGCCACAGTTGCACATGGAGCCAGTGTGTCATGGTGGTTTGAATGTTGGGCTATGACGCTGGGGACCAGGGTTTGAATCCTTGCTTGGCCATGAAAAGCCACTGTGTGATGCTGTGCAAGTCACAGAATTTCAGCCCTCAGAAAATTCTGAGATAGGTTTGCCTTAGGGTAGCCAGAAGTCAGAAACGACTAGAAGGCACACAATTAAACAACAACATAGTTGCACATAGTATGCCATCCAATTTTTTTAAAAAAATAGGAATACAAGTATGCATATATTTTTCCTGAGACATTGTTCTTGCCCTGAGATTCTTTCTCCTCACTCTGAGAAGAGGTTCTAGATCGCCAGACTTAGAGCCAGGCCCTGAGATCTGGGAAAATTAAGTCTAAGAGATGATGAAAAAGTAGCTTTGAACTTTTATCAGAACTGTGAGATTTGGGAGGCTTTGGGAGGAGTTGTCTTGAGCTAATGTTTTACTAGGAATTATGGTTTGTATTCTGTAACCAAAATTAAATTCTTACAAATACTGATACCCTCTTCAAGCATTATGCCTAAACAAGGACTTTGAACATACACATGGGGCTGCAGAAGCTGATCCCACCACTAATGTTCCCTCAGTTTGCTATGTTCTGTACAGTCACTTCTAAAGAGATGCCACCAGGAAAACAAATACCTGAATTTCCAAAATTATGTAGATTCCCAATAGCATTTCCTTAACCACATGAACATCTGCCCATATAGGTGGGCCTAAGGCCTCTAATTTGGCCTTAGGTTGCAGAGTAGATATCCATGGTTAGGTAACTAATGCAATAATAGCAAGTTTGTACATAGCTGCACTCTGCCAACAGTGCAAAAGCAAAACAGGAAATCTAACTTATGCTTCTGGTGTTAATTCAGATGTTTCTCATCTGAGCAAAAGAACACTTTAAATGGGCTTCTCCTTTGTGCAAGTAATTGTAATATGCATTTTTAGATCATTTTGAATTGTACTGTAATTAGCCTAATTCATTAATGAACAATGGAAATTCTTAGCAATTTTTATGGATTCTCAGGCTTGCATATTGCTTGAATAGCAGAAGTCGATAGAAGGACACAGAGTATAATAGCTACTTCCAGACATAATTCTGTACTTATAGCACTTGGATTGAAATTTAAAATACTTGCCAAGAAAACCGATCCAAAATGCAGATGAATGATGTTAACCGTATTGAATTTTTGCTGTAGAACTTGAATGGAAGTAAAGTCAATTAAAATTAATAGTGTTTCACAAGCTTTAATTGCCTTGTTCTATATTCTTGGAAACAGAGACTATGGAGATTTTCAGACGGGAACAAAAAAAGTGTTCCCGTCTTGCAGTTTCCTTTCCTGCCCCTCTCCCGTCCCCGTCACATCACAATCAGCAAAAGTTTCAAACCTGCCTTGGTAGTGTCTTCATTGAAGCCCAAGAGTGAATGGAGCTCTACCAGGGCTGTGTTCACTTCCTGGTTTGAAATCCTGGCCATTCTCATGAGAGGACAAGGATGCGGGAAATTCAAATTTTAAAAGCAAAATAAAAGGAAAAAAGTGACAGCAAGGGCAAAAACACACTTAAAACATAACAAGTAACTCAGGGAGGGTACAAAAAAAGTGTGTCACTTACCTGCATGTCCCAGTCTCACCTGGAAGTGTTCTGGCATGGATCTCTCACTGTTGCTGGTATCATGCCAGCATAACGGGGCACCATTTCAGTTGCACAACATTCCGTTACAGAAATGGAACAGGGGCTCCATTGACGCCTTAGCCCGTGAATAAAAAGAAGCACCAGCGGAACAACACTCAAAAGCATAACAAGACAAGAATGATGTCATCTGAAATGCAAGCCCTTTAATGATATCCTGGTGTCGTGATAACGCCATATTTAGAGCGTCTGAAAATCTCATAGCCACACTGCTCATTTATAGTGGTTTGATGCCTCTTTAACTGCTGTGGCTCCAAATTGGAATCTGGAATTTATAGTTCTTTGCCAGAAAGCTCTAGTGCTGTAGTTCGGGGGAGAGGGCTAGAGAGTTCTAAGTACAGTATGTCATCAAATAACAAGATGAAGCCATGTTAGTTCAAGAGGTATCAAACTGCTACATTTGTGCAGTGTGGACATATCCAGTAGTCAATAGTATTCCAAAGTATGAACATTTATTTTTTAAAAAGAAACATAACTTAGGGAAAGGATATATGAATACAGTATTTGTTTTCTCCAGTAATTTATATAACAGGACTAATCTTTTAGTTGCTGTGCTTAAAACATTTAAAACAGTATGGACATTATCAGACTAGCATCTTAAAATGCTGTAATAATGCGAGCGGAAACATCATGGCATCATAACTGAAATTATCAGACAATCACTTCTGTTTTAAGAACGTGATTAAAGGTCCTGCAACAGTAACCTTGTCTTTGCATTAATGTCCACTTACTTCCATGTCACTTGGGGCATGCAATCTTGGTGATTCTCACAAGAAGATGCTAGTCTGCGTAAAAACACCAAAAACATTTTAAAAATAAATTAAATACACAGATAAGCCCTGAAACACACATATAAACTTGACAGCAATGCAAGAGAATTTATAAAAAGAGTCCTGTCGATCATTTTCATGTTGTCACCTGGAGGTTTTCTCGGTAGGAAGGATAATGGGGGAAGGGATAATGGGGGAAAGAGAACCACCCATTCATGCTATATTCTCATGATTACAGCAGGACTTGGTTTCTTGCACTCCTCAGTACTGCAAAAATAATTATATTGAGCAGCTATTCACAGGTGACCCCTTATTTGTAGCTGGTGCACACACTGGTCGCGGGAGGATGATGATGATGATGTCTGATAATTTCAGCCCATTATGTTATTATCATGTCATGATGCAATTTTTGCCTTGTCTGATAAAGTCCTAAGTTGCCAGCCACACCCTGATTGACTTATGCTGGAAGAGTGAAAGCTGTCGTCATTGGCTGCTTCTGCAACCACATCAAAGACAGTTGGATGCTGCAGGAGAAACGGACTCAGAGATGAGGCTGAACTCCACATATCTGAAGGGGGGAGTGAGAACAAAACAGGAGAAAGCTGTGCAAAAGTTGGCTAGTCTGGGGGACAACAGTATGCAAGAACCACTGTCAAGGCACTGGTGTGATTTCATGGTGATCCTGGAGTCTTCTGGAGGCCATCAAAATGCTCCACTCCAACACTACCCTCCTTGGTGAGGTGATTCTCATGACCTGGCCTCTAGCTCAGTAGGTGGTCAGGTTCATTGTTGCTGGAAATACCATACATGATGACATGATGCAGTGTCTGAGGAATGGCATAATGGGGCATTTAGAGCTGTTGTATCAGGGGAAGAAGTGTGTTCAACTATTATGCTGACTCTAGAATCAAGCTACAGTACTCTAGATGCTTCAGGGGTTAAAAAAAGGACTTGGGCAAGGCAATAAAGGATAACGGTGGTGGAAAGATGAAGGTTGCTGTTTGGGGCTGGGATAATAATTAAGTTACACATCTGTTGAAGGTACTGTAGGAAATGGACTATCACCAGAATATCCTTCATGCATCTGCAGATTTCTTCCTGTTTCTGAAGTGCCTAAGTCTTTAAGTACTAAATCCAATTGCTACTCACAGCTAGAATGGACCTACTGAATCAGATGCTGAATGATAAGTCTCAGTGATTCAATAGGTCTACTCTAATGGAACTAGCACTGGATTTAGATTGATGATTTGTATCATGTGTACATAAATGTGTGATTGGCCAGGGACAATACACTTATTAATATACTAAATACATGGAGCATTACTGTGAATAAAAGCTTAGTAAAAGTTTTCAGTAACCTCAGATTTTCACACTTTTTTTTTAACCAGGCAGCCTGCTATCAAAGATCCTTAAATTGAGGATTACCAGTCTGAATATAAAGGAGAGGTGTTCTTGCTTATCTTGATCCTGCAATTTGCATTTTGAACTTTGTGACTCAGTACATATGCAACCAAACATTTAATATAGGATTTAATTGGGGAAGTCACAGCACACATACTTTGAAAAGTCAAGGTGACCTTTAGTGTATCCTACTGAAATTACATTCTTGGATTATCAGTTTAAAACAAGTACTACAGATAAAATAAATGTGTTCCTAAAAGTACCTTCAAAATCCTCTTCTGCAAATGTTGATATTGAATATTCATCGTCAACTCCCTAAATATTTGAATATTTGCTCAACTTCTAGGGTTGTTGTCTCCAGCTGGTGTCCCTCTGTTAGTGGAAGTTTCTTTGATGGAGGCTTCCATAAGCAGAATGTCTCCTATTTGATACAATTTGACTCTTCCCAGCTCACTTTCTTATTGCTTCTCTCCTCTATGTTGCTCTTCCTCTGCTGTTCTGTATTATTCTTTCCTTGGTACTATGGACATTATTACACCAGCCTCCTTTTCGCAGCAGCTGCGCTAGTGAAGCAAACAGGAACATACCAGTTTTGAAGCCAAAACTATTGCACCTCCTCTTCACTTGTGTGAGTTTGCTGTGATTATGCTGGTTTGGCAATTTCTGTTCTATCACTCCAACTCTGTACCCAGCCACTCAGAATATTCATGGCTTTCTTTCTTTTTTTCTTTTTGCAGTGATTGAATAATTATGGGGAAATGTTTTAAAAAAATCTTGCCCCCATAAGTATTAAAACACAGCAAAAAAGGGGGGGAGAGAGAGAGAAAGGCATAGAGAAAAAGCAATTTTCATCAGCGTAGAATAGCAAGGGGGAGCAAGGAGAGAGGAGAGGAAGTCAGGTGCCCCCTATGCCCTGTGACTTCCTTCAAATTGTTACTGTCACAGAAGTATCTTATTGCACAGAGGGAGATGCTGCCATAGTAGTGATATCAAGAGCTATTGACAAGTTTTCCCCATCAATGATAACATGCGCTACAGAAGCAGATGAACAGCAAGACAGCAACGAGATAGAAATGACATTGTGTGATAAGTAAGAGCCACATCTGCTATTATCTTGCTGCAATTCCAGAATACAAGCCTTGTGTGATAATGCCCTATGGCACTGGCTCTTTTTCTCCACACAGCTTTCCCTCTGCTCTGTTGCCCTTAGTCCTTTTTTCCTCACCTTGGTTACCTTCTTCCTTTCTGTCTTCAGCTACTGTGCTTTTAAAATGACCACTTTTTGGCAGCCCCACCTTGCATTGTTAGACTTGCTGCTCCTTATCTTACTGCCAATCAGGGCAGCTTAGATGTTGCCAGTTCCCACTGATGAGGCCATCAGCAGAGCTGGTGACTCAAAACCATTCCAGATCAATTGCACCACTACATCTTGGGAACCAAGTGGCCCTGATTTGTCAGTGGCAGCTGGCAACCAACCTGACTCCTTGCTGACTCAGAAAATGAGAGCAGAACTCTTTGAAAAAGCATCAGATTTTTAGTACTTGTCTATTTAGCTACAGCAGAATCAAACATATTTTGTAGGCAAGAATTATGTGAGCTGGTCACATTTTGAAATCTGCTTTTAAAACCTGAAAATTACTGTTAGTTATACAGCACTTGGTCAGAGTATTCTAATAACTGAGGTTCAAATTACACATTAAGAAGAAAGAGTATTCCCAATTATTGACCTGTTTCACCTCCCACAATGAGATTTCCCCAGTGATAATTAACTCAGCAATCAGGCTGCCAAATTACATCTGTGTTTACCTTCAGATGACCAATCACAAAACAAAGTATGCTAAATGTAAAATCTATAGGTGAGGAAAATTAGATGTTATGACAAAGATATCTTTCACCACATTAGACAGCACCTTTTCTAAAGATGTGGTCAGTAATTCATTTAGTTTGTCTCTAAACACTGACAATTTGAGTTATGCCTTGACTGCCAAGATGCAGCATTCCTTCAAACCATTAGAAGCCTTATCAGTGCCTGTGGATTTGCTATCAAATTGAGTATTGTATTCACTTAAATGACGCCTGCCAACAAGGTTGTGTGAATTACCACAAAATGTTTTCACACTCTTTTGAACTGTGATGCTTCAGCAAAAGCTAATTTATTTACAGTTAGCTGAGGATTTGATATTTTCCATCAAAACTTCTGCCAAGAAATTTTCTTAGGGCTAACACTATTTGAAGTTTCAAGTGTTGTTGACTGTTTTGGAGGAAATTTGCAAATAAGTGATATTTGAGCTATGAGAGCATGGCAAAGTACTTGCCTGCTACACTGAATATTTGCACTGGTTCTCAGGCTTGGGAACCAGAGGAAGGGTGTTCACTGTTTGCTATCTTACTGGAATATTCCACGAGCCTCAGTTGCTGATATTCCTTGGAATTGTGTTCTATATGACTCCAGTTATGGTAATCCTAAATAAATACAAATCTCATGTAGTCTAACCATTTCTGTAATTCTGATCCTCTTATTCAATACCTGCTAATGGCTATTGCTCCTGAGACGCTCATATAATGTCGCTCAGCATATTAATTGTAGAGCTGACATGGTTGTCAGAACAAGATGCTCTAATCTGAGAGAGAAAGGGAAAGGAAAATTTCAAAGTCAGCAGATTTTAAAAGGACAGAAGTACAAAGAGAAGAGTCCCTCAGATATTCATGTTGGAGGAAAAGTTAATTTTGTCCTTTGTGTTTAGAATGGAATATAATGTTCTAAATCATACTGGAGGTGGGATATTGACATCCAAATGTCATTTCTATCATAAATGGATTGTATGTGATTCATGTAAGGGACTGATGTTTCAATATAGTAGTTCATCTAATTGTGTTGTTTGTTTGTTTGTTTTTTTAGTTATACATCATTAGCTTTTTTCAGACTGTCTTGTGATAATAGGTGCTGTGAGGTGCTGGGTCCCGTGTTAGGGAAAAGGCGGCATATAAATAAAATAAATAAATATCTGGCTTTCATAAAGTCATTGTCTTTAAACTTCTGTTTTCTAAACCTGCTTAAATTATTTAAAATGAAATAAGGCACTTGGCTCTCTTAAAGTGTGTGTGTGTGTGCATGTGTGTAAACATGATCATTCATGACACTTTCACATTCAAATACTTGGTTTCCTATAACTTTCCTGTTGCAGGATGACGTGCTTTTTTATTGCACAACCAGCTTTTGACAAATCTAATGTTTGCCAGGTCTGCCTGCAGTCTTTTGGGGAGGGTGGGATTGTGATCCTAGTGAGAACTGGCATCATTGTCCTCAAGGTATCCCTACTCAGGTACCTCACTTCGAAAAAGTTAGGAAAAATGCACGCACACAGAGGTCTTATCTTATCTCTTTTGAAATCAGGAACTCTGTACAAATAAGAAACTGGAAATCCCATACTTGTATTTTACTGTTTATTGTTTACCTGTTCAATTGAAAACAACTGAAATAACCAATAGTCCATAAATCCAGATTTGCTGTGCACCTCGGCAATACTGGCTGAGTCCCATATGAATGGTTTTCTCTCATTTCTTGTCTGGGCACAGCAGTTCTAACTGTGCTTATTAAAGTGAATCCTATTCATTTCATATAAAGAAACATCCTTAAGCCTGCACATTTTGCCAAGTGACAGGAGTAGCTTCTCATTTACTTTTGACAGTATAAATTAGGCCCTTTTATTTCGAAACCTAGGAATATCTTTGAAAGCTGCAAAGAGCTTATTTTATGTTTTGGGGAAGTGTGAATACAGCTTTCCTAGCTGTGCCTCTGAATACAGGGCTTGCATGGCTATGTCTCTGAATGCAATTTTCAGTGAGTGAAAAGTTGGCATGTTCCACTTTATGCCTTACCAAAAACAAAACAAAACAAAACAACAACAACACAGAGATGAAATGTGTAAGTGACTCATTACTAGAGTTAGACATCTGATTTATTTGATGGGTTGTAGATTTAAGATAAATAATTCAATACAGTTCCTCAGAGGTAGGGTTGCTAGGCTGAATGAGAGAGGACATCCATATCTTGAATAGTTAACAGATCCTGGAGAAGGAATATATAGTGTAATTTTCACCAGATAGAACCACACACCCTCTCCTCCCTCACTGTCCCAAAGCCCACCTTTTAGATCAGTGATGGCGAACCTATGACACGCACGTCAGCACTGACACGTGTAGTCATTAGGGGTGACACACGGCCGTACGCCTCCTCCCCCCCACCTGCAACCTCACCACCCTCCCTAAAGTGGTGATCAACCACCACTTTAGGGAAGGTGGGAGAGTGGAGGAAAGTGGTGGGCGGGGCTATGAAACCCCGATCGCCACTTTAGGGAGGCAGAAGGGTGGAGCCTCCCTCCACCTGGCCACCCCCACGAGGCCTGCCATGCTTCCCCAGAGCCGCCTCTGAAAGGCTGGGTAAGGCGGTGGGCAGTTGGACGGGCCTCTTCCCAAGGGGGCTCCGAGGCTTTGAAGCCCTGGAGCTGCCTCAGAAAGGCCGAGGAAGCTGGTGGGCAGGTGGGCGGGAATCTCCCCAGAAGATCTGAAGCCCCGGAGCCGCTTCGGGGAGGCCAGAGAAGGCAACGGGAGGGTGGGAGAGAGTCTGGCTGGCCTCTCCCTGGACTTCCCGAAGGATTGAGAGCCCCATATAGCCTCTTCGGGAAGGTTGGGAGGGGTGGAGGGACCGCGGTGTAGAGGTGTTTCAGCCACCCCTACCCTCCCAAAGCCGCATTTAGAAAGCTCAATAGCGGCTTTGGGAAGGGCGGGGCAGGGGAGCTAAAAAGTGCCTTTCCCGTCAATTCCCTGCTGTCCCGGGGCTTGGCTCTCTCCCCCCCAATGAAGCCAAGCCCCAGGAGAGCGAGGAGTTGAGCGCCTGGCATACTCAGCAAGCACTCCATTTAAATCAGCTCCTCTCCCTTGAGTGGGCGGGAGAGACACTGATTTAAATGGGGTGCTTGCTGAGCAAACTGTGAATAATCAAAACTGCGAGAGTGAAAGCTGCGAATGTGGAGAGGCAAGTGTATACATTTATGTTATTTAAACAATATATATCACGAAATAATGTTTTTTTCTCAAAGTGACACACCACCCGAGTTATGCTCAGTTTTTTGGTGAAGTTTGACACACCAAGCAAAAAAAGGTTGACCATCACTATTTTAGATGCTTCATCGACCTCTGCCAACCTGGCCATTTACTGGCCAGTTGAGAATGGGTGGTGGGTGGCAAAGAAGCGTCCAAATATGTGTCCTATAGTTGGCTGCCAGGCAATGAAATGATTTTCTGAGACCTCTGGAGGATTCTTGTGAAGTTGTGGAGGATGCCTGTGGCTGTGCCTCCAGCCAGAGGAACAAAGCACGGTGCTTCTCCATCAATACCATCACCCTGCTCCCCATTGGTGGGTTGAGGAGGGAGTGAGGGAGGAGACATCACATAGTTCTACCAGGACCAACTTTATGTTATGTCATAGGCTTGTCTATATGGTCAAAATAATCCTAACAGGATGTGAATAGAAGGTGATCCATTCATACAGACATTCGCATCAACACATGTCATTTGGAAAGGGGGCAGCCAAATCCACCTGAAAGTCCATGTGGGAAGCATCTGGGGCTTCGATCAGATTTTTTGAAAAGCTCCATATGACATGTGAATGTGCAATCGTTCAAACATTTGCATTCGTGCAGATATGAACAGGAAGCATAATCTGATTGGTTGGACAAGCATGGGGGCATAGCTAGCAAACAGGGAAGGTGCCTGGTGCTGCCATGTTGGATTTTCAGCTAAGCAATGGTCAATAAAACAGCGATCTTATACTCTCTCTTTTTTTCTTCTTTGTAAATACAAAATATTGCATGTGTGCACTATGTTAAACTGTTTTTTTTTTAATGGTGGCGGCAGATTTAAAATAGTGAGTAAATCACTTGTGGCTGCCATCTTGGCTAGGGGTCATGCAGAGTTTAGGGGGGTTGTTTTGACTGTGAAGACAGGTCGCATCATTGCAAATGGCTGCTTTTTTGTAGGCATTTGTAATTCCCCCCCCCTCATATAGACAAGCCCTTACTGCTCCAGGATCTGGTAACTATTAAGGATACAGGAGCCCTGTCCCATATTCAACCTGATAACTCTTGGGGTTGGGGATGGGTGGGATTTCCTTGTCTTTGAAGCCTAAATTGGTATATCACACAGTTTAGTTCCTCAAATGTGTGTGTATGTGTGTGTGTGTGCGTGTGTGCGTGTATTCAGGGACAGAAGGTTGACACTATAGTGCCAGTCCAATGGCACCTCCTTCTCTTACCCCCTTCCCTTCCTCCCTCCCTGCCCACAGAACTGCAAAGACACAATTTCTCTGCCAGCAGGCAAAGACCTTTTTGTTTAGATAGGGCCCTGGCTGTTCACTGACTGTAGCAGAAGGATCTTTTAATGGGACATGTTGTATGTTTCACTTTTATGTTGTAAATGCCTTTTAAACTGTTTTGAATTGGTGTCTTTGATTGTTTATGTAAGTCTTTTAAAACTTTTGTCCTATGCATTGTTTTAACCTTTCACTGTAAACTGCGGTGGGTTTCACATTGGGAGAGGTGGGATATAAATGAATTAAATAACTATAATCTCCAGCAGTTTCCCAACCCTTCAGAGCAGATTTCTGGGTTGCACAGGGATCCACAGTAGCAAGAGTATTATATTGCTTCCTTTTGCTTTTAACCATTCTGAGCACTGAATCCTGCCCAATGTTCACTTATAGGAGAACAGAATGTGTTTAATGAGTGGGGAGAAAGAAGGTGGCAGAATCAGAAGAGTGAGGCGCTTGAGGAATAGGATAGAAGTAACATTGTGGAACCTGGGAAACTCACCTCAAAATTGATCGCCTACTCATAATGAAGACCTGGTGTAGCATAAGGCACTGAGCGTGATGAGGCTAAGGGATGCGGAGCTACAGATAAATGGGGAAGGTTGAGAAGGAAGTACTCCTCTAGCTTTCCCAGGTGAGGGGGGAAAGAGGGATCATACAGATGAGGGGGTGTCCATGCATGCTGGACTTGATAGGCCTTTGGTTTAATCCAGCAGAACTCTACTTAATGATTGTAGGTCATTTCTTCCCTGCCCTTCTTACCTCATGGCTTTACCAAAGAGAGAAATAAAAAGAAGAGAAGATTAAGATATATTTTATTATTGTTATTATTATTATTATTATTATTATTATTTCTATCCTGCCCCTCTGCAATGCAATCGGGGCGGCTTACAGTATAAAACTCCATAATTACATCAATACCCTAACCCACCCACCCCTTCAAATAATATTAAATTAGAAAAGATTTAAAAACATACAATAATTAAAATAGAAAAAAAATTCAATGGCAGCTCAAAGGGAAAAAGACAGCCGAATCTTTAGGCCAGGATAGTTGTTCAGGAAAGGCCTGCCGGAAAAAATCTTGATAGCATTTTTAAACATTTACCAATGTTTCATCCTCCCCAAGGAATCTTTAGAGCTAAAAGATTATCCTTTCATGATGCTATACCTGCATGCTTCTTCACCTTCCTAATCCTACTGCTTTTTTTGTGGGACAGATATTTAAAGAGTCTGCTATCTGACTCTTTTACACCCTGTATACATGCCTGTAGCATAGATGGACCTACAAAATCAGCCCTGATAATTCCTATGCCTCCTACCTCTTGCTCTTCTTTTAGCAATATCGTCATTGGTGAACAGGAAGAAAGGGAATAACTTCCAACTGTCCCAGGTTGGCATGGCCAATCCCAATTAATCCTTTGTTGTTCCAATTTTTCAGTGGCTTTTAAAATGGCCCAGTTTCTCTCATCTCCTACCACTTTCTCCCTTTGTCTTTAGCTGACTTTAGTTGCTGAAAACTGAGTTCAAAGTGCAGATGTAGGGAGAGGAGAGAGGGGAAGAGGAGGTGGAGTCTTGCCCTTCCCAGTTGGCTCAGGCAAAAGCAAGCTGTGGCAGCTTCTCTTACCTCCTGTGTTCTTCCTCATTAGTAACTTTTGCCATCTTGACCTCATTCTGCTGTTACTTGGACACATGAGTCCTGTTTATCATCTACAAAATGTTGGAAGTTATGAAATGGAGGTAAACCTCCCCCATCTTTCACTCTAGGATCACTCAGAGAAAAAAAAATGATAACATGTGGGGTCAAGATAAAGAAGTATGATGAAACAGCAGCTTGGAAACATTGATTTTTGGACTCCAATTCCCAGACTCACCCAGCCAGCACAGTAACTGAGAAAGTTACTTTTTGGACTGCAACTCCCAGGATCCTGTCAGGGTAGCACATTGGTACCTCTGAGAGTATCAAGAGGACCAGGCAGAAAAAGTTGTTGTAGTGGAGTTGAAGAAATCAGGCAAAGAAATAAGCACAGACTTGTGTCTAAACTATCTCTCTTTACTAAAGCTTATTGTAGTGATATTTACAATGAGTCTGAGACTCCTAGCATACCAACTACATATCACAGAACAATGTACAGTGCAATCCTGTACTGTACATCCCAGACTGAAAACACACATTCTGTGGGCAAAATCCAAGTCAAGTGCAGAACAGAGACAGTGGAGGTGGTCTAGTTATACAGTACAGATACAATACAGTCATGAATTATTCAGTTCTCACACACATTTTCCCATACAAGTAAGACTTCTTCCTTCGCATGATCTTCCCACGCCTCTCTCCCAGACATAATCTAGATATGCTTGCCAGCTGCATTTAGCCCACTCATTGCTGGCCCCTGCAGGCTGTAACATACCATACCATGCCAGCTCTTTCCAGCATACAGGTTATACATACCAGAATATACATACCAGATTGTATATTCTATCCTTGTTGCCCACACAGAAGCAGCTCTGCAGCGCCTAACACCCTGCTTTGCAACAGCTGCAGAGCTGTTTGGGCTGGAAGTCAACCTGAAGAAAACAGAAGTTCTTTACCAGCCTGCACCAAAGGACGAACACCACCATCCCCACATTGCCGTCGGCAACTCTGTGCTCAAGTCTGTTCAGCAGTTCACCTACCTGGGAAGCATCATCTCCTCAGATGCCAAGATTGACAAAGAGATCAATCACAGATTAGCAAAGGCATATACTGCTTTTGGAAGACTTCACAAAAGAGTCTGGAGCAATAAACACCTGAGGCAAAGCACAAAAATCAGTGTGTATAGAGCCATTGTACTGTCTATCTTCCTTTATGGACCTGAATCATGGGTCACCTATCGCCACCACCTAGGACTCCTTGAACACTTTCATCAGCGCTGTCTATGCACAATCCTAAATATACACTGGACTGACTATGTGACAAATGTTGCTGTCCTTGAGCAAGCAGGGAACACCAGCATTGAGGCATGCTATTGAGAACACAGCTGCGCTGGGCAGGGCACATATCTAGGATGGAGGACCATCGCCTCCCAAAAATACTACTCTACAGTGAACTCGCCACGGGTCAGCGTAAGAGGGGTGCTCCAAAAAAGCGATACAAAGATTCTCTGAAACAACATCTCAGGCTCGGCCAAATTGATCACCAACAGTGGTCCGCTCTGGCCTCACATCGGGAGGCATGGAGATGCACTATCCACAATGCTGCAGCCTTATTTGAGAACTCACGCCAAACAAGTCTTGAAGAGAAACGACAACGCAGAAAGAATCACAACCCAAAAATATCACCCAAGGAGACCTTCTGCTGTGCTTTCTGCAACCGGACTTGTTTATCTCGGATTGGCCTTTTTAGTCATCAGCACGGGATGAGTCCTTCCTGAATCTTCGTTTGCGAAGAAAAGCCAGAGATATCCCATCACCTTAACAAATCCTCCAGCCAACATGTCCAGAGGCCACACTGGCTGGGAGAGTCTGTGAGTTGTAATCCAATAGACTAACTTTCCCAAACTCTCCATAAAAGATTGGAGCCTCCTCCTGTTCTTTTGTTTCTCTTACTTGCCATGTCAGTCTTTCTGATAGTGCCAAATTCCAAACCTTCTTATACCATAGGTCTAAGCTAGGTGCTATAGGATTCTTCCAGTTGCTGGCAAATGACCTGCCTGGCTGCTAATAATGGAAAGGAAAACAAATCCTTATGTATTATAGAATAGAAAGATAATATCTTTGAGATAACATGGTTCATATTGGTTCACATTTATTTCTTATGTAAGCCAGGAGTGCTTACTACCAGCTTCAACTGTTACGCAAGCTGCACCCCTTCCTAGAGTTGGAAGACCTAAAGATGGTAGTGCACGCTCTGGTAACCTCAAGGCTTGATGTTTGCAATGCGCTGTACATTGGGATGCCTCTGTACCACGTTCGGAAACTTCAATTGGTTCAAAACATGGAAGCCAACTTAGTCACTGGTACACCCAGGAGTGATCATATTACACCAATATTAAAATCACTCCACTGGTGGCAAAATACTTTCTGGGCAAGGTATAAAGTGTTGGTTATTACCTTTAAAGCCCTACATGCTTTGGGTCCAGGTTACCTACAAGATAGCCTTCTCCTGTATAATCTGCCCTGTACACTTAAGTCCTCCCAGAGACATTTGTCAACTGTCGCCCAGAGGACTTTTTCTTCAGCTGCCCCTAGACTCTGGAATGGCCTGCCAGAAGAGATACAACAGCTGAATACACTGTCAGATTTTAAAATAGCATTAAAGACCAGTCTCTTCTGGTAGGCCTATCCAGATAATTTTAAATTATGAATTTTAAACTGTGTATTAATTGTTTTAAAATGTATTAGTCTTGTTTTTAAATTGATAAGTTTTAATTGACATGTGTTTTTAACTAATATTATGTTTATGTGTTGATGTTTTGTTCCCTGCCTTGAGCCACAGGGAGAGGTGGGTAAGAAATAAATGTTGTTGTTGTTGTTGTTGTTGTTATATCAAACCAAGGAAGAAAGAATCTATTTCCCACTGACCCATGGTTCTATCTGGAATGGATTAAACCAATAGAACAAATGATTTTAAAGGGATTCGCCTTACATTTTAAGACCATGAAAATATAATGTATATCTTATGTAACTATTGTCATGTTTTGTTGGTCTATTTTTTTAATGTTAATATTTGTGTGTTTTTTTTAATAAAATAAAAAAGAAAAGATTGGCGCCTCCTGCTCCTAGAACAACCTGCATTGTGTCCATGATTTTTGTAAGAATTCAGATAGTGTTTCCCGTTAACTGCTGGACTGACACATTTCCTATTGTGGAACTGCACTGCCAAAAGGTGGAGCAGTGACTTCATCCAGCTAAAATATTTGGAGGCTCATATTTTCATAACACTAAATGAAGGGACACTTATTTGCAAGCATTTCTCCTAGCATGATTTATTTTCTGCAAAAGAACAATGCACATTTCTGGTACTGATTTGTGAAGGCTTTAAACTATTCCTAGCTGTACAGGATCCAAATGAAATTGCTCCGCCTACTTGTCTGAATCACAGTATGTGCTGGTCATTCTGATAAGTACAGTTGTCCCTTCATATCTGCTGGGGTTTGGTTCTAGGACCCCTTGTGGATACCAAAATCCATGAATACTCAAGTCCCATTATATGCAATGGCATAGCAAAACGGTGTCCCTTATATAAGATGGCGAAATCAAAGTTTGCTTTTTGGATTATTCTTTTTTAAGAATATTTTCAAGCTGTGGATACTTAAATCCATGGATACCAAATCTGTGCATATGGAGGGACAACTGTAGTACCAAAGTGATGCTATAAAGATATTACAGCTAAAAGTAGGCTACTTAAGAGAATGGCCTTTCATATATGGCAGCAACTTTCAGTTAGGCTCTGAGCTTTCATTATAAACCAATAAGACTAAATGGGGAGCTTAAAGCTTCCCAATATGTTTTGCAGCTTGTTTTCTCTTAGGGTGTTCTCATAAAATGATACTAAGAAAGCTTTTCAATCTTGAATGGAACACTTCTGGATATTTCTACTATGTAGAGAGAGTAGAACAACAAGACAGCCATTTTTTTTTTAAGGCAATACTTTCTAGCATACCCACCTACTCGCATAAAAGATTTGTTAAAAGGAAATTTAAAAACCATTGCCTTTGGTGTATTAGAAAGCAGTCTGGTATTTTGGAAAATACACTTTTAAAAATAGGAACCAGTCCTATGTTTTCCCCTTTCTACTGCACTGCCTCTTACATCTCTTGGAACACATGCTTTCTGCTACTGCTCTTTTTTTAAAAATATATTTTTATTAATTTTATAATCATACATTATATTATCCAATCAATAGTTAGTATAACACATAAAATTACTATAAACATCACAATTTTTCTATTAACTAATTTCAAAAGTTAACATAGATTCTTTACTATAATTCTATTCAAAAATATTAATTCCCCTACCCCCCCCCTCAGTGCTCCCCTTCACCGGAGCCATTATCCCTTACCTAATCTTTCCAGAATCTCTTCTCATGGAGGTAACCTCCCATCTTTTGTCTGTAATACTTTTTTTAACAAATACTTTCCAAATTTTATCAAAGTCACTTTCTTTCCAACTTCCTCTTCTTACTTTAATTCTACATGTTAACTTATCATTTATTGCCATCTTCCAAACTTCTTTATACCACTCCTCTATTTGTACATTTATTTGCATTTTCCAATGCCTTGCTATAATTAATCTTGCTGCCATTAATAAATTTGTTATTAAATCCTTTTCTGCTTGGTTCCCATTCTCTCCATTATAAATTGACATCAATGCTATGCTCGGTTTCCTTTCTATATTTCTATTCAGAATATTCTCTATTTCTATAAAAACCATTTCCCAAAACTGCTGTACAAATTTACAATTCCACCACATATGCATATATGTACCTATTTCTTGACAACCTCTCCAACAATATTTAGAGTTATTCTTATCTATATTATGCAATCTTGCTGGTGTCAAATACCATCTCCATATTATTTTATAATAATTTTCTTTTATTTGTATCGACATATTTTTTAGATGTCTTTGTTTCCAAATCTTATCCCATTCATGATCTCCAATTTTTTGTTTCAAATCTTCCTCCCATATTCTCCTTAAATATTCCCCTTTGTCTTTTTTCCCTTATTTTTTATCAATATTTTATATAATTCACTTGTAATAACTTTCATACTTTCATTATCATCCCTCTTTTCACCTTTTTTCACCAAATTTTCAAATTTTGTAAATTCCCTTGTTTCTTTATGATTCTTTTTCCAATTTTTAATCCATTGTTCTAACTGTATGCAAGTAAACCATGAAATTTTCATTCCACATAATTTCCCTCTTATACTCCCTTTCTCATTCATTCATCCATCCTATCCATCCCTCTATTTTATCTAGTCCTCTTTTCTTTAATTCCTTTCCCATTTTTTCCTTCAAATTATTTGGGAATTTTTTTCCCATTATAACCGGTGTTAATACTGAATCAATAGGCAAAAATTCTCTCTTATATTTATACCATATTTCCCATATATTTTGCAGAAATGGATTCTCAATTCCTTTAATTTCCTTTTTTGTAAAATTATCAAAAAATATGTTCCATATTCTCTTTTCTATTCTCCCTGTTTCTATCTCTAACCATTCTAAATCCCCCTGTCCTACAATTCCTTCTATAACATATCTCAATTGATTAGCTTCATAATATCCTTTTATTTTGTGTTATGGGAATACAATTGATCTATTAATCCTCTAAACCTCTTCCCCATTCCAAATTCTTTCAGTATTATTTTTAATGGTGGCCATTCCACACAGTCAAATGCTTTAAATATATCTAATGCTAATATCCCTGCTTTTACTTTTGTTTTGCCAATTATATGTATTTTTTTAACACCCTTCCTATTAAATTTGACATTTGTCTTCCTTTCACAAATCCACATTGGTCCTTTAATATATATCTACACATACAACTATTCATTCTCTTTCCCTTTATTGCTGATAATAACTTTGCATCTTGATTTATCAATGATATAGACCTGTATGATCCCGGGTCCAACAAATCCTTATCTGGCTTTGGTATCAATATTATCAGTGATTGTTGCCATGATGGAGGGACTTTGTCTCCCATTATTATATTATTATATAATTCTAATAATTTAGGTATCAACTTCTTTTTAAATACTTTATAATAATCTGGTCCTAACCCATCCATTCCTGGAGCTTTCCCACTTTTTAAATTGTTTATTGCTTCTTCTACTTCCATTTTCGTAATTGGTTTTTCTAATAAATCCCTATCTTCCTCTTCTATTTTAATCTTCCAATTTTCCCCTACATATTTTTCTATTTGTTCCACTGATTTATTCCCTGACTGGTACAGGTCTTTATAAAACTCCTCAAAAAATTTTAGTTTTTCCTTCATTGTTCTACACATTTTACCTGTTTTATTTCTAATCCCATTTATCATATTTTGCTACTCCTCTTACCTTGTGGTTCTTGCCTTTAAATTTGATTCTTATTCTTACTTTAAATGTACCTGTTTGACCTTGCTGTCCTCTGGAAGGCAAATAAACAGGTCAGCACTGGTTACAAGAAATTATGGGAAGATATTTGGGCCCTTAAGATTCATTACTTGAGACTTCCAGGTGAAGAATGATGGCAGGGTTATGTCCCAGCGAGATGCTCCAAAGCAGGGAAAACTTAAGTGGCAAAATTGCTGGCTAGGAGGCAAGTTATGTTCTAATCATGAGCACTCCCCAGCTTGGCATAGGTTACAATACCCTTTGCTTTTATACCCTTAAGCTTTGACACAGTGCTACATAGTCATCAGAGTCAGACAAATTGTGCCTGCCCCATTTTGCAGCAAGCCACAGCTTCTAGACAATTAGGCATGGCCCCTGTATCCCTATAGCCAATGTGTGGATGCATTTGCCCATGCCAACTCTGTTCTCAAGAGCTTCCCTGCATTTGTGGGAAGAGGGCAGTTGTATAAATTTGTGCCTTGGATTGTTTTCCTCTGGCTGCACTCTGTATCTTAAGGGAAGCGTCTACCCATGCCCGTGAGGGAAGGCTTCCCCACAGCGATGGGAAGGACTAGCCCTGTAACTCTGTGCCTTAGAAATTTATCACATGGAGCCAAAATTGTAGAATTACAGTGGGATAGCAGCATGAATGGCTTCCCGTTATTGCATAACATCATCATCCTCCTGTGGTCCATGTGTGCTCTGTTAATTGCACATAATTTTTCATTCATGGGCAAAAGCCGTGAGTAGCTGCCAATAGCTTTCTTCTCATGGTATTGACAAGCATGTGATAATTCCATTCAGCTGTAGTTCCAATATTACAGCATGAATGGGCATTTCTCCCTCTTTCCCCCCTCTCCATTCCCAATGAGAACACATAATTAAACTTCCAGGGGAGAGTGTGAAGAGGACCTCCAGGATGCTCTTTTAATGAACCGTTGCCTTTTCTTGAAACATGTTTTTGTTTCTTTAATTGTTAAGTTGTGAATTTGTTGATTTTTTTTGTGTGTGTGTTAATTTGTTGGTTTGGGGTGTATCTAATGGAAGTGGTGTCTTCTCATGAGAACAGCCAAAATCTCACCCATGCAAAATTGCGGAAGTAGGAGGGAAAAAAATTAAGATGTATGCGCAGGCCATCTCGAAGTATTAACACTCTGTCATGGAGAGGCAATGTGAAAAAAATGTTACTATAGCACAAGCTTCAATCCCATTCTTAAAACGCTAGTAGGTGGTTGTGTGATCTTCCATCAGCGGTATTGTTGCATGATTATGTCGGTGTACAATAATTACTATAACCATGCCACTATGTTTCCACTTTCCTCAATTGTGGGATTACGGCATTTTTAGGTGCACATGTGATAAAGTCCTTAGACTACTCCCCATGGCATAAAACATTTCCCTACGATCTCTTCAGGGAGGTATCAGCCTATTCCATTCCGTAAAAGAGAGGGAAGTATCAGCCCTAAAACCCTGTCTTTCAGACAATTCTCCTGTAGCATCAAACTTTATCAGCTGCAAGTCTGTGTGCTGGTTGAGAAACTTAGTAACAGGCAAATAATACTGTAGGCTTCAAATACATTGACACTTAAATTAATAAAAAAACAATTCATGTGTTTCAAAAAGTAAATAGCCTCAAGGCTCATACATCAGTATACATGCCACATTTCAATTGCTGAGATTTCTTTCCTTCTCTTGGAGCTATTGCTATAGCAGACTTCCCCTTTAATGACTGTAGATATGTGAGTTTGAGAACATTGGCAGCTGCTGAGGATGCTTACAGGTTTCCATGTTTCTTTCATATTCAGTTGCCTATCTCAGTTTCCACTGTTTGGTAATGTTTATCTGAAGCATTTCCAACTGTGCATGCAGTATGATAAAATACAAAATGCACATATTATTTTGCTCCTTTTCCCTCTCCCTTTGCATGTCCTTTTTAGTATCTTTAGTCACTTGCATCTAAATGATCTTTATTCCCCCTCCTCTGTGTATCATCCGCAGTCAGGTTGGAGCAGTAAAAGAGCTTTCTCAGTGGCCACATGCACAGTATGGAATACTTTGTCCCATGAGGTTTGGGCAATGAAATCTTTCTTGTCCCAGCAAGCAAATGAGGTTTTATATGGGTGAACCCTGCTAAGAGCTTTTTATCTGCTGAGCCTGATTTTATATTGTTTGGTTTTTATAGTGTTGTTTTATTATGGATTGTGGCATGTTGATTGCTGTAAGTCACTCTGAGTGATGTGACTGCATTAGAAAGATGGGATATAAATCTTTGGGTGAATAAATAAACACCAGGCAAGCCTTAGTTTGAGGAGTAATTGACAGTGAGGAAAGAGGGGCTGTCAGTGGGAAGTGAAAATTATAATTTGGAGGATGTAGCTTTCTTTTGTGGGCAGTTTTAAGCACTCTCAACTGCCTTACATGGTCAGGCTAGGCTATAATGGGCCCATATCCTACATTTTCATGGTTCCTTAATGCTCTTTCTGGGGAGGAAAAAAAGGAGGAAAAAAGTTAAGCCTGAGACTGAAAAAGAATAAAAGCTTGTTTTTTACAAGACCGCATGCTGAGAACATATCCTGGGAGAAATATTTTTCATCTCCTTAATCCTTGTATAGATGTCTTAATGTATGAAATTTTAAAATCAAAGCTAACTAGAATATTGAAAATTTCTAATTGTATTAGAGGTTTGTTTGTATTATTATTATTATTATTATTATTATTTGAGAACCTTGATTTAACTCCCAGTCCTGGAACCCAACAACTCCACAACATGATTAATATGTAGATACAGCTAAAAATACATAAGTTATGTTATCCAAGCACTTTTACACAGATCATGATGTTAACATAACTGCCGAACTAAATGATTCTTTACATTTTTAAAAATCTCATTTGATTGCCTCCTGAACCATAAGTATTCACATGTAATGGAGTGTAAATAATTCCTCTGCCAGCTGTTATCTAAATGGGATTGAGTATGAGTGGGAAGTATCATAGAAGACTGCCAATTTCTGTACTTCTCTAGAGACTCCTTTGTTTCAGATAGACTTCTGATTCTGTGCCTGATTTGATTCTGTCATTTTTTTGTAAATGGTCTGAACCCTATGGTTGGTACCAACTAGAGGAGATCCATTGGATTAGTGGAATTTTCCTGCGTGTTTCCTGAGTCTCCATTTAAAAAATGCTTTGACAGGTCTACTCTAACTGTGACTAACCAATAGGATTCAAATGTATGTGTCAGTTTGGGGGTTTGAGGTTATTTTAATTTTGTTTTACCAAAATTCTGTGTGTGCACACATAAGTCGTTCCTTCCAGCATTTCATGGATGAAAACCAGGACACATGAGTCTTGTCAAGATGGCAAAGTTTTTAAAGAAGAAGAACACACCAGCTAGGAGGGGCTGCAGCAGTTTACTTTTTCCTGAGCCTACCTCTCATCTCACAGCCACCCCCATGAGTTAATTGAGTGCAAACTACTTTCACACTTTGAACTCATTTTCAGCAACTGAAGTAAGCCAAGGATAAACTTGGAGGGGGGGGGGAGTGAGAGGAGGTGAGAGAAATTGGGCCATTTCAAAAGCCACTGAAAAAGTGGACAACAGAAGATGAAACAGGACAGTCTCTGTCAAATTGGGACAGTTGTAAGGAAGGCATGACTTTAAACATCAACAAGGAGGAGGTGCAGCATTAGTGAAATCCACTTTCCTAAGCAGAGTACTTACTGTAGACATAAAAAAATGTGATTAGAGAATAATTACTAGGGGAGGGAGAAGGCACAGCACCCTTGCGAATCTACAATCAATTCACTTTTGATGATGTACTTAACTTTCAGAATGTGCTCATTAGTGGCTTGCGTATATGACTGAACAAGACTGAACAATAATCTTTTCAATCGTCTTAGAGAGAGTCAGACTCACAGGTACAATCTAGAGTTCAAATATTCTTTACCCAGGGTTTTTAAAACATAATGTGGCCTGTGAGAGCTACATCTGAGCAGAGAAAGGAAAGGGGTATGTGTAGGCAGAGGTGCTTAACCCTTCCCCTTTTTCTCATTTCCCAATTCATATTAAACAGTTCCCATTCATATTTATCCAAGCTGCTTTTTTTTCCACTAGTGAAGAAAATTATATGAGGAAGAAGACACAGAAAAGCACTAAGCAGCCTTGCTCTGTATACCCTACCACTGTGTGAGGATTCAAGAGCTGCTGAAGCAATTTACAGGACTTCAGTTTGCAGGAAAGAATTGTAATGTTCTGTATAATGTGTAGTTCCAGTTTCAAAGCATATCATGTACAGTTAAAATTTCACTTCATAATAATGAATATTTGGATGGAAATGTACATCTATTAAATCAAGCTAGGGTTGCCAGAGTGAAAACTGGAGAGAGATCCCATACCTTAAATGGCTATGAAAAGGAATTTCAGAAGGAGTTGCTTGTTACATGGTTGCATGAGAAGTAACACCTGATTAAATTCCCTCTTCTGTACAACTATTAAAAGTATTGCAACTCCCTCCAGTTTTCACAGATCAGCAGTGTTCTACGTTATGACAGAAAAAGTTTAACTTCTTTATGAGTAGCCTCTCAGCTACTATTGCTGATTAAACCAGCTGGTACAGTTAAAGAAATGAGTCAATATTACAGGTATAATTTTTCTCCCAGGTATAATAGCATATTTTCTAACAGTACAAATGGCAGATTTCATGGAGGTGCATTAAATTATCTAGACATATCTGTATAATCTCATTACCAATCATATCACTCTTTATCTGATTATAAACAGATCCTTCATTTAAAGATTAGGATTCTTTCTAAAATATCTATGGATCTTCTTTGTGGTCTCTGTGAATCACACAGCTGGTTTACTCCTGCGCCTGCTACTATTCTGCTGCTATTCTGGATGGCTCTGATGGTGTACAAAATGGTGCACACTCAATGTAGTGGGTTTTTATGGACATTCCGTGTCAGCAGAACTGTAAAGGTGCATGCTCAGGACAATTTGACCTTCTGAATCTTGGTCTACCTGAGCAGAATTTCAGATGTGCTGTTATATTTCATTTGATGAAACACTTGTAACTCTGATGTTCTAAATATACAATTGGACCCCTGTATCCACACAGGTTTGTTTCCTGGACTTAGCAGTATATACTGGAAACCATGGATAACAGTGAACCCTATTAAAATAAAAGACTGCTGGTAAAAACATACCATACAGTTGCATTGGAGGACCCAGAAGATGTCTAGAGAGAATGCCTCTCTAGGCATTTTCAAGTACAGCTCTATGGTATGTGCCCCTATTTTGTTTCCTGAAGATAACTGAAACCACAGATATTGGTTCTGCAGATACGGGGGTCCAACTGTATGTTCAGTCACCACTTGCTTGGTTTTTACAATTCACATGCTTATCTTAACATTGGAATAGCACCTGTACTAATCTAGTAATAGAAAAATAACTCAATAAACAGGGAAAAATCCAGAAAACAGTGTCTACGATCCAAAGAGATGATTATCCACTCTTTTCAAACTACTTTTTTGAACCGCAGTTTTTCCAGATCTGTTGATTAGCATGAAATATCTTCAGTGGAAGAAGAGGGGGGGGCACCAACAGATGTACAAAAAAGTATTTCATCAATGTCTCCCCTCCCCCTCAAAAAAACAAAAAAACAAACTTCTGACTACTTATAGTGGGAGCATTGAATGGAGAAAGGTTGGAAAGCCAGATTCCCAACTTATCAGATGACAAAAGAGCACAGCCATAAAGCTTTAACTGAGAAGTAAAGCTGTGATTTAATCTAAAGTATGGTAGAAGAGGCATTGACAAATTTTCTGGCTTTATAGAAAATATCTCAGAGTATAGCAAATGTGAGTCAAAACCACTTCCAACAAACTTGAAACATATGTCTGTCTTCACCTTTAATGGAAAGGTGCATTTTTCCCCTAAATGAATTCTGTTTACTAATCAGTTGCTTTTGATTATTTTCTTAGTGGTGGTATAAGAACTGACACAGAGATACAATGCAAACTGTAACTTAAAAGACAGTGTGGTTTAAGGGCACACAGCCTGTTATTACTTTGCATGCTTTACCTTCCTTTTGCCTTCACAAGATTTAAAATGCCATTGTACTAGCAGCAGATCGAAATTTCTTGCCTTGATTGGGGTAAATAGGTTAATGGTTCTTTTCTCCTCACTGAAAGCAAAAGGACATCATGATGGTTATTGACTTTCTCAAGGTGTACTAATGCCTGATGATGCAGTTACTGGACTTGAGGTGCAATTGAATTTTAGATAAGTGTTCTGCAATATGTGTATGTGTGGCTTCAAGTCTCCTGTTGACTTATGGTGACCTCATGAATTTCCTTGGATTTTTTAAGGCAAGGAATACTCTAAGGTGTTTTGCCAGTTTCTTCCTCTGAAATATAGCCTACAGCACCTGGTATTTGTTGGTGGTCTCCCATCTAAGTGCTAACCAGGATTGTCCCTGCTTAGCTTCCAAGGTCAGACAGGATCTGGAGCCTTGGTGTAGCTAAATTTCCTGGAGAAAAGAGGTTCCTTTTGCTTATATTAAGACTTCATATTACTTACATCTGCAAATTAAAATTTTAGACAAGAATGGAAATCTTTTTTGGGTTTCCAAAGGAAGAGGTAGGTGTATGAAAATGATTGTTTGAAGTGAGAAATTTTGGAGAATGAGAGTATCATTTAGTTGAGAGGTTGCTTGTCAAACATTCCATTGCTTGAATCATAGGACTGTGTTTTGATGGGGCTTCTAAGAACCAGAGTTTAGGCTTGGCCCAGCAGCTGTTTCTGATCCAGTACTGAGCAGGTACTTTTGAATCTGATGCCAGGAGCTGTGAATCTGATGTGTTGCCACAAAATAGGGACTAGCCCCTGTTATTCAAGTAATTGCTGAGCAACATATTCCTTAGTTTATCATTCAAACCTTTCTGCAGTGGTTCCCCTTTCAAATCCGCCTTCTGTTTCCAGTCTCTGTGGCTCCTCTCATTCTGATACACGTCTCATTCCCTTCTTTCCCTATAGCTGTATTCTTTTCTTTTACTCTATCGAAAGACCTAATTTGCTACACATAGCTTCTGAACCATGAAATGTAGGGCATCATAAGATAGTACTGTATTACATTCAAGACCAATGATTTTTATTTTTTATTTTTTAGAAAATTAAAATTGGCCTCAGAGATGCTAGGATACAGACATCTATTCATCTCATTAGCAGTGGCCACCAATATAAAGATACTGATAAAACAACAAGTTTAGACTATTAGGGCTGAATTTCTTTCTTATTGTTGTTGTGTGCCTTCAAGTCATTTCTGACTTATAGCAACCCTAAGGCGAACCTATCATGAGGCTTTCTTAGCAAGATTTATTCAGAAAGGGTTTGCCTTTGACTTACTCTGAGGCTGAGAGAGTGTGACTTGCCCAAAGTCACCCAGTGGGTTTCCATGGCTGAACGGGGATGCAAACCCTGGTCTCCAGAGTCATAGTCCAATATTCAAACCACTACACCACTTCATCTCAAAAATGATTACCAGTTGCAAAAAAGCTCTGTTGCATATCTAATTGGCCTATCAAGAATGAGCCTTTGCATGTGAGAAAACCAGGGGATCACAATCATATTAGAAAAGGTACTCTAGTAGCAGGGTTTTGAAAAGGGGACCAGGGGGGATTGTGGGAGCTGCAGTCCAAAAAGTAATCCTTTTGCTGCAAGACTGTGGATTTTTAAAAAAACTGTTTTTTTTAAGCTGCTTATTTGGAGGGCTTTAAACTGAAGTTGGATGGGTATCTTTCAAGAGTGCTTTAGTTCTATATTCCTGCCTGGCAGGGGGTTGGGCTAGATGGCCCTTGTGGTCCCTTCCAACTCCAAGATTCTATATTTGCCCAAGTAAATAAATCTGGTTGCCTAACACAAGAAGCTCTCTAATATTTAAATGCTCTCCTTTCATGATTTTCACCTACATCGCTGTCTGAAATATCCTTCTATTAAATTATCAATTAAATTAAATTATCTTTGTCAATATGACACACAGCACAAAAGCACAGTAGATCTTTCAAGCAGCTGTGATTCAGTCTAAAATGCATTCTTATTTTTCCCACAGATTCAGAAACTCTGTAACTTTTATTGGATTAATTTCTACTATACAATTACCTAATAGCTGTAGCACTTCTGTAACTCCCTCCCCCACAGAGTAATTCAGATATTCATATGGAAATTTCACACAAGCTGGCTTATCAGGGCTGAGCAAAATTTTGAACAAACCATTTAATTCTTACACTTTAAATTAATACACACACACACATACTTACTTACTTACTACTGGTTTCTTTGCCTTTATTAGGCATGATCATTTGTGGCTCATACACACATTCTCATGGCATCTGAGACATCTGCAAAGTTTGGCACACATTGAGCTCAACTGATGTGAAGTATTTGTTCTGTAACCAGCTTTTCTACAAAGTTCAAGGCAGAGAGAGATTTGCATTGGAGTGGAAGAACTGGCTTACCTTCTTCCTTCCTACCATCTTGTTTATTGCATACCCTAGTGATGAATAGGCACTGGAGATCATGAGCTGTGCAACAGGATGCATTTCCTCAGATGAATACCCTAAGGAGTGTAATCTAGGCAGATATGGGCTCCCAATTTGATCAAGCTAAGGGACAGTCAGTGCTCCAAGAGCCATGGGGACTCATGCCTAGTTCTCTCAAGCCCCAGTTTGACTTTATTTTTATTTTACCTCAAATAAACACACTTCAAAATCAAATCCATAGCGATCTGTTTCATACATTAATAAATCATGTCTGTGCGGGTTCCTCCTTTTTCTCTGTAGTTTTCCATATCATCCAACATTTCAGGACATGTGTGGCCAACGACATCAGAATGTGATCAAGATGGCAAAAGTTATTAATGAGGAAGATCACATTAGTTAGGTGAGTCTGCAGCAGTTTGGTTTTGCCTGAGACTACTCTCTCCCCCCTGCTGAATTAAGTGCAAACTACTTTTACACTTTGAACTCAGTTTGAAACACCTGAAGTAAGCTGAGGACAAAGGGTGGAGTGGGAGGAAGAGAAACAAACCAGGACATTTTAAAAGCAGCTGAAAAAGTGGCATGACAGAGTATCAATTGGGACTCCCTTTACCAAATCAGGACAGTTGGGAGGTATTGTTTTGCAGGTTACCTAAAATTAGACAGGCTTTAACAGGTTAGTATAAACATATCTCAGTAAATATTTTATAGCAGCTTTGGTAAAAACAAAAAACATTCTTGTATTTCTGGAACTGAATGCTTGGATAGATACTGGACATCTTTGAAACTGTGGCCTAAATCAAAATTGCTAGTCCCAGCTAGAGTACACTTACTGAATTGATGGAACATACATATAAGTTGATGTACCATTCAGCAATTGATTCAGTTGAGACTAAAATTGGATTTAAACCTAAAAGTGTTTTGTAAAGTAGAGGAAAAGTTGCCACAAGTTAGGTCCTTAAGATGTTTGTTTACTTTTTGCTTTACTTAACATGGATTTCAAGCATTTCTATGACTTTTTGAAGTCTTCCAGATTTCATAGATATATTTATAATATAATAATATTTATATATTTTATACATATAAATAAATGTCTGGTTTCAGTAATAGCGAGCCTTTATTTTTTTTTTAAAAAAAAATTGGGGTGTGGAGGGTGGGGGACCAGTTACTGAGACTACTAACCTCAAAAGCCTTAAAATTCATCCCACCAGAACTAATTTTGAATATTTTTAATCTCACTTCAATGGAGTGGCCTATGACATAAATTTCTTGTGACCCAAACATTGTTGTGGCCCAAAACATACTGGTGACGTACATTGACATAACTTCCTGTTATTATTTGTTTATTTATTCATTCATTTATTTATATCCCACCTTTCTTCCAACACAGGATCCAAGGCAGCATACAACATTTTAAAAGCACAATACAATTTACAAACTGTTAGTACAAAAGTTTAAACACAATTAAACTAAATTTCTATTTTAAAAACACAAGTTAAAAGCAAGTTAAAAACAGCATTAAAAAACACTTAAAATGTAATAAAATACGAAGACTACAAACCTCCTCCGATTAAAAGCTGTATCTGTCACAAAACACTGAAACTGCAAATGTTTTTTAAATAAAAAGGTCTCTACCTTCCAGCAGAAAGACAGCGGGGAGGGGGCCAGCTGGATCTCCCAGCGAAGGGAGTATCATGGGCTGCAGTTCCATGAGGGGGGACTTCTGGCAAGGGATGGGGTGTATCTCACAACAGTTGGCAGAAATGTTTTTGCCAAGAGTCTCAAGAATTTGATCAGGAGGGCTTTAAACTGAGTCATATGGGGGAGGGAGACAGTATTCTGGAAGGCAAAAGGGCTGGAGAAAATAGTCAAACTGTCATAGAGGGAACAAGGCAAACAGTGCAAGGACCCAACAGTGGGAGGCAAAAAAAAAAAAAAAAACTTGCACAAGCAACAAGTAAAGGGAACACATGCTCTTAGATGTCTCTATACTAATGCTCAGAGCATGGGAATAAGCAAGATGAACTTGAACTCCTAGCACAACAAAGCAAATATGATATAATAGGCATTACTGAAACCTGGTGGGAGGATTCTCATGATTGGTATGTAGGAATAGAGCGGTATAACCTTTTTAAGAGAAACAGGCCAAACAGGAAAGGAGGAGGAATAGCATTATATGTCAGGGATATTTACACCAGTGAAGAGATCCATGACATCAATACTAGAAGCCAGGCAGAGAGCATCTAGATAAAAATTAAAGGGGAGGGAAACAACAGGGATGTTATTCTGGGACTCTACTGCAGACCCCCAAGTCAGACGGAGGTATTGGATGATGCCTTTCTAGAACAGATGACCACACATGCAGAAAGAAGAGATGTAGTAGTGATGGGTGACTTCAACTATCCTGATATTTGCTGGCAATCTAACTCAACCAAAACTTCATGGTCTAGCAAATTCCTTACTTCCCTGGAAGACAATTTCAGAAGGAGGAATAGCATTATATGTCAGGGATATTTATACCAGTGAAGAGATCCATGACATCAATACTAGAAGCCAGGCTAGATAAGTTAACTGTTAAATGGATTTGTAATTTGTTGACCGCCCGGACCCAAAGGGTGCTCTGCAGTGGCTCCTCTTTGTCTTGGAAAGATGTGGCCAGTGGGGTGCCACAGGGTTCTGACCTGGGCCCAGTACTATTCAACATCTTTATCAATGACTTGGATGATGGAATTAGGGGCATACTTACCAAATTTGCAGATGACACCAAATTAGGAGGAGTAGCTAATACCCTGGAGGACAGGATCAAAATTCAAAATGACCTGGATAAACTGGACAGCTGGGCCAAAGCTAACAAAATGAAATTCAATATGGAGAAATGTAAGGTACTGCACTTAGGGTGGAGAAACGAAATGCATAGGTACAAGATGGGGGAGACCTGGCTGAACGAGACTACGTGCAAAAGGGATCTAGGAGTCCTAGTAAACCACAAGTTGAACATGAGTCAACACTGTGATGCAGCAGCTAAAAAGGCCAATGTGATTTTGGGCTGCATCAATAGAAGTATAGTGTCCAGATGAAGGGAAGTAATAGTGCCACTCTATTCTGCCTTGGTCAGGCCTCACCTAGAATACTGTGTCCAGTTCTGGGCACCACAATTCAAAAAGGATATTGTCAAATTGGAGTGTGTCCAGAGGAGGGCGACTAAAATGGTGAAAGGTCTGGAAACTATGCCTTATTAGGAAAGACTTAGGGAGCTGGGAATGTTTAGCCTGGAAAAAAGACGGTTAAGAGGCGATATGATAGCCCTGTTTAAGTATTTGATGTGGTGTCACGTGGAGGATGGAGCAAGCTTGTTTTCTTCTGCTTCAGAGACTAGAACACAGAGCAATGGATGCAAGCTCCAGGAACAGAGATTCCACCTCGACATTAGGAGAAACTTTCTGACAGTAAGAGCTGTATGGCAGTGGAATGCGCTCCCTTGGAGCATTGTGGGGTCTCCTTCCTTGGACGTCTTTAAACAAAGTCTGGATGGCCATCTTTCAGGGATGCTTTGATCGTGATTCCTGTGTGGTAGGAGGTTGGACTGGATGGCCCTTGTGGTCTCTTCCAACTCTACAATTCTATGATTCTATAACTTGGGACCAGCCACTGAGAAGGCCCTCTCACGTCCTCACCAGAGATGCCTGGAATGGTGGTGGGACCAAGCGAAAGCCTTCCCCTGCAGATCTTAGATCTTGCTGGGCCATATAAGGAGGTATAGTTTGTTTAAATAGCATTTGTCCTTTTTTTTTTTTTTAGTGATTGCAGAAGGAGGTATCCAGTACCTACTTGTGCAATGCAACCCTATCTTGAAGGCACCAGGGTGCAGTCCCTGGTGCCTTCAAGGCAGGGTTGCATTGCACAAGGAATACCTGGGCACCATCAAGCTGCACATTCGCATCTGGATGGTGCCTGGCAGCTCTCCATCCTCCTGGCTGCTCATTGGCTGTGGGGATGTGACTCAGATTGAACAGACAGTGGCACCTCGAGCCCAACAGAGTCTGCTGGCATTGATTTCTGCTCTGCCTGCAATTTCCTAATCTTGGCCTGTAATTTCCTAATTCTGTAGGACTAACAAAAAACCAAGAAGTAGTTTTGCAAAAAGCCAAGAGAACTAGACTTTGGATAAGAAACCAGCTGGGAAATGTAAAAGTGTTGGCTCTTTAGTATTCTTTCATTTAATTGATTTATATCATAATTAATGTCTTAACTCTGGAATTAATTTAATACTGAAACACCAACTTAAGTCAATCACTTGAATTAAAAATAAATTTAATTAAGTTGCCTCTTTGTTATAATTTTTTTTAACGTAATTGATTTTAAGTTCCTGTTGCTGCTATTGCCCTGAGACATGCTAATGTACTTACATTTTTACACATACATTCTTAGGTGTTGTTACAGCCAGTGAGCAAGAGAGAGAATGTGTGGTGATCACTTGCCTAATCCATGTGATTGATCTAATCCTCTCCTGTTATATCTGGCCCCATCATGCCATCCAGCTACATGTCTCCCAGGTTCTTCTAGATGATTACCAATGTGCAATTGTTGTTTTCAGTACATCTAGCAATCAGTTTTATAAAGAGTTATATTGTACAATTTCTAGAGAAAAAGTGGCAGCTGATGACTTCCATATTTGTGGGACAGTGAATCCAATCTGGATGTTAGTCTGATTTTTAAAAGAGCTATCCAAGATAACAAACTCTGTACCAAAAACAAGTTCAGTACCGTGGATAGCTCTTCTAACAATCAGTGTAAAAATCAAAGTGGACTCACTGCCTGATGGAAGCCGCTAGTCCCCACTGTATATAATTGAATTAGATGGCCACATTGGAGAAGCTCTCTACATACTGCATTTACATTTTATGTACAAAGGGGCAACAAAGATATTCTTAGCCAGGGAATCTTGTTTGTATCTAGCAGTATTGTCACCTGCTGTCGACATAAATGTAGAGCATATTTGAGGGTACAGTGCAGATCATTACACTGCACAATATTTTGGTATTTTCTTTTGTCAGCATATTAGGTATCAGATCTTCCTCCTGCTTGCTGTATATCACCTCACTGGCATTTTCTTTTATCCTATCATCTTACAAATGGAATAGCAACCATTCCACCCGCACTCCTCAGATGGTATTTGACCTTTAGTCAATCTTCCATCATAGCATCTTCTTTCTGCTGTTAACCTGTAACTCACTGTGTTTACTGTATAAACACGTTCTGTAAACCCTATAAGGTTAGATAAAATGGATGCCAGGTTATCTTGCACAAACCTAATAAAAAATGAAGCAGGCAGAAATAAAAAATCATCTCTGAAATAATGTACAAAGCCTTGGCTTGACTGTGGGTTTTTGAATCAAATATAAAATCTAGACAGGCTTCATTCAGGAAGGCTGAGCAAAGAGAACCAGATGGGACAGCATGCTTTGATGAAGAAATGTCCTTTTATCACATAAATTCAGTGCTGAATGCAAGCTGTGTTTATTTTTCTAAGAATCTGATCTTGGGAAACTTACTTTCCCAAGTATGATATAATAGGCAACTCTGGAGACCAAGGTTAAAATCCCTGCTTGACCATGGAAACCCACTGATCTTGGGCAAGTCATACTCTCTCAGCTTCAGAGAAAGGCAAGGTCAAACCCCCTCTGAACAAATCTTGCCGAGAACCCCCATGAAATGTTCACTTTAGAGTCACCGTAAGTTGCAAATGACTTGAAGACACACAACAACAACAAAAGGTTCAGTCACCATTGTACTATTATATTGTTGGGATAGCTGTGCCTTGGAAATCTCTGTTGAGTGTACATTGTTATGGTGAAATCTCAATAAAAGTTTTTTTTTTTAATGTTGCAACAAACCAGTTCATCTAATCCAACTTCTTACTGTAAAACAGAGTATTAAAGGCTTGAAGCATGTCTAACAGGCACCTTCCTAGACTTTGTATTAAGCCTGGCAAAACTCTACAATTTCCCTAGGCAGGTGGTACAATTTATAAAAAATGGTGTCTGTGCATTTGATTATCTGTTTCATACTGGCTATCTGGTGAGAATTTTCTGTAAAGGCCTTCTTGATTTTTAAATTTTCATTAAGATTTAACCACCTGCATGTGTGTACAGACAAACACACACATATATACATACTCTCACACATATATAAATGAATGATAAGCTGCACTCTCATTCAAGTGGCTATAATATCCTTTATCTATCCTAATGTTTAGAATGATATATGGTAAGAATATACTATACCCAGTTGTAGTTGTTTTCTGAGTGGACCAAAATAATTGAACATCTGCTGAAACAGTTGCAAATCTGATGGAAGATGAAAGCAGTAGTATTTCTAACCCCAGAGGGAAATTTTCAAATAAACAGTTCTGTTCAGGCTTCATCTGTTTGGCAGTGGGAAATATAGTCTATATAACATTTTTGACAGCCCTCCTAAAACAGTCATAGATGTGGATAGTGTGTTAAGATTGTTGAGATTAATTCTTGTTGTTTCCCTGTGATAACTGTCATGAAGAAGAACCGTCAGATGAATGCAGGGTGGTTAGTCTCCATATCAGTTCTTCCACCTTTCTATAGACAGACAGCAGGAAAAGATTTCCCAAAGACAAAAAATGGGATAGATGGGATGGGTTCTTTATAAAGAGTTAAATATTCTTTCTTGGAAATTCTTTGAACTAAAATATGGAAGATTCTGAATTCCTGTATAGCTTAATAGTACAGTACAACCCCATATCTGCGGAAGATACATTCCGGGACTTACCGTGAAAATGCGAAATTGTGGATAATAGTGAACCCTATTAAAGTGAATGACTTCTGACCCAAGCATTCCATAGAATCACACTGGAGGGCCTAGAGATTCCTAGACAAAATACCTCTCTTGGGATTTTTAGGTCCTCCAGAAAAACTATGGTCAAGTTCCAGCAGAAGCATACAATAGAATTGTGCTGGAGGACTTAGAAAATGCCTAGAGACAACATATTTTTTCAGATGCAGGTAAGTGAAATCACGGGTACTGGTCCCTTATCTATTTATTTATTTATTTATACCCCGCTCTTAAGCCACAAAGGCTATCAGAGCAGCTTACAAATGGTCAATTTAACATACCCTTGGGTATGTGCATTGTACTGTACTCTCCCCCCCCCATCCCCATAATGGTGATTTTGAGGAAGAATAATTGTGTGGCAAGCCTTTTCATCAAGACTCTTAATTCAGATGTATGTTTGATTCACCTCAGTGTGTAGGACAAGATTAAGGGTTGCTGAACGCATTATCATTATCACTAGACTTCACATTATTATCATTGGAGCTAAATCGATTGCTTGATTCTGCTCTGCTGAGAGCCTATGAGATACTGGGCAAGATCTACATAATCACACACACACACACACACATATATATTAAAAATAATGTATGCTGTACTCTTGTTCAAAAGAAACTGGACTGACTTACCACCCAAGGTAAAAATTATAACAATAAAATACAATTAGAATAAAATAAAATAGAATTGCAAATAATAAAAACCTTAAAGCTTTATTTTTTAATTTTAGTAAGTCGCCTTGAGTCCCTTCTTGGGAAAAAGGTGGGGTATAAATCTAAGAAAGAAAGAAAGAAAGAATAATTGGAAATAATAAAAAACATAAATACATGTGTAAAATAGCAAAAAGCAAGTGACATTATATAAATTAATGCAACAACAGATCATATGAGGAGACCAAGCAAAAGAGAAAATGAAATAACCAAAACAATTCTCCTGCCACATGTACCACCTCTATAAAGCAACTTCTTACCTTGGCATCTGAAAAGGTAAGAAGCTAAGGCTAAGTGGGCCACACTGGGGAAGGTTTTCACCACCATTGATGCCTCTGCTGAAAATGTCTTGCCCCACATAGATACCCACTTACTTCATCCTGTAAAGAAATGCAGAGCAGAGCTTCTAATGTCGAATGAACCACTCTGGTATGAACATGCACATAATGGTTATAGTTAGGTTTATTTGTTCAAATCCCTAACAGTCTATCAGAATATGGTAAAGAGGGTGGAGTTAAATGATGTGAACCAGATGTGTAAGAGTGACCTCAATCCAAGGCTAGTTGACAGGGAATTCTTCATGATGCTATAACTTCTCAAAATGGCCATCACAGTCTATAAGGGTCCATGATAAAGCTACTTTAGTTTAGTGCTTCCAATTGCAAAGATATGCATTTAACGAGCTAGTTTTCTTTGTGATGCCTTCAGTTAGAAGTTCAGTATAGAAGGGTGGACCAGAAGTGGTATGTCCAAAATGTCCACCTTGCAAACATAGTGCATTACCTTTCGAAATATCACTTGTTTGGTGGTATCAGAATTATATTCACCACTGACATCTTAGGGTGTCATAGGTTTGCTTCAGATGTAGAAGCAGCCTGTTACCTACTGTCAGCCCTGGGTGAGTTTTGATATTTAGATTAAAGAAACACAAGGAAAAGCAGAACAGACTTGGAGACCATTCACACTACACTTTAACAGTCTATTACTAACTGTCATGGCTGCATCCTAGGGAATCCTGGGACTTGCAGTTTAGGGAGGGGCATTTTGAATTCTCAGCCAGAGACCTCTAGTGTCACACTAGACTACCAGTCCTAGGATGGAACAATGGTAATTAAAGCAGACTAATAATACTATAATTCTGTTGTTGGCATTTGGCTGACATATTGATGGCACCTGGGGCTTAGGATCAGCCATGTATGTATGGTATAAACCCCCACCACCACTACAGTTATTTGTACCTACGGATGTTGCCTTTTAGCTTGGCTTTTTGGCTTGTACAATAAAATGTATGGCAGTCCTTTGGGTATGCAAATCCTGAACTATTAGGACTTTCAGTACTGAGAGACAACATATGAGCCTGGCCAAAAAGAGGCAGTTGCTTAAGGAAGCAGAAAAGAGAAGGGAGTGCATGAAGAACAAGGAACTGGGGTGGATGGTGAAGGCATGGAGCTGAAGATAAGAGGGGGGCAATAAAAACCAAGATGGGAGCACAGTTTTTCATAATCTCTGGAGTCAAGCAACACTGTGTGCTATTAGCAAAGAACAGGTAAGTAAATACCTGTTGGAGGCTCTGTGGCTCTGACCCATAGAGCTAAGGGCACTTAGGATTGGCAGGTCCAAGAGGTGTAGGATTTGCACAGAATTAAACATTGTACCATGACTGGCTTCTCCCATCAGTTCAGCACTTATGACTTGGCCACTTTAATATTAGGAAAGTATGGAGACAGTGGGGCATAGTGGTTTGAGAATTAGACTACAACTTTGGAAACCACGGTTAGAATCCCTGCTTGGCTACGAAAACACACTGGGTGACCTTGGGCAAGTCACACATTCTCAGCCTCAGAAAACCCTGTGATAGGTTCACCTTAGGGTCACCATAAGTTGGAAATGACTTGAAGGCATGCAATAACAACAATAACAACAACAGCAACAACAATGGGTAGGAAACTTGAATTTTCATATATTCATTTGAACTAACCATCCACTTTTAGTTTCATGTAGTACTATCTTGAACAATATGTTTTCATACTTTATCAAAGTTGGCTATGACTGCATAATTCTAGGCCTTTGATAAAGCTAGTCTTTGCATCTGAATGTGACATTTAGGCAAGATTTCCTCTAGCTTCCTTCTGCTAGAGGGCAAGCAAAACCCTTCTGAGCTCACAAAATGCTACAGGGGACATTTTGTTAAATGTCTTGGTGCCTCCATTTAAAACAATAAAGCAGAATCTGAGGCTTGGAGAAAGCACATGGTTCCGGTTTGAGAATCTAAGGTTTATTCTTGAGTCCAAGTAAGCCTGGGGCAATCCATCTAAAATGTCACATGTGAATAAAAGTGTCTGCTTTTTGTAAAATGATTGCTGGCCTCATTTTGTTTAATTTCTTGGGTAGTTTTAAGATATGTATCAGCCTGGTAGGATTTAATAGTGCACCATGTAGCCAAAATATTACCAAAAGCAAGAGAGCCAGAGATCTGTCAAGTTATTTATTATGATTATTATTATTATTTGCATATATTCTTTTGGGGGAGGTCTTTATGGTTCAGCAGAACAAAAAATAATATAACTAGCAGTACCCAGCATAACATATGCCATTATAGTAGATTTGAAAGATTCACATGGTTCAGCTACATGCTGTTGTTGTGGGAAAAAATATTTCAGTGTTTTACATGTGGTTTTTCACATGGTTTAGCTATGTCCTATTGTTTTAGGAAAAAATATTGCACTGTTTTACATGTGGGTGCACTGAGTAGCTGAGAGGAGGGAGGGGCCCTTGTGAGGCTGGGGGTGTAGGTGCAGATTGAGTGGCAGGAGTGGATTGTAAGGTGGAGAGAGAATTTGCATATACAAATAATTTGATTGGCTGAGGGAGTGAGAGGAGGGAGGGGACTGGTTGGGTATGTTCCCTAAGTGGGCAGTCAGCACACTGGGAAAAGAAACATACCCAAGCATTTTATATATATATACACACATATGGGTCAGGAATTCTAGGTTTAGGGAGATGGAATGAAGGCATTCAGGAGCATGACTCTACTATTTCATTAGCAATAGCAAAAACTAAAAGTTTTAGAATACTAAAAGTTCAGCAAAACATCCTGTAGTTCAGTGATGGGGCACAGGCTTTGTGCCCAAAAGAGCCCAGGTTCAGTTCCCAGCATCTCTAGGGAGAACTTATGCACAACTGATCTTTGAAATCATAGAAAGCTGCAGCCAGTCATTGTAGGCAATACAGAGCTTGGTGGACCAAGGGTACAACTCAGTATAAGACAGATTCCTATGTATGTTTCTAGAACAGTATTAATAAACACAAGAAAAGCTAAGTGGGGACATTGAAGAGCACCTGACAGATTGAACACTACACCATTGTTTCTGCCTACCAGAAGGACCATGTGAGGTGAAGTTATAAGAGGATATTTCAGGATTCTCCTCTGTACTGGACAGAGGCACAAAGGGAATGGGGGAGAACACTATGTCCCAGTGCACCATATACTTAAAACTGTTCTGAGGTAGGACTATGCTGGGAGTTCCCCTCCCCCCATACATGCTACTGCTCTACTGTCCATTTTCCTCTCTCCACAATAACAGAGGCAGCTGCTGCCTTCCACGTCAGTGAAGGCAATGAATCTGCTGGAGTTTCAGTCCAAATTTAAAGAAGCTCTCCAGTGTTCATATTCCAAAATAGATTCAGTATGTTTGATATTTCAGCTGAAGGTCAGACTAAAACCCAGAGAAGATTCACTGATCCACAGGCTTGGAATCCAGCAGTTTCCACTGCTTCAGTAAGGACAGAAATTGCAGTATGTTGAACATTTATCAAACCAAATAGCTATGCAAACATGGCCAAAACCTGACACAAATTTGCATTTAGGTTTTGGGGATGTTTGTTATTATGCAAGTGGGAAAGCAGTAGGAACAACTTACAAGATGTTGGGAAAGTGTTCTGTGATGGTGACCTTGAAGGCTCCTGTTTTATCACAATTAAGAAAAGGTAGTATTTGGTGGCTTCTTTTTCATTCTGCAAAATGGCAAAATGGTAAAATGGTCTGCTTTGTGACAGAGCAGAGTCCTCCCCACCATTCAGTAGACAGGCTAGATCTGCCCTATAACAAATAATTTTAGTTTTTGTCTTATACAAAGTTTTAGTGTTTCTGAAGACTGAAAACCTAGTTGCATTTTAATGTGGTGATTGAAATGATCAGAATAGAATTCATGAAAGATTGTCCACATTGAAAACATCCATTGCATTGATTTGATGCACCAAGGCAATTTCTCGATTCTTATCTGATACCTTGCATTGTTTTAGGTATCTCTTGATCAAACTCTATTCATTTAGGAAGCAATATGCCTGGCAAACAAATATGAGTAGTTAGAAGAGATCTAGTGTGCTGTTACAGAACTTCCATTCATGTTATTTGGGATGTGTAGGAGAAATGCCTGTGAGAGTGCATTTTAAATAGATTACACCCTGAATAAATTCATGAACATAGTATTCTGCCATTTCATCACCCACATACAAAACATAACTCATTTTTGATTTTGTTGAACTGTAGTTGAGATACTGTATACACATTTGTTTGGATTTTTGATGCTGCATCCTAGGGCCCTTTCTCATCCAGTTAACTAATCTCTATGTTAGAGTCTTCTGTTGTCCCATGGTCTGTGATCTGTCTTTGTGTTTCAGTATCATACTTCAGATTTCGCCATAGACATTACACTGAATTTTCCAGTTCGTGGCTTTCATCTTTTCCATATTGCTTAAGTTCCACTGACAACAGGGACTTTACTTCTGGGTAAACATGTTCAGGATCGTGCTGTACATTATTACTTTTTCTGTCCCTCTGGTCTTCCTTCCATCTGTCCTTACAGATTATTTATTTATTTATTTATTCTGAAACTTCAGAATCTGATTTCACCCTTGCCTGTATAAAGCAGTTGATGTGTAAGTGGTTCACAGCAGTCATGATCTGGGATTTAACTAAATTGTTTCACCTTTTCCTTACCTGTAATATTTTCCTATAAGTAAGCTCTTTTTTCATAATATTTTTTCCTTTACCTTTTCCTTTCAGCATATTTCAAAGTTGTTGTTATGGGGGGGAGGTGTTTGCTCTATCCCTTACGAGATCTGATGGTACAGTGAAGAATCATTTGTACAGCCTGTCATCTCAAGACAGTATTTTAATTTTCTTTTGGCAATGAGACAGGGCAGACAGTGTGCTGGGTTGGATATCAATGCAGTGTACTTCAGGTACATTGGAAGCATTTAACTTCATTCTGTATCATTTCTAGGATGTATTTTCTTAGGTGTACCAAGGGGGAGAAGAGACCTGGTGTGTGGCTTTGTTGCTTAGTGTTTTCTAATTCATCTGACAAGCAATAATATTTGGGACAGCATAGGACCAAATATGAGAGAATGTACTGTTAACTTGACAGATATTGAAAAGCTAAGGTAGAGAAATAGCACTTCATTTTGTAAGTCCTAATTCTTGTCTTACTTTTTCAAAGGGTTTTGGAAACAAGATAGTGAAAAATAAAACAAAATGTTAATACAGAAAAAAACCCGCCTGTATCCTTGGGGGATATGTTTCTCGACTTAACTGTTTATAAGTTAAACTGTGGATAATAGCAAACCCTATTAAAATAAAGGACCTATGGTACAAACATACCATAGAGTTGCATTGGAGGACCTAGCAATTCCTAGGGCAGACATCTCTCTATGCATTTTGCAGCACAACTCTATGGTATGTGTCCCTATTTTTTCAGCCATGGATAACTGATACCATGGATGTTGGTTGTGCAGATACAACATGTGTGTGCACGTGTGACCTGTAATGATAAAATATCTAATTAAATTAAAGTTACGAACACTCATTCAGCTGAATCCTAGTAGAAAGAAAAACATGTATAGCACTGCTGAGAGGTACAGGCCCAGATTTTGCTGGATCTCTAGAAGAAAGAGGTTTCCAAAATGGTGGGGTTACCAGTGCCATCACTTAGTTACAGTGCTGTAAGTTGGCATGGTCACAAATGTGCCAGCAGCCAACAGATGAAAAAAAGAAAGAACTTCTTCACAAAGTACATAATTACAACCATGGAATTCATGTCCACAAGATGTCATGTTGATCTCAATTTGGATGGCTTTAAAAGAGGATTGGTTGAAATTCATGGAGGATGAACTGTGGCTATCTACTAGTCATAATAACAATATGCTGCCTCCAGGATCAAAGGCAGAACACCTATGAATATTGGTTGCTGCATCACCTGAGTTTCTTGCATTCATGCATGGCTGTGGGTTGCCCAAAGACAGCTGAGCATTCCTCCTGCCTAAGATACGAGAAGAGGTGTTGCAGCACTTCATCTTTGCTGCCACCCTGCTTCTTTGTTATCCCATGACCGTGCCAGCAGTACAGCAATATCCCAGGGTACCCATCCACAATGTCTGACCCTAGGACCCTTCACCTCACCTATTATTGGATCAGCCAGCCCTGGACATCTCATTGGCTACTGTGGGAATAGAAGGCTAAACCAGACTTTGGCCTGATCCAGGAAAGCAGAGTGGGCAAAGTCTGGCCAAAGGGCAGCCTATGGCCCCCCAATATTATTCATTCATACATACTTTTTGGTCCTCAACACCTCAAGAATCCCCAGACTGAACTTTTTCTGACTGACCTGGAAGCCTCCAGCTGCAACAATTTACTTTTTAAATACATTTCAAGGCCTCCTTGTACTGATTGACATAACCCACCCATGTTTGAGATGCAGAAGTAGTCTTCTGGCCACTTCGGATCTTTGATTTTATTTATTTATTTATTTAGGTAGTCCATGTGCCCACCTCCCAAGGTTCCTGGATCATCAAAGTGGCCCCCAGGTCTGATATAGCTGCCCACTCCTGAAGTAGGGCACTTTATTTTTGGCTTCATCCCCTAAGCTGCCACTTTGCAGCTATCTCCAGTTGTTGGGCCTTAAGGTTCTAGAATAAAACAACAACCGTTTAAATCCTACAGCCTGAAGTATACCCATGCCTGCTCTAAACTCATCCTTCCTTCCCTTAAAACTTCCCCTCCCCATCTGCTCTGCATTCAGATTCAGAGGCTTTTGAGAATAATTAAATGTACTTTCAACATAATATTCAAAAAGGAGGTGAAATTACTTTTAAAGTTACTGTTTCAGAATACAGCTCCCAGAATCTTCCAAGCAGGGAAGCATCAACAGTAGTTGGCATTTAGATCTGTTACTAAGATCACAATTATCATCTACCTATAAATCTGATGTTGTTATCATATTGTGAAATACTCTGAGAACTATTATAGTTGAATAGGGGTATTAAAGTATTGTAAAAAACATTTTAAAATATTTTTTAAATGAAAAAATTATCACTGGATCTGTATCTGTTTGAAAATGCCACAGGCTTCAGCCCAAACTATGTTTATAAAAGCATACAGTAAGATGGGTCTCTAGGTGCAGAAATCGGTCCAGAGCAGTTTGTGTTATGGCAGGCTTTTCCTGGAAGGTGTTTTGGGGAGGAGAATTTAATTCAGAATTGAAAGATTCTCTTGAGTTACACTTTGGGGACACTACATCAGAATGGGTGCTTTTATATCTAAAAAAGACATTTCCTGGGAAACTGATTTAGCTTAATGACAGGCTGGGGTAATGATTTGCTGCTTAATTATGGCAATTATTAATATACATTACATATACTTGGATGAGTCTGATTTCCAGGATTAAATAAGTGGTATTTAACCAGTTAAGTGTGTGATGTTATGCATTTCATTATTTACTTGCATGCAAATTGCAAATAAATAATGAGAGAGGGAGGGAGGGGGAGAGAGAGAGGAGGAGGAGGAAGAGAAAGTACAGCCAGTAGCTCTTGCATGAGCAACTGATCAGTTCCCTTCAATCTCTTTTCAGAACAGCAGCTTTGTTAAAATCTTTCATTCATGATCACAGACTTCAGTGATGAGCTTGTGCTTGTAAAATAAAATGGTTTTATGCTATGATCGCTAAAGAACAGAGCTTCAAAAGCTGGTCATTGATTATCTAAACTCTCTTTTCTTTGTCTCAAAATTACACCATCAATTTGTGATGTTAAATTGCTTTGTGGGTCACAGCCAGCTCCAATGTCAGCACCCTGTCAGCTATTTTGACTAGCTGCCAGGTCTTAGCTGCCAGGCCTTGATCTTCCAGCCTCCTATCCTTGTGCTTTGTTGCTGCCACTTTAATTTTTCTCACACAATGCCACTACAGGATATTGCGAAAGGAAAATAAAAGAAGAGGTCACCAGGCCAGTCGGCACTGGCTCTGAACTTTGGGGCTTGTTGATGTGGTGATGGTGAGCAACTAACCAGAGGCTGCCCATGGATTTGGAAGCTGATGCTGGTTCTGACCAGATCACACACCACAAAGAGCCTCCACTCTTAGCAAAATCATGCACATGCACTGATATATCCAAAGCAAAACCCAGGGTTGTTATAATTATTGGCACCTGAAGAGTTTCAGCATTACCATCTCAGGTTCTAGTATGTGTGATATATAAAGTAGATTCAGGTAACTTGTGCTTTAAATCAAAAGAATGGCTTAACTGGGACATGGGAGATGTTCCTAACTATATGCTCTGTATATTTGTGAGACCTTAGGTGAAGTGCATGCTGGTTTTCTATGCCTGATCTCTAGACAAGGGTGTCTTCGGGGGAGGGGTAAAATGAGGACATTGTCCACCCAAATAAGAATTTTGCCCCCCCCTTTAGTTCCCAAATTCTTTGCACTGCTAAGAGTGAGACATTGAAAATCATTCACATCAACAAGAATTACATTTGCTGTGTTTGCATTCCCTTAGTATCTTTGCTTGACACTTTTCTTTGGATGCCTAAACTGTATTTCTAAATGCTAATCTGAAGTTTTAAGTTACTTCAGTGCAAAAATTTGAGAAATGAAAGAAAATTTATTGGGGGGCAGAATTATTATTGGAGGGGCAGTGTCCTCATCCCCACCCCACCCCACCTCTTTGTGGGGACATGGATGTTAGCACCTCCTGCCTGCTGCCTCATATGTTTGTTTATATAGCTGTATCATCTGTACACTTTGGGGAGGGAGGGCATATCAAAATGTAAAGCGCCCTCTTCTCATGACATTGGAGGAGTGCATTGTGTATGTGAGAGCCAAGTCCTGCTTCCTGGGAGTAGAGATGCATTTCCACTTGCTTCACACCCTGTGTAGTTTTATGTGGCTGGGGGATGGATGCATGACTGAGTACCTTAGTGGGGATGAGGCTGCTTTGGGCTTCATGAGGGAATTGGGTGGGATCCAAGAGCTTCTAGTATGAATATCCGTGTCTAATGGGCCAGCTTACAAAATGGCCCAGCATATTTTTGTTTATTTCAGGTGTATCTGGCAGCCATTAATTTAGAGGCTTATCATACAAGGAAGTACTGTAAAGCGGACGTGCTGCTGGATCATTTTGCCTTCCATTCTGCCTTACTGCATGATGTAATCGTTCTTCATCAGTTCTTCAGTTCTGGTCCTGTGGGAGACGGTTGTAAAAGCAGGTCTTTTTTCTAACTGAAAAAAACCATTAGAAAGAAGACTCGCTTATGGAAGAACAATGACATCATGCAGTAAGGCAGAACAGAATGTGAAATGATCTGGCTGCACCCCTGCTTTACTTCCTTGTGTGATAAGCATCTTACATGGTGTGTTTGAATTAGTTGTTCCATGGTCATTGGGCATCTAACCTTGATGCTTTGTTTCAAATATAACATTAGACTTTTTATACTTTGGGATGATGATCCATTTCCTCCCCCAACACCACACCTCCTTTTCATCTTTTCCACATTTGGAACTTCTTCATACTTATGACAGGTCTGAAGGCAGAAGGAAAGGCTTCCAAGTATGGAAACTCATCTAGAGTTGTGGAGTTGTTCTGCCTCACTCCCCCTCCCCCCCACACAGCAGAATTAGGACTCAGGGCAGCTTACAAATTAATGCTGACTCCCCTCTCTGACATTAGAGGAGCATTACTAACTCCCCATTGTCCCATAGCTGCCATTTCTGACTCTAAGCATTGCACCATTAATAATCATTTATTTCTGTAAAGGTAAGGACTAACATGGCATTATGCTCTCATGGGTAGCTGAGTATGAAATATCATTTTTAGAAAGAACAGCATTTACTTGAAGTTGAGTGAATTAACCTGTCAATGTTGTCTTTTAACAGGTTTTATCTGATTAGTGGAGGAGTTCCTTTTATTATCTGTGGAATTACAGCAGCAATCAACATAAATAATTATGGGATAAAAAGCTACGCAGGAGCCCAATTGTAAGTATATCAATAATGTTTTCCAGCTATCAGGCACCATTGCTGTTCCCTCTAATAGCAGGCTAAAGTGGCTCTGTGCCTAGCAGTTTGGAAGCAGAAGATGACCACCCCAAAACAAGGCAGTGGCGCTTACATTATTTGGGGACACCCAAGATATGCAATATAGTGTGTTAACATATTAACAAAAAGAAAGCTATTAAGGAACCAAAAATGACCCAAGGAGTACCATAGGTCCTGGGACTAATAGATTATTGATGGTAGTTGAACCTGTAATGAGATAGAAAATTACCTAGGGGACCCAAATGGAGAGCACTTGAAATGCAAAATGGTAGAATGTCAGTTGAGTGGATGGGAATGGATAAGAGAGGGAGAAAGGAATTTTTCAGCTCAAACTCTGAACAATGTATTGTGAGTATTCTGGAGGAGGGATTAGGTATGGGTTAATTTAGTACTACCCTATCCTAGCACATTGTTGAAAGATGTTTTGGGAGGAATGAAAAGACAGCCAGTGTATGGTAGTGTTTAAAACTCCAGCCCAGGGGCACTTTCACACTTAGGTGTTGTCTAGATAGTGAAAATACACCTCACAGAATTCTCTGGGAATACCTTTTGTCCCAATGAGATCCTGTGGCGATTTGCCTTATTTGTAAGGAGGGGGGCAAAAAACTTCATTTACTGTGCAGGAAAAGCCTTTGCAGCTTTCCCCATATTTCTTAAAATTATACAAGGAAATGTGTATTAGCACCAGTTAAGACAACCAATTTCATTTGCTGAATAGTCACAAAGAGGGTGGAACTAGAGATCTGATTGATCAGACATGCATGAGGGGTGGGCTTTCCAGCAAGGCAAAGCCTGGAAGCACCCTATTGTATTTTTAAAGTTAGTGATCATGCAGTTTTTTGCTCTGTCGATCACCCAAATATTTTTTTTAGCAGAAGGTCGCACTTGCACACCTCTGCTTTAATATTATATATATATATATTGTGCAGTGGCAGCAGTGTTTATCACTCTAATTTACAGCCACCATCTTGATTTGCGTGCATCTGAACTTCAAACCATGGATAGCTTTTCAGCATACTGTTTTGCAAAACATCATGGAGCCAAAAGAATGCAGCTGTGAATTAGCAATACCACACAGGAATAAGCATTATTTCCTTTGGTGTTGATGAGCCCCTACTTATTTATTTGTTTTGTTGTTTGATTTATATCCCAGCTTTTTCCCAATATGAGTCCCAAAGTGGCTAGCACTAAGCCATATGCAACTGTACACAACCGTAGCACTATGATTCCACTGTGGTTCCATCCTAAGGAATCCTGAGGTTTATAGTTTGGTGAGGCACGGGAGCTTTCTGGCAGAGGAATCTAAATGCCCTGCACTCAACTGTCAGTTCCAGGATTCCAAAGGATATTGCTATGACAGTTAAAGTGGAATCAAAACACTATAACTGGGGAGTGTGAAAGGGCCCCAGGACTGGAGAAACATAGGTTCAAGTCCCCCATGAACATGTCATTGTCTCTCAGCTTGGCTGTGTCCCATGACTGCTCTAATGATAAAATAGAAGATGAGATCTATGTACTCAGCCTTGAGCTCTCTTGTGAGAAGGTGAGATACATGAAATGAAATGAAGCAAAACAAAACATGTTCCCATTCTGCAGAATGGCATATAGCTTCACACCTGAAAACTCACCCTTGCCCCATAAGGCCTGAACTACAGTATGACCCCCATATCTGTGGGGGATACATTCCTGTACTTAACATAGAAACACAAAACTGTGGATAATAGCAATCCCTATTGAAATGAATGACTTCTGATGCAAGCATACAATAGAGATACCATTGCTTGCACAGGGACCTTATACGTCTGGTTGCATATTCTTGATCAGTGGACTGGGAGATTATCAAAGCATTGCTTTAGTTGGGTATTAATGATGCTTTGTACTGTGAGAGCCAGTACAGTGCTTCTCAAGCTATCTGATATGGTGTGCCAGATTTTTTTTTCTTCCGATGTGCCATGAATATGTACCATATTCATGCCATATTATTTTTGCATTTACATAATTTCCTAGAAACTTTATGCAGACCAGCAGTCTGTGGCTTGTGGACCTTGACTGATCTAAGGACCATCACTTTGCATAGCACTGGTGTAGTGGCTAAGAGTGTTGGGCTGGGATTTTGGTGATCCCAATCCCAGTCACTATTGAGCCCATGGATTCACCATGTGACCTTGGGAGGGCAGTCTCACTAGACCTAATAAATGGAGAGAAATAAAATCATGTAGGCTGCCTATAACTCATTGAATGAAAGGAAGATTATAAATATAACTACTGAATATATACTGCGTGTGCATGTCCATGTGTGTATACTTCAGTTCATGTTAAAGTGGTGAGGAAAACCCTTTAGCAATCCTCTGACATATACTGTGCTGCTCTATTTATAATAAAGGGGTGCAGGAAATAAAGCAAAGTACGTTTTGGGTTTATGAAAACACGTCCAATAAATTCTGTTTTAGAAGCAGGCACCAGATAAGTGAAGATCTTTGGCAGATTCTGCAAAATAGGGTGGGGGCTACTCTGAAAAATCTGTCATATTAAAAACATATTTATTCCAATGCTTGTGATTAGACATTCACTTATAATCAACAGGGTATTAGAAGATCTGATTATTTATGTTCATAAATTTGTGAAAGACTTTCCCTTTGGCGCTGTTGCAGCGTCTGTGCTCCTTTAGCTTAATCACTTTAATCACAGGCAATCAATACTGGATATCACAATGTGAGCCGAAAACCAGGGAAGCAGGTAGACATGATGAAATTGCTTAGGAGAGAGAAAGTGCTCCAAACTGAGCAACCACACAGTGGGTTGTGTGCCTTATTCATTTTTAATAATGCTACTACATAAAAATGTAGATACACTGACTTCAGCGTGTTCTTTATGGAACTGATTTTTGAAGTGGCCCATGATGAGGCTCATCTTGAAAATAACAGCATCCTAAGAGAGATGGTTCCATGGGGGATTGCTCCACTTTCACTTGGTATAAACGGTGCAAATTTTGAAAGTTTGTCAGGGATGTATATGGAGTCTCATGCTGTTTTTAGCAGACAAAACTGTGAATCTTTTCTAAGTGTTTTAGATTCTGAATAAAAACACCTGGGTAGCTTGACACATGTGGGAGAGAGGAGGAAACGATTCAAATATGTTTGCTTTTCAAGATCAACCAAAAACATGCAGCCACTCAGGGGCCACCAGAAGCCACTGTGGTTCTGTAGGAGATACTAGGGAACGGCTTTTCAGATTATATACTACTTCCTTCAGCTACTTCTATAGTCAGGCCAGCCCTGATTATTTTAATAAGGAAAATAATTTCACAGAAGCTTAGAGCTGGAAGGGAACACAAGGGTTATCTAGTCCAGCCTCCTGTCATACAGGCATATACAACAAAAACACCCCTGAAAGATGCTCATCCAGACCTCCAAGGATGGAAAGTACACTACCCTCTGAGGCACACTATTCACTATCAAACAGCTCTTACAATACATTGTTTTGTTTGTTCTAATCCTGTTTTCTGGCAGTTAGCTCAAGGCAGTGAATGTGTGGCTCTTCTTTTCTTCCTTACAACAACCCTGGCTCATCTCTCCAGTGCATTCCTTCATTCCCTCCCAGGAGGGAAAGGAGAGAATCACTTGCCCAAGCTTACCTAGTAAGTTTCATGTTGCACTGGAGAGATGAGTCTTGATCTCCTCACCTCCAGCCCAGTATTATAGCCACTACACCATACCAAGACATATGTAATGAAGTTGTGTTTTATGTAAAGCTAAAACACCTCCTATTGAGGCACATATAGGAATGTTAAGGTTAAGTGATCCAAGTTCTTCAGTCTTGGGGTCGAAATCCTCTCTCAATTGTTATCAAAGCCTGATCCTTCACCCTGCCTTACTTAGCCTTGATTCTCTACCCCACCTTAGTCCTACCTGAACCATGACATCCTCCCTTCCATCTTAGTCCACCCTCTGCATATGCACATTGATCAGAGAAAGCCTCCCTCCATCCTCCTCCCCCAAGATAAGCTCTCTCCTCCAAGCACTAAGTGGACACTGATGATGCATCTACCATAACTAGGTCATCCTCTCACTTAGCACTGAGAAGTAGCAAGCACCCCAGCCCAAATGGCAAGGTACTCTCCAATTGCACAAGGCATTTTCCTGGCTAGGTGTTTCACACATAAAGTCCCACTTCTCATGCAGCAAGGCTTTTGTGGGATGGGGTTAAAGGTGATGTCTGAGAGGCCTCTGATATCCCGGGGCAGCTTCCAACAATTAAAACACTACAATGCTGACTAAAAGCACCACCCACCCCCATCCACCCCCATAAAAAGACATTAAACAATATAAAATTAAAACCACCTAACTAAAATCACATTTAAAAAAAAAATACAAACAAGACTAAAAAAAGCGGGGGGGGGGGGCAGGAGACGCAGCTCCTGAGGCCAGGATCTAATCAGGAAAGGCCTGCTGAAAGAGATCATTGCAACTCATAGATTCCCTTAACTTTGTTATTCTTCTATTTTTAGGATATTAGTTAAACTATAATAAAAACCATGTAAGCATGGTATAATGGTTTGTGTGTTGAACTAGGACTCTGGGAGATTAGGATTCACATCCCCACTCTGCCATGGAAACCCATGGGGTGATCTTGGATTAGTCATTCACTCTCAGCCTCAGAGGAAGGCAATGTCAACCTCTCTCTTAAGAAATGCCAGGAAAACCCTGTGAGAGGTTCACCTTAGGATCACCATAGGCTGGAAACAAGTCAGGAGGCACACAACAACAAACTGGGGAAAAAACCTGAACACATTTATTAAGAAAGGTATTTCATTGAATACATTTTTTTCATCTGAAATTTGTGGTGCCTTCATTGCAAGGAATGTGCATAGTTTTAAATTGGTTTCAAACATGATAAACTGAAATAAAAAACTGTCCCATATTCTAAATAGTTTAGGACACTGTGTCCTACACATTCTTCTACCGTTGTACTAGTTTCCTTACTGTACTGTTTTCCTTTTGTAGAAAGCCTGGGCTCAGAATGACTTATTTGATTTTATGTTGTTTAAATCTCCCGGGTTTGTTTCTTCTTCCATTCCAGCTGCTGGATGGCATGGGAACCAAGCCTTGGTGCGTTCTATGGACCAGTTGCATTTATTGTCCTGGTTACCTGCATTTATTTCCTCTGTACATACGTGCAATTGAGGCGACACCCAGAACGCAAATATGAATTGAAGGAAAGGACAGAAGATCAGCAAAGGCTAGCAAGCCCTGAGGTTGGTCATAGTCACATCACAGATACAGGATCGATCTCCCAGGCAACTTGCTCAATGATGTCTTCTTCCTTGCTGGAAAACGAGCACTCCTTTAAGGCTCAGCTTCGAGCTGCTGCATTCACTTTGTTCTTGTTTACAGCCACTTGGACCTTTGGCGCCCTGGCAGTTTCCCAAGGACATTTCTTGGATATGATCTTTAGCTGCCTATATGGAGCATTTTGTGTGACCTTGGGGCTCTTCATCCTCATCCATCACTGTGCAAAGCGAGATGACGTGTGGCACTGCTGGTGGTCTTGTTGCCCATCTAAAAGAAACACATACGCAGTGCAAGTTAACGTCCGGCCAAAGGTTAATGTCAATGGGGAAAGCCAGGTCCATGCCCCCTGTCTTCAGGAATCACCCTGCCCTAGTAAATCTGCTGGTTTTAATCACCCAGCTCCTAGTCACTGCAAACTGACCAATCTGCAAGCTGTTCAGAATCATGTCAACTGCCTTTCGCCAGTCACACCCTGCTGTGCAAAAATGCACTGCGATCAACTCCTGGAAGATGAAGCTCACATCCATGTACACAATGAAGGGACTTTTAGGCCCAACATGCACATTCACCGATGCCTGAAAAGCAGAACTAAGCCACGCTACTTCAGCCGGCATCGGTCTGCAGGAGAAAGAGAATACGCATACCATATTCCTTCCAGCATTGATGGCAGCATCCACAGCTCCCACACAGACAGTCCACACAGTACACATGATAGTCAGTCAGGCCACAGGCGGCCATGCTGTGCAAAAAATGATCCATATCCTACCCTCAGCCAGCCTGAAAGTAGCGATGCAAGTACTGTGATCTACAGTTGTGCTAAAATGCCAGAAAGTGAGACAATAGTGCATCATGCAGCTCATTTTGAGATGCATCCCCGGACCCAGTCCTTGCCATTTAGTACAACCAGCCACAATGGGATTTTAAAGGGGAATCTGCATGAAGCCATGGTCTACAGCTCAGATAGTACAGGAAATATCAAAACTGGCCCTTGGAAGAATGAAACTACTGTGTAGTTGGTGTGCTGTGCTGCTCCTTTTGCATCTAAGACCATCTCAGACTGCAAGCCTATATTCTCTTACCTGGGAGTAAGCCCAGATGAATTCAGTGGGGTTTAGCTGTGAGTAGGCATGCATAGGATTGCACACTATTGATCTTTGTTTTTTCTTCTAAATTGAGTAAGATTCTACATGTTTATGTAGCACATCAGCAAATTGGACAGGTTTCCAACCTATTACTTTATAAATTAGAGGCTTTTAAAAGCAGTGGCAGCCTCAACATTATTTTTAAAGAAACGATGGGACATGTCTGGTGATGGAAATTGCAAAGTAAAACTAGGGAGCAGAATATGAGGCAATATGCTTTTGTTACAAGACATTCTATGTTGCCCTTTTAATTTATTTATTTTTTAAAATCTACATTAGCATCAGACATTATACACATATCAGTACCACAGCCTTCTTGGGTTAATTTTTTAAAGAAAAAATGTTGTTCTAAAATTGATTTCTAAAATTCCAATAGCAGAAAAAGGAAGATTTCTTAAACAAACTAATACAGCTGTTTAGACCTACAAAAGTGAAACTGCCTCTAAAGACCTTCTGTAGCTTATGGCCTGTGAAATCATATAGTGTGTACAATTGCTGTTACATCTCATCTGTTGGACAGAAATGTTGGGTAATGTCCCTTGTTAACATCTATGGTGCTGTATTGGTTGTATTTCTTTTTTTTAAAAAAATAGTATTATTATGATTATTTTTGTTTGCATGACACATGTCAGAATAATACCATTTACTGTTTTCTAAGGATACATGTGTAAAATAGGGCGGGGGGGAGAGAATCTTTGTTATAAAAGGCTGTGACTATCCATGTTGAACATATTGAATTTAGGAAAAAAGGAGAGAAAAAGCACTACCACATTAGTTTAAGTGGCACAATCCTTTGTATAAGGTTATATAATAGCTTTAATAAGGGTCCACTCTAAGGTCTCTACAGAGCATGCACTATTCATTGTATGTGGCACTGTGCAGTGTAATAGCCGCTGTCTTCATGAGTTCCACTCCTCTGTAAGTATGCCTTTTGGAACCGATCTGCAAGCTCTCCTGCCATTGTCTTCTAAAACAAAAAAGTACAGTTTTATCATCAGCTCTTTGGGGACTACAGTCAACTTACAGTCATTCACTTAACAAATTAATTTAGGTCACTGTCCAAGCCAAATGAAGGAATTGGAGGACCCGTAGAATTTAATGAGAAAGAAATAAGCTATGGACCTGCTTAAGTCTTCCCTGCTGAAGAGCACTGGAAATCAAATGCACCTAACTCTGACTGGATTGTTTGCTTACTCTGGTTTAGAGATGGGGAAGACTGGTACATGCAGTTTTCTGTAATGATAATCAGAACAATGTCATCCAATAATAGTCAGCTAAGGAAATGCAACACCACTTTAAGCCTGCAATTCTGAATGCCCTTTCAAGGGAGTAAGCCCCAATAGGCTTCACCTCCAAGTGAACATGGACAGGATTGCACTGTAATGGAAGATCGCTTTTTAAATATATACGTATTTATTTATTTATTTATTCCACATTTTCAGTGAACTCCCCTTCTCTCCCATGCCTTTCAGTCATCTGACAAAACAAGTGTGGGGTTGTCTTTATATGTCTGTGAAAATTTGACCTTCAACAGCAGGATTTTTAATTGATTTATTCTGCTCAACTCATCAACTTTCACTATTCATGTGGCTTTGGGCAAAGATTTATTTTTAATAGAAACCCATGAACATCTGGACACAAAGCACCAACTCACAGTGAAAAATAGAATTGTAATTGCCCTTATTTAAAAAAAATGCACACAAAAAAGAGTAAAAGGAGTCTGGCTGAAAAATGGTGACATAATACAATTGAGACAAAAAGTGGTGCTGATGGGAGGTGGGGGGAAGAAATGCATTTCAAGAAAATTTTAAAAAGAGAAAGAACAAGCACAAAGTTATATGGCCATCAAGAACAAATGTAAAGACATATCACACAAGCTCAAGCAGAGACTTCATCCACTGCTTACAATTTAGGCCACTCCTTCCTAATGTGTCTGACTACAACTCCTATCATCTCCAGCCAGCAGCTGGGATAGTATATATTATAGTTTGACACATCTAGATTCCACCAGGTTAAGGAGGATAGATAATTCCCTAGGGAGGGGGGAATTACTTTGTAGGGGATTACTTTTGTCAAGGTCTATAGAGTTCAAGTCACTGTGTGTTCCTTAATCAGCATGTTATAAAATCCCTCCATTTTAGGATATTTAAGAATCTATTTCCTTACGGTGTGTATAACAGATGTTTATTATAATTTTTGGAATGTTATATAAAAAGGATGTGTCAGATGAATGTGTTCTGCAGTGTTTGCAGGTGGGAATTAGTACTCAAAGGGTTAATGCTCAGTATCTGAGTGCAAGGAATTTCCTTTTTTTTTTCTTTTCTGTATTTTTATAAAGTTCATATATATATATAAATATATATATATATTGTAAATTACAGCAAATAATGTATCCATTGTGTGTGTGTGCGCGCGTGTGTGTGTTGTTATGTGTCTTTCAAAGGTGAACAAAGCAGAATGCACTAGGTGAGTGTTGAATTTTGAACAGTATTCAGCCTTTTCATGATTGCTTCTTTTAGATGATGCAAAAAGGGAGGGTGGGGGAAAGAATACTCTGAGCTTTATTATGTATATGCTGTATATGCCTGAATTGTCTCAGAACTAAAATACATTATTTTTCATTGTGTGCATAATTATTTTCCTTTTCATCATTAGATTTTTTTTTTCATGTATACATTGCTCATTCCACAACATCAGTGCAACAATATAGGCTTAGATATAATGTTAAATGCCACATCTCTGTGTCCCAGTGATATTTATAATACTCTGTAATAGCTAAATCCTAGAAGGTCTCTAGAATTATGCAAAATAGTCCACACACACACACACGCTAAGATCCGGGTGAAATAGTCACGGTTCAGGAACACACTCATTGAAGTTCTCCAGTTTGTGTTTCTATTGCCAATGTTGTTCTGTCTAACGAAAAACAACAACAAAGAACAAAGATAATTAAATGGGTGCTGCTTTCCACAAAAGAGCTGCTGTCATAAACCTCTCTTGAAAACCTAAAGTTCAGTATTGATACACCTTTCATATTGTGTCTGAATATGAAGTTAGCAAATATTTCTGGGCTAATTTGGAAAACAATGTTATGCAATAATCTGTTCGCATTTTTTTTTTAGAAAATATATATTATAATTGCAGAGTAGGAGAACATGATATTAAATAAATTGAAAACATTTTATAACATGAGATGTGGCCCAAATTCCTTCTGTGCTATTGACCCTTTGTTTGGTTTTTGCTGATAACAAAGCCAATTTCAATTGTGTGTGTGTGTGTGTGTGTATTCTTTATCTCTTGATATATATTCACTCCTCAGTTCTCAGAATTTCATATGGAAGTTCAGAAAATTTTCTTACCTTCATCTAAGCTTCTGTGTGTACTTAATTGTATTTAAATGAGAAATCAAATGCCCAGCTACTTTCCTAATGAGTAGAAAAGAATCCTCCTCATTAGTATTTCAGAGCAAGGCTAAATGCATTCTTCATAAACACCTGACCAGCAAAATTCTAATTTCTTTTACCAGAAGAAATGAGAGCAGCCTCTATGTACAATGTATGTACATGCTTTTACTTTCAGTTGTGAGTAAATTGCTGAACAGTGTTGTTTTACACTTCATGGGTAGCATGAGACTATTTATTTATTTATTTATTTATTTGCAGTAGACCCTCTGTATCCATAGGGGTTCAGCTCCGGAACCCTCCACGTATAGCAAAAACCATGGACAGCCGTATTAGTCAATAGGCACTGCCATTTTAGTTATGGGCACTCTCATTTTCGTCATGGGCAACACCATTTTAGGTACGCAGTGCAATGATCAATGGATACTCAAATACCAAGTGTCCACTATATTTATTTATCACCATCACTGTACATGGTGCTTTACATGAATAGTTTACAATTTTGACAGTTCCCTCAGGCAGCACTAGGGGGGTGCGGAGAGGCCGAATCACACCAGGTGACACCATTGGAGGAAGGGATGACACCAGCCTTAGTAGCACCACAGTCCTCAGGCTTACAATAAAAAAGGACACGGCATATAAGGAAAGGGAGCTGGCAATGGGGAAGGGGACTAAGTCCCACAGATGCTGGGTGCTATTCTCTCCCTATAGAGGCCACAGCAAGGGCAGTTGGGATGGAGAGGGGCCCTGGGCAACAGACTCAGGGATTAGGCACATCTCTGGTGCACATTGTCTAGTTTCTCTAGCAGCAAGCAGGAACCATCAAACAAACCACAGGCCTTCTCTTGTGGCTTGTTTGTTGTGATGTCCAAATCAGGAACCTGTTTGTTTCTCCCTCCCAAAAGCCAAAGAAATAAACCATTATTTGTTTTAGATATATAAACAAAGAAAGAATGGAAGTTCCATGGTTTGTTTATCTCTTCCCACTTGCAGTCAAACTATACCAGCAATTGTCTTGTCCACAGTAAGCTAGGACACTAATGAATCTTTTCATTACAACCTAGTGCACCCAATGTAAAAAGTTCCTTTGGCCTTAAAATATAATTTTCTGATTATAGGGAAGAAATCATTTAGATAGGCTCGAACTATGCTATCACAACCCAAAATACTTTTTTTATTTCTCTTTATTTCCTCCATCTCTTTTTTAACTAGATAATTGATGGTTTGAAAGACCCTTAAGTAAACACAACACTGGTAAGATCCATATCACTCCACTGTTGTTGCATCACGTGATTGATTATGTGTAAAATTATTTGATTCACTAGAATAGCAAATGGTTATAGGATTTTGTCCACCATAAGGTGCTGTGTGTGATAACAGTGCAAGGTATAAGAACATGCAAAATGTTTTGCTGCTTAAGACCACCATCCCTCTAGTCTAGTCTTTCAAGCTGTAGGTTGATGCCTCTTAGAAACTCATAAACAGTGCATCATGTGTATCATATTCCTTCTTTAAGGGAGGCGGGACTTCCAAGTAAGGTGAGACAGCTGGTGCTCCAGAAATCCGGTACAAGATCTTTGGAAAGTTTGTGTTTCTGTGGTAAATCACATGTTTTGAATGTTGAAAGTCCAATATTTTATTTATTTATTTAGGTATTTATACCCCATTCTTCAGCCACAAAGACTCTCAGAGTGGTTTACAAATTGTTCAGCAATAGCACTTTACACACCCACACCACATTAAGCAGTTTCCAGTGTGTGTTAGCTAATATTTACTCTCTGTTATCTTCAGATATTATCACAGTCATGAAAATCACTTTCTGAAGCCCTGACATATTCTGCACACACACACAGAGGCCCCTGCCCTTCTGCATACAACAATTAGAGCCAATCATAGATTCCCACACCCATAATTGCTATATAGGCAGGGTGTGTGATTTTCAGGGCAGGTTGTAGCTGTGATTGCTCTCCAGAGTTTGTTAAAGCTTTATACAAACTTTCCACTGGTCACTCTAGAAATATGTTTTCAAGGCTGGTTGCTACATGAAGGGAGGGGGCATGGGAAAGAAAATCCCATTAGGCTGGCTGGGGAAACCTTGTGGCTGCCTTTAGACTGTACAATGGGTCTGAATTTCCCCATGGCTGGTGTAGTCAGTATTGTACTAGATGGCCCAATGACAGCAGTGGTGGCTGATGGCTTCCATGTCAGTGGGACAGTGAACACCTCTAGGTTTTCAAGGAAGTTTCCAACAGAGCCAAGCACTTTGGATAGCTCCTTAAATCTAGGCAAAACCTGAAATTAATCACTGCCCTACTGACGTGGAAGCCAGCTGGTACTGAGTATCAGGTTTCTGTAGCCTTTTCCCTCTAACATTACATTTCTCATGTTTTGACACATATAATGTTTGCTTTTGCATTTTGTCCTTCTGCAAATATTGTGCATTTCATAGAATCACAGAATCACAAAGTTGGAAGAGACCACAAGGGCCATGCAGTTCTATCCCCTGCCATGCAGAAATATGCAATCAAATCACTCCTGACAGATGGCCATCCAGCCTCTGTTTAAAAACCTCCAAACAAGGAAATTCCGCCACACTCCCAGACAGCATATTCCATGGCAAAACAGCACTTACTGTCAGGAAGTTTTTCCTAATGTTTCGGTTGAATCTCTTTTCCTGTAGTTTGAACCCATTGCTCCATGTCCTAGTCTCTGCAGCCATAAAAAACAAGCTTGCTCCATCCTCAATATGACATCCTGACAAATATTTAAACATGGCTATCATGTCACCTCCTGACGTTCTCTTCTCCAGGTTAAACATACCCAGTTCCCTAAGCCACTCCTCATAGGGCATGGCTTCCAGACCTTTTATCATTTTGGTCACCCTCCTCTGGACACGTTCCAGCTTGTCAATATCCTTCTTGAATTGTGGTGCCCAGAACTGGACACAGTATTCCAGGTGAGGTCTGACCAAAGTAGACTAGAGTGGCACTACTACTTCCCTTGATCTAGACATGATATCGGGGGGGGGGGGGCTTGTCAAAGGCCTTACTGAAATCACAATATGCTACATTCACAGCATTCCCTTCATCTACCAAGCTTGTCACTGCTTAAAAAAAAAGAAAAGAAAAAGAAAAAAAAGATAAGATTAATCTGGCATGACTTCTTTTTGAGAAACCCAAAAGACTTTTAGTGATCACTGCATTCCTTTCTAAATTCTTATAGACTGTTAAATGATCTGCTCCAAAATCTTTGCTACTATAGATGTCAGGCTGACTGGGTGTTAATTATTTGGGTCTTCTTTTTTTCTCTTTTGTAAGATTGGGACAATATTTGCCCTCCTCCAGTCTGTTGGGATCTCTCCTGTTCTCCAGGAATTCTCAAAGATTCTTGCCAGTGATTCTGAGATTACTTCTGCCGGTTCTTTCAATACCCTTGGATGTAGTTCATCTGGCCCTGGAGACTTGAATTCATTTAGAGTAGCCATTCATTTCTTTACCAATTTTATGCAGCCTTTCCCCTACTGCATCATCTGCTTCATTTCCCCCAGGTTGAGCACTGTTTTCCTTTATACAGTGCTGTTTTCCGAGAAAAAGAAGGTTTTGAGTAGTTGTACCATTTCTCTGTCTCCTGTTAGCATTTCTCCATCTTTTCCATGCAGCGGCCCTACCATTTCTTTGTTCTTCATTTTGCTATGGGCATAACAAAAAGAGAGCCAGCATGGTGTAGTGGTTTGATCATTGGACTTACTCTGGAGACTGGGGTTCAGATTCCCACTCAGCCATGGAATCCCACTGGGTCACCTGGGGCAAGTCACATTTCCTCAGCCTGGGAGGAAGGCAATGGCAAACCCCTTCTGAACAAATCTTCCCATGAAAGCCCCATGACAGGTTTGTCTTAGGATTGCCATGAGTCAGAAATTACTTGAAGAACAACATAACAAAAAATCCACACCCTTTTTTATTGTTTTTAACCTCTTTAGGAAGCCTGAGCTCATTCTGCACTTTAGTTTTTCAGACTTTCTCCTTACACATGCTGGCTATTTGTTTGAATTCCTAATATTGCTATATAAATTATCTGATTTTAAAAATTTAATATATCAGAATGAATTAATCACAACATTTGTGACCTGTGATATAAGTGACTACGAGGAATACCACACAAGGGCATATTTGAGTGGTAGTACCGGGACATAACGAAGTGAAAGCATTGAGGAATAGAAACCTTACCTACTGCATATAGTCTCACATTCTGTTTCTGCAATGGAACGACACATTTCTAAAGTGTAGCACACACACCTCTCTCTCTGGCTTTTCTTCGCAAATGAAGATTCAGGAAGGACTCATCCCGCGCTTTCTGCAAGTGCGCTAATGACTGAAAAGGCCAATCTGAGATAAACATGTCCAGTTGCAGAAATCACCACAGAAGGTCTCCTTGGGTGATGATTCTGGGTTGCGATTCTTTCTGTGTTGTCATTTCTCTTCAAGACTTGCTCGGCGTGAGCTCTCAAATAAGGCTGCAGCATTGTGGATAGTGCATCTCCATACCTCCCGATGTGAGGCCAGGGCGGACCATTGTTGGTGATCAATTTGGCCGAGCCTGAGATGTTGTTTCAGGGAGTCCTTGTATCGCTTTTTTGGAGCGCCCCTCTTACGCTGACCCATGGCTAGTTCACTGTAGAGTATTATTTTGGGGAGGCAATAGTCCTCCATCCTAGAAATGTGCCCTGCCCAGCGCAGCTGTGTTCTCAATATCATGGCCTCAATGCTGGTGATCCCTGCTTGCTCAAGGACAGCAACATTTGTCACATAGTCAGTCCAGTGTATATACAGCGCTGATGAAAGCGCAAAGCACAGCAGACACACCACACACCATATGATAACCACACCTCCCCACAATCTCCCCCCTCCTCCCCCTTCTCCATCTTTAGAATGTCATTTCCTCTACTTTGCATGCCCATGAACCCCTTTTAAATCCATCTGTTGCATCACTTGCAAATCCTGCATTCGGCTCACATGGAATTATCCTCTGCCAGCTTGCATCAGCCACTGTGGCAAGCAGGGAATGTCTTTCTCTTATAACCAGGAGGTTGTGAATTCAAACCTCACCTGAGGTGAATTTTTCTTTTAGCATTCAAAATTTCCTCCCCCCTCCTCTCTCCCCCTGCTGCCCCAAAAGATTTATTTTTGTTATTTAAGGTACTAAACTAAGAAACAGGATTCTGGCCCAGATGTTTTAAATGTCTACTTCCTGTTTCAAGGTGGCATTTTTCTAAGTTCATACATTGCATTCAACTGCTTGCCTTTTTTCCCCTTAACCACCAGAATTCACCCCATTTGTGAGCAAAAACAGATTTTAATTGCATTGCCAAGTAAGAAAAGAAAGGGGCACAACATTCTAAAATTCTAAAAATGATAAATGGAGGAATTAAAATTTTCCCAAAAGCAAGTTTGAACTCATCATCTTCTGGATGCAAAGCCAATTTCTTACTTGCTGAGCTACCTCAGCACAAGCTAGGGAAACAGAAATCTATCTGAGCTGAAGGAAGGATATGCAGCATGATGCTTCTACTTACATTTTAGCAAAAGAGGTCTCTATTTCTTTAAATGGCCAGAGCCCTGATGAGAAGGGAACAGTTTTTTCAGAACACCAGGGGAGGGATGCATGTATTTTAAATGGGAAGAAAACTTTATATTAAATGCATTAAATGCAAATATTGCTAAACAACTGCATTGGTAAATTTAGCTACTGCTGAATTTCGCAAATTTGGGGTTTAAAAGTTTGTGGATAACTCAGGAATAATGTTATTAGCCTGTGGGTTTGCAGGGAGAGACCACCAGAAGTTGAATGCCAGGGAAGCAGGAGGAACAAAACATCAGGGAGCTTTGGCCAGAGCAGGCACGCCCCCTACACTGACAATTTTTTGCATCATCCAGTCACAGCTTCACTGCAGTGCTACTGCACAGTAAAATGAAGTGGTTTTGAATTCCAAGGGCTTTTATTCATGCACAGTGCCCGTGAAGAGAAATAAATGCTTCTGGCACACACTCCACATGGAACAGCCACCAAACGGAACAAACAGTCTAATCAGAGCAGTTTCAAAAGCAATGCTGGAACTGATGCATTGTGCTTTAAAAGCTTGTGTGGTATTCCTCTCCATCAGAGTATTATGAGACGAATGGGGTTATGTTTCTTTTCCCAAAGGAAAGGATAGAAACTTTTCCTACCAATCACAGAAACACTGGTAGACTTCAATATGTTGTGGTAAGTAAATGAATGCATCTTTCCAGCTTTCTACTTTGATTCTGTGGGTTGTTTAGGATCCTAAGAATCTACCTCAGCAAAGTCATTCAACATTCTTCCAAAGACTGTAGGGTAGAGACTGATACTTTTGGCGATTTTTCAAGGTTAAAGCTAACTTCATATCCATCCTGTTGAAGTGGTCCAAATCAATAAGAATCAAAAACTGGGGAGCATCCAGTGGAAACTGAAGAAGAAACAGAATACTGTACTCATCTCAAGATGCTCAAAAGATGGTCTATTAGTACAGTAATAGAAAAGTCCAAAGCATTTTAGCCAAACTACAAAAGTAGGCCTTTTCTTACATCCTTCTTTAGAGGGCTACTTAGAACCAAACTTCTGAAATTTCTGAACCAGGAATCCCTAAACCAATTACTGAGCAAATGAAAATGCTTAGTAGAGTATTGATCTTATTTTCATTTGCCCAGTGAAAGGTTTAGGAGATTGTGGTTCAGAAATTTCTGAGCTTTGATTCCAAGTAGCTACCTGAAGAAAGCCTTCCTTAAGAGAATGCACAGGGCTGAAACATGTGAGGATCTTCTCACCCCTCCTCAGCCCCTCCACAACAGTAGCAGACCCCTAGGACTTGGCTGCTGCCTGAAGGAGTAATTTTGGATAGGATGCAAAATGCTAGGAAAAAGGCTCTTGTGGCCTGTTGAAAGAAGGATATACAATCAGATCCCTGTAACCATGGCGGTTTAGTTCCCAGACTTACTGTGGATACTGGAAACCGTGGATTACAGTGAATGCCATTGAAAATAATGGGACTTCTGGTTTAAAATAACATAGAGTTGCCTTGGAGGACCTAGAAAGTGTGTAGAGATGATGTCTCTAGGCATTTTATAGGAAGACTCTATAGTGTGTGTGTCCTGCAGATAACTGAAACAACAGATATTGGTTCCACGGATACAGGGGTCTGACTGTATATGCACATAAAACACACATATCACTCACAAAACTTTGGCCATGGTATTCTTTTGCTAATGTCTGTAAAAGGTACCAGCATTATACTGGCATCTGTCACCCTAGAATATTGGTTACTAGAGGACAGCCCCTATATTAGGCCATTGTTCATCATCTATTGCCATAGTATTTTCATCATTCTTACTCTGTACTTATGACCTCTTAGCACTGAGCAACCAGGGCCTAAATACTCTAAAGGCACCAGATCCCATCTGATATTGGAAACTAAGCAGGGTCGGCCCTGTTTAGAACTTGGATGGGAAACTGACAACATAAACCAGGTGCTGTAGGCTACATTTCAGAGGAAGGAACTGGCAAAACCACCTCTGAGTATTCCTTGCATAAGAAAACCCTATGAAATTCATAAGTTGACAGATAACTTGAAGGGGCCCTACATATAAATATTAATCAAGAACAAGATATTTTACCATACAAACAACAAAACTGTGTTACAGTATATTCATAATGCCATATATTTTTAACACATATAACACATTTAACAATACTGTTACGAATTCATGTCAGCATTCTTTATCAAGTCCTTTATTAAGTACAACATTATCAAATCATATGAAAGGAATTTGAAACATTGGAGAAAGACTTCTCTGTTCCTTTTCAAAATGGCTGAGGCTTCAATAAGAACCTTCCATCACAGCACACTATGATCATTACACTTAGTGCTATAATGTGAGTTTGGGCTGTTGCTGTGTTGATTGATATCATCTAGATTGGAGCAGTGACAATATCAATGTTACAACACTGACAGTTCACATTTTGCACTTGCCATGATTCACTGCCCATCTCCATGCACACACACTTTTGAGATTCATCTATTCCTGTGAGCAATGGTATGGTCTGAGTGTCAGGACACTAAAAAGTTTTTAAGATCAGCTCCATCAATCCAAGTCATTTTTGCTTTGTACATGAAAAGAGACAGCTCTCTTATGGAAAAATAGTCAACAGAAAGAAACATATGGAACTAGCTCTCACAATATAATGGGATTCAAGAAGTGTCAGAGCCCTTGGTGATAATCTATTACCATTCAGCAACAACCTTCATGTGCTCACTGCTTGAGGAATACGTACGCATATAACAGAAAGAACACAGCTTGATTATAGACCACCATTTGGAGTTATGATGACAAATGGTTTGCAGATATAAAATGTATGTTTTCATAAAATATATATTAAAATAAACTTCACACCCAGACTGACTTAAATGTCCCAGATTTTGTTCCTACTCTTTCCAATTTTATACTAGGTCAAAACCAACCAAACAAACAAACAAAAAAACAAAAAAACTCACCTGGGGAGCCGGTATAAAAAGTTTCTGATCACACAGGGAGCTGGTAGAAAATATTCTGGGATAAATAAAATGTGTACAGATCTCCAAACTAAAACCGGAAAGAACAGGAAGAAAATCTTGGACTTTCTGGTCTTATTGATCAGTCTGGGTATGTCCACTGTCTCATCGGACCCCAAATTGTGCGGCAGTTCAGAAGAAGAAGGTGATACTCAGATTATTCCCAGTGATTTTTTTCCTGAATATCATTGCAGGAGTATGTGTTGTAGCCAACTCAGAAACAAAACATCAAAACTGGATATCTAGGGTCATTTTAATTCCAGGCCACAAGCAATGGAAAAACAGTAGTAATGACTTTTAAAGGCTTAAATTCTGGCATGGAGGCAATGTGAATTCTTAATCCTATTGTATTCTCCCCTACTGTAGCTCCAAGACTGATAGTTCTCTAAACTAGTTCTTAGAATCAAACTTGTATATTTTGGTCCAGGCTGAAGAGAAACTGAATTCCTGTGAATCAATACAATGTACTATACACAGATCTATCAAGGTGCGTAACAGGTTTTCTGTCCACTAGATATTAGTGAACATTAGTGGAGAGAAACATTGGTAGAGTCCTTTAATGTGATTTCAATCCTCCATTTCTTATGTTGTTGTAAACTGCCATCAAATTGACTTTGGAGATTTTCAGATGCCTCTTTCAGCCTCTTGCTGTGCAAGCAGCCTCCGGTGAAGTAACGAGGCTGCCGCGCGGCAAGGGGTCCATTTCGGACGATGCCATTTCTCTCTCAGCGTCGTCAGTGAGTGTTGCGGCTAGCATTGGAGGCGACCGTGCTGTTTTTTACTCACGGACAACTTCCGTGAGTGAAAAACAGCGTGGCCGCCTCCAACGCTAGCCGCAACTGTCACAGACGCCGCCGAGAAAGAAACGGTGTCGTCCAAAATGGGCCCCTTGCCGTGCGGCAGCCTTGTTACTGCACCGGAAGCTGCTTGCACGGCAAGAGGCTGAAAGAGGCATCTGAAAATCTCCTTTGACTTACGGCAACCCTATGAATGAGAGACCTTTAAGTCACCCTAACATCAACACTCCTGCTCAGGTCTTGCAGACTCAGGGCCACGACTTCCTTGCTTGAGTCTATCCATCTGTAATGCAGCCTTCCTCTTTTCTTATTTCCCTCCACCTTACCCAGCAGTCCCAGTTTAATCACCTTGGCTCATAGGGAAAATTCAGGTCTGATTTGCTCTAGGACCCATTCATTTGTCTTTTTAGCAGTCCATGAAATCCATAGAACTCTTCTCCAGCACCACATTTCAAATGAATTGATTTTCTTCCTTTCAGCTTTCTTCATTGTCCAGCTTTCACAACCATACATTGTAATTACTTGTTATTAATTACTTACATTTGCACATATTTTTTTTGCCTCAAAGGTTAGAAGCAACTAAATGCAAAAAGAAACAGGGAGAGAGGGAAGGGGGAGATGGAGTTACAGTATTTGCCACCGTAACAAAACAAAACAAAAGTGCCCCAAGGACTCTTATTTGTATTCCTTTTGCCCCTTTTTTACACCCACACTGACAATCAAGCGCTCTTTCTGGGCATTTGTGGAGTCTAACCCTTTAGCTCACTACACTGTGCATATTTAGGCCCTGTATGAGTCATGTAAACTAATGCCCTTTTCTATGACAAAGCAACAACCCAAGCTTCAGATCACAGTGCGATTTAGAGAGCCAGAGCCAAATTCAAACAAAAGACAAAAACCAAAACCAAGGCATGCAGCAAAAAAGCTGTCTGTTTGTATGCAACATTTGTCATGGGGACAGATATGAAATAATTAACAGTACATTAGAGCCACTTGGCTTTAGCAATCATTGTAACCATTTGAGGTCTATTTTCTACTGCAATTTTGTCCTCTGTTACCAAAATGGGAGCAATTTATTTTCCTTATGTGAGCAACAACCATCTGTGCCCCTTCATTATAACTTTAGTAATAACGTTCTTTTTCTGTTGTTATATTTGGCCTTCAAATGAGATTAAATTCTGGCATATTCTACCGTAATATTAAACATGTTCACTAAATATATTTGTCGTGTGTGAGCAGCCCATTGTTTCCTAGGTCTTGAGCAGCTGCATTTGCTCAACCAATCCTTCTGGGCAGTGAGGGGGGATGTCATTTTCATCAATAGCAGACCAAAAATACAGTGTCCTTTTCATTTAAGCTTTGGCCATTTTCCAGAAAACATTTACTGTCACCATATGACAGAAGAGATACCCTAATAATGTATCAAATCCCATTCTCCAAGATTGTGGCACTAATAGAAATAATGATTTGTTTGCTATTAATCTGAATCTTTTCTTCAAAATAAATCCTGTTTTACTTCCTTTTTGTACAAAAAGAGAGGACAGAGAAGAAAGGGAAAAATACCATCAGCAGGGGCCCTACAGGCACTGATGGAGGATTGGTTTTCTGACGATGACCTATTTTTCCCGAGAGACAATAAGATTACGAAGTTGAGGTGCAGCTGATATGATCGCCCAAGGCCACCCTTAAGCTTCTTTGAAGTCTATGATGGAGGGTCACCTTGTTCTAGCTTTCAGCAAACTGTAAAATAAAGCCATAGCAAAATCAAAAGTGTCAGAGGCCTGAGAGAAACACTGAGCACTTAGGTTGACACAAGTCAATGGTTACAAATGTGTAGAAGAGCTCGACTGGATCTAGTGAAGCTTCTAACTCAGTGTTCTGTTTCCATTAGTACCTTCTAAATAGCTCACAAGCAGAGCTGAAAAGCAACAAAGCACATTCTGGTGGTTTATCTTCTATATCCTTGCCTAAGAAAACACAGTGAAATCCATGGGATCGCCATAAGTCAACAGATGCTGCACCTGCACACACATGCGCGGGCACACAAACTGGTAATAACAACAACAACAACAACAACAACAATATAATAATATTTATTGCTTATCTGCCTCTCCCCATGGACTGAGGTGGGGAACAACACATCCACACAAAACAGTTAATACAAATTAAAATGCATCTTGGTTGGAAATACATACATTCATAAAAACACACAATATCAGTTTAAAAGAACAAATAAAACCTGCACATACTAGAATAATTTAAAAGTCACAGTTTAAAAATCATCTGGATATGCCTGCTGGAAGACATTTCTTCTTAATGCTCTTTCAAATTCAGACAGTATTGTATATGCTTTTTCAAATCTCTTCCAGCAGGCTATTCCAGAGTCTAGGTGCAGCTGAAGAAAAAGTCCTCTGGGTGACAGTTGCCAGCCTAGTCCTGGCAGACTGGAGTAAATGTCCCCCAGAGGACCTGGTGTATGGGACAGATTGTATGGGAGAAGGTGCTCCCCTAAGTAACCTTGACTCAAACCATGTAGGGTTTTAAAGGTAACAACCAACACTTTGTACCTTGCCTGGAAACTAATTGGCAGCCAGTGGAGTGATTTCAATATTATTTGTCCTCCTGTGTATAAGTGCCTTCAAGTTGACTTATGGCAACCCCATAAATTTCATAGGGTTTTCTTTGGCACCCCTGTATATTTTGCCAGTTTTTTCCTCTGAAACATAGCCTACAGCACCTAGTATTCATTGGCAGTTTCCCATCCAAGTACTAATCAGCACTGTTAGCTTCCAAAATCAGGCAGTATCTGGTACCTTTAGGACCTGGAGTTATAATTTTCCTTATTCAGCATCTTTTCTTCTGCAAAGAATGGTGAATACAGTGGACATTTTAAGAGTGCTGGTGGGGCATTATCCAAGGCTCATATTGTAGTGCTCCCATATGACAAGACTGACCAGATTAAATCCAGATTCAAGGCATTCTACCCAGTAGCCATTAGGGCCATTAGCTAGCCCTAAGATTTCATTTAAAAATAAGGACAATATAAACATAACACAAGATTATGCCCCACCTACAGAAGCAGAAGAAGGAGAAATTGGAAGATTCTATGCTGGAGTCCATGGGGGAATTGATCACACACCCAAACAGGATATATTGATATTCATAGGTGATTGGAATGCAAAAGCAGGAAACAGAACAGAAGAAAATATCATTGGAGCATTTGGCCTTGGATAGAGAAAAGAAGCAGGAGAGCAACTGATTTAATTTTGTGAGGTTAACAGTTTGTGCAATGCAAACACATTCATCAGGCAATCCAAGAACCAACTGTATACATGGACATCTCCTGGTGGCCAATATAGAAATAAAATGGACTACATAATTGGAAGCAGAAGATGAAGAAGCTCCATTTTCTCTGCAAAAGCAAGACCAGGAGTAGTTGTAGCACCAACCATGAACTGCTAATATCAAAAATTAGAATAAAGCTCAAAATGAACACTGAATCAATCATCATGCCAAAATGCAACCTGAAGAACATCCCTGCAGAATTTAAAGATAATGTAAAAAATAGATTTGCATTATTAAGCCCAATTGGCTGGGAGCCAGAAGATTTCTGTACTGAAATCATGGATACTGTGAAGGAAGAATGCTAAATGATAATATCTGCAGCCAAAAATGAAAGAGATGCCTCAGTAGATGGCAGATGAAACAGTTTGATCAGTTAAGGGTAGACAAGAAGTAAAAGGTGATAGAAATAACATTAGAACCCTGAACACAACTGTTCTGCAACTTGTGCATGTGGACAAAGGGAATGACTATAGCAGTCAATGCAGAGAAAGAGAAGACAACAAAAAGGTGTAACAAGAGGTCTCTTCCACAAGAACTGAGAAATCAAAGGAAAATTTAAACCAAGAGTGGGGGTGCTATATGACCAGCAGAACACACAACATTATCAAGAAGAAATAAAAGAGATTATGAAAACAATACATTGAATAATATATAAAAGAGATGAAAAAATGACAGATTAATTCAAGGAAGAACCATTTGAAAATGAACCCACAATTTTAAAAAGTTAAGTAGAAGCTTCAATGAAGGCAGTTGGGAGAAATAAATCACCAGAAACCAAGGGCATATTAATAAAGCTGTTTCAAGCTACAGATATAGAATCCACTCAAATTCTAACTAAATCTGCCAACAAATATGGAAAACAAGGCAATGACCCACAGATTAGAGACACTCATTGGACATTCTACTCCCCAAGAAAGGGGACACCAAGGATTGCAGTAAACACCAGGCCACTGCATTAATCTACAATGCAAGCAAAGTGCTGCTAAAAAAAGAAAAAGAAAAATATACTTTGATCATATATGGAGTGAGAGATGCCAGATGTACAAGCTGGGTTCAAGAAAGTAAGAGGCACTAGAGATCGTATTGCAAACATACATTGGATTATGGAGCACATCAAAGAATTTGAGGGGGAAAATTAGCCTGTACTTTATAGATTACAGCAAAGCCATTGATTGTGTAACTCATGAAAAACTATAGATTGCTCTGAAAGAAATGGCTGTACCACAACTTTTTTTATTGTTCAGGTGCATAGCTTATATCCAGGACAAGAGGCCACTGTTAAGTCAGAATATAGAGAAGCAGAACAGTTTGCCATTGGCAAGGGGGTCAGGAAAGGCTGCATTTTATTGCTCTAACTAATTTATAGACTAAACATATCATACAGAAAGCTAGATTAGACTTGGAGGAAGATGATGTGAAAACTGGAGGAAGGAATGTCAAGATATGCAGATGACACCATGCTACTAGCAAAAAAATTGCAAAGACTTGGAATGACTATTGAAGAAAGGCAAGAAAGAAAGTGTAAAGTCAGTTTTTTTGTACTGTTTATACAGGCATTATTGTAAATACAAAGTTTGATAAAAGAGAATTGTTGCTGTCTGCATATCTTTTCTGGTCATTATTATTATTCATTTCATTTCATGTTTATTACTGAAAATAATTTTGTTGTAGAGAGGAGGAGAGGTGTTAAAAATGATCTGCACTGGATGTCAAATATCCTAGGAATTCCACTGCTCTGCCCCCTCCTCTCTTCTCCTTCCAGCTGAGTTAATTGAATGTAGACCACTTTTGTACTTTAAAAGCAGCAATTGAAGTAACTCCCCCCCCAAAAAAAACCCAAACAAAGGATGAGGTGGGAAGGGGAGAAAGAAACTGGGACATTTTTAAAAACCCAAAAAAGGGCATCCTCCTCCTGGCTGTCCTATTGTCTCAGGATCACAATCTGTACTAGAACCTCTTGCATTTTATTTAGACTCCTTTCTGGCACCTTTGGTGTCCAAAATGCCATCATTTATACAGGATACAAGACAGTTTATTAAAACTATTGAAAATAAATCCGTAACTGCTGATTCATGTCTCAACACTATGGATGTGAATGCACTGTAAACTTCTATCCCTCACCAAGAAGCACGTGAAGTAATTCAATATTATTTATCAGGTCGGGACAATGCATGTCCCCCCACCCACATTTTTTGTTAGACATTCTGGATATTGTTTTAGAAAAGAATTATTTTCATTTCGATCACACCTTTTATTATCAAACTCAAGGGGTCGCCATGGGGTCCCCTTGTGCTCCCTCTGTGGCTAATTTATTTATGGCAAAACTGGAGTCAGACATTATTTGCAATCCTAATGTTAATACTTTTTGGCAATACGTAGAATTTTACAGTTGTTATATAGATGATATTTTTATTTTATTTTCCAACAGCAACATAGCGAGTAAATTCTTTCAATGGATAAATTCCATTCACACGCATATTAAATTTTCTTGTCATCTCCATCCAGAACATATTTCCTTTTTGGATGTATTAGTATATGTACAAAATGGTAAAATAGCAGTGAAGAATTTTAAAAAGGATACTGATAGAAACTCCTTACTCCATTTTCATAGCTGCCACTATAGAAAATTAAAACATAATTTACCTTATTTGCAGTTTCTCTGTTTAAAACGGAACTCTGCTGAGGAGAAACAGTATCAAGAGGCAGCACAAACTTACCAAGTGGAACTGTCAAATAGAGCTTATCCAAATAGTGTAATAGAGTAGGCTAAAGAAAGAGCAGACAAGGTGTCTCGTACATCTTTATTTGGTACTAAAAAAGACCATACTGAGAAACGTATAATTTGTTCCTTCTATTTTACCCATGTTGCCCAACGAATTCAATCTATCATTCTTAAAAATTGGTGTCTAATTCAAGATCTTCCTGGGTGTTCCCATAGACCAATAATTGCCTTAAAACATACTAAAAATTTGAAAGATCTATTTGTACATTCAGATGTGTATAGATCTCAAAAAACACAGTCATCCACATTAGGTCACCATAGTTGTGGACATTGTGCTATTTGTAAGCAGACAAATATGAATATGAAAGTCTTTATTCACCCAGGGGTCATTTACATGGGCAAATATTCCTCTAAATATACTGCTAAGATAGCTCATAGTTCACACGGATTGCAGCACAGCATCGCCTCATTCAGAAGGGGGTAAGGTAAAACACCCAAATATAGCGTGGCAAGGGATGTCGCTACTTTTGCAGGTATATTTGCAATGTAGTGCTTTATTGGCAGTGTAAACTACCATTCCGTTAAGGGTTGCAGCAGATCTGCATTGTGATTGGTTGCTCTGATGCAATGGGCGGGCTTTAAAGAGGGGTACTGAGTTCAGTAGCGTTCAGGAAACTTTACAGGCAGAAAACTTTTCAGGAAAGCATTACAGGCAGAAAAATTCTCTCTGCTATTTTGCAAGTCTGCCAAGAAAAAGGATTCCCAAGACCTTTCAGTCATAAAGTTCCCATCTGTCAGCTCTGCTTGGGGGAGGGAGAGGGAGCGAGAGAGAGCGAGAGGGAGAGAGGGGGGGAGGGAGGGGGACCAGGGAGGGAGAGTCAAAAATCCTCTGCTATTTTGCAAGTCTGTGAAACCTGAGTAAACAAATCGTGCTGCAAAAACTTGTGATAGGTTCACCTTAGGATCCTCGGCATGGCAGCAATGCCTTTCAGCAGAGAGATTGCTGACCCTCTGCTTCGGGCAGTGACTGAGTTCATTTACAGGCAGATTGAGAGAGAGAGAGAGAGAGAGAGAGAGAGAGAGAGCCACTTCTTTGATCTTCCCCCCTGCTATTTTGGCAGTCTGTGAGTCTTTTTCTTTAGCATTGTCTTAAATTTAATCATCCACCTGAGTCTTTGTCATTTGGAGTCACTGAAAAAAATCAAATAGGATCCTTTTAAAAGGGTTGATGTAACTTCCTTACTCTTGAGGAGAGAGGCTTTTTGGATATTTCATCTGAATATTTGTAAACCAACAGGTTTGAATGATGAATTGGATCTGTCAATGTATCTGTAAATTTAAATTCTTCCATGTACCTTTAAATTTCTCATTGGTCTGCCAAGGGTTCCTCTTTTGAGAACTCAGTGTGATTATTTCCAGCTGATGTGACTTTGCATAGCCTATTTTAAATATGTAGCCAGAGTGTGTATCTCTCAGGGTGCTAGGAAGAAGAAAAAAAAGAAAAGCTTTATGCTGGTTTAAATTTATGCCAGGTTTTATGTAATTAAGGTAAGAAATGTCCTCTGCATAATTATGGGATTATCATTTTGAGTTTATATGACCTGGCATAGCCTATGTTAAACATATAGTTAGAATGTGTATTTTATAAGATGCTATTTGATGTAATTAAGGCAAGATGTGTCAATTTTGAACATTATCTTTTGCATAATTATAATGTTATCAATATATGTCTAACAGTATGTTAACCTGTTAGTTATCCAGAGTTACCACTGAAGAAGAAATCTATTGAAACGGATCTAGAATTTACCGGTCCAATCTGTATGGTAACTGGATTTAATCTACTCTGTATTTACATCGAGAGAACAAGGATGATCATATTTGGATTATCTTGGATTATTATATTGCTTCATCTAGCACCTTGGACTTTTCATTGAGCAGTCATAAGACTTTTTTATACATCATGATTATGTATTTGTTTGACATTTAACAATAAAAAACTTATTTTCATTGAATATAGCATTTGTTTTATAACATACATCTAGTTTTATGCCTGTTATAAACTTCAGCTGATACGCCAGCTGTGCCCTTTCCTGGAAATCAGGGACCTCGAAACTGTGGTACATGCGCTGGTAACCTCTCATCTCGATTTCTGTAATGTGCTCTACATGGGGCTAACCTTGTGCTTGACTCGGAAACTTCAATTAGTTCAGAACATGGCAGCCAGGTTGATTTCTGGCGTTTCCAGAAGAGAGCATATAACACCTGTGTTAAAAGCTCTCCACTGGCTGCCTATTAGTTTCTGGGCACAGTACAAGGTGTTGGTTATGACCTTTAAAGCCCTACATGGCTTGGGTCCAACTTACCTCCGGGACCGCCTCCTCCCGTACGACCCTCCCCCCACACTTCGGTCCTCTGGGAGGAATCTGTTACAACCTATGAAAACAAGACTGTCAGTGACCTCCCAGAGGGCCTTCTCTGCTACCGCTCCCAGATTATGGAATGGCCTGCCGGATGAGATCTGTTTTACTACCACCTTAGACAGCTTCAAAAAAGCTGCCAAGATGGATCTTTTCCGGCAGGCCTTTCCTGAATAGCTATCCTGGCCCAAAGATTCGGCTGTCTTTTCTCTTAAGCTGCCATTGAATTATTCCATTTTTTTCTCTTTTTAATTATTGTATATTTTTAATCTTTTAAATTTAATATTGTTTTAAGGAGTGGGTGGGTTAGGGTACTAATGTAATTATGACATTTTTATGCTGTAAGCCGCTCCAATTGCGTTGCAGAGGGGCGGGATAGAAATAAATTTTATTATTATTATTATTATTATTATTATTAGTTTTGAGTTTCTCCTTCTTGAGGTGCACCTGAGACAGAATACCATGACACTTTCTTGGTAGTAACAACAACAAAAAATCAGAATGCACCAAATCACTGATAATTTTTTGTCCTTTTGTGACACACAAAATCAAACATTCTGCTTCAGTGAAAATATTTGAAAAGTGACACATTTGTCTTATAGGCCCATTTTGGGGGGGGGGGTCAATTGATTAGAACTGAGAATTGTTGGTAATCCTTAGCTGAGTTTCACAGACTTCAAGTTTTTTTTAATTTCACCATTAAAATCCTTTGTGCCAACACTGGAAAATTTAATACATTTCTTTGAGAACAACAGAGAGAAGGCTGTTTCTAAACAGTCTCAAAACCTTGGCATAAGGAGCAAAATAACTGCTTCCATCATTTCTAAGGAAGATTTTTTTGTCACTCAAACGATCCGTACAACCTATAATTTTATCCCAGCTGCAACTTCTTGTGGCAAAGTGTTGGGGTCTTCCACAGCTGGCACCAGCCTTGCAGCTGTACCTTCCAACATTTCACAGATGAAAACCAGGACATGTGTGGCCAAGCAATGTTAGAGTGTGCACATAAGCTAGGAGAGGCTGCAACAGCTTGCTTTTGCCTGAGCCTCCTGGGAAAGGCAAGATTTCCCTCATCTTGCCTCTCTCCCCTCTTCTGAATTAATTAATCACAAACTACTTTTGCACTTTGAACTGAATTTGCAGCAACTGAAGTAAACTGAGGACGAAGGGGGACAGTGGCAGGAAGAGAGAGAGAGAAACTGGGACATTTTAAAAGCAGCTGAGAAGAGAAGAGGATGATAGAGAATTAATCAGGGTTGTCCCTGCCAAATCAGGACAGCTGGAGGGTATGTTATAAAGCTCCAGACTCAGCCACCAGCTGCTACCTACTTAGGAACAGTGGAACCAGCAGATACTACCTAGACAGCTGGTCAATCAACCACAAGGAAAGGCTACCAATTTAACAGACTGGGAGGAAAAGCCAAAACTAGGCCTTGAAGAGGTCAGGCTCACAAAAGCAAGAGGAAGAAGGACGTAAGGGGAAAGCAGGATGCAGTCTGAGGAGTGAGAGACAATCTCCTTCCAGGAGAAAGTGCTAGCAACAACTGTTCTGTATGTGAGCGCACTTCTCAAGCTCCAGACATATCCAGGGAGAGGCAAGAGCTAATGTGGATTTGAAGCCCTCAAGCCCTCAGTAAGGTTTCAAGAAAGGTTGGCAGAGATCTCCAGAAACAGCTAGGTCTTGGGTCCAACTCCAACAACCCAGGAAAAGCCAGAATTTTAGAAATTCCCTGCTGGCTCCAGGGTTTGAACCAAAAACTGTAGTTATCACACTGATGAGCTTCTCCACATTTTATGTGCACTGAATGCTTCATATTGTGGCATTTGGCCATATAATGGCCAAAAGTGTGAAGAAAAGAGCTATGCCCCTAGGCAAACCAAAAGCCACATCTTTGCTGATCAGGTGGACTGAATATTTCACAAAGCATGTGTTCCCTTAACATGTAAATGCTGTAGGATACCCTGGAAAAACAGTGTGGAAACTGGCTGTCAGACCAAGTTCAAAGTGTCATACCCTAAGTCTTGTATAGCACTTTTAATATCCCCCTCCCACAGGAATAGACTGAGGGGGACTGGGGGTCTCTTCACACCATCACAACTTCTTTTTTTTTCCCTTTTTTTGGTTCTATGCTTTCACGTCAGTGCTCAGTTTGATCTGTCCTAGATGAGTCAGCATGTCATCACTGCTTTTTTGATGGAGGCATGATCTCTGGCCCTGTTCTCATCACGACTTGGAAGCAAAAGCCTTTTATCTGAGCTGTGTGAAAGCACATTCTGCTCAGGAATCAGAGCGAGGCTTTGAGGCAATCAGGCAAGAGCAGCTCAGCCGAGGCTCTGGGGAAAGAAAGTAAATGTTGCACTAAAGTATGATGAAATATAAATAACAAAAACAGTTCATGTTGCATAAACATCACACATGAGCATATGCCAAATGGCATGTGAAGGGGGAGGGGAAGACACCCTATAAAACCCAGAGTTAATATTTCCCCCAAGCAAAGCGACTTAGGATATTTAAGACCTTGCCTGTCCTTCACAACCCTCAGATAGCTGAGAAAGAGATCCTTGGCTGGCAATTGTGCCATATACCAGCACTTCCAAGGCAGATGCTGAGCAGCTTCCTGTTTAGCTGACATAATGTGCACATCCATTACCAGTCCCGAACCAGCAAATAATTCACCAGGGATTGGTGAGTGATGCAAATTTCATAAGAGAGATGAGATAGCAGCTAAAAATATCCTTGCTAACTATCCTTTTAGGTCCTGTGTGGTACAGATTTACTTTTGCTTGGGAAATTTATTCTTTTTTTTTTCCAAGAGAGAAAAAGATGTTGGCCAGGGTGGGTTATAACAGCATTATTATTATTTTTTTTAAGTTACTACTAACTTTTACATCCATTTATCCAAAACTTTGGAAAGGGTTTTTTCCCCCTGGCAACAAATTTAAGCAAGCCATAATAACCTCTGTCTACTGGCTTCATCCCATGGTGTGTGCAGATATGGATGTCAAGGTATAAAAGGTGATCATATAATATCTCATATACTTCAGCTGTTAAGCTGATGGAGTTCAGTATGTAATTTGCACTACAGTATGACTCCTATTTCTGTGAACGATATGTCCTGGGCACCACAATTCCAGAATGATATGGACAAGCTGGAACATATCCAGAGGAGGGGGACCAAAATGATAAAAGGTCTGGTAGCCACTATAAGAAGCGGCTTAGGGAGCTGGGTATGTTTAGCCTGGGGAAAAGAAGATTAAGAGGGAACATGATAGCCATGTTTAAATATTTGAAAGGATGTCATATTGAAGATGGAGCAAGCTTGTTTTCTGCTGCTCCAGAGACAAGGACACAGAGCAATGGAATCAAACTACAGGAAAAGAGATTACACCAAAACATTAGAAAGAACTTCCTGGCAGTAAGAGTTGTTCAGCAGTGGAATGCACTGCCTCAGAGTGTGGTGAAGTCTCCTTGTTTGGAGGTTTTTAAACAGAGGCTGGATGGCCACCTGTCGGGAATTATTTGATTGTTTATTCCTGCATGGCAGGGGGGTTGGACTGAATGGCCCTTGTGGTATCTTCCAACTCTATGATTCTATGATTCTATACATCCCATAACTTATTGCAGCACATTGCTCATTAGGATTTCTCTTTCATTCTGTAATGCCTGGTCTTAGGTGCTCTGCTGATGGTCTTCTTTGGGGCAAGAGAAGGACAGATATAGGAAAACAGAAGGTGACTGAAAGAGAGGGCATCAAAAATGTCCAGTGTTACAGAACACACATACTGATGAAAGCTTTAAGCTTCAAGACAAATTTAGCCTTGAGAATAGCACTATGTGAGATAATTTATCCTGGGGGGGGGGCAGGAGTTATAGGAAGACAGGATTCAATTGGACATTAGGAGAATAGCTGTTAATGGTAAGACCAGATGGAAGGTGGAACCAATTATGCAGAGGGGTGATGGTTTCATCTCCAGGAGATGCTGGATGATCATCTGTGGTAGATGTTCTAGCTCTGTATGTAACTGGACCAGGTAGTCTGTATTACTGAGGTTCTAAGATAAAGCAAGAGATATTTGTATCATCTCCCATCCCCTCTAAGTGGACCAGATGATAAGCAGGCTTCAACATGGTCCCAATCCCCAATCATCAGGTGACTTTTGGTTTTCTCTGAGGAATTCAGCCACTCTCCTTGATATCTGTGCTCTTCTGTTTCAATATACACTCAGAAGCATTGTCTATTCAGCAGCAGCTGAAGCTTCACCAAGAATACTTGAAAATGAGGCGGTAGGTGTACAGAGGAAGGCAAACATGGTATGCACTAGAAATTTCTCTGCAAGCTACCCATTTAAAATTGTCCATCCCTCCCGCCCTCCCCAAAGCTCCCTTGGTGCTGTGCTCTGGATTCTTCCCAACGTGGAATCAGTTGTGCTGTTGTTACTGTTGTCACCACCTCAAGAGTCTACCCTGGCAGCTGACAAGGCAGCAGTCCTATGTTGTCATTGTCAGGATCGTTCCCAGATGTGACCTTTTCCTGCCAAGTTCATTTCTGTTGTATCACTTTGTGGCTAATTGTGTTTTCATTCTTTTGTACTTGCTAATGAGTATGTAGTTTAACTGGGAAAAGGGAGTATGTGCTCTATGTCTGTAATGGTCCCATAAACCAGCGCCTGGCCTCAGCTATGGGAAAAGTGGGCTGAGCTCAAGTCAGGTGGGAACTGAGTGTGGGGATGATGGATAGCCGATGAGTGTATAGCCCAGCATATTTTGTAGATTGTAGAATGCTTTTAATTTACTGCTTGTTAGTTAGGTTTCATTCTGAACAATGAACTTAGTTCTTTGGATTACTGTGATAATAAAGTTTTCTGTTTTTAATTCTGAAACTGTTGGATTTTTAAAACATTTGAGATTTGGTGATCTCAGAGCAGAGTTAAAACTGCATTTAGCAGAAGCTGGGAACAGATAAGCAGCCACCTCCCCCCACACACACACACAATATCTAGCTGAGAAATAAAACAGGCTTTGGACTTTTTCAGACACTCCTTACTGCGCAAGAAGCCTCCGGAAAAATTACAACACTGTCGCGCAGCGGGGGTCCCTTTTGGATGACACCGTCCCTCTCTCAGCATCATCTGTGACTGTTCCGGTTATGATTAAAGGCAGCTGCACCATTTTTTATTCACAGACAACTTAGTCTTAGAACTTAGTCATCTCTAAAAAGTATCAAAAGTAGTTTACTTACAAAGTAGCATGTGCATAATTCAGAGCAAAGGTTCAGCATCTTCAGGTAGGTAGGAGGAAGAAAAAACCTAAATGCTATTAAGAACTTAGAATCATCTCAGTCAGAGAGCTCCTTTAAGCCTACATGCTTAATGGAGAAAGACCAGACAGAAAGTGTGTAGCTGGGGCAGAGAACAAAAGGTGCCCACATGGCCTGGAAGAGAATAGGTATGTAAAGAAGCAAACAGGAATTCAACCATAAACATGCTTTGCATGAGCTCCTAGAGAGAACATGCATTTTAACTACCATAGAGTTCAAAGAGTTCATGCATGCAAAAGGTTGTTATCCCAACTGAAACTGCTGGTTACTGAGTCTGAAGAAGCCAGTACAGGACAGTCACATGGGGGAGGGGAAAAAACAGCAATTACAAATCCCTGCCAGTAGACTGACCAAAGATTTATTTACAAGGGGAACTCCCTCCACACTGTGCAAAATACTAGCCCCCAAAAGTTGCCTTTGTTGAGCTGTCCCGTTTGAATATTATCAGCAAGCCTAAAATCCAGATGTACCTGTTCTGTGAAAATGACTGGGAACTGTGCATAAACAGCGTATGGGACAGTTTTCTTGAAAAATGATATCACATAATGGACCTCCTGCTAGAGTATCCCCAGCAGGACAGAATCATAGAAACCAATAAATAACAAGGCAGGAGTTGTCTGTCATTCCTTTCTCTCCCCAACCCATTCTCATAGTTTCCTTTCAAATCAATCTGGCTGCTGAAGAGTATAAGATATTCCTCTCATTACGAGTGAGTCATGTACCTCCCCCATCCCTAAAAAAACAACAACCCATAATCCTAATTCAGCATGCATGTGTAGGGAGTCTGTGTTCATGTTCCATTTTAAACTGCAGAGAGACTGTAATTTTGTGGAGTACAAACCAGAGAGAGAAAATGGTCCTTGTTTGTGTGATTCATCAGTTTGCTGAAAGCAAGCTTTATATCGTAAGCTCAGCCTTTTGACCTAAGGCAGAGTTATAGAGGCCAGAAGGCAGTGGTCATTTGCAAACCACTCTCCTGTAATAGCTAGGGAAACAGCAGGAATGTATTAGGGTTAGAATGCATCTGGGAAAAAATGAGTTTACAATATATTCATTCTTCTGTCCCCATTTCATGGATCTTTGAAATGGTTCTGTAGCCCAGTCTAAAGTCATATGGTTATGACTTTTTGGAGGCCAGTGATAAGCCAGCACTTTCCTTCTGAGAATTATAATTCCTTCCTCATAATTTTTGCCTTCTCTACAAGTAATCAAAGAAAGGGATGCACAACTGTACTGTTCCTCATTGTCCTAGTGCTATTCTTCACCAACAGCATGCTTACCCCCGAGATACGAAAAGAGGGAGAACTATCATTCCTCTCCAAAGATAAGAAGCCACATTGGTGTGGATGGTAAATATTTTTCATGCATTTTTAAATACTGTATTTGGAGTTGTATACTGAGTATAGGCTGAGTATGTGCTTGCCCAAGGGAATGTAAAAACAATGTACACACTGTGAAGTCGAAGGCTTTCATGGCCAGCATCCATAGGTTTTTCGTGGTTTTTTTTTTCCAGGCTGTGAGGCCATGTTCTGGAAGAGTTTATTCCTGATGTTTTGCCTGCATCCGCAGCTAATTTCTCTGAAGATGCCAGCCACAGATGCAGGTGAAACATCAGGAATAAACTCTTCCAGAACACGGCCTCACAACCCAGAAAAAAAGCATGAAAAACCAATGTACATTTTTAAAAAACATGTATATATGGGAAATTTGAAAAGGTGTAAGGGAGGGAACCACCAATGGCACCACTTTTCAGTGGTGGTGGGATTGTGTGTTCCTGAAAATCAAGAGGCTGTGCTGACACCAGCAGTCCTGCTAGTAGGGTATCCCATGTCAGACAGGCTTTTGCTGAGGAGCCAGATTAAAGGTGCCAAACAGTTACTAGGCATCAGTAGTAGTGCGGGGTGACACTGGCAAAGCATTTCTCAGAAACAACAGCAATGGCACCATTGCTAGTACTGTGCAGAAGGGGGAATGGCAAACCCCTTTTGAATGTCCTTTACCACTGAAACCCTATGATGAGACAATCCAAAATGAAACAAGAGATTGTGCCAGAAGATGAGACTTTTAGGTCAGATGGCACTCAACGAGCTACTGGGATAGAGCAGAGGACAACTACTAGTAGTGCTGTGGCTAATGATGCAACTAGACTCAAGCCAAAAGGATGTTCAGCTGTTGACATGCTGAGAGATGAAAGGAAAGTCTGACGCTGCACAAGGCATATTATAGGATCATGAAATATAAGAAACACGAATCAGAGGAAGCTAGACATAGTAAAACAAGAAATGGAATGTATAAACATTGCAATACTTGGGGTGAGTGAGCTAAAATGGACAGGAATGCAACATTCTGTGTCAGATAATTACACAGGGTTTTACTCAGGAAATGAAGAATCTAAGAAGAAATGGGGTGGCATTAATAGTGAGGTGAGATGCAGCAAAATCAGTTAAAGGATATAATGTGAAGCCTGACCAAATAATATCAATAAGACTTCAGGAGAAACCCACCAATATAACCATAATCTGAGTTTATGCTCCAACTACAGAGAAAGTAGAAGAAGAATCGGAAGGTGTCCATGCTGGAATCCATGAGAAAATTGATCACGCCCCAAAACAGAACTTCTTCTTAATAATAGGTGATTGAAATGCAAAAGTAGGAAACAGAGCAGAATCAAAGATTGTAAGAAAATTTGGCCTAGGATCAAGAAATGAATCAGGAGACCAACTGACTGATTTTTTGAGGCCAACAGTTTGTTAACTGCAAACACATTCTACAAGCAGCCAAAGAGGCAACTGTATACATGGATGTCACCTGATGGACAATATAGAAATCAAATAGACTACATAATTGGAAGCAGAATAAGGAGAAATCCATTCTCTCTGCAAAAACAAGACCAGGATCAGATTGTGGCCCAGACCATGAACTGCTCATATGAAAAATTAGAGTAAAGCTAAAGAAGAACCAACCATCATGCTTAAATACATACATGAAGAGCATCCCCATAGAATTTAAAAATAATGTAAAAAATAGATTTGCACTATTAAGCCTAATTGACTGGGAGCCAGAAGAACTCTTGACTGCAGGTAGAAATGCAAAAAGACACTATCTGCAGTGAAAAAGAAAGAGAGGCCTTAGTGGATGACAGATGAAAACCTTCAAGCAGTTAAGGACAGACAAGAAGCCAAAGTAAAAGTTGACAGAAATAGGGTCAGAACCCTGGATACAACTGTTCAGTGACTTGTGCGCATTGATAAAGAGAACTACTATAATAATCAATGCAGAAAAATAGAAGATGGCAACAAAAAAGGAAGAACAAGAGACTTCTTCCACAAGATCCAAGAAATCAAAGGAAAAGTTAAACTAAGACTGAGGATGCTATGCAGCCAGCAAGGGCACACACTACATGATGAAGTACAAATAAAAAGACAATGGAAACAATGCACTGAAGAACTATATAAATGAGATGAAAGGATAACAGATTCATTCAACAAAGAACCATTTGAAGATGAACTTACAAGTTTAGAAAGTGAAGTGGAAGCTGCACTGAGAGTGCTTGGGAGGAATTATTCACCAGGAACATATGGCATACCAATCGAGCTGCTTCAGGCTACAGAGACTGAATCTACTCTAGTTCCAATTAAAATCTGTCAACAAATATGGAATCTAGAAGAATGGCCCACAGACTGGAAACACTCAATTTACATTCCAATATCCAAGAAAGGGGACCCCAGGAATTGTAGCAACCACATGACCATTGCATTAATTTCCCATAAAAGCAAAGTGATGCTCGAAATTCTACAACAAAGACTTTTACCATATATGGAGCAAGAAATGTCAGAGCTGGGTTCCAAGCTGGGTTCAGGAAAGGAAGAAGCACTAGGGATCATATTGCAAACATGGATAGTGGAGTGCACCGAAGAATTTCCAAAGAAAATTAGTATGTGCTTTATAGATTATAGCAAAGGTTTTGACTATGTAGATCATGAAAAAAAACTGTGGATCTCTCAAAGAAATGGGTGTGCCATAAGATTTTATTTTCCTAATGTGTAAGCTGTACTCAGGGCAAGAGGCTACTGTCAGGACAGAATATGAAGAAACAGAATGGTTTCCAGTTGGCAATGGTGTCATGCAAGGCTGCATTTTACCACCCTTTAATTTGTACGCTGAACATATCATCCATAAAGCAGGATTAGACTTGAAAGAAGAAGGTGTGAAAATTTGGTCTTGAAAACTGGACAGTGAAGAAAGCTGATAGGAAGAAAATCAACTCATTTGAAATGTGGTACTGGAGAAGAGTTCTATGGATACCATGGATTGCTAAATAGACAGTAACTGGGTCCTAAAGCAAATCTAGCCTGAATTCCCCCTAGAAGCCAAGGTGACTAAATTGAAACTGGGATACTTTGGACATACCATGAGAAGACACTAATAAAAACAGTAAAGCCCGGTAAAATCGAAGGGAGTAGGAAAAGAGGAAGACTGCATTCCAGATGGATAGACTCAGTCAAGAAAGCCACAGTCCTGAGTCTGCAAAACCTGAGCAGGGTTGCTGGTGAAAGGGTGACTTGGAGGTCTCTCATTCATACGGTCACCATAGGTCAAAGTCGACTTGATGGCAGTTAACAACAACAAAGGGAGGCTCATGTGAGATGAGCATTTACCACAGCTACAACACCTGTGCCATAGTACCTATGGAATGAACCCTACCACCTTGTCCATAGTGGAAGAACAGTCTGACTGTTTGCCTGGAGGAATCTGGGAGCTGCAGTCCACTTCTCCAGGCTCTACCCTCACGATCTCTTGTAGGAGCAACCCTACAAGGAACCTCTGTATGATGTAACATGTGTACAGAATTTTCAAATGTTCAAAACATTTGACATGTAATTTCCTATAATGCTGTAAGATGTCTGCATTATTGTCTGCCATATAGCAGATGGAACAATAGAGATGAGATCTGAGCTTGGGTTTCCTGATTTTTGTATACTCCTAAATTCTGGGGATTCCTTGCCTTCTATATGATGAGGCTGCAGAATGTTTACTGCCATGGCCTCCTCACTACACACACTGGCTTAGAAAGAAAGAAATTTAAGAAAGGTGGGTTTTTGAAATCAGATCCCCTCTGAACAAATCTTGTCAATAAAACCCCGTGATAGGGTTGCCCGAGGGTCACCATAAGTCAGAAATGACTTGAAGGCACACAAACCACTACACTAGATCAAGATTTCCTGCATGGCAGGGGGTTGGACTGGATGGCCCTTGTGGTCTCTTCCAACTCTACAATTCTATGATTCTATGATTCTATGAATAAGAAGAGTGAGTTGATTGCCCTGATGCTCACTTTCACAATCTGTGCAAATAGACTCATAACTGAGGTTTAAAAAACTAAACAGCTAACTAGGTAATATGGCAACCCAAATCCAGGTGCGGGGAGGGGGGCTAAAAAATTTGCCAGGCAGCCAAGTAGCAAAATGCTTGCAGAAGAAATATCAGTAGCCACCATCGCAGCAGTGGGTAGGAAATAGACACCCAGGGTTTAAAGTCACTACGTTTTTATTTTTAATGGCTTTTTCCACCAGCACTGCTCACCCTGAAATTTATCTCCCCTCCTAGGAGACACAGAGAAACACAATAATCTTCTGAGACTTTAGGTAGAGCCCTGAGACCTTATGGAACATTTTTTACTTCAGTTGGGAAGTATTTGAGAGAAACTGCATGGTGGTATAAGTTTGTCCGTTGGGCTGGGACTCTAGGAGACCAGAGTTCAAAACCTCACTCAGCCATGGAAGCCCACTTGTGTGACCTTGGATAAGTCACACTCTCTCAGCCTTTGAGGAAGGCAAAGGCAAACCTCCTGCGATTAAATCTTGGTAAGAAAACTCTATGATTGGGTCACTATATGTGAGATTTAATTTGAAGGCTTGTAACAGCAAAAACAAAGGAAGTGTGTGAATTGCATAGTTTCTGAACTTAGCCAGATCTTGTCTGAGACGGAGGGTGGCTATTGTCAGCCAAATCTTACAAGCTAGAATGGCACACAGCACACAATGCATAAAGAGCCAAAATTCAAATAAAAAGTCTGAGATTGAAATGTGAGGAGCCAAGAACAAAAGTGGCTTTCTGCAAAAAAATTTGAAAGGGCCTTAGTCGAAATTGGAGAAAGTACTAGGAGGTTTCAAACGTCATGTTCATTTAAAACACTAATAGAACATGCATGTCCAGGCCAATCTTTATTTGGTTTTTAAGGCAGTGTAGGCACTGACTTTCTAGTTTGCTTGATTTTTAACTTCTGAGTACTGTAGTCAGATTCAGAAAGGTAAAAGTAATGGGCTTTAAGAGACTGCCTAGTGCAACTAATATAAGCAGCTTTGGCCTTCAGAAAATATTAAAGTATTACCCCTCTGTGATTTGGAACTAGACTTTGGTTTGTGGACCTAGCAATCACTCTTCATGCTTTCTCTCTTGATACCATAGTTGCAAATTGGGCCTAGCAGTGCCATCACATCCTCCATTCCCTCAACTCCGTGGGTTTATCTTTATGTATAAACTGCCCAGAGAAATTTTGCTGTTAGGTATGTATAGGTATCATAAGTGAAGGAATCATTTCCCTGTCTTGCTAAGATCTTCACCTTCTTCTTTCAGTCTTTCCAGGCACATTCATCTGTTACCATTTCCATGTGACTGCTGGAACACTGGCTTCGGCCATGGCACAGATGTGAAGAATCATTTCATAGGAGATTATCAGATGGACCCTTAGGGTCTGTTTCTGTCCCGCTACCCTCCACCCGCCCCACTCCCATTCTTGCTACGGAATAAAGAAAAAAGTTTCACACACCTACCTTGATTCCACAACAGGAAGGGGGGCCCCTCCCTTCGCTGCCCAGTCGTAAATGCAGCCTTTGTAAGGCTGCTTTTATGACTGGGAACTCAAATTCCAGCCATTCTCATGAGAGAATGGCAGGCTGCAAATTTTAAAAGACCCCCCGCCCAGCTGTCAAAAAAGAAAACAATCACCAAAACACATTTACAGGAAAAAAAAGCTACCAGAGGAGACAATTTTTTTTTACTTACCTTGTCATCCCTATCGCACCCAGAAGTGTTGGGCAGAGACCTCCCGGTGATGTCACATCCAGTTGTTGTCCCGGGGGCAGAATGAGGTTCCTGTTCACACTCTCCCCATTCCATTATAATAACGGAACGGGCCTCTTATTCACTGATTTTTCCATGAATAAGAGGAAGCAAGGGAGGAACGGGAGCAGAACGGGAGCATCCCAGGACAGGGATGAGATCATCTAAAAGGTAAGCCTTTTAGCGATCTCCTGTCATCCCTGTCCTGGGATATTTTTACCATGTGATAATCTCCTTAGTCATGCCAGACCAGCCTTACTGTACATGCACTTTTTAAAAGACTGAATTTGTCAGGACTTTATCAGACATGGCAAAAATCACACTATTACAACATCATGGTAGCACAAATGGTTTCCACTATCACACGACGTTGTCATGTTAGGTTAGTCAAACTGTGTTCTAGCCACAAATAAGGCATTGCTTTTAATTGATGGGACATTCCATCAATAGCTCTCAATATCAATTTTTTTGCAGTATTGAAGAGTGTGTGAAAACATACGCCACTGTAATTATGAGATTACAGCATGAATGATCAGTCTTTCCCCACTCCCTGTTCCCAGCAAGAAAACATCCAGGTAAGAATGTAAAAACTATCCACAGGACACTCTTTTTATGAACTGTTCTGGTTTGTTTTCACATTTTTAGGTTTGTTTAAGTGTTTGTGTTTAATGTGAAGTTGAAGGCTTTCAAGGCTGGCATCCATAGATTTTCCTTGGCTTTTTTCCGGGCTGTGAGGCTATGTTCTGGAAGAGTTTACTTCTGACGTTTCGCCTGCATCTGTGGCTGGCATCTTCTCATTCTCTGAATGTTTGTGTTTACTTTGCAAATTAAGGTGTGGGGTTTTTTGTTGTTTTTAAGAGCGAGTGTGATGCATGAAACCACCAGCAGCAGCCGTGCTGATATAGTGGATCACATGCATGCAGAATCATAGAATCATAGAATTGCAGAGTTGGAAGAGACCACGAGGGCCATCCAGTCCCACCCCCTGCCACGCAGGAAATCACAATCAAAGAGCTGCCCATTCCTGCCATGGAACCTACGGTAACGGCAGGGGGGGTCTGGGGCAGCTCTAGGGCCAGAACAATCTAGCCAGAACACAGAGTATTCTGGCCAGTGCAGAAACAGCCTCAGTCAGTGCTTCTTAAGCTCTCTGATATCAGGGACCATTTATACCCATTGTCTACAAGTATTTCTTTCTTTCCTGAAAACTTGCCACAGACTAGCACAGATCCACAGATCACCACTTTAAGTAGCACTGATCAGTTTTATCAGGTGTCCCTGTAATAAATTATACATAGATAAAGCTAGGGTTCTAAAGGCTGATATAATGTAAGGGTGGGCAACTGCATGGGGGGGGTGGCATTTTACCTCCTAGTGCCCATGTGGCAGGCCACACCAGCGAGCTACAGTGCAACTAAAGTGAGGTGATGTCACTTCTGGCCATCATATTGTCCAATTTTAGCTCTTTTTTTGGGGGGGTGGAGGTTTCATGGGGGAGAAAAGCACTGCATTTTTAGGCAGTTTTGGCCCATTTGGGGACAAAAATGCCCTCCAAATCAGCCCCCCAGATTTAAAAATATGGTGGGGCTGGGGGCTGGAGAAATCAAGGACCACATGTAGGGCTCCCAAGGGTCACATGAGGACCAAAGGCTGCCCTTTGCCCACCCCTGATCCTGTGAGAATACAGGTATAGTGGAGAATATAGTGGAGCATCTCAGTAATACTGTATTAACAAGACCAAATCAGGTCCTGCTTTTTTGATCACTTTATAGAGCAAAGCTATTCTTTTAAGGATCTACATTTCTGGGTGCTGGCCAAACAATTTTTTCCAAGGCGTGACAAGATCTTTTTGAGAAGAGAAATGAACCGGATATTGGGGCCTGGAACTCTTGCCCAGCTTCATGGTATCCACAAAGGCAGCCAATATTGTTTCTTACATATGAGTGAGAATGTAAAGTCTAACAGTATTAAATTCCATTGAGATCAGCTTGCCCACACAAATGTAGATGTTATTATATACTCAATATAAGATAAGGATGTTCAAATGAGAGCAATTTACTATCCCTTCTATGTGGTTGGGAAGTAACCTGTGAGATAAAGCAGGGCTTATAATTCATATCGTTCATCGTGAGTGATAATTCAGGTTGAATTGTTGCTCTGGAATAAAGCAACAGGGTGTTGCATATTTTCAGAAAAATACAAGGTGACTCCCTAGCTGTAACACTGCTGTTGAATTGTGATATAACATGAAAGCTGGAATATCAAGTGGTGCAGTTGCTCCAGGCCCCAACTGGCTATGAAACTTATGCCTAAGGGAAAAGATGTCGTTTGTTTCCTCTTGTTCACCAGTCACTTGCTGAATCTCCTGAGTTATCCATTGCTGATACGGCAACTACTGAGCATGGGCTGGGCACATTTAGAACATTTCTCCTTTGCAGGCAGGGTGGCTGTTGTGCTTGAACATTTCATGTTGGGGGACTACTCAGCATTCCCCATGGATGGCTGTTCTTAGAATACAGTGGGCTCTTGGTTTTACTTGTTCTTTTAAACTGAGATATGTTTTTAATTGATATGCACTTTTAACCAATGGTATGTTTATGTGTTAGTGTGTTGTTCCCTGCCTCAATCCATAGGGAAAGGTGGGTAAGAAATCATCATCATCATCATCACCACCACCATCACCTGCTGCAGTTTGGTTCCAGAACCACCCTCCGCCCTGTGGATACCATAATCTGTGGATGCTCAAGTCCCATGATATACAATGGCATAGTACAATGGTGTCCTTTATATAAAATGGGTGTGTGTGTGAATATTTATGTATTTATTTATGTATTGGATTTATATCCCACCTTTCTCCCAAGATGGGATTCAAGGTGAGTTATAATAATGAGATCTAGATTAACAATAACTTCCCAGAGATCTTTTTCTGTCGCTGCTCCCAGACTATGGAATGCCTTGCTGGAAGAGATCCGTCAAGCAACCAGCTTGGAGAATTTCAAAAAAGCCATCAAAACGCATCTCTTCCGGCAGGCCTTCCTTGAATAGAATAGACCATTTTAATGGATGCTTCTCCCTCTTTTTATGTTTTTTGTTTTTATGTTTTATGCTTATGTTTTTATGTTTGATGTTATAATTTAAAGTCTTAGGGTAGTATTATATATTAATGGTGAATTCGCCAATTATTTTTAAATATGTATTATTATATGTAATTTTAAGGGGGGTAAACTGTTTGAAATTATTACCATCGCTATGGATTTGTTTGTTCTATATCCAACTGTTGTGAGCCGCCTTGATTGCCTTATAGGCAAAAGGTGGGGTACAAAAATAAAGTAGTAGTAGTAGTTGTTGTTATAGTTAAAAAATACAACTAAAACCTCACAACTTATAAATTTTTTTAAAAAAAATAATTAAATTTCCATTAAATTTCCAAAATAGATGTTTGCTTCTTGATTTATTTTTTTTTTAATATTTTCAAGCTGTGGATGATAAAATCCATAGATGCCAGATCCATGGATACAGAGGGCCAACTGTATTTTACCAACTCAGCAGCTTCAGTGACATTGTGAATGCTGTGGCCAGATAGGTGTCTGTTTTAATGTAGGGTGATTGAATGGATTTCTACCAAGGGAATGGGTGAGCAAGTGTAGGAGCGAGTTGATTTCACCCTGAAAAGAGTTCATCTTCCCCCCGCCAGCGGTTTTATGTTCATGAGTTTTCAGGTCACTTGATTTCGTTCCCTTCTCAGTGCAATGTTGAATGTTGGTGGAACAGAAGGATGTGGCTTCAAGGGGTGTTTTATGTGGTTTTGAAGATATTGTCATTATCGCTATTATTACATGTAAAAGGGTGGATTGTGAATGCTCTCTGAAAGTTCTTTACTGACCTTGCTCTCTCCTGAGCAATCTAGCCTTTCTTGTTTCTGAACAGACACGCATAAGTAGAGTTTTTGTACTGTGCTATTTCTCACAAATTGATAACATTGGGAATGTTTTGTGGTTAATATGAAAAGGATGAGGGTTTTTTCTCTCTCAGAACTTGATGACATCTTTGAAAAACTGTTTTTCTGTGCGGCTCTGTGGATATCACCATCAGCAGCAGCAGCAACATCCAGCCCTCAGACATGTAACTTTGCAGATATACTGTGTTACTGTTGTGTGCCTTGAAGTCACTTTCAACTTATGGCGATCCTAAGGTAGACCTATCACAGGGTTTTCCTGGCAAGATTTGTTCAGAGATTTGCCATGGTCTTCCTCTGAGGCTGAGAGAGTGTGACTTGCCCAAAGTCATCCAATGGGTTTTGCTGGCTGAGTAGGGGTTTGAACCCATATCTCCAGAGTCTTAGTCCAATGCTCAAAGCACTACACCAAACTGGCTTTCTGTGCTCTACGTGTCCATTTATGCAGTAGGATGCAATAAACATTTTGTGTTACTTAAAGAATGGAATTAAAAACATAAGATCAGGCTATTAGTCTCCCTGAAGTTGCAGGACTCAAAATGGGTTCACATAGAAGGATTTTTGTGCTGGCTGCCTACTGTACTTTATATGGGATATTTTTTAAAAAAAAAATCTATCTATTTATTTAATTTCTAGTTAGCATTCTTAAAATAGCTCACACATGTGCACAAAAGGAGCCCTGTGTTGGAACTGCTCCAGGGCTCCAGTCACCTAAATATGGCCTTTCATAAAACTCATGGGTCAATTGAAAGTGCCTCAAAGCAGGAAGAAAAATTGTGCACATCTATAGATGTGGAACTCATTCAGTCACTACAAGCAAGATCAAAGGACAACCCATAAATTTACCAGATATGATGCTATCACTCTGTCCTTACAGTTCGTCTTGGACTATACAAAGAAGAACTGAATCAAAGTGTGAGAAAGCTTGCTCACTTCTGTCAAATGTCAATGTTAATTTTTCAGTCTCTTTTTTGTCAGTCTCCAAAGAGTACCCCAATTTACTAACATAATATAATGTAAACTTGCTGTACCCCGTGTATCATATGCCATTATGGGAGATTGTAAAGGTTATAAATTTTACGTTACTTCACTGAGTGAATTTCTCTCTCCTCTGTCCCCTCCCACCGTTGGATGCCTTCCTGGTATCGCCACTGGAATCAGGGAGGGAGAGGATGGCTCTCTCCTTCTTCCCCCCCGGCAGGTATCTTCCCCCTGCCACCACTGTGACTAGGAAGGGGTAGGATGGGTCTCTCCTCTCCCACCATGCATCCTTTCCCACCGCTGCTGCTGCCATTGCTAGGACCAGGGAGGGGGAGGATGAGTCTTTCCTCCCTTCCTGTCTCCATGGATCCCTTCCATCCACTGCTGTTGCTGTCACTGGGACTGGGGAAGACAGCTCTTTACTCCCTCCACCCCAAGGATCTCTTCCCCCTGCCACCAGCAGCGATGGTGCTGGAACTGGAGAGGGGAAGGATGGCTTTCTCATCCCCCCAGGGGACACCTTCTCCCCACTGCCACTGGGACTGGGGAGGGAGAGGACAGCTTTTTCCTCCCTCCCCCCCAATGAATCCCTTCCCACCGCTGTTGCTTGGACCAGGGAGGGAGAGGATGGGTTCCTCCTCCCTTCCTGCCCCCATGGATCCCTTCCCACTGCCGCTGCTGTCACTGGGACCAGGGAGGACAGCTCTTTCCTCCCTTGCCCCCCACGGATCTCTTTTGCCACCGCCAGCACTGGACCTGGAGAGGGAAGGATGGCTCTTCCCCCCACTGCCACTGAGACCAGGGAGGGGGAGGACAGCTCTTTCCTTCCTTCCACCCCCCAGGAATCTTTTTTCCCCTGCCCCTGTCACTGGCGCTAGAACCAGGGAAGGGAAGGATGGCTCTCTCCTCCTTCCCTCCAGGGACATCTTCCCCCCACTGCCACTGAGATGGGAGAGGACAGCTCTTTCCTCCCTTCCCCCCCCCATGGATCCCTTCCTGCTGTTGCCGCCACCGCATTCCACATGGTTCCACCCCCAGCATGGTGATTGGCTGGCCAACAGAGCACTATGATTGGTTGGTATGTTTCCTAAGCAGCCAATCACCACACTTGAAATATGGCAACATACCACATATATATATATATATATATATGGCTTTTCTTCGCAAACGAAGATTCAGGAAGGACTCATCCCGTGCTTTCTGCAAGTGTGCTGATGACTAAAAAGGCCAATCCGAGATAAACAAGTCCGGTTGCAGAAAACACAGCAGAAGGTCTCCTTGGGTGATGCTTCCGGGTTGTGATTCTTTCTGTGTTGTCGTTTCTCTTCAAGACTTGTTCGGAGTGAGTTCTCAAATAAGGCTGCAGCATTGTGGATAGTGTGTCTCCATGCCTCCCGATGTGAGGCCAGGGTGGACCATTGTTGGTGATCAATTTGGCCAAGCCTGAGATGTTGTTTCAGGGAGTCTTTGCATCGCTTTTTTGGAGAGCCCCTCTTACACTGACCTGTGGCGAGTTCATGTAGAATACTATTTTGGGGAGGTGATGGTCCTCCATCCTAGAAATATGCCCTGCCCAGCGCAGCTGTGTTCTCAATATCATGGCCTCAATACTGGTGATCCCTGCTTGCTCAAGGACAGCAACATTTGTCACATAGTCAATCCAGTGTATATTTAGGATTGTGTGTATATAGCGCTAATGAAACTGTTCAAGGAGTCATAAGTGTTGGCGATAGGTGACCCCCGTTTCAGACCCATAAACAAGAATAGACAGTACAATGGCTCTATACACACTGATTTTTGTGCTTTGCCTCAGGTGTTTATTACTCCAGACTCTTTTGTAAAGTCTTCCAAATGCGCTATATGCCTTTGTTAATCTGTGATCAATCTCTTTTGTCAATCTTGGCATCTGAGGAGATGATGCTTCCCAGGTAGGTGAACTGCTGAACGAACTTGATATGATATAGAGGTGTGTTTGTGTGTGTGTGTGTGTGAAATCCAAATGATTAATGGTTCAATCCTGCAGGTCAGAAATAGCCGCTGGGTTGAGGAAATATCAGAAACACCATCCAGCCTCACAGGAGGAGCTCAATGTTTCTATATTGGTAGGAAAGCCCATTTGCATTCCTAAGGCACTTTTTGAGGCCCCTAATCCCCCCCAAAACATTTAAAAAGTATTTTTTAAAAGAAAAGAAAAAGAAACTCTAAGTGTTCCCTACACTCTCTAGGAGGCAGAGGCTGGCTCTCTAGGAGACAGGGGCAACCTCATCCAACCATTAACTGTTTCAGGTCCTGGGTCATTTTTCTAAAACTAGAAGTGACTTTTGGGCTGAGACCCTACATTGTCCAGCATAGCATAAGAGTACTGCAAGTGAAACTCTGCTACAGCTCCCCATTCATGATTCCAAGGACTTACAGCTCTGCTGTGAATAGCTATTCCATGACTGTGGGTGGGGGGAGGGGAGGGGATCAGAGAAATGTCTGGCTATGCCCCATAGCCAGGCATAGACTGAGGGAATCTTTTGCCAAGATACACTTGGGTCCTCTAGAGGTCTCAGTGGACAATGTAATAATTCTGCATAGGGTTGCCAAATCAGGAGCATCCCAAGCCCTGAGAATCAATGCCTAAACCCTGAGACCTAGGGATGGTCGCTAGTGATATTTAAGAGGGGGAGGAGGGAGCAGGGATTGGGTCCCATGGAGAGTCTACAGCAGCCATTCCAGAACCACAAACACACAGTAATACCATACACATATCTATATGCACAGGCATGCATGTGTTTGTATGCTTGCGCGCGCATGCACACACAATTGTTAAGGTATTGCTCTCACCCCAAGATTCTGCCCCTCTGCAATGAGGACAGGAGAAAATGGGCCAGGCCCTGAGATTACCCTGAGATAACTTATTTATTTATTTTATTTAGGTATTTATACCCCGCCCTTCAGCCACAATGGCTATCAGAGCGGCTTACAATTTGTTTTAAGCAATAGCAATTTACACATCTACACTGCATTAAGCAGTTTCCATATGTGTGTTAGCTAATTACCTCCACAAGCCGGGTACTCATTTTACCGACCTACAAAAGGATGGAAGGCTGAGTGAACCTTGGAGCCCTCTGGAATCGAAATTGCAACGTGGTGGCTTGCAGGACTGGCATTTAACCACTGCGCCACCATCTTATTATACAAGATGCCAGCTCTGCTTTACTTCCTGATTTTAAAAGGGTCAGTCACAGCCCTAGAACAATCCAGGGGGAGAACATGCTAATAATGGGACATTATTAGTAAGAAAAATATAAATTGAAGGGGTTAGGGCAAGGTGGAGGTGGTTCTGTCTTTCAAAATCCAAGGAGGTGTGTGTGGGCCCCCGGACCACAACTAGTTTCCCCCCTCCCACTCGAGATAAAACTCTGTGCTTGGAAGCCTTCATCACCACCCTTATAGTCACTATGATTCTCAGTGCTGAGAGACCGAAAGGAGCCATTGTGTGGGGTGGGGATGGGGGAACAGACCTCTGCCTGAAATATCCAAAGACCAATCAGCCAAAGGATATACTCCAGCCCAGGTGTGAAAGTCAGACTTTCATGTGGGATGGCTAATTCAAACGCTGTGCAAGTCCATAGCTGCCAGATACCTCTCTGAAAAATACGGTACTTTGTTCTCTCCCTGCCATCCAAACCAGCCTTCAAAATGTTCACACCTATGGCAGACCCCATTGGCTACCATACAGTTTCCCAACCAGCCACAGAACAGGCACATCCACAGATAGGCACCCCATCACACATCTCCCAGCCACTCTCATAGGAACAATCAAATGAGCACATGAGTAACCTGATCCTCTAAGAACCAAAGGAAGCCTTAAGAACCTAAGGAAGCCTTGCTGGAAAGAGGTTACTATTGCAGCAGCCTGTTTTGTCAGTGGCCAACCAGAAAGTGCCACGAAAGAAATGAAGGCTTTCCTCCATTACTGTCCCTTAGCCAGAACATGCAAAGTTACTTTTAACAAGAATGGATACAATGGCTTGCTGAAGCTATCCATAACTGATCAGTCCTTGGATGGTGTACTGGGTGCTACAGAGGTGCTCACTGACAACTGATAGATGCCACCTAGCCTATTGCCAGCCAATGGGTGGGAAAAGGTTGGCCAGTGGGTGGTATATGGTCCCCAAACTCCACTTTGGGGGCCCCCAAAGCTCCCTGATAGTCTCCAAATCACCCGAACACCCTCAATTTAAAAAAATTAGTCAATTCATTATCCCCCAAATGGACCAACAACAAAAGGCTTGCAAATGCAACAGATTAGCTGTACCACCTCCCAGAAACCCCAAATCCCCAAGCCAGTCATCATCATCATCATCAATATCCTGCCTTTTCCCCAAGACTAGGACTCAAGCCATGGGAACGCTGGTCATCCCGGGAGCTCAAGGCCGGACAGATGGTTTGGCGCTTCTCGCTCCCCCATAGTGTACTTTGATGTGCTGCCCTCCCTTTTCTGCTTTCTCACGCTGGGTGTCTCTTATCTGTTTCCACTGTAAGTCTGATCTTCAGTTGCAGCTTTGCCAATGTCCCTTACACATGCTTCTATTCCAATAAAGAACTTTATTGAAGATATGTGAGTTTGTGTTCTGTGTACATCACACCAGGCATGCTTATATTGGAACATATGATCTGTCAGGTGGCTGACAAGCAATAGTGTACTGTCTGGAAGCCCATAGATGCCACAAATCCACCTGGCAGCCCACCTGTGTAGCACCTATGGACTGCTAGGGAGTATCTCTGTGACAACTATTTTCTGCCATGCAGTGTCTACAGGCTGCCACATGGCTCCATTTCCCATTCTCTTCTGCCTGTTTTTTTTTAATGATGATAATCAATAACAGTGGTTCTTATCCTGTGGTCCATGGAGCCCGAGGGGGCCGCAATGTCCTCACAGGGGGTCCAGGAAGGCTTGAAGGCTGATCAGCCCACGTGACAGGAGCCAAGACAAAGGGTGACTGGATAGGCTGTTCATTGCTATTCAATCTGCTCCAGCCACAAATTTGCAGGAAGAAGCAGGAGAAAACTCTTCCTTCCCCCTCCAGTGCCTCTGAGGGAAGGGTTAATGAATGGTGCAATTGTATTATCATCATTATTATTGGGTATTGTTGTTGTTGTTATTAGGGTTTTAAATCTTGAGTTATGTCTTGGGGCCCATGACAACAAAATATATTTAAAAGAGATCCCTGGTAAAAGAAAAGGTTAAGAGCCACTGAGCCACTGATCAATAACATTTTGGAATTTAAGGGCTGCTTTATTAATGAGAGGGTGGGGTGTTGTGAATCATTTCTGTTCTACTGCTCATGCTAAGTATACTCCTGTGTCAGAATTTGATCCCTGAAATATTTTGTCAGCATAGGTGCATTAACAGAAGATCAAAATGCAAAAATGCAAATATGCTGAGCCTGTCTAATCTGCAAAGCAGAGGGTTGGACCACATGGCCCTCATCTCCTCCAACTCTATGATTCTATGAAGAACAATAAGCCAAATCTATGTTTGATCTTGTATTTGAGCCACACATTTTGGAGTGTGCAAAATTTTGATGTGGAGATGAAGTGCCTCGGTCCATTAGTTGCTCACTTTAATGTGATCCAGCTGTAGCCGGACTGAAAATTGTACTAATGAGATGGATGTGAAATGGCCTTCAGTAAAATGAACATTCCAATGATCCCTGCTAATTTACTGTAGCACAATGGCCACATTAGGAAAATGTATTTATTTTGGCTTACAAGAGACTGCAGGTTATGTACCAATAAGAACAAGGAGAAAATTGCTATTCAGAGCTTGGAGTCATCAACTTGGTAAACCGAGAAAGCATGTACAAGAAATCCTTTGCTAACACTGAATTCATCCAATACGTTGATTCTGCATAGTTATTTCCCTTCATCTATGCATATTCCAGCTATACACATTTCCAGTGTTTTAACAGCCTATTGCTCATTCCACTACAACCTGCAGATTAGATTTTCAGAGCCCTGAACTGTGGGAAATGCTTATGTGCATTTCTGTATCTTTCAATCATTTCCAGCCTCCAATATTCTCACTTCCTGGTGTGCCACAGAAATATTCCTGCACAACAGATGCTTCTTTAGTAAAAGACAATAAGTGCTGGAGAAGAACACATGGATTTAAATGTGAATGGTCAACAGTGCCCTTGCTTATAATAAATATTATCAGCTAGTATTCAGTATGGGACTTGCATCTATGCAAGCGGACTTAACGTTTGCAATAGAATTGAGCAGTTTCTCAATGTTGGTATTCAGCAAGGAGCTACAGTGACGTTACCATATAGGGAAGTCAACCAAGGGAAAGTTGCACATTGGGACAAAAGTGCATCAGAACCAATGTGCATCAGGACCAAAGTACAACAGGCACCGGTTTTCCTTGGGCACGCCCAATGCACGTTGTGGCACCAGCTAAGGAGTCCAGATAAGTACAGTTGTCCCTCCGTATCCACGGATTTGGTATTCATGGATTTAAGTATTCACAGCTTGAAAATATTCTTTAAAAAATAATAATCCAAAAAGCACACCTTGATTTTGCCATCTTATATAAAGGACACCATTTTGCTATGCCATTGCATATAATGGGACTTGAGTATTCCCAGATTTTGGTATCCACGGTGGGCCCTGGAACCAAACCAGCAAATATGAAGGGACAACTGTATTGATAGAGCCCAATGCACATTGCGCACTCTTGCCAGTGCCCTGAAAGACACCCTGGCAATCACACCACTAGGAAGTCTTTGTCGCATTTCTGCTATATAGCCAAGGGCTTGTCTATGTGAGGCTATAAAATGTGGATTAACGTGCACTAATGCCAATTTGCAGCAGCTTTCATTTGTCTCAATGATTTTTTGGCAAGATGGCAGGCATGCGAAACTATCCATGTTTGTTGTTCAAATGGGCATGCCTGTGAATCAAGATGTCAGATGCAAGTGAATTACAGTTGCCCCTCCACATTTGCAACTTTCACATTTGCAGTGTTGATTATTCACGGAAAGCCTCATGCCCCCCCTCCACCCCATCCCTTCCCAAGGCGGCGAAGGGTTTCTCACGAAGACCATCGCTGCCTTGGGAAGGGGGAATGGAAAGCCTCCCTCCCTTCCTCTCTCCACCCCAGTCCCTTCCCAAGGCAGCGAGTGGCCCCCGTCACCACTTTGGAAGAGGCGGGGTGGGTGGGAGTGAGTGACAATGGGGTGGGTTGTTGCAGGCGGGTGGGGGGGGAGGACTATTATTATTTGCATTTTTTTCACATTCGTGGGGGTCTTCCTCCCCTAACCCCCGCAAACGTGAAGGAACGACTGTACTTGTGTTTTTATTGTCACTAGTTGCCACCACCAAACAGTATTTTTTTTAAAAAAAAGTCATATCCAAGGTGTGGAAGCGCAATATTTCACTTAAATATTAACAGAAACAAAAGGCTGTTTCATCACCACAATCACTATGGTTAGAATCCAACATGGTGGTTTGGGGCCTTGTTAGCAAGCTCTGCCCCCTGCGCACATCCAACCAATCAGCTTTCTACTTCCACTTTTATCAGGAATGTGCATCAAGGCAAATCAGTTGTCCCAATGAGCGGGGAATGCACATTCCCCGCGGAGCTTTTTTAAAAATATAGGAAAAAGTGCAAAGGCTTTTCCTGAGAAGTTTTTAGCATTTGGGGCCTCCTTCCTTCTCAATATGGCATATTGAGGTGGGATCTCATGAAGACAAATCATATTCTCCTCAAATTCTATAGGGAGTATTTTTGTCATATAGCCGACCCCTAAGTATGTATAAAGTTATGTAATGTAGTGTGTGATTAATATAAATCAATGGGTCTGTGTCAGCCAGCAGACTGCAAGACTATGAAGAGTTGATAAATTTGTCCCATCTTTCCATTTCTCCATCCTCAGATTCTTGTTGGGTGTTTCCCCCCCCCTTTTATTTTTTTTGTTCCAATTACTGGAAGTTTACATAGCTAGTCAAAGAAGTCATCTGGTGGCAGACCTTGGAAAACTGGCTATCTTGGCTGGGAGGCTATGGGAGTTGTCACCCAAAATGTAAAACCTGCTAAACCCATTGTCTTAATTCACACCTTCTGACCAATGTGGCATAGGCTATACCTTTCTGTTGTGTCAAGCAACAAAGCAGCTCATCTTCTCCCACTTTCCATACAGCCTATGAGTTGAATGTGTATATATGTCTTCATTGCCCCAAATGGTTCTTCATGCTAGCCCTTACCTAAAAATCCATTGCTCAACATACCTAAAGCCACAGTTATGAAAAGTACAGTTTATGAATTCCAAATTTGTGCAGAGGGAAAATGTTCCAGATGGCAAGACAGAATTGGGGGGGGGGGTTGTCACGTTGCTGTTCTTTTTTCAGGGGACTGATAGTGCCTTAAGACTAACACTGCTGATATAGGAAGCAGCCATCGCTTAGTGGCAGGAGACATGCACTGTATATAGGGCATCCAAAGGGATTCATGCCTGAAATATTGGACAGCTGCTAGTTAGACTAGATAGCAGTTCTGCCATGATTCCCCAGAAATTGCAAAATTGTAAGTCTAGCTTACAATCTCATAACTTATGAACAGATGCCAGCTGTGATTGTTTTTTGGAGGAGTACATCCCCCTGAGCTCCTTTGGGGGTCCAATGTGCTCCCCAAACACCTGAGAGTTGCCCACTTCAGGTTTAAATGAAAATCCAGAGGAGATTCACCATTCCATTGAAATGGAAGTCACTAGCTGTTACTGACTGCCGGGTTAGATGGATTCAGTGATCAGTCTCTGCGTGTCATGGTGGTGTGTCATAAACAAACTTCTGCAATGCTTCCTCCCCCACCACCCACCTTTTCATAGGGAAACTGCCAAGGAGCTTTCTATTAGCATGCATATACACATACACATGCAAACACCATGGCTGCATCCTCTATTGCACTTATAGATTAGTAGCCTCAAGTTACAGATCTGTGACTGCTCCATATTTTATGCTACATATTCACAATGGTGGCACTATTGCCATGATCGTAAATGCCCCCAGATTTCCACCTTAAATTCCAGGGAGCCATTTTGAGCAATAAAAGTCTCTTCTGCTGGTGATCAGGGCAGGATGAAGTTTCTAGCCTCCTCCAACCAGCCAGCAAGGCAGCAACAATCAGAATCAGGACTCCTGTCACAATTCCTTGTCGCACTACAGATTGCTGATGGGAGAGGTCTGTAAATGACATCTTTCTAGAAAATATAGTTTAAGATTGGGAAGGCCTAACCCTCCTCTATCTTTAGAATTTTGTTAAGTACGTTATCTTAATTCTTGGCTTTCTTCTTGCCCAAATAAACTTGCCAATTTCTTTCTGTCAATTATAAAATATGGTATCATTGTTGATTATCAGAATTGTTTGAAATAAAAATAAAAATCTCGGAAGGATGTTCATTTTTATTACTGATATTCTTCCTAATAAAGGTAACTTAATTTGTGGGAGGGTGGAAAGACCCATTATGCAAAGTCTATGGAAAAGGGGGAGCAGGTGGGGAAGACAAGAGGGAAGACAGGAAAAGAGAGGACCAGGAGAGAAGCAAAGGACAGGGGCAAATTAGTATTTTCAAACCAATGGCACAATAGCATGTGATAGTGAATGTTTTCAAACCGGTATGTCGCCTGTATCTTCCCATTTACCTGTGAGGCAACAGGCTGATGTGATAAAGTCCTTAGTTATGCATTCATAAGTAATGCTGCATCTGCACTGCAGAAATTATCCAGTTTGACATCACTTTAACTGCCATAGCTCAATGCGATGGAATCCTGGGATTTGTACTTTGTTGTGGCACCAGAGCACTCTGACAGAGAATGCTAAATATCTCACAAAACTACAAATTCCAGAATTCTTTAGCATTGAGCCATGGCAGTTAAAGTGGTGTCAAACTGGATTATTTCTGCAGTGCAGATCCAGCCTAAGTCAACAATATAGGATCGTGGGCAAAATTAATAAATTCAAATAAGTTTAAATAAATCTGTACCCAGCAGTTGTGCGACAGCACCAGTGGGGAGGGGGTGGTCCAGATGTAGATGGACTACAATGTCCATCAGCCCTTTCCATCCTAACCAGTGGTAAGAAACACTGGGGACTTGCAGTCTAACAACACCTGGAAGGCTCTGTGATTCCCACATCCTATACTACAGACTTGTATTCTTATTTCCTTCAGGGAGAGGAAAATTGCCAGCATGGTGTAAAGGTCTGCTTACTATGTAGGCCTACCCTTTCTTTTGTAATCAGTCCTGCAGGGTAAAAACCCACTCAGATGGTCAGAAATACAACTGCTTTTGAACAAGATTCACATGTGGTCTGAATCTCTCTCCCTTTAAAAGAATTATAAAAAGGAAAAAAATCCATTATTTTTCAGTCTACAGTTTTTTACAAAAATATGCAAATTGTACAGATTTTATATGCAGTTTAACACAAAATACACAAATCTTATACTGTATTGTGTAAAATACAGTGGCATGCTGTATGTTGCTTGTTTGGAAGTATACAAAAAACAAAACAAAACCCAAAACATAATAGTTCTGATTCACATATTAGGCTGTGAAGAGTAAATCTGGATTGTTTGCTTAAAAATGTGTCTCGAATGAAATCTTTGAGCATCTCTGCCTGAAGCAATACGGAGAAATGTAAGGTACTGCACTTAGGGCGAAAAAATGAAATGCATAGATATAGGATGGGGGAGACCTGGCTGAACGAGACTACGTGTGAAAGGGATCTAGGAGTCCTAGTAGACCACAAGTTGAACATGAGTCAACAGTGTGATGCGGCAGCTAAAAAGGCCAATGTGATTTTGGGCTGCATCAATAGAAGTATAGTGTCCAGATCAAGGGAAGTAATAGTGCCGCTCTATTCTGCCTTGGTCAGACCTCACCTACAATACTGTGTCCAGTTCTGGGCACCACAATTCAAAAAGGATATTGACAAATTTGAGCGTGTCCAGAGGAGGGCGACTAAAATGGTGAAAGGTCTGGAAACCATGCCTTATGAGGAGAGACTTAGGGAGCTGGGTATGTTTAGCCTGGAGAAAAGACGGTTAAGAGGCGATATGATAGCCCTGTTTAAGTATTTGAAGGGGTGTCACGTTGAGGATGGAGCAAGCTTGTTTTCTGCTGCTCCAGAGATTGGAACACGGAGCAATGGATGCAAGCTCCAGGAACAGAGATTCCACCTCAACATTAGGAAGAACTTTTTGACAGTAAGAGCTGTTCGGCAGTGGAACACACTCCCTCAGAGCGTGGTGGGGGTCTCCTTCCTTGGAGGTCTTTAAAAGAGAGGCTGGATGGACATCTGTCAGGGATGCTTTGATCGTGATTTCCTGCATGGCAGGGGGTTGGACTGGATGGCCCTCGTGGTCTCTTCCAACTCTGCAATTCTATGATTCTATGATTCTATGAAATGTTGCATCTTGCCTTACAGCTTTATTTATTATTACTTTTATTTTGTATCTGCAAAAAGGGCTAATGATATTCCATGTCCAAAGATGATGTTACATAAAAACCAAAGACATTGTTATACAGTTGTCCCTTCACATTTCATATTTGTGGTTTTGCATATTTGTGGTTTGTAGCTACTGCTTAACTAGCTCAAACTCCGAGACCCCACCCTCCTCCCCTCTCCTCCTGTCCTGCCAACAACACAACTCCATCTTGCTTTCTTACCTTGCACCAAAACAGCACTGCCCGTTTAAAACAGTGAGGTTGCTCCTTTCCCAAACTGAAGCTAAAAGTTGCAACTGTAGCAACACCCGCCCCCCAGACGCACAAATCATGCCCCTCACCCACACTCACCTTCCCCCCTCCAGCTCTCCCTCCCTCTGTCCTGGCAACAAAACACTCCATCTTGCTTTCTTACCTTGCACCAAAACAGTACTACCTATTACTTTAAACCTTACTGTTTTAAATGGGCAGCACTGTTTTGGTGCAAGGTAAGAAAGCAAGATGGAGTTGTGTTGTTGGCAGGGCAGAAGGAGGAAGAGTTGGGGAGAGGTGAGTGTGGGTGAGGGGCATGGTTTGTGTGCCCGGCATGGTTTGTGTGCCTGGCAGGTGTTGCTTCCATGGCGACAGGTATTGGCAGTCCTGTTGGTGGGAGAGGAGTCTACAATACTGTAGTGTAGCATGCATGTTGGGGGCAGGGCTTAACTTATTTGTGGGTTTTTTTCACGTTTGCAGTGGTGCTCTGCCCCTAACTCCCACGAATTAAACTACTCGAGGTTTTAGAAACCCCCTGGAATAGGTTTCTGGCACCATAGAGAACTGCAGTAGGATAAAGAGGGAAGGAAAAGCCAAGATCCACTTATCTTGGCTACAGAAATATATCTTGGGATTGTATGGTCATATTTGGGGGTTGCAGATGTTCTGAATCATTACAGGTCCTTATTCACATACCTCCTTTTGATGGTATCTGGGCTGCAAACATAGGATTACTATTTATGCTACCATAAATTACCTAAAAACTGGTACTTCACCTGTTCTGTGCTGTTCACAGGGATACATGTTGGCTGACATATTAATTACAGGCCTCAGACAAAGCAACTTTAACCTGCAAGTAAGCCCCATTAATATCTGTGGGTATGATTCTGTCTAGACATTTACAGAGTGGTACTGTTTTTCTTCCAAGCTTTTAATAAATCATTTATTTGTTTCTCACTTTGGGTGAATTTGTTCTTTATTGCTTTTTGATTGTTTGCTTTTTCTTAATATTTCTGCTTTTACTGTTTCTGATTTTGTCATTTCTGTAGTAGTTTATCCTTTTCACTTTTAATGGGGTGTCTTAAAAGGGGTTTCTGCTTTGAAAACGTTTTGCTCAAAAGTGGGATATAAATATTTAAAGCTCATGTACCAGTTTATGGATAGACTGAGTGAGTTCTGGGATATTTTCTGTCCCCAGTGAGAATACCAACAGATTTAGGACTGGGATTGGGATTTCATGTCCATCTTTTATTTCCTGACCCCAAAGAGAATTCCAGTGTCCCCTGAGTGTGGAGTCCATCTGCTGACAATCAGGGCATGTCATTTCTTCTCCTTTGTACTATGGTTTGCTAGTAAATAGCACGGGACATTTTTCATTCCAACACATTTCATTGCCCGTGATGCAAAAAAGTGGCTCACAGCAAAATGCCACAGATGGGTTGGGACAGTTGACAATGCTGCAGAATGTGCTCCTGTTCTAGTTCTGGCTGGAAACTATAACTGTAATTCTGAGGAATTAAAATGTCCCATCTTAGTACGAGAGTTTTTTCAAAAGCAGTTTGCTTTGTTGTTGTTGTTATCTGAGATCCTGCATTGTTAGACCCAACTATCATAAAGGAGACCCATTGTTGTACCTGCATCTGATAATACAATCCCCCATAAACCCTGCCTTCAGCCAGGTAGTACCATAGGGTTTCTGAGCTGCTGCAGATCAGGGCACAGGGAAATGACATATATAATGGTCCTTCAGTATCCACTGAGGTTTGGTTCCAGGACACCACCCCCATAGTTACCAAAATCCATTACAAGAATCTGAGGACTTTATCAGATGCGGCAAATATGGTGTCATAATGATGCCTAATGAACGTGAAAGGTTGCACATATCAGATGACGACGTCCTTTCATTATTTTGTGTGGACAAAAAGCCATTCCTTTTTATTGACAGGCCAAGCCATCAATAGATGTTCCATGGAGCATTTTTGCCGGTATTGCCAGTGTTTGAAACCTTGCACCATTGTCTTCTCGTGAGTTCAGTATCAATGCCAGAACACTTCCGGATGAGAACATGAAAGCCAGGTAGGGGACACTCTTTTTATGAACCTTCCCAATTCACTTTTAAGTTTTAAAGTGTATTTCTATGTTTGTGTGTACATTTTCTTCGTTTTCCTGTATTTTAAAAATTTACTGCACTCGCGTCTTCTCACAAGAATCACCGAGATCACAAGCATGGAAGTAAACAGAGATATGTTCACTCTCCATCAACAGGATCAGTTTAAGGAATTGGGGGGGGGGCTGCAATGCTTTATTTTGGGGGGGCCATATGTTTATATCGGGTCAATGTAACCTAACTCAACCTAAGCTATTCACAGTACAGGATATTCATATTATTACTAATAATGTTTTTGCAGGAGAAGGGTTACTACGGGGGCCCCACAATGATGGGGCCCCTTGCAGATGCTAATGCCGATGGTGCCTTAAATTGGCCCTGTCCGTCAATGCCGAGGCTGCCTTTTCACACTGCTGAAGGTAGGTCTGAAAGAATGGGCTCTTTTGCTGGGATAAGTATACTGTTAGCTTTTGGTGGGACAGAAATTTTTTTGCATGGTTAGTCTGATAAAGTCCTAAATCCAGCTTATGCTCATGAAACTATTGAACAGAAGGCCAGACATGTTTATTACACCTTGAGTTCCTCAAGGAAAGCATTGCAATATTGCAGGGCAGTTCATACATTTTTCTTATCATACCGGCCAGAATTTGGAAAGGTTAGACTTTTGGACTACAGGGGAACGACCCCAGCAGGAGATACATTCCAAGACACACACACACACCCTGTGGAAACCTGAAAATGTAGATAATAGGGAACTCTATTATTTTCAATGAGATGAACACTAGAGGTTGACTACAGAATCACACTGGAGGACCTAGAAATACCTGGAATCCCATCTTGGGAGAAAGGCAGGATATAAATCCAATAAATAAATAAATAATAGAGAGAACTTTTTTTTTTCAGATGTGTATAAGTAAAACTGTGGATACCAAAGCTGTGGATATGGGGAGTGACCTTACAATCTCTGAGCCAGCATGACCATTATCATCTGCAAAAGGTACATTTCTCAAGCGCTCCCTCCATTCAAGGAACTGCATTGTTTGGATGAGAAATGTTGATAAGGAGGTGTCAGTGCTCCATGATCTGTTTTTGTGAGGTTTGTAATGAAACAAAGGCTTTGAAAGGCTGACAAGAATAATCAAGGTACTCATCATTTTTCCACCCTTAACATTGACATGAATGCTGCAGACTAGCGAAAACAAAAAAAAGAGAGGTATTCAAACACACAACCATGTATGTCAGCTCTAATTGCATCTACTATTGTTGGTCAAGAGAAGACATCGAGTTGGGTTCCTCAGTGTGTTTACTTGGAAGCAGACTCCACTCGCATCAACGATGCTTACTTCAGAATAAATGTGTTTAGGCTGTAGGTAGAAATGTAACCATCTCATTTAAAAAAAATAGAAACTGCCATTGACAGATACTTCAAGCGTGCAATTAGTGCTTCAAAGCACACAGTGTGGCCTTCAAAAACAAATGTTTTATCATTGTTATAGCAGTGTGGGTACCCACACTCCCTCTGCACACCGTTATCTTTGACAAAAAGAGGGTGAGCTTTTATTCTCCTTTCTCTTCTTTGGAGGGTAAGCAAACCTTTCTTCTTGGAGGCTATGCTATTGTAAAAGCTCCATGGGAAGAAACCATTTAGGCCCTGAAATTATGTGTCATGCTGGAAAAGAATGTGGATATTTATGGGGAATGTATGTCTGTAGCAGTGCTCTTGCCTTGTCAGGCAGTAATTGTATTTATTCATATCATAAGCATTAAAGCATGTCGTGACTGCTGATATACTAGTGTCTGTGCTTAATCTTAAAGCTCTGGTGTACGATACTGAGGTTGCTTGTCTCTCTCTCACACTTGCTCACACACACTTTGAATCACAAGAAATTCATTTTATGTGGTGAAGATTAGGTAAGACAGGGGGAAAGCTGCTGCATAACAGGAACAGACAGAGCAAAAAGGGCTACATGGCAGTAAAGGGTGCAAGCAATAAAGTATGGCATATGACAGTGGCTCTTAACCTTTTCTTTACTGGGACCTCCTTTAAATATCTTTTGTTGCCATGTCCCCTCGTGACTTAACCCAATATAAAACCCTAATAATAATAATAACAACAACACCTGATAAAAATATTACAATTATACCATCCATTAAACCTTCCCTCAGAGGCACTGGAGAGAAAGGGAAGACTTTAAGACTTTTCTCCTACTTCTTCCTGCAAGTTTGTGGCTGGAGCGGATTGAATGGCAATGTGCAGGCCAAGCCAGCCAGCCAACCTTTGCCTTGGCTCCTGTCATATGGCCACTCCACTGCAGGGAAGAGGGTGGCCAAGCAGCCCTCAAGCGTGAAGTCAAAGGCTTTCATGGCTGGCATCCATAGATTTTTCCTTGTTTTTTTTCCAGGCTGTGAGGCCGTGTTCTGGAAGAGTTTCTTTCTGTCGTTTTGCCTGCATCTGTGGCTGGCATCTTCAGAGAATGCTTGGGTAGGAGTGTGTGTGGAGTGTATATATTGTGAACCCCTGTTGGGGAGTAGTTTCTATACCTAGATATTAACCATTCAATTACACAAATTTACATATACTCCCCAACAGGGGTTCACAATATATAAACTCCACACACACTCCTACCCAACCTTTCTCTGAAGATGCCAGCCACAGATGCAGGCGAAATGTCAGAAAGAAACTCTTCCAGAACACGGCCTCACAGCCCGGAAAAAAACCAAGGAAAATCTACAGCCCTAAAGCCTTTGTGGAACCCCTGTGAGGACATTGCAGCCCCCTGTGGGTCCATGGACCACAGGTTAAGAACCACTGGCATATGACATAGAAGGGTGGAAGAACCACTGAACTTTGAACTGCTTTTAATTCTCAAGCCAAAAAGAAGCTCCTTTGGGAGTTTCATCTCAGAGGCAAACTACATGTTACACACAAATGCGTGCAATAAAGCACCTCATTTTTTTTGCTTTGTTTTCTTAAACGAGGGTGTGTAAATGCTGTTTATTTTTTTATCTTTTATACCTTCACTCTTTTGATTGCCTATGTATATATAACATATTCTGCAACAGAGGTTCCTTGTAACAGTGTTTCATCTTTCATGTTCTTTCCAGGAAGCTGATACAAAAGAGACAAATAAACATATGTGTAAACACATGCAACATGACACTCAAACTGCTACCCCCTCAATTATAAAGCAACATCTGCAAGGTTATAGAGGAGCAAGTGTCTGGGGAAGGATTTTGGCTAGCCAGAATCCATGGAAACACTTCCTCCTCCCCAGCCTCAGCTCCCTGAGGCTGCATTTCATCTGCATGGAATGGGATTGTTGCACACATTTGATTGCAAACAGAAAGTGTGTAATCTATGTTGCAGGATATACTGTATGAACATATAAACTGTAAAAAAAAAATAATCAAAACAATACAGAGAGAGCTTAAAATCAGGCTTCCCTCCAGAAGATAGATTAAAAGCATTTAATCTGTTTTGCTGTTACTTTTGTTCTGGGTTGTATTTTTTTGCAAGCAATCTTCAAAGGATTTCTCTTCAGTAATACCCAGGTGGTCTGGGAAACAAGGCAGGATTTTAATGGTGACTGTCCAAAAATATGTAAACTGTTGGCAGTCTCAAGAGAACACTGACAATCTATGCTTGCAATTATGGAGTTCCCTGAGCGAATGGTGACAATATGCGTTAGATGAATAACAACATTTACTGGTTTAACTGCACGTTAGATATTTTCCAGATGTGTAAAGAATTGTCCACATTCCACTGTAACTGCTGACATTAACTATAGTTTACACATTCACTGTATCCTATAGAATGCCTGTGTATATTTACATGGAAAAGATTTCTTTGTCAGCAGTGCAGCCACTGGAAAAGATTATGATCTTGCTCTGGCTCTCCTGGGAGCTGGCAGTTGGGCTGCCAAGAGCAATATGAGAAGGCATTGCAGAGACAGGGCTGCAGATGAACTGCAAGACCCAATTGGTACACAGCATTTATTATCATTAATATTTTTCTTAGGGGGGATAATAGCAAGAGTAGCAGTACTGGTCATGGTGGTAGTACTACTAAGTCCTTTGTGCTACTGATATGAATATAAATAACGGCACCCTACCTTCATTTGTTCTGTACTACATGTCTGTTTCCTTCATTTTGTAGTATTCAGAAAAACAAAATGAGTTTCAGTGGCAAAGCATTCAGGGCTGGCTTCCCATTAGGCAGAGCAAGGCAACCACCTCAAGTGACAGATGTTTCAGCAGCCCTCCAACTTTTCCTCTTGAGCCCATGGGCTTTTGCTTTCTCTTGAAGGACAAGACTGTGTGTGTGTGTCATACAGCCTGGCTTAGCACTGTCTAAACTAGTCTCCTGGCCTCAAATGTGGTAGAGAATGCTATCCCGTTGCCAGGACTGAAGGAAGGGTCAACCGGCAATCTAGTCAGCTTCTGTACATAGAATGAAGGAGAGTGTCATCTTTGCCACAGGCTGAAAAATGTCTTAGGCCAATTGAAGAATTAAAAGATTTGCCTACAACATCTCTAGAAAAACTGTTCCTGTCTGCTACTCTGGAGCAGAGCCATACAGGCCACACAGACATGGAGGGAACCAAGACAATCTAGAAGGCATGCCTGTTACATCACCATACATCCAAAATTCAAGAAAGAAGAAAACTAGGAAGTAGACTGAGGGACAGCCAAAAGCTTCCTTTGGTGCAGTCTACAAAGCAGGCATACAAATACACTCAGGATGATTTGTGTTTCCTTTCCTGGTATCCATATATTAACGGAATGGCCAGTATCAATGTGGAGACACAGGACATTGGTTCAAATATCTCCTTGGGATAATATACATAACTTGCAGCCAGATTTTGCCTGGGAAGATGAATGGACAGGATGGTCTCAAAGTCCTAGTGGTTGCTGAGGAGGAACAAGCACTGCACCAGAGCCAACATCTACCTAGCATTGCAGTCTGAAAAGGCACCACCAGGCACCTGTACAAGGACTGAGGGGAAACATACAGCAGAAGGAGAGGAGCAGAGGAAGCAGCTATGGGCATTAGGTTTCTGGGGCAAGTTAAGTGACAGGTTGCAAGCTCGTGGCATACCAAACAATTATATGGGAATGGAGGCCCTATCTCCCTGGTTCTGGGCATTCCAAGTCTGTTGGGGATGGTGGCACAGAGGCATCCCATAGATCAGTGGTTCTTAAACTGTGGTCTGTGGGCCCTCAGGGGTCCACTATGTTCTCACAGGGGGTCTGCAAAGGCTTGAAGGCTGCTTGGCCCACCTCCTCCATCCAGTGGAGTGGCAACATGACAGGACTGAAGAAAAAGGCCGGCTTGGCCTGCATATTGCCATTCAATCCACTCCATGTACAAACTTGCACGAAGAAGCAGAAGACTTCCCTCCTCCTCCAGTGCCTCTGAGGGAAGGGTTAATGGATGTTGTAATTGTATTATACAGTAATTATTATTATCAGGTATTATTATCTGGTATTATTATAGGTGCTGTTGTTGTTGTTTTAAATCTTGAGTTAAGAGCAGTTTGCAGCAACAAAATATATTTAAAGGGGGTCCCTGGTAAAGAAAAGGTTAAGAACCACTGTCATAAATACATTCAATGAGCTCTTGCCATAAGAGGACTAATAATATTGAAAACCCAGACATTGTGCTTCTGTACTAGAACATAATGGACATGTGCTTAAAGTGGTGGTGGTGATAATGACGACGATGATGATGATGATATTTTTGTTGTTGTAGGCTGGAATCCTCTATGGCAGTTATGAATGTGTGACCCAGAGTTATGTGCTCATGACTGTTACATATTCATGGTCGCTAGATAGCCTCTAGTTTATGTAGTTTGCATAGCCACTATTTAAGGGGCTACCTAGGAACTGTGAATGTCCCCCAGTCTCCATTTACTGGGAAGCAGCCACTGTGATTGAGATATTAAATAAAATAAATAAATGGCATTGTGCAGCTCCAGGCAACCCCCCCCCCAACTTTTAAAAACTGGGAACCTGTAGGTTTTGATGGGTTCAGGGAGGACTTGGGGATAAAGAAAAAGGAGTTGGGGACTGTGAAGTTGAAGGCTTTCACGGCCGGAATCCATAGATTTTACTTGCTTTTTTTCTGGGCTGTGAGGCCATGTTCTGGAAGAGTTTACTTCTGACGTTTCACCTGCATCTGTGGCTGGCATCTTCAGAGAATGGTTGGGTAGAAGTGTGTGTGGAGTTTATATATTGTGAACCCCTGTTGGGGAGGATATGTAAATTTGTGTATTTGAATGGTTAGTTTCTGGGTGTAGAAATGCAAGGAGGATTAGTGTCTGTTTGGCTAATGGTTGGTTGATGGCCCATTAACTGCTGGAAATACCCCTGTCCCTCAGTGGAATTCCTTTGCAAGTGTTGAGTTTTGATTCCATTGTTTTTCAAAACTGGAAGCCAGATTTTGTTTACTTTTAGGGTTTCTTCAGCTCTGCAGCTGTGGACAAGTTTACATAGGGACCACTAAATGCAGTGTGCAAACACGAATCAAGGAACATGAGAGACACTGCAGACTGGGCCAGCCAGAAAAATCAGCAGTAGCAGAACATGTTATAAACCAACCTGGACACAAAATGTTATTTAAAAACACAGAAATTCTGGACCAGGCCAACAACCATCATGTCAGAATGCACAGAGAACCTACTGAAATCCACAAATACCTGGACAACTTCAACAGGAAAGAAGAAACCCTAAAAGTAAACAAAAATCTGGCTTCCAGTTTAGCCAACCATTAGCCAAACAGACACTAATCCTCCTTGCATTTCTACACCCAGAAACTAACCATTCAAATACACAAATTTACATATCCTCCCCAACAGGGGTTCACAGTATATAAATCCTATACATACTCCTACCCAAGCATTCTCTGAAGATGCCAGCCACAGATGCAGGCAAAGCGTCAGAAGTAAACTCTTTCAGAACACGGCCTCACAGCCTAGAAAAAAACCCTAGAAAAATCTATAGAGTTGGGGACTACCTGAGCCACACTATTCCCACCTCTGGCTTACTTGAAACAAGACACTTTATTGGAATGACTTCATTGGTTGGCTTTTCAGCTGGCTGAGGAGGCTTCTGTTGTAATATCAGTTACAGCAGGGGTGTATCTACTGCTCTGCTGGTGTAACAAGGCTTCCTCCCAATCAATTTCCTGAAGGCCTCCTTCCTCCAGCACCTTGTGGGTCTCAGGCATATGTTGCATCCTCTGCCACTTTTTTGACTTGTTCACTTCCTAACTGTGCCTGTTCTTGGTCTTGATTCTTATGTTTCTGATTTTTTTCCCTTGAAATTAAGCAAGGTCTGAACACAACACCTCTCTCTTGAATAGCAAGCTTATTTCAAGATGAAATTTTCAGAAACATTACCTGACTCACAGATTCCAAAAATACTGCTCTTTCTGAACTGTCCCCCATTTCTTTTCTTTTTTAAAAAATAGAAACCTGTTTTGAGAACTGATTAAGAGCACACAGTTTTCAAGCATGGCTCTTGAATTACGTTCAGTTTATTGTATTATTATTCTTCAATGCCTATATCTCTTCTGGAGTTCCTATAACAAGAAGCACTTGCTTTCTTTTTCTGCTCCAACTTGTACACAGAAGAAAACAACATTCCGCCTCACAACCATTCTCAAGGTTAGCTGTAAACATAGTGCAGCCTCATTTATTCAAATAGCCCTGGGAAAATATAAAAGAGATTCATAATCAGACATTTGTATAAATCAGAGGGCTTGTTATTTAGGCATATGAGGAATGCTGGGGAAAAAAAGAGAATTAAATTCAGAGTTGGGGTGGGGAGAATCAGCTGACTCCATACCCCACTTTGTAGGCAGCAAGATGTTTTAGCATACCCCCCGCAACATTTCACAGATGCCAACCAGGATATGTGTGGCCTAGCAACATTAAGATGGCAAAAGGTATATGGAGAAGCTGCAGCAGTTTGCTTTTTCCTGAGCCTACTGAGAAGGACAAGACTCTGCCCCCTCCCCTCCCTTCCTATCCTTTCCTCCTTGCTGTGTTAATTGAGTATAAACTGTTTTGAACTCAGAGGCTTACTGCATGCTGAAGTAAAACAGAAGTGCAGCAGGAAGGTTCCACCTTCCATACTGCCTTAGTGCAAGTTATCGTCATTCTTCTGTTCTAGTCCCATGGGAAACTGAGGGGTTATCTAAATGGCGAAAATACTCCTCACAGAATGCAAGGAGAATACGACCTGTCTTAATGGTATCCCACATCGTATCACCATATTCAGAAGGAGGGGGCTAAATATGGCATATGTTCTGCAAGAAAAAACTTTGCAGTTTTTCCCATAGGTTTTTTTTTTAAGCGGGGGGAATGCACATTCCAGCTTGTTGGGACAAGCTGCCAAATTGATTTGCTTTCCCATATGAGTGGGAGCTGAAAGCTTATTGGCTGGACAAGTGGAGGGGCAGGGCTTGCAAACAAGGCAAGTTCCCGGAACCGTCATTTTTTTTTCACCTTAGTGAAAAAGCAATAAAGCAGGGGTTTGGAAGTTTTGCTTTTCTGTTAAGGTGAAATATCACACTTTCATACTTTAGATATGCTTTTTTTTAAAGCCCACTATTCATTGGCAGCAATTGGTAAGAATAAAAATGCGAGTAATTCACTTGTGGCCACCATCTTGATTTGCAGGCTTGCATAGCAAACGTGGAAAGCTTCACATGCCTGTGATCTACCTAAACTCCCTCCCCCACAAGAAAACATTAAGACAAATGGCAGCTGCTGCGAGTTGCCTTTACTGTGGAGCAGTCCACTTCTTTTTGCCTCATATAGACAACCCCTGAGGTAAAGCCACATCTTTTTACTAACTGGAAAAACCCGTTAACAAAAAGATGTGGTTTTATTTCAGTCTCCCATGGGACCAGAATGGCAGAACACCAGAAGAATGATGACATTATGTGGTAAGATAGCATGGAAAGTGTAACCTTCTGGCTGTGCTCCCACTTTAATTTAGCATGTAGTAAGCCTCTCAGTTTGCAACAGTTGAATTAAGCCTGAGGGAAAAAGTGGGAAGGGGAGGAAAGAGAAGCTGAGACATTTTAAAAGCAGCTGAAAAAGTCTTGTAACAGAGGGTGCGGCTATACGATCATAAAAAAATCCGTATGGGGGGCAAAAAATACGAACAGCCTGTCGTTCGTATGCATACAAACCAGCTATACGATTTTTAACCCCCCTAAACTCCGTATGACTCCCTCTTCCAGAAGCTGGCTGGAGCGAGCAAGCCAAGCAGCAATTTTAAATCTCCCGCCACATTTTTTTTTTAAAAAAAAACCAGGTTCCTCGTTTGCGGACAGTCGGTTTTCCGTATTTACAATATAAAATAAAAATAAATAAACATATACATTCACGGATTTACCGGACGCTCGCTAGCCAGGAAACCAACATGGTGGCCGCTCCCAATTCCCCTCCGTGCTAGCTCCGCCCCCTCTACTCGGCCAGCCAATCAGATTACCCTGCCTGTTCGTATGTGTGCGAACGGACCATACAGACCCGTCAGCCATCCAAACGATGTACGGATTTCTCTTTGCGATCCGCTTTCCCTCCCAAACGCCACGTGTGCGTATTTCAGGGTGGAAAACTCCCCCCCTCTTCTGCATTCGTGTGCATCCGAATGGCCATTTGTACCGAAGCGCGAACTTCTACACGCCGTACATATTATTTAAATCGTGTAGACGGGACCAAAGGATTAATTGAGGCTGTCCCAGCCAAGGTAGCAGGTATGGAAGTCTAAAACTCAGCTTGGCATCTCTAGTTGGAAGGATTTCACCTGGTGAAATCACTGAAGGCCTGAGGCCAGCATCCTGTTGGTCATCTTATAGAATTTCACCCTTCCATGATGTACTTCTTGGAGCAGTCTGGTGAGGTAGCAGAGGAACAGCAGAGAAAGCCATCACCACCATAAGAGAAGACTGCCCAGCCAACACCTGAACAGCTCAGGACTTGGCAGGACAGCTCTCTCTGCTAGCAGAGATGGATTTTACTGCTTCCCCTCTCTTGTTATGCCAGCACCATGACCATTTTACCCCTGCTGCCATGCCATTGCTTAATGGCTACACCACCACTGACACAGGTGTAGTTAGGCTGCTTAACAGGATTTCAGCCTGAGTACACAATTCTAGATAGGACTGAAAGGGCCTTATCAGATCTGGCAACCGATTTGTAGAACTCTTGTCTTCAGATAGGCTAACTGGTTTTGCTGGTTTTCCATTCCTCCCCACTCCCTACCAGGCTATTAAATCTTAATTCAGGAAGACATTTGATTGCTGCTTGGTTTATGTGTTATTGTAAGCCTTTGCTACTCTCTGCACTACTTATCGTTACTTTTTTTATCTTACTCTTATGAGCCATCCCTGTTAACATTTACATCAAAGAGCAGCATATAAATAGTATAACTAATGAAATGGATTAACAAATTACAATGAAGCTCCATATGTTCATGGACATTCGTTTAAAAGGTATGAATGGTGGATGCTGACCTTTTCTCCATCCCCAAAGGCTCTTCTCCCTTAGCAGTTTTCCTTCCAGGTACAGTTGGCCCTCTTAAATATGTATGCATCTGTATTAAATCCTTTTCAAAGGTTTTTTTTTTTTTTGTATTTTTAATTTTTAAAATTAAGTTATTAACAATATAACATAGTGGAATAGTGTAACTATTTTTCTAACAAAACAAACAAGAAACTCACCAGGCATTACATATTATTTACCCCTTAATTAAGATTTTCAGGATTTATATGAAATCTTTGGTTCATAGGTTCACAGCATGAGAAAATAACAATAAATTTACCATTCATCTCTCCAAATATGGTCCAAATATGGTCCAGATATGACTGTGGGAGAGGTGGAAACTCCCCACTGTCATTTGTAATGCTTTGCAAATGTATATGCCATGTGTAGAGAGGCTGGAGACATTACCTTTTTGAATTACCCTTGGGGTAATTCAAAAAAGAAATGTCTCCAATCTCTGCATGAGATATACATTTGAAAAGCATCACCAAAAGCCACAAGCAGCATGGATGGAGGATTCTGTGAGTTATATTTGAAAAAAACCCAAAAAACTTCCAAGCTCTGTCATGTTTCTCAGAAAAGGCACCCTTGTAGATTGCAGATCTTTTGAAGGAGCTAGGAATCTTTAGCAAAGAAATTACAATTCCCAAAATTCTTGGTAATGGCATATTAGTTAAACTACCTTTTTAAGAATAGGATACCACCTAAACTAGAAACAGAATTCAGAGTTATACAGATTCTGTATGTACAGAATATCTTGCTAGACTCGAATAAACTTGAGAATTCTGATTTTGTATTTTATAATTGGCATCAAGGTTTGAATTAGAAAGGATGCCCCTACATTTGCAAACTGTACACCAACTACTAGTGTTTTAGGGCACTGTAGTGGAACTTGATTTGCATAACATTTGGGGGAGTCTAAGTATAAGGTAGAGCCAGCATGGCATGATGGTTTGAGCATTTATGAGGCTGATCGCACGAGGGAAGGGAAGCAACAGTACAACCCAATAATAGCACCACCCACCTTGCCTTATCACACGGCGTTGACATTCAAGCCATTATTGGGATGTACTGCCATTTCCCTTCCCTCATACAATAAGCCTCTAGGACCCTGGAAGACCAGAGTCTGAATCCCTGTTCAGCCATGGAAACCTATCGAGTGACCTTTCGCAAGGTTGGATTCTCTCAGGCTCAGAGGAAGGAAATGGCAAACCTCCTCTGTCTGAATAAATCTTATCAAGAAAAACAGTCAACTTGAAGCCACGTAACAACAACAAAGGTTTGGGGTATGATGCTTAAATTAGCCCCCTACTTTTCCTATTATAATTTGTGAACTGTCTGAAGTATTTTCCTTGGGTTTTTTCTGGGCTGTGAGGCCATGTTCTGGAATAGTTTCTTTCTGATGTTTCTCCTGCATCTGTGGCTGGCATCTTCAGAGAATGGTTGGGTAGGAGTATGTGTGGGATTTATATATTGTGACCCCCTGTTGGTGAGTATATGTAAATTTGTGTATTTGAATGGTTAGTTTCTGGGTGTAGAAATGCAAGGAGGATTCGTGTCTGTTTGGCTAATGGTTGGTTGATGGGCCATTATCTGCTGGGAATCCCCCTGTCCCTGGGTGGAATTCTTTTGTAAGTGTTGAGTTTGGGTTCAAAACAAAATCTGGATCCCAGTTTTGAAACACTATAGAATCAAAACTCAACACTTATAAAAGAATTCCACCCAGGGACAGGGGGATTCCCAGCAGATAATTGCCCGTTAACCAACCATTAGGCAAACAGACACTAACGAGCCTTGCATTTCTATACCCAGAGACTAACCATTCAATTACACAAATTTACATATACTCACCAACAGGGGGTCACAGCATATAAACTCCACATATACTCCTACCCAACCATTCTCTGAAGATGCCAGCCACAGATGCAGGCGAAACGTCAGAAAGAAACTATTCCAGAACACGGCCTCACAGCCCAGAAAAAACCCAAGGAAAATCTATGGATGCCGGCTGTGAAAGCCTTTGACTTCACATGTCTGAAGTATTTCTTTTCCAAAGATAAATGCACTTTATTTGAGGATTTAAATGTATGTGCTTGTTATCTAGGAAAAGTTCTTATTGTGTGTGTGTGTGTGTTTAGTTTACACGTGGTGGATTCAATCGCTACGTGGTACATTATTCTTAATTCTGGCTTATGATGATGCCTCTTTGAGCTTGTCTAGATGGGCAATGTACCCCATCTCACCCTCTTCTCAGAGCCCTGTAGTCCTGACAATACAGGGCATTTGTCCTGCCACAGCCAGTCCTCACCACCCCAGGGCAGCCACAGGGCTAAGATGGGGAGAAGGTGGGTCAGGGCCTGATACAACGTTTTAGAATCATACCTGTTTAAATCTGATTCTGCCAGGAGGAAACGGATTGGGCTGTGCAAGACTGCAGGAGATTGTCCTGACAGGCCAGCCCATGCTGCGATCGCCAACTCCCTGGCTTTCCCAGAAGGCAGGAAGGAGTCCCACAGCATGTGACCAAGGCTGGTCACATGTGGGAGCCCTTGGTCACATGATGTGGGCCCCCTTCCTGCCTTCCAAGACAGCAAGGAAAATGGTGGTGGCTGCAGCAATGGGCCAGCATGCCGGTCAGGAGTTCCTCCCGTTCTGTGGAGGAAATGAGGGAGGAATGTGCCTGATCCATGGCCAGTATACGCCAGGGGGAGATGTTATATTCTGGCTCATGTAGATGAGCCCTTTGTTATTAACTAATTTGGTTGTCAAGAAAGTCATCAAGATGTTGTAAAGCTGAGGCAGAAAAAAACAAAAACAAGAATTCTCCATATTTTATTGGACTGCTCTTCTAAACTCCACAATGGAATTTACAATAGAAAAGATAGTAATCAAGCACAAGGTAACCATTAATCTTAATGTATCATTGAGCTTTGGTCCCTGGGAGTCATTTTTATGACTTCAAGTTTTCTTAGGGCTTTCATTTTATCTTTAGTTGAGGTAAATCTTTGAAATACTTTGTCTGAAAACACTAGAAGGAATAGTTTGAAATTATGGAGGCAATTTGATATTGATTAGATAAAACGGTTGTTTCCCATTGACAATGGATTTGTGCAAGTAATATGTAAATTAGAGAAAAAGAGAGAAAAAGATACAGACATACCAATTGGCAAATACAAAAAGTAAGCTTACATTTCTAATTCAGAGTAGAAATGGCATAGTGATACACAGCTGGCCTCCTTGGCTGAAATCCAATCGCTAGAATAGAATTGCCAGCTAGAATAAACCCACTGAAGCAATTCCTGGAATCAACACTTATGTAAATCCTATTGATTCAGTAAGTCTACTTTACTTGGGAACAGGATAAAATTTACACCAGATTGGTGCAAATGATTTTTTTTTAAGTACCATGCATGGAGCAGGGTGTGAATTCTGAAATAAAAACTACTTTAGGAGAAACGGTTTAAACTTTTCTTACTAATGTGTGATGGTCCCAGTCCAGATGGGGCCGCTCAGATTTGCTTGGAAGGAATGAAGGCAGGAAGGCAGGAAGCAAGGAAGGGCTCCTAAGCAACATGCTATGTATCTAACATAGTGTGTTGTTGGGACCTTTGACACTTATGAATTTGCAGTACAAGCAATTTTTAAGTCCAATTTTTTTAGGTGTAAACAGGCAATGAAAATGTCTGACAAGTCCTTCTGAACTATACTCTCATATATCCCTCTTAATAGGATGCTTTGTGTATTTGAGCCTTGAAGAAGGTAAGAATCGGAATAAATATTCTTTATGAAGAACGCAAACAGTTTCTACCTGTCAGACTACTTATCTGCCTAAAACAGAATTTTCTATAATGCCAGGCCATGACCTGGCAGAATCTCAGAGTTCTTTTCATTATCTGCTGGTCATTCATTTTAACACAGAGATACTGGGAATTATGCCTGGATCTACTTACTGCATGCAAAGCATTTACTCAACCACCAAACAACATTTTATTCAAATAACTCGTTGCTTGTCTCTGGGCTCAAGTAGCTGTGTATGATTATGCCACCAGTGTGATTTCTGAAGATGACAACACATCCCTTTAATGCACACTGCTAATTACTGCCTGTACTTGTTAATCAAAGGCAGATAATGGAGAGGGGGAAAACAGGCTGACAAAACCAGAATGTGTATAGATGAGAGTTGTCCTCAAATCAGCAATCAGCAATCCAGAATCATACCCTTGTGTTAGTATGCCCTACTACCCCCTCCCCATGATATCTCATAATTGGAAATATTGGACACCTTTCACGGTCAGGTTGGCCGGGGTGAAGCAAAAAGGTCAGGTGGTGGGCACAATGGCATGGAATGTATCTTAGAAATATTTTAGCAATCAAGCCCATATTAGGACTGTGAGGAAGCCCCGTAGTAAACATAGTCGTTAAGGTATGTGCTAATCCTTTCTTGGGCACCTCAGCAATGAATCATTCAACCAAGCAATTAAGTGACCATTCCCATATCTACTCCTAAGGAAATCTCACCTCAGACCCCCTCCTGTCCAGCATTGCGAGGTTGTCATAAACCCATCAATTCCTTTCTCCCAGACATTAACGCGATCAGCTGAGTTTCCTTTGTTTACCTGGTAGGAAAGCCATCCAGGCTTTGTCCTTATCAGAGTACCCCTTCAGAATACCTTGGTTTACAGCACTACTTTGTCCTCCTTTGGACCTACTATGGTACATCCTTGCTCTTCTTAAAATGTGACACCTGGAACTAGACACAGAGCATTGCAGGACAGAGCAGAGCTATTAAGTCTCATGCTTCTCTTAATGCAGATTACAGTCTGACATTTGAAGGTGCTATCCAAGGTGCTGCACCTATTTGGAGGTGGTTAGCATTGAGGCCATGATATTGAGAACACGGCTGCGCTCGGCAGGGCACGTTTCTAGGATGGAGAACCATCGCCTCCCAAAAATAGTACTCTATGGTGAACTCGCCACAGGTCAGTGTAAGAGGGGCACTCCAAAAAAGTGATACAAGGACTCCCTGAAACAACATCTCAGGCTCGGCCAAATTGATCACCAACAATGGTCCGCCCTGGCCTCACATTGGGAGGCATGGAGACGCACTATCCACAATGCTGCAGCCTTATTTGAGAACTCACGCCAAACAAGTCTTGAAGAGAAAAGACAACGCAGAAAGAATCACAACCCGGAATCATCCCCCAAGGAGACCTTCTGCTGTGCTTTCTGCAACCAGACTTGTTTATCTTGGATTGGCCTTTTTAGTCATCAGCGCGCTTGCAGTAAGTGCGGGATGAGTCCTTCCTGAATCTTCATTTGTGAAGAAAAGCCAGAGAGAGAGAGAGAGAGAGAGTTTAGTAACTTGGATCACTCCTTTATAAGTTCAAACTAAAACCTGGAGTAGATTCACCATCTCACTGATATGGAATCCATGAGCTGCCCAGTCTTTCCCACATATAGTAGTTTCATACAGGTATTAAATATAGACAGATACAGAAACCAGATTTCCCTCTGTTGATTTTATCTCGTTTTAGCCCAGTGCTTCTGCCTGTCAGGGTCATTTTTAATATCATCTTGTTGCCTTACTCTGGATCCTCACTCCCAGGAAACAGAGAGATTTTTTTATAGAGCTGGCCTGCTCTCATTACTCAAAGGAGGCAGGAAAATGCTAATTGTTAAAGTGTATGTTCCTGCATTGAGAATATGACAACTAAAAAGGAGAAATGAATGCAAAAAGCAACATATGTTGAGGATGTCTGAATGACTGACACTCCAGGCCCATTGATATAGTTGAGATAGCAACCGAAGTATCTTGAACCCATTTAGACAGGGACATGCTATGTTAGCAAACAGGCTATGAACTGGTTGCTGTTCTACTAAGACCTTGCACTGCCATGCCTGTGGCAATTTGTCAATATAGCTGTATCTGCAGTGACTGAATGCGTGCCTTCAGGATGCAGATGGTCCATCCCTAAAAATGCCTGCCCCCAACTTTTCCAAACTGTGCTATGCTGCTTCATGACTTTGGGTAATGTCATTTTTCTCATGCTCTGCTCCACATGTTCAGATGCATGTGGAGAAGAATGGGCTTACAGCTGATAATCTTTTCATATTTTGAGTACTGGCTGGTGGTTGAGTGGGCTGGTATATCCATTCTGGGTGTTAGCCTGGACTTTGAAGAGACTATCCAAGGTGTTGGACCCTATCCCCCAAATAGGTTAAGCACATTGGATTGAGCTCTTTTGAAGGTCAGACTAAAACCTAGAATAATTATTTTATTTCTTTCTTTTATTCATTTTTATCCCACTTTTCTCTTAATAATGAGATCAAAGGGGGCTAAGAATGTATTTTAAAACACTGAAGATTAAAACTATACAAAACCTTCAATAAAAGTATAAATAAAAAAGTTATTTTAAAAACAATTAAACAATTTTATAAAGTTAAAAACATTCAGAACATTGAAATGCATTAAAAGACTACATACAAATCTTAAAAACAGCACCACACAGCATTAACATGTCCCACTAACATGGAAGAAACCGCCTGTCACTGCCTCTCTTTAACCTATATGCATTCAGGTCTTCCTGACCTTTGTGTATTGGGCAGACAGAGCTATACATGCATAGGATTCATTCTCACATTCACCACACACTCCCAAGGGATCAGAGACAAGGGGATGATTCTATGCATTGATAGAATTCATGAACTGGAACATGAAAACAGAGTACCTTCAGCTTCTAGTAAAAGAGACTGTTGCCAGCTGATTGCTGTAATGATTTATTCATTCAATCAATTTATATCTTGCCTTTCTTTTATCATAGAAATCACAGTTGCATACATGGAGTCTTCAGGTATTCTCTCATGCAGGCGGTGATCACACCCAGATTTGCTTAGTTTCAGCAAGAAGGCTGCACCATGTTTCTTCCAACTAGGGCATTCTCAGGATGGACCATTGTCCAATTCTGGTCATCACCAGGAAAAAAAGAAAGAATTGTAGCTGTCACTACAATGCCTATCACAGGGCCACTGAGGGGGAAACTGATGGTCCACCATCTCAGTTGTTTTAAAAAGCACTGTTGTATAGCATTGCCCTGATGGTCAACCGGTGTAGTGTCTGGGTTCAATTCAAAGGGACACTAGTATAAATGCCATGCGGGATGGCTTTTATTTGCCAGACAAGTGTCTCATAAGATTAATCCTGAGATGAAGTAACAATACAATTTAAAAATCCATAGATGGGGGCAGGGGGAATTGCTGTTGTTATTAAACTATGGACCCACAAGTACAAGACGTATTTGTTACTGGTTGTATGCAGTGAGATCTATATAGTGATCCTAATCTTTTGTTATATTTTTGTCTGGTACTAGAAATTATTTCATGGAGGATGAGGGAAGAGGGACAAAACATTTTTTTTTCCTTTTTGAACCAGCATGGTGTAGCGGTTTAGGTGTTGGATTAGGCGAAAAACGTTGTAAAATTACAACTCCCAGGATTCCATAGGATGGAGCTATGGCACTTAAAGTGGTGTCAAACTGCTATAACTCTGCAGTGTGGATGCACCCTAATTTTAAAACACAGAGCCTGTCCCCCAAAACAGAGCGAGAAATAGCAACAATACAGGAAGTAGCACTTCAATCCTGGAATGTGAAAGCCACAGAATTCCCTAACCAGAAGCAGAGAATCTGTTTCACCTCCGTCCCTTACTTGCCCTTGGTACAAAACCGCTGCCAACCATGTTGTAAGCCAACCCTAGAGTTCTGCTGCCTGAGCTCCAGGGTTGCTTATTTTATTCATCCCAAACCCAAGGGATTTCTCTTCGTTTTGCCACCACTCACTGAGTTTTTTATCCCTTACACATCTGGTGCAGTGAGGAACCAGATGGGGGTGTGTTAACATAACAGTAACACACTTTCCTCTTTCCCAGAGAAGTTTAGATAGCTGACCGAGAAGGCATGTGAGGCAAGTTATAGAGAGAAGAAGATAAGCTTTATTTAGTTCCAAAGGCTTATGCTACTTGGGGAAGCAACATCCCCCCCCCCACAGGCTCTCAGCTTAGGATTTACAGAGTTATACATTCAATACAGAGCACTAAAATAGAAATCATAAAACTAATGCAACTAACCATATAGTCCCTAAGCTATGAATAAAAAGGTAACTTACAAGTCTGCTATCATGCTAGCAGTCTCTGTAGATGGAATTCAGAGTCTTGTTTTGGATAGGAACTTCCTCCTGAAGTTCTGATATCATTTTAGGGCTTTTTGATGTTATCAGCCCCTGAGAGAGGTTGGCTCCCCCAACCTCTTGATATCACAGTTTAGCATCTTGTTGATTACTCCATGTAGTTCCAACATGTGAATCCCCACATGTGGCTGGCAACATGTTTTCAGAACATGAGGCTTGAGAACAAAGGAAGGTCAGAACTTTTATAGTCTTTGTGGTCATCTCTGATTGGGTCTGCATTGCCAACTTCTGATTGGCTCTCCAGTCAGGTGATGTGATGTCATGCTTAGGAAATGAGGTTCCCACCCCCTTAGCCATACCTGATTATATGGAATCCAGGGAATGGAATTCCACTGCTGTGAAATAGGTTTGGAGATGAACTCCATGAAGGCCTGGGTAGGACATCATGACAATAGCCATGGAAAGTGATGTCAGTAATTGCCAAACAATTATGCTAAAGTCCACCTCAAGCCCCTAACACTGCCATTTTTGTGACTGGTAGACCTCAGTCATTTTCTATGTAAGATCAGCCACTATGTAAGATTAGAGCTGTGTGGTTTGCAATTCACGTTCTGTGAGCAATTAATGGACATTTCCTGTACAATATATTCATGAAAATATCCTAAATCTGTACTTTCCTGAAGGGCATACATACACGAGGGCATACATCTGTTATGGAAGATGTTACCATTTTATAACCTAGATGCAGATTTGCATAGAGAGGCTTCTTTCTACTTAAAAATAACCTTGGAAATGCTAAAAGGGGTTGATGACCAAATTTTTCACTCTCACAACAAGAAACAAGTAGGCAAGAGGACAAGTTATTCGGAAGGCAACACAAAAGTGCTTCTTCCCAGCTGAATTCTAACAATGTGGCTGCAGAGTCTCAACATGGTGAATGACTGACACTTTTCACTCTTTCCGACTAGCCTCCTTTTTTTAGCTCTTAGCTCATTGTGAGAGCACAGAAAGAACATTTGATGAAATTCATGGAAACAAAAGAAGTGTTATTTCATATTCCACATCAATGAATAAAGTTTTTGATGGATAATATGTAATCTTTTGGGAAGCAGAGTGACACAACTCTTCTCCAGTTATATTCACAATTCATTGCGTAAAATTTATTTCCTTTTTGTGTGTTTTTCTCAGGGACTAAATAAAATAAAATAAACACATCAGCAAAACCAGTGTCCTCTGTTTTCTAGCTTTTAAACATCAGTGATTGGTGTCTTTATGTAAAAATAGTAGAAAAGTGTGAGAGGAGACTATTGTGAAACAACGAAGCATATGGGTTGATAAAAATCTACCCCTTCAAAATAGAAATATGATAAATAATGTGTCCAAAACAATAGCTACAGAATACCTTAGAGGTTATTGAAATCAATTTGCAAATAAAGAACAACGCATCCATCTTATTGCTTTTACATGATGAAGCAAAATGTACAGTATTGTCTTATTAAAAAGTCAGACACTTTTGAAATGAAAATAAAAAGAACTTAATATGTTAACATTTCCAGTAGTTTGGGTATTGTATTATACAATAGTGATGAAAAGTGCAGTCTTTTGCATGTTTACTCAGAGCTCGTCTATATGAGGCAATAAAACGTGGATTGATGTGCACTAATGCCAATTTGTAGCAACTTTCATTTGTCTCCACTTTTCTTTCAAGATTGCAGGCATGTGAAGCCATACACATTTGTTGTTCAAATGGGCATGCCTGCAAATCAAGATGGCGGATGCAAGTGAATTACTCATGTTTTTATTGCCAAGTTTCCACTGCCTAACAGTATTTTTTAAAAAGCAATTCCAAGGTGTGGAAGTGTGATCTTCCACTTAAATAAATAAAAAAGTGGGGAGACCATTTCATCACCTTAGCAATGAACATGGCAGTTCCAGGTGCTACCTTGCCAGCAAGCTCCACCCCTGCACACGTCCAACCAATCAGCTTTCTACTTTTGCTCTTATAGGGAAAGTGCAGCAAAGTGAATTGGTTGTCCCAACAAGAGGGAATGTGCATTTCTTTCAGAATTTTTTTTTTAAGTCGGGAAAAGCTGAGAAGGCTTTTCTTGCAGAGTATTTGGAGTTTTGGGGGGGGCCTTCCAAATATGGCAAAATGATGCGGGATCCCATTGGGACAAAAAGGACTCTCCTCAAATTTTATTAGGAGTATTTTTTGCCATATAGACAAGCCCCATAAGTCACTCTCACTATGTTCAGTGTGACTTCTTCCCTGGTAAATGGAACAAGTCCCCTTGAAGCTTACTTCTAAGTAAACATGCCTGAAAATAATAAGTGACTAATTCAATTTGTTTTAATTCTTCATATTTACTGGAAGCAGAATATCCCTTACACTTGTCTACCTAAGTACAAAAAATGTCAGTTCAGGAACTGGAAAAATAATCTAGTTACCATACTACAGTATTTACTTCTTATGAATATAATTTTCTTTTTGTAGTGTGCGTATACATCACAAAATATTCTGCCTTTGTCCCAAAAGTGGGATTCATGTCACAAGAGATTTTTAGAGCCCCCCTCCCAATAATGGAAAATCATATTAAAAAACACAAACATGTTCTAATATTAAAACACCACTAATGATTCAATTAAAAACAATTGAAAAGCAAATCAATAAGCAAAGTACAGCACCTGCCAGTTAAAAGAAAATATAGCAACAACCTGTTGAAAGCAATTTTTCTTAATTTTCAGTTCTTCCTGTTTAGATATTCTCCTGAAAAGGTATTTGATGTTTCAGAGTGAAGGTAATTATATATTCCAAATATACAACATACATTATTGTTTAAACAGGCAGTAGAATTTTGGGGAGAAACTAATATAGGATACATTGTTGGTCATGGCCGGGATATGGTAAAGTTTATTGTACTGGGCTCATCAACATCAGGTAGGATACACCAGCTCCCTGACAGTGTATCCTGACTCTGGCTCTGACCTGTTCACTCTCCCCCATTACCTGGGCGCCAGTTACACAACAATTTTTGTCACGGGGTTTACCGTGACTTCCTCATCCTGGATTGGTCCCACGCTGTTTAGACGATTTTTGTCACTCTTTAGGAAATCCCGTGATTGATATTTACACATCAAAAGTTCCGTTTCTTTTTATAGGTCCTGCACCCTTATATCCCGTGCTTTTGTTGTTTACACATGTTTAGCCTACCGGGATATATATATATATATATATATTAGCTGTAAATCAAGGATGCGATTACTCGTGTTTTCACAACCTCGGTGACGTACTTCCTTTAGAGTTCCGCGCCATGAGCGATGCTATTGGCTGGCTGGGAGGGGGGAAAGGAGGGGGCAGAGGCTAGTGTTTATCCTGTCTCTTAAAAATGTTAACCCTTTAAGCAGAGGCAGAAGGCATTTTGAAAGACCCAGAATGTGATCTTTCACTCAGATGGAGGAACAATTAAACCATGTCCTTTCCTTTTGAAATCAAGCCGAGTGGAGGGTGGGGAGGAGAGGCTTGGGATTTCTTTTAAAATGTTGATGCTTAAAGCAGAGGGAGATGTAGAGTGAAGATTTCAAGCCAGTGTCACACAAGGCATTTTGGCTGGCATTTTTTTACTGTGCTTTGGAGGGAAAATGAAAGTGTGTTCATTCGCTCAGACGCTGGAATATTTTACTGTGCCTTGGGGGGGGGTGATGAATGTTTGATTATCCGTTCAGACACAGAGAGGGGATCCAGGCAGGGGATGAATGGATGACTCTCTGCCCACAATGATCTCTTTGTAACATGCAGTTGAGGAAGAGGTTAAAGCTGAAGGGTTTGCAGTGTAGAAATCCATTTAAAAAGGTGACTGAGTACACGCGTGCACACACACACCAACCTTCGTGCAGCTGGAAGGGATGCCTTTGTTTTCAGCTGGTGAGGCTGGATCTGTTGAATGGGTGACTGACCCCTCCTTTTCTGGTCACTGATCTCTAAGCCCGCCCCAGGCACCATTTCCGGTCATCCCCTAGTGCCGAGATATTTTGTCCCAGGCTGTTTACATTTCTGATTTTCCGAATCCTCCAGTGACTTTTTAAAAAAACGGCACAACCCGCGGGACTGGAAGTCCCGCAGGTTGAGGAATAAAAGGTGGCCCCCCCTTCTGAAAATCACATACCCGACCCGATGTACGTGTAAACTGCCAGGGATCGACACGAATTCTTCCCAGGACATTTTCATCATGTAAACGGCACCCTGGAGAAAACGGGCTGGCATCCAAACAGGACACTGGTCCATTGCTGAAGCCATTGATGCCATTTTCCCCACCAATGAGGAAGCCAGGCAGGGGTTCCACAACATGAGACTGCAGGCCCCTGCATATGACCAGCCTCAGTCACATGTTGAGGGACCCCTTCCTGGTATCTAGGAGAGCCGAGAAGCTGGCAGTGGCAGGGAGGAGTGTCATGCCAGATGGGCTCCTATGGACATGGGGGGGCCTAATCCAGTTTTTCTAAATAAGAATAATTCTGTGGCTACTTTAGTAGCTTGGAGCTACTAAAGAAGATGTGTGGGATTTCTGATCCTCCAGATGTAGTTGAACTGCAATTTCCATTAGCTCATACACCATTGCCAGTGGTATGGGAAAATAGGGATTGCACTTGAAAAACACCTAGAAGTTCACATTTCCCCCCTCATTGCCCAAAATATATTTTTGTTTGCAAAGTGAATGTGTTACCCTATCTTAAATATGGGCAAAGCAATATTGCACATTCCTTTGATCTGCATTTTAAAGAGTTTTAAAGAAAGCTGTGGATTTTATGATCATTTTTGTTGGTGTGTAATATTTGTTGTTGTGAGAGCATGAACCAGAGCCCTGTACAAAATGGAGTTTTGCAGCCATTTCCTGTAAGAGAGATGGCCATGTTGACAGAAAGACAACGCACTTAAAAGCCCCACCCAACCTCAATTAAGCTTCTTTACTGTTATTGGTCTTGTTCCCAAGGTAAAGTACCATAGTTACTGCCAAAAAGTAGTTGATATAGATAAATAAAATTTAGCTTCAGCAAACAGAGAACAATATACAGTCATCCCTTCACATTCGCAGGGGTTAGGTTCCCCAGACCCCCGTGAAAGCGAAAAATCCACAAATAACAATTTCCCTCCCCCTCCCCCACCAAAGCGACCACGGGGCCTCCGGAGGCCCTATAGTCGCATTCCCCCCACCTCCCCCTCCCTCGCCAGGCCTTCATGGGGCGTCTCTGGAGGCCCCATGATCACCTCCCCGGCCCTCCCCACCCCCTCCCCAGGCCTTCATGGGGCCTCCGGAGCGTCTTCGGAGGTCCCGTGAAGGCCTTCCCGGCCCTTCCCACCCCTCCCCAGGCCTCCATGGGGCCTCCAGAGCATCTCCGGATGTCCTGTGAAGGCCTCCCCAGCCCTCCCCACCCCGTTCCCAGGCCTCCATGGGGTCTCCGGAGCATCTCCGGAGGTCCTGTGAAGGCCTCCCCGGCCCTCCCCATCCCCTCTCCAGGCTTCCATGGGGCCTCCGGAGCATCTCTGGAGGTCCCGTGAAGGCCTCCCCGGCCCTCCCCACCCCCTCCCCAGGCCTTCATGGGGCCTCCGGAGCATCTCCGGAAGTCCTGTGAAGGCCTACCCAGCCCTCCCCACCCCCTCCCCAGGCCTTCATGGGGCCTCCGGAGCATCTCCAGGGTCCCGTGAAGGCCTCCCCAGCCCTCCCCCTCCTGCCCAAGGCCTTAACGGGGCCTGCAGAGGCCCTGTGTTGCAGCTTTTGGGAGGGTGGGGGTCCTCCCCAAACCTGAAAATATTCAAAACCGCGAATGCCAAGTTCGCGAATGTGGAGGGGCAACTGTATATAGTATTGTTCCATTTATAAACTAGCTAAATAATAAAGCTTTTAAACACCAAACAAACAGACAGAGGAGATTATTCTGAAGCCATTAATAAGGTGTTCCAGGAATGCCAGGAGATCACCAAAGGGCAAACTTTTCCGATGTCATTGTTGCCGTCCCATGCTGCTTCTGTTCCGTCTGTGTTCCTTTTTAAGGTTAAGCCGTCAATAGATCACCCGTTCCTGTCACGGAATCACAGGTATGCAAAAAGGAGCCCCGTTATGCTGGCACGATGCCAGCCACGGTGGGAGGTCCCTGTCAAACACTCCCGGGTGCAGTCGGGACATCTAGGTAAGTGACACCCTTTTTTCCTCCTCCCCGGGTTACTTGTATTTTTAAAACTTTTTTTTGTGCTTGCTGTCACTTTTCGATCTTTATTTTCCTTTTTATTTTTTAATTTCCCATGTGCTCTTTCTCTCACGAGAACAGCCAGGAACTCAAACCAGGAAAGTGAATGGGGCTCTGCTCGAGCTCCATTCACTCCTGGCTGCCGAGGGGAGGGGCGGTCATATGAACAAGGTAAGTGCAAAACAGGGGGTTATCGTGCTGGGGTGGGGACAGGAGGGGGTGGGATATAGTATAGCAAGTCGGGGACATTTTTTTTTTTTTGTCCCCGTCTGATAATCTCCAGAGTCTTTATCTATTCAAGGATGTCTCTTCCTCAGCTATGCATGTTCAAAGGCTGGAGAATGTCCCAAAAGGTATAAAAGTTATTTGAATGCTTTGCTCAGGGTCCCTTCCTAGAAGGTACCCATACGTGTATGTTGTAGTTGTTATTTGAAAGCTGGTTGAGGCCTCGCCTCTCTGAATCTTTAAGATTTCCTGTTTGCAATAAATCTTCCTTGATCCAAGAAATGTTGTGTATCTTGCCTGTCCTTCTGATCTGAGGCTGTCATTCAATTAGGAGAGTTTGGGTGACAGTTGTGTGACTTCAGGTCATTTCTGACTTAATGGAGACCCTAAGGTGAATCTGTCATGGGGTTTTCCTGGCAAGATTTATTCGGGGAGGGTGGATTACCTTTGCCTCCTTCTGAGGCTGAGAAAGTGTGAGTTGCCCAAGTTCACCCAGTGGGTTTCCATGGCTGAGCAGGAATTTGAATCCTGGGGATTGGCTACACAGAAAAAAAAAATCCTCAAACAATTCAAGGAGAATGCTAGTGGTCCTCATGGAGCCACAGCATGATTCACCATATTCAGAAGGAGGGGGGCCAAAAACTCGGGGAAACTCCAAAATGATCATGATAACAGCCTTCGATGTTTTTAGCGATCTTTTTTTTTAAGTCTGCAAAATAGCATGTGTGATCAACCAATTCGAAAAGGGGCACATGGCATACAGCACGCAGCAGGGCTGAAACCTGATTGGTTGAACCTTGGGATGGGGCTTACAAGGGAGAGCTCTCGATGCTGGAGACGCCATTGGTGTTTTTTTTGGGGGGGGGTTGTTTTTTGTTTTGCCTGCACGATCATTAAAGCGGCAGAGCAAAAGAATGAAGGTATTTTTTTAGTGGAAAATTGCTCTTCCCGCAACTGTATTTTTTTTAAAAAAAAAGCGGGGAGGTTTTGGGGACTTGACTCACTTGCAGCCACCATTTTTTTGGTGCAACTCCTTGTGACCAGCCAAATCACTACTTTTCCTTTTCAGCAACCTTTCAGATGGGCTGTGGGCACAAATGGAATCTGCAGCAATAGGGAGGTAAGTTGCTATTTTTCGTGAAAAATTCTCCCCTCTAGCTGACCCCCTGGTTTCCAGTACTGCAGTTCAGCACTGAAACCACTACATCAGGTTGGCTCTCTGGTAGTGAAGCAACAAATGTGTGTGAGTTTGATTAAAATGTTTGGTTGCCATCTTATACACATATACATGAGAGCATGTCCCAGTGATTTCAATGGTAGATACATGCAGGATTGTTTATTACTCTCTGATGCCATTTATGGCAAGTTGGAAAGCAACAGAGAGCATTGCTACTACACAAAGAATTGTAACATCAAAATGGAAAGGGATATGGGTATATAAGACTTGCCATCTTTCAAAAGTTGGAACCTGCTTTATGGCTTTGTTCTTGGCCTCTCCTCTGATACACATTTTATAGAGGTAAACCTAGATTGATAGCTGAGCACCCACAGTGTGAAAAGCTGATTAAATTATTGACGATGTATAACATTTGATGCAGGGTATTTAAGGATAATAACTGATCACAAGATAGGCCTGTTCAGGAGTGGACCATTATGATTCTATTTGCTTAATGTAGTTTCCTTTACTGCAATGTTTGCTTATTAATATTTGATAATGGTATTTAGTGTTTGTTGAATGAAGCTAAAAACTAAACACTAAAGAAGTCAGGTGTGTATGGACAATCTAATATAGACATTCTCCCATGCAATATAATTAAAATTGGAGGGGACAAGGAGGAAATGCCAAAATGAAACTTTTAGCAAGATAGTCATAAAGCTTGTCTGGACCTGCCACCATATGCTTGCTTCAACTGGTCTATCCTTGCCCCAGATCTACTTAGACACCTGTGTGCTGCCTATAAATCTCATAGCCACCCAAGGCAGTTTTGTTTCTTTCAACTCTCTTCCTTGGCAATTAGCAGTAAGTACTTCACAGTGTTCCTGTTTCCTTGATGCTTGGATTGGCACAATTTACAACTCTGATTTACTACTGACAGGCTTTCCCTATCTGGACTATTACATTGTTGAAAGACTTCTAGACTGGCTGACAACTACAGTTTTGGTTCACCCTTCAATCTGCTGGAAACTCTGAGACTGACCTGGACTGGACCAACTACTCAGCAGCTTGTGCATTCTAACCATTTGTTTCCTGAACCACTTGCTGACTGGAGCATTGGACAGTTGGACTGCAGCTCCTAGCAAACCTAGGAGATTTTCACACGGGCTATATATCCCATGGCAGGAACAGAACAGGGTCGGGAAAGGTTTTCCCTTTCGAACGACGTTGACCCCGTTCTGTCCTGCATCTATCCTACTCCCGTGACTGTTCCAGAACAATGTAATCACGGTTTTTCATCGTGAATAGACCTCCCGTTCCATCGCTATAATGCAATCACAGGTGTATGAACAGGATCCCCGTTCCTGTTCCGAAATGACAGCCGTGGAGGGGAGGTCCTTTCCGACCACTTCCTTTGCAGTGTATCAGCCCTAGAGAGACACATTGGACTTTTTCAGACGGCGGAAAAAAACCCGAGGAGGTCAGGAGAACGGGGCTCTTTCGCTTACAGAGCCCCGTTTCAGACAGCCCCATCCTCCCATCCTCCCAACCTCCTCCTGACCTTCCACCGTGCTGCTGGCACAGCAAGGTGAAGGGATTATTCCTCCTCCTGTTTAGGTAGACAGGATAATTATTATTTAATCTAGTTTATTTGCTTCTAGCCAGAAGGTGGATACAGAGCAGAGCAGTGGCTGAGTCCTGGCACCACAATGACTGGGAGGGAAGGAAGGAGCTAAGGGAATACACAGATTCTCTGGAAAGTCTTTGGAAGTTGCAGCAGCAAATCAATTAAGTCTTACAAATTGTAACAAGTTGCTGCTCTGTTAGCAGAGCTAGAGATTTGTACATAGCCTTTTCCTCTTGCCTAGATTTGAACCCAACAAAACTGGAGAATTTCTACCCTCTTCTACCACTTGGAAACTGAGGGCCAGGCCCTGAAATGTGGCAACTGTAGGATGTGATGCTCATAAACCATATGGCTCTAAGGGCATGTCTAGATGGGCAATTTACCCCAGTTTCCCCCTGTCTTGGAAACCTGCAGTCCAGATGATGCAGGGCTCTTGCGCTGTTTCACATCCGGGCAGTCCTGATGATTCCCAAGGCAAAGCCAGGGGCAAGCCAGGGTAAAGCCTTTTAAACATTTTATTAAAACACCTGGGAAAACCTGTGTTATGCAGAAAAACCCAGATGGGTCTGGCATGAGAATGTAGGGTCCATACCTGCATGGTGGGCACATCACCGGCCGCTGCCAGAGGAATCGCTCTGCTGCCAGGAAGGAGGCCCCCATGTGATCAAGACCCCTTGCATGTGACCAGCCTTGATCACATGCTGAGAGCTTCCTTTCTGGCTTCAGAGGGTGTGAAACATGATAGCAGGGGAGGTTCCTGCCGATACCAGCCAGTATGTGTGTGTGGACTCCTGCCCATCTTCTCATGGTATGGGGGGGCAGCTCCAGGGTCAGAATACGTCGGCCAGAAGGTGGCATATTCTGGCTTGTCTAGACAAGCCTTCAGTCCACCGATTTCTCCTAATTCAAATACAGTAGGACCCCTGTATCCTCTGGGAATTGGTTCGGGGGGGGGGCATGGATATAAAAAACCGTGGATAATAGTGAATGCCATTGAAAATAATGAGACTTCTGGTTTAAAATACCATAGAAATGCCTTGGAGGACCTAGAAAATGGCTAGAGAGGACACATATTCTAGGAAGGTTTGTATGGTAGATGTGCTGTTTTGTCTCCTGTGGATAACTGAATCAGTGGATAATGAATCCGTGGATACGGGGGTCCTACTGTATGCCAGTGCATGATTGGCAACAGTAACAGAAAGCCAACAGCTGATACAGATATTTGAAAAAAATAAAGTAGGGGAGGAAACAGTTAAGCTACCTTTCTGAATATGCTTTGGCGTCTCATTTCAAAACCTCCTCTACTTGTTAAATATTTTATATATTTATTTTGTTGCCGGGGGGGGGGACTTCACAGGTTGCTGTATAGTTAGGCCTCAACTGCCAGCAGGAAGCCCTGGAATTAAGAGACTTCATACTCAAACAAGTTGGCTTCTGTTTCCCAGTTAAGGAGACAGTTTCGTGGCTGCACAAAACAGATAAGAAGGTAGCATTCTTATACATGTGAGGAAATTAGTAGTTCCCTGAATTGGGAATGCTGTTGCCTTTTGATTAGAAAAGTAACTGAGCATTTGGGAATGGGCTAGCTGGACTTGGTTGCCTTGGGCTTTTCAAAAGCCTTAAAACCAGGGACAACAATGCAATCTGTAAACTATGGACTTGCCTACCTGGGCAATATACCCCATCATGCCTCTGTCTTAGAGCCCTGCAGTATTGATGATGCAGGGCTTTTACCCCCTTCTACTCCCTGGGCAGTCCTCACCACACCTGGGCAGATATGGGGTTCAGATGGGGTAGCGTATGATACAACATTTTAAAATAATGCCCCTTTTAATCCTTTCCTGCTGGGAAGGAACAGATCAGGCCTCGTGAGACCATAGGAGCCCGTCCTAGCTAGCTAGTCCTTGCTGCTGCTGCCAGTCTCCCTGGCTTTCCCAGAAGGCAGGAAGGAGTCCTGCAGCATGTGACCAAGGCATGTTGGCTTTCTGCCTTCTGAGATAGTGAGGGAGATGGTGGCAGCAGCTGCTACAGTGATGGGCCAGTGTGCCTTTCTGGAATCTGGACCATTTAGAGGCCTGATCCGTGGCCAGGATATGCCGGTGGAGAGCCCGCATATCCTGGCTCATGTAGATGAGCCCTATGATTGTCACTCCCATAACCAACCAGAAAATGGTTGTAGTCCTACATTAAAATAATCAGTTGCATGGTGAATTTGTTTAGAAGAGTATAGTGACAGCCTCAGAAGTCTTCATATGGTGATTAGGATGTAATATAATCTTCCTCATCCTAATAGTTGAGGGATTTTTCCCCCTCAATTGCAGTATCTTCACCTATAGGTCTTGTGTGTACGGTGTCTGTTTAATGGCAGGAAGTTAACAGTAAAACATGTTATTTGCTTTCTTCATCCCTGTGTTCTCACAGCTGCTTCACACAGAGCTGTAGTCAGCCATTGCCAGACTCCTTTCCCTTGGCTTAAATAATTATACAATTGCTGCTAGGGAGAGGGGAAAGGAGAAATTTTTGTAAAGAGACAAAACAGAAGATTTTATGGACGGAAATAGTATTAACAAAACTGCTATTAAAGAAAAGCCTTTATAATAAAAGTTAAACAAGTGAAACTGGCTGGGTGAAAAAAACAATCATTTCTAGTGCACCCCTCTGTTTCCTGTGGTTTCATCCAAACTAAATTAAAATGAAAAGCTTCAGGCCAACTGGCAGTAAACAAAGCTCTTAAAAATAGACTATACTTCTAACTATAGTGTAACAAATGTGTATACTTTCATCCTCAGTTGTCATGTTCCCAAAATGTAGTATAGGGTACATCCAAGTTGATTGTAATGTCCCAGATTTTGTTCCCGTTCCTTCTGATTTTATGTGATTTTATGGTGACCCCATTAATTTCATAGGGTTTTATGGTGACCCCATTAATTTCATAGGGTTTTCTTAGGCAAGGAATATTCAGAAGTGGTTCTGCCAGTTCCTTCCTCAGAAATATGACCTACAGCACCTGGTATTCACTAGCAATCTCCCATTCGAGTACTAACCAGGGCTGGCCCTGCTTAGCTCCCAAGATCAGTCAAGATCTGGAAATAAAACAACAACAACAACAACAACAACAGCAACTGCGAAGCTGGTATAAAAACTCTCTGATTGTACTGGGAGCTGACAGAAACTCTTCTGAGATAAGCAAAATGTCTATGGATCCTCAAAATAGAATTGGGAAGAAAATGAACAAAATCTGGGACTTCCTGGTCTTTTTAATGAGTATAGTCATTTTTTTATTAGGCAATCTATAACAAAAAACAAAAACAAACTCTTATAATTAAATTGAGGGGAAGTCCCTAGTAATTTAACTTAAAAACATAATAAGCAAGAGTATCCTGTTACCATTTGACTTCCACCAGCATTTTATTTGGAAAAGCAAAATCTGTAGTTTTGATTTGTTAAGCTGATTTGATGGCTGATCAGATCTGATGGTATGGAATGTTCAGTTATTTTATGGTCAGAAAATGAAGTTGGTAAAATACTTACAATCCCATTCTGTAAAGGTAGCAAAGGCTGTCAGTTTAGCTGGAATCAGAGGAGTTACAGTGATTCTCATGCGTTTCCTTTTCGTAATTATTCCAATATTGTAGATGTGGGAGGTGTATTTTGAAAATAGCTTTGCTTTGCTTCAGTTTGTGCCAGTGAAATTAAAACCAGGAATACTGTGATTTGTAACACAAGGTGAATTCAGATGAGGCTGTTATTCCGATGCCATGTTGCTTTGTCCTCTGGTTTTTCATGCAGTTTATACATGGTATTGTTATCAGCTTATTTATGATGAAAACTAACTTGTTCTTATCTCATCGCTTCCCTTAAGCAAGAAAATCCACTTTTACCTTTTACAGCCCCAACAATTACGTGGTGCTGAATACAAAGCAGCTTTTGACTGGGATGTGAGGGTAGAATTACAATGTGGTTCGCTACTGCAACTTTTCCCAGCATGTAAATGGTTGTTGTGTATCATCAAGTTGCCTTCTGGCAACCCTAAGGCAAACCTATCATGGGGTTTTCTTTGCAAGGTTTGCTCAGAGGTTTGGCTTTGTTTTCCTCTGAGGCTGAGAAAGTGGTACTTGTTCAAGGTCACCCAGTGGGTTTCCATGGCTGAGTGGGGATTTGAACCAGAGTCCTAGTCCAGTGCTGAAACCACTAAACCATGCTGGCTCATATTGTCATTAGATATGCAGAGTGCGGTCATTCACTGTTCATCCGAACAGTGATACATGCAGCAAAATAGCGTGAACCTTTTGAGCAAAACAAGTACTCCTCTGGTGCAAAGAAAAATGCCATCTGAAAATCCTTTATGGCTTTTATTAATAAACAAGTGAGAACAAAATAAACAATAGAAGACATTCACCCATGCTTCTATATGCCCCAAGATTCTTCTGGAGCTAAGGCAAAGAGCTCCTCAAAAGCAAGAGAAAACACACAGGCTAGAAACTTAAAACTAGCTTGAAAAAAACCCCTCCCAGTTATATAGCTTTTCAGCATTCAGTCTTCCTGAGAAAGAAAAGAAGAACTAATTCCAAGTTTCGATTTCTCATTTTCAACCCCCAAAGAACAGAATAACAAGAATAGACAGATTTATGAGCTTCTGATAGACTGGCTGGCGCCTTGGTGAAAAAATTTACTCACAATATCTATTTTCCCTGACACATATATCTGTTTTAAAGGCAAGGATCACTGACAAAAGTCTGAAGGAGGGAAATCACACTCAAAGTTGTGCTGTTGGTCACCCTCTGGAAGGCAAGCTGTGTAGATTAGGAAGAAAACAACCCTTATATGCTGAATGGGACTCAGAATATGCAGTCATAGGAGAAAAATCCTTATTGGGAGGCAGTAGTGAAGTCCCTAATACATAGACTGCAATCTTATACTTTCTTACCTGGAAGTTGCATGAAGCTCAATGGGAGTTGCTTCTGAGTTGACATAGCTGCTCTGGAAAAGGGGAGGTGCTAAGCAAGGAAGCATCTATGCCAGTGTATCTCAGGCTATCTGATGTGGGGAACCTGCAATTTTTCCTCCCAGTGTGCCAGGCACTAGTACCACATTTGTACCAGTTGGTTACAGTTACAGTATTTCATTTGCTCCTTAAAACTTGCCTAGGACTAGCAGGCAATGGCTTAGGGACTGGCACTGGTCCCTAGACCACCACTTGGAGTAGCAAAGATCTGGGCAACAATGAATAAGAGAAGTGACAGCATCAGAGTGGGTTTAAGCACTACTATACGGAATGCAAATAATTCATTGGAAGCTGAAATACTGACAGACAAAGAGCATGAAAAGACCTCTGCCTGGCCTTGGGCACAAATGGGATAAAAATTATAAAGCACTTTGCACATGAGGAAGTGCTAGATTTTTAGTGCCTTCCAACACTGAACAGATTAAACTACTAGGGCTTGACTACACAAGGGGTAGGGCAAAAATCCAGATGAGATTCGGCTTCTTTGGCCTGGAGCTGCAGCACATGAGATTTGGACTATTCTGGTCTGGATTTCACCACACCTGCCAAAAACCAAATCTGCAGTGGGTTTTTATTTAGCTTCCTGTTACTCACGCCTGACTCTGAGCTCTGGGAAAAATCAAAGTCCCAGAGGTAGTCACTCTCTTTGAAGCTAGAACAGAGGGATAGACTCATTATGGTGGGATGGACACTTGTTTGGCTTCAGAGAGTGTTTTCTAAAATCCAGATTAAGGTAGTAATCACCGAATCTTGTGGAGATAGGTCCGTATGGTGTGTGTCACTATCGCATCAGATTTGTGGAAAAGGCCATATGTTGTGTGGTGTTGGTGGGCTGGATTTGGGAGATTCAGGGTTTATCACTGGCATAGACAAGCCCTAGGATGTATAAGATCCCAATAACAAGGATTCTTCCTGACCATCCACATAAAATCTATTCCAACCACAAGGCTGTTGTTAAATGTTCTATGATGCCAGCTACTGTATAGGTGTATTTATTTACTCCACGTCTGCATCAACCTGTGTCCTGCATTGTGTGAAAAGCAGACAGGGTAGTGTCCTGCAATAGGTTGTCAGCAGTTGTAAATATAACTCTGCTTCCTTTTGGAGCAAAATAACAGTGCATGATATCTTAGTATTCATGTCTGTGTCCTTATCTATCTGTGGATACTAAGGAAAAAAATGTTTTCATTACCCATTCCAGGCAACTCGCTACTAGATGCTTTTGGAGAGCTAGGCGTTGAAGAATGACAACAGTCCTAAATCCAATATAGAGTAATAATTCAGTCAGATTTAGGTGAATACTAGGAATTCATACTAACAAAATTAGGCTGCCATCCTATGCACTATTCTATATCAGATAACAAGTCCCATTGAACTTAACAGAGTCTACATATAGTAGGATTATATTGGTAGGCACACTCAAAAAGCAAAAATAAGACAGTGAACTGCTATAGACAGCTATTGCACATTCAAACCCTTACTGCCCCTGGAGTCAGAAAGTGTGTGTATTAAAACTATTGCATGCCAGTTTTAATCTACACACATATGGTACATAAATGAATACAAGTATTTCTAGAGTATTTATGACTCACTGATGGGATGGGGAATCCTAGTTTTCCTGAACGTTTTTAACCTATTTTTGTAGTCTGCTACTTTTCAGCTGTGAATGATAAAACTATGGATCAAGTCCACCGATCAATATTTAAGAAGAAGCTGTCCCAACACTGCAGGACTATAACTTTAAAAAAAACATTTTTCTAGTCTACAGCTTCTCAGCTGTGAATTATATAACTATGGAACATGTCCACTGGTCAATATTTATTAAGGAGAAGCTGTCCCAACACTGCAGGATTGTAACTTCTTTTTAATAGGAGATGTGATCAAAATATCTTTACTTCTTCCCTCCACTTCTTTTCCTTTTGTGTTGCAACTTCTAAACACTATAAACCTATATATACCAGGATTCTGTCCCAAACCTTTGTACATATGAAAGGGCATATCCTAGCATATGTCTTATTTGGAGGGGGTTTTTTATGCTGAAATGGTTATCACCTAGACATGGTAGGCACCACAGAGTCTGGAAAAGCTACACTTTGGTGGGTGAGTGGGTGGGCATAGTTTCCAAGCTCTACCTGTGCTATATGTTCCAACATACTTTTTTTATTAGGGACAGTCCCTAGTCTCTGGTATCCATTTCACATTTTGCCTTTGTGGATGCCCTGTTCAGATGTGATTAGTATATGTTTTATTGTCTTTATGCAAAATATCAAGAACCAAGATGAACAAAAGTGGTTACAGTGGGCATCCTTCACTTGTTCTTTTTTGAATCTTGCAAGATTTTGGGACTGTCCAAACGGTGAAAATAATCCCAATGGAAGTTGAATGGAAGCTGATCTGTCTATATAGACATTCTCATCAATATGTCTCATTCAGAAGGGGGGGAAGCCAAATCCACCTTAAACTCCATCAGGGAAGCCTTCAAGGCTTTTCTTGGAGTTTTAAAAAAGCTCTGTAGGGGATGCAGATGTGCAATCGTTAAGACAGTTGCATTCGCATTACTGCACTGAGGCAGTGCAAGCTGATCAGCCGGACAAGCATGCAGGGCAGGGCTTGCAAAAAGGGCAAGTGCCTGCTACCATGTTGGATTTTCGGCTATCCAAGGGGTCACTAAGTTGATAAAATAGCGATCTTTTACTCTCCTTTATTCTTTTCTCTTTTGTGAATACGAAGTATCATTTGTGCACAGCATGGCAAACTTATTTTTTTAAAAATGTTGAATATCCATTGGCCATTATTTGTGTTTTCTGTACAAGTACAGATTGAGCTAACCCATTTAATAAACTTATCACCAATATTTATCTCTTCCAAAACTCTAAATATGAAAGTCCAGTTCAAATTGTCGAAGCCTTTTCTGCATCTAGAGAAATCAATGCAGCTTGTTTCTTATTGTATTGTTCTAAGTTTTCCAAAATATCTAACACATTTCTAATATTATCTTGTAGTCATCTTTTAGGTAGAAATCTACATTGGTCCCCATCAATAATATCCTGCAGAATTATTTTCAGTCTTTCAGTTAATATCATTTTGGACACCTTATAGCCATTGTTCAATGATACTGGTCTATAATTTGATGTTAATGTCAAATTTTGGCCCTTTTTTGGTATTAGTACTATATTCACCAAATTTGTCTAATATCATTTTAAAACAGGGTTGAGAACTTTGGGACGATCCAGATGTCATTGGACTACATTTTCCAGCAGCCCTAACTAGCATAGCTAATGCAGAGGAATGCTGGGAATTGCAGTCCAACAACCCTGTTTTAAAGCCTTCACCCTCAGAATCCATCAGCACATTTTGTGGTAGCAAGTTGCATAAACACTAAGGCACCACTCTCTGCACTGACTTTACACAATCTACTGTAGTATCGTCAATGGGCTTTATTTGAACTGCTGACAACATATTCTGTTTTTTCCAGTACATCTTTAAGTGGTGTGGGGTACAATCTTTCCCTTGGCATTAAAATCAGTTGAGGACAGAATGCTGCCAAGTAAAAGAATGAATGCTACCTACAACGGTCTATTAAGAGCTTTCAGTGATGTGTCAATAGTGCAACAGATGAGGCTTGGAATGAGAATGGGTGTGGCAGGGTATTGCTTATATTTTATCTAGAGCTTGGAAAAATTACTTCATTGAGCTACAGTTCTAAAAAATGCTCAGTGCCCACTGGCCATATTAGCTGAGGAATTCTGGGAACTGTGATCCAAAACTTTCACAAACTGTTTCATCTATGAAATACAGTCCTGACAAGCCTGAAACAAGTCATTTTCAGACAACTCTTTTACTATGCAATTGTCTTGCTTTCTTCATATATGTTTTTCCAGGGGGGTTGGGAACAGTGGTGGCACTAGGGGTGTATGGAAAGGCAAACCACACCAGATGACACCATTGGGGGGAGAGGTGACACCAGTCTTAATGATGCCACAAGTTGGGAATTCCATATGTCATTGGGGCTGTCTAAATGGTGAAAACACTTCTCTCGGAATGTAAGGAGAATCCTTCCTGTCTTAATGGGATCCTGCATTGTTATGATGTACAGTATTCGGAAAGAGCGGGGGCATAAATGTTAAAAACTCCAAAGGAAAACCCTTTGTGGCTTTTCCCAGAGTTTTTAAAAAAAACAGCAAGGGGAATGTGCATGCCTGCTCACTGGGACAAGCAGTTTGCTTTGAATTGCTTTCCCACACGAGCAGAAGCACAAAGCTGATTGGCTGGATGACCACAGGACCGCTAACAAGGCACGCACCCGCAGCCACCATGTTGGATTTTTGCCTTAGTGAACGAGCAATAAAAGACAATAAAAAGGGGTGGTTTTTTTTCTTTTTAGTAAACGCAAAATATCACTCTATCGCACATAGGATTTTTTTTAAAAAATCAGTGAGTAATTCACTCATGACCGCGATCTTGACTGGCAGGCATGTGAAGCTTTTGGGGGCCAAAAAAACATTAAAAGAAATCACAGCTGCTGTGATTTGCCGGTACTTTGGAGCAATCTGGGTTTTTTTTGCCTCATATAGATGGAGCCATCATCTTCCATTTGTAATTCTCTTTTGTTTTCCCTTTGTTCGTTCAATATTCCAGAAACAGTGTGGTTTCACAATCAGTGTTGGCTGGTCCTCATCAGGCCTGAAAGGACAGAGTGGCGAACAGAAAGGGATCCACCATCAACAGTAGGCAAGACCAACTCATTCTGGTTTTGTCCACTTCCTCCTCTCTTGTAATAACACTGCAATACAATCCTTTAATAGTTAACACTTAACTGTAATGTTGGTTTAGTTGGCTTCCATTTGATTCTCTGCTTCTATTGGAGAGTGGGGCAGATATGGCCTCTACCATCCTTTCTACCAGCAAGGCAGGGAGGGCTCTGCCCTCTTTGACCTAATGGGCCACCATGCCTTTTGAGTGTAAGTACTATAAGCTGTCCATGTGGAAGCTAATAGTGGAGAGGTAGGAACCTGCCATCCTCTAGAATTTGGTAGACTGCAGCTCACAGTATCTCTCCTCATTGACTGTACTGCTAAGGGCTGAAGTTCACCAGCATCTGGAGGGTCACCCGGTTCTCATCCCTGGAGTATTTATTTTTTTATTAATTAATTAATTTATATGCTGCCTTTTCCCCAATGAATCTGAACCAGATTCATGCATCAGCAAGTAATTCACTCATGTGTGATTCATACATGTTTACTCAGAACTACAGTCATGTGAAACAGAAAGTACACCCTCTTTGAATTCTATGATTTTACATATTAGTACATAATAATTATCATCTGTTCCTTAGCAGGCTTTATTTTTGTTGAATAAATCATGACACAGGTGTAATATGTCATGTGTTATTGTTCATCTGAGGCTGTATTTACCAGACCTGCTAAGAAACAGATTATTTTTATTATGTCCTAATATATAAAACCACAGAATTCAAAGAGGGTGTACTTTCTTTTTCATATGACTATAAGGAGATTTTCAGACAGGGCCAAATACCCTGTTCCTGCCCCACCAGCTCCACTCCCGTTCCTATTACGGAATAGAAGAAAAATGTTTGCACACTTGCCTTCATTCTGCGGCAGGAATGTCCTCCCCTTCCCCTCACTGGCTGGTCGTAAATGCAGCCATCTTAAGGCTGCATTTACAACCAGAAAATGAAATCCCACCCATTCTCACGAGAGAATGGTCACATGGGAAATTTAAAAATAAAAAAAACCAAACATCAAAACAGTACACCAAGCACAAAAAGACAGAAAAAAAATACAAGTAACCCAGGGATGGGGGAAGGGGGAAAGGGTGCCACTTACCTGGATGTTCTGATTATGCCCAGAGGTGCTCAGAATGGACCTCCCCCCCACAGCTGTCATCTCGGAACAGGAACAGGGATCTTGTTCACACACCCAGGTTCTGTTTTTGGGTAGACTAAAAATGATGTTTCCCCTTGAATGCTTTATTCTGGGAGAAACACAGTGAGAGGACAGATGCAGGACGGAATGGGGACAACCAGGGCCAGTTTAAGGCACCCGCGGCGTCAGCATCTGCAGGGGCCCCCATCATTGTGGGAGCCCCTGTAGTAATCCTCCTCCTGCAAAAACATTATTAGCAATAATCTGAATATCCTGTACTGTGAATAGCTTAGGTTGAGTTAGGTTACATTGACCTGAGATAAACATATGGGCCCCCCCAAATAAAGCATTGCAGCCCCTCCCCAAATTCCTTAAACCGGTCCTAGGGACAACGTTGTATGAAAGGGAAACCCTTTCTCGACCCTGTTCCATGCCTGCCATGGAGTTTTTAGCCCATGTGAAAATCTCCTAAGTCACATTGTGATCAATAGAGGTTACTCCAGGCAAGTATGCCTAGGACTGTAGCCTGTGATTAGAATGTAATCTTCTCTTACAGTTCATTCTAATGAATGTTTACTCATAAGTAAGCCCCGTTGTGTTCAATGGATTCCAGTCCCAGGGAATAAATTCCATTGAATACAACTTTGTATACATGGGACTGTGCTGTAACTGATGTCTGTTCCATTGTACTATTAAACTGCAATGCTAGGCACACTTGACTTCTGAGTAACAACAACAACAAATGTATTGATTAGTCAACTGACCATATCAACAGTAGAATACATTAGAATACAGAATATCTGAATACCAAAGTACATACAAAAATTAATTAGATCATGTCTAAAACTCATATATAAAATTAACTAGGAAATTAAACCCTATAATTATGTGAAGAAACACATAAAAGTTAGATAAAATAAAGTACAAGATAAAATAAAATGTCATGTGAAATAGAACAAGCTAAAATGAGGGGGTTAAAGGAGCTCTATAGGAAGATTTAAATAAACTCATCACCATGGCATGGAACCCCTTTTGTGTTATAAACTGATCTCTTAGGTGGGCAGCTTTTATGATAAATTTTGCAGTACATCGCACTAGTTGTAGATTCTCTCCAACAAGGAAATGGGACAATTTAACAGTGAGATCCCATTTGTTCATTCTAACCAAAAATGGCTGTAAAAAAATGGGACCTCTCGTTATCATAAATACAACAATCGAACAAGATATGTGTAATATCCTCTACAGCGGGAGCACCACAAATGCATGTTCTTTCATGAAAGGGTATTTTTTGAAATCGTCCTATTCTTACCATGGAATTCAATTGCTCAAATCTAGCTCTAGTGAAAGCAGTTCTCAACTTCTGAGTTAGGTATAACCTAAGATATTTTTCTAGGCCAAACACAGTTTTATTTTTAGCTAACCAGAGCAACGAGACTTCTGAGTAGACACACATGTTATTCAGCTGACAGAATCCCAGTACTATATTGGAACAGTTGTGAAAAGTCTAGAACAGGATGTAGTAAATAACAAAACAAAAAACAAAAAACAGGGTATCTTGGAAAACTAACAGATAAAGTCATTAAATTTTGTATATGTAGTTTATTTTCAGTGCAATGTGTCAACAAAATTTTATCTAACTAGGGTGCGGTGGCGTTGCGGTGTGGCTGTGAGGAGCTAGAGCTCTCGCAGCCAGGGCTTGAGTTTGGTTGATTTCGGGGTGTGCAGAACCCTGACACTCCCCCCTGGTACGGGGGGAAAGTGACGGTTCGAAGGGGGTCGTTTCCAGGTCGAGGGTCGCCCCGCAAAGGGGAGGACACAGGCGGACCTGAGGGGACCGAAGAACCAGTCTCCCAACTCAAGCCTCCACCTCGGTGGATTTAGCGACGCCAGCACTTGTTTTTAGCGAAGCTTAAAGGAAGCGATATAACAACAGCAAATCCTTTCTTTCCTACCTGAAGAACTCTGTTCCCTCGTATGCCCTCTTCTAAGAACTGGGGAAAGCAGAGGCGACAGGGAGAGGGTAAATACAGATAAACATAAAAGAACATAAACGGATAAATAACCAGGAAGTTAAGGAAGGAAGAGGCGTAGAAGGCAGAAGAAAGAGGTGAGGGGCTGAGCTGAGCTGGAGCGAAACAACGGAACGGAACGGATTGGTGGAGTTACACAGAGACGGAGACGGAGAGACGGTGAGAGGAGTGGAAGGAGCGGAGAAAGGAGAGAGAAGAGAGCAGAAACGGAGTAAGAGGTTGGCGGTTTGAGTCTTGATTTTCGGCTTGGACTCTGCAGTTCGGAGTTTGAAGTTTGGAGTTGGGAGAGGCCATACAGAACAACTAAATCTATAGACTATGAACAACCACAAACTATAGATAATCACAAAGAGTCGGGTTGGAACGAAACAACGGCACGGACTGGCAGGGTGTTGGAGAGGCAGAACGAAAGAGGGGAGTTCAGAGGTGGAACGTGGAGTTTGGAGTTCGGAGAGGTTGGGAGGAGCAGTCCGGAGAATCTTTGTGTTTGGAGCTGTGTGCCTGGAGACGGAGTTGTGAGCCAGGAGGCGTGGGAGCTTCGAATTGGAGGGACACTAGAGACAAGCTTGAGACTGCTTTGGAATCTGCTTCTATTTCTGTTTTCGTCCCCCCACTCTTTCCCCCATTGGGAGGCAAAGCGAATACGCATATTGGTATCAGTTTCTTTTTGAGTTAAAGGAGGTAATGGGGGGGAGAGAAAAAAAAGGTAGACCGAATTAGAGGTAGAGTGGGAGGAAATTGAAAGAAGGTACTGGGAAAACAGAAAGCGGATTATCTAAACCTGAGGCATTAGAAATATAGTACTCTTTGTTATTATAACCATTTCAGGCTATATTGTGGGTTGAACTTTAATTGTTTAGGTTATCTGATATTGGTTTTGAAGCACAACCGGGTATAATCTGGTTTGAAGTGGGACTGTTGTTTTTTTCTTTTTTTTCCTTCTCTTTTTCTTTTTTTTGGGGAATTGGGAGACCATATAATTTTACTGGTATAAAACGTAGTTATATGTGCATGTATGTGTATATATATGTATATACATTTAGGAACTAAATTGTGAATAGATAAAAGTTGAATTATACATAGGCAGAATTGTAAGTAAAGGAACTAATATGGCCACGACACGAAAGGCAGCTATGGCGGCCCAATCACAGTTGACAACTCAAAGACGGCCCTCAATTGAAGGGCCACTTAAAGGGACGGATATGACTACAATATTGCTAGAAGAAATGAGAAGAGAAATGAAGAAGATGAGAACGGAAGTGAGAGAGGAAATGAAGGAAATTAGAGCGGAAATAAAATCTGACATAAAAAAAGAACTGAACAATTTCGGGAAAAGACTTGAAAAATTAACAGAAGACATGCATAAAATAAGGCAAGAGGTAGATAGTATTAAAGAACAATCCGAAAAATGGCAACAGAATACACAAAGCCTAGTGGAAGAACAAGAGTTAGTAAAAAAATCCCTGATGGTCACTGAATCTAGATATCGGGAAAAATGTTTAAAATTGAGAGGTATCCCAGAGGAATTGAATGAAAAATTGGAGGAAAGGGTGATATCAGCATTAGCTAACTTCATGGAAATATCAGAACAAAGACTAGATTCCGAGGTGGATAAGCTCTTTAGAATTAATTCTGTGATAGCGAAAGAAAGAAAGATACCAAGAGACGTGGTGATAACATTTACCAGGAACAGATTAAAAGAGCAAATAATACAAAAAAGCTACACAGATAAATTTAAAATAGAAGGAAATGAGATAAAGATTTTTAAAGATATCCCACCGCAAGTACTGAAAAAACGGCAAGAATATAAATTCCTAACACAGGAGTTAGCAAGAAGGGGTATAAATTATAGATGGGAAAGGTTGGAAGGGGTATCTTTTACTTATCAACAAAAACGATACAAAGTTAATACAATAAAGAGAGCGAACGAGATTTATAAAAGACTTCAAAGAGATATGGAAAGAGGAAGAACAAAGGAAAAAGAATACCAGTCAGGTCAAGTAGATACGGTAGAAGAAGGCGAGATAGATCCACGAAGGGAAGATACAGAGGAAAACGATGTAGGTGATGTTGGAGATGAGAAGGATGAGACAGAGGAGGAGGTGAGACAAGAAACAGATGAAGAATTAATGCAGATCAGAGACAAAGCAGAGGAGGAGGGGAGAGATGAGGATATAGAGGAGGATATAGAAGAGAGTTAAAGAACTTAAAGAAGTGAAAATGGATAGCAGAATTTTATCCTGGAATGTAAAAGGTATTAACTCCAATCACAAGAGAAGACAGATATTTCATTATTTAGAGAAGTCAAACAATGATATAATATGCCTCCAGGAGACACGAATTAAAGAGACGGATATTAAATATTTAAAAAATCCCAAATTAGGGCAAAATTTCATATCCTCATCAAATAAAAAGAAAAAAGGGGTGGTACTCTATGTTAATAAAAAATACCCAGCGAAAGAGCTCTTTAAAGATGTAGATGGTCACTATGTGGGAGTGGAAGTTAAGATGGGGAAGATGAACATTTTAGTGGTGGGTGTTTATGTTCCTTTGGTGAATAAAGATTCTTTTTTCAAAAAATTAATTATGGAAATAGAGAAAATTAATCAGGAACACATTTTGTTATTAGGGGACTGGAATGGGGTGATAAATCCTGCACTAGATAGAAAGTCTGATAAGAAAATTAGGAAAAACCAAGGGAGGCTACCCAAAAAATTTTTTGAACTATGTAATGATTTAAACTTGACGGACGCTTGGAGATGGAAATACGGTAGTGCTAAGAGTTATACATTTTACTCCGATGTCCATCATACTTTTTCAAGGATAGATATGTTTATAGCTTCTAAACAGTTGCTCCTGAATATCAAAGGGGTTGAGGTACTCTCAAAATGGATATCGGACCATAATCCTATACAATTAAAAATACACGTAGAAAACAAAGAATGGACCTGGAGATTAAACGACTCCTTATTGATGGATGATGAGATACTGGAAAAAGCAAGAGAAACATTGAAGTTATACTTTGCAGAAAATGCAACAGAAGGTATGAACTTCAAAACTATATGGGAAGCCAGTAAACCAGTCATGCGAGGTTTCTTTATAAAGCGAATGATAGAAAAGAAAAGACAAGAAAAAAAGAGGTTACAGAGTTGGCTAGATGAAATAGCAATTAGAGAAAACAAACTTAAGGATAGTCCATATGACAAAGATCTGGAAGCAGAATTGAATTTACTAAGGAAACAAGTCCAATCTCTGGTGACACAAGAAATAGAACTAAAACTGAGAATTTTAAAACAAAAGTATTTCGAATCAGCTAACAAAGTAGGAAAATGGATGGCGCGAAAACTAAAAGAAACGAGAGAGAAAAAGATGATTACAGAAATAAAATATAAAGGTAGATTAGAAACTGACTCAAAAGCAATTAAAAAATGTTTCCAAGAATATTATAAGAAACTTTACAATCAAACAACTCTGACCCAAGCGGGACAACAAAAAATAGAAACTTATCTGGAAAAACAAAAGATATTAAGATTGAATAGCCAACAGAGAGAAAGCTTGAATGCTAATATCTCTATGGCAGAGCTATCGTATGCGTTCAATAAACTAAAGACTGGGAAGGCTCCAGGACCTGATGGGTTTACACCCCTATACTATAAAAAAATGGAAGAGGTACTGCTCAATCCACTGAAAATGACTATGGATAAAATAATAGAAGAAGGAATACCAGAGTCCTGGCGGGAAGCACATATAACACTTATTCCCAAGGAAGGAAGAGACACTAAAGACCCAAAGAATTACAGACCCATTTCCCTATTAAATTGCGATTATAAAATATTTGCTATTATTCTAGCACAAAGATTGAAGAGAATTCTCTCTCAAGAAATCCATGAAGATCAAAGCGGTTTTTTGACAAATAGACATTCTAAAAGTAATATAAGGACTATTCTAAATTTAATTGAGCATTATGAAATACATAATGAGAAAAAACTCGCAATGATCTTCCTGGACGCGGAGAAAGCTTTTGATAGGGTAAATTGGGTCTTTATGAAAACAGTGTTAGCAAAAATGGAGGTCGGGGACAAGTTTCTGCAATGGATAGATCAAATTTATTCAAAACAAACAGCACACCTTCTAGTGAACGGCGGAAAATCGGACAAATTTGATATAAAAAAGGGTACGAGGCAAGGCTGTCCACTTTCTCCACTATTATTTATAGCCACCATAGAGATACTAATTGATGCAATCAGGCGGAATGAGAACATTAGAGGTACAAGAATAAAGACCCATGAATATAAAATCAAAGCATATGCGGATGACATAGTAGTAATCATGGATAACCCAATAGAACATTTAGAGGAACTGGGGAAGACTATTCAGGAATACGCAGAGGTTTCGGGGTTTAAAATAAACAAGGAAAAAACGGCAGTAATTACAAAGAATATAGACAAAAAACAGGAAGAACAGATTTCCAAAATGACTGGTTTTTCAATTGAGAAAAAAATAAAATATTTAGGTATTTGGGTCACTAAAAGGAACGCAGATTTGTTTAAAAATAATTATGAGAGATTATGGATTGGGGTAAAAAGGGATCTGATGAAGTGGTCAAAAATTAATCTTTCTTTGTTGGGCAAAATTGCATCGGTTAAAATGAATATACTCCCTAGGTTCATGTTTATATTTCAGAATCTGCCCATATTAAATAACGACAAGTACTTTAAGATGTGGCAATCGGAAATATCAAGGTACATTTGGTCAGGAAAGAAACCTCATATCAGATGGAAGCTTCTTTTAGATAAAAAGGAGAAAGGAGGCTGTGCCTTACCAGACCTACAGTTATACTATCAAGCCTGCTCTCTCCTTTGGTTAGAAGAATGGATACTTCTTAAGGATTCTAAGCTGTTAACATTAGAGGGATCAGGTAACAGATTCGGATGGCACGCTTACCTCTGGTACGGGAAGATCAAGGAGAATAAAGACTTTAACAATCATTATGTTAGAAAAGCTCTTATTAAAGTATGGCTGAAATTAAAACCAACCTTGTATAGGAAAATCCCCCTATGGATCTCAACAGAGGAAGCCTTCTTTGGAAGGACAAAAAATAAAGAAGAAAGCTGGCTAACTTATAAAGATATCATAGTAAAGAATGGGTTAGAAGTTGGGATAAAGACCAGAGAACAATTAGAGAAGGAAGGTCATCTTATGAATTGGTTCCCATACAAACAAATTTATGAACGATTCAGGATGGACAAGAGGTTAGAAAGCTTTGAAATGGACAAAAATCAACTAGATGAAATTATTTTCGATAATAAAAAACATCATATAAAGAAATACTATAATATTCTACTGGAAAGGAAATTAGAAATGGATTACATTAAAGAGTCAATGATTAAATGGGCCCAAGACATAGGACACACTATTGATTTAAACAGGTGGGAAAAAGCGTGGGCTAACACAAATAAATTCACTATGTCTCAAAACTTAAAAGAAAATCTCTTGAAGATGACGCATAGGTGGTATTTAACACCCGCAAAATTACACAAGATGTACAATACAAGGAACAATTTATGTTGGAAATGTGAGAAGATTAAAGGCACGTTAATCCACATGTGGTGGAATTGTCAAGGGGCGAAAAAGTTCTGGAAGAAAATCCACCAATCAATTTCCGATATGCTAGGCATTAGATTTGACATGGAACCAGAAACATATCTATTAAACATGGTAGATAAGATTAGGGAGGAGAACATCAATAATAAGTGGAAAATTCTATTATATATGGTTTCAGCAGCAAGGCTAGTCTTTGCTTCAAAGTGGAAGGTGAAGGAATACCCCACGGAGGAGGAGTGGTTAATCAAATTGCAAGAAATGAAAGATATGGATATTCTAACAGCTAAAATAAAAGAGAAGGGGGGAAATGAGACGGAAAAAGATTGGGAACCAGTGAAGGAATATTGGAGGAGAAAATGGAGGAATTTAGAGAAGGTAGAGCTATAGAACAAATTTTACCGAGACAACCAATAGACATATTGTGAATTTGAGGTTTACTTGAAGATTAGACTTAGAAGAACATAAAAAGTATACAAATAAAGGGAAACAGGATTTTATGGTACATGGATAAAATACTTCAGGGAAAAAAGAATGGTCAAAGGAAGTTAATTTCATGGTAAGGTTTTGGGAAAATAGCATGAATATATGAAATATAATATATGATGTAAATTGCGGTGAGGAGTAGAAACCAATCCTTTTTTTAATATTGGAATATATGTATAGATTATGTTTGTGCATTTGTGATGTGACAACTGTATAAAAAGTATAAATAAAAAAAAATTTATCTAACTAGTTATTGTTGTTGTTGTGTGCCTGCAAGTTGTTTCTGGCTTATGATGATTCTATCATGGGGCTTTCTCTGAAGGATTTCTTCAGAGGAGGTTTACTATCACCTTCCTCTGAGGCTCAGAGAGTGTGAATTGCTGAAGGTCACCTGGTGAGTTTCAGTGGCTGAACAGGGATTTGAACCTTGTTTCCTGGGGGTTGTCTAGAGTAGACGAAAAGATATAATGCTGATTGCTGCACATTAATGCAAAATTGCAGCAGCATTTGTCTCCACCATTGTCAAAAGTGATGGCATGTGAAGCTATCCATGTTTGTATTTATTTATTTATTTATTTATACCCCACTCTTCAGCCACAAGACTATCAGAGCAGCTTACAAATTGTTTTAAGCAATAGCAATTTACACATCTACACTACATTAAGCAGTTTCCAATGTGTGTCATGCCTGTGAATCAACATGGTGGCCGAGAGTGAATTACTTGCATTATTATTCTCAACAAGTTGTAGCTGCTGCAATTTTTTTTTTAACTGCAAATCAAAGGTGCACAAGTGTGACCTTCCACTTAAAAAAGCTGTTTGGCTGCCTTAGCACAGCGAAAAATCATATGATTGCCAACGTGAAACTCCAAAATGGTGCTTCTGGCTACTTCATTTCTGGCAAGCCTGCTCCCCGGTGCACGTCCAACCAATCAATTTTCCAATTCTGCTCTTATCCAGGAATGCACTCCGATGCAAATCAGTTGATCAAACAAGTGGCAAGGCACATTTCTGCATTTTTTTGAACCTCAGGAAAGGTTGTGAAGGCTTTCTCCCCACAGTTTTTAGAGTTTTGGGCCCCTCTCCTTCTGAATATGGCAAATCTTGTTGGGACAAAAGGTATTATTCTCGCATTCTAGGAGGAGTATTTTCACCATCTAGACAACCCCCTGGAATCCTAGTCCAGCACATAAACCATTTCACTGTGCTGGCTGTCTTAAAAACCTTCAAGTCATTTCTGATTTATGGTGGCCCTAAGGTGAACCTATCACAGGATTTTCTTAGCAAGATTTGTTCAGAGGAAATTTGCCATTGTCTTCCTCTGAGGCTGAGAGAGTGTGTGTCACTTGCTCAAGATTACCCAGTGGGTTTCTATGACTGAGTGGGAATTTGAACCCTGATCTCCCAAAGTTCTAGTCCAACATTCAGACTAGTATACCATGCTGGCTCTCATGATAGTGATATTGCACCTGTATCTATCTTGAGTCTAAGCCTACAAATAAAACAAAACTAAGTGATTGATTCCATTTCTGTGGAGGGAGGATAGGGATCACAGTGGTACTATTCCCATCTGCAGTGTTTATTTCAGAATACAGCATTGAAATGGGTTCAGCTGCACTCTGCTGTATTTCTGCAGGGAGGTCTCGCAAGGTTCTAGCTTATCCCAGTGCTTTTTAAATATCTATATGGAGCCACTGGCTGAGACCATGAGGGAATTCTGAATGAGCTGCTATCAGTATGCAGATGACAGCCATACAGTGTTCAATTTCTCCTTGTCATCTTAGTAAAGACAAGCTGTGCAAGTATTCAGGCAGTGTCTGGACTCAGTAAAGTGCTGAATGAGCACCAAATAAATAAATCTGAATCTTGAGAAGACAGTAGAGGTTTGTTTAGATGATGAAGAAAATCCTCAAGGAATGCAGACGGAATACTTGGTTGTGATTAGAGCTTTCACTGTTTCTCAGAATCTTTTTTTAAAAATATGCAAAAATATGCATAACAGCCCATTTGAACAACCAATTTGAATGGGGGCACATCCAGGAAGTCAAACCGTGATTGGTCAGACATGTGCGGAGGTGGGCTTGCCAGCAACAAAGCGGCCAGAGCCGCCAATGTTGTCTTTCGCAGAAGTGATTGTGCACTATTTTTGAGCGGCAGAGCAAAAAAAAAAAACGTTTTTAAGCAGATCGTTCTTCCACATCTCTCATTTAACAGGGCAAAAGAAGAGGGGGAAATGGAGGGAAACTTTGGGGAATAATAAGGCACGTAATTCACTCATGGCTACCATCTTTTCTTGTGGGCATACTCCGTGTGAACTTTAAACTTGGATAGCTCTCCATGCCAGTGATCTTGCGAATGAATTGTGGGGACAAATGAACACTGCTCTGATAGTGAGGTAATGTGCTATTTTCCACAATTAATTCTTCCATCTGCCTGAGCCCTTTGTGATTCTTATACCCAGGCAATAAGCAAACTGTTTTTCAAAAAGCAGTTGTGCGCCCTGGGAGCGCTCCTGGATCCTACAACCTTGTCAGTAGAACCATGTGGCCTGCTGGTTTGGGGTGCTTTTGCTCAGTTTTGGCTGGTTCTCCAGCTTTGATTGCTGCTGGATAGGGATAATCTGGCTACAGTGATCCATGCTTTGATGACCTCCTAATTGGATTTTATGGGCTACCCCCATAGAAGATCACCTGAAAGTTTCAGGTAGTGCAGAATGCAGCTCCTCCAATGTTAACTTGTACTGTCTGATTGGATCATACTACACTGATCCTAGCTTCACTGAATGCCGACTTGCCTTGTGGTCCAATTCAAGAAATTGGTGCTTAACCATAGGACCAAAATACATGTCCTTCCTACAACAGACTGCATGTGTATTAAGGTTTGCAGGGTAAGATTTTCTCAAGGTTCCTTTTAGTCACTGTGTGACATGAAAGGAAAGAGTCTTCCCTGTCATGGTGCCCTGTCTGTGGAATACAAGGTCTGTCTATTAAATAATGAGACTGTGTTTCTATCTTTCAGACAAATCAGGAAGACCTGATTGTGAATGCTTGAGTGGTGATCATGAACATGTCTGAACCTGCATGACAAATATCAATACTCTCGGCCGTTCAGTGAATTGTCAGGCGTCATTTAAAGCAGCTGTGTTATCTGTTGCATGCTAGAAAAATGCTAAGTCTAAAAGTTGAGTAACATGACATTCTGCAAACTTGAGGCGGACCCAACCCTTTTTCAAAAAATCATCACTTGTGATGAAACCTGGATCTTCCAGTAGATCCTGAAACAAAACAACAGTCAATGCACTGGAAAACACCATCATCACCAAGAATGAAAAAAGCATGTCCAGGCAAGTCCACATTCAAAGCCATGCTCATTGTTTGTTTGTTTGTTTTACATTAAGGGCGTAATTTTGGCAGAATAGGTTCCAGAAGGCAGAAGAGCGAACCAGCATTATTTTTGACAAAACTGAGAGAAAGAGTTGGGTGGGGGGAGGCCAGAACTGTTGAAAAATGGTTTCATTCTTCATCAAGACAATGCGCCTGCTCACACAGCACTTTCTGTGAAGCAGTTTTTGGCCAATAAATGCATTACTACACTTGAACATCCTCCATATGCACCAGATTTGGCACCATGCGACTTTTTTCTTTTCCCTAATGTGAAATTGGTGCTTAAAGGAACACGTTTTGAATCAATTGATCCAGTAAAGAAGAAAACTGCAGATATGTTGAAACAGCTGACAGAAACTAAGCTGCCCCACCCCTTCAACCAGTGGAAAACAAGTCTGCATCAGTGTGCGAGTGCAACCAGGGAGTATACTGAAGGGGGCAAGCATTAGAATTGTAATAATACATGTAAGTAAAGATGGGTTGTTGTATCAGTCTCCTTATTTAATAGACAGCCCTCCTACCCACCCCATGGAGTTATGACTGATGCTGACCTTGCAATCAAATGAGTCTGGAGGCTTCAGGAGCTTCTCTTTGCCCAACCCTGCTTTAAAAATCATACCAAACTATTGGTTTTGCCAACCCTGGGTGCGGTGGGCTTGGCATTTCCCAAGAAATCTGACATCTCAAGGAGCAAAGTCCCTGCTTCCACTACTTTTTGACTATACCGAAGAGTCTTGTGGCACCTTAAAGACACACAAGTTTCATTTGGCCTCAGCTTTTGTGGATTCAGGTCCCGAGGTGGAGCTGAAGAAGGGGCCCGGGGAATCAACGAGAGAGAGCTTATGCCCAACACAAGTATGTGGTCAGACTCTGAGGGGACCGCAACCCGCTTGTTGTAGTTTTTGGCTGCAACGAGACAGCCTGGAAAGCTTCCAAGTCCAGCCCAGCCTACTTGAGGCGCTCTCTCTCGCTCTCTCCCTGAGCTGCGACCCCCGGAAAAAGGCGGGGCACCCACTTTTGGCTGCCGGCCTTGGGCGGCTCCTTGTTGTCCTGGCGCGCAGCGTCTGTTGCCATGGCGCGGGTGGAGCAAACGCTTTTGGCGAAGGCTGCTGCGCTGAGCGCAAACTGAGCGGGGCCTGGAGGCGAGAGATTAAAAGTGTGTGTTGGGTGGGTGGGGGGAGCGAGAGCCTCGAACTTGTCCAGGCCCCGCGAAGAAGAGGGCCACGGCTAGGGAAGGGGTGACTCCTGAAGAGAAGCCAGCCCCGCAAGCCCGTGCCTGAGGGATGTACCGCGTCAGGAGTGCCCAAGCGCGGGACATTTAGGCGAAGCGGCGACTGCCCTCTTTTTCTCTCCTTCCCTCAGGCGCAATGGACGACTTGGCCGAGGAGCAGGTGGACGACGGCGGTGACTTTGCGCCTCTGCCCGCGCTCTCCGAGGATGAGGTGAGCGTCTCGCCAAGCCAGTGACCAAGCCGAGCCCTTTCCCGCCAGCAGCCGCTTGGCAGCTCGAGAGGCGGCTTTTCTTGGCGAGCAGCGCCGCCTCAACTCCCGCGGAGGTTCCCCAAAATCTCCCCCCCCCCGACACACACACACACACCACCACCGCTTGGCTGTTTCTGCTGGTGTTGAACTGGCCTCAGGCTGAGGGAGTTGTGTTGCCCTCGCTTTGACTGTGGGTGGGGAAAAAAAGCTGTGGCAACCAGGCGTTGGTGTTGTTGACCTGAGGTTCCCCTCACCACGGGAACGGTGGCGTTTCCATCCAGGTGTTAACAGAATGCAGCCTAGGAACAATTGAGATTGTCTAAACCAGACTTTCTCAACCTTTTTGCCCTGGTGGAACCCTTGAAACAACTTTCAGGGCTCTCAGGGAACCCCTGCCTAAAAAATTATTATATCTACAGCTTTAAAGACAGTGCCCCCCGCCCCGCTCCAATCACAATATCTCACGAAAACCCTAGCATCCTCTTCTGAAATCCTAGGGTTCCAGGGAACCCTGGTTGAGAAACCCTGGTTTTAAACTGTGAAAACAAACTTCATGGAATTTCCTGGGAATCTGACTTGTCTAAATGGGATCCTGCCTCAATCCACAGTATTCAGAAGGAGGGGGGGGCCAAAACGGCAAAAACAATGCTGTACAGGCTTTTCCTGTAGTTAAAAAAAAAAAAAACAGCAAGAGGATGGAGGCAGTGTTCAAATGGTGGTGGGGGGGAAACCCTCACGGAATGCGAGGAGAATCCTACTTGTCCTAATGACATTTCATGTGATTTCGCTGTGGAGGGGGAGCAAAAAAAGGCCAAAACCTCACCAAAAAAAGCCTTTGGGGCTTTCCCCATCTTTAAAAAACAAACATGAGGGGGTGCGCATTTCTGCTCATTAGGACAAGTGAGTTGATCTGATTTGCTTGCCCAAACAAGAGGAAGCACAGATCTGATTGGCTGGACAAGAGCAGGGGGCGGGTTTGCTAGCAAGGCAAGCACCCGCTGCCACCATGTTGGATTTTTCCCTTAGCGGACAAGCAGTAAGGCAAGAAAACAGGTTGTGGGGAGTTTTCCTTTTGCGTTCAAGCAAAAAACCGCTCAGTTGCACCTTGAACTTCATTTTTTAAAAAATAAGGTTGTTGTTGGCAAATCTAACAAGATAAGTGCAAACGTGAGAAAATCACTTGTGACTGCCATGTTTACTAGCAGGCCTGCAAAGCTTATGGGGGCAAAAAAACCCATTAGGATAGGTTACTATGAGAGGCTCCATTTTTTATGGGCACAGATAGACAAGCCCGTGCATTCCTGCTTGTTAGGAAAAGCAATTCCTTTGAATCACTTTCCCATACAAGTGTACAAGTGGATGCATAAAGTTGATTGGCCAGGTGAGCACAGGAGGCATGCCTTGCTAACAGGGCAAACAACCACTGCCGCCATATTGAATTTTTGCCATAGCGAGCAATTGCTGAGGCAATAAAATGGGGTGTTTGGGGTGTTTTTTTTTTGTTTTTTTTTGCTGACCTTTTAACTTGGAAAATCACTCTATCACACCAGGGGACCTTAGACAAAGTTTTTTAAAAAAGTTCAGCAGTGGGGAAATACTAATACACATAAATCACTTGTGGCTACCATCTGGCATGGAAAGCTTCTGGGGGCTTCTGGGGCCAAAACCACCATCAAGACAAGTTGCTGCTGCAAAATGCCATTACTACAAGGTACTCTGTTTTTTTCCCCTTGCATAGGTGGGACCGATATTTCAAGGGCCTGACAACAGTGTGTGTGTGTGTGTGTGTGTGAGAGAGAGAGAGAGAGAGAGAGAGAGAGAATGTATGTGCCTTCAAGTCGTCTGTTGACTTCTGGTGACCTCACACAGTTGTAGACTATTATTAGCTGAAGATTATTATTATTTAATGCAGCAGGTAGCCAAACTTCTGTAAATAGAACCTTCTGATCCTGGTCCACTTTGAGTGAAGTGTATCCCAGTTCCCTTGTAAATTAAAAGCTTAACCAAAAACAAAGGAACAAGCAAACCATAACATTCTGTCTTTCAGAAAGCAAGAATTCTTAACTCTAACCATAGACTTGTACCAAAATCTTTACAGATTATGTTGTTATTGAACACCATCTACAAATATAGGAACAACTATCTTAGGATGCTTACTTGCAAGTAAGTTTCATTGAAATGAAACACTTCTGATTAAACCTGAGTAAAACTGACTTTTGAATCAGTGAGGTCGGATTCAATGAAAGTTAAATATCAATGTAATGCATTAAGTCCAGTCAGAGAGAAAACTTTAGTATCTTCTGTTGTTAGGTTGTCAGCTATCCCTTATGATAAGGGATGTCCCCTATTGGAGGGTTAAAAAGCTTTTCCTTTCATATAGACTAAACAAGATGCCAAAAAATCCTGTGTTGTTGGGTGTGTGATCTTCCTAAGGACAGAAGTGTGTACATCAGGAATTTATGAATATTGACAATATTTTAATTTTACAGAAAAAACAGATTGCTAAGTTAAATTAAATCAATATTTTCATTTGCTATTTTTTTTAGAACACTAGCTACTTCCTGATTGTCAACTGTCATGTCATGGAATTTGACTGTCCTTTATTGCTCTTTTGAAAACCTAGCAACACTAGCTGTTACCTAGGCGGGATTATGGTTAGGATCAGATTGGAAATTCTACTTAAACTTTTTTAAGTATACTGTGCTGCCGTGAGGTTCTCTGAATGTTTTCAGATCATCCAAAGGAAAGTGAATTAAGATACTGGAAAAACACCAGTATTATGTCTTTTCATGGAAAGATAGTACAGTACAATAGCATCAAGTCATAAGTGGTTACTAGCCACGATGGCTATACATTACTTTTGGCATTGGAGGCAGGATGGTTCTGAATAACAGTTGCAGGAAAACAGACATGTCCTGCTTGTGGGATTCTCATACCCATCTAGTTGGCCACAGTGGGAAGAGAATGTGCTATTTTATTTGTTCATTTCTATCCCACCTTTATCCTGATATGGGTCCAATTATGTATAGATAGTCTTTTGGTTTAATCCAGGAAGGGTCTTATAATAGTGTTGTACAGGTTGAGTCTCCCTTATTCAAAATATTTGGGACCACAGGTATTTTGGAATACTTGCATATACATAATAGGATACCTTGAAGATGGGAGTTCAAATCTAAACACGAAATTATTTTACATTTCATATATACCTTACACTCATAGCCTGAATATAATTTTATACACAAAATTTTTAATAATTTTGTGCATGAAGCACAGTTTGTGTACGTTGAACCCCATCAGAAAACACATAAAACATAAAATGCCCAGTCATGACAGCTCTCAAAAAAGTTACAGATTTTGGAATATTTTGGATTTTAGAATTCCAGATAAGGGATATATTCAGCCTGTATTCCTATGGAGTCAGTGTGGTATAATGGTTTGAGTTTTGGGCTATGACTCTGGAGAACAAGATTTGAATGCCCCCTCAGCCATGAAAATCCACTGGGTATCCTTGGGCAAGTCACACACTCTCAGCCTCAGAAAACCCAGTGATAGGTTCACCTTAGGGTCACCATGAGTCAAAAATGACTTGAAGGCACACAGCAACAATTCCTAACTCTAACCATAGATTTGTACCAAAAGTATCCAATAAAAGTATCATTTCCTGGAGGTATGTGTATTTCAATTCAAATCAAGCCTTATCTTCTGCTATTTTGCTTACTGGCTCATAATAACATAACAAAAACATTTATAGCAGCAAAGAGGAGTAAGTTTAGCATAGAAAACTTTACTGGAAAATGAAAAAAATGAACTTTTAAAAATTAGTGTCAGTCTTTTCCTTGTTCAATTCTACAACTTCCTTGAAAAATCCATTCAGATAACAAAAAACCCCTAGAATTAAAACTCTTTTTATTCCCAGTGAACTGTCTCCCAATGAGAAATATATACAGTATGACATAGCAGTGTCATAAACAGTTGCTTGAAGGAAACATATAGAACAGTATAGTATTGTACATGGTATGAGCATAAAACAAGTTAATACAGAATATAGAAATAAGTCAATACAAAATTGACCCACAGGGATGCCATTTTTGTCAGAATTCCCATTCTTTGTCAGAATAAATGTATGCTTAGTCTCACCACAGTTGTGGCCACAGTCATATGTCTTCATATCTTCTTTCCATGGCCCAGGCAGCCAGAATAAACAGCATTATGAAGACTTTGCTTTTTTGTGTTTCTACTCACTATAAGACCATTTAGGTTTTACAGTAGCAAAGGCAGAAGTAGTGAAAAAAAGCTTACTATGGAGCAATGTTTTCCCCCAGTATTTTTGTAGCTAGGATAGTATTTGCTGCACTATGCAGTATGGACACTAGGAAGCAATGCCACTAAAGCCGTTTGCATGTCTTGCAGATGTGATGTAAACTAGATTATATTACCATAGTCTCATCAAAGTTTAATAGGTATGCTCCTTGATTTTGTCTGTGCTTACTTAGGGACACGTATATTTAGAACTTAAGCTATTAACTCAAAAGTTCCACTGTTAACTGGAACTTAACTGGAGATATTTTAACTGTAATATTTAACTGTAATGCTGGACCTTTAGAGGAGGTTCTGCAATGATACCATGTTTATAGGGAGTCAGCATGGTGTAGTGATGTGAGAGTTGGACTGCGAATCCAGAGACCAGGATTCAAATCCCTGCTCAGCCATGAACACTCATTGAGTGACCTTGGGCATGTCAGACTCTCTCAGCCTCAAAGGAAGATAAAGGCAGACCCGCTCTGAATAAATCTTATTGAGAAAACCCCATGATAGTTACTCCTTAGGGTCTCCATAACTCAGAAATTACTTGAAGGCACATAGCAACAACAACCATGATTATAAATGTGACTCATTTATATGGGTAAATAAATTTCCTTGGAATTGTTTTTAAATTCCATACCCTAATCAGAGCTGGCTGAGAGAGATCAACAAATGACAACTCTCTCCCAGCTCAAGATACAAAGTTTCCAAGGTCATTCTAGTTAGTTTGTCACCTGAGGTGGTAAATCCTACAAGAACTTCTTGCAGCTCTTTCAAGAAATCCAGAATAATAGGTGCTGCATCCACTTTATTCTGCTTTACAGAAGGCCACCCCTGCCCCCAATTATATTTGATGGTAGTCAAAATCTGGGTTTGGGAAAGGGAGAATTAAATGATTTCCCTGTATTGGTGATTGATATTTGTGTCCCAAAAGCCACATATCCATTTCAGGGCCAATTATATTTTAGACCTGTTTTGCATGAAATATATTTTGAAGCTTGGAGATAGTTGCAATTGCAATCTAGGAAAATGCTGAAGGAGGAAAAAAATATAGTCAAGATCCAGAATCAAAAAGCACTGAATAATTGAAAGCCACTGTATTAGTGCAATGTGCAATATGTGTGTCTTTTAAATCTGTTGTATTAGAAAGCCTTGAACGTACTGGAAATGTGTTGGATTTGGATATTATAGATGATATTTGACACAATTGGCTACAAGTAATGTCATGAAATGTGGAATAATCTATGAATTCATGTTTTGGCAGGAGAATGTGTCTCTTGCTGATGTTTTGTCACTGCAGGATAGTTGTCTTACTGAAGAAGATATCTGGGCTATTTGCCTTGAGTGTAGCAAGTCTCTGAAGAGCATTGCCCATTCTGCAATCTTCCAGACACTTTGCATTACTCCTGACACATTGGCTTTTAACACCAATGGCAATGTATGCTTCATGGAACAGATCAGTGGTAAGTATTTATGCTTCCAGGCAATTTGTTGAAAAGTACAAACACTCTCACTGGGAGGATGTAGTATAACATTATACTCTCTCTGTCAGATTTCTGCATGGATTAATTAGGTTGGAAACTGTAATTTCTTAATTCAAGGATTAATGTAGGCTCATGTAAAGCTAAAACAGGTTATATACACTAACATGGTATGCTCATGTAGTTGTTATAGTATTAAACAAAGGATTTTAGTTCAGATTTAATAGGGTTTTGGATGCAGTTCTTGAATTAGTCTGAATCTTTTAGAGGATCAGTACTATATACTGCCTATGCTGTCATCCACTTGTCTGAAGGAATCTTAAGTGTAAAGGGGTTCTAGTGGAGAGTGTGATACATTATATAAAGTTATGTTTGGACTGGGGAAAAGTTGAGGAGAAAGTGATAACTGGCCCTATTGATGACAGATAGCAAAAATAATTGAACATGCAGTAGATTAAAGCCAACAGAAGTTACTTGATTCCTTTTCCCTATAGTGAACAGCTGCCTCTTAGGTCTCGTTATTAATTAATTTGTTTATTATTCCAAACTTTCTCCATATTCTTTGAATTTGTATGTTAAATCATTGCTGGATAAGAAGATTAGGGCAATATAGCTATGTGGTGTGAGCCTTTCAAAAATATTACACTGCAGGAAGTAAACAAGACTGCTGGAACACTAATTAAAAGGTTGCCAGAGCTGAAAGTGGACAATATTTAAATTTCTGATATGGCAGGAAAATAAAGCAGCCATGACTTATGCCACCTATTTCCTAGCTGGAACTGTTGTCTCTGTTTTGTAGCTCTGTAGCCTACCTGGAAACCTGCTATGGGTTGCCAGTGATAGAGTCCTGATGACTAAGTAAGGGAGAAAGTGGAGAGAATAAATTATTTAATTAATCTGTGGCTGCCTTTGTGCAGCCGTGGAAGATATAACAGTATATGGATGTTTCCTGGCTCTTAACTGGAAATACTGCACTCAGTGAGACTGAAGGTTCATCTACATGGGCCAGAATATGCCAGTTTATTTCCCCTGCAGATTAGGCCTGTTCCTCATCCTTTACCTGGATGAAACGGGAGGAAGTCCAGAGTGCCATGCCAGTCTATTGTTGCAGCCACTGCTAGCCAGTCCCACTCTTTGAATCAAGGAAGCTCGCCTGCACTACAAGAAAAAGGCCCCTACATGTGGCCAGCTGCAGTGGTGTGCTGGCATGCTGGCATGGGCTCCTGATCATGTGGGGCCCAATGTATTTTTTGCTGGCTGGAACGGATTTTACTAGGTATTATGTCCTGCTTTGCAACAGCTGCAGAGCTGTTTGGGCTGGAAGCCAACCTGAAGAAAACAGAAGTTCTTTACCAGCCTGCACTACAGGACGAACACCACCATCCCCACATTGCCGTCGGCAAATCTGTGCTCAAGTCCGTCCAGCAGTTCACCTACCTGGGAAGCATCATCTCCTCAGATGCCAAGATTGACAAAGAGATTGATCACAGATTAGCAAAGGCATATAGTGCATTTGGAAGACTTCACAAAAGAGTCTGGAGCAATAAACACCTGAGGCAAAGCACAAAAATCAGTGTGTATAGAGCCATCGTACTGTCTATCCTCCTTTATGGATCTGAAACATGGGTCACCTATCGCCACCACCTACGATTCCTTGAGCGCTTTCATCAGCGCTGTCTACGCACAATCCTAAATATACACTGGACTGACTATGTGACGAATGTTTCTGTCCTTGAGCAAACAGGGATCACCAGCATTGAGGCCATGATATTGAGAACACAGCTGCGCTGGGCAGGGCACATTTCTAGGATGGAGGACCATCGCCTCCCAAAAATACTACTCTATGGTGAACTCACCATGGGCCAGCGTAAGAGAGCCGCTCCAAAAAAGCGATACAAAGACTCCCTGAAACAACATCTCAGGCTTGGCCAAATTGATCACCAACAATGGTCCGCCCTGGCCTCACATCGGGAGGCATGGAGACGCACTATCCACAATGCTGCAGCCTTATTTGAGAACTCACGACGAACAAGTCTTGAAGAGAAACGACAACGCAGAAAGAATCACAACCCAAAAACATCACCCAAGGAGACCTTCTGCTGTGCTTTTTGCAACCGGACTTGTCTATCTCGGATTGGCCTTTTTAGCCATCAGCGCGCTTGCAGAAAGCGTGGGATGAGTCCTTCCTGAATCTTCGTTTGCGAAGAAAAGCCAGAGAGAGAGAGAGAGAGAGATATTTTACAATGGTGTAATGGTCCCAACCCCATCTTCCCCCTGTCTTTGTTCTGGGGATTGTGAGGACTGCCCAGAGGCAAAACAGGGCAAAAGCCCTGTGTCGTCAGGACCACAGGGCTCCCAAGACAGGGGTAAGATGGGGTAAGCTGCCCATCTAGAAAAGCCCTTAATTCTCTGTAGACACACATAGGATTGTGTTGTGATTCTGGCAACCTTAAGTATGAGGAAATATGCATCCGCAACAAGTTTCAAAAGAAGGATGCACATTTTTAAGTGATCAAAAAGTCCTTTTTATATATATATATTTGTCTATTGATGCTCACTTAGTGGGGTCTTACAGCTTGGGTTGTGCCTTCCTTTGAGAGGAAGTGAGAGTTTTGGTTTTTTTTTAAAAAAGCATGGAATTACAGTTTGAAATAAATTTAAAATACAGACCATAAAAGTAAGGTAATGCATAACAATACAAGATCACTAATTATGGGGTCAGAAACACTTCTAAGATGATATTAGTCTCTGCCATCCAAGTAACATGATGTATGAGACATGCCTTCTATGAAGCTCCTGGGAATGTTCCCTGTTTTGTTTCTTGCCTTGAAATCTCTTCCAGCAGTGTCCACTAATCTATTGCTTTTCACAGTGACTGGCAGTTTCCCACCCACCCACCCAATATGCCGGGAACCTTTACTATGCGTGAGTTATATGATTACAGTGGGCCTTCCAGATCTGTAGGCTCTAGATCTTCAAATTCAGCCAAGCATGGATTGTCATGCCCCATATTATTAAATATTGGCAGCATGAGTGTGGACATGCTGTAGTGTTGGTGTTCATGTTGATGCCATTTAATAATATGAGGCATGATCATCTGCAGTTTTTAGTATCCACACGGAGCCTGGGAACCAAGCTCCCGTGAAACCAAAGGGCCCATTGTTTTGGTGAAAAGGGTGAACAACATATTGTTGTTGTTGTTGTTGTTGTTATATTTGCATATCTTCCTGGAAACTTGCCACAGACTATCAACTGATGGCTTGTTCACTGGCACCAATCTGTAGACCACCACTTTCAGTAGCATTGTACTATGGGATCTTAACTAACAGTATAAAGAACTCTGAATTATAGTGTAGGAGAGAAGTAAACTTTTTTATACTTCTGAAAAATTATAAATTGGAAATTTTGGTATGTGAGTTAGATGACATTTTCTGACTTTAGATTTATTCAGGATCTGAGGGACTGTCTAGATCAACCTGTGATCCTAGTTCTCAAGTCCCTAGTTCTCAACCTGTGGGTCCCCAGATGTTGTTGGACTACAGTTCCCAGGAGCCCTCTGAGGTCTTACCTTGACAGCCAGGTGGTCCTCCCAGTCATTAGTGAGGCTGTAGGATTGAACTCACAGCCTCACTAATGACTGGGAGGACCACCTGGCTGTCAAGGTGAGACCTCAGAGGGCTCCTGGGAACTGTAGTCCAACAACATCTGGGGACCCACAGGTTGAGAACCACTGGTTTAGATGATGAAAATAATCCTGATAGAATTTGCAGAGTACTGTATACTTTTTGTCCCAATGTCATCCAGCCGAGATTCACAGTTTTCAGAAGGAGGGGGGCAACTTCATTTACCACACGGGGAAAGCCTTTGCAGCTTTTGACATCCAATTCGCAGCACAGCACATTCTCAGCGAGGGCAGAAGTGGAAAGGTGATGGTCAGACATGCGTGGGGGTGGGCTTGCCAGCAATTAATTGTCTGGAAGCGCCATTTTGGGGTTTCACATTATAGATCATACACTTTTTTGCTGCACTGAGGTGACCAAATGGTTTTATTAAGTGGAAGGTTACACTTGCGCACCTTTGATTTACAGTTTTTTAAAAATACACTGTGCAGTAGCAACAACTTATGGAGAATATTAACACAACTAATTCACTCTTGGCCACCATGATTCACAGGCATGGCTGCATGTGTACTTCAAACACAGATAGCTTTGCATACCAGCAATTTTGCCAAAGGGCCATGGAGACAAACAAACACTGCTGTGAATTTGTGTTAATGCACAGTAATCCACATTATATCTTCTCATCTAGACATGCCCTAATACTGGGACATTATTTTAGCCAGTGTAGTGTTTCAAAGAGTATTTATTACCTTATTAGCATCATCTCAGAAGTATGATGGCATAGGTGGGAACATTGCAGGAATAAGCCTCTCCTTCTCTGAGATCACATGCACTCATCCCTTTCTCTGGTGTGGTGAGGAGGAAACTGGAAGCTTCTGTTTCCATTTTGATTAACTACAGTTTGGTCCATCATCCAGACCCTAAACTGGTAAAAGCTAATAATGGCTAGTTGAAACAAGCAAGCTTCATAAACTATGCTTTGAAGTTGTCCTGTTTCTATTAATCATTAGGTTAACTTCAGTTTCCTGTTGTTTGGCTATTGTGATAAGCTATGGATGATCAAAAATGGAAGTGAAAAGGATTTAACTGATCTTGGGAAGAGCACAAAAGGGGAATGCCAAGTCCAAGGAAAGCCTGGATAAATTATTGTCTAGTGTGGTGTTCTGAACTGTCCCACAGACTCAAAAATTATAGATGGCTTCAAATGATCCATTTTAAAAAGTTATTTGGATGCTCTCTCTGTGTATGACAGAAGGGTTCCCATTCTGATGATGTGTAGCTAGCCCTTGACAATTCTCATCTATTTTGTTAACTTCTGAGCAGCAATTGTATCTCATATTTTATACAAACAATACAGTACAAAATAGAAATTTCTTCATCAAACTCAGTTTTATACCCCTAAAAGGTTAATCTAATGCTGTACATAAGTTCAGGCTAATAAAGCTGTGTTTAATATGTCCATATAAAAATACATAATTGAACTATCTTTCTGATGGTTGCCAAAAATGAAGTATTTTTCTTTTTTCTTATACAAGCACGCAATACTTCCCAATTGTAGGTAAATGCATAATTTTACTGACCATAGCAAGCTAATCATTAGTTGTAAGCTTAAATTGATTAAACAATTAAGTGAATTGACTGAAATGTTGATTTTTTTTAATTAAAATGATCAGAGGTGTTCTTTAAATATTTCATTTCTCTAGACAACACTTGAAGCACTACACAAGTGCAGAAAGTACTATACAATCCTACATACACAAGTGGGTATATAGGATTATATCTTAGGCTGTACAGCAGGTGTGGGTAACTGTGAAGGGGAACATTTTTCACCCCACCAATCTCCATGGGTGCTACACTGTCACTCTCAATCCAGTTTCATTTTCAGCCTATTTTGGCCATTTTTTCAGAGATTACAGGTGTGGAGGAACTGTAGAGGCAAACCTGCTGTGTTTGCTTACACTTTTGAAACATTTTTGGCCAAAAAAAAATCAGGAAAACTTAGAGGGGGGGGTCTGGGAGCTTTGAGGGGTTGCAGAGGAGTTTCAGGGGCTGCAGAATGGAGTTTTGTGCACTGCATGCAGCCTGTGTTCTGCACTTTCCCCACCCCTACTGTGAAGAGATCTCATTTATATGCCATTTTTGTGGCTTCTCAGAGGGTATTTGGGGATAAGGAGGAGATATACTATCCTAGAAATACTAGTGGTTCAGCATAAATTTCTCTTAGTATAGGAAGAGGGTGATAGCGGTAGAGTTCTCAATTCTGGCAGCTTGTCTATATGGTGAAAATACTCATAGAATTAGAGGAGAATGTGTTTTATCTAAATGGGATCCTGCATCAATCTGTCATATTAGGAAGGAGGGGAGAGAAAAACTCTAAATAATTTGCGGGAAAAGCCTTCGCAGCTTTCCCTGTATTTTTAAACAAATAATGTGTGGGGATGCACACTATCACTTGTTAGGAAAACTGATTTGCATTGCTGCACATTCTCAAAGGGGACAGCTGATTGGTTGGACATGCACAGGGGCAGAGCTTGCCAGCAGGGCAGCACCCGGAACTGCCATGTTGGATTTTCACCATAGCGATTGTGCACTGAGGCAACAAAATAGCCTTTTTCTTTTTCCTATTTATTTAAGCAGAAGATCTCACTTCTGCACCTTGGATTTGCTTTTAAAAAAATACTGATCGGTGGCAGTAACAGGTAACAATAAAAACATGAGTAATTCACTTGCGCCCACCATCTTAATTCACAGGTATGTCTGTTTGAACAACAGACACATATGGCTTTGCATGCCTGTGATCTTGAAAAAAAATGTGGAGACAAATGAAAACTGCTGCAAATTGGCATTCCTGTGCATCCACATTTTATTGCCTTGTGTAGACAAGCTCCTGGTATACATTTGACTAGTGTGAAGAACATAGACTTGATTTATTCTAGTTCAGTACTTCTGTAGTTGAAAAAAATTGGGCAATTTCCAATAGTTTTACAGTACAAGTCAACCCCCATATCCATGGATTCAGTATCCACGGTTTCATTTATCCACATCCAAAAATATATGGCATTTTTAGGTCCTCCAATGAGATTTTTTGGTTAACTTCTGGAGTTCTTCTCATTGAAAATAATAGGGTTTCATATTATCCATGGTGTCAGGTATCCATGGGAGGTCTTGGTCAACCTGTACTTGATTCTTCAATACTGAAATAGGCCTAAAAATTAACCAGTTGGCTATACAGGAAACCTGGAGTGGTGCCTGATTTTCCCAAGGTGTTTTGCTTTGATGTTAATAATTACAAAATGGGTTTAGTGAGCTTTTTCTGTCTGTGCCTTCAGCAAGTTTCATGGAGTTTTGGTGTCGTGCAGAGAGAGCTGTCCTACAGCTTTAGGTTACAAGGGACCTTATATATAATCAGACTCCTCTATTTTTGTTTCAAAATATCTTGGTACATGACTGTCCAAAGCTTTTGTTTTTAGTCAGGGGGAAATGATGCTAAATAAATTGTACAAATGATTCCTGGTGCTGTAGCCTCTGAGATCATCAGTAAGCTTTCTAACAGTTATTATGCTCCCTGCTTTTTAAAATTTGACTCATTTAACAATAATTCTAGAATTACTAAAGCTGTACTGTAATTCTCAAGTCCATTGACAGCATATTTTTGTGCTTTATTAAGCTCTGAAATAGTTACTTAAATGTCCAGAGAACAGAATCTATGGTTAATGTTGCACTTATGGCATCATCTCTTATAAATTGGAGGAGGGAGCCCTCTTCTCCCCACCCCCCTCTCTGTGAGAAGGGTACCCAGAGCACCCACGAGAGGGGAGAGGGCACCCAAAGACTCATCTCAACTCCGTACAGGAAGCAGGTGAGCTGGCAAGGCATGCGGGCACGCAGGGCAATGAAACAGGAAGGAGTGCCGCCCCCCCCCAAAAAAACCCTGCCACCCGGGGAGGACTTTCCCTGCCCTCCCTCCCTCACTATGCCAGTCTGTTGGGCTGGGATGCATGAAGCAGCAGACAGATCATGGATTCCAAGAGACTCTCTTCCCTCCATAGCTGGAGGAATCTGGGATCTGCTGCTTTGAGCAGCCCAGCCAGACAGGACAATTTTTAGTCCCTTTAATCCAGGATTTTCCCGGATTTCTGGGACGTATAGCAAACCTAACCCATGCTGGTAACAATATTCCTGGAAATCACTTTTCCTTCCCATCACAAGCCTACTGTTTCAGGCCTACTTTCTTAAATAGATTTTTCTTTAGATTTCCTCCCTATTACATAGGGCACTATTTTCTCATTCTTATTGAGGCAGCTTTTGAGAAGTTTGCTAACATGAAGGAGATTTCTTACCTCCAGTGTGAAAATGATAGAATTAATATCTTCTTTTCTTTACTTTTTGGAATTTTGCTCAAAATGACTTTGTGCAAAATGAATGCCTCTGCACCTACCCACAAAACAAGGATGCATCAAAGGACACAATCGATCTAGTGCCATTCCTTCCAGCATCTCACAGATGAAAACTGGGACAGACGTGCCAAGTTATTAATGAGGGAAAACACACAAGCTAGGAGACACTGTAGCAGTTTGCATCTGCTTGAGCCTATTGGGAAGGCAACATTCTCTCTCCTCTTTTCCTTTTCCTTCTGCTGAATTAATTGAGTGCAACTACAGTATTTTTTGGCTTTAAACTCAGTTTGCGGCAATTGAAGTTAGCCAAGGGGAAAGACGGGAAGTGGCAAGAGGAGAGAGAAACTGGGACTTTTAAATACAGCTGAGGAAGTGGGACTACAGGGAATTAATTGGGACTGTCCCTGCCAAATCAGGGCAGTTGGAGAGTATGCAATGCTTTCCCCCCTTAAAGCTCAGCAGCTATTGTAGTTTTGCAAATTTGGCACAAAAATTGATCCAATATATATGGAAATTTTAATTTATTCCTCCCAAATCTTGCCAGTTTACAGGCATGAGGAAAATGTTGATGTTTTTCGTTCTTTTATCTAGGAACGAGAAAAGCACAGATTTTCATTCCTGACAGCATGGTGTAATGGTTTGACCAGTGGACTGTGACTCTGGAGAGCTGGGTTTGCCAAACCTACAAGCCACAGGATTCTGTTAAAATGCATGGCACTTAGGACTTTTTCGGACTGCGATTTGTAACGCAAGCAGGCTCGTCCCCGTTGCGAGGCTGCTGTGCAGCAGGGGGGCTGTTTCGGATGACACTGTTGACCGTGATTAGAAAATGGCCAAATATGGTGCTGCAGCCTCCCAGCTCTTCCGGAACAGTATCGGCAGGGGGACAGTGTCATCCGAAATGGCCCCCCTACCACGCAGCAGCCTTGCAACAGGGATGAGCCTGCTTGCGTTACAAATCGCCATCCGAAAAAGTCCTTAAAATGGAATTGTACCACTATTGCTGTGTGGTGTGTAAGGGCTACAGGTTTTGAGGAAGTGTGGAGGGCTGTTTGGGGAGCAGAAGGGAGGGGAGAAATTATGGCCATGCTAGCAGATAGTGACTAGCACAGCAGTGGATTTAAGACATTATTGTTTCAACACAACTCAAAGTAAAGGTTTGAAAAACTGTACTATAATTAATAGGCCTTTTTATTTAGAGCAAAGCAAGGGTGTTCTCATCTGCACAGTCACAATGCAAACTTAAAATTGGCATAGTAAAATCAATCTTTAGCAACTTGACTATGTTCCAAAAATAACATAATATCTGGGCCTCTCATAGTACAAGGAATGAACAAATAGATCAGCAGTTTCAAAAACATTAAGAGATCATCGAATTTGCAATTATCAACAGAAAGCCTGTTTGATTTGGATTGTATTTTGCTTCTGGGAAGTGCCAGTGTGAGACTGGGATCAGGCTTTGGCTAATGTTCAGCTACTCATATGCCACTTACTTTGCTTCCTTCTCCTGTGGACAAAAATTACTGATTAAATCAGAGATCCTGTCTCTTTACATGCAAGGTCGCTCTGACCCTGCGAGACAGAATCTGCTAAGAGTAAAGTCCTTGAGTCAGCATCTAATTATCTACATAGAGACATATAAGAAGCTATCAATGTCAGCCATCTTCTGTAGCCTTGAAATAGATTGATAAATTTCAGCTTTCAAGATGGTTGTGGATGGATTAAGCTTGTGGTTTGTCACATCTAATAGTAGTATTATGTCTTTATCTGTCCTATTGGGATCATAGTAATTCCCTAAATAGAATTTTTGTAAGCTCTACAGAATTCCCTATGATAGCCTATGTTTTTAAAAGGAACTTTAGGAAATAATTGTATTTTTGTGACTAACAGAATGCAGATTTTGATAACATTATCTATGTAAGTCAGTAGAGTCATAATTTGAAGTATTGCTAGACTGAACTTTTTCAGAAGAGGTGGGGGGGGGTTGGTGTGTTTTTTTAGAGGTTAAGGATTCCTAAGTTTGGAATCCTCTTTTAACTTCTTAATTTGATTTTTTTAAAGATGATCCAGAAGGTGCCTTTATGCCACCAGAGATTGATGTAACTGGTAACACTTTTGCGGTAAGTAATCAAATTTTTGTATAGCAGCCTAGACCTTACATCAGGGAATCATGTGTCCCTCAAGGTGTTGTTGGACTGGAGCTCCCATCATTGGCTGGAGTTGCTAGAGTTCAACAAAATTTAGAGGACCTCATGATTTCCATTTACATTTCCATAAAAGTTGACTGTCTGGTTGTATACTTGGTGTTCCTCAAAGATAAATATCTATATGAATCTGCATTTGTTGTCACCGTTTTCAAAGAAGTAGCTGTGTTAGTTTCTTGCAGCATAAAAAGAAGAAAGGGAGGGAGAGGAAGGGGGGAAAGAATCTAGCATAACCTTTAAGACTCGATTTTTATTTTACTATGAGCATATCAGTTTACTTCTTTAGAAAGATGCAAATCATGACCCTGTGAGGATCATTAGGTTGTGTGGGGGGGTTCATCTTTCTGGGTCCTATTACTTTCCCACTCTCACAACTGTATAAATATACTTAATAACCTGATGCTTCTTTATTGCAGCTGAAGGAGTGGACTGATATCCACAAAAGCTCATGCCAAAATAAAATTTAGTTAGTCTTAAAGGTGCTGCTAGATTATTTTTTCCCCTTCCTCACCCTGCCTTTCTCCTTTATATATTGTCATATATATTATCTGTAGACATGCTTATGGTACTAACAATGGCCTAAGTTCAGTTGTCCCAAATAAAGTAGATGGATGACATCAATGAAATATATATAAATGTTAACTTACCAAGTTCCCCATTGATGTAGCAGGTCTGTGTTGGTACTAATAATTGTATTTATGCCAATTCTGTTTAAGAAATGATTCCATCATAAAGTAATGAAGTGAAAGAAAGTTGCTTGACAGATAAATGTATTCATATGCATTTAACACCTATTACTTTGCTTTTTTTTTTTTTTTGCTTTTCTATTGGATCTGTTTATTTCAAGGGCTAATTGCAAACTTCATAGAAAGCTATAAAATTGCTTGCTATCTTCTATAAAAATAATTCATGATGAGTAGTTAATTTAATCTTCTGGTGTGACAAACAAACCAATGGATCTCTCTAGTCTGTTGATCCATAAATGTTCTTTGTTGTTTAATTGAAATTAGTGCTTAAATTATGTGTGCAAATTCATTAGCCTTCCTGATCAGACAAACATTGGGCTCTCTTGCAACATACAGATTTTTCTTGAAAATCCTACTCAGAGTATTTAATGTTTTCTTGCTTCTGTTATGAATTATATTGTGAACAGCCTACAGTAATTAGCAGCATGAGACTGTGGACATCTATTTTAAAGGGCTTGTCTAAAGTTGCTATATCAAAATCTTCATAATTTTTCTACCTTTTAAAAATGGTAATGAATTCTGCTAATTGAATATTATAGATCAGCAAGATACAAAGCCATTTTTCACATTATGTTTCTTTTTAGCCTTGTTTGAAGATTTTTCAGTCTAAAGGGCAATTACCCAAACCTGCATCAAACATAGTGGCACAATTTTATTGGTGATGAAAGTGAGTTTATTAGCAGCAATTTCAGGTTTGACTTAGGCGGAACTCAGGCAGGGCTTTTTATGTTATGGACATCCTATTCATCTAAAACACAGATTATTTTCTTACTTTTTTTCTTTTTAAACAACAAGAACCTCAGATTTTTTCAAAGAATGAAACTCATGGGATTGTTGGCTTCATATTCACATTTGTCTGCTTCTTCAAAGGATTACCAGGTCCCTAGTTTCAAAATTTAGGAAGCCTAATGTGCATGAAGGGCAACTTGTTGTTTGCTCCCCTTGCAAATCGTGCATATTAATTTGTGGTTTTTTTTATATTGGCAAGTGTTGCACAAAATTTGATAAGGAGTGCTAGAAAGATCCCATATATCCCTCCTTGATAAAACATTAAATATTTTTGAGTCCAGTATTGATTTCAAAAGATCGGTCCTTTCTCACAAACAGCCTAGGGCAAATGACTGTCTTTGGCACATTCAATCTCTGTAAAATAATCCCTAATAATAAAGGCCATGAGAACTTGTGACAATCACATAGTATTTATAATGAAACAGAAAGGGGAGTGCAACCTTTTGGCTTAGACATTGGATGCATCTACACTATAGAAATAATGAAATTTGACACCACTTTAAATGCTGTAGCTCCATCATATGGAATCCTTTGGTTTGTAGTTTTACAAGGTCTTTGCTGGTGCCTCACCAAACTACAAACCCCAGGATTCTGTAGGATGGAGCCATGGCAGTTAAAGTGGTGTCAAACGACATTATTTCTACAGTGTAGATGTACCCATTGTTATCTGGCTAGTCAGCCAGGAGGCTTCCTCAGTATAGGACAGGATTTAAGAGCATAAAGATGAGCTAAAGAGGATGCAGTATGGAGGAAGAACATTCTTCCATATTTGATGTCTCATGATCTTTATGTTCTTTTTTTTTGCTCACTCTCTCTTCATTTCTTGGCTCATGATAGAGACGGACATGGTTGATGAAGCTCTGAAATCAGCCATGCAGGAAGCCAAGGGAATTTAACACCATCCCTGCTTCAGGAAGGCCAGAGAATTGTGAATGGCTAGAATGTTTAGCTAGGTACAGTTAGTGCATTTCTTAGTTGGGTGTTTTGAAAAGTCTTTTGGTCAGGAGATGTTTATTCAGCTTCTGAAGTTCTAAGTTGATGCACAGGGAAGTTTTCTTCCATAACTGTGATATATGATTGCTTGTAACACTCAACAACTTTGTTCCAAATGTATTTCCTTTTCTTTTAATAAAATAACTCCTTTAAAGTTTGGGAATTTTGCCTGAGACTGCACATTTGGCTACAGAGAACACCCAAGTTCTGGGGCTTTATAACTGATTTCAAAACCTGTGAAACCCATTCTCTTTCTCTGTGGAAGCTAGATAGCTGCCCAACATGTAGAAGATTCCCAAATGCTTTTTTTCTAAGTGCTTGCAACAAAGCCAAGTACGGAGTGAATCTGTACCTAGGGGAATGTTAAAATGTCCAAGCATTAAAGGACAGAATGAATATGATGATGGTTCAACCAGTATGCAGTATATGTTGTTCTATGCTAACTGAGATGTGTAGCCACTTTTATGGTTGTGGATAGAATAGATGGCAGTAAAGGAACAGATATTTGTGGTAGAATGAGCTTGGCTCTGCAAGCCACTTAACACATTGTGCTTTGCTTATACAGAGACACTCTTGTGCGGGAAGTACGGTAACTCTGTAATCATTACTGTGAAGATAACTTATGTTCACACAATTGAAACTTGTTAGAACTATTTTTAAAATAAGGTTGTGGATCCTCCTTTATTTAGGAATACTTCAATAGGGACTTAGTTAAGAGAATTCCCAGGTACTATTGTCAACAGGAGAACTCAGAAATTTAATCATGCCCTCTATTGAGATTTAATAGAAATATAATACACATCAGGTCATCAGCCTTTGAACATCAGCATTCACTATCAATATCCACAAAAGCTTACCTCCACCCCAGGTTCTTGTCAATAAATTTGCTTTGCATTACCATCTTGCTCTGCTCAGTTTTCTGGATAGTTAGTGAAAAATAGTACATAATGTTGATTACTTTAATAATTATTTATTTGGTATGGGCCACTTGCTCCTTATGTGACATTGTATCTGATTCATATGAGGCCCACTGCCTGGCCCAGGTGAGGGGCAGCAGGTAGCAGCCATGATAGCCTCTGGTACTCAGCTTCACACATGGTGGAGAAGTGGTAAGCAAATGGTTGGAGCTTCTGCTGCTTTCAGTTTGGGAGATGTGAACCAGAGTGGCACAAACCCAAAGGGCAGCTTGCCTAGGGCCTGCACAAACTTAGTGCTGATGGTATGTCTTCAATTTAGTTACCTAAATAATATTCAATAAACTTGATTGCATATAAACTTGCATGTATGTGTGTATTATTGGTATATTGTATATGGCCTTTTGGGTATATGTAAATGATGGCTATACATGTGGATTGTTTGATGTCTATCAGTGAATTGGTATATGTAATTCCTAGCTATACATGTAGATTGTTTGATGTTTATCAGTGAATTGTTGTAATAATCATTTATACCAATAATACACACATACATGCAAGTTTATATGCAATCAAGTTTGAAGATTATTTAGGTAACTAAATTGAAGACATACCATCAGTTCTTCCAGTTGGTTGCAAGGTTATTAGTGAGGACCCAATAAGTGTAGTGCAAAATTGGTGCTGGCCATAATGTCAACAAAAATCCTCTTTGTCCAGGAAGCATTGCCCAAAGCTCTTGATCAGTAGAATACTGGCTGAAAGCAAGCATGACAGATTAGTCAAATTTGGCTCACTTGCATCATAAAGGCACTGAGTAACCTCAAAAATAGATCCATTGGTGTGGTGCTGGAGCCCAGTAAGGTATTTCAACAGGATTGCAACTAACACCCAGTGTATTTAGTACTTGGATGTCTGAAATTCAGAGGTAGTGTGTACAAAATTACTCTTCCTGTTAACTGATGGTTTTATTTATCATATTTTCTGTGTAGGATATGTGTTCCTTTTAACAGTAAAGGTGTGTCTTACTTCTATAATGCATTTTATTAACATGGGTTTTCTGCTACTGTTCCTTTACAGTGGATGTTACAAATATGGCCACAGTTCTATACAGTGGTCTATATTGCATAACTTTACACATAGCAGAGGTGCTACAGAACCCTCCTAGTGAATTACAAAGATGCATATCAGAGCATCAGCAAGGGTGTCCCAGTGCACATTGGGCTCTACCAATGAAAGTTGGCACTCCCTAGCTGGTGTCCTGATGTGCATCAATCCTGATGCACAATGAGCACTTTGCTGTAGTAACATCACAGCAGCCCCTTGCTGAATATGGACACTACAAAACTGTTCAGTCCTGTTTCCCACAGATGTAAGTCCCATACTGAATTCCAGCCATTGACTGTAAGCTGCGGTACAAAGGAGTATCCGTACACATATCTGTCTATCACTTGGTGAAGGGCATATGTGGTCACAAATGTAATACTACATCACCATTACATTGGCCCTCAAGTTTCATGGCAGTTGGGGTGGAGGACCCCCGCAAAAGTGGAAAAAACATGAATCTAGGCCGGCTATTACTATTTTTTTACTTGAGAGAACACTTCTCTAGGCATCCTATGTGCCTAGAAAAGTGTTCTCTCTCAGAGTCTCTAGGTCCTCCAGTGTGATTCTATGAATGCTTAATCTGCAAATGTGGAGGGACGACTGTACTTTTAATACAGTTGGTTTACCTGTTTAGTTTATCTAGTTGTATGTTGACAATTGCTGATTAATCAAGTGATACAAATGTGTGTATGTACAGAATAAGTTGTATAACTATGGGTTTCTGGCCAGGTTTAGTCTGAGCAGTTCAAAGGCCATGGAACTAAACCATTGCTTTAAAAACGTCTTGATTCATCAGCTCTGAACATAATAATGGATTTGTGTGCATTTCCTTTGCCTATATGTATGTAGTGCAAACAGACACAGAACCTATTCTTTCCCACTACCCTGTCTTTCATTACAGCCTACATTGGCTTCATTAGTAGGATGAAATCTTAAGAAATCACACTGGTGGCATTATCGCCCATAGATTCATCTTAGGCCAATTATGAGTTGTATGTTACAAAGTACAGTACTTCTGGTTGTGTTTCTTAGTCATTCCCTCTCTAATTTTTTGTATTTTACTGACATTTTGGCCAGCAGAATAACTTTTGTAACAACTTTTTTATAGCTTTGTAAAAAACTTAAAAGACCAAAGACAGGAGAAATGATATTGACCAATACTAGCATCATTAGAGGGCTTGAAACCACAGTTTCTTATGCTCTTTACCTGCCCACTGAACTCTTTATATACTTCAATTCCTTGCTTTTCTTTGATGGCTCTATCCTTCCAGCTGTTTTGATTCCTTGCTTTTTTATTTCCTTGTGTGTTTTTTTTAGATTGACTCTGAGCTGATACTTACTTACATGTACATCATGAATGTTCTGTAAAGTCATATCACTCTATATGAAAGCTTATATAGTATTAGTGTCAAAAAAATTAACCAAACAAGAAGGTAAGTATCAACACTTACTAGCTTCACATCATTTGTGAAATTCTCTTGGCATTTGTGCCATGTATTTCTTGAAGGGAAGTTGTTAAAATGAGATGGCTGGGAAAAGCACTACCAACGTTGTCATCGAAGTGTTGCTGAGTCTTTTCAAATCTGTAATGTCTCCAGTCAGTCTGAGTCTTCCCCTCAACCACCCAATGTGTGCTGTGCCAGACCAAACACAGGATTAATACATTGTGCAGATATGTACTGAATCACTATTAAAGAGTCTGTAGATTACTACAGGTGTATTACTCAGCTACTGCATCCAGTGCTTGGGGCAATGTTGTATAGTTCAGGACATATCCAGGGTTCTCTACAAAGTGTAAGCATTTTTGAAATGTAACTGTGAAGAGGCTGGCCAAGTTGCCTCATGTTTTAGCAGCCATGTCAAGTTGATACACATCTAAACAGACATATCTGGAAGGATATGTGCAAGCACCATTTTTCAGATGGCCATTCTAAATTCTAGAAATACATATGATGCCTAAAACAAAGATTTATTGTACTCTAAGCAGTAGTGGCTAGATATTAGACATGATACAAAAGAGACAGAGATACCAGAAAGAACTGCTAATATTTTCCAATATACCATGGGGAGGTTCATACATGCCTTTAATATTAGGTGTTTGTGCCTGGCATTGCCCTTACCCTTTGTGTGAATCAGTATCTTTACATAGATGCTGTGTACAGGACTGCTCCAGTTTTCATCGAGTGGACGGGATGGCCCCACCTCACTCCTCAGCCCTGAGTGGTGGCTCCTTTTTCAAACTGCCATTGTAGCAGAAGTAGGATTGGCTGTTTCTATGTGTGGTAGGCTTTTACGAAACCAGCATATAAGTGGTTATTGGAAGTCTTTTTTCTAAAAAGTCCAGCAAAGCTGCTAATTCAGGTTCAGATAAGGAATATAGGCCCCCCCTTCAGTATAGGGACCCAGGTACCAAATCGATGGTGCAGTCATAGACTCAGTGTGGCAGGAGTATGTCTGCTTCCTTTTTGTCAAAAACATCTGCAAAATCCCTGTATTTAGCAGGTAGGACTACAGGGGATTCTGCAGAATTTGATGTTACAGCTGCCTGGATCCACTCCAACTAGCAGTGCTCTTGGCAGTAGGCTGAAGAAAACAGCACTTCCCGGCATGTCCAGGATATGTGAGGGTCATGTTATGTGAGCCAAGGCATTCCTAGCACCACTGGAAAATGTGGTACTGTGGCCACGTAAAACTGGAGCTGCTCTATATGGCCCTGGATTTCCAGGGTCAGCAGGGAGGTTTCATGGTCATGGAGCCGGATCTCAGGAGACATCCATCGATTGTATCTACTGGCCAAGGCTCTGTCAGGAGCTACAGTGGAATCTGGTGTTGTTTCACGAACCCAAGTTCCATGAAATTGCTGGAAGCCCCAGAGTCAATCATGGCTCCCACCAGCAGCAGCTGGGAGTCCTCAACCGCAATGGTAGCAGCCACTAACAATGGGTCTTTTCTGGGTTCTGAGGGAGGTAGAGATAGGTTTTCCCCATACTCTCCCAGGCTTCTGAACCCTTTTAAGCCTGGGAGGACCTGTTTCCCAGCAGGGAGGCGCCCAGCCTTTTTGGCTGGACAACTGCGAGCAAAATGCCCACTCTGTCCACAGTATGGACAAAGTCCTGACACTCTCCTGAGCTCTTTTTCGGCCATCGAGAGGCATGGGTGAGCACCTCCTAACTGCATGGATTCTTCTGCAGAGCTAGTGGAGGGAACTGCAGAGGTAACTGGAGGTGTTGCAGGAACAGGTTCCACATGTCACAGTACAGTCCCCTGTCTGGCCTGTCTGCAAGCTGTCAGCCGAGCATCAATCCTGGTGGCCTGTTCAATCAGTAAAGCAAGAGAGGCAGGGGGTGCAGAGTAGGCCAACTCATCCAACACCAGGTCTGAGAGTCCAAAACGATACTGCAACTGGAGAACACTATCGTTCCAAGTCAAGTTTTGGGCTATGAGCTGGAAAGCAGTGGTATACTCTGCTATCAACCCTTTACCCTGCCTCATGATCCGAATATGATGTTCTGCAATCTCCAACTTCACAGGATCCCCCCAGGTGACTGTCATCTCCTGTACAAAAGTGTCCAGGTTATTCAAGAGAGGACTATCCAGGGTCAAGTAAAGAGTAGCCTATTTGTTAGCAGGGCTTGAAAGCAGGCTCACCAGCAAGGCTACTTTTTGAGTATTAGTAGGAAAGTCCTCTGGCCTGAGTTTAAAATATAGCTTACAGCTTGCCAGAAAGCTGTCCAGCATATCTTTGTCCCCAGAAAAATTTTCTGGCATAGCAGCAAAACATTTGATTAACTTGTCAGGGGATGATAGGACACTCAATGCCTGGCAGAAGCCAAAAAACTATCTCAGCAGACTTAGTAGCAATCTGTTCCCAAGAATACTCACACACAGTGTTTGACGTCCAAATAAGCAGGAGGCACTTTTATCTTCAAAGTCAAACAGTTGCAATAATTATACAGATATTTACAATTGAAGGAGAAACTGCTTCACCAGGCATCAACATTCACAAGAAGAGAGTGAGCTTTGGACTAGCTCATATCTATCTATGTATCTGTCTGTCTGTCTGTCTGTCTATCTACAGGACATTGCCCTGTAGTGGCCTGACTAGGCATGACTTGGTAGTTCATGGAATCAGCCATTATGACTCAGCATGATTCTGCAGTTGTTTGGCCATTTTATAATGGAGTTCAATCTCTAACTCCTGACATAACTTGGGCTTGCAAAGTAGCCACAGCCTGCATCAGCTGAGTTATGTGATTGAAAAGCAGCTGGTTTTGAGCTTGCAGCTCCTCCATAGTTCCTTTGCTGGCTTAAAGTAGGTCAGAGATCAGTCTGTCCGAGAAAGCAGTCCCAAAATGCTGCCAACAGGATAAACAAGGTCTGGGAAAGTGGCCAACTCCCAGTGATAGCAAAGTCAATTAAGGGGAGCCAGAAAAGGTTCAGAACAAGCAAGGTTCTGTTTCTTAGAGAAAGCAGCAATACAGGCAAGAAGGCACACAGAGAAGAGTCCAGAATACAGTCCAAAGGTCAAGTCTTACAGAAGGCAGCATAGTCAAGAAGTAGGTCTGTGGGTCAGCAGGATCAGTCAACAGTGTAGTCAGGAACAGTCCAAGGTCTAAACACGAGTCAAGGCAACAGGAATCAAGGCATGGAGTCGGAGATATGAGACACAAAGCTCTCTCCAGGAAGATCAGTTGATCTCTAACAAAGCCTTCACATTTCTCCAAAGCATATATATAGCAATCAAGGCTTTGCCAGGTGCTTGTCGGCGAGCAAGTGTTCCTCATAAAGTCTCAGCAATTTCCTTTGAGCTTCCTTTTGAGATCAGTGCTGGCTGTATGATGGTGGAGGTATGTTTGTCTCTTCTTGTTCATCATCCTTATCTGAATCGGCAGAACTCTTTGCTGGGACTGGTGCCAACCCACTAGGGCCAGGGTCTTCCTCTGCTTGAGCCTCCAGATTAGCAGGGTTCTCTGCTGGCACAGGTGTAGATAAACCTGTGCCGGGGTCCGTAGGGCCACTCCCTGCCATGTCCTCCTCCTTCTCTAATTCCATACCCTCATTAGACTCATGAGGCATGACACTCTACTAGGGACTCAGTGCAAAGGCAGTGACAAGAAGCAGAAGCAAAAAGCCCCTCTTGGCATGGCGCGCATTGAAGCAGTGCTCCCACCCCATTATTCCTCCCTTGCTCAAACCAGAGAAATAAAGGCAGCTTCCCTTCTTCCTCACGTTTTTGGTCCAAGTGGCATTCAGCAGTGACTTTGGAGAGTCTGAAGAATGTGGTACACCCACAATTTTGGGCACTTGAGGTAGAACAGAGTGGTGGCAGCCATTTTTAATAAGGCTTACTGTATACACCTCTGCGTAGAGACTGTCAAGCCTCACAAGTAAGCCCTTATTAAAAATGGCTGCTCTCTCCAGTTTAGGCAAGGGAGGAATAATGGGGTGGGAGCACTGCTTCCACACCATGCCATGAGGGGCTACTCACCTCTGCCTCTTGTCACTACCTTCACACTGGGTTCCTGTTCCAGCATTGACTGTGTGTGAAAGTTGACCCAGGATTTGGGGATTTATTTTTTGTCCAAAATTTTGCGACTTGCACATGGGTATATACGGCATAACTTTCAACTGTGAAAATCTCTGCCTAACACTCTGATTTCAAGTGGAACTGATTTTAAGTATTTTTTAAAAGTAATTATGATCCCAGGGCCTTAAAAGTAATCAATTACTGTTATAATTACATTTTATGAAGTAGTTCTTTATTTTCATTTTCTCAAAAGTCACTGCTATAGAGAAAAAAACCTGAATGCTACAAACTGCTTTCTTGCAATCCAGAAGATGCTCTCCTCCTGTCCACCTTGTTTTTGTTGCAGTCCCCACAACAGAATATGAGGAAGCAACATGAAGCACTGTGCAAGCAAGTGCTTGGAACATGTGTTCTTCTTCCTGCACCATATAGTGAGGCTGAGCCTCATAACAGTGACAGCAACTGAAAAACTACACCACAAGAGAAGAGAAGTTATCCCTTGTTCAGTTATAACCATAATGCAATACAGTATAGTTATACTTTTGGTATTGGGAAAGGAATTAATTACAAGTAACTAGTTACTTCCAAACACTAAATATACCTACAATTACACTGTACTCTCCTGCTATCAGTCATTTCACTGCTTACTCTTCTATTATACCTGCATACTGTACATTATAATCTCTGATTTATGATCCCTTCCTTTATGATTGGCTACAGGTTGTGATTATCTAGTAATGAAAGAAAACTATATTTTCATAGCTATTGCTACTAAACTACATTTCTCCCAGAATTTCGTTTTACTATTAGCTATCTTGGAGCTGTGGATCAAATTGAGCTCTGTTAGCTACCTTGGAACAAGAGAAGTGTATTTGAAATGAATGTTCAGGTTTCAATAGAACATAGGAAAGGTTTCTAGCTTGCTCGGGGTTTAATAAACAATGGCCATGTCTACATGTAGCTGAGACAATGGTGGTGAACGGATTACTCTGGTTTTTAAATCTGCTGCTGCTGACCTTTTTTTAAAGCCTCTTTCTATGATGCACACAAGTGATATTTCACCTTTCCCCAAAAAGAAAGACAAAAAGTACAAACCTCCTTTTTATCATATTAGCGACACTTGCTAAAGTAAAAATCCAACATAGCAGCAGCGGGCACTTGCCCTGCAACCCACCCCCACCCCCTGCGCTCATCCAGCCAATCAGGTTTGCCCTGTGTCCTTCATGGGGAAGTGATTCATGTCGAATTGCTTGTCTTAACGAGCAAAAATGTGCATATCAATGGAGTTTTTAAAAAAAAAATCAGGAAAAGCTGTGAACGCTTTTCTTGCATAGTTTTCCCTCTTTTTGCCTCCCCTCCTTCACAATATCATGACGAGACACTGTGGGATGCCATTAAGACAGCTCATTTTCTGAGCGAATTCTGTGAGGGGTATTTTCACTGTGTGGACAACCCCAATAACAGAATATACCAAGAGGAGATGTTGTGAAGTATTCTGAAAGCATATTAAGTGCTGAGAAATGCACTTAAATTTCTCAGGTTCTCAACCTGAATACATTTTCCAGGTTATAGATTATATGTTTAAACATTTTATTTTATTTATGCCTTGAGGAGGAGGGGTTTTTTGTCCATTTTTATCATGGGAAAACATGCAACTCTTGATCGAAAGCATTTGGGGAAAGCATATAGATTTAGTATAAAACTAATATTGAGCACTTCAGTATTCATTGAGTTTTTAAAACTTTCATCTTCAGGTATCAGATATACAACCTTTCATTTTCCCAGGGAGATTTCATTTTTATTTTTATCCTCTTGTATTGGAGGAGATGATAGTGATTTTTTAAAAAAAAGATTTGCAGGATGAATTCCCATTTGAGAATTCTTTAATAGATTCATTTTATTCACTGGCACAACACAGTTAGCTTCTGCTGGGGCTTAACGTTGCTTGTGTCAGCTCAGCTTCAAGTTGACTTTTGTCCACATTACAAAGCTGCCATTCAAATGTGTTTTGCAGATAGCTGATATGCATTCTTCTGTTTTTAATGTATGAGTTCTGTCTGTTGAAAATTCTGTATTGCAATCATTTATAAATTCAGATGGGTCTCAGTTTCACATGTTCAATTGACTTCAAGGAGAACAGGCATTTCTTTTCTGTACAGTATCTTCCTCTCTGAATTATAAAGGGAGTTGCAGTCTTAAGATTTGTGTGTGCGTGCGTGCGTGGTGGTAGCAATTAACAAATCATAATATTGTTCCTAAAATCTTACAGAAGTATTATTTTCTCAAAACTTTCTGCATTCCCTCCATTCCTCATACTATCCCTACATTCAACGTTAACTTTTAGTTTTTACTGCAAGGATGTTGTAGCTGATATTGACCCAACTCCAATTACACCATTGTGTCAATAAGAAGCCTGCCAATAAATATTGAAGGAAGCAGATTTCCCCTCCCCTCACAGTACCAGTATACCCCAGTACATTCTCAATATCAGCCCTAGAGGGATGAGAGTTACAGATGGACTTAGGAAGACAGATAGTGTCCTGTTGAAATTATGCAGGGGAAGAATTCAGCTTTGAGATCTGCTGGTAAGCTGCTTCTGTCGGCACATGGATCCAGCTGGTGCCACTTCACACTACACAATCGCAGCACTATGAATCAACTTTAACAGCCGTGGTTCCATCCTATGGGATCATGGGATTTGCAGTTTAGAAAGGGGCATTTAGAATTTTCAGCCAGAGAGTTCTAGTTCTCCACCAGACTACAAGGCCCAGGATTCTTTAGGATGCAGTCAGGGCAGCTAAGTGGAATCACAGAGCTATAATTATTGAATATTTAAGCAATTCAATGCATGTATAGCAATAGCTTTGAATATATTTTCTTTTGTGTTAAAGCAGGGAGAATATAATAATGAAACAAGTTTTAAAATATTTTCTTGAGTGTCTGTTTCCCTCTATTTCTGTTTTTTCTAAAACTAGAACATATGTTATAATTAGCAAGAATGTGTTAATATTCATCACTTCTTGTGACCCTGCTTAGTGATGTGACTGCTAGGATTATCACATTTTCCTAAATAAACTTGAAACAGACATTTAATCAAGATAGGTTATTCTTCATTCCCATTTCAGAGATAGCTTTGTTGCTGAGGTGTGTTTTGCAGAATGTGATGTGATACATGATGTGTTTTATTAAAACAGAAAATCACATTTCCTTATATGTTACTCCTATAATGTGTAATATAGGCACATGAACATTACTTGCTACATTCATCATGCTGTTTTGCCATGGGAGTAGCTAATATTTCACGTTCCTCATTTAAGTTGCAGAATTCATTTAACTTTAAATTGCCAATTACAAAGCTGGTCAAAGACAACTTGCTGATTGAGGGAGAGTGGTGACTTCCTCCCTCATCCATCCAAGTACATTGTTACTAAATCTGGTCATGCTATTTTGGCATCTGTCAGAAAATCCTACAAGAATTTTCCCCTCCCCTTCATATATTATATATAAGGGCTGAATCCAAGAGCATATATAGTGGTAAAGTGAAAGTATTTACTGACTCCTGTTCTGGCATTCTGCAGCATCTTACTCATATAGCTTGTCTCATGCATGTTCAGCCTTTTTGTATCCTATAAATTTTACATTTTACTCAAGCCATTTTTTTTTTTACTGGAGACCATCTTATACCCTACCACTTGTTTCACACAAGTTCCAGATGGACAGATCTATCGATCTATCATGCAATTGTTCTTCAGTGTGGCCCTTTTCTGTCTTCATTAATAAGAATGAGAAAGCATAATCTTGCAAAAGATAAGCATTTTTAGTGGCTGCTTTAACAAAAGGGAATACAGTACTTTTATTGCAAGATTCAGCCATGATGGTTCTTACATGACTTGGGAACATTATCTGGCTGCTCCCCAGATATTTTGGACTTTAGCTCCCATAATCTCTGACTAATGGGCATTCTGGATTGGGCTGATAAGAGTTATAGTCAAAACATTTGGAAGACAGGTTACCTATCCTGAAATACTATCTCTTAGGCCTTATCTACATGGGCAATTTACCCTGGCTTGCCCCAGTCTGAGAGCCCCACAGTCCATATGATGCAGGGTGTTTGCCTTAATCTGCCCCTTGGCAGTCCTTACAACACCCAGGGCAGAAATGGGGCTCAGATGGGGGCAAGCTAGGGTACAGCCTGATACAGCATTATAGAAAAATATCCAGTTTACTCTGCTGCTGCCAGGAAAAAATGGAGCAGGTCCCAGGTGTCCGCAGGAGCCTGTCCTGGCAGGCCAGCCTGTCATTCAAGCTGCTGGTCTCCCTTACCTTTCTGTGTCCAGGGAGGGGTCCTGCAGCATGTGCAGCATGTCACATATTGTGGCCAGGTTCCTTGATGTCAAGGGAGGGCAAGGGAAATGGTGGTGGTGGCGGCTACTACAGTTATGGGCTGGTGACCCTGTCTGGACTCTGGCCTGTTTTGTCAAGGTAACGGGGAGACAGAAGCCTGTTCCATGACCAGGATATGCTGGCTGAGAGCTGGCGGATCTTGGCTTATGTAGATGAGCCCTCTGTCTGCCTGTATACTGGTATGTAAGGGTTGTTGTGAAAATAATATTTTTGAAGGAGAGAAGGATGTAAACTTACTGGAGGAAAGACGGGTCCAAAATAAAAATAATCTTCAGGACTTTTCTGTGTGACCTTGAAGCATAGAAGTCTTTTTTTTTTTTAATGGAGATATTGATGATTCCAGTGAACATCTTATTCTTCCAAGCACTTTCTTAATTATTTATTTCCCTGGGGTGAAAAGATATTTGAAAGTCAGTGTAGATTGTTTTGGTTTATTGTGTGTTTATCTGATTGTATTTTAATCTGTTCACTGCTTTGGAAGCGCTTGGAATTTTTTTTAAAAAGGAACACTATACAAATATTTAATAAGAATCATCTCAGGAACTCACAGTTTCAAAGAGAATTTAAAACTTGGTATTTTGTTCGTATCTTGTATACCTCTGTAATGAACCATTTTTCAAAATAATTAAAAACCTTTGCCAACTGCATTTCATGTATTTCTCATTTCTCCCACATAGTAGTATGTGCATGGCATTCTTTTCCTGGATTGCTTACAGGATGATGAGAGTAACATTGATGCAGAGAGCTGTAAGGGACAGTGTAGCTGCCTGAGAGCAGCTGGGCTGGTGCCTGACAGTACCCCTGGCTAGAAAATTCAATATGAGTAATGTCTGTATCCTCCATTTCATGTTTCATATTTTGTGTTACAGTGCCTGTGCACAATGGAACCATTCAAGCACTTGAATCAGTGTTAATTGCTTATGCAGTCTCTGTCCAATGCCTCTTTTTAGACTCTCATATATATTGCATTTTATATTTGTGAATCAGCCTTTAAAAGGAATAGACAGCATAAAGCAAGATGGGTAAATTGTCTGACCTACTGTAAGGCATAAAACTAAAAGCATATTTATTAGACTGATTGTGGCTCATTGGCCGAGGGGGTTTCATCTGAGTAGGGTTTTGTGTCCTTGATGCTTTTTATTTCAGGGGAAATATGTCCCTCTCTCTAGAGTGGAAGCATGACAACTGGAAAATTTATCTCTCTCACAGAACTAATAACAATCTAGAAATCACATTCAGCTACAGATGTAGGGATATACATTTACAAATGTAAATCTTCACATGACTCATTCTCCCAAGCAAAACCAAGGAACCCAATAATATTTCCCCCCATTTTTTAAGGTTGTGAGACATGTTCTTTTGGACAAGAGTGCTCATTCTTGCCAGGATGCTCATTGCCCAAATTGCATAATAGTGCATTTCGTCAAAAAGCCTTTTTCATTCTTTTTCAATCAGTCAGTTGCTATTCATGTGTGCACTGTTCTTGGCAATGGGAAAAACAATAGCCGTTTTCTATGCAGACATTTTTATGCAAAGTATGGAAATCTCAGTAAAAACAACAACCAAAGTTCTCCTTATATAGTTGTCATGCTACAGGTGAGAAGCACAGCCACCAGCTTTTCACAGATTAAAACCATGGTGTTGTCTAGATGGTTAAAAAAAATCCTCAAGAAATTTGAGGGGAATACCTTTTGTCTAGATGAGTCCCTGCCAAGATTTGCCATATTATTATTATTAATAATAATAATAATAATAATATTTATTTATACCCCGCCCCTCTGTTAAAACAATCGGGGCGGCTTACAAAATTTAAAATACAATACAAATAAAATCCCTAAACACCCCCACTCCCACCCTCCCCCATAAAAAAACATTAAACAAATATAAATTAAAAACAACTAATCTAAAGTCACATTTAAAACTATAAATACAATAAAATATAATAAATGGCCAGCAGGCTAGAAGAGGCCAGGATCCCCTGAGGCCGGGATCTAATTAGGAAAGGCCTGCCGAAAGAGATACGTCTTTAGTGCTTTTTTAAAGCCACTCAGGCTTGTTATCTGACGGATCTCATTCGGTTTGTTATCTGACGGATATTCAGAAGGAGGAGGGGCTGAAAACTCCAAGTACTTCGTGATAACAGCTTTCACTGTTTTTTGCAATCTTAAAAAAATATATACATCAAAATGTGCATTATACCCTGTTGAACAACCAGTTCAAATTGGGGCACATCCTGAAAATTAAAATGTAATTGGTTGGACATGTGTGTGGGTGGGCTTGCTGGTGACGTGTTGTTGTTTTCTTTCATGGAAGCGATTGTGCGCTATTTTTGAGTGGCAGACCAATGAAAGCATAAAATTGCTCTTCCGCATCTCTCATTTAACAAGGCCAAAAAAAAAAAAAAAGGAAATAGAGAGAGCTTTTGGGGATTAATAATACAGGTAATTCACTCGCGACCACCATCTTTTCTCATGGGTATGCTCTGTGTGAACTTGAGACTCAGATAGCTTCCCATGCCAGTGATGTTGTAAATGAATTATGAGGACAAACGCACACTGCTGCAATAGTGTGTTAATGCACTATTTTCCACAATCAGTTCTTGTGTCTAGCTGAGCCCCATGACACATGTAGGTTGGCCACAACATGAGATTGTGACTGAAATGGTGTGTCCAGCCAAAAAGAGAGCAAAAGTTATGAATGGAGGAAAACACAGAAAGAATACTGTTTTAAACAGAGTATCCTTGGAATTTATGTACTGAATTTAGGAAAGCCTGAAAAAAGAAAAAGCCCAAATCAATAAATTGAATACTTGTTTGTGTGTTTGCACATGTGTATGTGTATGTGTGTGTGCGTGCATGCGTGTGTGTGTGCGCGCATGGGCAGCATGGTTAACAATGAATATAATATAATATTGTAAAATCAAAATTTCTTTATCAGACCCTGCTCAAAATTACAGTATTTTCTTAGATCCATGGTCACTGCCTAAGCTCTCTGTTCATATGAAGAAGGTGGAGAAAAGAAAACCAGTAAGAACTAATTCTTAAAATAAGTGTTATGCAAATCTCTTTTAAAAAGATCTTCAGAACTGAAGAGAAGAGAAAAATGTTTTCCAGTCAGGAAGGTTTCTCTGCAATATTGATCTTATTTCAGGGAAATAGAGGGGGAATCTGAAATCTTTTTTTTTTTTTTGGGAGGGATCTTTCTCTCTGTGTGTAGTGTGTGTGAGAGAGAGAGGTGGGGAAGAGAGAAAGAGACTGAGAGCCAGCCTGATGTACATTTTTAGGGGTGCTGTAATTCAAAGGGGCCCCCTGCAAACCTGTTTTTGCTTATCAGACAATGACTGCTGTCATGCAGACTATTGATGCAAACCTTCAATGAGCAGCTACAAGAGTTCCTCCTCTTGCTGGAAAACCCAAGACTCTACCCAGTTCTCTTTGCCAGAGTAGGGAGACAGGCTGCTTCCTGCTGGGCTAATTAAAGCTTTGAAATTTGCAGCAGCTGCAGCCAGCTGTTTACAAGAAAAAAAACACATGGACAAAGGTCTGGGACATTTTCAAATTAACGGAGGAAGCATGAATGTAAAGTCACTGTAGCTGTCCTGGCTGAGCCGTGACTATTGAGGAGTATGGAGAGCTCTTGCAGAGAGATTTCTCAAACTGTTTCTCAGCAGGCAGTTTCTCCCATCAGATTTTAGGCTTGTCTACACTGACCAGATAAGATGACCTCACCATATTTTTCACTGCGAGATGTCCAGACATTGAGGTGCCAGTTACACGACAAAAATTGTCGCGGTGCTTACCGTGACTTTGTGATCATGAATCCGTCCCTCGCTGTTTATACGATTTATGTCACTGATCTGGATATCCCGGGTGGTCCCGTGACTGATATTTACATGTCCAAAGTTCAGAGGGTTTTTTTTAGGTTTTTGTGGGGTTTTTTGGCTGTCAATCAAGGATGTGATTACTTGTGTTTTCACAACCTCGGTGACGCACTTCCTTTAAAGTTCCGCGCCACGAGCGATGCTATTGGCTGGCGGGGGGGAGACAGGGGGGCAGAGGTTTGGTATTCCCCTTGCTTCTTTAAAATGTTAACCCTTTAAGCAGAGGCAGAAAGCATTTTGAAAGACCCAGACTGAGATCTTTCGCTCAGACGCACTAACGAGTGCTTTCCTTTTGAAATCAAGCCGAGTGAGTGGGGGGTTTCCCCTTGCCTCTTTAAAATGTTAACCCTTACAGCAGAGATTTAGCAGCAGAGTTTAGGTTTCAAGCCAGCTACAGACAGGCGGTTTGAAAGAAACAGACACAGAGAGGGGGAACTAAAGGGTGTTCATTCTCTCAGACGCTGGAATATTTTACTGTGCCCGTTCAGACCCAGGGAGGTGACCAAGGCAGGGGATGAATGGGCGACTCTCTGCCCACCATGATCTCTCTGTAACATGCAGTTGAGGAAAAGGTAAAGCTGAAGGGTTTGCAGTGTAGAAATCCATTTAAGAAGGTGATTGAGTGCATGCGCGCGCACACACACACATCAACCTTCATGCAGCTGGAAGGGATGCCTTTGTTTTCGGCTGGTGAGGCTGGATCTGTTGAACGGGTGACTGACCCCTCCTTTTCTGATCTCTGATCTCTAAGCCCGCCCCCAGTCACCATTTCTGGTCATCCCCTAGTACCGAGATATTTTGTCCCAGGCTGTTTACATTTCTGATTTTCCGAACCCTCCAGTGACTTTTTAAAAAACCGGCACAACCCGCAGGACTGGAAGTCCCACAGGTTGAGGGATAAAAGGTGACCCCCCTTCCGAAAATCACGTACCCGACCCGATGTACGTGTAAACTGCCAGGGATCGACATGAATTCTTCCCGGGACATTTTCATCGTGTAAACAGCACCTGAGATTTCAAATTCAGGTCTTTTCAGTGCCTCATGGCTTTAATCTGCACCAAAAAAAGTGGGGATTTACTCCAGATTTGAGCAGAAAATCCAAATATTCGCATGTGTATGTGGAGTGTGCTCCATAGCAATGTTGGTTTGGGGCTTCGAGGAGAGGAGTTTTTGGTAGACGAGCAGAACAGGTTGGGAGGATGCAAATTAGCAACCAAAAGACTGGGTGCTCTACTTGCAGGGACATGCCTGCCAAATGAATACAATGACCTGGCCTGTCCCAGGATATTTCAGGGCTTAAACAAAGGTTAGCATTTTTTTTTCCTTCAGAAGTCAAGACTTAAACATTCTAACATTCCTAAAATGTAATCCCTTTGTTCTATGCTTAGCAATGATAATCAAAATAGAGTTGGAAAGAATCATATATTTGATGTGATGTTCTAAATTCATATGAGCAAGGAAGAAGAGAGTTCCTTGATAGGAGGGTAGGTTATTGTGGTCTGTTCTGCCTTCTGGGGGGTTCTGCTTGCTTTTGAACATGATAGAGGTTGTCTAATAAGATAAATGTTGTTATCTGAACATTGTTAAGTATGGAGGCCATACATTGGTAAGTGAGGTTATTACATTGGTAAGTGATGTTGTTTGTACTCTGATACTCAGCAACTATCTAATAATTTAGGTTTTTATTTTTTCTAACCTTTGTTGTTTTTGTGTGCCTTGCAATCATTCCTGACTTACAACAACCCATAGGCAAACCGATCATGGCTTTTTCTGAGGCTGAGAATGTGTGACTTCTGCAAGATCACCCAGTGAGTTTTCATGGCCAAGCAGGGATTTGAACTCTGGTCTTCAGAGTTGTAGTCCAGCACTCAAACCACTATGCCACGCTGGCTCCTTTCCAACCTCACTATTTGAGTTTTCTTTCATTGGAGCTATTGGAATCTTGGGCCTTCTACTTCGGGACCATATATTCTATCACTGATCTATCCCAGATGGAAAACATTTTTTTTAAAAAAGTTTCATTTTATAACATTAAAACAATGTTTTAATCATTATGCCTTGATGGATATGCAGAATTATGGATGTACAGTAGAAACTTTATTAATCAGCATCCTGTATCTAAGATTGTTAAATACATAATGAACTTTGTATACTTTTTCAGTATGGAAATTTCTCCTATCTAAGATGCTTTGTCTTATGTGAAACAGTATTTTTTAAATAAATAAGTAAATAAATGTTGTGTACATACTTGACAGACCCACTACCTCTACTAAGCTTGAAGTGAATATTTTAATAGATTTGGAAAAAGCTCCATCTAGTGGAAAGCTCCCCAAGTACTTGGTTGTTTTTACCTGAAATGAAGAAACATTCATTATAATAATATATGCATTTGCTTAGAGTTGATTTAGATTCTATTTCACATCTGTGGTTGCTGCTACTCGCCTCTTTCTCCCTATGGACAATCCATTTCATTACATGCTGCTGCTAGATGTATTCGCCTAATGCATAGAACAATTGCATTGCCAGCATTTGCTCACCGTCACAACTATGTCATTCTGACATACATATGTTTGAATTGCCACATGATAGAAGTACTTAAAGGGTGCTTGTTTCCTATTCTCTCTTTGATGATGGAACAGAAATGAGAATGGTAGAAGATGTTTGAAGGATGGAATGACTTCACGTTCCCGTATTGGCCAAAACTTACAATTTGCCCATTAAGTTACAAATTGTCAGTCAAATCTCAGATGAAAGTTCTCTGTTCTTTCAGGATCTTCTATTGTGTATGCATATCAAACACAGTCCACTGCATCTTGAGGAGTCTAGTATGGTATGATGGTATGGTATGTGTCATAATGTCACTGCACTGATAGCTAGTTTTCTCATAAACTGCTGCTTACGCAATGGTATTTCTCATCATGGAATTGGAAGAAATGACTGTAACAAGCATATGGTACCTATACAAAGAGTGCTTCAGTTTGGAGCTGTGACATGTTACATTTCCTTTAGAAAGGGAATGCTTAAGCTGGCCAGTTTCACAATATGAACAGAGATAGCATAATTTAGATGCTTATTCATGCATTCCACACAGGTGCAGAATATAAATATAAACTCATAATCAGTGTATGTTTGAAAATGAAAATACTGACGTTTGCTAGCCATGCAGACTTGGTAAACACATAGTATTTAGAAATAGTAGATTCTGCTAATTAACCACCTAATTTTGAATTCCGGCAGTTAAGTTATTGGGGTATGTGTTAAGCAAACATCAACCACAAATTGCGTAAGATGGTTTTGACTTGTAGATTTGAATGGAACTAATCTGGAACACAGTCATATATAAAATGTTTTGTTTCTGTTTTAATTTTGCAGTCACATATCTTTTCTTTGGGAGCAACACTAGAAGCTGTGGTTGAGTATACGATGGACCCTGATTCAGAATGTAGCCAAAATTCAGAATGCAGCCAAGAGTTACATACTCTGCTTGAAAAAATGCAGGAAGAAAATCCTAAAGATAGGCCAGATATTGAGGTAATGAAGTGGGGTGCTGTCTTGAACAGGAAAAAAAATCCTCTGTTTTTTTCATATTTTCTTCTTTATTTCTTTGAAGATAATTGCTTGGCACCAATGATTGGTGCCAAGCAATGATAAAATGATTAAACTGGGTTTATGGTTTTATTTAGGGAACTGCACACATGTGTAATAGATGAACAGACTTCTGTGCAATATTAAACAGTGGTATGGTTGTTCTGGTGGTCTAATTTCCATGTCAAAACTCATAGGTTTGTGGTTGTGTTTTTTTTAACATAAAAGAGTGGATATTATAGAAGGTATCTTTCCCTTTGTAATGTCCATATATTTATATTGGGTAAAATTGCTGAATCTGCATATTCAGCAGTATCCACAAATGAATACAGCCTTGGTTATGTCTGAGGGAATTGGATTCCTGACCATTTGCTACAGTCTAGCTGTTTGTGTTGGCCCCTGGTAAATTACCATGTCAGGAAGAAGAGGTAGGCTGTACAGAAATGTTAATTCTGGATCCAGTCCAATATCTGCTAGCCATTCTTCATGATGGCTGTCTAAAATGCTAATTGTGATTTGAAACCTCAGTTTGACCAATTTGCTTCCTTTGGCACAAATACTTGGGAACTGATGAGATGCAAACATTGCTGATTAAGACCAAAGTCTTCAGAAAACAGCATGCAAAGCATTGATTTGATCTATATTCCTAACTACGTTTCTGTTTCCTGGAAATTATTAGCCCCTTATTAATGGTGCTACTTTGGTTACTAAGAGATAATACATTTTTACTGTTGAAACTGTGCTGTGATGTAGGATGTGGCCAATTAGAGCATTCCATTGTTCATTCAAGAAAAAATGAAGGAAAATTTGTTAACTAAAACATATTCCTATAAATATGTTCAAAAATAATAGACAAAATGTCTTTATGATGGGTACTAAAGTTAATATTACAGTCACTCATGCTGTGAACATAATAAATGTTTTAAAATATTGCATTCAAATTAGCCTCTGATAAATCACGTAGAAGGATAAAAATTGAGAAGTTATGTGATCTTGCATTTTCTTGATAGCTTGTTTTAAAAATACAAAATGCTGACATTTTCTTGGTAATACTAATCTCTTTTATCAGGTTGAAAACATGCCCTGCATGATAGGTAGATAATTATTAAATTAGCTATTTGATTATCATTATAGGATATCATATCTTTGTGTGAAGAGAGACTGAAGTATTCATCCTCCAGTGATATTTGCCAATGCCTTTCTGCTATTGGAAGAACAGTGCTTTCAATTGAATCATGTGGTGCCTTTCAAGGTATACTTTATCTATATTAGATAGTACAGCCTATCTCAGACTGAAAGAGTGTGACTTGCTTAAGATCACCCAGTGGGTTTCCATGGCTGAGTGGAGACTTAAACTTTGGTTTCCCAGAGTCCTAGTCTAACATACAAATCACTACACCACACTGAGATTATATTGAAATATAACTTATTTCCCCTCAAAGTGTATGGCAAATATTTATACACTTTCCCTTTTATTCTCCGTTTTCAAAGATTTCGGTTTTGACAATCAAGTGAATTCTTATGCTGGCAATTGTACAGAATGGAACAAAACTACTGCACACACACACATCCTCTGTCATGGTACTGGTTCTGTAAGTTGATATTTTCAAAGTGGCACATCAGTGAATGGGGCTGTTGTGCTGGCAAGAAACTGTGGCCCCATCTACACAATTAAAAATAAATCCATTTGGAGGGTAAAAAATCTGAAAAGGCAGCTGTTCGTATGCATACGATCTGCCTATACTATTTTTTACCCCCCTAAACTCTGTATGACCCCCCTTGTCCTGCTGGCTGGAGCGAGCGATCCAAGCGGCAGTTTTAAATCTCCCGTCACTTTTTAAAAAATTTTAAAAAGGAGCCTGTTATGTGGACAGTCGGTTTTCCATATTTACAAAATAAAATAAAAAGGAATAAATGTAAAATTCATGGACTTACCAGACTCTCGCTTAGCCAGGAATCCAACATAGCTGCTGCTCCCAATTCCCCTCTTTGCTAGCCCCACCCCCTGTGCTTGGCCAGCCAATCAGATTACACTGCCTGTTTGTATGTGTGCGAACGGGGTGTACAGACCATTGACAATACGAACGGCTGTACAGATTTTAGGTTGAGATTCGCTAATCCTCCTGAACTCCGAATCCACGGAGTTTATGGAGGATCCGCTAGCCCCCCTTCCGAATGACACGTATGCATCCAAACAGCCATGTGTACGGATTATCGATCTTCCGAACACCATACGTATTTTTTTTTATTGTATAGACGGGCCTCAGTAACCATTTGCAGTAGAAGAGGAAGATTATTTCAAATAATTAAAGTCACATTTTAGCTTTTCATAGTAATCTACTTTAACTGTAAGGCAGCAGTGAATACTCCTATAATATCAACAGAAGCCACTTTTTATTTGGATATGAAGGGGATATGAATGGGACAAAACTTGGAATATTTTTAATGTCTCTTTTTTGTGTTCAGACAGTGTAAGACTAGCCTGTTGTGATAAATTGTGGAAAAGACAAGACAATCAGAAGATTCCACCTTATGAACAGTGTGCAGAGGACAAGTTAAGAGAGAATTCATCTCCAGATGTAGAAGATTTGAAAGCTGATATTGGTAGAAATTCCTCTGGCATATGTACTACTAATGATCAAAGCGAAGATATAAAACAAATTAAAAACAACCTAGTAAATGAAGGATTTTGCTATCAGCATGTTTCAACTCAGATTATAAAATATAAAGAGGACCAGAAGAGTGCAGAATACAACAAATTAGAGGCAAAACCTCATATTTCTGAATTGGGGACAGATGTGCTTAAAAAAAAATGCTTGAGGAAGGTGAAAACCTTTCCAGTGCTGCCATTTGAATCTGAGGCAGAACCAAGAACTTTCTTCCCCATTACAACACAAAATGGACCACTAACAAGGAAACACAATCAGATACAACCCAAGGCATTATCATTAATAATTAATAATGAAGATACTGCTTTAGAAAGAAAGTTAAGCGTTGGTGATAGAAATAATCAACTTGGATCAAAAGCAGCATATTTCGAGGGTGCAGATAGTTATTCAGAGGAATTTTATCTGAGCCCAAACATATCTTGCCTTTGTCAAGACCGTGTGTCATCCTGTGATGATAGTAAATCAGATTTTCAGCCATATAGTCATAGTGTTTCTGAAACTCCAGACAACTGTGATATATTTAGTGGACCAGATGAGTCACATTCTGGCTACAAAATACAAGAAAACTATGAACGGTGGCAATATTGTGAAAATTCTCCATGCTCAAATGAAAACACTGTGTTAGGTGTTAACATGATGTCTACAGTGTTTACAGAACTTAATAAAAATGGGTGTAGCTCAAACCTGCTAAGTTGTCCAGGACAAAAACTCACAAAGAGGAAAGACTATAATATTGAAGATATGCAGTGTGAAGGCAGGAAGTCTGAAATGAAAAATAATGAACAGGTAGGAGAAACAAAGCTTTTTTTAAAAAAATCTTAATTTATGTAGCATGGCAGAGGTTTAATTGCAGAGTGGGAAACTGTAGGGTGGTTGTCTTCTTTTAAAGTATTGTAGCTTGTGCTTAAACTGCATGTATTACAACCAGCAACAGGTATTGGCTGAGCAGTTTATTATTACCAGTACTTTAAACAGTAAAGATCTGAATGATAGCTTTTGTTGGGTTAAATGTAATATGACTGAAGTCTTACTATGGATTTAAACTATACCATATTTTGACAGGTAATTTGTCTATCTCAATCCATTTATTTATTTCACATTTATTTGCAGTGAGTTTTGAAGGAGTCAGTGCCCTAATCTGCTTGTACCTGCAGTTTAGCTGGTGCCATGTGGCATGGCAGGCTGTTTTATAGAATGCCTTCCAAAGCAATTCACTGGTTCTCCCCACCCTCCATACTGGTCTAAATGTCCACCAAAAAAAAAAAATATGAAAAACTTATGCCAATGGTAGTGAATGAGTACATCTGAATGATTCCAGCTGCCATATGGAAGAACTTAAAGCAAGTTTCTATGTGGCTGCTGTAATGTAGCCCAGTCATTAATTCATAGTGCGTTAAAGATATACTGCTTCTGTCACCTTTTATCACTCGCACAGTGTTATTAAAATTTAGTTGATGCATTAAGGTATGTTTGCTGAGCTTGGCTGACGCATAAGAAGTTCCATTCATGTGGTCAACTAAGATACTTAAAGTTAGAATTTTCTTGTCTATATTAAGAGATAGACAGGTTTATTTTTCTGCCCTGTATTTTCTTTGTGTCTCTGTTTCTTAGACTTGGATGAGCTTGAGAAAGCTTTGGTATATAAGAGTTATGATTTCTCTTCTTAATTTTTCATGAGCCAATAGCTATGAATACTCAAATTGGCAAAAACAGTATTTCTGGTGGCCTGCCTCTGGAATAATTTGTAAGTGCATTTTATGTAGTTCCAAGTAAATGTCTGAGGTATATTGGAGACTATTGGAAATATGTAGAGAGTTCACTATAGCATATTAAGGTTGAGCATCAACATAAGCCCTGTGGTGCATCCTGGTCTCCAATATCACAAGTTCTTTCATCCAGAATAATTGAAATTATCTGATACATTTCTATCCAACAATATTGAAATTGAGCAGACCAGCATTTTTCTATTAAAGAGCATATTCTTGTAATTATATAAAGAATTGCCATATACAGTCAGAGCCACGTATCCATGGGAGTTTGGTTCCCAGACTTACCACAGATACCAGAAATTGCAGATAACAGTGAACACCATTGAAAATAATGGGATTTACGGTTTAAAATGCCATAGAGTTGCCTTGGAGGACCTAGTTAATGTCTAGAGAGGATGCCTCTTTAGGCATTTTCTAGGAAGACTCTATGGTACATGTTCCTCTTCTTTGTGTCCCACGGATAACTGAAACCATGGATATTGGTTCCATGGATACATGGGTTCGACTGTATTGATCAGGGGAGAGTATCAGGAAATGTGCAATGGTACATTAACTTTGTTACAAGCAATGCTCACTTTTCCTTTAAATGAAATATATACTGCCATTGACGCTTACTTGTCCTGAATTAAAGATTTGAGGGCAACAAATTATTTTAATGGTTTTCTGTCCCTGGTTTATTTATTGCTATGCTTTTTCAATTTCTTTGCAAAATAAAATAATTGGGTTTTTTTCATGATGATGTGCTGTCATAACTTGGGAATGCCATTTGTCATATGTTGCACAATATACAGTATATTCACTAACTTTGATGGAGCAGCACCTTATGCAGGGGCAATGTGTATGTCTCAGTATAATCAATAACTTTTTTCTCCTTTTCTGTGTTTTGGGGCATGGCTTTGAAAATGAAAGTGGTTGTACATTTTCTTGTTTCTGTAGAGCTTGCTTGCTGTCTTCTTCAGAATTCAGCCTGTTGGCTTTTATGTCCTCTTTTGTTCCAGCAACAATGCTTATCTGCCACTAGTATTTCCTTGAAGTTAATATGTCTCCACTAATGCCATAATCTTGCATCTTTTATCCTTTGCTTTTCCTCCAACGTACATTGCCAAACTTGTTTGCCTGCTGGCTTCATAACTGTATTGTCAAGACTTTTTAAAATGCCTTTTTGTCAGCAATTCACAAATAAACATTTTGTCAATTCAAGTGTGCCTGGAGATGCTTTTTCCTCTAACCTACTTAATTCCAGTCTTGGTGTGTCATTTCTTTTCATGCAATTGCTATGGCTTTTATACTGGAAAGCAGCAGCCTGTGTTTACACTCTATCTGTTGCTTTGTGTTGGCGACCTAGACCCTTAAACTATGACTGAAGTGAAAAGCAGATCAGGTAATGTGTTTATACTAAGGGAAAATACACCCTTTTCAAATTGTAACCATTGTCCTGGACCCCTAATGAACCTTGTTAAAAGAGGGATGCTGTTTTCAGGGTAGATTGTCTTTTAGCTATTGAAAATAGGAACCCTCTTTTGTGAGAAAAGGATGTCTTTTTTCAGAATGAAAATGTGTTGGGAAATAAATGACTGCCCCTTGGGATGTAGCAGAAGTTGAGTTTAAAAGCAATGCAGCCAACATATATTTTCATTAATGCAGGGTGATGCCATTTGTATTTGCATGCCTGAGATAGAATCATATAAAGTATTATTGGACTACAAAATCTGGGGTGAGGGTGCTTCTGACATTTGTACTACAAATGCGGCTGCGGGACTCACCCTGCGGCGTGGTTGCGGCCAGGGGAGCCCCGCCGGAGCACCTCCCGCGTGGCGGCATGGGCGCCGCCATCTTCTGCTCTCAGGCCCTCTCCTAGCCAGCTCCGCTGGATAGGAGAGGGATCGAGCAGCAGCCAATCAGTGAAGGGCTCCCCCTCCTTGATTGGCTGGCCGCCAGGCGCTTCAGCCAATGAGAGAGCCGGAGCGCTCTGGCTCTCTGATTGGCTGAGGGAAAGGAGGCGATGCCTCGCGGTTTTCCCTCTGGTCCGCCGGCCGGGTATTTATTGGAGGCCCTCAGCCGGCAGCAGGCAGTTGGCTCTGAGGAGCCGAAGACCCGACCCTCCCACCCTAGTTAGAATCACTCTGTATTAGTTAGATCTTTTGCATGCTTGTATGTTCTTTTGTCACAGCTTGTACGGGCGGCGGTGAGCATGGAGGGCTGCTGGGTGGGTGGGGGGCTCAAAGGGGGGGGTTCTGCCCCCAACCTTTTACCAGCTCCAGGCTGGTCACCCCCCCACATCCCCGTTTTCTGCAAAGAGGGAGGGCTCCCCCCTCCCCCTCACGGGACGGCCTTACGGACTGGTCACGTGTTTCCGGTCGCGTGTTTCCGGTCACGTGCTTCCGGTCACGTGCTTCCGGTCAGGGTGTTGGCCAGGTGGCTATTTTGCGGCAGCTGGCCGTGCCTGGCCAACCCTTTGACCGAGGTTCCGGATCTACCCCCCACATGCTCATACGCCAACCAGGCAACTACCATCCACAAGCTGTGGCCTTTTCTGCCACTTCATCTCACTTGTACCAATACACTTTGTGAATCTTATCTCTGTGTTGTGTGATTATTCTGGCAGGGTGGGGAACGGAGGGGCTACCGGCGGGAACTGTCTCACTCTGGCCCGCAATGATTCTCATAGTTCCCTTCAGCACAGGAACAGAGTTTTAGGCAGTCTTCTTCCACTAACCCATTTTCCTAGAATAAAAGCTTCCCATATTTGTTTACTTGAAAGATGCATGTTGCGTTCTTAATGTGGCAGAGCTATTTTAAAATGTTATCCCATGTCAATTCTCCATTTGTGGTAGATTTCACAGGAGTGATTGTTAATTAACCAAGCAAATAACAACAACAACCATAGTAGTAGCAGTAGTAGTAATATATTTCCCATCTCTCCCACGGATCGAGGTGGGAAACAACATATTTAACACATAGACATAACATTGCTTAAAAGCACATATCAATTAAAACATATATCAATTTAAAAGAAAAAGTAAAACCAAGGCATTTTAAAATAATCAACACACAATTTAAAATTCACACTTTAAAATCATTTGGATAGGCCTGCCAGAAGAGTCTAGTCTTTAAAGCTGATTTGAATTTGGGCAGTATATTCAGCTGTTGTATCTCTTCCAGCAGGCCATTCCAGAGTCTAGGGGAGGCTGAAGAAAAAGTCCTCTGGGTGACAGTTGCCAACCTAGTCCTGGCTGACTGGAGCAAATGTCCCCCAGAGGACCTGAGTGTATGTGGTACCTAGATTATACGGAAGAAGGTGACCCCATAGGTAACCATGTATGGATTTAAAGGTAATAACCAACACTTTGTACCTTGCCCAGAAATTAATTGGCACTGAGTGGAGTGATTTTAATATGGTGTGATATGATCACTCCTAGTTGTACCAGTGACTAGTCTGGCTGCTGTGTTTTGAACCAATTGAAGTTTCTACAATTGAAGTACAGAAGTAGCCCAATGTAGAGCACATTGCAAAAGTCCAGCCTTGAGGTTACTAGCATATGCACTACCATCTTTAGGTCCTCCAACTCTAGGAAGCGGCATAGCTGGTGTAACAGCCGAAGCCGGTAGTAAGCACTTCTGGCCATCACATTGATCTGAACTGTCATTTGGAGCAGGGCATCTAGAAGCACTCCCAGCCAGGCTTTCAGGGGGAACACAGTCTTTCAGGGGGAGTGTAACCCCACCCAGGACTGGTTGACACACCTCCAACCCCAGGTTAGGACCCTTGACAGTAAGCACCTCCATCTTGTCTGGATTCAGCTTCAGTTTGTTTTTCCTCATCCAGCCCATTACCTCCACCAGGCATTCATTCAGAGGAGACACACTATCCTTAGCTGAGGCTGTTTTTGAATGCATGGAGAAATATATTTGGCTGAAAGGAAATGTGCCTGAAAGGAAAGTGTCAAGTAAGATTTTCATTTTAAAAATTTTAAATCCAACTTGGATTTTTTCTTTTTTTCTTTTTCTTTTTTAACATTCATTTGTAACCATTTAATACACAGTTTATGTAGCACAGAAATAATGGGATGTCTGAATATTGATAGGTCAGAAATGTTTTCCACCTGCCTTTATAATCAGTGAGGCTTTATAGAACAGCCATGTGCCTAAAAGAAACCAGTATTGGTGCCAGCTGGGCCTCAAAGGGGACGACATTTCCCAGCGGGGGTGCCACAGTTGAGAAGGCCCTCTCCTACATCCTCACACAGCGTATTGGCCTCAGTGTAGAATACAGAGGAGTTCCCCACTCCCAGTAGATCTCAGGACTTGACTACATGGGGAGGGAGAATCCAGAGGGTATTTGGAATACTTTGGGCTGGAGCTGCAGTGCATGAAATTTGGACTATTCTGGCTTGGATTTCAGTGCCACACCTGCCAAAGCCCGATTCTGCATTGGTTTTTTTACTTGTTACTCATGCTTGACTCTGAGCTCTGGGAAAATCAAAGCCCAGTGGTAGTCACCTTCTCTGAAGGCAGAACTGACAGCTTACTCACAATGGGGGGGGGTGTTCTGCTTTTATACTGAGTGACTCCCACAGGCACTTTCCTTTTCCTGGGTGATGTGCACCAGAAAAGCAAACCGCTAGCAGTACCCACGTAGTCTGAAGGCAGAACAGGTGGCCTACTCATGAGTAAGCTGCAAGTTCTGCCCTCAGATCAGGTGATTCCTGCTGGTGGTTTGCTTTCCCAGTGCACAATCACCAGGGGAAAGCAAAGTGCCTACGGGAGTTGCTTCTCTGAAGCCAGAGCAGGTCGCTGCCATTGGGGCTTTGATTTTTTGGAAGCTTGGAGGGGCGATGGTAAGCAAAGCACCCATGGTAGTTGCCTCTCTGAAGCCAGATTGGGCAGCTACTGCTGGCACTTTGCTTTTCCGGAGCTCAGAGGGACCAGAACCCCCTCTGAAGCTAGAACAGGTGCTAGCCTCATGATAGTGGGGCTCGCAGGGGGTTCTGACATCAAGGAGAGTGACTACCAGCGGGGCTCTGCCCTTGGAGTAAGAAGTAGTGGGAGAAAATGGTACCTTAGGGTGCGGCTATACGATCATAAAAAAATCCATATGGGGGGCAAAAAATACGAACAGCCTGTCGTTCATATGCATACGAACCCGCTATACGATTTTTAACCCCCCTAAACTCCGTACGACTCTCTCTTCCCAAAGCTGGCTGGAGTGAGCAAGCCAAGTGGCAGTATTAAATCTCCCACTGCTTTTTTTTTTTTTTTAAAGGTTCCTGGTTTGCGGACAGTAGGTTTTCTGTATTTACAATATAAAATAAAAATAAATAAACATATAAATTCACGGACTTACCGGACGCTCGCTAGCTGGGAAACCAACATGGCGGCTGCTCCCAATTCCCCTCTGTGCTAGCCACGCCCCCTCTACTTGGCCAGCCAATCAGATTACCCTGCCTGTTCGTATGTGTACAAACGGACCGTACAGACCCGTCAGCCATCCGAACGGCATACAGATTTCTCTTCACGATCCGCTTTCCCTCCCGAATGCCGCGTGTGCATATTTCAGGGTGGAAAACCGCCCCCCCTCTTTTGCATTTGTGTGCATCCGAACGGCCGTTTGTACTGAAGCGCGAACTTCCGCACGCCGTATGTATTATTTAAATCATGTAGACGGGACCTTAGGCAGCACATAACCTTCCTCTCTTCCCCACCCCCCATCCCAAATACAATGCGGATGGCACACAGCAGTATTCTCTGAAGTTTCCAGCAAACTCTGCAGAAAAGAGTTTTTAAACCTGGATTAAGGAGCATTCCCAAAGTCTGGTGCAAATAGAGCCCTACAGCATGTGTCACTATCACACCAGATTCGGGGAAAAGCCATACATTGTGTGCATTATTGGGCTGGATTTGGGTGGGATTCAGGGTTTGTAACTGGTGTAGTTACAAAAAAGCCCCAAGTCCTCAGACAGACATATAGAGAGAAAAGCACTCTATCAAGTATAGAGGCCCCAAGCCATTTAGGAGCTGGAGAGATGTCTGTTCGCCCCATTCCACAGTAAGAATTTATATCAACATTTGATTGTGCTCAGTAACAAAAACTTGTCTGACAACAAACCACAGTGTGAACATGACATACATTGGTATGTAGTAAATCAGGGATAGGCAACTTCCCTCCCGCAGCCTTTGGATTGAACAATTTGCCCTCGCCCCCAGAAGTGTAAATGTTATACAATTTGTAAAAATGCCATTTTTAACATGTGGTGGGCCTCATGGTACCAGCCTCAAAGGCACCCTGTTACCAACACTTTATCCTACTTCCACCCTTTTTGACACTATCCTGAAGTGTAAAAGTATAAGGGTCCCAAGTGTCTCTAAAAATCAATTACAATATTTTAGGTAGTGTGTTCTGCCTTCTTTCCAGTTACTAGCAATCAATTCAGTCGGAGTCAACCACTATAAAACAAACAGTAACTTTTCTTGAAGAACATACAAATATAAAGTACCGTATATTCCGGTGTATAAGACGACTGGGCGCATAAGACGACCCCCCAATTTTTAAGTTAAAATATAGACTTTGCCCTCCCCTGTCCAGCCAGCCACTTGGCTGGAAAGCCTGCCCACCACCACCCAGCCAGCTCAGTGGCTGTAGATGATGGAATCGTGTATGAAATTAAAGGACTGAGAACAGCTAAAAAAACATGGGATACTTTGAAAAATCTCTGTGGTGCTCAAACTTTGGAAAGTAAGGTTTCATTAATAATGAAGTTGGTTAATATGAAGCTATCAAATCCCACATTTTTGAATGAGCACATTAATGATTTTAGAGCCACATTGGCAGACTTGCAAACTCCTGGAGAGGAAATCCCCAAAACTATGCAAATGGTAATCTTCCTGGCAAGTTTACCAAAATACAATCCCTAAATGGAGGGCAATTAACACTTCAAAGGCAAAGGAGTCATTCTCACAGCAGGGGGAAGGATCTGCTGGGGAAACTGCCCAGGCAATTTACACTTCAAAGACAAGGCAGTCATTCTCACAGCAGGGGAAAAGATCTGCTGGGCATATAAAATGACCCCCCCACACACACTTTTGAGGAGATTTTCAAGTGTTAAAAAGCAGTCTTATATGCAGGAATATACAGTATCTTCATGTGAGTTGCTTCAAACTCAGAATGGTTACATCAAAATCAAACATTTGGCAGACTTTAACCATTATTTAACTCCTTTCCTCTAGACACCAGTTTCTGTCTAAGCTCCTCAGCTCTCGCAACTCTTTCTTCCTCTCCCTCTGTCTAGAAACAATGCCCCAGACTATTAATCACTCCCTTCTCATCAGGAGCCCCCCCCCACTTGCATACAACTGGGCTGGGTTTCACTCCTCCTGTGCTGCCCATTGCCTGGCAACAAATAGCCTTATCACACTACGCTGTTATAGCACTATTATTCCACTATACCTGCTGTGGCTGCCTCTTGTGGAATTCTGGGGTTTGTAGTTTAGTGAAGCCTAAGAGCTCTCTTGCTGAGAATGCTAAATGCCTCTCCCTAAACAGCAAACCCCAGGATTCCACAGGAGGCAGCCATAGCTATTAAAGTGGAATAATAGCACTATAACAGTGCAACGTGATAAAAGGCCAGCTATCAAGCTGCACTTACCCAAAAGAACCAGCTCAAACATCAGTTTTGTCAGAACTACCTGTGCTTGCAGGGTTGTTGTTTTTTAAATGTGATAATCAGAAAAGGTGGGAAACAGGAAACCCTTGTGAAGTGTGAATGGGTTAGGACTGACAATCATTTTGTGTAAAAAGAAGAAGCCCAAAACCCTTTAAAAAAGAAGAGGAGGAAAGGAGGGAGGGAGGAAAAGATGCCAGAATGGGAGGGCAAAGGGCAGAAAGAGAGGGAAAGGATGCTTCCCTTCTCCTCCACCACCAAGTGGCCCCAGAAAATTATTTCTGAGACAATATGATCAGAAAAAAAGTTTGCTATATCTATATTAAATGTAAGGAGGACTTTATAAACAAGATGCAAAAAACCATGGCATCCTTGGGCATTATCTGTTGCTGGAGCTTGTGGTTTCAAACTGGAGATCAAATATCACTTTTTCTGCTTTTTAAAAAATGTACAATAAAAATGAGTGTGTTGAGGATGAGGCAAGAATAGTCTTGTTGCTGAAATTTTGTAAATTTGCTTATCTTAGCCTTCCTGAATCTTCGTTTGCGAAGGAAGAAAAGCCAGAGAGAGAGAGAGATCTTAGCTGTAACATAATCCTATGACTGTTCAGATGCCATGGCCTGAAACTCATAAGGGTTTTGTAGCATGTGAGCTGCTGATTTTAAAATGTTAGTGCCTGGTGCTGTATCTCTTGAAGTATAGATGATACCAGTGTTTGTAGAGCAGTTAAGTTACAGCCTGCTAACTTCACTAGTGATATTTCTTAAATTTTGATAAATATGTCTTGGAACAAAGCACACTCCTCTTTTCCATATTATTTCTCCTTGGTCCACATAAGAGCTCTAAGTGGTGATGAAGCCTTTTACGTAAAATGTGCAAAGCATAGCCGCCAAGGTAGATCATACTTTAAAGCTGGCAGCTTAGAGTTGACAGCTATAGCCAAAGAGATTTTGACATGTTGCAAAGAATAGACCTGGGGTTTTGTTGAGGACACAAACAGTCTCTTTTCTGCTTCTGTTGTCCTTTGCAAAGATTAATCTGAGTTTAAATATAATTCAGAAATTGATGTCCTCTTGAAATGCCACTGTATTTAGGGGTGGAGGTTACAACTGGATACAACTGCTAATATTTTCTCATGAACAAAAGCCCCCATCACTATGCAGATGAGGATGTTTAGATATTTCCTATTTTTTCCAAACTTTTTAATAGTTTGGGGGGGGGGTGTTTCCTTAGGAGCATACTCGCTATTTTCCCCCAATAAAGCACAAATAGCCAGAATAATCTTTCCCCTTAAACACATTTTGGTCATCTTAACACATTTTGTTGGTTGAAACCTCAGCAATTAAGTTCCTGAAGGTCTTTATATTATGTTATTTAAAGTTATGGGGGAAGTTACTCCCTTGTGCACCAGTGAGGTATAACAGCTGTGATACTTTGGGTTCTGTAGCAAACCATGAGGTACTGTACAAATTTGGCGTAAATGGGAGGGTGGCTTGCCTTGTGTGTATAGAGTGGCATGCACACAATTAAATTAATGTACCCCTTGCTAATGAGCTTGGATTCAGAAATGCTTTTTTTATTTCTCAACTTGTCTTAACATTTTGTTTTCAGTGTGTTTTTCTTAAACACCTCTTAACATGGTATGGTAAACCATTGAAAGACTATGAACTCTGGGCATTATGCCATGAATGCTTGCTTACTCTGGAAACATATACAGATTATCCAGGTAGGAGCCTCATTACCATACTTTCTTTTAAAGTAATAATTTTACTTTATCTTGACACTCTGTGATCCATCCTTCCATAAGCACAGCTGTCTTGGGCCCTGATGAGGAAAACATGAATTGGTATGTGGGAGGTTTATGCACTGGTTTCCTATTAAAAAAATAAGTCCGGTTGTCTGAAAGGGGTTAATTTATAATAAGAAGCAGGGAGGAGGCTAGAAGCAGGAGGGAGGAATCCTTGAGATCTTTGGGAAGCAAGGTAGGGTGGGGGGGACACAGAGCACCCTTGAGATCTTTGGGAATTCCAGTATGGAAATCACAGGCAGCAATCCAACATTCCCTCAACATAGCATAAATAACTGTATGAAGAGATATGCTATCCTAGCACTACACAACTCACATGTGGAATAGCAACATTGTGAAACACATGTCAGTGAGTGGGTGCCATTGTGCAATGTGCAACCACACTGTGGAACCGCAATGCACAATGTTGGTGTTTTCCTAACTCCTCTTACACTACTATCAACAGAATAAGGCTGTTGCATCATGGTGGATAATTAATTCCACATGTGTAACATGATTTACACATATATATCACTAATGGGATGCCAGCCTTAAGAGGATGATGGATTGCATTGTCAGTGTTTTAAAATGTTGATAATGTTAACATTTGTTGTCTTGGTATTATTGTCCCAAATGTAATTTGCCACACATAGTGGTGAAATACCTACAGGAGTTGCAGCTGGGTCAGAGTTGGAGTATTTTATTGTTATTCCCTTTTTGTATGATCTATTCCCTGGAGATGTTCTCAAGCAAAAGTTTTAAACAGTCTATGAAGTGGGTAACGGTGTAGCAACAAATCAATACAGAATAGTTGCAAACTCTAAAGTCAATAATTCATTGCATCTCTTTTTATTGTGACTATAAAATCATTTTCTGTGTGCTGTCAGTTTTAGGAAAGATAATTATAAAGTAAAATCATGGTTTGGGGTGTTCTTACACAGCTGTTTAATATTTTATAACTAGAGTGTGTCTGCTAGACCAGTTCTCATTTAAGATGTCAATCCATTTATCCCTGTCTTTATATTCTCAAAGTAATTGAGGTGATCTGTGTGCTCACCTGAGATTTTATCTGGTAGCTAAAAAGTCAGTATTCAGGCCAGATTTTAAGTTGGTACTTTCCTATATATGCATAGTTCCTGACAGACTTTACTATCATTTTCTGCAATGCTGGGAAACAATTCTTTATGTATCAAGTTTCCCACAAATTCACAGTCATTTTCTTCTACCTCTTGAGGTTCTGAGATTGTTGAAAGTTTTTTTTAAAAAAATGACCCTTCAGTTCCTTCTGCTGGAATATCAGCAGATTTAGGAAACAAATTTACTATAATTTTTGTGACTTTTGAAGCACTTAATACCTGCTACTGGATGCATCCAGTATTAACTAGGCTTTGAATCCTTTGTGCTTTCAGTAATCCAAACTTTAGAGATAACACTGGTTGCCGACCGATTTGGGGAAATAATGAGACCAGACACAAAAAGAGACCAGACACAAATGAAGGGATACAATAATTGGGCTTTATTTAACCCTGCCTATTTATTAACCCTCTAAAGATCTTCAGTGGGGGAAGTGCAATGCATGGCACCTTCCTAGTGGCGCAGGGGCCTTTCCTATCCCAGCGCTGCCACCACTTTTGCAACGCTGCACCACTTTCTTCACTCACTTCCCCTTTTCTCCTCCAGAAGCCCCTCCTCCTTCCACCTCCTCACAGAGGATTGGCTCGTGGAGTCCACAGTCCTCATTGCTCCCCTAGCTGTCTGTCACACACAACCTAGTTTGCAACCTAGTGTAGGAGCAGCTGGGGCAGTAGGTCTATCCCAGACCTTAGCCTGGCCTCCCATTCCCCCCCAGCCAGCCAGCAAAGACAGCTCCCTCCCTGGCTTGGCTGCGCCAGCTGGGAGGTAAGCCAGGGAATGGAACCAAGTGCTGAAGGTACCACATTGTATGCATCCAAATGCCATGTAGTGGTCTTGTTCTGTTGATCACACAAACAAAAAGCACATAAAGGAAGATTGATATGTTCCTGATCATACCCATGGGAGTGTAAGGACTGAAGTGAGATAAACACTGGGAGGGAAGTGGTTTAAGCTGCAGTCTAAGCAGGTTAAAAGTGAGATGTGAGGCTTTTGGTATCTTCTGAATGCACCAGGTGAGTACTGCGTCCATTGCTGCAAGCTTTTCCTCCAGATCTACTGAGTGACTTGCAGAGGATCTGTTGAAGTTATATATTCTGTGCATATGGGTTGCTTAAAAGGACAGCTTCATTTGCTGTCTTCAACTTAGTGGGATTCTCCCACAAACTGAGAGGTATTTTCTTTAGCCCACAGCTTCCAGCAATTCTAATTCTCAGCTGTGGCCCAACAGTTATCAGGTGCCTTTTCCTCTCACCTTTGATTATAATCAAGAGGTGAATTTTGCTTCTTGGGTGGTATAAGAGTCAGTACTGAACTTAGTCTAAATGCTTAGTATTTTGCAAGATGTTGCAAAAGGTGTTCTTTGATACTCAGGTGCACAAGAGATTTCTAATACAGGTGTGTTAATCATGTGGCCATCCAGATGTGTTGGAACTGCAGTTCCCATCATCTTTGACTGTTGGTTATGCTGGCTAGGGCTGGTGGGAGGTTGTAGTGCAACAAGTTTGGGATTCCCTCCTCTGGTCTCAGGCCTAGATTTTTACTTTGAGCACTTTTCTTTGTGGATATTTTCACCTTCTCTTTCATTCTTTTTAAAAAGTGTTGCTGGTAACATTGCTAGTTCCTGAATAGTCAGTCTATCAAACCTCTGGTGTCAAAGACAACCTTAGGCATGCGAACAGGGAGAAATGGATTCTGGGCTAAGACTGGTGCCCTGGTTGACTCTTAGCTAAAAGGTACGGTAATGTAGCCAGTCAAGGAACTATTAATTCTTGATCTTCACAATTCTTGAATTTCACTGAGAATATGCCTCAGTGAAAATCTCAGTGAAAACCTCAAGTTGTTGTTGTTGTTGTTGATGATGATGCATGCCTTCAGGTTGTTTACATCTTATGGTTACACTAAGGCAAACCTATCATGGGTTTTTCTCTACAAGATTTGCCTTTGTCTTCCTCTGAGGCTGAGAGTGTAGGAATTGCCCAAGCTAAAGCAATTGTTTTCCATGGCAGAGTGGAGATTTGAACCCTGGGTGCCAGTTACACGACAGAAATTGTCACGGTGCTTACCATGATTTTGTGATCACGAATCCATCCCTCGCTGTTTATACGATGCTTATCAGACAATGACTGCTGTCATGCAGGCTATTGATGCAAACCTTCAATGAGCAGCTACAAGAGTTCCTCCTCTTGCTGGAAAACCCAAGACTCTACCCAGTTCTCTTTGCCAGAGTAGGGAGACAGGCTGCCTCCTGCTGGGCTAATTAAAGCTTTGAAATTTGCAGCAGCTGCAGCCAGCTGTTTACAAGAAAAAAAACACGTGGACAAAAGGTCTGGGACATTTTCAAATTAACGGAGGAAGCATGAATGTAAAGAAGTCACTGTAGCTGTCCTGGCTGAGCCATGACTATTGAGGAGTATGGAGAGCTCTTGCAGAGAGATTTCTCAACCTGTTTCTCAGCAGGCAGTTTCTGCCATCAGATTTTAGGCTTGTCTACACTGACCAGATAAGATGACCTCACCATGTTTTTCACTGCAAGATGTCCAGACAGTGAGGTGCCAGTTACACGACAAAAATTGTCGCGGTGCTTACTGTGACTCTGTGATCACGAATCCGTCCCTCGCTGTTTATACGATTTATGTCACTGATCTGGTATCCCAGGTGGTCCCGTGACTGATATTTACATGTCCAAAGTTCCATGGGTTTTTTTTTTTAGGTTTTAGGGTTTTTGTGGGTTTTTTGGCTGTCAATCAAGGATGCGATTACTCGTGTTTTCACAACCTCGGTGATGCACTTCCTTTAAAGTTCCATGCCACGAGCAATGCTATTGGCTGGCTGTGGGGGGGGAGACAGGGGGGCAGAGGTTTGGTATTCCCCTCGCTTCTTTAAAATGTTAACCCTTGAAGCAGAGGCAGAAGGCACTTTTCAAAGACCTCAGATGGAGGAACAATTAAACCATCTCCTTTCCTTTTGAAATCAAGCCCAGTAGAGGCTTGGAATTTCTTTCACTTTAAGCAGAGGCAGCATGGGAGGCTTGGTATTTATTCCCTTTGCCTCTTTAAAATGTTAACCCATACTTCAGAGATTCAGCAGAGATTTCAAGCCAGCTACAGACAGGCATTTTGAAAGACACAGGCACAGAGGGGGAATTAAAGAGTGTTCATTTGCTCAGAGGCTGGAATACCAGGGAGGTGATCAAGGCAGGGGATGAATGGGCGACCCTCTGCCCACCGCAATCTCTCTGTAACATGCAGTTGAGGAAGAGGTTAAAGCTGAAGGGTTTGCAGTGCAGAAATCCATTTAAAAAGGTGATTGAGTACATGTGCGCACGCACACACACATCAACCTTCGTGCAGCTGAAAGGAATGCCTTTGTTTTCAGCTGGTGAGGCTGGATCTGTTGAATGGGTGACTGACCCCTCCTTTTCTGGTCACTGATCTCTAAGCCCGCCCCCAGTCACCATTTCCGGTCATCCCTAGTACCGAGACATTTTGTCCCAGGCTGTTTACATTTCCGATTTTCCGACTCCTCCAGTGACTTTTTTAAAAACTGGCACAAACCGTGGGACTGGAAGTCCCACAGGTTGAGGGATAAAAGGTGGCCCCCCTTCCGAAAATCACGTACCCGACCCGATGTACGTGTAAACTGCCAGGGATCGACACGAATTCTTCCCAGGACATTTTCATTGTGTAAATGGCACCCTGGTCTCCAAAGATGTAGCCCAGTGCTCAAACCACTATACCTGCTGGCTCTACTACCATACCACACTGGCACCTCCAGTAGCACCTCCTTATACCTTTGGGATCTGCTGTGGAGGCAGAAATTGCTTCCTCCTGCTCCAAAGACAGTAAGCAATTCAGGAATAAGCTCAACCAATGCAGAATCTTTCAGAACCTTAAATTGTGAAAACTGTTTATGCATTGCCAAGGAATGTCCATACTCCAAAGTTTATGAATGTTTTTCTTTTCTCTTTCCTGGATGTCCTGGCTATTTAAGTACAAATCCTTGTAAAATTCGTGACTGTTTGAACATTTCCATTATATGTTTTTTCAGCGTATTTGTGTTTAGACTCTGTTGTGATCAACAGTGATGGAAGCATTCTTTTTGTCCCACCTAAAGCTGTGGAAGGTAAACACATGCTGCTATTTTATTTTATTGATTATATATCCATTATCCATTGTATTAATCCATATTAATTTTGGTTAAAATTAAAGCAGCTTCTTCTTATCCCTTTAGACTCATATGATATGTTTTATTTCGCTCCTGAGATATCAGAAGAGGATTTTGTTACTGAAAAGGTATTGTTATATGATACAAGCATGGCCTTGTATCATAATTAAATCTTTAAAAAGTACAATCAGATATGTTGATTTGAATAGATACTTGTGATTACAAGATAGTTCAAATAACAACTATATTTATTTAGCCTGTTTTCATAGCATGTTGGAACACAATCACATTCTTTAAAAACACTAAATACCAATGTTTTACTTGTCCTTGATAGTTTTTTTCCCCAAATGAAGGTCTCTTACTGTTAACAATTGAAAGGTGAGCTGTGCCATCATTCCTTCCTTAGTGGCCTTTTTTTCTGGTAACAAGAGTTAAAGATTGAAGACATCGCCTTGTAAATCTCTGAATGAGGCAGGCTGATTGCTTAATAAAAGCTTTATCTGGAAACACCCAATATCTCAGTTATTATATAGCTGAATGCTAGTAAAAATCAATCTGTTTACTTTTGCTTTTATTAAAAAGCAAAAGAGCCATAACACAAAGTCCTGTATTATCCAGATCAGGGCCATAGTATGCATAGAGGACGGATTTTAATTTTACCTTTTTGTGGTCCCAACCCAGATTAGGGGCTTGGAAAATCAGGTAATAATTGTGTAAAATATGTCACATCTATTTTGACCATCAGCTTCGACCGAACAGAACAACTTTGCCACTGACATCAGGCTTCATTTATTAGAATTTCAGTTCAGCCTAAAATTGAAAGTATCCAGTGGAATGTCCTTCTGCATGGTTCCTTTGAGATTTACGGTAGTTGGAATCATACTTGTAAAGATTTAAAATGAGCAACATTCTTTTAGTTGGAACCACAACTATATAGAATAATAAAATAATTGCCAGTATTGAAGCTAAAAGCATAAATCTGCAGAAACAAGAGGAGTATAACTGTTAGTCACTTTGTGTCCAAAAAGAAACTTAGATAAATGCTTGCAAACTTTGTACTTATCCAATCTACACTTCCCTTTGATTGATCAGTGGATGGATGCAGCTTGAAGGGCATAGCTCTGAAGTGAGAATGAAAATATAACAAATACCAGAGATCCAGAGGTTAATACTACATTCTCTTGTATATGACCCATGCCCATATATCAGTTCAGTTTAATTATGCAATATGATGAGTCTATAGTTATTATTCAGCTTTCCAGTTTCCTCCTAGGTCTTTTCTGATTCTTCACCTACAGGGCTAGGCTATCCAGTCTCTTGGGGTTACAATAGCATGAAATGCACTCTTTTGCATCTTTAAAATATTTCAGATTATTTTCTTCCTTCGCTGTTCTGGAGTGGGGTGGGGGAATCATGTGGTAGAACAATATAATGTTGTCCTTATTTTCAGAGCAATTATGGTTTGAGATTACAAGAGTATGAAGAAAATAGGGCTTCATGATATGGACCTTATGTAGGTCCATAACATGTACTATGGTAATACTGTCTTATTTACATGTTGGTCAATGGCTGGCATCACTTTTGGGGGCCTTTCCATGCAATCTGTTCTTATATGTGGTAAATATGCATTTACAGTAGGACTCCCATATCCACTGATTCAATTATCCACAGGACACAAAACAGCACACCTACCATAGAGTCTTCCTAGAAAATGTGTCTTCTCTAGCCATTTTCTAGGTCCTCCAAGGCAGCTCTATGGTATTTTAAACTGGAAGTCCCATTATTTTCAATGGTGTTCACTATTATCCACGGTTTTTGGTATCCACGCCCCCCCCAAAACCAACCCCCAGCAGATAAGGGGGTCCTACTGTATTCCACATGGGTTTCTCATCTCAAAAGTACTGCTTTGGGTGCAGGGCATGTTGCATTTTCTAGTCATTCAAAGTATATTCTGGTGCTAGGGGGGATGAGATTTTACATAGAAGTGTTAGCTGCTGCTATTCATGGCTAGTCCAAGACATTCTTACTGCCTGAGTCAATGAAGGTAGTGCCGCCTCCTGTTCCATGAGAAAAGGCACATTGGCAGCACAGACATGTGCCATCTGGGTGGCTGCTCCTAGGCTATGGGATTTCCCCCCATGGGAGAGTAGCTTGGCCTTCTCTCTGCTTTTTTCCTCCACACCTGGCAGGCAAAGCTCTTTTTGTTTACCCAGATCTTTGACTATTAACTGTTAACTGTCCATTGCAGGAGGTTTTTTAATTAAGCTGTGCTGTATTACTATTGTTATTATTCTGCCTTTTAAACTTTTAAATTAATGTGTTTAATATGGTGGTAAATTAAATTGTTTTTAAACTTTTATATTATCCATTGTTTTAAATCATATTGTGAGTGACTTTGGGTCCTGTATTGGGGGAAAGGCATGATATAATCTAATATAATATCTGTGAATCTTGCTTTATCTCTAATGCTGAGATAGCATCTTCCACTGCACCTGAAGGTACTAGACTATCATGTCAGAATGCACAGAGAAGCTATTGAAATCCACAAACACCTGGACAACTTCAACAGGAAAGAAGAAACCCTAAAAGTAAACAAAATCTGGCTGCCAGTCCTAAAGAACACTAAAATCAGAACTCAACACTTGCAAATGAACTCTATCCAGGACATGGGGATTTCCAGCAGATAATGGACCCATTAACCAACCATTAGCCAAACAGACACTAATTCTCCTTGCATATCTTCTCCCAGGAACTACCCATTCAAATACATAAATTTACATAACCTCTCCAACAGAGGCTCACAGTATATGAACCACACACACACTCCTACCCAACTATTCTCTGAAGATGCCAGCCACAGATGCAGGTGAAACATCAGAAATAAACTCTTCCAGAACACGGCCTCACAGCCCAGAAAAAACCCAAGAAAAATCTATGGATGCTGGCCATGAAAGCCTTCGTACTAGGCTAGCTTATGTATGTGTCATGTATGAAAATTGTCATGGTGTGGCATCATAGCACCTTAGTTTTATGTATAAGCAGAGCTTGGAATGTAACTTTCAAGAAGTAATTTGTTCCCACCACTAATTATAACATTTTAAAATCAGTTGGTGTTACCCATTACATGGTTTTAAAAGTTGGTGATATTTTGTTGACTTGCTCACTATCTTTCTGTTACGTTATCTTTCTTTTACTTTTTACTACATAAAAAGAACACCTTAGAGACCAGTATAAAACTTGACAAATGTCTTTTAAAAAAAAATCTAAAAATGCCCTTTATAAACTAGCTTTCTTTAAAAATTATAAAATATTAGTCATTACACTCATAAATTAAGTGTGACTTGCTATGTTACTTTTGAAATGTGACTTCATTGTGCCTTTCATTACTAAAAAAGACAAATCATTATAGGTAATTATGGTGTTTGTAACTTGTTACTTCCAAGGTCTGCATTTAAATAATGCTGGGAAATGGAACTTCACCATACCCACCACTCGCTCTTATGCATCAGTGCCATTCCATAAACCTTTTCTTTTTCTTTTCATATCATTAAAGCTCCAGTTCTTTGTAAGTTCTATCCTGTTCTACAACTTCTTCTCAATAGTCCACATTTGTTGTTGTGTGCCTTCAAGTCATTTCCGCCATATGGCGACCCTAAGGCAAACCTATCATGAGGTTTTCTTGGCAAGATTTGTTCAGAGAGGGTTTGCTTTTGTCTTTCTTTCTGGCTGACTTGCCCAGGGTCATCCTGTGGGTTTCCATGGCTGAGCAGGGATTTGAACCCTGGTCTCTAGATTCATAGTCCAACAGTCAAAGCACTACAGCATACTGACCCTTTAGTTCACATTTACCTGGATTTAAAATGCTCGCAACACATTACCTGTAGCAGTGCTTACCTTCAAAGTTGGCTGTGGCATTATAGTCACTGAGAACTCAGTTCACAGAGCATCTCAGCAGTGGCTAATTAGTGGTTAGGGCATGATTTCAGGAATCATGAGAAAAAACTCAGTTACATTGCACTGTGTCCTGATCCCAAGGTATGCCTAGAGTAGGCTTGGATACCTGTGCTAATGCTAGCAAGGGTGTCAGTGCATCCATTTGTAGATTATTATGACCGGAAACAGACTGGTTTAAGTATATGTATTTTAAACCAAGGTGCATTCTAAGTGGGAGTTGTCTGGTGACTTACTTGCCTTTTCACTGTGCCATTTCCAACAGGTCTGTATTTACTGTATTGCTGCAATTTTGTGGAGAGCAGCAAAATGTAATTTTCCACCTGATCGCAAACTGGTGTTGCCAAGGAAACTAAAGAATTTTCTTCTGGATATGGCAAGAAGAAAGTCAGAAGACAGGCCTTCTCTGGCAGATGCAATTAAGGTGAATTGAATTAAGCTGTTAGACATTTTTAAATGAGTTTTATTCTGTTTTGTAGTGAAGATGAGTTTCAAATATTTTAGTTAACAATCCTAAATTAAGTGTTAACTGTGGTCTGTTTTCTTGCCTTAATGGACCCCTTGAGAATATGTTTGTGTCTGTAAATAATACTGAAATTTAACAGTTTCAGATTAATTGCAACAAAATAAACTTCCTAAATTAAGAGAATTACAACTTTGCGGTGTGTGTGTGTGTCAGGATTGTTGAAAGTACCACTTTCCTACCTAACATGATTGTAATTTTTCACTTTCTAGATATGTGACAGCTATCTACTTGAAGAAAGTATAAACAGCAAGAAGGTTCTAGCATTTTTAACCAAACATGCCTTTCAGGTATTAGTGTTTGTTTTGTGTATTTGTTTGTTTATATTTTTATTTCCATGAACTTTGTTCAAACTATAATCAGTCCACCACATTTATGGCTTTAACTTTTGTGGATTCCTGCCCAATGCCATTTTTAATAGAGACTGCAAGCCTCACGAGACTGACACCCCGTTTACACGGCAAAATAAATCCTCAAAGAATTCAACAAGACGCCTGATAGTTCCCATGTATTTCGAAGCCACAGCGCCCTTTTCAGAAGGAGGGGGAGCAAAAAAACCATAAGTCGCGCAGTATCAGCTTTTGCTAATTTTCCGGACTTTTTTTGATAAAGTTCGTGAAAATGTGCACAATTGATAGTGTGAACTTACATTTTGCAAATGTCTGTGTGAATTTACAGTGACCTTCCTGAAGCAGCCTGAGCAGAGCTGAATCCTGATTGGTTGGACTGACCATTGTGCCTCCTCCGAATAGACGGAGGGGTTGGAGAGGGAAATCCACCGAGCCTGCCATTTGCCCCTTCTTCAGCTTGCAGCCCACTTCGGGAAATCTGCTCTGAGCCCTTCCTGTCTGCTTCAAAGGAAGGCTTTGGAGGCAATAGCCCAGGGAAGATGGTCGGGAATGGGGCCAGCCCCCTCTTGGGTGTTGTGTGTGTGTGTAAGCATGCTGCAACTGGCTGATCGCGCAATCATTCCTTTGTGTGTGAGAGAGTCTGCTCAGCTGAATCTCAGCTGCTTTGATTGTTCTTTTGTGGGCTGCTTTCCTTCCTCCTTTGTCATTATTTACGGGTCTATTTCCCCCTCACACGAGAGGGGAAGAGACAGGCTTCGATCATAGAGAGGAGTGTGCTCAGCTGCATTCCAGAGAAAATGAATCTCAGCAGCTTCAATCGTTCTTTTATGTGTGTTTGTGCTTTCCTTCCCTCCTTTGTCATTATTTATGGTCTATTTTCCCCTTGCCCTGACCCCCTCCTTGCTTCCTCCCTGCTTCCTGCCTGGCTTTAATGATCTGGAGGCCATGCCCCCCGCACCTTTGTCTGTGTAAACTATGAAAGCCGAAACTCAGCGCATCTTCCAAATTAGCAATAATTCATGTGAACTAGCCACTGCTGATGCGAAAGGACGGTAATCCAGAATTTCACACACTTTATCCTGCCGTGTAACTGGCCCCTGAGAGAGACTGAATGTGTGGCAAGGCTTGTAAGTCCCTGTTAAAAATGGCATTGGGCAACAGCAGAGGTGGCAGCAAGCCAAGGAGGCCACCCACTTCTGCCTTGCAAAGGAACCTCAGCTCCTCGAAGGCATCTGTGGTGAGTGGGATCCATGAACTATACTTTTTTGTGTGTTAAATATGGTTTGTGGGGGGCTAGAGATATTTGCAGTTTTTCCACATTCGTGGGGGTCCTGCCCCTGTAACTGCAGAGACATGTGGAAGGCCAGCATTGTTACTGAACTCCACAAACTTTTATGCTCTTTTGTTTTCCTTCAGATCAGTAAACAGTTTTCCAACATTGCATAAATTCTTGATTATATGGAGTAACAGATCTTGGAGTGCATTTAAGTCACCATTTACAGAATTATTTGGTAGTGAAAAATAGTTAATATGTATACTACTAGTTAGTTAGTTAATACATATACTACTACAGTATTTGGCCATGATTCTGATATTTGTAGCTTACATATTGTTACATAGGAGCTCCAGACATGCAGATGCTTTTGACTCATGTATTTGACTCAAGTTCTGTTACATTGTCATTACCATGACATCTTGTTGCAAGAATCCATTTTGTCCTGGAAGGCACAGCCTAGAAAAGCTTGCAGAAATCTTGAAATAATACCCCAACGGTTAAAAAAGATTATTACTTTCAGGGAAGTGAGACACATTGGAGTGTTTTCATGTTATGTTAAATTGCATTAGGCTGTGTGTATGCATACAAAAATTGCTGGTCTTGATACTGGCATAGTTAGTTATTCACATGTAACATTTAAGATGTGTGTAATGTACAAAGATTTATGATCTCTACACACATTTAGTCCTGACTAGAGTAGACCCACTGAATTCATTATATTTATCTATGTGTTGACTTACCATTCAATAGTTTATTTAATGGGTCTAGTCTGGTTAAGACTAATCAATAGGATGATTCGTACCCATTGTTATTCATATGTAATAGAAGTACTGTCTGTGTTCAGACAGAGATTTCTGAATTTAAAGATATAAATATAGGTGCTCAAGCAGCTTAATAAATCAGGAAAAGCCAGAACCCAATTTGTGGATCTCTTATATTTAAAAAAAATAATAATGTAAGGAATTATTCAAAAAAGTACAGCTGCTATCCTACACAGAAATAAATCTTAGAACATTCAGTATGGCTTGCATAGGATTATCCTCTCTGAAGTAGTTTATTTTTTCTCCCCAAACCTTATAAATGTAAGTTGTTCAGTTGTGGGTGTGTAAACAGTTTTTTATGTTATCTGTCCACCAGAACAGCTATTACAAAATTTTGAAAATGGAGTAAAAAGTGCTAATAAGCATTTTAAAAACTGCTGAGCATAATTTATTTAATAAGAAGCATGAAAGGAGTCAAGAAAGCAAGAACAGCTCAAATAATTTTTCAGTTGAATTCAAACATTAATTTTGTTTAATTCAAACGGGAGTTCATGGAGACCATGACAAACATGGGCCTATCCCAATTGGTCGATGGGCACACACATTGTGCAGGTCATACACTCGATGCGGTCTTCAGTACAGAACAGGAATATCTGTGAGCGGACGTTGTAAGTACCTCCGCATTGTCATGGTCGGATCATTTCCTGGTCAAGACAGAACTTAGAGTCTGTATCCGCCCCACCGGGGGGGTGTGGACCCATTAGATTGGTCCGCCCTCAAAGGCTAATGGAGCCAATTGGATTCTAGAAAGCATTAGAGGATTTAATGGTTGGGAATACCAGTGACCCTGTTGATGCCCTGGTCAATATTTGGAACACCCATCTTGCCAGGGCTATTGACATGATCGCTCCCAAGCATCCTTGCCAATCCGCTTCAAACCATAAGCCATGGTACACACCAGAGCTTAAGAGAATGAAATGGTTTGGACATGACTAGAGCGCATGTGGTGGAAAACTCAACTCTTATCTGACAGAACTTGCCATAGGAACTTTCTTTGGTCCTATTGGGAGCCAATACGTGCAGCGTAGAGATCTTTCTCCTCTGCACGTATTGCGTCTGCAGAGTCCCATCCAGCAGAACTGTTTCGGGTGGTGAGGGAGCTGACACAGGTACCCCCTGTGCCAAATCCCTTACTTAACCCAACAACAGCCTGCTGTGATGCGTTTAACAACTTTTTCACAGATAAAATCTCTCAGATAAGAGCTGACTTAGACGCCAATGTTTTAACAGAAACCATAGGAGAGGCGTCCAGCAACTCCGTCGATGAAGTTATTCTGGATCAGCTCCAATCTGTGAGTACTGAGGATGTGGACAAGCTGCTTGGTAGGATGAGGAAAAAACTTGCCCTCTCGAACCTTGCCCATCATGGCTGGCCATCTGGTAGTGGAGCATTGAGGAGATTCCTTGTGGATATCATCAATGCATCCTTCAGGGAACGACATGTTCCATCTTGTCTGAAGGAAGCGGCTGTTAGGCCACTTCTGAAAAAAACTTCCCTGGACCCCCTGGATATGAGTAACTACAATTGCCCCTCCACATTCGCGAACTCAGCATTCGCGGTTTTAATTATTCGCGGTTTTGGGACGGCCCCCCCGGGGCCCCCCAAAACCACGAAAAGGGGCCTCTGGAGGCCCCTTGAAAGCCCTGGGAAGGAGCGGGGAGGGCCGGGGAGGCGTTCATGGGGCCTTTGGAGACCCTCCAGAGGCCCCGTGAAGGCCTGGGGCGGGTGGGGGGAGGCCGCGGAGGCCTTCACGGAGCCTTCGAAGGCTCCGTGAAGGCCCCGGGGAGGGAGGGGGGAGGCCTTCACGGAGCCTTGGAAGGCTCCGTGAAGGCCTGGGGAGGCCGCGGAGACCTTCACGGAGCCTTGAAAGGCTCCGTGAAGGCCCCAGGGAGGAAGGGGGGAGGGTGGGGGGAGGCCTTCACGGAGCCTTGGAAGGCTCCATGAAGGCCTGGGGAGGGTGGGGGGAGGCCGCGGAGGCCTTCACGGAGCCTTGAAAGGCTCCTTGAAGGCCCCAGGGAGGGAGGGTGGAGGGTGGGGGAGGCCTTCACGGAGCCTTGGAAAACTCCGTGAAAGCCTGGGGAGGGTGGGGGGAAGCCGCTGAGGCCTTCATGGAGCCTTGGAAGGCTCCGTGAAGGCCCCGGGGAGGGAGGGGGGAGGGTTGCAGAGGCCTTCACGGAGCCTTGGAAGGCTCCGTGAAGGCCTGGGGAGGGTGGGGGGAGGGCAATCAATATTCGTGGTTTTTTGACATTCGCGGGGGTCCGTGGAACCTAACCCCCGCGAATGTCAAGGGACAACTGTACAGGCCTGTATCTTTATTGCCATTTCTGAGCAAGGTGATCGAGAGGGCAGTTGCTCTTCAACTCCAAGCTGTCTTGGATGAAACCGATTATCTAGACCCATTTCAGACCAGCTTCAGGACAGGCTTTGGGGTAGAGACTGCCATGGTTGCCTTGACCGACGATCTGCGTCTGAGCATCAACAGGGGTAATGTGGCCCTGTTGGTGCTCTTAGACCTCTCAGCAGCTTTTGACATGATAGATCATGGCATCCTCTTGGACCGCCTGAAGGGGTTAGGTATCGGGGGCACTGCATTGCAGTGGTTCCAGTCCTTCCTCCCGGGCATGTCCCAGAGGGTGCTGCTCGGGGACAGTTGTTTGAACAAAATAGAGCTCACCTGGGGAGTTCCATAGGGAGCTATCCTGTCCCTGATGTTATTTAACATCTATATGAAGCCGCTGGGTGAGATTATTCGGAGTTATGGAGCTGGGTGTTATCAGTATGCTGATGACACTCAGATTTATTTCTCTGTATCTCATTCGTCGGCCTCGAATTCCAATGACATCTCTTCTCTCAATGAATGTCTTTGGGCTGTAATGGGCTGGATGAGGAGAAACAGATTGAAACTGAATCTGGACAAGATGAAGGTGTCCACGGTAGCGGCCCCGAAACCAAGAATTCGGTTACAACCTCCAGTCCTGGATGGGGTCACACTGTCCTCCAGTGACTGTGTTCGCAGTCTGGGGGTGCTCCTTGACTCGTTGCTCCTGATGATAAATCAGGTAAATATGACAGTCAGGAGTGCCTGTTATCAGCTTCGGCTGATACGCCAGCTGCGCCCTTTTCTGGAAGCAAGGGACATCGAGACCATTGTTCACGCACTGGTAACCTCACACCTAGATTTCTGTAATGCGCTCTACATGGGGCTACCCTTGTGCTTGGTTCAGAAACTACAGTTAGAACAAAATATGGCGGCCAGGTTGTTTCAGGAACATCTAGGAGGGAATACATCACTCCGGTTTTGAGGTCCCTCCACTGGCTGCCTATTGGTTTCCGGGCCCAATATAAGGTGTTGGTTATCACCTTTAAAGCCCTAAATGGCTTCGGTCCAAGCTATCTCAGGGACCGGCTCCTCCCTATAATCCTCCCCGTGCACTCCGGTCCTCTGGGAGAAATTTGATGCAGCCTCAACAGTTGAGGCTTTCAGCTACCTCCCAGAGGGCTTTTTCTGTTGTCACCCCCAGACTTTGGAATGGCCTGCTGGATGAGATCCGTCAGTTGACATCTTTGGACAGCTTCAAAAAGGCTGTCAAGACGGATCTCTTCATGCAGGCCTTTCCAGAATAGATTATCCTAGCCTCAGGAAACCCCCCCCCCCTCCTTCAGGAGAGTCCCCACAGCCTCCTTTGTTAATGGAACTGAATATCGCTGGGGATCTACTGCTATTGTTAAATGTATGTATGTGTTTTCTTAAGTGTTTTAATTGTTGTTTTAATTTGTAATTTGATTTAATAACTTTTTAAGGGGGGGGGAGTATACTGTTTTACTTTGTATGGTGTTTTAAAGTTGTTAACCACCCTGATTGGGTTACCAAAGGGTGGTATATAAATAATAATAATAATAATAATAATTAACATAAAGTGCAGGATGGTGTGCAGTAATTCAGATATCCACTTAGGTCAGTTGACTGCTATATAGCCCTACAGTTCAAGACGTCATCCTGCCACTCTCTGGATTCAAAGCTATTGCTGCTTGACGGCTGTGTTGAGCATGTTAGTTGTAACTCAGTCTTCCACTGGATTCTTTTGTTGGTGCTTTTTATTTACACATTCTTTCTGTGCTCACCTCAGTCTCTTTCCTCTCTCAGATACTCCACTCTTTCTCAGATTGTCCTCAAATGTAGAAAGTATTCTCTTCAGAATGTCCCGTGGTGGCTCCTTGGGGATAAAAAGGCTTATGCTCCATGCAAGCTATAAAAACTTAAATAAGTGAACATGTGTTCATTAGTTCACATACATGTGTTCCTTCTGTCCAGGTACAGCTGTTAACTTAATTGGTACTCTTGATCTAAGAGGATTCATAGAATCATACAATCATAGAGTTGGAAGAGACCTCAAGGGCCATCCAGTCCAACCCCCTGCCATGCAGGAATACACAATCAAAGCACTCCCGACAGATGGCCATCCAGCCTCTGTTTAAAAACCTCCAAAGAAGGAGACTCCACCACACTATGAGGCAGTGTATTCCACTTCTGAACAGCTCTTACTGTCAGGAAGTTCTTCCTGATGTTTAGGTGGAATCTCTTTTCCTGTAGTTTGAACCCATTGCTCCGTGTTCTAGTCTCTGGGGCAGCAGAAAACAAGCCTGCTCCATCCTCAGTATAACATCCCTTCAAATATTTAAACATGGCTACCATGTCCCTTCTCAACCTTCTCTTCTCCAGACTAAACATGCCCAGCTCTCTAAGCCACTTCTCATAGAGCATGGCTTCCAGACCACCCACCATCCTGGTCACCCTCCTCTGGACATGTTCCAGCTTCTCAATATCCTTCCTGAATTGTGTTGCCCAGAACTGGACACATTATTCCAGGTGAGGTCTAACCAAAGCAGAATAGAGTGGCACTATTATTTCCCTTGATCTAGACACTACATTCCTATTAATGCAGCCTAGAATCACGTTGGTTTTTTTAGCTGCTGCATCACACTGCTGACTCATGTTCAGCTTTTGGTCCACTAAGACTCCTAGATCCCTTTTGCATGTACTGCCCTCAAACCATGTGTCACCCATCCTATATCTGTGAATATCATTTTTACTGCCCAAGTGTAGTATCCTACATTTCTCCCTGTTGAAATTCATTTTGTTAGTTTTGGCCCAGCTTTCTAATCTGTTAAGGTCATTTTGGATTCTGATCCTGTCCTCTGGGGTATTAACTCCTCCTCCTAATGTGGTGTCATCTGCAAACTTGCTAACCATGCCTACTATTCCCTCATCCAAGTCATTGATAAAGATGTTGAATAGCACTGGGCCCAGGACAGAACCCTGTGGCACCCCACTGGTCCTCTCCAAGATGAAGAAGAGCCATTAGTGACTACCCTTTGCATTCGGTCAGTCACCCAATTACAAATCCACCTAACAGTTGCATTGTCTAGCCCACAGATTACTAACTTTTTTGCAAGAATATCATGGGGGACCTTGTCAAAAGCCTTACTGAAATCAAGATACACTCCATCCACTGCATTTCCTTCATCTTCCCTTCATCTAGATTGTAACTCTATCAGAAAAAAAGATGAGATTATTCTGGCATGACTTGTTTTTGAAAAATCCATGTTGACTTTTTGTGATCATGGCATTCCTTTCTAAGTAGTTACAGACTATCTGTTTAATGATCTGCTCTAGAATCTTTCCTAGTAATAATGTCAGGCTGACTGGGCAGTAATTATTCAGATCTTCTTTTTTCACTTTTTAAAGATGGGGACAACATTTGCCCTCCTCCAGTCTGCTGGGACCTCTCCTGTTCTCCAGGATTTCCAAAGATTATTGACAGTGGTTCTGAGATTACTTCTGCCAGTTCTTTTAATACCCTTGGATGAAGTTCATCTGGCCCTGGAGACTTGAACTCATTTATACTGGCCAGGTATTCCTGAACTACCTGTTTACCAATTCTGTGCAGTATTTCCCCATCTGCATCATTTGCGCCATCTTCCCCAGGTTGAGCACTGTTTCCCCTTTGAGAGAAGACTGAAGCAAAAAAGGTGTTAAGTAGTTCTGCCTTTTCTCTGTCCCCTGTTAGCCTTTCGCCATCTCCATGCAGCTAACATTTTCTTGTTCTTCCTTTTGCTATGGACATAACTGAAAAAGCCTTTTTTATTGTTTTTTAACCTCTCTAGGAAGCCTGAGCTCCATCTGTGCTTTAGCTATTCTGACTTACCCCCTATATGAGCTGGCTATTTGTTTGAATTCTTCTTTGGTGAATTCCCCCTTTTTCCATTTCTTGTACATGCCCTTTTTAAGTTTTAGCTCAGTTGAGAGTTCTTTTGACATCCATCCTGGTTTCTTTAGACACCTCCCCTTTTTCCTCCTCATTGGAACTGTTTGAAGTTGTGCCTTCAATATCTCACTTTTTAGAAACCCCCATCCTCCATGAACTCCTTTATCTTTTAGTATTTCTGACCATGGGATCATCCCCAGTAATTCCCTACGTTTTCTGAAATCAGCTTTCTTAAAGTCTAGAATGCATGTCTGACTATGCTTGGTTTCCCCTTTCCTCTGTATAACAAACTACAGGAGAACAAACTCCTAGGGATCCCACCACTTCCACACCATTAACCAGGTCATCCCCATTGGTTCTACCTTGGTATAAAACAGGTATACACGTTGGTATCTGACATATATTTGAATATGTGTATACGGTATGAACACATGTACAATGTGACATGTCAACAGCCTTCATTTCAAATTTACCAGTACAGATGGTAGATGGAGATAGATTTTAAAACATCAAATTAATCTAATAAGAAACCTAGAGATGCAGCTAAGTGTCCACTATGGCCTTATCTACATGAGCAATATACCCCATCTTGTCTTGGAGCCCTGCAGTCCTAATGATGCAGAGTTTCTGCCCCTAGGCAGTCCTCATGTCCCCTAGGGCTAAAATGGGGGGAAGGCAGGGTAGGGCCTGATAAAACATTTTAAGATAAAACCTGCTTTAATCTGTTCTCACTGGCAAAAAAATGGATTGGGCTCCACATGATTGCAGGAGCCTGTTCTAGCAGACAGGCCCATTGCTGCAGCTGCTGGTCTGCCGTCATTCTTCTGTAGCAGGAAGGAGTCCCACAGCATGTGACCAAGGCTGGTCACATGCAGGAGACATTGTTCACATGTTGTGACTGGCTTCCAAGCTTCCGGTGGCAGTGGCAGCAATGGGCCAGCGTGTCCATCTGGACTTCTTTCTCTTTCATGGAGGGAACAGGGAAGGAATGGGCCTGATCTGTGGGCAGGATATGCGGGCAGGGAGCCGGTGTATCCTGGCACATGTAGATGAGCCCATGTAGATAAGCCCTATGTCACATGTCTCTCCTCTTAGGATTTCCTTTTCTCTGTCAAGAACTTGGGGTGCTAAAAAATATTTAGTCAGCTCTGCATATTGTACTTTGCCATGTTTCTGAACAGTCCTAGACAGCTGTGTCCTCCAGCCATGTATTTGTAGAACTTAAAAGCTGCCTTTCTTCAAAGTCCTCTCTGCTCTCTTATCTCTGCTAGCCTTGCTTTCTATGAGTCTATGAGTTGAGTCTATGCTGTGTGAGCACATTTTTGAAGCTGACAGTTTTAAATTGAGTCCAGTAGGACAGTGTTGGCTTATGGGGTTCATATTCCTTTAATTATAAATCCAGGAGCTTCATAATATTATGGTTTGCTCACATACAGGGTCTGCCTATTAAATAACAAGACTGATAAAATAACCCATCTTTATTTATATGTGTTACAATTCTAATGCATGTCCCTTTCAGTCTACTCCCTGTCCACACTCACACATCAATGTAGTCTTGTTTTCCACTGGTCGGAAGCATAGAGCAGATTAGTTTCTGTCAGCTGTTTCAACACATCTGCCATTTTCTTCTTTACTGCATCAGTTGACTCAAAACGTGTTCCTTTAAGCACCAGTTTCACTTTAGGGGAAAGAAAAAAGTCACATGGTATCAAATGGTGAATATGGAGGATGTTCAAGTGTAGTAACACATTTATTGGCCAAAAACTGCTTCACAGAAAGTGCTATGTGAGCAGGCACATTGTCTTGATGAAGAATGAAACCAATTTTCCACAGTTCTGGCCTTTTCCCACCTGACTCTTTCTCTCAGATTTGTCAAACTTCCTTATAATAATGCTGGTTCAATATTCTGCCTTCTGGAACCCATTCTGCCAAAATTATGCCCTTGATGTAAAACTCCCAATGAGCATGGCATTGAATGTGGACTTGCTTTGACGTGCTTTTTTCATTCTTGGTGATGATGGTGTTTTCCAGTGCATTGACTGTTGTTTTGTCTCAAGATCATAGGAAGATTTAGGTTTTGTCACAAGTGGTGATTTTTTGAAAAATGTTTGGGTCCATCTCAAGTTGCTGCAGAATGTCAGTGCAAATTTCCTTGTGGCACTCTTTTTGCTGTGATGTGAGACCCCCTAGGGACCATCTTGGCACAAATTTTATTCATGTTGAGATCCTCATGTGAAATTTTCCATACAGTGTCTTTGTCAATGTTCATGGCTTCAGCTATCATTCAGACACTGAGTTGGTGGTCTCCTCAAACAATCTGGCTGATTTTTTCCACAATTTCTTTGGATCTTGAAGTGGAAGTTCTTCCAGGTTGTTCATCATCTTCCACATTCTCATGTCCTCTGAATTTTTTGTGCCACTCAAACACATGTGCACGAGCCATATAGTCTTCCCCGTAGGCCTCAGTAAGCATTTGAAAATATTCCATTGGTGTTTTGTTCAATTTTACTAGAAATTTTAAATTGACATGTTGCTCAACTTTTAAACTTAGCATTTTTCCGGCACACGACAGACAACATAGCTGCTTTAAACAATGACTGACAATTAACTGAATGGCCAAGAGCGTTGATGTTTGTCATTCAGGTTTCAGAGGTTCAAGGTCCCCACTCAAGCATTCATAATCAGTTCTCCCTGATCTGTCTGAAAGGTAGAAAAACAGTCTCATTGTTTAATAGATTCCACCTCAACATTAGGAGGAACTTTCTGATGGTAAGAGCTTTTCAGCAGAGGAACACACTCCCTCAGAGCGTGGTAGGGTCTCCTTCCTTGGAGGTCTTTAAACAGAGGCTGGATGGCTATCTGTTAGGAGTGCTTTGATCATGATTTCCTGCATGGCAGGAGGTTGGACTGGATGGCCCTTGTGGTCTCTTCCAACTCTACAGTTCTATGATTCTAGACAGACCTCGTACCATTTTTTTAAAGAGCAGAGAGTCAGGTACAGCTGGCTAGTGGCTCTCCTGATTAAATTATGTGCCTTATGAAAGTGGCAGGAATGTGGGAGGTAAGAGGAGCCTGGAGAACTCGTGTATCCCTTAATTTTCCACTTTAACTGTTGTCATGGCACCAGAATAGGACCATGCTTAGTAGTCTTTTGTCTGATCACAGTGGTTTTAGAGTAGTCTTGGACCTTTTCAAGGCCATTTTGTTTGTTAGTTGGCTCAAATGACCAAATGAAGTAATGATCCAGTAACCTTATTCTAAAGCCTGATTTCCCCCCCCCCTCTCTCATTTGTTACATTTCAGGAAACTTAATGCCATATTCCATAATATTTTTGTTTGGAATTCATTTGGGGTTTGAAGAAGTAATGAGGTTAAAATGAGATTATGCATTCCTTCCAGGGAATTTCCATATGTGTGTCACATAATTATTAATCCAGAGTAGTTTTCATACCCAATAGATGGAACAAATATGATTGTTCTAGAAATGACATTTGGTCCAAGGTATTTACTCTGTGCTTTTACTCTTCTGACTGTTGAAATTTGAAAGTACTGTATTGAGTTGAGCCCTCAGGACTAAAGAGTGAAAAACTGAACAAATGTCTTTACTGTTGTCATTTTTAAAGACTGTATTTCTAATGCATTTTATATTGTTTTGCTGCTAGGCTTTCAAAGAAGTGGACTCTTTTAATGATAGCTTGCCTTTTGATTTTCAAAATGAGAGAAATTCAATGGATGATAACGTGGGTGAGTACTTCTGTAGACCAAAAGGTATTCTTTCCTATTTTCTGTGAGAACACTGTTAGCTATTGTCCGATCCTGTTGGAAACATTTTTTGTTTGTTTGTCAGCAATTGTTTATCTTGCCTTTCTGATAAATACATTATTTTTTCTTTGTGTTCATCCTGTTTGCATGTTAGGATTTTTACCTATGAGCAATGAAAGTAAACTGATAGCAGTGAAAGGACCAGTCCCCTGCCAGCTGCCTTTAAACAGAGAAAGCACTACATTGCCTTATGCTTTCACTTCTTCAGCAACACACTTTAAGCCTATTATCCTGCATCAAAATTCGGATAGTAAAAAGTAAGTGTGATGGTTGAACAGTAAAAAGCCATATTTAATGTAGCACAAATTAAGCTTAATTAATTAATTAATAGTAATATGGTGTCTGCTGTTTGACTGAAGTGAAGCTAGTTGTATCCCTAAGACATTGTGTTTTTGTCAAAGTTAGTCATGCTTGGTAAACTAGCCTGTTGTTTGCAGATGGGGGTCTCTTTTGGACATCAGGGCGCCATTTACATGATGAAAATGTAGTGAGATGAATTCGTGTCGATCTCTGGTTGTTTACACATACAGTGTGATGGTCTCGAGGTTTTTGGAAGGGGGCCCACCTTTTATCCCTCAACTTTCTGTCCCACGGTTTGTCATGGTTTTTAAAAAAGTTACGGGGGGGGGGGATTCAGAAAATTAGAAATGTAAATAGCCTGGGACAAGATATCTCGGTACTAGGTGATGACCGGAAATTGAGGTTGGCAGGGGCGGGCACAGAGTTCAGAGAAGGAAGGCTCAGTCACCCGCTCAATAGATTCCGCCTCACCAGCTGAAAGCAAAGGCTTCCCTTCCAGCTGCATGTAGGTTTGTGTATATGTCTGTGCCATAAGTCACCCTGTTCAATTGATTTTTTTCACTGCAAACCCCTCAGCTTTAACCTGTCACTTCTCTGCATGGTGAGTTTAATTTTTAAAGAGACAGTCACACTGCAAGTCTCTGGGCTCACAATGGCTTCATTCATTCACTCCTCAGCAGCCTCTGCTTAGAGGGTTTAATTTTTAAAGAGACAGTCACACTGCAAGCCTCTGGGCTCCTGATCGACTCATTTAATTCCTCCCCACCCCATCCTCTGCACTTGGCTTCCTGGCTGAAGGCAAAGCAGGCACAGGGCGCGCGCGAGTGTGCGTGTGTGCGTGCCTGGGGCCCCAGTCGGCTCTGTTTTTGACTTCTCTCACCATCCCCAGCACCAACTGAGGTTTGTCTTTTAAAATGCCTTGTGTGTCTGTACTAGCATTCTCCTTTTACATGGATTTTAACATTTTTGGGGGCATTTATCCATCATTTTTTTAATCAATTTGTGCAGAGGGGGTCGCCTTCACCCTCCTTCTCTGACCAATGCAGAAGCTTGAACAGACATTTGTGCCAGCCAATAGCATCGCTCGTGGTGGGAAACGCTAAAGGAAGTACATCACCGAGGTTGTGAAAAAACAATGAATCACATCCTTGATTGACAGCAAAAAACAAAAAACAAAGACAGGATCTTAAAGGCATATAAACAAACAAACAAAAAACTGGGATACTTTACCACAGGAGACAAAACTTATACCGGGATGTGATGCAGTGTAAACAATGATCCCAGGATATCCAGAGTTAAAAATTGTTTAAACAACAAGGGACGGGCTTCCAGTAGGGGGAGCAAGGATGACAGACAGGAACAAATGGAGCTCCGTGGGGACCTGTCGTCCAGGACCGGCAAAAGGGGGGTCTAAAGGAGAGACCACCTTACTCTTATACATGGGAAGGTAAAGGGAGATTGGGGCTTGCAATAGCTGGCCATGTTGTGTTCTGTGGGGGAAAGGAAAGATTTCTACCTCCAGTTAGAAATTGGCAGACGGAGCAGCCATTGGTGGTTCTGGAGCCCTGGGCAAATAGTCCTCACTCCTCCTGCTACTTTTAAGCAAAAAAACTTATCTCCAAACATTGGCAAAAATAACCCAAAGAGATCACAAAACTTCCAGCAGCAAACCCTCATCTGAGAACTACTTACAGAAGGATCTTCTTGGTTTTTGAAAGAGATACCTTGAATATTGAGTGTCGAGGCTCCAGAAGTTTTCCCAGCAGTGAGATAATAGACACCAGAGCATGGTGTATATAGAAGGAGGAAAGGAATATAAAGGCATACCATTAAGAGACATTAAGAGGGTGTACTGAAAGAACCAGTAGAAAAATAAAGAAGTGAAAATAAGAAAGTATGAAAGGAGGAGTGGGTACAGAGAACGGAAGGATTTGATAACAGTAAAACTCCCCCACTGCAAAGTAAACAGGACTAAGAATTGAAACTGTGTTGTGATATGAAGCTACACAGCTAGAAAGTGATCGAAGCAAAGTGAAGGGAGGGGTAAAGGAATTCATGTGATAGAGCAAAGAGACTAAGCCAAGTGGCAGGGAAAGCTGTAAACTGTGGTCTAGACTGAACAGTTAGTGTTGCTGACTGAACTGATTAGAATTGACCTAGAGCTGGAACTAAGCTCTGAGGATGCAGAAAAAGTACTAGTGATAGTGGGCGTGGTGGAGATAGGTTGAAAGGAGAACAGACAGAGTGGATTGAAGTTGGGGTGAAAGAGCTAATGGGAATGGGGAGTGCTGATGAGTGGATTACAAGGGTGAAGAAGGGTACAGACAGTGCTGACAGAAGGAGACAGTGTAGACTGCAACAGATGGGGTGCAGACAGACGGAGGAGGAGACAGAGGGTGCAGACGGGTACAGATGGGCACAGACAGACAGAGGAGGAGACGGAGGGTGCAGATGGGTACAGACAGGGCGCAGACAGACAGAGTAGGAGACGGAGGGTGCAGACAGGTACAGATGCAAAATAAAGAACAAGGACGCAACATGGAGGGTATGGTGTAGAGGGCATAGAAATGGCTATTGGTAATTGTGTTATTGAACCAAACATTAAGCAACAATCACAATTACTGAGGATATTTATGTTGAACGGTAGTTATATGGTATCTAACTCAAACCTCTGATTATTATTCCCTCTAAATTGTATACTTTTCTGGAATCCATAGTTTGTTTCATCCCCCCACTTGAGTTGACTTAAGTTAATATAACTAAGCTATAAGAAGTCGGTATTTTAGAGGTGTAACTGAAGGAGGATGGAACTTGGATAAGAAATAGGTGATTGAAATTATTTACATATATATATATATATATATATATATATATATACAGTTGTCCCTCCACATTCGGGGGGTTAGGTTCTTGAGACCCCCGCGAATGTGGAAAAACCGCAAATAACAGATGCTGCTCCCGCGCCCTCCCCCAGAGGGAGGGAGGCAGCGGGAGGGTGTCTGGCCATCCTGGCTGGGCTCTCCATGGCATTTCTGAGGGGACTCCAGGCCTTAGAAGCCCCGGAGCCCGCCGGGGAAGGCAGCATGTGGGTGGGGAGGAGGCTGCACTGCCTCTCCCTGGCCTTTCTCAGCAGACTCCGGGGCTTTGGAGCCCCGGACCTCACTGAGAAAGGCCGTGGAAGGCAGCGTGTGGGTGGGGAGGAGGCTGCACTACCTCTCCCTGGCCTTTCTCAGCGGGCTCTGGGGCCCGGACCCCGCTGAGAAAGGCCGGGGAAGGCAGCGTGTGGGTGGGGAGGAGGCTGCGCTGCCTCTCCCTGGCCTTTCTCAGCAGGCTCCGGGGCTCCAAAGCCCTGGACCCTGCTGAGAAAGGCCGGGGAAGGCAGCGTGTGGGCGGGGAGAAGGCTGTGCTGCCTCTGCCCGGCCTTTCTCAGAGGGCTCCAGGGCTCCAAAGCCCTGGATCCCACTGAGAAAGGCCAGGGAAGGCAGCGTGTGGGCAGGAAGGAGGCTGCACTGCCTTTCACTAGCTTTCTCAGCAGGCTCCGGGGCTTTGGAGCCCCGGACCCCGCTGAGAAAGGCTGGGGAAGGCAGCGTGTGGGTGGGGAGGAGGCTGCGCTTCCTCTCCCCAGCCTCTCTCAACAGACTCTGGGGCATTGTAGCCCCGGACCCCACTTAAAAAGGCCAGGGACGGCAGCGTGTGGGTGGGGAGGAAGCTGCGCTGCCTCTCCCCGGACTTTCTCAGCAGACTCCGGGGCTCCAAAGACCCGGACCCCGCTGAGAAAGGCCGGGGAAGGCAGTGTGTGGGCGGGGAGGAGGCCTGGACTTATGTATATCTTTTCATTAATAAGATTGAGCTCTATTCCAATTAAATGGCCTTTGTTATCATTGAGTATTTGTCTTGCTTCATATTTTTTGTTTACATAGATTGCCACTCCCTTTCTTTTTTGATAATAAGGAGAGAAACTCTTGGCCCAATTTAAATTTTTTAAGATATTTACTTTCAGTTTGACGTATTCTAACCTCTTGTGGAGAGGTAATATCTGCTTTGTTCTTCTCCAAATAATGGTACACTCTTCTTCTTTTGCTTGATGTATTAAGGCCTTTGACATTCCACGAGGTTTTATTCAATGTCATTTTTATGGTTTGTCTCCCTCCTCTCTTTCTCCTCCTTTGTCTCCTCCTTCAGCCTTGCTCAGCGCGGTCCGGGGCTCCTCTTCCTCCTCTTGTTCTTTCCCTTGTTCTTTTTCCTGAGGTACTTCTTCTTCCTCTAAATTGTTGTTTCTCCCTTCTTTCTCTTTTGGATCCTTTTGTTTTCTATTGTTAGTTGATTCCTTCTTATCTCCTTCTCCTTTTCTTATCTTCCTCTTTTTGTTCCTCCTCATTAAGACTTCTCAGGAATTCCTTTGCATTTTCTACTGAGTTTATTCTGTATCTCTTCTGCTGATACATGAAAGATATTCCCTCTATTCGATCCCATCTAAAGTTCACACCCATCCATGTTAATTAAGTTGCTTGTACTCTTGTCATTTCCTGAGAACCTCAATTGGAATGTCTTTATATATCTGGATCTCTTTCCCCTCAATTGTTAGTTTTTATGTGTAGTTCATCTGAATTATTCTAGCTCTATATTTCGATCTTGTGAATGAAATCACAATATCTCTGTGTAGTTTCCGCTGTTTTGCAATTGCTGAGCTTGCTCTGAACATCTTATTGATTTCTTTTTCTACACATTCTTCTGGTTCCTCTGCATAGTTTGCCAGGGCAGGTATCAACCTTTCTTGTAGATAATTTTCACAGACACCAAGAAGGTGTTCGATAACATTAACTGGCGGTGTCTAACTCAGACAATAAAGGATCTTGGATTTGGAGAATTTGTGACAGCCAATATAGAAAAAAATAGATGTGGAACAAAAAGCTTGTATCATAATAAATAGAGAAAAGACAAGGGAAATCCCAATCCAAAAAGGAACTAGGCAGGGCCTAGGCCCGTTCTCACCATTGCTATTCATAACTGTTAGAAATCTTACTGAATAAGATCAGAAAAGAAAAAAAGATTCAAGGATTAAAAATAAAGAACCTAGAGTATAAGGTCAGAGCGTTAGCTGATGATTTAGCCATTGTAATAGAAGAGCCTATAGACTCAGAGAATGTTAATTATTTATTGGAAACTATTGAAGAATTCAGGAAATATGCGGGATTTAAAATCAATCAGGATAAAACAATAATCCTTACAAAGAATATGTCCAAGAAAGAACAAGTTATATTGAAAAAAAGATCGGAATGTAAATTGGAAAAGAAAATGAGCTATCTGGGAATTTGGCTATCGAACAGAAATTTAGATTTCTACGATAACAATTATTAAAAAAAAACTGGGAAACAAGAAAGGGAGAATTAACCATCTGGTCAAAATTGAATGTATCTATGATGGGGAAAATAGCTGCAATTAAAATGGTCATCCTCCCGAAAGTAATGTTTTTATTTCAGAACTTACCAATTTTAACGAACAATAAGCCATTCAAAATTTGGATAAAAGACTTGAGTGAGTTTATTTGGAATGGCCAAAAAGCAAGGATAAAATGGCAAACATTAATTGAAAGATCAGAAAGAGGGGGAGGGGACCTGCCAGACTTACAATTATACTACAGAGTTTGTAGTTTGACGTGGATAAGTGAGTGGATTAAATTGAAGGATAAAAAGCTGCTAATTCTAGAAGGAGCAGAATTAAGGTTAGGCTGACATGCCTACCTTGGATTTGACAAGGCCACAGTTCATAAAGATTTTAATAATCGTGTCATAAGAAAAGCTTTATTGCAGAATTGGAAGAAGATACAAAAACAATATTTCGGGAAAATACCAAAATGGATATCCCCTGTAGAGGCCTTTATTGGAAGATGGGATCAGCTGGGTAAACTGGACAGATGTATTACATACAAGGAGTTGTGTAAAAAGAAAAATGATGGAAAGAATGAAATAAAGACAAAGGAGGAGTTGCAAAAAGAGGGATGGAAATTTAATTGGTTCTCCTACCAACAGATATATACAAGATTTAACAAAGACAAAGAAGAACCCGGCATCTTAGAGGTGGAGATGGAACTGGATAAGATAATTTGGGATGACAAAAAGAAGAAAATAGCAAGATTCTATAATGTTCTCCTATCCAGACAGTTAGAAACAGAAACAGTAAAAGAAGTAATGAGGAAGTGGGTGAGAGATATCGGTGAAACAATTGAATTTGAAGAGTGGGAAGATGCATGGAGGAAGACAAAAAAATTCACTGCATGCCAAGCTTTGAAAGAGAATTATTTTAAAATCAGTAATAGGTGGTATCTATCTCTGTCCAGAATAAACAAAATGTTCGGATCAAAGGAAAAAGACTGTTGGAAATGTGGAAAAGAAATAGGCATGATAAGACATATGTGGTGGTCCTGCCCGATTATTCATAAATGTTGGTTGAAAATACACAGGATAATTAAAAAAACATTTAATATGGAATTTGATCATAATCCTAAATTATATCTTTTGAATATTACATCAACATTAACAAGAGGGGGAGAGAACAAACATTGGAGGTTATTATTATACCTCTGCACAGCAGCTCGTATGATTATTGCTTCTAAATGGAAAAATAAGGAAGAACCCCAGATAGAAGATTGGTTGAACAAGATATTAGAAATGAGAGAAAATGATAAATTAACATATATATTGAATAAAAAAAAACTCAGAAAATAGAAGCAGAATGGATGCCAGTAATTAACTTCTGTAGAAAAAGGTGGAATACAGATGGGGATATAGATATATAAAGTTTTATGTGTAGATATACGTAGGCAACTGATATACAAAGAGTAAAGAATAAAGAAAAAGGAAGGAAAGGGAAAAAAGTTTTGACATACATAACTTTGGAAAAAGATGAGAAAAGATAAATAGAATCAAACGAATAATGAATTAAAAAATAGATGACAGTTAAGCAAATTGAGAGGAAGATAAAAATTGACATAGAGATTGATAAATCCTTTGAGTTATTTTTACAAAGGAAGTCATATTTTATTAATGAACAAATTGTTTATGAGAAACAATATAGTAGAAAAAGTGAAATGAAAGGGAGGATTAAGCCAGGATGTTTGACCTGTCTTTCCTCCCCGATTGTATGATGTATTATGTTAAAAAATTACAATTAAAAAAACAACAAGGGATGAATTCGGGATCAAGAAATCCTGGAACGCCCTGTAACATAGTGTCTAACTGGGACCCAAGTTAAGCTATAGTTAGTGCAGGGGTGGGAATCATGCCCTGCTCCAGATGTTGTTAGATTGCAACTCCAGTTACCCCAAGCCAGAATAGCCAGTGGTGAGGAATGTTAGGAGTGGTGGTCCAGAAACATCTGAAATGCTGGTGGATTCTCTTCCCCTCATGAACAAGTCCAGCCTTCCTGTTGAACTTGCTCCCCTTTCTTCCCCCTCCCTTTTCCTTATCCAAAGTGGTAATGAGGAGAAGTTAAGAAACATTCATTTCCCACTTTTAACTAACCCCAGTTTCCTTTATCATTGAACCAAAATGTGGTTTCTTTTCATCGTGACCAGGTAAACCAACTTCAAACTATGGCTGATTTAATTAACCACAGTTCTCAGTTTGTGCAACATGACAGGTTGTGATTAATCAAAATCAGAAGCCAAAGTTTCCAATCTCATCCTCATGGTCATGCAAGAAAAAGACAGTGGGAACGTTTGAGCCTACGGGGACGTGTTACTAAAGTGTCTGTTCATCTCATGGATTTTGTACCTATGTACCCTGTCAAATGAAGGGTAGTGAGTAGCAACTAGAAAGAGGGCCTTTATGGCTGTGATTTGCTGTATATGGAATATCCTGCTGTATATGGAATATCCTGGTAAACTCATTCAGCACCTGTCCTGTTCTCTTCTGCACCAGGCAACAACTTCTTTTTTGTCCTAGGTTATTAAATCTTAAATGTTCTCCAGTGTTCACTAGATCTTTTGGTATCTCTTGAGTTCAAAATCTGTACAAATTTTCATTGCCGCTGTTAAACTTGGTATATTGGTTTTAGTCTGCTGCTGTTTTATTCTCTGTTTATACATTGTAGTTTTATATGTTTACTGTTTTATAGGGCTGTTTTATAGTTGCCCAGTGAATTATCATTGTTGTGCGGCACATAAAATATTTTAAAACCACATCTCAATGCAACTATTCTGTTTTTTGGGAAGGTTAAAGTTATAAAATAACTGGCTCCATTTTATTTTAATCTTAAGATTAAATCTTTAATCTTGAAATGCTGGAACAGTGTGTTATATCAGGGGTTGTCTAGACGGTGAATATTTGCAAAGAATACCTTTTGTCCCAATGACATCCGACCGAGATTTACCATATTTTGAAGGGGAGGGCAAAATCTCCAAAAACTGTGGGGGAAAAGCTGATTAGTTGGATGTGTGCAGGGGGTGATCTTGCCAGCAATAAAGTGGCCAGAAGCACCATTTTGGAGTTTTGCATTATTGTTTGTGCATGTTTTTGCTGTGCTGAGGTGACCAAACTGCTTTTTTAAGCAGAAGGTCATACTTGCGCACCTTTAATTTACTGTTAAAAAAAATACTGTGCAGCGGTGACACTTGTGGACAATAATAACACGAGTAATTCACTCTTGGGCCACCATCTTGATTCGCAGGCGTGGCTGTGTGTGCATTTCAAACATGGATAGCTTTGTATACAAGCAATTTTGCCAAAGGACCGTAGAGACAAATGAATGCTGTGAATTTGCGTTAATGTTCAGCAATCCACATTATATCTTCTTATCTAGACAACCCCTCAGAAAACATTACAAAGTATTAGGAGCGGCTTAGGGGCCTTGGTATGTTTAGCCTGGAGAAGAGAAGGTTGGGAGGTGTCATGAAAGCCATGTTTAATAACACGAGTAATTCACTCTTGGGCCACCATCTTGATTCGCATTCTCGCGAGAGAACGAACAGGAGAGAAATTCAAATTAAAAACCTCCCAGCTGTCAAAAGAAAGAATAAAAATAATTAAAAAAAATACAAGTAACCCGGGAAGGGGGGTGGGAAGGGTGGCACTTACCTGGCTGTCCAGATCGTGGCAGGAAGTGCCTGCCATGGAGCTCCTCCCCCATCCCTGTCATTCCAGAACAGGGACGGGATCCGATTCGCACACCCGTGATTCCATAACAGAAACTGAACTGGTGCCTATTAACGACTTCTCACCGTGATCACTATATCATGAACAGGCATAATGTAGGAACAGAACAGGGTGGACGTCATCCGAAAGGGAAAACCTTTCCCGACCCTGTTCCGTTCCAGACACGGGATATATAGCCCGTGTGAAAATCTTCTAGGACACAGAGCAATGGATTCAAACTACAGGGAAAGAGATTCCACCTAAACATTAGGAAGAACTTCCTGACAGTTAGAGCTGTTCAGAAATGGAATACCCTGCCTCGTAGTGTGGTGGAGCCTCCTTCTTTTGAGGTTTATAAACAGAGGCTGGATGGCCATCTGTCGGGAATGATTTGATTGTGTATTCCTGCATGGCAGAGCATTGCACGGATGGTCCTTGTGGTCTCTTCCAACTCTACAATTCTATGATTCTGTGATTCTATGATGACCTGATGTGTATGATTCTCTGATTACAAAAATCAAATTTCTACTTTCTCATAGCTGGCATTTGGGCGCAACTCCTGTATCTAATATAGAGACTTTTCTAGATGTATATAGACCAGACTAATGTTTTACTTCTATAATGGGCACTCTTTCCTATGTGTTGTCTGTGTGTATGTGTCTTCCAGTTACCTATTGACTTATGGTGACCCCATTAATTTCATAGGGTTTTCTCAGGAAAGGAATATTCAGAGGTGGTTTTGCCAGTTCCTTTCTCTGAAATGTAGCCTACAGCACCTAGTATTCCTTGGTGGCCTCCTATCCAAGACCCTGCTTAGCGTCCAAGATCAGACGGGATCTGGTGCCTTTAGCATATTTAGGTGGATTTCCTATGTGTTACCATAGATGATCTAATTATACGTATCATCCAAAAATTATTTCCATCCCAAATCCTACTTTTCCCATTATTAAATTATTCTACCCTAACACAAAATTTTTGTTGTTGGTTTTGTTTTGTTTTTTGCTTTTCTAAGACTTCAGTATGTGATTCTAATTTTTATTTTACTTTTTGAGAGGGTGGTTTATCTTCTAGATAACAGCTAGAACAATTTCCATTTACTTCCCATATTCATATTCAGAGAGGAGCAGCATCAAGAATTCATTGTCAAACCCAATAGTGGTTGATGCACTCATCCAAGGTGGCTTTGTCTGATCTGTTTTAAAGCTGTCCAGACTAGTAGTGATCATCACTTCTTTGGTAATTAATTGCATTATCAATTGTGTGAATAAGTGTTCTCTTTTATCTCTTCTAAACCTGTTGCCATTCATTAAACTGACTGAATTATTTTGCCTCTTGTATTGTGAACCCCCTTTTTTTTCTTGCTCTGCCATTCATAATGCTATAATATCACTTTTTTCTTTACTGAAGAAAAAGCCCCTGCTACTTTAACTTTTCATTGTTCCAACTCATTTATCATTTTAGTTGCTATTTTCTGCCCTTCTCCAGCTCTGTAAGTCTGGATCCAGCTCATTTGACATTGGTTGATAAAAATTGTGTGCATTTCATCATACTGTGGACCAGGGACAGGCAGATTTTGAGAGTTTCCAGAGACAACTCTCCCTTGCCTGCATGTGCCAGGGGCCATCATTCAACAGCAGAAGTTAAAGAAAGAAGCCAGCTGCTTGTGGTTGGGGGTGGGGGTAGCAGTAGTGGCAACCATTTTCACTACAGATGTGAAGGCCCAGAAAAATTCAGGAAATGCAGCCCCCCCCCTCCCAAGTTTTTTCCCCAAAGCTTTTTTTTTTTTTAATACTGGAAAAAATGGATAACAAACTACAGTTAGACCCCTGTATCCGTGGAGCCAATATCTGCAGGATCCAAAACAGGGACACATACCATAGACATATCCTAGAACATGCCTAGAGAGGCATCCTGTCTAGATGTCTTCTAGGTCCTTCAAGGCAACTCTATGGTATTTTACTAGAGGTCCATTATTTTTAATAGGATTTGCTATTATCCACATTTTCCAGTATCCATGGTAGGTCCGGGAACTTAACCACCCCACAAATACAGGGGTCCGACTATATTTTCTTTCAGACTGATAAATAAGATGTTCATATATTTATTCCCACCACCACCATTATTTCTAAAATCTATATAGCAGATAGACCTTTATGGAAGACTGTATGTAGCACTGTTACTCAAAGTGATCATCCGTAGACTCAGGAGATTATCAGACGTAGGGGAACATGCCAAAAAAATCGCATTCCCAACCACGTCAGAAGATTGCTACAAGAACAGAAAGGGTGACCCTACAAGACACCTGCGCTCTTCCGCCATTCCCGGGTTGTAGTGCTGCCGTGGGCGAGGCTTCCCTTTTTTATTGGTGAGGACAAGCCGCTAATAAAAAGGGACCCTTACTGATGCCCGCGCTACGCCCCAGGATGCTGAAAGATGTCATTGTCTGATAATCTCACCCCTTCCTGTTCTTGTAATCATTTGACGCAACTGTTGGTTGCTGGTCTGTGGCAAGTTTCCAGGAAGAAAAACAGTTGTAGCTAATCGCCACAAATACAGTAATGGTCCCTGGAACCTGGTACATTAGAAAAACAAAATACTAGTTCTCTTGTATCAGATAGTTTGGGAAGCACTGCTGTATAGTATAATATGATAGTAATTCCTGGCCCTGGTTTCCTCTCTTGTCTTAGATTTTCTTAATTTCTTTTTATAGGAATGAGTGTTTTATGTCTGCTTAACACTATAGATAGCTAGAGTAGATAAAAATACAGTTGTCCCTTCACATTGTGGGGGTTAGGGGCACATGATCCCTGCTAATGTGAAAAAACCATGAATAAACTCTCCCCCTTCCCCCCAGGGTTTGTTCAGCCTATGTTCCCTGTGGGAGGTGGGGAGCCAAAGCCCAGGCAAGCTGCCACTGCTGGCGCCCGAAAAGCTAGGTGAGAAATCAGGGAAGGGGAGTGAGCAGAATCGGTTTAAACAGTGGCTTTTTGGGCACCAGTGCTGGTGGTTTGCCGCTGTTTAAAAGGCTTCCCTTCACACACACACCCAGGGATATGAGGGTACTCTGAAGCCCAGGGAAGCCGCCGCCTGAAAAGCAGAGACCAAATAAACCAGTACCCCTTCGGCTTGCCGGCCAGGCTTTGCTCTGTCTCCTCCAGCTTTTTGCCCCACAGGGATCCTTTACTCTGGAGCGAAAAGACAGAGGAGACCGAGTAAACCACCCACCCACCCCTTCGCTTTGCCAACCAGGTTTGCTCTGTCGGTCCCCTCCTCCTGTGGGCTGAAAAGCCATAGGAGACCGAGTAACACCCCCCCCTTCGGATTGCTAGACAGGCTTTGCTCCATCTCCTCTGGCTTTCCTCTCCACAGGGATCGCTCCCTGTGGGGCAAAAAGCTGGAGGAGACTGAGGAAACCACCCACCCACCCACCCCCTTGCTTTCCTAGCCGGGCTTTGCTCCATCTTCTCTGGCTTTTCACCCCACAGGGATCCTTCTCTATGGGGCGAAAAGCCAGAGGAGACCGAGTAAACCACCCCACTTTGGCTTGCAGGCCAGGCTTTCTCTGTCTCCTCCAGCTTTTCGTCCCCCAAGGATACTTACCCGTGGGGTGGAAAGCTGGAGGAGACTGAGTAAACCACCCACCCATCCCTTTGCTTTGCTAGCCAGGATTTTTTCTGTCTCATCTGACTTTTCCCCCCAGGAGGGATCCTTCCCAGTGGGGTGAAAAACAGGAGGAGACCGAGTAACACCCCAGAATCTTGCCGACCATGCTTTGCTCTGTCTCCTCCAGCTTTTTGCCCCACAAGGATCCTTCCCTATGGGGGGAGAAGCCAGAGGAGACTGAGTAAACCACCCATCCACCCCCTTTGGTTTGCAGGCCAGGCTTTGTCCGTCTCCTCTGGCTTTTCACCCCATAGGGATCCTTCTCTTTTGGATTATTTTGACCATTTAGACAAGCCCCAAGTTTTATGACTTTCAATCTGTAAAGGGTGCTAATACTGCACTTTTTTAAAAAAAATTAACCTGATTTTTTCCCCTAGAAAAACTGTTTATCCCTTTATGGCTTCAAAAATTTTGGAAATTTTACATATTCGTAAGTGAATCCGCTTTCACTTAAAGCAAGGTGCATGAAGATCAAACAACTTATTTTAAAATAAAATAATACTTTCAGAAAACTCTTGGGAACATGATTCTTCTTTAAAACTGAAAATCAAATGTGAAGTGGAAGGCTTTCACAGCTGGCATCCGTAGGTTTTCTGCAGGTTTTTTCCGGACTCTGAGGCCATGTTCTGGAAGAGTTTATTCCTGACAGTTTCCCTGCATCTGTGGCTGGCATCTTCAGAGAATGGTTGGGTAGGAGTGTGTGGGGGGGTTTATATACTGTGAGCCCCTGTTGGAGAGGATTTGTAAATTTGTGTATTTGAATGGCTAGTTCCTGGGGGGAGATATGCAAGGAGGATTAGTGTCTGTTTGGCTAATGGTCCATTGTCTGCTGTAAATCCCCCTGTCCCTGGGTGAAGTTCATTTGCATTTTACCCTTACGTAAAAATTATACCTACAGCTCCTTTTTTAAAAAAAATTACAGAAACAGTGAAAAAAAAATAGATGCTTATTATAGTCCACATTGCTAGCAATACGTATTTGATACTTGAAAGTAACAGGCCTAAAAGAGCATACTGGCAGAGAAGTATTTATAATGTACATTAAAATACTGACAAAATATCCTATAAAAATGCAAAAAAAAGGTAATCTATAATAAAAATAAATTAAATGAAAAACAAATATATTTATTGTGAAACATTATTAAAACCTGAAAAATGTCCTGTAGTTTGAACTCATTGCTCTGTGTCCTAGTCTCTGGAGCAGCAGAAAACAAGCTTGCTCCATCCTCAGTATGACATCCCTTCAAATATTTAAACATTGCTACATCACTGACTCTGACCCAAAGATTGAGCTCTGAGCTAACAGAGCTTGCAGAAAGCAGCAACTAAGCAGCCAGGCTCAGGATGAGAGGGAGGCTGTAGCTTCCTGCCAAGCTAGCGTCTTGGTAAACTCATTCCTCCCCTCCTCCCCTTTGATTAACCAGCACATCTTAGACCATGTACTCAGGGACAGCACATGGCCAAAAGCAAACAAAAGCCCCCGCAAAAGCCTTTTAAAAAACAGTCAAAGGGTCAAGGATGACCCCCAAAACACAGCCCACCTTCTACTCTCTCCTCAGAGAATCATGGCTAGCTGCACTCCCCCCACCCCAAATCTAAGAGATAAGTTGATATATACAGTAGAATGAGATATGTTGATACATATAGTTTAGCAAAGCATTAGCAAGTTTGAATGAACATGTTCAAGCGAAATGTAGCCCAGGAACTATTATGTAGTCCAGAAATGTAGTCCAGCCTGTCCGGAACACAGTCCACATCGAGTGTATGTACCTAAGCCTGAGGTCCAGGGATAGCTTAGGGATTCTTTTAGTGTACCGGCCACCCCGTTGTCTAACAGACTCCCTAACCGAGCTAACACAGCTGGTCTCAGAGTTGCTGCTGGAGTCACCCAGACTCTTAGTTCTTGGTGACTTCAACATCCCACTCGAGACCAGCTTGCTAAATCTAACTGGCGCAGCTCGGGAGTTCATGGAATCCATGACAAACATGGGCCTATCCCAATTGGTTGTCGGGCCTACTCACTGTGCAGGTCATACCCTCGATGCGGCCTTTAGTACGGAACAGGAATATCCGTGGGCGGAGGTTATTAAAACCTCTGCATTGTCATGGACGGATCATTTCCTGGTCAAGATGGAGCTAAGAGCCACTTTCTGCCCCACCGGGGGTGGTGGACCTATTAGAATGGTCCTCCCTTAAAGGCTAATGGAACCAATTGGATTCCAGAAAGCCTTGGAGGGTTTAATCGTTGGTAACGCCGATGATTCTGTTGAAGCTTTGGTTAATATTTGGAACACCGACCTCACCAAGGCTATCGACACAATCGCTCCCAAACGTCCTTTCCAGCCTGCTCCTAACCGTAAGTCCTGGTATTCAGAGGAGCTTAGGAAGATGAAGCGGGCTAGACAACGACTAGAGCACACCTGGCGGAAGACTCAACTCTTATCCGACAAGACTCGTCATAGGAATTTCCTTGATTCTTATCGAGAGGTGATACGCGCAGCGCAGAAGTCTTTCTCCTCTGCACGTATTGCGTCTGCAGAGTCCCGTCCAGCAGAACTGTTTAGGGTGGTGGGGGAGCTGACGCGGATTCCCCCTGCGCAGAACCCCTTACTCAACCCAACAACGGCCTGCTGTAATGCGTTTAACATCCACTTTGCAGATAAAATCTCTCGGATAAGAGCCAACTTAGATGCCAGTGTTATGACAGAATCTATAGACGAGGTGTCCAGCAACTCCGTTGATGAAATTTTATTGGATCAGCTTCAATCTGTGAGTACCGATGGTGTGGACAAGCTCCTTGGTAGAGTGAGGAAGACAACCTGTCTCCTCGATCCCTGTCCATCTTGGCTGGCCACCCAAGGGGGCGACGCATCGAGAGCACTCCTTAGGGATATTATCAATGCGTCCTTCAGGGAGGGGTCTGTTCCACCCTGTTTGAAGGAAGCGGCGGTTAAGCCGCTCCTGAAAAAGCCTTCCCTGGACCCCTTGGACAGGAACAACTATAGACCAGTCTCCTTGCTGCATTTTTTAAGCAAGGTGATTGAAAGGGCAGTTGCTTCCCAACTCCAAGCTGTCTTGGATGAAACCGATTATCTAGATCCATTTCAAACTGGATTTAGGACAGGATATGGACTGGAGACTGCCATGGTTGCTCTGGCTGACAACCTCCGCTTGAATATCGACAGGGGTAGTGTGACCCTGTTGGTGCTCCTGGACCTCTCAGTGGCTTTTAATACAATAGATCATTCCATCCTCCTGGATCGCCTGAGGGGGTTAGGAATTGGAGGCACTGCTTTGCAGTGGTTCCGTTCCTTCCTCTCGGGCAGATCCCAGAGGGTGAGGCTCGGGGACAGTTGCTCTACTAGAATAGAGCTTAACTGTGGCGTTCCTCAGGGCGCCATCCTGTCCCCAATGCTATTTAACATCTATATGAAGCCACTGGGAGAGATAATTCGGAGGCATGGAGTGCAGTGTCATCAGTATGCTGATGACACCCAGGTATACTTCTCCATGTCTCGGTCATCAGCTTCGACTTCAGATGGCATTTTTCTCCTCAATGATTGTCTTAAAGCAGTAATGGACTGGATGAGGAAAAACAAATTGAGACTGAATCCAGACAAAACAGAGGTACTAACAGTTACAGGCCCGAAACCAGGTCTGGGAATACAACTTCTAGTCCTGGATGGAACTACACCCTCCTCCAAGGATTGTGTTCGCAGTCTGGGGGTGCTCCTGGACCCGTCGCTCCAGATGTCTAATCAGGTAAATGCGACGGTCAGGAGTGCCTGTTATCAACTTCGGCTGATACGCCAGCTGCGCCCTTGCCTGGAAACTAGGGACTTCGAAACTGTGGTACATGCACTGGTAACCTCCCGTCTGGATTTCTGTAATGCGCTCTACATGGGGCTACCCTTGTGCTTGACTCGGAAACTTCAACTAGTTCAGAACATGGCAGCCAGGTTGATTTCTGGTGCTTCCAGAAGAGAGCATATAACACCTGTGCTAAAAGCTCTCCACTGGCTGCCTATTAGTTTCCAGGCACAGTACAAGGTGTTGGTTATAACCTTTAAAGCTCTACATGGCTTGGGTCCAACTTATCTCCAGGACCGCCTCCTTCTGTACAACCCTCCCCACACACTTTGGTCCTCTGGGAGCAATCTGTTATAACCTATGAAAACAAGGTTGTTGGTGACCTCCCAGAGGGCCTTTTCTGCTGCCGCTCCCAGATTATGGAATGGCCTGCCGGACGAGATCTGTCTTATTACCACCTTAGACAGCTTTAAAAACGCTGTCAAGATGGATCTTTTCCAGCAGGCTTTTCCTGAATAACTATCCCGGCCCAAGACTCGGCTGTCCTTTCTAAGCGGCAACTAGATTTTTTAACCATTGTATGTTTTAATTTTTGTCTTTCTAATTTATATATTTTTAATTATTGTATGTTTTTAATCTTCTATAATTTAATATTATTTTAAGGTGTGGGTGGGTTAGGGTACTGGGACTATGGAGTTTTTATATTGTAAGCCGCCCCGATTGCGTTGCAGAGGGGCGGGATAGAAATAATTTATTATTATTATTATTATTATTATTATTACTATTAAATATGTCTTTGAAAATCTCTGTATAGTGGGGGTGGAATAAGGGCAAGGAACGGTACCTAAATTAGAAATTATGCAGTAGTCAGAGGGGGTGGATGGATCTGTGGAAAGGGTCACATTGACAGAACTGTTCCATGGCTCCTGTAAATTAAATTATACTTATTGAAATTCTTCAAGTTTTATAATCATATTTGGGTTCTGATTGGTTAAAACTGTCTTACAAAACATTTTGCTTTATTTTTCAGAAATATCACTGCATCTGCGATGGTACAGCATGAAACAACTGTCGAGGGAGTGGCACCTGTGAATAAGAAAAATGCAGTGCATTTAAATATTGACACTGAAAATCAGAAAGTTGAAAGTGTTGATTTGTCAGCTACTTGTACGACATCTGATATTCTGGAGCATGATACACAAAAATACTCAAACACTAGCTCATGCATGGATAAATTACCATTGCTCTCTAAATCTTCCTGTGTCTCTCAAGAGATATATATTTCACAATCACCTTCCTCAAGCATTTCAAACTGTAAGGTATCATCTACTATGACTTTCATAAATAACTTTCTTTTAAAGCAGGACCCAGAGACAAGGGTCTTAACACTTGTACCTGTACAGATAGCTGTATCGGAGCAAATACCAAATAAACCCCTTCATTCAAAAACAGCTTACAGTTGTTCTAGTTTGCATGTTCTCCTTTCAGACTCTGTAGTGAGCTATGCTGCTGACAAAGCCCTACAGCATAAAACATCTGTAAACAATCAGATAAATTGCAAGCCTGCAAATGTACAAAATGAATTTTGGGACACGAAAGCCCAGATTAACAGTTTCCCCCCAGCAATGATTAATAAAGAGACTCAAACAAAGTGTTCTGAAATGGATGCACTCCAGATATTTAGTCATGAGTCCAGTACAGCTGCAGAAAGCAGTATCCCCTTATTAGATCACACATCACATACCTACATGGATCAGAATCCTGTTTATCCAGTCATGCTAGGAACCTCATATCAAAATAATGGGATAAATGAAGTTATCTTGAAGAACATGGTACATCTCATCCAAGAAGAGTTCGCATTTAGTGAATTCCGGGAGAAGACAGATGACGTTCTGGCTATAGGTATGCAAAAAATATCATATACCAGACCCACAGATAGACTGTTGTTTAAGGTTTAAAGTCATTGCTTTTAATTATAATTGACAGGTCCAAGTCCCCCAAGATCCTTTGTACTTTTAGGCCTAAATCTAATTGCTAGTATCAACTACAGTAGAACATTGAATCCATGGAATTTATCAAGTGTTGACTTATCAATTTTTCATTCAGAGAGTGTACTATGGATTTAGGTTTTTAAGTTTTATATAGAAGGGAAAGTTTCTCTTGCTGTGGCTTCCCCCATTACTGCAGCTATACACAGGATATATATATATATATATATATATTCAAAAATCTTTGTCTCTGCAGGTCTCATTTTAGTTAATCATTCATTTCCTCCAAAGAGCTTGGAGTAATTTTGTCCTCACAACAGTAAACAAAACCAGAGGTTAGTTGTTGTTTTCTTAATAGAAACTTAATTCACTGTTCTCTTCCCTAAACCAGGTAAATATATTTTTGGTTTAAAGGATCTGGAATATAATACCTTTTGTACTGCAATCTCTGAAAAGTTTTGTGACCTGCACTGGAAAGAAAAATTACTAGTGAACCTTTATGATGCAGCCAATGGTAGATCTCTGTCTGTAAAGTAAGTGATTCAAAATGTCATTAGCTGTACCTTCTGACTTCAGACAATAAAATCTTTTTGAGCTGGTAGACCACACCAGCTAACACCACCAAAGAGGGTGACACCAAAATGACTGTATATAAAAATTTTGTGCAGTGTTTCAGCAGAAATTTATTATTTTTTATAAAAGTATCCCTGGCTCTTTGTCCAGCCAGGTGAGCCTTCCTTCTTGTTCTTCTGCATGTAGGTTTTCAGTGACACTCAAAGTTGCATGCAGATTGCATGGATTGCTGGAATTACTAAGGATTCTGTATGGTCTGGTACGGGAGGAGGTCCATGGGGGTGACACCATGAGTTACCATAGTAGGTGACACTAACTGTAGTGACGCCACTGTCAGATATAACTAAAAATGAGTACGGTAGTATTACCTTCTCCAGAGATGTTTTGGGCTTTCTCTCCTTTGCCTGCAAGAACCAATACAGATCCTGCTTCCCAATATATTGCGTTTACATGGTCATTCATCACATTTATATGCTGTCTTTTCTTAGTTGAGCTCTGAATAACATAGCTATAGCTGGGATTATCAAATAGCTGGGTCACAGCAGCCCAGTGAGGTAGGTTATGTGAAGAGGAAAGTATCGGTCTAAGGTCAGTCAACAAACTGCATAAATAGTTGAGGATTTGAACTGTAGTTGCAATCTGTAGTTGGGTCACTACACTAGTTTACCCTTTTTAAAATACGTAAATGGGAAGTGAGGGTGAAATATTCCCTTGCCATTCTGTTCTCTTGCTCACTGTTTTACCTGTTCACTATCTCCTTCCCAGCCCCCTGAGCAGAGCTTAGTGTCCATTGCTGCACCATATAACCTCTTAATACCCTCTGGCATTCTCAGGATAAAATAGCCAATAGAAATAGAAGAATGATGAAAGTAGTATTCAGACTGGTTTAAATTTTGTCTTGGAATTATCAAACCTGCTTCTAAAGTGGATATGAGGATTCTTATGAATAGTTTTGCTGACTTAAAATACCAAACCTGTGTCCAGTGTATACTGCATGTATGTAATGCAACAATCTTGCCAACACTTAAGCAGGTGTTTGTCTTATCAGTGTCTGGATGACACATCACTTGGCAGATCATTGTGCCTTGAGGAAAAGAGGTTGATATAAATAATAACCTCTACCTTTATTTGTCCTGTTCTGTTGACCTTTTAAATGTCCCTTTTGCCTCTGCTTACATTAGCATCTGTCTTTCTGCCACATTTAAAACGCCCTTTCTCCTAGAGCTCATCTGCCTTCTTCATATTTTTAGTTTTGCCTTACAGCCTAGCTTTTGAATATTTGAATTCTTACTGCAGTCTGTAGTATGCCTTCATTATTCTGATTCCTACCCTTTTGATTTAGGCCCTTAAACCACCATTTCTGGGCTCTGGGTCCTGATTTGTAATCTTTTGATTTAAGTCAAAAACATTGAAACTTGGGAAATTCATTCAATAGGAAGAGATTTTAGCATTTAAGAATTGTGTAGGATTTTAAATTGGCTGTCACATATGTGTGGCCATAAACATGAGTACACTGACATAAACATGACTAGTCCCATGAGAGACTATAAACGCTCAGTAGTTGTGACTGAAAGTTCTTGTAAAGTGGAACCTCTTCTTCACACTGTGCAGTTTGCTCTCTAAGGGCTAGTTAGGTACAAATACTTTAACTAAAGTTATTTGCCTTCTTACCTTTAGCGTGAAGTGCAAGAAGGACTCAGTTTCATAGCAGTATATGTCATAGAATGTCTCTTGTTTGACTTAATGTTTTCACTTTATGATGTGATAGGCAGAAGGGTGTAATACAGAATACTGGCACCTATTCATTGACACAATGTGTCTTAGTAAATATCTTGTTTCTATGAAAAAGAGTTGTTTGTGTGGAATAGGTTCTAAAAGTAGTGTATTATTAACCTTTTTTAGTATTGGTGTATTCAATGAATATAACTGTAGATACAACTGAAAATATGCTGGGAATTGACTGTTTCTTTGGTAGGTCTCTAAGGGCTGATCTACACAGGCAGTTTACCCCATCTTGGACCCCTGCAGTCCTGATGTCGCAGGGCTTTTGTCCTGTTTTGCCCCTGGGCAGTCCTCATGACCCCCAGGGAAAAAACGGGGGAAGACAGGGCAAGGTCTAATAAAACGTTGTAAGAAAATGCCTATTTAAATCCATTCCAGCCCAAATAAAACTGATTGGGCCCCGGGTGACCTCAGGAGCCTGTTCAAGCATGCCCGTCACTGTGTCTGCCAGCTGCCTTGCTCTTCTGGGTCCAGGAAGGGGGCCCTCAGCATGTGACCAGCCTGGTCACAAGCAGAGAGCCTTGCTCATGTGCTGCAGGCCTCCTTCCTGGATCTGGAGAGTGGGAGGCAGTCAGCAACAGCTGCAGAGATTGGATGGTATGCCTGTCTGGACTCCAACCAATTTTGCAGAGACCATATAACTCCAGTATTAAAATCTCTCCACTGACTGTTTCCAGTTTCCAGGCCCAGTATAAGGTGTTGGTTATTACCTTTAAAGCCCTAAATGGCTTGGGTCCAACTTATCTTCGGAACCGCCTCCTCCCATACAATCCTCCCCTCACACTCTGGTCCTCTGGGAGGAATTTGCTTCAGCCACAAAAATCTAGGCTGTCTGCAACCTCCCAGAGGGTCTTTTCGGTAATCGCCCCCAAATTATGGAATAGCCTGCCAGACGCAATCTGTCAGATGATGAGTTTAAGTAGCTTTTAAAAAGCACTAAAGACGGATCTTTTTCGGCAGGCTTTTCCTAATTAGATCCCGGCCTCAGGAGCTGCATCTCCTGGCCTCTTTTAGTCCTTTACCCTGACTCGCTGGCTGTTGATTTTTGTATTTGTTTATTTTATGTGACTTTTAAGTTTGATTAAGTGGATTTTAATTTGATGCTAGTTCAATACCTTTTTATGGGGGAGGGTGGGGCTTAGAAGTTTTAGTCTGTATTGCTGTATTTTAACTGTTTTAAGCTGCTCCAATTGTTTTTAACCGAGGGGCAGGGTAAAATAATAATAATAATAATTATTATTATTATTATTATTATTATTATTATTTATTATCCAGGTAATGGGGGAGGAACAGGCCTGATCCATGTATAGGATACCTGTGTGGATGAGACCTAAGAATTTGTATTACCAGTCCAAAACACAGATATGCACGCAATCTCTTTGTTTACTTTGTTCTGTATTCTAGTGAAGTGGTGTTCCAACTTTCTCTCTTCAGGCAACTTTTCTGCATTTACTAGTCTACCACAGAATTATTGGTGCATTGCAGAAGAGTCTCTGGGGCATATGTTAAATTGGTCCATGAGGTGTGCTGATCTGTCCAGGTCTTACAGTTTTCCTATATGAACACAAACCCTAAAATATGTTTAACACCACTTTGTTGCTAGGCACTTCAGTAGAATATTAATAGTGGTAATCCAGGGAACCTTTTTCTACTGTTGCTGCTCTTCTCATTGATAAGCTCTGGATAAGTGTCTAAGCAGTGCTAGAATTTCCCAGAACACTTTTTGAAAGCCATTGCTCTAGTAAAAAATCTCAGAAGCCTCACACATAGTGATATTGATAGGCATGAAGAAACTTTTATTATTGCCAAATGTCTTTGTCTATACTCAACTTTTCCTTTGGCACAAATGTTTGAACTCTCTTTTACTCTGTCACTTCATGGAATCATATAGTTGGAAGAGACCACAAAGGCCATCCAGTCCAACCCCCTGCCATGCAGACACAATCAAAGCACTCCTGACAGATTGTCATCCAGCCTTTTAAAAAAACCTCCAAAGAAGGAGACTCCACCATACTCTGAGGCAGTGCATTTCACTGCCGAACAGCTCTTACTGTCAGGACATTCTTCCTAATGTTTAGGTGGAATCTCTTTTCCTGTAGTTTGAGTCCATTGCTCTGTGTCCCCGTCTTTGGAGCAGCAGAAAACAAGCTAGCTCCATTGTCAGTATGACATCTGTTTCAATATTTAAAATGGCTACCATGTCACCTCTTAACCTATCCTTCTCCAGGCTAAACATACCCAGTTCCCTAAGCTGCTCCTTATAGGGCATGTAGGGCACATAACCATTTGACTCTATGGCATCTGCTTTTTTTCATTAGCATCTCTTTAACTTCTCAAAGAAGTGTATCAGGATACCTGGCATACCCTGAGAATAAGGTCCATTCATATGATCACATCAAACCATGGAAACAAGAAGCAGTACAGTGTCATTGCCTGAAGATCCATTATTCACATAATTCTTTGCTGATAAAATCTTGTGCTATTTTTTTAAATGTTATTTTAATCAAAAAATAAAATTTCATCCAGTTTGTATATATCAAGCTTGTTTCCCAATGAATATTTTATTTATAGATGAAAAGAAATTGTTTTTTTCTTCTCCCTTTCTCTTTCTGCTTTTCAGAATGGATGAAACAAAAAATTGTGGCAAGACATTTCAAGGCCAAAACAAACCGAAGAGCTTTCTGAATACCGGTGAAGAAACAAATGGTAAGAAAAGACCAGTGGGCATATTTTCTGCTGTGATAATGAGAACAGAAGGGGTTAGCCTGAAGTTATTGATTCAGGTTAACAATCTCCACTTCTCAAGTGTCTCTACTCAAAATAGAGCAAGAAGCAGAAGAAATAGAATTTCCAAGACAAGCAGGTGATCAAGCTTATAGGAAATGCTTGGTATATGGAGAACTAGCAGTGACTCCTCATAATGGGAGGTGAAAGCTTCTTCTAGTGCAGTGTTTCTCAGCCAGGGTTCCCTGGAACCCTTGGGTTCCCCAAGAAGTTGCTATGGGTTCCTCAACAGATTGTGATTGTGGGGGGCAGGGAAGCAATAGTAGTATATAGAAAAATGTTTAGTCACGGGTTCCCTGAGACCTGAAAATTATTTCAAGGGTTCCACCAGGATAAAAAGGTTGAGAAAAGCTGCTCTAGTGTGCCAACACCTATGTTGAAATAGCAATCAGACTGGAAGCTAGCTTTTCCTTTAGTTAAATGACAGCTGTCAAATATTGCAAAGATTTAGATTTGCTGATGCCACTAGGAGTGTTTGATTAATTTAATCTTTGAATTCTGATAAAACTGCACACCTCATGGGATTAATCTGTGTATCCAAATTTATGCTATCTAACAACATTTGCATTTTCTGAATGTTCAGAATGTTCAGTTTCTGAATGTTCATAAATCTTGGCTCAAAAGAATTACTGAAATGCATTTAAAATGCTTATTTTGAGAGTCTCTCTCTGGCTTTTCTTCGCAAATGAAGATTCAGGAAGGACTCATCCCATGCCTTCTGCAAGTGTGCTGATGACTAAAAAGGCCAATCCAAGATAAACAAGTCCGGTTGCAGAAAGCACAGCAGAAGGTATCCTTTGGTAATGTTTCCGGGTTATAAATCTTTCTGCGTTGTCATTTCTCTTCAAGACTTGTTCAGTGTGAGCTCTCAAATAAGGCTGCAGCATTGTGGATAGTGGTCTCCATGCCTCCCGATGTGAGGCCAGGGCGGACCATTGTTGGTGATCAATTTGGCTGAGCCTGAGATGTTGTTTCAGGGAGTCCTTGTATCGTTGTTGTTGTTTTTTTGGAGTGCCCCTCTTATGCTGATCTGTGGCGAGTTCACCGTAGAATACTGTTTTGGGGAGGCGATGGTCCTCCATCCTAGAAATGTGACCTGCCCTGCACAGCTGTATTCTCAATATTATGGCCTCAATGCTGGTGATCCCTGCTTGCTCAAGGACAGCAACATTCGTCACATAGTCAGTCCAGTGTATATTTAGGATTGTGCGTATACAGCGCTGATGAAAGCATTCGAGGAGTCGTAAGTGTTGGTGATAGGTGACCCATGATTCAGGTCCATAAAGGAAGATAGACAGTACAATGGCTCTATACACACTGATTTTTGTGCTTCGCCTCAGGTGTTTGTTACTCCAGACTCTTTTATAAAGTCTTCCAAATGCGCTATATGCCTTTGCTAATCTGTGATCAATCTCTTTGTCAATCTTGGCATCTGAGGAGATGATGCTACCCAGGTAGGTGAATATGCTTAAAATACATAGTGGCAGATGAACTGTTGTGCAGAATTTTTAAAATCCAAGGTTAATGTGGAAACAGGTTGGAACTGACTTATTGGTTAACACTTGAGAAAATGACCCAGATCGAAAAGAGACTGATTCTATCCATCACATGCAGAGACCTACTTGTTCATGTTACTATTCAATAATAACTGTGGTATCTTACCATTCTGTGTTCAAAATCAAATCCCTACCTCACCTCAATTATAGGTGAGTGCCAGTGTGGTGTAGTGGTTTGAGCATTGGACTATGACTCTGAAGACCAGGGTTTAAATCCCTGCTTAGCTGTGGAAATCCACTGGTGACATTGGGCAAGTCACACTCTCTTAGTCTGAAAGGAAGGCAAAAGCAAACCCTCTCTGAACTAAATCTTGCCAAGAAAATCCTGTGATAGGGTTACCTTAGGGTCACCATAAGTGAGTAAGTGAAGGCACACAACAACAACACTTTGAATAGGTGGGCAAAACCCCACCTTTTTGCCACTTAAATTTAATAATTCTGGCTTTGTTGATACATTACTTAGAGTAACATATTTTTGTTTTGATTATGTTTAATTATTTTAAGTGGGTACTCATCCTCTTCTTAACTTAAACTGGCTTGATGAACTCATATCCCCTACAGTTCACAGATGAAAACTGGGACATATGCAGCCAAGCAGTATCAGAGGGTAGTAAAGACAACAAAAGTTATTCATGTGGAAGAGCACACAAGCTAGGGAAGGCTGAAGTAGTTTGCTTTTGCTTCCCTACAGGGAAGGGCAAAATTCTGCCTTCTCTTTTCCTTTCCCCCTACTTCTGCAATTTTAAGTCAGTTTGCACCAATTGAAGCAAACTGCGGAAGACAAAAGAGAAAAGTGGGAGGAGAGGAGAGAAATTGAGGCATTTTAAAAGCAGTTGAAAATGTAGACAGCAGAAAGTTAATTGGGATTATCCCTGCCAAAACGACAGCTGAGAAAGGCTGAACAGTTGATGAGAGCATTCCAGGCTGAAGCAGGAGAAACACAAGGCCACAGTGACTATAAGCTTACTGTAGAAAGAGTTTTTGGTATCCTTCCCAAAAAGCCAGGGGACCAGAGCAATTTTAAATGCCATTTCATAACCTTTGTGCAGCTGCACTTCAGGGACTTGCAAGATGTCATCTGTGAAGTGTAGGTGTATCCTGCAGAAGATAAAAGAGTATCTGTACTCATATGGAGAAAAGGTGGTCTAATCATGTGAGTTTCCAGCCATGAAGAGTTGCCAAATGTGGCATATGTAGAAAAGCAATATAAATGAAAATTCATATACAAATGAGTTTTGACAATTACTGCCATTTGTAGGGCCGTGATTCCATTCAATATATTACCCCTTCCACCTCCTGCTATAATTTTTTTTTTTTTGCTGTAGTTTCTGTTGTTGATGTGGATATAGATGACCTTCCGCAAGATAATACTGAAGGAGTCAGAACAGAAATGGAGGGAGAAGATTTGCAGATGAATAAAATCTACATGAGTCCAGATTTGCCAGAAGAGAATCAAAACCGCGAAGAACTTCTAGTACACAAAGAGAAAAATATTTACACTGGATCACCCTGCTTGTCTGAACTCAATGGATTTTGTCCTGGTTGGAGAAGTGCATTCTATGGTTCAGAATGTTTTAGTTTGGAAGTTCATGACTACATTAGAAAACTTGGAAAGCGAAAAGCCTGTGGAACTCAAAACATAGGTGCTAAAATAATGGTAGGTATCCTGATTTTTTAAGACTTAAAAAAAAGCACGTTGGGGTGGAAGGCTGTGGATCAATAAATTTAGGAAGCTTTTCATTCTTCCAAAAATAGACAAATGTCTTGCATATATGCTTTCTACAAAGTGCATATTCAGTGCTTTTAAGGCATTAGATGTCATCTTCCGTTACCTTCAGCCTTTTTGAGTCCGGCTTTTCTAAAGACTACAATCCTGACTTACCCAAGAACCATTTGTGGTGCAGATAGGTACAAATGTAAGCTTGCCATTAGTGCTGGAAAACCAGGAAAATCCTGGATTGAAGGGACCAAAAATAATCTCTTCCAGCTGGGCTGCTTGAAGCAGCAGATCCTGGATTTCTCCAGCTTCCTCTGCTGAAGGCAGCACCTGCCTCCATTGAAGGCATGCAGAACCTCTGAAGAGGAGCAGAGAATCATCCTTCCCCTCCCCTGTCCCAGCAGTGGCAGTGGGAAGGCTTCCACAGGGGGTGGGGGCAGAGGCAGGAGAGAGCCATCTTCCATTCTTCCCCTTCCCCGCTCCCAGCAGCAGGGGTGGCAAGGCTTCCACCGGGAGGGTGAGGGAAGAGAGTGTCATCCCCCATTCTTCCCCCTCCCAGTCCCAGCAGCAGTGGCGGGGGGGAGGCAGGGCCAGTTTAAGGGCCCTGGAGCACCCGCAGCTGCAGGGGGGTGTCGTAACCCTCCTGGCCACCACCATGCTGTCACCACTGGCTTCACAGTTGGGCTGTATGGCTGGCGAGAAGTGCCAAGAGATAAGTTGTCATTCGCATGGACGAGTGGGTTTGTTCTATATACTTTTGTCCCAGTTTTATGGCAGAGAATTATGGCAATCCTAAATGTAGGGTGGGCAATCTGCTCTATCAACACTGTATGGTGAACAGTGCCATTGTAGGGAATGTTTGGTCCTTATTTAGTGCTAAGCAGTGGAGGAGAATGGAGAATCTATTGTGCTTTAAATTTTCCTCCCTGCATATATAGATGGAGAGGTGATTTTTCAAGACAAATCAAGACATTTTGAAACTGCTATCTTGCTCATATTCTAAATTGTTTACCAGAGTTTCACTACCAACTAGTTATAAAGAGGGTTTTGTGTATTCCTACAGATTTTCACACTACACTGTTATAGCGCTATTATTCCACTTGAACTCCTCTGGTTGCCTCCTGTGGAATCCTGGGATTAGCAGTTTAGGGAGGGTCATTTAGAACTCTCAGCCAAGGAGCTCTTAGGCCCAATAAACTACAAAGATTCCACAGGAGGCGGCCACAGCAGTTAAAGTAGAATAATAGTGCTATAACAGTGTAGTGTGATAAAGTCCTCTAGACTCACATTTCAGCTGTTGAGTTTATGGAACTTTTAACACACTCTTGATGCAGAAATCTCTGCCTACAAAGGTTAAGTATTTAACAGAGTTATCATTTTAGGGACATAGCTTGAATTGAAAATAATTATTTTGCTTTGAAATATGTACAGTACTTAAATTCCAAGTCTGTTCATAAGGGAAAAAAATATTAGTTCATTAAGTACTTGGTGTCATTATCAAAGAAACAGAACAATTTTAGCCTACAGGCATCTCTAGCTTCAGAGGGAGCTTAGCTAGTCAGGGAAGGAGAGATGGCCCTTACTTTAACAGATCAAAAGCTTATGTTGAGTTAAACTTTAGGATCTTTTTCCAACCCAAAAGGCTTAAGTTGGCTTGTGGGTGAATTCCCATATTTACTTCATTCCACAAAACACTGTTCAGCTTAACAGTGGGTGTATATATATATGTGTATCTTTAAGTCGCCTGTGAATTTCATAGACTTTTCTTAGGCAAGGAATACTCAGGTGATTTTTCCATTTCCTTCCTCTAAAATATAGCCTTCAGCACTTGGTATTAATTAGTGGTCCCCCATCTAAGTGCTAACCAGGGCTGACCCTACTCAGCTTCTGAGATCAGACAGGATCTGGTATCTTTAGGGTATTTAGGCTTACAGACAAGTCTACAGTATACAATGCCATACTGAAAATGCTACAGTTACTTATAATAAGTATAAACCCCTCCCCCAGCAATTGACGCCCCCTTGTCGTGGGAGAGAGGCTTGCGTACCCTAATGATGTTTTGAGCTATGCTGGCGGTGGCATAATAGCCACTGGTAGGGTCTCCCATGCCAGACAGGTCAAAACCGAAGGGTCTGACAAAGAGCATCAAAGGGCAGGATGGGCTCTCTAGCCTTGTGGCAACCGTCCTAGGAGAAGGAAAACTCTAATCCCAAACCCGGGCAGATGGTGCTCGTCCAACCCTGTAAGGTCAACCATCTAAGAGAAGGAAACTCTAATCAAACCTACAGCCCGAGGACCTCACTGCCACGTCCATGCTTGCAAGGCCATGGCAGATGAATCTCTGGTTTAAAGGGTGAGGCCAGTTCTGTGCACACTGCGCTCCACCAGAAAAATCCATTGCACAGGCTCGAAGGACAAATCAATTTCCAAAAAAGCCCTGTAGTGACTGGCGAGGGACGAAACCGGCAGGTGTAAAGATGCACTGGAAGCCACAGCCCCAACCCTGCATGCAGGTGGTTCAGGACATTGGTCGCTCAAGCCTGACCCGGGAGATGACAGTCTTGTTCGGCAGCATCCTGAACGACCAAGCAGCCTTTTTTAAGGAGAGCACTGCTTGCTCCATATAGAGAGGGGCCTAGAAAAGGTGGCCTAACGAAAGCTCATCCCCAACTACCTGGTTGGCTAGCCGCGGCCAACGGGAATCTTCTGATGCGGTCAAACCAAGGCAAAGAAACAAAGGCACACACCGGCCTCCAAAGGTGTAAATAAACTGACACTTGCATGCTGGAACATCAGAACCATGCAAGACTCTGAAGATAGTGGACGGCCTGAGTGTCGTTCTGCCCTAATAGCCATTGAACTATCACGGCTTAATATTGACATCGCTGCTCTTAGTGAAGTTCGCTTCCATGAGGAAGGCAGCCTTAAAGAACATGGCGCCGGCTACACACTTTACTGGTCTGGCAAACCCAAAACCGAAAAACATCTTTCAGGAGTAGGCTTTATGATTAAAAACTCCATTGCCTCCAAACTCGAAACCTTGCCAACAGGACACTCTGATCGCATTATTTCCTTACGCCTCCCACATGTTGTTCTCTTTAGTATATATGCCCCAACTATGCAAGCCGACCCTGTAGAGAAAGACAAATTCTACACAGACCTACGCCAACTCATACAAAAAGTCCCTGTAGAAGATAAAATTATTATCCTTGGTGACTTCAATGCCAGAGTAGGAAAGAACTCCGAAGCCTGGAAAGGTGTCTTAGGCAAGCATGGTGTTGGAAATTGCAATGATAACGGACGCCTCCTGCTAGAGTTCTGTGCAGAACAACAGCTGACTATTACAAACACAATCTTTCAGCAGAAAGATAGCTTGAAGACAACCTGGATGCATCCCCGATCCAAACATTGGCACCTCATTGACTACGTTCTAGTCCGTCAGAGAGACATTCGTGATGTCCATCATACCCGAGTGATGCCCAGTGCAGAATGCCAAACAGATCACCGCCTCGTCAGATATAAACTAAATCTTCATCTTAAGTTCAAACCTAAGAGGGGTGGCATCTTAAAGAAGAGACTCCAAGTCAACAATCTTCAACAAGCTACCATGAGAGACAACTTCCAGGCAAATCTACAAACGAAACTTGAAGACCATCCTACAGATCCTTCTCCTACAGTGCTTTGGCAACATATCAAAAACAGTATCCTTCAGTCTGCAGAAGAATCCCTCGGGTTCTCCCACAAGAAAAATCAAGACTGGTTTGATGAAAACAACCAAGAGATCGAGGAGCTGTTGGCAAGGAAGAGAGCTGCTCACCAGGCATACCTCGCCCAGCCAACCTGTCATGTAAGAAAAGCAGCTTTCCGCCTCACATGTAGCAAACTACAACAAAAACTCCGAGACATGCGGAACAAGTGGTGGATCAATATAGCAGAAAAGACACAACGCTGTGCAGATCTGGGTGATCATAGAGGATTTTATGAAGCTCTTAAAGCAGTGTTTGGACCTACTTATCAGGTCCAAAGCTCCTTATACAGTACAGATGGTCAAACATTAATTACTGATAAAGCCTCCATCCTAAATCGTTGGGCTGAACATTTTCAAAGTCTCTTTAGTGCCAACCGAGTAGTCCAAGCCTCAGCTATCCAATATATGATACAAAAACCAATGAAAAATGAATTGGACATAGCTCCCACTTTGGAAGAGACCCTTAAGGCCATACAGCAGATGAAAAACGGCAAGGCAGCTGGGATTGATGGAATCCCACCTGAAGTCTGGAAACACGGAGGTCATGCACTCCACAAAAAATTCCACGAATTCCTTGTGAATTGCTGGGAAAAAGGGGAACTGCCATCAGACCTCCGAGATGCAGTCATCATCACCCTGTACAAGAAAAAAGGAGCAAAATCCGATTGCTCAAACTATCGAGGCATAACACTGCTCTCTATTGCTGGAAAAATCCTTGCAAGGATACTCCTGAACAGATTAGTTCCTGCTATTGCAGAAGAACTTCTCCCTGAAAGCCAATGTGGCTTCAGAGCCAATAGGAGTACTACAGACATGGTATTTGCCCTTAGGCAACTGCAAGAAAAATGTAGGGAGCAGAACAAGGGTCTCTATGTAACATTTGTCGACCTCACCAAAGCCTTTGACACTGTAAGTAGAAAAGGTCTGTGGCAGATCCTGGAAAGACTAGGATGTCCCCCCAAATTCCTTAAAATGATTATCTTGCTACACGAGGGACAGCGTGGTCAAGTCAGATATGGCGATGCTCTTTCAGAGCCCTTTCTAATAACTAATGGAGTGAAGCAAGGTTGTGTTCTTGCACCAACTTTATTTACAATCTTCTTTAGCACGATGCTCCAAAGGGCTATGGCAGAGCTTGAAGAAGACGACGGCATCTATATACACTACCGTACTGATGGTAGCTTGTTTAACTTAAGCCGTCTGAGGGCTCACATTAAGACTCTAAACTATCTAGTCCGTGAGCTGCTCTTCGCCGATGATGCTGCCCTTGTTGCCCACACAGAAGCAGCTCTGCAGCGCCTAACATCCTGCTTTGCAACAGCTGCAGAGCTGTTTGGGCTAGAAGTCAACCTGAAGAAAACAGAAGTTCTTTACCAGCCTGCACCACAGTATGAACACCACCATCCCCACATTGCCGTCGGCAAATCTGTGCTCAAGTCCGTTCAGCAGTTCACCTACCTGGGTAGCATCATCTCCTCAGATGCCAAGATTGACAAAGAGATCGATCACAGATTAGCAAAGGCATATAGTGCATTTGGAAGACTTCACAAAAGAGTCTGGAGCAATAAACACCTGAGGCAAAGCACAAAAATCAGTGTGTATAGAGCCATCGTACTGTCTATCCTCCTTTATGGATCTGAAACATGGGTCACCTATCACCACCACCTACGACTCCTCAAGCGCTTTCACCAGCGCTGTCTACGCACAATCCTAAATATACACTGGACTGACTATGTGACTAATGTTGCTGTCCTTGAGCAAGCAGGGATCACCAGCATTGAGGCCATGATATTGAGAACACAGCTGCGCTGGGCAGGGCACATTTCTAGGATGGAGGACCATCGCCTCCCAAAAATACTACTCTACGGTGAACTCGCCACGGGTCAGCGTAAGAGGGGCGCTCCAAAAAAGCGATACAAAGACTCACTGAAACAACATCTCAGGCTTGGCCAAATTGATCACCAACAGTGGTCCGCCCTGGCCTCACATCGGGAGGCATGGAGACGCACTATCCACAATGCTGCAGCCTTATTTGAGAACTCACGACGAACAAGTCTTGAAGAGAAACGACAACGCAGAAAGAATCACAACCCAAAAACATCACCCAAGGAGACCTTCTGCTGTGCTTTTTGCAACCGGACTTGTTTATCTCGGATTGGCCTTTTTAGTCATCAGCGCGCTTGCAGAAAGCGCGGGATGAGTCCTTCCTGAATCTTCGTTTGCGAAGAAAAGCCAGAGATAACCCCCCCCCGGCAATCAAGCTACTCTGTTCTGTTTAAGAATTCATTCTAGATACTGTGATTTGATGACACAGGCTTCTAATGTAAGTGCATCTTTTTGTTACAACATTGCATGTTTGTCGTGCATAACCTCTTCTTGTTACTTTTATATGAAGGCCGCTATCCTCAGAGTTTAGCAGTTGGAATGTGCACCAGGGACATGCCATACCTTCTTTTTCCTAGCAGAATTCACGCTTGCCATGTCACAACTTATTTTTCAGACTTGAAAAAAACAGTCTAAATGAGTGGGATTCACCCGCTACACACACACACACTTTTTTCCCACATTGTGGAACAATGCTGGTTGCTTGTACATGGGAAAACTGTGGCTGCAGACCCTGATCCACTCATACTTGCAGATGCCTAATGACTTGGGATGGCAATGCATATCCAGATTCACATCAGATGCATCCATAAACAGAGTGGATACACATCAGCAGCATATGCAGATCCCACTTCCAATATCAGGGAATTCATATTGTTTAATGTATTCATGAATTTCAGTGGAGTTATTTAATAGTTATGAAAAGCAAGATTTTAGCCCTAAATTATTTTTGTTAAGTTTTCATTGGTTAAATGTTTCTTTCAAGGAGTAGGAAGAGAACAGTGCCCAGTCTCACAAGTCTCTTAGGGCCAACCCATGAATACGTTAAATATAGTATATAGACAAGCCATCTTCTTTTACTTCCAAACAAGTGTGGAGGGCCCCACTCTAGACTGGGGCCACAGCGTAAGGATAGTTATCTCCCTAAAGTTGTTTTGTCCTAAATTTACACTTCCCTCCTCATAGGGGCTAAAGAAAACCTCCCCTTTTTTAGTCTCATGAATGTAGGAGAAACAAGAGCTGGGATGGGAAGGAAGGTTTTGAACCTTCTGTACCTCTGCACAGTGATCCTAATCAATCATTGACATGCTTTGCTATACAGTTGTCCCTTCATATTTGCTGGGGTTTGGTTCTAGGACCCCCTGTGGATACCAAAATCCATGAATACTCAAGTCTCATTATATGCAATGGCATAGCAAAATGGTGTCCCTTATAAAAGATGGCAAAGTCAAGGTTTGCTTTTTGGATTATTATTTTTTAAAGAATATTTTCAAGCCGTGAATACTCAAATCACCAAATCCATGAATACAGAGGGACAACTGTACATTAAAAAGAAAGTCAGGTAAGGCAAAAAGTACTTAGGGAGGCAAGCAGCAAAAATGTATTCTTTTTGCATGAAAAAGCACCTTGGGTGTCTCGTGGTATGTGGAATGCAAACATTTATAATCCTTTATTTTCCTTTGGTATCTTTATAAATATTTTAGCATACTGATTTTTAGACTCTTGTTGAGGTTGGTTTCTACAGATATTGAAGTTGCTGTTTACAACAGATTATACACTTGGCAAATACATGGTTTTTGGACTGATAGAGAGCCATATATCTGTACACTTCCTCTTTACCTCTTCATATCCATCCTTCATCACATATCTGGCCTGGATAAAGGCACATTGAAACCACAGTTTCCTGTGATTTCTGAACAGAGCAACTGTGGTTTAAGGAGTTTATCTGAATCGAGAGAGTGATCATACCTTTCTTTGGGACAGATGCTGAAAATTACAGTTTCTATATTAGGATGTTGTGGGGCATGGGATGGCAATGAGCTCTGAGAATACTGCATGTCCCTTGTCTGATGAACTTAATTGGACTAAGTTTGGTATGTCTTAACCAGGCCTATATGACTAACAATGAGAAACAGCCAGTAAAAATGTGACAGCATTTTTTGTTTTGTTTTACATATATATCACTTTGAAAAAAGATAAAGAATAGTGGCAGTAATGGGTGTCCTGATAGATTTGGTGCTAGAGATGATGATGATGATGATGATGATGATGATTCCGATTCCTCCTCCTCCTCTTCCTTCTAGCAAAAAATATTGCATAATTATATAACTTTGACTCCCTTCTGCCCCTCCCACCAGGAACTTGAACAGCAGATAATGATTGAAACAAAAAATTATGGTAAGAGCAGAAGATTCTACTGCAGGCTGCTACATAAAGAGAGGAGGAGCAAAGGTATGTTTGTACTTTTCAGACTTCTGAGTTACTTTATAGCAATTGTGCTTCTGTAACAATTGGGTCCTCATTGCATTTTTTATCTTGAGGTGGTGAAGTGAAAACTATGTTGCCTAAACTGAGAGGACAACTAGAAGAAATGAAATCAAAGGTACAGTTTCTTGAACTGGTGAAGAAGTATCTACAGGTAATTATTTAATTTGCTGGGTTTTTTAAAAAATTAGAAATTGATATCTGTGCAAGTAGAAATGGGTGTTTTCATATATGTGACACTTCAGTGTTCAAGGTATTAAGTGAAAGTGTCCAAATTAATAATAATTTTCACTAGCTACAGGTGGGGAGTTGGATTCCTTTCTCTCAATACTTCTCTATCCTCATACCACTTCTCCCATATAGTGCAGTAGATAGAAGAATACTACAGTATTCTTCTATCTACCTGAATAACTGAATGGGAGCCATTGAGAATGAATCTACATAACCTTGCCCTTTCTGTTTTTTTGGTCATGGTATAGTGTCGGAATGTTAGAAACTCTGCCTTGTCTCCTTTTCTTGCAGATTATAAATACAGAAAAATGGGGAGTTGAACCATGCAGTCTTCTTACAGTGGTTAATATGGCAAGAAGTGAAACCTTGGGTATCGGCTCACTGGACAGTATACTTCTTTTCTGTCACATAAATAAAAATCAGTATAATAATTCCCAATATAACAACAGTCAGTATCAGCCAAGATACCTACAAGCTGGGACACCACTTGGACTAATGGCATATCTCTACTCCAGGTATAGCTTAGTCTACAAATCCATGAGAGCTGAAGTCTGCCTTATCCTGCTGCATTATGGAAATGAAGAAGCATTATAAGCTCATGGCCAGTTCATGTGTTTTATGCTGCTTGAAGAATATAGAAAGACAGAGAGTCAGAACACTGGTCCATTTAGCTCAGTGTTTTCTACACTGACTATAGGAACAGCTTTTCAGGATAGCAAACAGAAGCTTCTCTCTGTTTTGTTACAGACTTTAACAGGATTGTGTTCCCTTTCAAAGACTGTATGAATAGTCCTGTAACCTGTTACAAGACTGATTGAAGCCCTGTTATCATAAGTGATGGAACACAAATGTTTATCAGTAGGTACATGAAGAAAATAGTTCCACAGTTAAGAAGGGGAGTTCTGTGTATCAGCATGCAAAGCCTTTTCTCCCTCTTCCATGAGAGAGAAAGATGAACCTCAATCAACCTAGAGTTGGGATTAAAGGTCTTTGGGATCTTCCTGTCCCAACTTAGTGGTACTGTATATTGTACAAACAAAAGTGCAAGCACAGTTCTCTGCAATTTGTTAATTTGCCAAGAATGAAAGGAAATGGGTGGTTGTGGATTTGTGGAAACAAATTAAGGTTTCATTCCTTCAGCTGTTTTACAAAAATGAGAGTGGGAAAGAATCAGTTCCAAGCTAAGCAACCTCCTAGCCTATTTTCATCCATTCTTCTTTTGCACCTTTAATATTTATTTATTTATTTATTTATTATCAGTTTGGGTGAGTTTTGGAAGTAACGGTAGGAAGGGAAGACAATCTGCCTTTTGGCGTACAATTTCAAAAACATGACATACAATTGCCTCAATCCATCATCCCTTCACTGTAGTGCAACTATTCACAGGCAGACCTACACTATGCTGGACCATTTACATTGCCTCCAGACATACTGGAAAGCCCTCAAAGCCACCTTGCACAGCCAGTCCTTGCTTTACAGCAAGCAGGCAGGTCCAAGGTCATCCCCATAGCCAGACACACAATGAGTACAGTAGCACTGAAACCCCTGAAGGAACCCAGCAGATTTCATTTTGTGTCTGGCTATGGTGATGTAGGCAAATCTGAATAGGCTAAATAATGTTTCCCCCCCCTCAGTCCCATGACAGTTGTCTTCTTCTGATGTGAAAACACTTCTTTTCAATGCCTGAGGGTTTTAAGGTGATTAAAAAAAAAACCCCTCCGGTTTACAGTTTTTGGGAAGAACCAGCTTTTTAAAATGTATGGTTTATCCCCCAAATTTGGATTGCAGTGGGATTAGGGGATGGGGGCAGGTTGGTGGGTGGCCACCTTGGTCACCCGATTGTTCCCACCATGGAAGAGTAGCTCTCTTGTTGGTATCAGCATCCAAAAAAGCTGGTGTTGCCTTTGTGGCAGGGAGGTACGGGATTGGGTTTATATGCACACGTTCAGAGGTCAACAGTTTACCTCCCCCTTCTCTATTGGCTTCACTTTATAGAAATGCAAGTCAGCAATCAGCAGGAAAGGAACACTATTTGATTAAGTGAATATGTGCATGTGTTGCAGCAATCCCGCCCCCCAAATCCCCACAGCTGCTACAGTCATGTAACCAGGCATAAACTGATAGGGCAAACACAGCAGATAACCCTCTTGCACTGATGTGACTATGCAATTGTGTGTGTGTATGTGTGTGTCTCCCCGTCCCCTGTGTGGCTTTGCAAACTGGTTTCAGCTTGGATTAAAGCAGATGTGTGTGGCAGTAAAGGGGTCAAACTCGGGCAGGGATACTACACAGTGGAGCTGGGATACAGTCCTTCTCTAGTCAGACGCTTCTCTAATTCTGCCTGCTTGATGGGAAGCATGCAATGGCCTTCCATGGCAACTTCAGGGGCTTTACAGTAAGTGGTGGTGGGTGCCTTTGTGTGCTGCAGAGAGAGGAAGGGACTATCAAACTCTGCAGTGCCTGAAAAAAATAACATTTGTGTGCATGAGGGATATTTATGTATGCATTATGTCCCTAATAGAATTCTGGCCAATGAGGGACATAATGCACACATAAGTATCCCTCATGCATACAGATGTCTTCCCTGCCCCCCAGGCACTTCAGGGTTTGCTATTCTCTTCCTCTCTCTGCAGGGAGGGTGGGAGGGAGGTGGGAAAAGCAAACTCAAATGCAGGTTCTTAAGGGTTTAGCATCTTTCTTCCCCATGCTTATCTTTCTGATTTTGATAACAAGGACAGCAGGGAGCTGTCCTCGGGTTTAGAACAGAGGTGGACAACCAGCAGTCCAGGGGCTGCATGCACCACCAAAGCTACCGCAGTTACATCCTTTTTCGATTATAGTCGTCCCTTCACATTCGTGGGGGTTAGGGGCACAAGACCCCCTGTGAATGTGAAAAAAACGACAAAAAAATAGGCCTCCCAGAACTCCTCCACAGCCACACCCACCATACCCCTGCTGCCACGCACCCCGTCACCCTCACCATGCAGCCACTGCTGCTGCTGCTGCCACCACCCCCACCATGCCCCCAGGGCCTCTGCCATCCCTGCCACCATGCCCCCCACCATCACCCAGCACTTGGAGGCTTTGCGGCTCAGCGGTTTTGCCTCAAACTCCCCACTCTCTTGGATCTTTGCTTCCCTCCCCAAACAGAGCAAAGACTGAGGAGAGCGGTGATTTTAGAGGTTTTTGCCTCATCCTACCCCCTTTGCAGAGGGAAGCAAAGATCCAAGAGAGCAGGAGTTTGAGGCAAAACCATGCAGCCTCATGGAAAAGTCTGGGGGAGTTAGGTCCCCTGCAGCCTCCCAGGAGCCTAGGAGTCCGAGGGGGGGCTTGGCAGCCAAGGCTGACTCCACCGGTGCTCTTACCTATGCAGTAGAAGCCAAGACCCAAAACTCCCCAGCAGTGCCAGGCCAGAGGAGGCATCACTTGCGGGCTCCTTAGGCAGCTGGAGTTCCCTGGCCGCCCAGATTTTCCTCTCCCCACCTCCACTGCACTGCCTCTTCTTCTTCCTCCTCTTCCCTGTTGGGACCACAGCAGCACTGCCAATGCCTCCAAGTGGAAGAGGCAGCCAAGGCGGCTGCTGCTGCTCCTCTTGCAGCACCTTCATTGCTGCAGTCCATGGGGAGGGGGAGGAGAGTGAGGACAAACCGTGAATACTTAAAACCATGAAAGCCAAAGCTGCAAATATGAAGGGACGACTGTACATTATCATTCTATACATAGGACTGCCCTTGGAAAGTGTTCCAGAGGGCCACAGCTAGACTGTTGACTGAAGCTGGTTAAGCAGAACATGTATCTCCCTCGTAAGAACAATTTTTACTGGCTACCAGGCACAATTCAAAGTGCAGGTTTATGACCCCTTGGGTCCAAGCTATCTGAAGTACTTTATTCTCCTATATGATCCTGCCCAGGCCTTGAGCTCTTTAGGAGATGTCCTTCTCTTGGTTCTGCCACTCTCAAAGGCATGCTTGGTAGGGACACAAGAGAGGGCCCTCTTTGTGGCTGATCACAGGTGATGAGCTTCCCTGCCAACGTAAGCTAGGCTGCCCAACTTCCTGTTCTGTTCCATTAGCAGGTAAAGGTCTTTTTATTCTGGCAGGCATTTGTCAATTGACTGACTTTTGAGAAAGGTGTTTTTAATGAGTCAATGCTTTCTATGTGGTTTTAATTTTTTTTAACTCTATAGTGTGTTAATACTATAATTTGATATATTATTTTAGCATTACAACTTCTGTGTTTTAAACTATACCTGCTTTTATCTGTTTTTACCTGCACTTGTTTTAATCTTGTGAGCTGCCTTAAGTTTTAATCTTAGAAGTACCCTGGGAGCTAAACAAATAAATAGCTTCAATCCCACTGATTTTTGAACATGGGATTTGTGTTCCTTTAAAAAAAAACAAAAAAAACCTCTGATTTTTTTGTTCAAGTAAAATAGAAAATGTGAGAAGTCAAGTGACACAAAGTAATTGAATCGATTCCTTTTGCTTCTTCATATTTGCTGTGCTTGATTCCAAGAAAGCACACTTTAGCTTGCAAAATTGAATTTCCCCCCCTTGTACTCTGCAGAAATGCATTTTTAGAAGGCTATGTACAGCAGTTCCTCTTCACCTTTCGGTATTTCTGCTCACAAGAAGAACTTCTGCAATTTCTTCTTGATAGAATCAGTATAACCTTACCCAGGTATGTATTGAAATTGGATTGAACTCAAATAAATTTCAGCTGAGTAGTATTGATGTGTCAGGAGCTTTCCATCTGCCCCTGTGTAATTGTGAACAATTGCTTAATTTATTTTAATAATTAAAGTCATACATTTAAATTTGCTTAGGTGGGATTTATGAATTTTCTTATGAAATGTAATTCTAAGATATAAGAAACTTCTGTCCTTGACAGAACACTCTCCTCTTGGCCAAAAAATCATGCCAATTTCCATAGCTTTTTATTAATAACTAACAAAGGAAGATTTTTTTGTGTGTGTTCTTGAAATGATAAACTAAGACAATCCTTTCAAGTATTTCAGCATAATGATACTGGGAAGTATACATATATTTCTATTTACCGGTACTGATCAGCTTTCTGTTATTCTTAGTTCAAGCCCAGAATCCTGTCCATTGTTCAGCAAAATACACTTCCGCAGTTTCTCCATTCTGCAGACCTGGATTGAAGACTGTTATGACATAGACTTTACAACAAACCCTGACTTTATGAGTACTCTAAAAGACTTTATCATTTCCAAGGTAATTCACTGTTTTGACAGGAAGCTTATGGTACGTGTCAAATCAAAGTAAATTATGACATGCAAGATTGCAGAAGCATTATAAGAGAATTTCACTATAAATATAATTGAAATGAGAAGAAAGCATATTTTATAGATCTGTATATTTTCTTTGTAAATGACTGGTAAAACAAAATTTATTTTTGATATATTAAGACTTTAACAATGTGAAGTATAAATCCATAGAAGTATATAATCATGAACTCTTTGTAGGTTGTTCCACTCAATGGCTATGGCAAATGGCTCCTATCATGGCTTGATCTCATTACTAGTAGGAAGGAGCACAACATTTCTCCATGCTTTAGAAAGGAAGACTGTAGAGAAATGGAGGAGCCCAGTGAAACACAGTCTTTACGTTCTTCATGCAAGAGGCTCTCAAAAAGTATTTTACGAAAGGTTTGTGCTTTCTTTCACTTCCTTTGTGATATTAGTACATGTATCATATTATTTTATTTCAGTGGCTGCTGACACACTGCAGAAATAATGCAGTTTGACACTGCTTTAACTATTATGGCTCCATCCTATGGAATCCTGGGATTTGTAGTTTGTTAGGCACCAGAGCTCTCTGATAGAGAAGGCTAAATATCTCACAAATCTACAAATCCCAGAATTCCATAGCATTGAGCCATGGCAGTTAAAGGGGTGTCAAACTGCATTATTCCTGCAGTGTTGCAGCAGCCAATGTCTTTCCTACTATAGCTGAAATCTTAGGATATATTGCTGAGGCCTAAGTTCAATTGTCAGTCCACACTAGTGTAGACCCATTGAATCAGTGGAACCTACTAAGTGTTAAATTACCAAACTGACATTCATTCAATTTGTTTACTCTAGGAAAGACAAATCAGTGGATTTAGGCCAACTACATTTATGTGTATTAAGGAAGTGCCCTGCCAAGGCACCAAATGAACAGAGTTTTTAAATCTTCAAATAAAAGATCAATTTCTCCCTATACTACTATAGGATATGGTAATCCCCTCTGGTTAGATTAAAGCTGTCTAAAATGTCTTGGAGCTATAGAAATTGGTTTATTTCATAGATTGGCAAAACATCCTGGAAGACACCATGCTGTGGCATTAGGACTCAACCATGTCCAAACTGACAGCAGGTGTGCTCTCATTTAGTTAATGTGATTAATGAATCAAGCATATTTCTGATCTCCATCTGTGGCATATTGTCCGCTCAGTCAGCCAATTGGAGTCCTAATTGCCAAGACTCAAGTGATGTTCATTCCTGAATTGATAAAGAGAAAAACTGTGGCTGATTTAAGTTTCTTTCCAAGATTTAGGGCTTATCTACACCAACCAGGATATGCCAGCTCCTGCCAGTTTATCCTGGCGGTGGAGGTGGCCCATCCTGCAAGCCAGGAGGGGGGCGTGTAACATGTGACTGAAGGCCCCCTGCACGTCACCAGCCTTGGAGACACGCTGCAGGACCCCTGCCTAGCTTCTGGAGAGCCAGGTAGCTGGCGGTGGCAGCAAGAGCCAGTGTGCTGGGTGGGCTCCTGTGGGCATGTGGGACCTGATCCGGGTCTGGTGGCGCTGGATTAAACTGAGTATTATTATGTAATGGTTTATCAGGCCCTATCCTGGCTTGCCCCGTCTCAGTCCCATATCTGCCCCAGGGGTGGTGACGACTGCCTGGGGGTAGAACGGGGCAAATGCCCTGCGTTATATGAACTGCAGGGCTCTGGAATGGGGTAAGCTAGGGTATGTACATAGTCTGTTTAAATAAGCCCTTATTTTGTCTGTGTTTGATTTCTTTTTTCAATGGCTTCAGTGTGTTTGCAATATCTTTTATTTTTTCATTTCACAATGTCTGACATTGGGAAGAGAGATACTTGGCTTTGATTCCAATAGTGTTTATCTGCCATACAGACCTAGGATTTAACAAATTTGTATTTATTCTGTTGACAAAGCAGGTAATAGAATAAACACTTTTAAAAACAACTAAAATACAGTACATGGCATAAGCTAACAGCACAGAACAAAACCGCTAACATTCATTTTAACACAAAATTATAAAGTGGTAATGTACAATATTAAAACTTAGCTGTGCGCTTTAGTAACATTAACTGGAAAAGTGGAGCACCAGTAGTAGGAAACTTGAAGCAAATGCAACAAAACATAGGTTGCATCTCTTCTCTGCACCTGTTCTATGACAGTGACTGCTGAAAAGCAACCTTATTTTACCATCACTATTGCAGAGCTATTCCAGGTTGTGGAGGGCTTATTACAACTTGGTCCTCAGAAAAGAATGCAAGAATATTCATCAGCCTGCTATGACTAGTTTGTAACACATTCTGCAGAAAAAGTTGCTTGGCTGTGATCTGATACGCATGCAAAAGTGTCACTGCCTACAGCTTATCATGTTTTGGGGGTACCTGTCATTTTGTTGGTCCTGATGATATAGACGGAATCCTTGGGGATAATATTGTCAACTGTTTGCGTATTGGAGTCTTGCCCATCCTAGCTGATGAAATTATTTGGATCGGATTCATCTATTTAGGTTAGAGAAGTGGTAAATGCATCTCTGAAATGTTTTCCTTGTAACACTGATAAAAGTGGTGGTATGCCATCTTCTGGAAAATAAATAGAGCAGTCTGTTTTGAACAATTACTGTATTGTCTTTTTGCAGGGGGTTGGGAGGGAGATGTCAAGGTTTGTGAACTTGAGATAGTAATACAGCCCCAGAGGTTATTGGATAACATTGATAATCTTTTCAGTCTGGATAATCTTTTCAGTCTGGCTTCCAACTTGATATTGGGATGGAAAATGATAATGGTCGCCCTGGTAGAAGGCTTGTGCCTGAAAATCACAAGAGGCATTGAAGTCTTGTTGATTCTGTTGAAGCTCTCGGTGATGTTTAGTACCATCGGCTATGCCATCTTTCTTGTTGCTAATGGAGTGTTTAGTTGGTTGATCTTTCTGGAGAGGTCAAACCCTGAAGGTGCTGCTCCTACAATCCTAGTGCTCTTCTCCTTGACTCTTAGGCTGCTGCCACACTGCAGAAATAATGCAGTTTGTCACCACTGTAACTGCCATGGCTCAATGCTATGAAACTCTGGAATTTGTAGTTTTATGAGATATTTAACATTCTCTGTCAGACAGCTCTGGTGCCTCAACAAATCCCAGGATTCCATAGGATTGAGCCATGATAGTTAAAGTGGTGTCAAACTGCATTATTTCTGCAGTGTGGCAGCAGCCTTAGCCTGTGGGGTTCTGCTGGGAGAGAAAGAATCATAGAATCATAGGGTTGGAGGAGACCACAAGGGCCATCCAGTTCAACCCCCTTGCCATGCAGAAATACACAATCAAATCATTCCCGACAGATGGCCATCATGCCAGACTAATCTTACCTCTTTTTTTGATAGAGTTACATACTTGATAGATGAAGGGAATGCTGTGGATGTAGTGTATCTTGATTTCAGTAAGGCTTTTGACAAGGTCCCCCATGATATTCTTGCAAAAACAGTTAGTAACCTATGGGCTAGACAATGCAACTGTTAGGTGGATTTGTAATTTGGTTGACTGGCTGAACCCTAAGGGTAGTCACCAATGGCTCCTCTTCCTCCTGAAGAGAAGTGACCAGTGGGGTGCCACAGGGTTCTGTCCTGTTCTGCGCCCAGTACTATTCATTTGGGTTGTAGAATCATTAGTGAGCATATGACATCAAAGTCTATCTCTGATTAACATATCTTCCTTGAGAGGTTATATATAAATAAGATTATTTCTAATTTTAGTTTTTGTGTTGTTAAGAGTCTTATAAATCACCTTAAATTCACCTTGTGAAAGAAAAAGAAACTGAATATCCCATTTAATTTTTTATATATAATCCCTTTAAGACTATAGTCCTTAACACCCTTACTAAGTAATAAACTCTTTTGCATATAATAGACCTTACTTCCTAGTAAACATACTAGGATTCACTAGACATGAAGTTTGTGACCGTAGATTTTTTAAAAATCTCTTAGCAGGCAAGCAGTGTTACAGATATTGGAATAACAAGCACTGCAAGGTAACATCAGATATGTGAAGTCGAAGGCTTGCATGGCTGGCATCCATAGATTTTCCTTGGTTTTTTCCCGGGCTGTGAGGTCGTGTTCTGGAATAGTTTCTTTCTGACGTTTCGCCTGCATCTGTGGCTGGCATCCTCAGATAATGGTTGGGTAGGAGTATGTCTGGGGGTTATACACTGTGAACCCCTGTAGGTGAGTCTATCCCACCTTCCCCGCCCCCCATCTCTGACCCAAGGTTGTGAAGACTGCCTGGCAAGAGAACAGGGCAAAAGTCCTGCATCATCAGGACTGAAGGGCTTTAAGACAGGGGCAAGACACAGTAAATAGCCCGTGTAGACAAGCCCCTTAAGACATTTGGAACTGCATGGGCCAGTTTACACAGCAGATTTATTGCGGCAACTTGCGGTTTAATTATTTTCCGCAGCTGTGCCAGTCAGGTTTTTTTTCTAATTATGTCGCTTTGAAGTTCAGACTTGAATAAGTGTGGGGGGTGTGGCTCTGTGTGTCTCTGTAAATCTGCCTGTAAATGAACTCACTCCATAAAGCAGAGGGAGAGTAATCTCTCTGCTAAAAGACCTTGTGCCATGCCGTGGATCGCAAGTTTTTCCAGCTGCTCTCTCTCTCTCTCTCTCTCTCTCTCTCTCTCTCTCTCTCCCTCCCTCTCCCTCCCTCCCTCCCCCAAGCAGAGAGAGAGAGAGAAAATAGCAGTTCAGCTTGCTACAGCCCTTTGTGAAATGGTTTCTCTCCCTCCCCCGTGCACAGGATAAAAGTGACGACCGAGCTTTTACATACTTTCAAACCAGCAGAGAGGATGAGAAGGAATGCTCCCTGAAAGCTGTTGGGAATCCTTTTTTGAAGTTGTTGGGAATCCTTTTTTTTTTTTTTTTTTTTTGCAAACTGGCTCGCAAAATAGCAGACAGGATTTTTGCAAGTTTCTTCTCTAATGGCTACTGTCTTTGCCTCCTCCCTGCCCCTCTTTTAAGCCCACCCCTGCATCATCAACCAATCACAATGCAGCTGTGCTTTAACCCTTAGCGGAATGCTAGTTTACACTGCCAATAAAGCACTACATTGCAAATATTCCTGCAAAAATAGCGACATGCCCTGCCACGCTATATTTGGGTGTTTTACCTTCCCCCCTTCTGAATGAGGCGATGCTGTGCTGCGATCCGTGGGAACTATGAGCTATCTTAGCGGTATATTTAGGGGAATATTTGCCCATGTAAACGACCCCCATAATTAACGTACAACAACAACAGCAGGTTGTTGCTATGAGGAGGTGAGTTGTCTCTGCTTGAGAATACTGCAAATTATGTGGTATTTTGGTTATCTGATGTTAGATTTTCCTTGGTTTTTTTCTTTCCGGGCTGTGAGGCCGTGTTCTGGAATAGTTTCTTTCTGACGTTTCGCCTGCATTTGTGGCTGGCATCCTCAGATAATGGTTGGGTATGAGTATGTCTGGGGGTTATATGCTGTGACCCCCTGAATGGTTAGTTTCTGGGTATAGAAATGCAAGGCTCGTTAGTGTCTGTTTGGCTGATGGTTGGTTGATGGGCCATTATCTGCTGGAACTCCCCCTGTCCCTGGGTGGAATTCCTTTCTAAGTGTTGAGTTTTTATTCTATTGTATTTCAAATCGGGAGCCAGATTTTGTTTACTTTTAAGGTTTCTTCTTTCCTGTTGAAGTTGTCCAGGTGTTTGTGGATTCCAATAGTTTCTCTGTGCATTCTGACATGATAGTTGTTGGCCTAGTTCAGAATTTCTGTGTTTTTAAATAACAGTTTGTGTCCAGGTTGGTTTATAACATGTTCTGCTACTGCTGATTTTTCTGGTGGGCCCAGTCTGCAGTGCCTCGCATGTTCCTTGATTCATGTTTGCACACTGCGTTTTGTGGTCCCTATGTAGACTTGTCCACAGTTGCATGGTCTGCGGTAAACTCCTGCAGCTGTGAGAGGGTCTCTTTTGTCCTTTGCTGAGTATAGCATTTCTTGAATTTTTCTGGTTGGTCTGTAGATTGGAGGTTGTGTTTCCTCATCAGTTTCCCTATTCTGTCTGTGACTCCTTTGATGTATGGTAAAAATACCTTCCCTTTGGGGGGCTTTTCTTCTTCTTCATTCCTGTGTTTTTTTCTGGGTCTGGCTGCTCTTGTGATGTCTGATCTGGAGTAACCATTAGCCTGTAGGGTCCAGTTTAGGTGTCTCAGTTCGTCCTCCGGGTAGTGGGGTTCACAGATCCTTTTTGCACGGTCTACCAATGTTTTTATTGTTCTTCTTTTTTGTCCTAGGTGATGTTTGGAGTTCTTGTTTAGGTATCTGTGCGTGTGTGTGGGTTTTCTGTATACCTTGTGGCCTAACCGTTGGTTTGGTTTGCGGATGACTAGGACATCCAAGAATGGCAGTATTCCTTCCTTCTCTTTTTCCATCATGAATTGGATATTTGGGTGGATGCTGTTCAGATGGTTCAGCAATGAGACCAAATCTTCTTCTCCATGGTTCCAAATGGTGTAAGTGTCATCCACATATCGGAACCATGTTGTGGGCTTTTTTGGTGCTGTTTCTGGGGCTTGCTTCTCAAAATGTTCCATGTAAAAGCTTGCTATCACTGGGCTCAGGGGGCTGCCCATGGCTACCCCATCTATCTGTTCATAGAATTCGTTATCCCACTGGAAGTAGCTTGTGGTGAGGCAGTGTTTGAACAAGGCTGTGGTGTCCTCAGAAAATATTTGTTGTATGAGTGCCATGGTGTCCATTATGGGGACTTTGGTGAACAAGGAGACAATATCAAAACTGATCAGTCTGTCTCCAGGTTTCAGTTCAATGTTGTTGATTTTTATCTATGAAGTGAGCTGAGTCTTTGATGTATTGAGGGGTTTGTCCTATGTGGGTTTGCAATTGTGTGGCCAGAAACTTGTTTAAAAACACAGAAATTCTGGACCAGGCCAACAACTATCATGTCAGAATGCACAGAGAAGCTATTGAAATCCACAAACACCTGGACAACGTCAACAGGAAAGAAGAAACATTAAAAGTAAACAAAATCTGGCTCCCAGTTTTGAAATACAATACAATACAATAGCATTAAAACTCAACACTTACAAAGGAATTCCACCCAGGGACAGGGTGATTCCCAGCAGATAATGGTCCCTCAACCAACCATCAGCCAAGCAGACACTAATGAGCCTTCCATTTCTATACCCAGAAACTAACCATTTACATATACTCGCCTACAGGGGTTCACAGCATATAACCCCCAGACATACTCCTACCCAACCATTCTCTGAAGATGCCAGCCACAAATGCAGGCGAAACGTCAGAAAGAAACTATTCCAGAACATGGCCTCACAGCCCAGAAAGAAAAAAACAAGGAAAATCTAACATCAGATAGCCAAAATACCATATAATTTGCAGTATTCTCAAGCAGAGAGAACTCACCTCCTCATAGCAACAACCTGCTGTTGTTGTTGTACGTTGATTATTGCAGTTCCAAATGTCTTAGGGGGCTTGTCTACATGGGCTATTTACTGTGTCTTGCTCCTGTCTTAAAGCCCTTCAGTCCTGATGATGCAGGACTTTTGCCCTGTTCTCTTGCCAGGCAGTCTTTACCACCTTGGGTCAGAGATGGGGGGCGGGGAAGGTGGGATAGGACCCTTTACTGCATTTTTTAAAAATACCCAGTTTACTCAGTTACCACCAGCAAAAAAATGGTTACCATGTGTCTGCAGGAACCTGTCCTGACTGGCCAGCCCTCACTTCTGCTGCAGTCTCCCTGACTCTCCTGGTGGCAGGAAGGAGTCCCACAGCATGTGACCTAGGCTGGTTACATACAGGGGGCCTTGGTCACATGTTGCAGTGGTCAGCTTCCTCGATGCTCAGAGAGCACAGAAGATGGCAGCAATGGCAGCTGCAGTGACAGAGCCAGCATTCCTATCAGAACTTCCTCCCGTTTAATGCAGGTAACAGGGGAATAATAGGCCTGATCCACAGCCAGGATACGCCAGTGGGGAGTCAGCATGTCCTGGCCTGTATAGATGAGCTCAAAGATACACGTGCTAGTCAGAAAATAGTATTTTTACTGCCCTAAAGACTTTTAGTGAGTTAATGTTATTGGCCTCACAATTGAGGAAGGCCAAATCTACACTACACAAATAATCCAAACTGAATTTGGATAATTTGCCATGGTTCCTTCCTATTGAATCCTGGGATAGTTTTACAAGGTCTTTAGCCTTCTCTGCCAAAGAGTGCTGGTGCCTCACCAAACTACAAATCCCAGGATTCCATAGGAAGGAGCTATGGCAAATAGTCCAATTTCAAACTAGATTATGAATAAGACGTTCTTTTGAGGCCTTGGCACACTCTTGACAGAGTGTGAATAAACTAAAATTCAACCCAGACCCAATGTTGTTGAATATGGGAAATATAATGGCTCTGCCATGCTTTCCATGACAAATGTCTATCATGGCCAGAAGGTAATTCTACTAGTTTCAGGTTGATATAGCAGTTATGCCTCTAGGATTTAGCCAGCATCATATATGGTCAGATAGTCTTTTGATTCTTACTACTGGAATATGTAGCACATGGTTAGCCTTTGAAAACAGTTCAGAAAATAATAATAATAAGAAGAAAACAGTTCAGAAAAGTCAATTGTTCTAAAATGTGGTAATTTAGCTTTCATGTAGAGCTGCTTTTAGACTTACTATAACAACAATCCTTTCTGTTCCACAGGGGCTTGCAGCTTCTCTCTGGGCTAAATTCAAGGTCCACATAAGCTTGAGGTCCATGAATGTATTACATATAGTTTGTATAAGAATGAATTCAGTTCTTCCTGAGTAAACTTATAGATAGAGTAAATTGTTTTTATTTTATTTTTTCTTGTACAGAGTTTTAACTGGAAGCCCTCAAAAAGAAATGAAGCTATTGCATCAGCTTTACCAACACAATGCTTTACAAAGGTAACAGAAGGCTACCATGCTAAAATAGATGGGGAACAATATTTCTTAACACAATGTACTGCACAACAACTTTGCTGTCAGCTGACACTGTTGGAACAGGTAAACAAAGTTCTTTTCTTATTAATGGAAAACAATGGTATACCATCATTTCTCTTCACTACTGAAAAGATAAAAATTGTGAAGCCACCGACATTTCATGGCAAGTTTCCATATCAAGCTTCTTGATAATGTGATCCAAAGGCAATGTGGCCCTGAGAGCCAATAGCATTTGGCTGTAGAAGAAGCACATTTCTAGCCCACCAGTGTGATCTGTCTGCTTCAAGAAGTGCTAGTAATGGAAGAACCATATCTGTACTCACTTGTTTCCCGATGCCAAGTAACATGTTTCCTGGGTCAGTCTTCCAGTGTGCTGTTGAATATGAATGCTCATTCTCTCATTGTGACCCTCATTCACAGCATAATGCTATTGCAATAGCATTCCTGGTGTGAAATTCTGATTACTTTGTGAATGCAGGGTTCATTTGTTGGAAAGATGGCTTCCAAGAGCCACCTCTTGTTGAGCAGAACCTATTGAGCTCCTTGATACATACCTGACTTGAGGGAAGTGATGTAGTCTTAGAAACAAGGTTCATGATGGGTCCAGTCTAACAGAACCTCTCACCGTTGACTCCACTTTGGGAGTGAGAGTGTTCTAGAGGTTCAGTACAATCTAGCCTAGTAGAAGATGTGGCAAAATCCTTGGTTTGTCAGACACTTAGGGGATAAAATAGGCTGCATCCTCTATGAGCTAAATGTCATGGTTTGATGCAGGTCATCCTAAAGAGTTGAAGACCATCTTTATTTTTGTAAGATATTTAAGTCAAGGATACAAAGAAAATGCTTGGCCTGCCCTGGTTAATCACCTTTTTGCTCAGCCTAGACCCTGTTTGCTGCTTATTACATGTCTCTGGCTTTTCTTCACAAACAAAGATTCAGGAAGGACTCATCCCGCACTTTCTGCAAGTGCGCTGATGACTAAAAAGGCCAATCCGAGATAAACAAGTCCGGTTGCAGAAAGCACAGCAGAAGGTCTCCTTGGGTGATGTTTCCGGTTTGTGATTCTTTCTTCATTGTCATTTCTCTTCAAGACTTGTTTGGCGTGAGTTCTCAAATAAGGCTGCAGCATTGTGGATAGTAGGGAAGGAAAGGCCAACCAGTGGTCAATGCCTCTTTGAGAGAAGCGGGTGCTCACAGATATCTTTAAGGAGACTGTAGTATAATGGCCTTAATTGCCTTATGCCAGGGAAAGGCTTTCTGATTTGGGTTTGGGAGTCAAACGTATACAAGTACCATGATCAAATATTTATCGTGCACATCATATTTTTGTTAATTTTTTAAAGGAAATGTTCCATAAATGTCATCCAGTGCATTTTCTAAATTCAAGATTCCTTGGAGTAAAAGACAAAAGTGTGCCTCTCCAGAAGTAAGTTTGCCTAGTCTGGTGATTTGCTGTGTGCTGGGTTTCCCTCCCTCCCTCCTTTTTTTTTTTTTGCATGTAATATGCATTATGAGAAAAATGGCTGTAGACATAAGTATTAATTGAGCTCCATATATCATGGGAAATTTGAACAATGTATAACATTCAATGCAGTTCTAAATACAACTTATTGAAAATAAGCACATTAGCAAAAGATTTTTTACATAATTTATTTCTAACAATTAATATTTTACAAAATATTTTGTAATATAGTATTTTAATAGTATTTTATTAAACAAACACCTTTTTACAATATAAAAAACATACAATAGAAAAAATATCAAGACTATACACACTACAAACTTAAACAAAAATACACAAAACACAACTTCCCCACCAGTTCTAGCCCCACTACATAATTCTACCCCTAAAACATAATACAGTATTTTTATTGAATATTGTATTATTGGAGAGGATTGTATAGCAAAGTTAGGACAGGATCCTTGGAGAGGTGGGAGCCAAGCACTTCTTGGCTTCTGAAAGCATCCAGACAGGGACTGGCCGAGTGGGTGAGTGGAGAATATCTCACTGCAGCACCATCCTGTCTAAAAGAGGCTATGGTGAGGCCATTACTAAAAAGGGACTTCCTGGATCCCTGAAGAATTATCGGTAGTCTCTAATGTACCATTTTTGGGCAAGGTTCTGGAGTGTGTGATGACCTCCCAGCTCCAGGGGTTTCTGGATGAAATAGATTATCTAGATCCATTTCAGTCTGGCTTCTGGCCTGGTTATGGAATGGAGACAGCTTTGGTCACCTTGGTGAATGACCTACACAAGGAACTGGATAGGGGGAGTGTGTCTCTGTTGGTTCTGCTGGACCTTTCAGCGGCTTTCGATACCATCGACCATGGTATCCTTCTGGGCCATCTATCTGGGATGGGACTTGAGGCACTGCTTTGCAGTGGCTCTGGTCCTTCTTGGAGGGGTGCTGGGGGAGTCCTGATCAATTCCCCGGCCATTGGCCTGTGGGGTTCCTCAGGATTCGGTTTTGTCCCCTCTTTTGTTTAGCATCTACACGAAACCACTGGGAGAGGTCATCTGGAGTTCTGGGGTGCGGTGTCACCAGTATGCTGATGACACCCAACTCTATCTCTCCTTCCCATCTGATTCCAAGGAAGCTGTCTTGGTACTGAACCCATGTCTGTTGTCAGTAATGGACTGGGTGAGGGCAAACAAATTTAAACTTAATCCAGACAAGACGGGGTACTCCTGGTCAGTTGAAAGGCAGATCAGGAAATAGAGACCCAGCCTGTGCCGGATGGGGTCACACTCCTCCTGAAATCTCAGGCTTGCAGCTTGGGCGTTCTCCTGGACTCAGCCCTGAGCATCGATGCATAGGTTTCAACAGTGGCCAGGAGTGGATTTGCACAGCTAAAACTAGTGTGCCAGCTGTGCCCATTCCTTGAAACACCATCTGGCTACAGTGACTTGATTATATCCCATTTGGACTACTGTAATGCACTCTACATGGGGCTGCCTTTGAAAACTGTTTGGAAACTTCAGCGGGTCCGAAATGCTGCTGCCAGAATGCTGACTGGGACTAGTTATGGGAAGCATATAGTTCCCTTGTTAAAACAGTTCATTGCCGGGCACAATTCAAAACACTGCTACCAGTTCATTGCCGGGCACAATTCAAAATACTGGCCATGAACTATAAAACTCTATATGGCTTGGGTCCAAATTATTTGAAAGACTATATCTCCCAATACAAAATTGCTAGAGTATTAAGATCATCAGGGGGAGGCTTTCTCTTTGTCCTGCCATCATTCATCACAGGCTCGCTTGGTGAGGACACAAGAGAGAGCCTTCTTGGTGGCTGCTTCCACACTCTGGAACTCCCTTCCTTGGGAAGCTGGTCTAGCCCCCTCCCTACTTCCCTTTTGCCAGCAAGCAATGACGTTTTTATTCAAGCAGACTTTTAATTCATAGCTGCACACAGAGGCTTTTTACTGTGGTGTGTTTTTATTTTTTTAACTTTTATATAGAATCATAGAGTTGGAAGAGACCACAAGGGCCATCTAGTCCAACCCCGTGCCATATAGAAATACTCAATCAAAGATTTCAATCCATTCAGTGTTTTATATGTAGCATTCAATGTTTTATATGATTTTAAATTGTAGTGATTTTAATTGTTTTTAACTTTTAATTACCATATTTTAAATTGTATATTGTATTTTATGTTTTGTGAACCGCCTTGGGTCCCATTCTGGGAGAAAGGTGGCATATAAATCTAATACAGGGCTTACCACACTCTGAAGAAAAGTGGCAAAGCAGCAGGAACATTCCCTCTTCCCTGCTGCCTTACCACATGACGTCACTGTTCTTCCAGCATTCTTTCATTCTGGTCCTGTGGGAGACCAAGGGAAAACCATGTCTTTTTGCTAACAGGTTTTTCTGGTTAGCAAAAAGACACGGTTTTACCTCAGTCCCCCACAGGACTGGAATGAAAAAATGGCAACGCCATGTAGTAAGTAAGGCAGTGTGGGAGATGGAACGTTCCTGCTGCGTTGCCACTTTTCTTCAGAGTATGGTAAGACCCTAAATAAATAAATAAGGAGCAAATAGTTCTGACCCTATAATCCCCACAGTATCAATTTGACTTTGCAAGGAGCTATGACTTGGGGCTCATCTACATGGACCAGAATATGCCAGCCCTCCACTAGCATATCCTACCCACAGATCAGGCCCATTCCTCCCCTGGTTACCTGCACAGAATGGGATGGAGTCCAGACTGGCAAGCCAGTCAGTCTCTGCAGCTGCCACCTGCATCCCACTCTCTGGATCTAGGAAGCCATCCCGCAGCGCATGAGCAAGAGGCCCTGCCTGTGATCAGCCTAGCCGTATGCTGTGGGCCTGCTTCCTGGGTTCAGAAGAGCGAGGGTGGCAGCTGTAGCGATGGGCCAGCATGCCAGAATGGGCTCCTGCAGTCACACAGGCCCTGATCTGTTTTTTGCTGGCTGAAATGGTTTTTCACAGGTATTATTTTAAAATAGTGTGATGGGCTTTATCCTGTCTTGGCCCCTTCTTCACCCCGAGGGTTGTGAGGACTGCCTGGGGGGGCTGTAGGGCTCAAAGATGTGGCTAAGATGGGGGTAAATGGCCTGTGTAGACAAGCCCTTGGTCTTTCAAAGAAACACTCTGAAATAGGATGGACCTGCTTGCATTCTTCCAGAGAGCATATATTCAGGATCTTTGTCCTATACAAGCTCCCTCCATTTCTTCACCAATCTAAATTGAAAATGGCAGCCTTCGCTATGTAGTCCACACGATAGCCATTTCTCTCTAAGCAAAGAAATGACACTTCTATCACTTATGAGAGGGCTCCTTGCTGTTTTCTCCTCTCACTTATGTTTTTACTTGAGCACTCAGGCCCCAAGATAAAAACAAAACAAACAAATCTTTTGTTAAGTTGTATTGCATTTTCTAATTTCACTGTAATGCCACTGTGTTGAGAGTTCATAATAAAGTTGGCACTGTGATTATGATTAGGATTTAATACAGACTTCTTGCATTTCCTGAATCAGCGCCATGTAAACCCCATGAAACCAACCTGCTTGTCACTTCTGTTTGCCTATATCATGGCTCACTGAAAAAAATGGCATGAGACTTTTTTTTCCAATATGTTATGTTGGCTAGGATATTTTTTTTAAGGGTACCCTAATAGCAAAAGGTAATACATTTGTTGGGTCAATTTTTGTTTCAATTTTGAGCAGTAAAAAACCACAAAGTGTTGCATGGCAAGTGGTTGATAGCTGAAGACAAAAAAATTTTTTTAGTTCTTCAATGATAGTATTGTAGAATGTATGTAGTGTAGGTCTAGTTCTATGATAAAACATCACTCTAGGAGTTACAATTCTTAAACTGCCATGTAAGGCAATTTCCATTGATTTTGAACCTGTGGGTGCAGAAGCTTAATATTATATTTTCATTTCTGCTTGAATTGAAAATACCTTTGCAGATGAATAAAAGACTATTAATCTAATCAGACAAGCTGAGCAGGGCATACCTGAAATATTTATTTATTTGATTTTGTGTCAGATAAATAGCAAAGCTTTAAGGCATGTAAGCATTTGTCACTCCAGCACAAGTAAATACTTCACCTTTGATGCAATGGGATTCTTCAGGGTGGAAGGATTCTAAAGTCCTGTATTACAAAATAGAGAGGAGATTGGTAGATTGATTCTGTGGAGAATATTCTGATTAAATTCCAGATGAGCCCTTTTCAGAGATGAAGAGGTTTGGGATGTTAGCCCAGGGAAAAGCTTCAATGAAAGAAATGAGCAACTTAGTAATCAAAGAACCAGTGTGGTATAGTGGTTTCAGTGTTGGACTCGAACCCTGGGAGACAAGGGTCTAAATCTGCACGCCATAGAAACTCACTGAATGACCCTGGGCAAATCACACTCTCTCAGTCTCAGAGGAATCATAGAATCATAGAGTTGGAAGAGATCACAAGGGCCATGTAGTCCAACCCCCCACCATGTAGGAATACACAATCAAAGCATTGCCAACAGATGGCCATCCAGTTTCTGCTTAAAAACTTCCAAAGAAGGAGACTCCACCACACCCCAGGCAGTGCACCCCACTGTCTAACAGCTCCTATCATCAGGAAGTTCTTCCTAATGTTTAGGTGGAATCTCTTTTCTTGTAGTTTGAATCCATTGCTTTGTGTCCTGGTATCTGGAGCAGCAGAAAACAAGCTTGCTCCAACCTCAATATGACATCCCTTCAAATATTTAAACTTGGCTATCATGTCACCTCTTAACCTTCTCTTCTCCAGACTAAAAAACCAGAGCTCTTTAAGCCACTCATCATACGTGATGGCATCCAGACCTTTCACCATTTTGGTCACCCTCCTCTGGACACATTCTAGCTTGTCAATATCCTTCTTGAATTGTGGTGCCCAGAACTGGGCACAGTATGCCATGTGAGATCTGACCAAAGCAGAATAGAGTGGCACTACTACTTCCCTTGATCTGACACTATACTCCTATTGATGCAGCCTAGAATTGCATTTGCTTTTTTAGCTGCCGCATCACACTGCTAACTCATGTTGAGCTTGTGGTCTACTAAGACTTCTAGATCACTTTCACATGTATTACCATCAAGCCAGGTCTCCCCCATCCTATATCTAATATGGGGTTTGTCATTTTTACTGCCCAAGTCTAGTAGCCTACATTTCTCCCTGTTGAACTTCATTTGGTTAGTTTTGGCCCAGCTTTTTAATTTGCTAAAGTCATTTTGAATTCTGATCCTGTCCTCTGGGGTATTAGCTATCACTCCTAATTCAGTATCATCTGCAAACTTGGTAAGAATGCCCTCTGTTCCATCATTCAAATCATTGATAAAGAAGTTGAATAGCACTGGGCCCAGGACAGAACCCTGTGGCACCCCACTAGTCACTTCTCTCCAGGATGAAGAGGAGTCATTGGTGACTACCCTTTGGGTTCGGTCGGTCAGCCAATTACAAATCCACCTAACAGTCACATTGTCTATGCTACATGTTACTAACTTTTTTGCAATATCATGGGGGACCTTGTCAAAGGCCTTACTGAAATCAAGATACACTACAGCCATAGCATTCCCTTCATCTACCATATTTATAATTCTATTTTTAAAAAAGTAGATAAGATTAGTCTGTCATGACTTGTTTTTGAGAAACCCATGTTGACTTTTAGTGATCACAGCATCCCTTTCTAAGTACAGTGGGCCCTTGGTATCCACTGGGGTTTGGTTCCAGGACCCCCTGGGTATACCAGAATTGGTGGATTCTCAAGTCCCATTATATACAATAGCATAGTAAAATGGCATCCCTTACATAAAATGGCTAAGACAAAGAAGGTGTTGAGTAGTTCTGCCTTTTCTCTGTCCCCTGTTAGCCTTTCGCCAACTTCTCCATGCATCTTCTCCATGCTCCTACCATTTCCTTGTTCTTCCCTTTGCTACAGACATAACCAAAAAAGCACTGTTGATTGTTTTTAACTTCTCTAGCAAGCCTGAGTTCATTTTTGCACTTCAGCTTTTCTGACTTTTGCCTTATATGGGCTGGCTATTTGTTTGCATTCTTCTTTGATGATTCTCCCCCTACCTGCCGCCACCTTTTCTATTTCATGTCATGTCCCTTTTAAGTTTTAGCTCAGTTGAAAGTCCTTTAAACATCCGTCCTGGTTTCTTTAGACACCTCCCATTTTTTTCTTCTCCTTGGAACTGTTTGAAATTGTGCCTTCAATAACTCCCTTTTAAGGAACTCCCATCCATCATGAACCCCATTCTCTATTAGTATTACTGTCCATGGGATTACCCCCAGTAATCCCCTAAATTTTCTGCAATCAGTTTTCTTAAAGTCTAGAATACATGTCTGACTATGCTTGGCTTCTCCTTTCCTCCATTTAACAAACTACAGGAGAACATGGTCACTCGCCCATCAAGGATCCCACCACTTCCACCCAATTAACCAGATCATCACTGTTGGTTAGGATCAGATCTAAAATAGCTGATCCCCCTGTTGCCTCTGCCACCTTCTGGACAATGAAATTGTCTGCAGGGTGAGTGAGGAATTTGTTGGACCTTAAATTTTTGGCAGAGTTGGACTTCCAACAAATTTCAGGATAGTTGAAAACTCCCATTACCACTACATCTCTCCTTTCTGAATGTGTGGCCGTCTGTTCCAGGAAGGCATCATCCAAGTCCTCAGTTTGGCTTGGAGGTCTGTAGTAGACTCCCACAATGACATCCCTGTTATTTCTCTCCCCCTTAATTTATACCCAGATTTAAGGAAGGCCCTCAGAATTTAAGGAACGCAATGGCAAACCCCCTCTGAACAAATCTTGCCAAGAAACCACCATGATAGGTTCACCTTAGAGCTGCCATAAGTCAGAAATGACTTGTTGAAGGCATACAAAAACTAGTAAAATCACCACCACTCTTCTGTATTCATTTTTTCTTCATCCCAATCACAGTAGGCCCATTCCATCAGTGCTTGTGTAGCTACCATTCTTGTGGTGGATCTACTGTAGTTAAGACTAATAATTGGATTTAGACCATTGTTGCTAGAGCTGGATGAGATATGAACTGAAGAAAAAGAAATGGGGAATTTCAGGGGTCAGAAGGGATTATAAAATAAATCAGAAGGGTGAGATTTATTTTTTTAAAAAACTAGTATTTACCTCTGGCACAAAGAGGTCTAGGAAGGCCCTAGCCTCTCCTGCTGAAAGATGCGAATCAGATAAGCTAAATTGCAAATTGGTTAAGCTAAGCCTAATAAGGTTCTCTTTGAGGCAGAAGTTGGTAACATTCTGACGTATCTTGTGCTTATTCTTATTATTATCTTTTATCACTCCTGAGACTTATTTTTGGTTAATATTCTGTGGGCCTTCACTTTTTGAGTATAGATCTTTGGAGGTGATTTCCATACATTCCTTATGATTTCTTCACAATGAATTATTTGCCTGGTTATAATTACTACTTAAATATTGGAGATGCTTGTCTTTTACAGAACTACCGCCTCTGAACTGTTGCCTACTCAAATCTATAATCTTTGTGTTGAAAACTGTGTCCAAGATGATTACCTCTTGCAACTTTTGAAATATGCAGGCAGTGTCAGTACCTGGGTTGCAGCTGAAATTGTAACAAGCGACAGTACTAAGGTTTGCAGTCCTTTTCTTCTTCTTTGTGGTTCTAGCCATTTATCCAAAATAAAAATAAAAATGAGTAAATGACTGCAGAAGGAAAGACATAGAAGCACCTCTTTCTGTTCAGAGTTCCCTGGTGAATTGCTGTATGGGTGGGAAATGCACCAGTAATGGAGGATACATTAGTGATGTTTTATTGCATCTTCAGGCATTTCCTTTTTATTTTCAGTGATGGCAGGAAATGAGCCATAATGAATTTAGACCAGTCTGGGAATCATGCAGTGTCCAACACTGGACTGCGACATCCAGCATTTCACCCCATTGACCATCCTGGTTAGGATTGCATGGGCTTTCAGTCCAACAACTTCTGGAAGGCTGCATGATTCCTGCCTCTGCTTTGGAAATTTATAGCAGCAAAAAGCAGGTTCATTTTCATTCCTGTCTACTCTCTTCTGATAAGGGCTTTTTAGGTAAATACCTGGGTCTGTATCTCTTTTAAGTTAGTTAAGTTATTATATGCTGAATATATGTCTATATTTCCTGCATATGCTTATGCTTATGTTTTTACATACATTGGTATGTGTTTGTGTGTTTGAAAGAGAGAGAATTTCTAGTAACAAAACAAACTTATAGAGATAAGCTAGAGCTGCACATATATTCCTTTAACTTTTTGAAGTGAGTATTAGAATTCAACCTTAATCTTGCTTTCTACATACATTCCTACCAGCAAGGGGCTTTTTCCCTGCCATGAGATAAAAAAGATTTCCACTTAGCGACAGTTAAGGTTTATAAGAATGTTATTTCACACTAATTTGGTCAGGTCTGCGGTATTTAAGATAGCCACAGCTACATGGTTGCATGCCTCCATCTGTCAGTTTCATGATTCAGGGCATGATTCTGCCTTTCATCAAATCCCCTTTATTGAGAGAGTATCTTATGCAAGTATTTGCTGAAGTATATGTCTGGTATATCTTTCTACTAATGGCCAAAATAATATCTTGGGTTGGGAGTAGATCTCCAGATAAATTTCCCGAGGTTGCTTCCCTATTGCAATCTACTTCTTTTTCAGTAGGACATGGTTTCCTCTTGCCCATCTCTGGACATAACCTATTCAAATGGGCACATACATTTAGCATCTGTGATATAATTGAGACATAAGCCCTATGTAGGTGTTATGGGCATCTGAATGGAGCTAAAGTGTGGGGGAAGTGTGGGTGCATAGGTGAAACCCACCTCATTCCCAGTGCCCATGTGCACTCGGCTGCATGGAAGCCTGAAGATCTTCAAAAGGTTCTGTAAATGTGTTGGAGGTATTCAGTGAGTCCCCAGATAAGGATCCCTGATAAGGCGGCATTCTCAGTTGCAGGAGTTCTGTAAAGGTTCAGCTTACAGAGTCCTTTGCAGACCTTTACACTAAATCCACGGGGAATGAGTTCTTGCACCAGCCTCCAAACATATCCATGGGCTTGTCTACACAGGGAGATGGGTTGTTCCACAGTATTAGCAAGTTACAGCAGCTGAGACCTGTCTTAATGGTTTTATGGCCCCCATAAACTTTGCATGCCTGTAGCCCAGATGGCTGCCACATGTGGTTTACTCGAGTTTTTAAATCTGCCACTGCTAAACTTTTTTTAAAAAAACACACACCTATTTCTATGGTGTGCACAAGCAATATTTCACCTTTTTGAAAAAAAGAGAGAAAATTAACACAAATTCCCCATGTTATCACCTTAGTGATCACTCGCTAAGGCGAAAATCCAACATGGCAGCAGTGGGCACTTGCCCTGTTACCCAGCCCTGCCCCTGTGCTTGTCTGGCCAATCAGGTTTGTGTTTCCTCTCATTTGGCCAAGCGAATCAGATTGATTCACTTGTCTAACAAGCTGAAATGTGCATTGTGAAGTCGAAGACTTTCACGTTCGCCATCCATAGATTTTCCTTATTGTTTTTTTTCCAGGCTGTGAGGCCATGTTCTGGAATAGTTTTTTTCTGATGTTTCACCTGCATCTGTGGCTGGCATCTTCAGAGAATGGTTGGGTAGGAGTGTATGTAGAGTTTATATGCTGTGACTGCTTGTTGGGGAGTATATGTAAATTTGTGTAATTGAATGGTTAGTTTCTGGGTATAGAAATGGAAGGCTCGTTAGTGTCTGTTTGGCTAATGGTTGGTTGATGGGCCATTATCTTCTGGAACTCCCCCTGTCCCTGGGTGGAATTCCTTTGTAAGTGTTGAGTTTTGGTTCTATTGTTCTTCAAAACTGGGAGCCAGATTTTGTATACTTTTAAGGTTTCTTCTTTCCTGTTGAAGTTGTCCAGGTGTTTGTGGATTTCTATACCCAGAAACTAACCATTCAATTACACAAATTTACATATACTCCCCAACAGGGGTTCTCAGCATATAAATTCCACATACACTCCTACCCAACCATTCTCTGACGATGCCAGCCACAGATGCAGGCAAAACGTCAGAAAGAAACTATTCCAGAACATGGCCTCACAGCCCAGAAAAAAACCAAGGAAAATCTATGAAATGTGCATCCTCACATTGTTGTTTAAAAAAAAAAAAGATAGGAAAAGCCGCAAAGGCTTTTCTGGAGAGGTTTTTGCTGATTTTAGCCCCCCTCCTTCACAATATGGGGAAATCAGGCAGAATGCCATTAAGACAGGTAGGATTCTCCCAGCATTCTGTGAGGAGTTTTTTTACCATTTGGACAATCCCTATGTGTCAGCCCAAGTACAGGTGCTGAGTTCAGAGTGGGTTTTCTCATGGCAAAGGCCATCTGTCCATCATTGCTGTTTCCACGCAATGGTTGTGTTCCAAGCCTGCCAAATGGGAGAGCTGAGTATTGGAGAGCTATTGTGGTCATGCTGGTTGCATGTATCCTTATATCTCAGTTGCTCTACCCGTCACTCTGTACACTCTGGTAAATGAACAATGCCTTCTTTCCTAGTGACTTAGAGGGGTGCTGCACTGCCAACCTTCTAGCAGCTTGATACAAAAAGAGTACATTGGAGGATCTTCCCCTTTAGAGAAGATGGTCTGATACAAAAGTAGATAGTGACAGGAAGAGAGTTAACTCAGTTGCAATGTGGTGCTGGAGAAGAGTTCTACGGATACCATGGACAACTAAAAAGATGAATGGGTCTTGGAACAAATCTAGCTGAACTCTCATTAGAAAAGGAAGATGACTAGACTGATATTTTCATGCTTCAGACATATCATGAGACAACATGAGTTGTTGGAAAAGATGTTAAAGCTGGGGAAAATTGGAAGATAGCATTACATGTGGATAGATTCAATCAATGAAGCCACCCGTCTTAATCTGGAAAACCTGAGCATGACAGTTGATGACAGGGGCTCCTGAATATTCTCATTTGTAGGGTCTCCATAAGTCAAAGTTGACATGATGACAAATAATGACAAAAGGTGTGAGGTGTTTGCTGTTGTTTGCCATTGCAACTAATGGATGCCAGTTGAAAGTAACAATAGGACACCTTTAAAATTACCAAAGCGGGGAGGGGGGAATACCATGCAGCACATCTTTTTAAAAAGATACTGCCTCAGAATCTGAGTTCAAAGGAGGATTACAGTAGAGTTCCTTCAGCTGATGCAGCCCCAATGCAGTTAGGCTGCTGTAACCAAAGCCCTGTCCAACTTTCAAGTTTGACAGCCCCAAATCCCTGATACTCCTCTCTTCTAAAGCAGATTACTTGTACAGTAGCTTGTACCATCTGCTGATTCAGTTTTCTGTAGTTGGCAACAGGCGAAGGGAGAAGGGAGAAGAGGAGGAGAGAACTTGCCTCCCTTCTCCCATCCCAGGGAGGGCTGCAGTGGCAGTGGAGGTAAAGGGGGAAAGGAGAGAAGGAGGAGGAGAGACCTTGCCTCCCTTCTCCCATCCCTGTGAGGTCTGTGATGGGGGTAAAGGGGGATAGGTGAGGAGGAGGAAAGAACTTGCCTGCCCCCCACCCTCCTCCAGCCTGGTCCCCTCCCCTCCCCTCCCCTCCGCCTTACTCCATAGTGTCAGGCCTGCTGGTTGCCAGGCGGAGATGGTGAGCGAGGCAATGAAGAGCAGCACCAGCACCACCCAGCCTAAGCCTGGCTCCAGCTCCATGGCCCTGTCTCTGCAGCAGGAACCCACTGGGCTCTCTCACTCTCTCACTGCCTTCGTCTTCCTGCCTGTGTCTCTTCCTTCCTTCTCCTCCTCCATAACTCTTCCTTACCCCGCCCTCCATTGCAGGACATTCACTACTATCCGTGTTTTTCAGTATCTGCAGGGACCCCCGGAACCAATCCCGCATGGATACAGGGGTGCTACTGTACAGCTTTGCACTTCCTGGGCTGCTTTAATAGTCCATCAGATTCTGTTTAGGTGATGACATGGTGTCAGTATAACCTGCCTTCCAGTCCTGTACTTCCATTACAGCAGAGAAGATTCTTTGTCATGTCACTTTCATAGCATAGTATGTGTGTCCCTTCAAGTTGCCTATTGATTTATGGCAACCCCATGAATTTCATAGGGTTTTCTAGGCAAGGAATACTCAGAAGTCATTTTGTCAGTTCCTTCCTCTGAAATATAGCCTACAGCACCTGGTCTTCATTGATAGTCTCCCACCCAAATACTACCCAGGGCTGACCCTACTTAGCTTCCAAGGTTAGACAGAACCTGGTGACTTTAGGCCCTTTTCATAGCAATACACACTGCAATAAGAGAACATGTTTGATTGAATTTGTTACTCAGCTTCTAAAACAGAAAAATGGTTAACTGCTCATTTAATAGCCTTTCCTGGTTTTCTCTGTAGCACTTCTTAGAAATGAACATTATTGTAAATTGGTAACTAGAAAACAAGCAATTAGAGAGCAGTTGTTTTTGCTGCTGTTAAATGACAAGTTTGATGGAGACAATGTTTCACAGAACAAAGATGCCATAAAAGAAATGTTGATACCCTGCTACATCAACATATAGATCAAGCCTTCTTAACTGCAGTAATGCATCTAGTCTGACACTATCAATTTCAGTTTTTAAGGCAGCTTTTAGATTTGGACATTGATGGATAATGCATTTCAACTCACTTAACTAGTTTGGTTACTCAAAATTTAGCTATTTCCAGTTGCCTTCTTATAATGATAATGCCTTCCCTAACTGCATAACAAGAATTCATAGGTTTACTGGCACTATGTTGGTATTAAGCTTAATCTCAGGGTTTACAAGCATGTATTACATCTTCATTACAGAATGAAGATGCATTTTAAAAATATTTACTATAATTTTTTTCCAGATGCAGGTGAACTTACTAACAAAATTTCTCTTCATTGCTAAGTGTTGCTATGAGCAAAGAAATTTTGCTACTACAATGCAAATCCTAAATGGCCTGGAACATCTTGTTGTGAGACAATTGCCAGTGAGTAAATATTTGTTTCATAGCTTGTACAGTTCATGATAGTTTATCAAGTGAAATGATGTTTTTCACTTCTAATCTTCAGAGGACTAAGATGTTATTTTCTCCTTCTATTAGATTTGGAAATGTTTGCCTTCTAAGGTATTGGAAATAATGGAAGAACTAAAAGCTGTTGAGGTACAGTACATTAATAATTTGTGAATTCTGGATGTGTATGGCAGTCAAATTCTGAGGATTTTTATTAGTGCAGGGAGTGGAATAGTTAATGGCAAACTTGACTGCAGAGAGCAATGAGGTCTTTACATTTGCTGAGGACCTGAAATCAGCCGTAGAGTAATGAGTAATCAGCACTGTCATACTCACTTCCTATGGAGCACCAAAACAATTGATGATACTGTGATGGAATTCTCAGTTTGTACAAGCCCATCATTTCAGCTAAGGGGGTTGACAGTTGATGGCAAGTGCCTTGTCCAGGTGGCCTTAACTCATACTTTGAGACTCTTGGAAGTAGAACAGGTACTGGTGCATACTTATTTTATACTGGAAACTCAGCACAGATGTGGTTGTTGTGGGCCAGTGTTTCTATCCAGTACACTAGAGAACATTCTCCTAGTCAGTTCCAAGTTCTTCTAGACCAGTGTTTCTCAACCAGAGTTTCCCAAGAGGTTGCTAGGGGTTCCTCAAGAGACTGGGGGGAAACAATAGAAGTTGTGATAATAGGATGGGGGAATTACATCTCCCATTATCGGCCAAGCAGCAGCCAGGTAAAGAAAGGGTTAACCAGAGGTGAGGGGGTAAAGGGATACCTCCTGAGTTAGCATTATCAATGAGTATATAGAATTTTTATGCAGGGGTTCCCTGAGATCTGAAAGTTACGGTATTTCAATGGTTCCTCCAGGGTAAAAAGGTTGAGAAAGGCTATTCTAGACAGTATAAGATCACAAAGACTTTGAATGCTCTATGTCTTCTTCCGTTTTTCCCTTTCCCCACTGTGCTTCATTTTTTCCAAGTAATCTAACAGTAAACTAACACATTTTTGTTGCCCTGAAGGAGGCTCAGTTTATGGAAAACTGATGGCAGTGGAACTTAAACCGTTTATATTCAGCATATTCTATATTTTATACTTTACATTTTTATTCCAGTATTTCTCCAAGGAACCCAGGTTGCCATACATGAAGACTATCCTGTTTTGTCCTAATTCTGGCCATGTGAAAAAGACTTTTTTAAAGCACAGTTAACTTTGTGGCTAAATTGGCATTTGGGCCAGATCTCCTTGGTCCAAGAATGACATTCTTTCTCACACTGGCTTGTTCTACCACTCTCATGTGAACCATTATCTCTGAACTGTTTCTCGTAATATAGATGACATAATCGCAATATATTTGGATGGTGCTTGGAGGAGAAATTGAAACATTATCAGAGTTAAAAAAAGAAAGGAAAGGAAAGGAATAATCATGCCCTTTTCTTTACTCGATTTAGTAGAATGGAAAAGATAAATAATGTTTGTCTAAAAGTAAACCATAGAATTACTTGGTTTTATTCCATTGCCTTCCAATGTGCCTTTATCTGTCTTGCTTTTTCTATATGTAGTTATGTCATTTTAGAGTAACCTGCAAACACTGAAAAGTGCTGAATTCTTTTTTAATAGCATCTGTTCATAGAAATCCTAGTGGGAAGATTTTGATTATGTATATTCCTAAATCCAGAAATGTTAGTTGTGATGAGCCTGGCAGTAAGTGGTAGTAATTCCTCTGGGCTGTTGGCAGCTTCAGCAATGGATTCCAGATAAGCTTCATTTTTTAAAAAAATAAAATGCATATTCTTCTATATCTGTTACTGAAAATATGAAACTGCCTTGTCCAGCTGGACCGAACTTGAGGTAATGTTATGTTTCCCTGGAGAGAAATAACCTTCTGGAATATATAAACCTTATTCAGTATAGAAATTCTGTTCTGTATAGGCTTTGTTAAGTAGTATAGCAGTGGATGAGATGTCAAAAGATCTGGGAGACTGATGTTTCTTCAGAAAGACCACTAAGGGACCTTTTGGGGTGGGGTTGAGTATTATCAATTGCTGGCTCAAAGTGAACTCCGATAACTTACCACATGCTTCATTTCCTTTTCTAATGTAGGATTTTTCTCCAGTATAGTACTGTAGTAGTACTGACCATATGCATTGCACTGTATTAATGCAAAGACTTTACCAGCTCTTTAACATTATATTCTGACATTGTCTCTTTGTCTGTGCAAATTATTGCAGGTGTTTTTAAAAAGTGACAGCTTATGTTTAATGGAAGGAGAGAGGTTTAAAACTTCACCAACAATCCCATCAGCCCATGTTCTGGCAATGCACATCCAGCAGCTTGAAACTGGAGGATTTACCATGAGAAATGGCACATATAAGTGGACTAAACTTAGGTAATTTTCTTTATACCAAGAATTTCTTTAAAACTAAATATGATCTTGCAAGTAAGTACAGAACAACTGAAACTTTAAATGTAAATTCACTAATCTGACCTCTTGTTGAATGTTTAAAAGTAAAAAGGCTTAAACTGAAGTTTCAAACTTGTTGTATACATTTGTGTAAAAATGATTTTAAATATTAAGCACATGATCTGCGTCTTCCTCTACTTCATTAACTGTTTTTCTAAAAAAGAAACACCTAACTCATGTATTTCATCTCTTCTCTTTTAAAAGAAACATTGCAAAAGTTGTGAGCCAAGTTCATGCATTTCAAGAAAATCCCTACACATTCCCTCCAGATCACCAACTGCAGTCTTTCTTAAGACACAGAATAGCTTCTTTTAATGATGCAGACATCTCTTCCTTAGCAGCTGTCAACTCTGCCAACTTTCACCAGATACCAGCTGAAAAGCAATCTCGAAAAATCCAGGACACATTGCACAAGATGAAGACAATGTTTCAGTAATTGTTTACACATCGTCTTTCTGTAATATTGTAGGTTTAAAGTAACTTAAATTTCTGGGCTGGTGACCAGATGGTGCCATATGTATAATTAGCTTTACAAGACAATCCACTACAGCTTTGCTTGAAAGTAAGTTCTACAGTGTTTAGTGGAGCTTGCTCCCAGGCAAATGTGTTTAGGATTGCAGCCTTAAAAGTGTAATCTCCATTTGAACTCTACATGAATCTGTTTTTGAAAAATCAAAACTTTGAGCAAAAGAGGCAGGATCACTGCTGTGTTGTTTCCTTGTTTAAAGCTCATAGACCTCAGATGGATTTGTCAGATTCACATGCTATGTAACAAAATGTAATATTTGTTCTACATTTTTATTTTTATTTTGGAGAGTAGTGGTTGTTGCACAGCATATGGTGAGTTGCGAAGTGATATCTTGAATTGTGAATTATTTCTTGAAGGAGACGTACTAAATGTGATGAGGCAAAAGGCTATACATAACTCACAGGGCTATAATTATCTTGTCTGCTTTCAAAGAACAATGAGAAACCATTTGAATTGAACCTATTATGCATAATCTCATGGAGAGGGTTCTTTTTTCAAGGTTTCTTGTGAAATGATAGTTGTGCCAAATATAGACCTTATTTATGAAAAATTTGTATTGGCCATTAAAAGAGCTTGGCCAGTATTCTACATCCATATTCCATATTCATGATTGCTACTTAGCCACAATTGTGACACTACTGCCACAATGATTACTCCCCCCACACACACCTACTTTAGTAGGCATAAGCTGCGTGGGGAGAAGGAGGTTCATTCTGGTAGCAATCAGAACATGGGTGAATGATGTTTTCATCAGGTTTGGGGGCAAGATGGGACAGAAAAGGTTACACATACACATTGAGTATCCTTTCTTTGAAATGGTTGGGACCAGAAGTGTTTCGGGGTTTGGATTTTTAAAGGATTTTGGAATATTTGCATATACATAATGAGATATCTTGGAGATGAGACCCAAGTCAAAACACAAAATTCATTTATGCTTCATATACCTTATACGCATTGCCTGAAGGAAGTTATATACACAATATTTTGAATAACTTTGTGCATGAAACAAAGTTTGTGTACATTAAACCATTAGAAAGCAAAGGTGTCACTATCTCAGCCACCCATGTGGACAATTTTGGATTTTGGAGCATCTCAGATTTCCGGAAAAGGGATACTCAACCTATACTTAACTAAGTAGCTGTGGTAGAATACTGGCCATCCTCTTTTGCTGATTTTTGCAAGGCTCTGCAAAGAGGGGTGAAGATATTCTTTCCACTGTGTAGGACAACCTTTATTTTGAACTAGCACTCTAGGGAGTCAGAAGTACACCCCTGTTAACAAGGCAGGCCACACTTCTGTTTTACCACACTGCGGTACAGTGCAGAAGAATAATCAACACAACATTGTAGTTGGCTGGTTGCCCAAAAAACAGGAGTTGTGTTTCTCCTTCAGTATTCAGAGTAAGGTCAGGGAGCTGGCTTTTCAGCTGTTACATTGCCAGTTCTGCTGTGGCCTGAGCTTCATCCCTCCTACCAGTGTTGCTAGAAACAAGCTTAAGCCCAACTCATGAATGCTGATTTTTTAAAAAAAAGAAGGGGGGGGGAGGAAGAGAAAAATCCATCCCATCGGATGTTGAATGTATTCCATTTTCTACTTGCATCCTCTCAACTCAAACGTGAATATGTTTGTTTGAATACTGAACTATTTTTATATAATATTGCAACTACAATTTGTAGTATTTTGTGCTATCATTTTGACTGCTCTATTTTTTGTGTTCATGAAGTTCATTATAATATGTCTCTTGTGTGTCATATTTTAATCTAGTGCCCTCTAAAAGAGTAGCTTTGTACAGTCTTCCTATTGCAAGAAAATTAAGGAGCATAAACCAAGAAGTACTGTATTTTAAAGTATTCATTATACTTGCTTGTTAACCATTTTTTATAATAAAGTTAGTGTTTTCTTTTTCTTATTTCATTTCCTCAAAAAGTTTTAGTTCAGTTAAATATACACCTTTTTGCAGTAGGAAGTGTTTTCTGAAAGAAAACAAGCTTTTCATAACAGTTGGATGTTAACAAAGGGTCACTCATTCATAAGCAGGTTTAAGCATGTTGCTATAAATTTACAATGTAAACATTTTCTGAAAAAAAATCCTATTTTCAGGTGACTAAATTGTTTTGTGCATTGAACTAGATCCAGTGTAAATTTCTGTTAGAGTAAACACAGTGAAATCAATAGACCTTACAGATCATATTAATTTCAGTGGGACTATTCTGGTAGAGACTAACACATTGTCTTGTACTAATAAATCTTTCTAATTTTAAAAAAGTCTTTGGGATTCTTTGTGATTAAATCTGATGCTTCCAGTCCAGTATTTGACCTAGAAGGCAATAAAATTCTTGAATTTCAGATGATTGTATTTTTTAGACCACTTACAACATGAAAATAAATGACAGATTTGTATGAACCTTGTTATGTGTATATGCGCCTTCAAGTTGCTTGTTGACTTATGGCAATCCTATGAATTTCATGGACTTTTCTTAGGCAAGGAATGTTCAGAGGTGGTTTTGCCAGTTCTTTCCTCTGAAATATAGCCCATGGCACCTGGTATTCATTGGTGGTCTCCCATCCAATTACTAACCAGGGCTGACTCTGCTTAGCTGCCAAGATCAGAAAGGATCTGCTGCCTTTAGGGCATTTAGTTACCTGAGTATTAATTCCTACTGAAGTTTCTCCTTAGTTTTTATTTGACTTACATTATGTTGCTTCGCTCCAGTTTCAAGTAAATTATATTTTGGGGGGAAATGGCACCTTTATTTGAAGAATAAAATCCCTGATTTAGACAAACAGAGGTCTTAAAATACAAAATTTAATCTTCTAAGACTACTTTAAACTGAGTTACTTCATCTTTGGTCACCCCTTATTGTCAATATTAGCAATTCCATGTTATAATGGTTCAGTTGATATACAGTACATGATCCAGCACCCATTATTTTGGGGAGCCCTTGGAGGCACAGGACAATGAAAGGATGCTTCCAAGCCAGGGCAGTGACAGCAGCAACTGCTGCAGTGAGCAACCTATAGCTGCTGGAGCCAAGGCTTTGGCTTATTTCATTTTCTCATTCTGTCTGCTACCCATCTACCTCTCAGTCAAGGAATCTCCTGGGTGCCAGTTACACGACAGAAATTGTCGCGTTGCATACTGGGACAAAGTGATCACGAATCCATCCCTCGCTGTTTATACGATTTTTGTCACTGATAAGGATATCCCGTTTGGTCCCGTGACTGATATTTACACGTACAAGGTTCCGTTTTTAATTTTAGATTCTGAGATGGTTTATCCCATGATTTTATTGTTTACACGCATTGGATGTACCATGATTTTTTTTTTTTGTCTGTCAATCAAAGATGCGATTACTCGTTTTTTCAAATTTTTGCCTACGTGTTTCCGGTCCTTTTTCCCACCATGGATGCAGCGATTGGCCAAACTTTAAACAAAGAATGACGTCACATGCGCTTTTCATGCACCTCATCATTTCTGAATGGCAACATGGAGGTGGCAACTTCGGCAGCTCTGTCTACCGCTGCCCGTTTGCGCTTATCTCTTTTAGCTCTTAAGAGGCGCGTAATCCTCATGCATACAAGAAGGATGCTCCTTATTTTCCTTCTTCTTCTCCATTCCCAAGCTATGGAAAAAACACTTTCAAGGCCACAGGTCATGTACTTTGCTGCCATCGATTCCCCAGAGGTTTTGAGATTTGTTCGCCCAGACCAGAGGAAGCGACGTTGGTGGGTGTACCTGACAACGGACGAGTGGTGGGAGAAATTTGTGATGAACATCTGGTCGGATGAACATTGGATACTGTACTTCAGGATGCCAAGGTTCCTATTTATGCGCCTTGCTGAGCTACTACATCCTGAGATTGCAAAGTCGGACACTAACATGAGAAAAGCCATTCCTGTGGAGAAGCGATTCGCTGTTGCCGTTTTCCTGCTCGCCCACCAATGCTCGTATGGAGCAGTTTCCCAGTTGTTTGGCATTGGGAGATCTACTGTGTGCAAGATTTTTGTGGAGGTTGTGCTCACAATGGAGAAGTTACTTCTTAAGCGAACAGTGTTCCTCGGAGACCACAGAAAGGTAATTTTTTTTTAAATGAGAAATCGTGTAATCGAATTTTCTGTAACACTTTCAAAGTAATTATTAGGGAGTACCCATGTATAATACTGTTCTGTAAGTTCTTGAAGGTTCACCCGTAGTGAATATGTACATGACATGTATACCATGGCAAAAAATATAGGAATTTTTTTTTCCTTTACACATATGTTTATTCGAAAAATCCTAATTCCGAATTCTCACCATCTCCACTTCTGTTATTTGTTCTTTTTGTAGGTTATGGATTCCTTTGCAGCAATGGGATATCCTCAAGTGGTTGCTTGCCTGGATGGGTGCCATGTTAATATAATCCCCCCCATACGCCAAGGGGACGAATTTATAAACAGAAAGAATAGGTACAGCGTTCTTCTTCAAGGGACTTGTGACCACCATGGGGTTTTTATTGATGCGGAAATCGGTTGGTGCGGGAAGAATCACGATGCCCGAATGTTAAGGAACTCTGGTTTTTTCGAGACTATAGAGGCAGGGATATTTGTACCTGGGAATCCAACGCTGACAATTATGGGGAAGCCGGTTGTACCACTTACTCTTGTAGATGGGGCATATCCAATAAGAAATTGGCTGCTGACACCGTATAGGGGGACTACAAATCCCAAACAGAGACTGTTCAATACGTACCATAACAAGATAAGATCGACGGTGGAGAGGTGTTTCGGCCGTTTAAAGGCGAGATGGAGAGCATTAAAATACTGTATTGAGGTTGCAGAGGAGAATGTATGTTCTGTAATATGTGCATGTGTTATTCTACACAATATATGTGAAACCATGGGCAGTATACTTGAAGATCCAAACCGGCGTGTGCAGAGGTTTGTCCTTGACACGCTTGGGGCACCAATGGGAAATAATGATGCTAGGGAGAAGGAGCGGGGGGAGGCGGTACGGAACGCTTTAAAAGAATTTTTTGGCGGGAACATCACTGTGTTGACGGGGATTAAGTTTATGCATGCTTCTCCATTTCCTACATGTACTTGATTAATTCTTCTTATGCCCAATAAAGTTTATGCATCACTTTATGTTCCTGCTTTTTATTTTCATGACAGTATGTTCTTAATACCCTTTATCAAAGCTGAAAAGGGATTGTCTGTAAAGGTTTCTGTTTTGAATATATATCATGCAAAACAATAGGAGTGGAAATTATCTCTGAAAAGTAGGCCAAACTTGATACAAATGAATGGTAAGGCAAGCTACCTGAACTGATACATTGTTGCAGCTTCAGCGGTTGAAGGAATTGGCGGGCTTTTGGAAGGGATTACTCTTTCTGGTAAAGGATCCAGACTGTGCCTTATAGCCTCAAAGAGTATCCTCTGCAAATAAACCAATCGATTAGCACAAAGTACTTAAATTTTGAACTGTTTTGAAAGGTCAAAACTCCATAGGCTTATTGCAAAAATGTAACGGTCAATGCACAAAGTTATAAACTCAAGTTTTCGCATCCTGCCACATGGCGTTACGATGGCCGAAGGGGGGAGAGGACGTGTCCGGCTGGAACGGCGCATTGCCTACTGGGGCACCAGGGAGACCAACTTGATGTTGGAGTCCCTGGCCCAGCAGGTCGGTGCGCCAGACCAGCTGATGCGGTCCTCCAACCGGAGGAACCGCAACTTCTTTTCAGAGGCAGCGCGGTTCCTCCGGTCAAGGGGCTACTTGCATACTGGCCTCCAATGCCGCTAAAAATTTAAGATCCTTAAGGGCAAGTTCTTTGCGGCATTGGAGGCCAGTGACGGTAGCCCGCCCCGTAGGCGGCCACCATTTTATGCCATCCTGCACGACATGTGGGTCTGTGCAGGACGGCCAAGCTGGCGTGACAGGCTCCCCAGAGGTAAGCACCTCCCAGACATATCTTGCTATAATGGGTATGTGTGGGTATGTGTGTGTGTGTGTGTTAGTTCTTGTTATGATACAATAATACATTCCCCTTCTATGTGTTTATACAGCGGTCCGGATCCAGAGACGGGCCACTGGGGAGCCTGTATCGGAGTCATCCTCAGGAGAGGAGCAGGCAGGCCCTGCACCTGTTGCACCCCCCCCCAAGGGGAGTTTTTGCAGAAATTAAAAACTCCCCTAATAAAAATGTAATGAGAATAATGTATTGGACCGTTTGTAGCTGTGGGATTTTAAGTGCTGCTTCATTGTCTTTAAAGGTCCCCAAGATGCCCAGGAGGCAGCTGCTCAGCTGGCTGGCCTCAATATTATCGCAAGAATTGAGGAGCTAGGTAAATAGTTCTTATTAAATGAAAAGTAAAGCTAAGTAGTATTCGCATATTTCTGTTGCAGCACATTAATACATTATGTTTCTTTAACATTGCAGGGCGGACACTAAGGGAGGAGATAAGGGACCTTGGAAGGAGGGTGCAAGCGATAGAGGAGAGGCTTGCATTGTAAATACTGTAAATATTGTAAATTCTTTTATTGTAAATATGTTAAAAAAATTGGTTTCTCTGTTTTGCTGATGTAAATATTGTAGATATTATCATTGTACATAGCCCTATTGCACTGTAAAGTCTATCAATACCCGCATCCTTGTAAATATGCCCTTTCCTTAATGTACATCCCTTCAAACTGTAAATAATGTATATATGTATATATGTAAACATTACAAAATTTATGTTTCTTGAAAAAAAATAAATTGTTTATTGATTGCACAACGTAAAGCATGTTTTTTTCAATCTAGTAACGTAAACTAAGCAGTTACACAGATTTAGAACAATTTAGGAAAATACTTATTTTAAAAAAAGTTTCAATTGTGAGGTAGATAAATGCAGTAAAAATAACAGCAAATTATTAAAACCGTGCATTCCCTCCCACTCAACACTTTCAGATATATCTTACTGTTGAATTGTGCACCTACAGTGACAAGGGAATTTTTTTTTAATGACCCTTGTCGGTCTGAGCGCATTTAAAGTACTTGGTATTTTTTGTGTATGGGGGTGTAAAATCTTTTTCTACAACAGAATTTTCCTTTTCTGCATCAAAAACATTGTTAGTGCTGTTATTTCTCCTTTAAACGGCACGTTTTTTTACACTACCAATTGATCTAATATGAGATACCAATTCACCAAATAGGTCATTCTGTCATTGAATTTCTTTTAGCATCCTCTCTGATTCATCAACAGAATGCTCATAGAATTTTTCTAGGTAACCATGCAAAGACTGTGTTTGCTCTTTGGAAATTTTTTCTATCCGGGAAGCAAACAAATCTGCCACAGATCTTGTATTCGCCATCATCTGTTCGACATCCAAAGAACGTTTTTTTCTACGAAATAATGCCAACCTCTCAGCGGGGGATAAAGTGGCAGTCGGATTACTCAAGTCTGCTGCTGTAGGAAAAAAAAAATTAATCAATGTATTTTTTTTGGCCAGAGCAGAGGAAGGTGTACTTAATTCTCAGCCCAATACTGCTTGGACGCGTACCGTTTCTTGCAGGTGTTGTTGACCACACAGTGTCAATTTCCTCCAAAACAACATTAGTGTTAACCTGGGTTTCATTTACCACCCCGTTTTCATCTCCCTCCTCAGTTAGGGTTAGAGTCACAGTTGCATCATCAGAGTTCTGGGTGGGAGATACTTCTGGTTTAAAAGTAAAAGAGAGAAAAATCAACTGAGTTGTTCCTATGAATAAAGTTATGCAGTTTAGATAACATGTAGCAGTGGGTATGCCCCAGTGAAAGAGGGCAACATATAGTTTACATCCTTGTTTATGGCAAGTTCTGGAGGCATCATTGCAAACGTGCCAAGGTGCACGCATTCCTTTTTAGTCCCAGGGCACAGAAACAAAAGAGCGCCATTTGGCTTTTACAGCCCTCATTAGCATAAAACAAAGATGAAACCACAACACAGCACATCAGTAATAAAATGTTATAAACATGGAGAAATTAGATAACATTTTCTAACAGTAAAATATGTACAGGAACTGTTCATCATAGTAGCAAGAGACATTAAACAAGTATTTTTTACAAGATGTTTAATCAAAAAATTAAGCAACCGAGTTTGCACATAGATTCCTGAACCTCTCCAATCATTTTTACATTGAAAAACCAGCTGTGAAATACTAGGGCTGCATATTATTGACACAAAAAGGGGATACCAGCATCGTGTTAGCAGTGCCCACTTTGAAATAAATTGTAATTGCACACTAATGAAAGTCGCGTAATAGATGAATCGATTTTTCACATACATTGTACATAGAAAAAAAAACTCACCCAGGGGTTGCAAAAACAGTTCCTCAGAGAAACCCTGTAGCATCTCTTGGGAGGATGGAGGGAATCCCTCTTCTTCAGAGATGATGGGGGCGTGATGTGGAACTGCTGACCCTCGCGGAACCCGCACAATGTCGGTGGTGCTTCCTAGCCGCTTCGGGTGGTAGTTGGCATCCCCGCCAAGAATGGCATGCAGTTCTTTATAAAAGGGCATTGTAGCCGCGTTGTTTCCACTTTTTGAGTTGTGGTCAGTTACCTGGCGATAATTTTTACGCATCAGTTTAGTCTTCGTGCGGCACTCTTCTGTGGTGCGGTCATGCCCTTTCTTTTTCATTTCGTCAGCAATCTTTTCAAACAAATCTATATTTCTGTGTGATCCCTTCAGCTGCTCCTGCACCTTTTCTTCACCCCATATAGCCAAAAGATCAACTGTTTCATTGTAGGACCATGAGATCCCGTGACCACCTTTTCTGGGACGAGGTGCGCTTTCGGCGTCCATTGCTGCAACTGCTAACAGGTAAACGTGCAGCAGCAAAATGGAGAAGCATCAACTTGAAATTTTAGGGATGGCCAAAAAGGGGGCAGGTACACCACCTAGGTACACCACACAGGTCAGAGCCCGCCCACGGGTAGGGCAATTTCCGGGCATCTTCTGTACCCGGGATAAATTGTCACTGGCTGTTTACATATTCGATTTTCCGCTTCCCCCCGAGCTTTTTTTAAAATTCGGCACAACCCGCGGGATTGAAAGTCCCGCAGGTTGAGCGACAAAAGGTGGCCCCCCTTCCGAAAATCACGTGTCCGACCTGATGTATGTGTAAACTGCCGGGGATCGACACGAATTCTTCCCAGGACATTTTCATCATGTAAACAGCGCCCTGGATACTTAAAAGAGCAGCAGCAGCAGCCACCTGTCAGACAGATCCTTCAGGAAGCAAAGGTTGACCAAGAAGGATGGGGAAATGTCCATAATTCTTTTGGCAATGTTTTCCCTGCCTCTTGGTCCTTCCCCCCACCACACTCCACAGAGCCAGTGTGCACCTCTGCCAAACAGGTGCAGAGCTGCTGCCACTATTTGCCCTTCATTTGTTGCCCCATCATCTTTGCCTGCCAAGGGCTGGCTAACATTGAGAGAGAGAGAGAGAGAGATCCAGATTATCCTAGTGGGTGAGACAAGACAGATTGCAACAGGGGAGGGAAGAGGGGGATATCCCAGATTCCAGACAGGAGATCCCATTTAGCTGGGGAGGAGAGAAGAAGGTGTGTTTGCAACTTTAAGAGTTGGAGGGGGAGGAAGAGGGAGAAAACCATCCTGTCAGATGCCACAGTAGGAGGTGGGGTGGGAATGAAGGGTTTGGTTGCAAATGTTAAATTTCTACTATCTTTTTCTCATATACCCTAGCAATGCTTGCTCTTTCATAAAAAGCTAATGTTTTGCCATAATATCAACTGCTTGGTCTAACTGTAAAACATTTTTTTCCAGGCTTCCATTAAAAGAGCAAAGTAATTCATGTACTTTACATTCATCTTAGTGCTGTGCCTGTCTCACTTACAGAACTGCGTTCAATAAGAAAATCCATAGCTGAACTTAGGGTGAAAAAATGAAATGCATAGATATAGGATGGGGGAGACCTGACTGAATGAGACTACATGCGAAAGGGATCTAGGAGTCCTAGTAGACCACAAGTTGAACATGAGTCAACAGTGTGATGCGGCAGCTAAAAAGGCCAATGCGATTTTGGGCTGTATCAATAGAAGTATAATGTCCAGATCAAGGAAAGCAATAGTGCTGCTCTATTCTGCCTTGGTCAGACTTCACCTAGAATACTGTGTCCAATTCTGGGCACCACAATTCAAAAAGGATATGGACACATTGGAGCGTGTCCAAAGAAGGGCGACTAAAATGGTGAAAGGTCTGGAAATGATGCCTTATGAGGAGAGACTTAGGCAGCTGGGTATGTTTAGCCAGGAAAAAAGACGGTTAAGAGGGGATATGATAGCCCTGTTTAAGTATTTGAAGGGGTGTCACGTTGAGGATGGAGCAAGCTTGTTTTCTGCTGCTCCAGGGACTGGAACACGGAGCAATGAATGCAAGCTCCAGGAACAGAGATTCCACCTCAACATGAGGAGGAACCTTTTGACAGTAAGAGCTGTTCGGCAGTGGAACACACTCCCTCGGAGCATGGTGGAGTCTCCTTCCGTGGAGGTCTTTAAACAGAGGTTGGATGGGGATGCTTTGATTGTGATTTCTGTTGGGGATGCTTTGATTGTGATTTCCTGCATGGCAGGGGCTTGGACTGGATGGCCCTCGTGGTCTCTTCCAACTCTGCAATTCTATGATTCTATGATTCTATGCATTTAATTTTTACAAAATTAAAAAATGTGAGAGATATCATTAAGGGCACATCATATCTCCATTTTATGGTGCCTTCTAAGCAGAGAGGAGGAGTGAAGGCATGAGCAGTGGGGAGAGGAAGACAAACCCTACATTGTTACATGTTATAAACTTTTAAAAAATATTATCTCAGATGCATTTATAATACAGTTGAAAAATCAGGTTCTCTGCTAAATTACCTGGGGGGAAAATGGGATAAAAGCTATAGGAGAGATTAAAGCCATGGTGTGTGGGTATGTGGGTGGGTGGGTGTGATGTTAAATCAAGTCAACAGAGGGTGTGTTTGACACACTTTTTGTTTAGAATGTCAAATCATTTTTTAGAAATAACTGGAGCCAGTGTGATATAGTATTGGAGCATGGTTTGAGTGTTGGACTAGGACTCTGCTAGAGCAGGTTTCAAATCCTTGCTCAGCCATAGAAATCCACTGGGTGACCTTGGAGAAGTCACACCCTTTCAGCTTTTAATGAAGGAAATGGCAAACACCCTCTGACCTCATCTTGCCAAGAAAACCCCAGGATAGAGTCACCTTAGGTTGCCATAAGTTGGAAATGAGGCACACAAACAGCAGGGGCTGTACTCTTGTGCTTAGTCATTCTTCTGCAGAAGGTGGCACTAGAGAACCTTTGCAGTTTTGACTGATGACATGCTTCAAGGCAAAAGCCCTGATCTTCTGTTACATCTTTTAAAACTATTTTTTCTTTCTTCATTTTTTTACAAAGAGTTTTTTCAATGTGCAACTACTCATCTTCTTTTTAAAAAATTATTTTGAGGAGGTGGGTGGTGATTTTGCAACTTTGAAGATGTCATAAAGACGTCATAAAATCCTATTTTACCATATTCAAGATGCAACAAAGTATATTCTCTAATTTATTTATTTGAACAAGTTCTTCAATATTACAAGTCAAATAACATTCCTACTCATTCCTAACCATTCCAGTGGGCTTTTTTTAAAAAAATAAATGCCTTGCTTATGGAACATGCAGCCGTATAGGTGTTGGAGTATAACTCCCATCATCCTGGCCACAACTGGAATCTTCAGGCTTCCCATGCTTAATTTATAGCATAACAAATGCAACCTGTACACTTCCCTCTGACATGTTGAAACAGGTGTCCTCTAAGAGGCGAGGGTACCGCACCATGGAAGAAATAAGAGAAAGCCTTGCATATCCATTGCCTTTGTCTTCCAAAAATGGTACAACGGTGATGCCCCTCTTGTAAGTTTGATTTTTAAAAATCCTTGGTTACAATCCAACACATAATTATTAGGTACAATATGTGTTGGATGGAGGCCAGTGTGTATAGTATGGCACTTAAAAAAACTATTTATTACTTATTTATACCCTGCTCTTCAGCCACAAGGCTATCAGAGTGGCTTACAAATTGTTTTAAGCAATAGCAATTTACACATCTACACTGCATTAAGCAGTTTTCAATATGTGTTAGCTAATTGCCCCATAAGCCGGGTACTCATTTTACTGACCTACGAAAGGATGGAAGGATGAGTGAACCTTGAAGCCCTCTGGAACCGAACTTGCAATGTGGTGACTTGCTGTACTGGCATTTAACCACTGCGACACCTGGGCACGTCATCACATGTATCTGCTTAACAGGACCAGCCCTACTATTAAGTAAAGCAAGCCACTGCTTCAAGTGGCAAAGACAGGGTAATGTTGAGGGAACAGCACCAGCCCCCATCTGTCCATTCTTTCTGGAGAAGAATTATGTATTCTGCTCAACTTCTGCTAGCCTGCAGCCCTCATGGGAGATGGAGAATATTGTTCCAGTGTCAGTGCTGATCAAAGTTTCCAGTGGGAGACCAGTTGTACTGAAATGGAGGTATTTTGCCCTTCATCTCAAGCAGCAAACATCTTGGTATGGTCCTGATGTCTAATCACAGTTTGTAGCAGGAATGGTACCCACTGTTCTTGCCCTCCAGTGGTCAAAGAGGACAATGTGCAATATAGAACCATAAAAATGGAAGGGAATGAAAAGCCATTGGGAACAAATGCCCTTGGCAATGAGTCAAGTAGGCCCTATCCTAGAATACAGTGTGCCACAAGTAGGAAGCAGATTTGTTACAGGAACTTGCCTGGACATGCCAGGGCAGCACTGGATTTCTTAGATAAGAACTATGGCATGTTAAGGTAGGGAGAAAGCAGGAAGAGTGTCATTTACAATACTTGGTGAGGGGGGGGGGCTCTCCAAACATACTCACAGATGACAAAACTCATCTATTCTGCAATCTCTTATTCCTCTGAGCTGGAAGGAAATTCATCTCTGATCCTGAAATGACAGTTGTTTACACCATCAAAATCTATTTTTTCCCCTTACAAGTAAATACTTTCTCCTATTATAATATTAGCCACCTCACTGCAGGAAGCCCTTTTCAGGAAAGAATGGGTTTAAAATGGCAGGTGGTTGCTTTATGCTGTTCTTTTGCATTTTGAACAAGGCAGTTGAAAGTTTAAATCAAGAGAGATGATTCTTAAGGAGGGCAAATATCTTAATTGGTTTGCTTACATACAACTTAAGGACAGATTTAATCAAGACAACATAAATGCAGCCATAGAGGCTAGAGAAAATGAGTTTTATTTAGAGTAGTGTAAAGATAATGATCATGTAATTTAAAAGATATACAAATGGCTTTTGAAATTAGAGACAGAAGATGAGCTTGCAAAAGAGTACATGATAAGGTGGGCCAAAAATGTTGGCCATACTGTCCATATAATTGTAGGGTGGGGGGCGGAATATGTTCCAAAGATATAAAAGTTACTTTGTGCATAATTTATAAGAAAACCTGTATTAGATGAAGTATAGATGGTATTTATTCCCAAATAAGTTGTTGAAAATTTCCCAAAATGTTTCAAACCAATGTTGGAGTTGTCAAGATAGGAGGACCCCTTTTTCATATGTGGTAGACTTGTAAGAAGGTGAAAAATTACTGGTCTAAGAATTATATGTTAATCCCCACCCACCCCTAAAATAAAGGCAGATTTTATAATGCTACCAGAAATGTTTCTGTGGGATATTATGGATAAAGAACTGGAGAGTAAATATGGATTACTTCTTCAGTACATGACCAAAAGCAGCAAGAATATTGTTTGCTCAAACTTGGAAACAGACAGAAGTACAGGTGATGGAAGAATACATTTTTAAGGTCTCTCTGCATTAGCCCAAATGGCCAAATTAATGTGGGTTTTAAAGGATAAGCCAATTGAAGACTTTTTGAAAGATTATAAACCCTTTATGGATTTTTTGAGTAATAAGAAATCTAATGATGCAATAGTTTATGGTTATGGTTATTAGTAATTTTTTATTAGGGATATTTAGTTGGATCTGTAATCGTAGAATATATTTTTTTATTTTTGCAATTTTTTTTCTTCCTTTTTTCCTTCCTTTTTCTCTTTTTTCTCTTTCTTTTCTATTTCTTTATTATCTGATCTCAATTTCATTTCATGGAATTTTAAGACTTTAGGAAGTACATCTCACCAATTCTATAACAAATGTACTGGCTGCTAGTGCACTTCTGGACACAACCTAAGTGTCTTTGCCATAAAGACCAGAGGTGTGACTACTGAAATGACTTTTGACCAATATATGCAGCTACCTGAACCCTCCAGTCAGTATTTGACACCATTCTTTAGATCCCCCTTCCCAATCTAAAGGTGGTCAAGGGAATACTGAAAAGAAGACCTCCTTGACTATGTGGAATAGAACATAAGAAGTTATGTAGTGGATCAAGACATTTTGTTGTCAAAGTGGCCAATCAAATGACAATGGGAACCTCACAACAATGTTATAAAGTGTTGCTCATGTTATACAGGTCAACCTCCATATCCATGGATTTGGTATCCATGGTTTTACTTATCCACATCCCCCAAAATACGTTCTCTCTAGGCATTTCTAGGTCCTCAATGTGATTCTGTGGTCAACTTCCAGTGTTTGTCTCATTAAAAATAATAGGGCTCCTTATTATCCATGGTTTTAGGTATCCATGGGGGGTCTTGGAACTTATCCCCTGCCGATATGGGGGTCAACCTTTATATGGAATTACTATTTCATTCTGTTGGTGTTTGCATACATTTTGTATACAGTTTTTAATACTATCATACTGAGTTACTATGTTTACATACCTATCCAATACATGACATACTGTTTCAATTACTCATTCTGGTTGTTTTCATTGGTTATGGTTTTGTTCAGCATAAACTGAACAAATTGTTCAATATAAATTACTGTTCAGTAATTACAAGATCATAAGCCAGACATATGATTTCCTAACTTTTGGAATTCATGTTTTATGGTTGTTAAAGACCAAACATGACCTCTGCTGTCTGCAGTGCTCCGCTGGTCACAGGATGCATTGGGAGAAGCAGTTGTGGCAGGACCCTAAGATGTCTTTCCAGCTGCCTGTGCTCAATACACCTTGTGACTAGGAGAGTGCTGTCGACATCATTTCCCATCCTCCCAATATGCAGTGCCTTGGAAACCCTTGGCTGTGACATCACCTGGCTGAAAAAAAGAGGCTTTTGAGGAGTGGCATTGTCAGACAGAGCTATGACAATGGAGCTCTATTGTTGTAGTTACATCTTACAATGCAGGATCTTGGCCATGGTGTTTGAGATCCTTCCCTTTTGTTTCAGCTCAGGACATAAGGGCAACAGTGTCCTCCCAGTCACATTTCCTAGCAACTGGTATACAAAGGCATACAACTTCAGCCCATACATGAAATGCCTCCTGGAGAACAGCTTACTTGGCACCAACCTTTATTTCTTTCTGAGACAAGCTTTTCTTTGCTCATCCATCCCAATATGTTTTAGAGCTGGCTTTAGTTTGATGATGATGATGATGAAGAAATAATAATAAGAAGAATAAGAATATATTTATTTCTTACCACCTCTCCCCAAGCTTTGGGGAGCTTTGCTTTAAGATACAACTGTGTTATAGTGGGTTTCATTGTCAGATCTTTTTTTCTAGTTTTTGGTTCTGAGATTTTTTTTTAATTTGATGGGATCCAGACTTAAGTTAGTTGCACTCAGGTTCTACTGAAATAGTTGTCTACATGACATCCCACATCAATCCACCATATTCAGAAGGGGGGGGCAAAATGGCCAAAAACTCTGCAGGAAAAGCCTTCGCGGCTTTCTCCATATTTTAAAAAAAACCTCCAGGGGGAATGCATATTCTTGATCATCGGGACAACTGATTTGCTTTGATTTACATTCCCAATAAGAGTAGAAGTGGAAAGCTGATTGGTCAGATGTGTGCAGGGGGTGTAGCCTGCTAACAAGGCAAGTGCCTGGAACTGCTATGTTGGATTTTCCCTGTAGCAATCGTGTGCTGAGGTGACAAAACAGCCTCTCTTTTTGTTTTGGGCTTTTTTCTATTTATTTAGGTGGAATATCTCACTTTCACACCTTAGATATGCTTTTTTTTAAAGAATACTGTTTAGTGGCAGCAACTGGTGACAATAAAAACATGAGTAATTCACTTGCACCCACCACCTTGTTTCACAGGCATGCTCATTGGAACAGTGAAAGCGGGTAGCTTTGCATGGCTGCGATCTTGCCAAAAACATTAAGACAAATAGAAGCTGCTTCAAATTGGCGTTAGTGTGCATCAATCCATATTTTCCCCCTCGTATAGGCAAGCCCTCTGTAAATTACCCTTTCTTAGCATTATTTCAATCAACCTTGATAACCCCCTTCCCCACTGTTGTTATTTGGCTTGTCTTAGGCCAGGATCTCATTCAGGGTCACGCACATTCAAATCTCATTGAAATAAAATGTTCTTCACTCTATATACAACTGGAGCCCAAACCTTTCCTATATTTAAACACCTTGGTGAAGGTGCTAGGTGTAAAAGCAATGAGTATGTAATATTTTCTTTCCATTGTGTGCTTTGGAACTTGTTGCTCTCTTCCCTTTCTCCCAGGCTTTAAAGAATTACTGCACCTAGCAAATCCTGTTCATTTTTTTAAACAAGTCCCTCTTAAAACACCAAAACTGTGCTGAAGATCAGTGTCCGGGCTTTCTCCATCTGTGGTGGATGGATAATGGATGGGGAAATGGCCTTAAAAATAAACAGGGAACAAGTCTTGGGTTATATTTCACTACTATGAGTTGGAGTGCAGTAATGAAAGGCACCACGTTGGCATGCACAAATATTAGTTCACTGGGTGGTCCTATAATTTACCTAATATGCTGTGTTGAACTGCTTAGCCTTGGGCTGGGAGGTTAACCAGGCAATGTATCCACTTGCATTGTTGTGTTTTGCCCACCAGGTGGCATTTTGTTTTTAACGCTTTGTTCCCATCACAGCACTTTTTTTTCCAGCTTATCTGTTTATTCAGTTGATTTTTCCATGTAGAATTTCTAATTGCACAAATGCATCAATGGAGCTCACACTAAAAAGAATAAAATTCAATAATGCTGAACACAATGCTTGCTTTTCTCCTTGCTTACCCCCTGTCTAGGTGGCAAGTTCTCCATAGGAATCAATAGTTCTTATCTTCTATACCAGCCAGGGAAATTGTGCAGCCTTTCAGATATTGCTGAATTCCAGCTCTCACCATTTGTCACCATTGGCTATGCTGGCCAAACTTACTGGGAGTTGCAGCTGAACATCTGGCAGGCCAGACAATTCCCACCTCTGTATTAAAGAGCAATGGTTCAATTCTGAAATCTTTCTTAATTCAGGAACAACATTGTCAGGAACATGGGCTGCCAAAACTGATACCTCTCAACTGCAGGCTCATAAGGGGGGGGGACTGTATGAGGGAGGGCAATTTTTCACCATGGGTTACACTGGCACATCTCCACCCCACCTTAAATGAGAATATCTGCACCCCGACCTGTATATCTGTTTGCAGAAACACTACAGGTCTTCAGCAGGGAACATGAGTACTGCAGAAAGTCTATCCAGGAAATAGCTTCAAACCAGAACTTGTGAATTTTTTTTTAACTTCCCTTCAAACTTCCTTCTCAAGGTCAGATTTAGACAACTTGAGTGAGGGAGTGGTGGCGGGGAGAGAAGAGGAAGAAATAAAAAGCTAAAGAAGGACAGCTGCTAGCCAATTATGTCTGTAGGGGAAACAGCAGACTCTGAAGGTCAGAGATGGCAGTTGTCAGACCTATGCAAAATTTGTTTTCCTGAGTAAACCTAATGCAAAATTCATCTACTCAACCCAAATTACACTGGCTGGAGGGCAAATTCCTTTTTAGCTAGATATGTGGCAATCTAAGTTGCATCTGTCTAGTCTTTCCCTATTGCTCCAGAGAGGAGAGGTGTTAAGATGGGATCTACAATGCAAAATACATATCTGGACAAAGCACCCTTTTGTCTGGAGGTAAATGGAGTCATTAAAGCCTTGTTAGAAACAAGGGCTGGGCTTAATTTTATTACTGACAGGCTTCTTAAGATCTTGAGCATTCCAGCAGGCCTGACAAATCCAAGTGTAGAAGAAAAGAAATGCCAAGAGATTCCATAGCCCTTAGGAAGATAAAATAACTTTCTTTTGGCCCTCCTTCAAATTGTGGTCATTCTAGCTGGTAACTTGAACTATTTCCATCTAGCTCAGCTCATCATTATACAAACTGTAACCTGGAGTGGTTTCCTTCCCTTCTTCCTCCCCATCTTTTATTTTTATGTTTCATATCTTAAGTTTAGATTGTAGACTTAAGAGCAGGGACTGCCAGGCTGTTGTGAGAGCACTGTGTGCTAAGTGTATGTGTGTGTGTGTGTGTGCACCCACACCTTCACATTGTATGTTGACTCATGATGACCCCATGAATTTCATGGGGTTTTCCTAGGCAAGGAATACTCAGATGCCCTTTTGCCATTGCCTTCCTCTGACATATAGCCTACTCCACTTGGGATTTCTTGGTGGTACCCCTTCCAAGTACTAACCAAGTATGACCGTGCTTAGCTTCCAAAACCAGACAGGACCTGGTGCTAAAATACAGGTGGGCCCCCATATCCACAGATTCAGTATCCATGGTTTTACTTATCCATGACTAAAAGTATATGTTCTTTCTAGGCATTTCCAGGTCCTCCAATGTGATTCTGTAGTCAACTTCTGGTGTTTTTTTTTTTTTTTTTTTTTTTTGCTGCTTGCACCATCTGAACAACTGCCTCTGTCAGATTTTGTAACTTAGGCCATTATGGTAATACTGAACCAGCCAGACCTTATGTATACAATCTCTGTTTCAGCCATGACACATCTACACTGTAGAAATAATGCAGTTTGACACCACTTTAAAAGCCATGGCTCCATCCTGCAGGATCCTGGGATTTGTAGTTTTGCGAGGCACAAACACTCTTCAGCAGAGAAGGCTAGAGATCTTGTAAATCTGCAAATCCCCAGATCCCATAGAATGGAGCTGCAGCACTGAAAGTGGTGTCAAACTGCATTATTTCTACAGTGTAGATGCACCCTAATTACAGGGTGGCCTTGGGGTAGTTACTGTTTCTCAGCCTGTGTTGTATCAAAGGGATTGTGTGAGACTAAAAGAAGGGAAAGAGACTAAAAGGGTGGGGGGAGTTCTTGGATCTCTATTAGGTTCAACCCAAATGCTGCAAAATCATTCAGATTCTCCAGAAGTCTTCCTCAGGCTCCTTGGTACACAAAAGGGAAAAGAAGTTATTATGATGATAATTCATACCAATTAAGTACTCTTTCACTGACACTAACATTTCTATAGCTCTGTATATCTCAACATTGTTGGTAAATGCACTTTCTCTCTTCTTATTGGAACAAATCCTATGAATTAAAAAAATAATAACCTCTGGGATGTAGGGGTTTGCTTTGTTAAAAACCCAATGACCTAAAGCAGAATAGCCTAACAACAATTTTCTGAGTCCAACTGTGCTGCTCCACAAAGGAAAACAATAACCAAACCTTCAGTCAGTCAGTACTGTGGTACCATCTCCCTGCTTTAATATTTGTTGTTGTTGTAAAACTAAGCCTGACAAACAGTTCTGAAGAACTAAAAGGCTTGTGTATTTTGGGGAAGTTTTTGTTAATTCTAATAAAAGTATGGACCAAATGTGAATTTCAGGTCTTTTGTTTTGCTTCAGCCAAGAACAGGGTCTTCTCTTTCCATCTCTCTCTCACTGAAGCTCATCTTTGTTGTACTGAAATACAGTTGTTCCTCCACACTCACGGATTTGGCATTCATGGTTTTAAATATTCACGGCTTGAAAATATTATTTTAAAAATAATAATCCAAAAAGCAAACTTTGATTTTGCCATCTTATATAAGGGACACCATTTTGCTATGCCATTGCATATAATGGGACTTGAGTACTTGAGTATTCACGGATTTGGGTATTCACGGGGGGGGTCCTGGAACCAAACCCCAGCGAATGTGAAGGGACAACTGTGTGTGTGTGTGTGTGTGTATCTATTTATGAGCCGTTTGACCCTGGAATGGACTCTCCAGTGGCGCACTCTCCTCCGCAGAGGCTGAATGTCCCCTTCTCAGGAATGCTCTTGCAGTGGCTTCCTGCACTGGCAGTGGGTTGGACTAGATGACCTTTGGGATCCCTTCAGATTCGGGGACACCGAAGTGCGAGGAATTGGTTCCGTGAGACGGAACCCTCTCCTTGCAAGGGATGTTAGAACACGAAAGAAACATGAAGAAAAAAAAAATGGAGAGGCAGCTCCACCGCCCCCTGCCCCTGGAAAGTGTATCATCTTGAAGCAGAACGCCCTTGGCCAACCAACCCCCTTCGAAAGCCCCCGGGGGTATTGAAATCCTGGGCTGGCTTTGGAAACCTCCGTCAATCAAGCGGCATCTCCCCCCCCCCCCGCACTACCCCATAGAGGAGAGCAAAGGATGTGACAGGTCCTGTAAATGGCTTGCAAGCCAGTCCCCTATCAGTCGGCAGACACCGTGGAGCCAGCTTTGGAAAAAGTGCGAAGGGGCTTCTTTGGTCCGGGAGGCCTGAGGATCATTAGGCGGCACTTATCTGCCCTTTGATGTGTGTTGACACCCGAGGCTGGGGTGGGGTGGGGAGGGGTGGGGGGGCTGGCCTTATAAGAGAAAGCCTGCCAGCCCGGGGCCTCCCCAGAGTGGCTCCCTCCGGATCCTTTGGAAAGTCAGAGCCCAGCCCAGCTCCAACCATGACCAAGGCTCCCTTCGCCTCCGTCGCCTGGCTTTCCCAGAGCAGCCGGGACCCCCAGGGCGACCCCTCTGTCCAGGAGGCCGCCTCTGCTCCCTGCCCCGAGGGGATCGCAGTGGCCCAACAAGGCGAGGAGCCCTTGGCCCACCGGCCAGCTCCGGGGAAAGAAAGCCTCCCAAGCGGTGGGCAGATCATCTCCAGCGCCCAGGGCGCACCGTCGGAGCATCAGGTCCCCAAGGATAGGGGCGCCTCCTCGGCTTCCTCTCCCCCAGGTAACGCACGCGTGGGCTCTCGGGTGTTACTCCTCGGGAATCGGGCTTTGCGAGGCCACCTTTTCCTTGGACTGCAAGTCCCCAAATCCCCTAGCCTACGGCTAGGGGATTTGGGGACTGGCAGTCCAGGCGGGATGGTGCAGGAGCTGCAGCCCCAGTTTGAAACGGGATTATTTGCCATAGCTCCTTCCTAGGGAACCCTGGGATCTGTAATTTTGCAAGCCATCTTTGTCCACAACTACTAGTGCCTCACCACGACAAATCCCAGGATTCCACAAGAAGCAGCCACAGCAAAAGAATCCCGTTTCAAACGGGATTCTTTGTGTCGTGTGGATGCACCCAAGGAGTCCAGGGTTCGAATCCCTGCTCAGCCAGGAAAATCCAGTGGGTGATTTTGGGCAAGTCAGTCTCAGAGGAAGGCAAAACTTACTCTGAACCAATCTTGCCAAGAAACCCCTGTGATAGCGTCTCCCTTGGGATCTCTATAGGTCGGAAACTGACTTGAAGGTACACAACACGCACACACACACACGCTTAACTTGGGAGGTTTTTAAATATCGCTTGAAAACAAAAACCCCAAAGCGGTTTGCTATATTTAACCAAGAAAGTAAAATCTAGAAAATGCAACTTCCTAAAAGGTAGGAAATGGAATGACTTTTCACACTACACAAATACAGCCCTTCTGATTTAATTTCCACGGTTCCACCCTATTGAATCCTGGGATGTGTAGTTTTCCCAGCCTTTTAGCGTTCTGAGCCAGAAAGCTCTAGTGCCTCCCCAAACCACAAATCCCAGGATTCCAAAGGATGCAATTAAAAGTAGTTCAAATTGTTGTAATTGTACAGTGTGAACGGTGCAGTGGGTGAAAAGTCAGACTGGGGAAGCAAGGGGCCTACTTGGTGGAAACCAGAACATGCTTCCAGATTGGCCTTTTCCGACATTGGGGTCGAGGACAGGGTCTCTCCTCGCCTCTCCTGGTCCTGGAAGGGCCGCTTCTTTTCTTTTTCTTTACCCCTCTACATCCGAGAGTTTATTCCCAAACTGAATGTTGGCTTGTCCTCTGGATCGCCCAGGTTTTTGCTTGCTTCCACGAGAGAAAAGCCTGACCTCTGTGCTCCTTAGCCGCCTTGAATCTTGGGAGAAAAGTGGGGTATAAATCCAGCAATTAAAATAAAATAAATTGGGAGAGGGTGACAGGGATCCCTCCCAGCCGCCCACTTTTCCCGTGTTGTCCTGGAAGAGGAGGGAGACCTAAATCAGCTACGATTAAAGTAGACCCAATGCATCAATGAGAATCTATTAAATCGTTCCACTGTAAATTGCTATTGCATCGGTGGGTTAGATTTCGGCCTTTTAACGGCAGTCCTTTGTGCAGAGTTACTTGAGAGCAAGGCCTTCCACGGAACACAGCGTGGCTTACTTCTGAATCAAGCCTGAAGCCACTGTCCTGGGTTTTTATTCTGGGAGGAATACATTAGTTTCCTTCAAGTTGGGACTGTTCCCCTGTTCCTGGTGCCCTCCAGACTCAACCTCCAGTCGTTCTCTAGCCACCCGCGGTGCTGGCAAGGAGACGATGGGGACTGTAGTCCCAACACCTCTGGAAGGCCTCAGGTTGGGGAAAGCTGATTTCAACACTCTCTCAGCCTCAGAGGAGAGCAAAGGCAAATCCCCTCTGAAAAAATCCTGCAAGAAAACCCCATGATAGATAGGGTCGCCGTAAGTCTGAAAAGACTTGAAGGCGCACAGCAATAACCAAACATTCTTCCTTGGGAAACTCTGGAAGGCGTGCGCCTTATGGATCCGGTTCTAACGCCCCTTTTTGCCCGACAGCCATCGTGGCTCCCAAACGGGAGTGGAGCGCTTCGGAATGCGGCTCCGATGGGGAAGGAAACCTCTCGGAGGGCCAGACCCCGGAGAGCGGCGGCGGCGGCGGCGGTAGAAGCCCCAGCACTCGCCGCTTGCGCACCGCCTTCAGCCTGGAGCAGATCAGCACCCTGGAGAGCTCCTTCAAGCGCCACCGCTACTTGGGCGCCGCCGAGAGGCGCAAACTAGCCAGCAAGATGCAGCTTTCAGAAGTGCAGGTGAGGAGTTGGGCAGAATCTGCGCCACCAGAGGATGGGGGTCGGGTGGGGTTGTGGGGGCGGTAAGGAACGAAGAAGGTTTCTAGAGTTTTAAAATGGCAAAGGGTAATCAAAGCACCACCTGGATTTCTGGGTTTTTTTAGTATCAAAACGGAGGTAAGACATGTAGTGGGGGAAGAAAGGTGCACTTGGAAGGCTGCTAGATGAGCAGGCAGGGAGAGAATTAGACACAGGTTATGGACCTACCTAGACACACTTGATAGACACAGGGGACAGGGTGTTTGCATGACTTAAAGTGGAGTCACTTTAAGCCATGCAAAGGGCCCCTGAACTCAAGGCCACTCCATGTACTTCATGAAGTAGGCACTAGTCCACCAAAGCTCATGCTATGATTATTCTGTTAGTCTTTAAGGTGCCACCAAGGATTCTTGTTTGGTTTTCACAGCTTGGTTTGTATGAGGACAGGGTGCCATGAAGGATCTGAGTCCTCCAAATCCTCCCCTTCCTCCTCTTTTATTTCTATAGCACCATCAACGTACATGGCACTTTACAAGAAAAAGAACAACAAAACAGTTCCCTGCCCTCAAGCTTACTATCTTCTTTGCTACCCACAGATCAAGACCTGGTTCCAGAACCGGCGGATGAAGCTAAAGCGTCAGATGCAGGAGATGAGACCAGAGATTCATCATGCGGTTCCATTTTACAGCCCTCTTGCTTTTGGCCCCCAGAGTGGGCCCTTGTCCTATGTCTATTCACCCCACCAACAGACTTTGAGCAGGAGGGAAGCACCCATCCCTTCAGGCCTGCCTTTCCCGCCACTGCCAGCTCCCCCGATTGATCCGAGAAACACCTCAGCAGGGCAGCCAGGGGCTCTCTGGCCAATGCCTTTGCCCTACCTTCTGGGGTACCAAGACCCTAGAACTGTATTCATGGCCCTCTGATGCCAAGTGGGGGTGCTGGTGACTCTCAGAAGGATTTGCACTACAGTTTGTTCTTCTGCTGAATATCCAGAGCTATAGAACTTCATGGTCCTGGATACATAATGCTGAGAAGATATTTTGCACAGGGACATTTAAATGTTGGGTGAGTGGGAAAGTGATCTATTAATATAACTGTAATATGTTGAGTAAAGCTAATTCATTGAACAAGGCCTGATTGGGCCTTCAATTGTCGTATAAATTAGGGTTTGGCATAAAAAAAAAGAACACAGACCAGTTTCAAGTTTTCTGTTTATCCTTGACTTAAACTGAGGGCAGACTTTTCTTCAGGGGGAAAAAAAGTATCTGGAGGGATCTGATTTGGCTGGATAGCTTATCTTGCTATAGAATTCAGGAGTCTTTTGTTCTGAGAGTTGTGCAATAGTCAGATCAAAACACTGTGATTAACTTCTATCATTGCAAAAACAATCCAGAATCAAGAGATATGCTGGAAAATGCTGGCATTTTAGTCACAGCCCACTGAATGTGGGTTTTTGGTATTTGCAGGGAGATAAAGCATCCTTTATTGTAATACATAAGCCACCAACTTACTGGGAATGGTCTCTATGCCCAGTTTCACTTTATTGAGAGTCAGAGGCATTCTGTGGAACATGATTTATTGTTATATATACTTAGTGAGCTGGTGGTGGAGGTTTTGTCATATCCAATCTGGAAAATGAGGGGAACCACTTGCAGTGGTATAAAGATGCAGTGCAAGCACAGAAAATGTAATGCAATGCAATATGGAATAGCAGTTGTTTAATAATCATAATATTTAACAGTTATGTTGAGCTTACAAGAGTTCCAAGCATTATGTAGATATAATCCTTTCAACTGCCTTTGAAAAGTGTTCTGAAAACTTCAGCTAGTCCAGAATTCTGTAACCAGAAAGCTGAGGGGGTCTAGTTATAGGGACCATTAATTGTATTTGTTTTATTTGACTTTGTTTTCATCAACCTGGAAGGTTAAACTCATTTTGCAGATGGGGCGGGGACTGAGGCAGAGAGAGAAAGAGAGGGAGAGAGATGCCTATGGCCAACTAGTGAGTTTATGGCCATGACAAGATTTGAACTGGGGACTTCCTGTTTCATAGCTCTTTTTCTTGGACACTGTGTTACAGCAACTCTGTATGAAGCAAACATGAAACCACCAGAAGCTCAGGTTTGTTAGCTATCTTAATACTTAGCATTTACATAGTACTATTTGATTGCTCACGTGCTTAAAACGACCATGCAAGCTAGGTCAGTATTATCTGTGTAATGCAGATACTGAACTGTAATGAACTTTTTGTAATCCATTGTACTGCACTGCATTATACGATGCCATCCTCTAGTTTTCTTTATCTCAGTGAACTCATCATAAAAATATTAGCACTTTAAACAATGTGGTCTCTGCATCACCATCACTAATAGAATCCCTCTCAGCTCATTTTGTATGTTAACAGCATTTTCCAAAGTTATTCCAGGACACAAGACAATGATCATACTACCATCAGGTTCAACTTTGATTTAATGTTACGGTATATGCACCGATACTGAGAAGTGAATTAATCCATTTAACTAAATTAGTGTCAAGTAAACCAGAATATTAAAATATCAAACAATTCTTACCGATATTTTGGATCTCACATCTTTTCTGTTCATGTCAATGCGAATATTTTTATATGTTTCTTAATATAATAATAAAAGCTTTGCTATTTGGTTCATTTCAACCACTTCTGCTTCCTATGAGTGACCTCATATATTTCCTAAATTAGGATAGTCACATAATTGAGTTACAGCACAGTATTTTTTTAAAAAACCTCACATTAATTACATGTGTATTCCTCACTTCCTTTCTGAACACCTGATGTGGACTACACAAGAAACAAAACATTCTATCCAGATCTAGGCCACGTTGAAGGCCACATGTCAGAAAGATTGAGCAAAACCTGGGTTGACATTGGGACTTGAGCATCCACAGATTTTGGTATAAACAGGAAACTAGGTCCAGATTTAAAGCATATGTGAATGAGCTGACAGGAGCAGACTTTTCTGCCATCTTTTCCCTATGGCATCCCTTCCAGTCTTCCCAAAAAATAATATGCAGAGGGGTGGGGGTTGAATGGGTGAATGAGTAGACTGGTGCATGGTGTATGTGTATGTGATGGGAAAAATGACCCCCCCACACACAAACTATGCACATGATATCTCTGACAATGAAAAGTGCACATGGATGTTCGCATTCATACATTTAATTTTTTAAATTTGTACTTTACATTTTTAGAGATCATATTTGAATTACATATAAACACTAAAAGCATTGAAAATACAACACATCAGGCACCTTTTCTTGACAGTGCAGACCACATGTGGCTCATGGGATCAAAGTTAGTGGTCCATGGAGCTCCCTAAAGTTCCCAGATCCTGCATTTTTCTTTTTAAGGTGAATTTTCACCTCCCCCAAATCCAACTTAAACTCACTGCAAAATTCAGCTGTTTGGCTGCCAAGACACACCCCCACACTTTAAATGACCCTGACAATTTTTTAAAAAAAATAATAATCTGAAAATGAAACAAGAAGTAATGAGATGTTGCTTCCAGTCATGTGAGGCATGCCTATGTGACCTTCCAGGGCAGTGCAAGGGAGAAAAACGTTCCCTGCCTACTCTGCAGTTGCCCAAACGTGGTCTAAAATAATATGATTCAGAAATTTCATTCAGTCTAAGCACAGCGGAATTGGATGTTCTCAGAGTATAAGCAACTGGATGGGACTTCTATGTACCCTATTTGGAGCTCCATCACAGAAGCATGGGAGACAAAGGTTAGATAAATGAATAAAGAGCAAGTTACAACTGTAATGCTCATAGACCAAGGGATTGTTTTCAGGCCCAAGGCTTCAGTTGCAAAAATGGACTGAGCATCTGCCATCCAGTGGTAGACTATTAGTAGAGTAGTCCCCATTGAATCAGTGGGATTTACCAATGTATTGACTTACCATTCTTCAATTAATTCAGTGGGGCTACTCCATTTGGGATTAGCCAACAGGATCCAGGCCTTCACCTGCAACTAGACCTACCTGAGAGAAATTAATTTTCAAAGGCTGTTTGCAAGAAATTGCTACAGCCCATTCATTGTTCTTCCTTCTCAGGATACCAGTCCATGCAGGCCATGTTTGATGCTTTGGGATCTTTAGATTGTTGTGTGCCTTCAAGTAATTTCTTACTTATGGTGACCCTAAGGCAGACCTATCATGGGGTTTTCTTGGCAAGATTTGCTCAGAAAGCGTTAGCCTTTGCCTTCCTCTGAGGTTGAGAGTGTGGCTTGCCCAAGGTCACCTGGGTGGTTTCCATGGCTGAGTTGGGATTTCACATCCTGATCTCCAGAGTCATAGTCTAATGCTCGAACTACTACAGAAGGCTGGCTCTCATCTTTAGATTAGGGGCAGGGAAACTTTGGGAAACTCATTTGAGAAATTGGGCCCATCTATGGGGGGGGGGGAATGGAGTACCTTGTAATAATGGCATTTCACAGCAGCAGCAACATGTTTTAATGATGTTTTTTGACTCCCATAAGCTTTGCATGCCAGATGGTGGCTGCAAGTGATTTACTTGTGTTCCTTCTTCACCGTTGCCACCCCTTTAAAAAAAAAAGTCATCTAAAGTGCACTGGAATGATAGCATGATTTTTCATATTAAAAGGATAGCAAAAAAAGCCCAAACAAACAAACAACAAAAAAACACACCACATTTATCACCTTAGCGATCACTCAGCTAAGGTGAAAAACCAACATGGTGGCAGTGGGTGCTTGCCATGTTAGCAAGCCCCGCCTCCTATGCTTGCCTGTCCAATCAGCTTTGTGCTTCCTCTCCTATGGGGAAGTGATTTAAAGTAAATTGCTTTTTCCTAACAAGCAGGAATGCGCACCCACCCCTCACTGTTTTTAAAAACTATGGGGAAAGCCACAAAGGGTTTTCCTGTGTTTTTTGCCATTTTGGGCCCCCCTCCTTCTGAATAGTGTGGATTGGTGTAGGATCCCATTCAGACAGGTAGGATTCCAAGCAAATTCCATGACAGTTATTTTGACCATTTAGACAACCCCATGGTGTTGGAAAAAAAGTGCTGAGGATACCATGGATGGCCAAAAAGACAAACAAATGGGTCTTAGAACCGATCAAGCCTAAACTCTCATTAGAAGCCAAGATGACCAAATTGAAGCTGTCATACTTCAGACACACCGTAAGAAACGAAATCACTAGAATTGTCAGTAGTTCTAGGAACGGTGGAGGGAAAAAGAAAGCGAGGAAGACCACACACTAGGTAGATAGACTCAATCAAGGAGGCCATAGGCCTGAACGTGCAGGACCTGAGCAGGGCAGTTGAGGACAGGGGGTCTTGGATTTGTCTCATTCATATGGGTTTACCATGAATTGACTCAAAGGCAGTTAATAACAACAGCAACAACAAACTTTGGCCCTTCAGATGTTCTAGACTTCAACCTCCAGAAACCCCAGCCATTATTGAGTTAAAGAAGTTGTAGTCCAAATATCTGGAGGACAGAAGGCTATTCAGCAACCTTTTAGCAGAAAGGGAGTATGTAAATATAAATTCTAAGGAACATAGCAGGGGAAGTAAGTGCCTCCATGAAAAGGTACTTACATTCCACAAACAGGAATTAAAAATCCAATAGTAAAGCCCAATTTGGGATTATTACCAGGAAGAAAGATCTATCACATGAAAAGCAATTGGTATGATAAATAAATAAATAAATAAAGAAGGGAAGAAAATGGATTGCATTATTTTATACCATATGTTCATTCTGTCCTTGAAGTCAGCGTTGGCCTTACGGTAAAACTAAGAGAGGTAGTTGCCTCAATTGGCAGAAAACAGGAGCGGTAAGCAATGTTCAAGACATTGCAAGAAGGAAATGTTTGCCACCTAGGCCATCCTGGGTCACCTCAACTAGTACTCTGACTGTACCATTTCACAGTTCACTTACATTTCTCTATGTGAATCAGTTACTCTGAGAAGCAGTAAGAAGAGTTTCTGGTGTTATAAATCTTATCTCTTCAATGTAAGGAAGGATTAAGGTGTCTCCAAGCCCTGACATAAGAGGCTTGTTCAGACATAAAGGAGAGCCAGTCTGGAAAACAAGAAATCAAGTTGAAATCAAATATGAATACATGCAAATATACCAAAGGATTTCTAGTTTGCAGGTTTTCATGTTAGCTCCGTGTCCACTGATAGGTTGTCATGTAGAGAATGAAAATCTGGAAAAGTTTCCCAGTTCCCCACTACCATGTAAAATGGCAGTGGGTTTTGCAATTGGCTGTGAACCAGAGTCTGGAAAGTTACTTTTAAGAAGAGTTGTTTGCATCCTCTCCAGCAATTCCAATGTCATTAGTTGGACTTCAGATATTGTAGCTTCATGAACAATTGAATGTGACCACCAAACCCTACCTTGGCAGCCAGGCAGCACTCAGGCCAAAGGCTGAGGCTCTGGAGATCAGGTTTCCAAGGCTCTGAAGATCACATTGCTGGGAAATGACATCTGCAGTATCCTCCCAGTCACAGAGTGCCTTGGAACATGCAGTTGTGGCAGAACCCGGAGGGGTCTCTCCAGCTGCCTGTTCGCAAGCCACCCCACAACTGGAAATGTGCTGCAGATGTCATTTCCCAGAGATCTGATCTCCAGCGCCTTGGAAACACTTGGGTCAGGGCCCTGACAGGCTGCAAATGTAGATGGGAAGTGTGTGTGTGTGTGGGGGGGGTCATTGGCAGTTATAACTATGAAGGTGGAGCTCCATCATTATAGTTACAGTGACAACACAGGATCTCAGTCAACAAATATAATAACATGCTGGAGCCAACCCTAAGAATTGAAGAAGAGCCATTTGGCATCAGACTCAAAGCCTATCCAGTCCCATGTCATGTTCACACAGTGACCAAACAGTTGCCTGTGGATGCCTAAAAGCAGGACATGAGTATAGCTGCACATTCCATGCTGCCTCTGCTACTAGAGATGATATGGAAATATATTGACTGGAAGCCACTAGTAGCTCATCCTCCACAAAATTATCCAGTCTCCTTTTAAAGCCATATAAGTTGGAAGCTTTCACTACATCTTGTTGCAGTGAATTCCACAGATCAGCCATGTACTGTCTGCAGAAGTAGTTCCTTCTATCTGTCTTGAAGCTCCTATAATTAAGCTTCAGTGGGGGACGTGAAGTCAAAGGCTTTCATGGCCGGCATCCATAGATTTTCCTTGGGTTTTTCCCTGACTGTGAGGCTGTGATCTGGAAGAGTTTCTTTCGGACATTTCACCCGCATCTGTGGCTGGCATCTTCAGAAGATGCCAGCCACAGATGCAGGCAAAACGTCAGAAAGAACTCTTCCAGAACATGGCCTCACAGCCTGGAAAAAACACAAGGAAAATCAGTGGGGGACCTGATTGTGTTCCAGTATTATGTGAAAGGGAGAAAAGCTTCTCATCTACTGCTTCCATATTATTCATAATATTATACACCTCTGTCATGTTCCCCTTATTTGCCTTTTTTCTATAATAAACAACCCCAAACATAACTTTTCTTCGTAGGTAGTTGATCCATTTCCTTCATCATTTAGATTGCCCTTTTCTGTGCCTTTCCCAACTGTACAATATCCTTTTTTAAAGGTGCAGCGACCAGAACTGTATAAAGTATTCCTGCACTAAAACACTCTTGTGCCATGGATTTGTAGAAGGACAATTTCATTTTCACTTCCCTTTCTAATTAATTATGCCCAAAATGGAATTTGTCCCCTTCCCCCTGATTTTTTTTTTTTTTTTTTTTAACAGCAGCCACAGACCAGTTTGACATTTTCATTGAGCTATTTACCACAACCCTTTTCATGGTCAGTAATTATCACTTCAAATCCCATCACTGTATAAGATATGTGAAGCTGGGATTTATTTTTTTATTTTTATTTTTTGCACCAGTGTGGTTCACTTGATAAGCCATCTATAACTAAGCAGTGGTAGGATGATGCTATAGAGCATTGTTTCTCAACCAGGGTTCCCTGGCATTCTGGGGTTCCTCAAGAGGTTTCCAGGAGTTCCTCAATAGATTGTACAGTAATTGTGGGGGGGAGCAATAGCAGTATATAGAATAATGTTTATGCAGGGGTACCCTGAGACCTGAAAATTATTTCAAGGGTTCCTCCAGGATAAAAAGGTTGAGAACAGCTGCTGTAGAGGATCATGCTACCATAACTCAGTTATGGATGCCTTCAGCATGGCATAGTAGCCATTCTTAGCAGTAACCAAGTTATGGTGGAGTTCTCTCCCATCAAAGGCCCCTATTTTTTTTTCTTTCCATCTGCAGGCAAAGATCTTTTTATTCAGGCAGACCTTTGGCTTATAATTTATGTGGCAGGGGGGGCTTTAAATGTGGTTGCGCTATATTTTAATTGTATTTTATAATGGGTATTTACTTTAAAATGCAGACTAAAACCTGAACAGATTCACACACCACACACTTGACAGAGGAACCCAAAACCACTTTTGGCCTGTGCCCAGCAACTATTCAACCATGTGTATTTCAAATGCTCTGATCAGCTTCAGAACTTCAAATTTATGAGTATCCAGCTTAGAATACTCTCAGAGCCACTTCTCTACAGATGGCACAAAGCAATCTTTTCCCCAGACATTCAAGATGGCCTCCAGAGCAGGAATTGCTGCCCTTGCCATCTACATCCCAGGGTGCAACACTTACTGGTGAACTCCTGAGCTAGCTATGACTGCTCATTAGCAGTGAAGTTACAGCCCACTACCATTAAGAAGACATTCAAGAAAACAGTGGCCACAGGGAAGGAGCAGGGTAGAGAAAACTACCAGTTACACTGGGGGGGGGGGGAAGACTGGAGAAGAGATCAAGATATTGACAAAAGGGAGAAGAAAGTCCAGAGCAATGATTTCAGAAACCATGACCACATGGCAAATGTCATTTTTATGAGTGTCTAAACTATGTCCAGAATCCTGTTGAAGAATTATGATAGCAAAATTCCCTCCAGTTTGCACTATCACAAGTGTTATTTTGGTTGTTGTTGTGCAGGTCACAATTCTAAACCAACTGAGAAATGATCAAACCGCACCACCACCACCTTTTCAGACCTGTAGCTTCTCCGACCCAGCCATTTCGGTGTTGGGGAATCAGCAGCAAAGTACTGTATTCAGCTATGTCCCTTTAGCTGGAGATGCTGGAAAGATGCCATCTATAAAGACCTCCCAAAGACCCCCAGGAGATCCCCGCAGATGTCCTAGTGCCTCCAGCTAAAGGGAAGTAGAAGCACATGTTGATGTTGATCCCCTGCACTCCCCTGTTGTGGAAATGGCTATATTGGGGGGTTATAGGACTGAAAAGGTGGTACTGTACTTGGGTAGGGTTGCATCAGAGGCTTGTGTAGTTCCACATGTGGAACTTTTATGCTATTGATGCAGGATTTCAGCCTACTTTGAACTACGTGAGGCAGGAATCTTGCTAGTGCACCACATGAATGGCTATACAGTACTTTTTCCAGGGTTGCACACTGGTAATGAAGGAAGGAAGACAGACAAGGGCCAAAACAACACATCCGAGTATCATAGCAGAAATCTATGCATGCAGATATATGTGACAATTGTGCTACTCAACTCTTGTATTAAATGGCACAGCATATACAATTCTTGTTTTTTAGACCTGGAACTGAATATGGCTTTGCTCATCAAACAAAAATGTCCAATTGCTTCAGCAGAGAACATTTCTTCTGAGCAGTCTATTCTTCCAATGCCTTTCTTTCTGTATGGTTGCTTCATTTCACCCATAGTCTTTCCCCTCCTGCTGACTGTGCTTGTGTTGACGTGGTTATTCCAGCATATGGCACCAGCAAGACAGTGACCCTGACACTGCCAGAATGATTGACTAAAATAACTCCAGATTTTCCATCCTTATTTTGATCAACTGAAAGAGGACAGAAGAGTGGACCCCTTTTAACAATGCAATGAGTAACAGAGGAATATCTTCGCTCAGTCTATGGTCACTTAGATGAAAGAAGCTTCATTACCGTAAATCTGTCTCATGATGGTATAGACTTGATGGAGGTTGAATGCTGTCTTCATGTTCAAAAAGGGGGGAACCAAATACAGTCAGCCCTCTGTATCCATGGATTCCACAAACCATAGCTTGAAAATACTCCAAAAATAAAAATTCAAAACAGCAAACCAGGACCAGTTTAAGGAATTTTGAGCCCCCCTGCAATGCTTTATTCTGGGGGGACCATATGTTTATTTCAGGTCAATGTAACCTAACTCAGCCTAAGTTATTCACAGTATAAGATATTCAGATTATTACTAATAATGTTTTTGCAGGAGGAGGGTTACTACGGGGGCCCCCACAATGATGGGGCCCCCTGCGGATGCTGATGCTGCTGGTGTCTTAAACTGTCTCTGCAGCAAACCTAGATTTTGCCATTTTATTTAAGGGGCACTGTTTTATAATATCATTGTATACAATGGGACTTGAGCATTCATGGATTCTGGTGTCCACGGGAGATTCTGGAACCAAACCCCAGAAGATTCCAGAGGCCCGCTGTACCACTCTGTTGTGGTTGGTCAGATTTCACCTGAAACACCGTGTCCAGTTTTGGGCCCCACAGAATGTCAGAAGAATATTGACAAGCTGGAATGTGTTCAGGGGAGGGTGACCAAGATGTTAAAAGGTCTGGAAACCAAGCCCCATCAGGAATGGCTGAGGGACCTGGTCATGATTAGCTTGGAGAAGAGAATATTGAGAGGTGCTATGATAACCATATTTAAATATCTGAAGGGATGTCATGTAGAAGATGGAGTGACCTTATTTTCTGTTGCTCCTGGTGGATTAAAATTACAAGAAAAGAAATATCTCTTAAACATTGGGAAGAATCTCCTGACTGTGCAAGGTGTTCAAGAGTGGAATAGACTGCCTTGGAGGGTGGTGGACTCTCCTTCTTTAGCAAAGGTTGGGTGGCCATCCTCTTGGGAGTGCTTTAGTCATACATTAAACATGACCAGGGCTGGGCTAGATGATCCTTGAAGTCCTTTCCTACTCAATGTTTTTATTAAATACCAGGATCATAATAACCAAGCATGATCAGGTTTTGTCAGCAAACCCCATGAGGTAGGAGCAAACTAAAAACATTTCCATAGTTTTAAGGGAAGGAGGAATTAAATATTCTCAAGGGCTCCCTTTCTCCTCTAAGCATTAACGTATTATATAACAGTAGTGGACGAGACCTTTCAGCCCTTGAAAAAACTGTGTCTCCCCTTGCCTGATAGTAATTGCCCTGAAAGGATCAGGGCAATTAATTTACAGCTACAGAGAATGAAGAGGTTAAAGAGAATGAAGAGGTTAAAGTCTAACCAACCACAATAATTGATGGAAAGAAGAAGAGTATAGAAAACACTGGATGCCTTATCAAATGGGTTATATTTTTTTCTTTTCTAGGCTGAGCTCAAACCATCTTTATCTGTGGCTGATACCAAGGAGGAATGGGGAGATATATGTCTTTGTTGGCTTTCATATACGCAGATACAGAATACTGAGTCCTAACACATTGAGAGCAATAATCTAACCATCTGAGTTCTAAGTCTCTAGTGAATGAAGTACTCAAGCTCTACAAATGCTTGATTGAATTAGTTTATGGGTCATCTGAAGCATTCCGGCATGTTGGGAAGGAGGCAATGGGAGCTTGGTAAATAACTTGCTTTGGGACAAGCTTGTTATTTTTTGACCCAACGAAGGTCATAAGTACAAGGAGGTGACTCCCAAAGTACATTGTTGCTGGCATTCAACACCAGTCGACACACAGTATCTTCAAAATAATCTGCAAACTCTCATGTTGGAGAAGGCTCCAGGGACTAATATACAATTCCTCATATGGTTCTCATGTTCTTTGATGGAGGTATTTTGGAGCAATATGATCAAAGAAAGCACTGCCAATTGCCAACAATCCAAATGAAACTTTCCAGAGCTTTGAAAAGTTACTGTTTGGGACTACAACTCCCAGAGTCTTACAGCCAGTATTCTGGGAGCTGCAGTCCAAAAAGCAATGTTTCCAAGCTCTGGATTATTTTGACAAAGTTGGTGTGTATTGTGAACTGCTTTGGCCACAGCCTGCTGTGGAAAAGCAGGATATAAATGAAGTAACTTCCAAAACTTGCAATTCAAGGTATTTTTCCGAAGGACGTGCAGCCTTCATTACACAAAGATTTCACTTTACAGCAAGGGCAATAACTGCAAGCCACTGGAAAAGTTCAGTGGACTTATCTCCCCAGGGCTTGGTTTTATAGGTTTTGAGAATCACTTATGAATAAAAAGGTTTGGCCAGCACATGAAAATGGTTGTAGGTCATGCAAAATCTGAAATATTTTCTGTAAAATGTAACCTGTTGTTATGGCATATTGATAATTTATTTCAAATCCAAGCACCAGCTCCAGATTATTCTAACTTCTTACGGATCAACTGGAAGAAAACTGTAACAGCATGATTATTTTGGATCTCTTCTCTGGACCCTAAAGCTGTTGTCTTGCATTGTTTCATTTAAACCTTTCACATTGTACTGTATTTAACTTGTGTTCACTGTACAGTACTGTGTTTGTTTGTATGTATGTGTGGGTGTGTGTATACCATATATATATATGTATATATATATATATATATATATACACACACACACACACACACACACACACACACACGGTGTATAAGATGACTGGGCGTATAAGACGACCACCCAATTTTTAAGTTGAAATATATAGTTTGGGATAAGACTACCCTTCCTTCTCTTATACGGCAAAGTATATCCCAAACTCCCCCCACATGAAAATGTCAAGAAAACAATTGTTAAGAAAAACTGGAGATAATGACATCAAATAGTTTTTATGTACATTTCTCGTATTTACATCATTATATTTCATCTTCCAAGCTGATGCACATAAGCAAAAAACAAAAACAAAAAAATATGTTCTAGGCCAAGCACATTCCATTAAAACTGTGTGTGGGGGTAGGCATAAGATATTAATTAAAAATGTCATAATAGGATACCTCACATTTTCCCTTGTCAAAACACAGTGGGCAGATTTACATTTCAGCAACCGAGGGGGGTGTTTGGAAATTGTGGAGGCAGGGGTGTCCCAGGCGGTGCCTGTGGAAAAGTCACCCCCAAATGCTGGGGATTTTCCAGGCCTAAACGACTAGGCTCCTTGGCACTGAGATGAGCAAGTCTGAGCCCGGAGCAGGATTTTATGGCTGAGCTGGAACGGAGGCAGTGGCGACGGCAACAGAAGCAGCAGCTGAAGCAGTGGGAGGAGCGGGCTGCCTGGCTGGGACCCGCTGCCCTTCTTTGCCTTCACCCTCCCAGCCCAGTTCCTTCGCTACCGCAGGGCCAAGAGCAGTCGGTCGGTTGGTCAAGCGGCCCAGGCTGGCAGTGGCAGCACCAGCCTCTCCCTTCCGCATTTCCCTGGGTCTCTCTCGGGCAGTGACATGCTGATGGCGGCCCAGCCCTGCCCAGGGAGCTTGGCCACTTCCACTCAGCTCTGCATTGGCTGCTCCTGCCCCCCCCCCACTGCAGTGACATTACCACTGAGCGCAGCCCAGCGATGCAGAGAAAGGCCGCCGAGAGCCCCCCACTGCCCCGCCCAATAAGCCACCACTGATAGGTTCAAGCTAGGCCCCAGCCCCCGCATGGAACCAGGCCGTGGCGCCCACTGCCATGCAGGCCCGAGAAGGCCACACCTAGGCCGCACCAGGGCTCCCTGGGCCAGGCCGAGAGAGTGCAGGGCTCCCTGAGTCGGGAACGAAGACGCAGGAGATGGGTGGCCGGCAAGGCAAAGCACTATGACCGCCTCTCTCCTCCACCTTCAATTGCTCCCCAAAGGGGGTGAAGGCGGAGGAAAGGGGAGAATGTACTCGCCTTGCCTCACCCCCACCCAGTCTCCTGTGTCTTGGTTCCCTTTGTGAAGGGAGGAAGACTCAGGAGATGGGTGGCGGCCGAGGCAAGCCACTATATTCACACCCCTCCTCCACCTTTGATTGCTCCCCAAAGGGGGAGAAGGTGGAGGAGAGGAGCGAAGCTACCTGCTTCGGAAAGGAATGAGGATGGAGGGAACAGGTGGCAGCTGTTGCAAACCGCTGGATTCACCCCTTTCTTCCACCTTCCAGGAACGTACCTGGTTTGCCTCATGTGCCCCTCCTTCCCTCCGTCTTCATTCTCTTTGGAAGGGAATGAAGACGGAGAAAGTGGGGGCAGCCATTGCAAACTGCAAGATTCACCCAGGAAGGTAGAAGAAAGGAGCGAATGTACCCAGTGTGCCTCGGCCGCTGCTCGATCTCCTGTTCCCTTTGGGGAAAGAACACACAGGAGATCGAGCGGCAGCCACGGCAAACTGCAACGTTCACCCCTCTCCTCGGTCTTCGGTTGCTCCCCAAAGGGGGAGAAGGCAGAGGAGGGGGGAGAATGAACTGGTAAACACTTTGCCTCACCCCCCCCCGCCCAATCTCCTGCCTCTTCGCTCCGTTTGCAAAGAGAGCGAAGAGGCAGGAGATCGGGCGGGGGGGTGAGGCAAAGTGTATCCGGGGTATAAGATGACCCCTAATTTTGGAGGATATTTTTCAGGGTTCAAAGGTCGTCGTAGATGCCAGAATATATGGTATACAGTTGTCCCTTCATATTTGCTGGGGTTTGGTTCCAGAACCCTCCATCGATACAAAAATCCATGAATATTCAGGTCCCATTATATGCAGTGGCATAGCAAAATGGTGTCCCTTATATAAGATGGCAAAATCAAGTTTGCTTTTTGGATTATTATTTTTCTAAGAATATTTTCAATCCATGAATACTTAAGTCTGTGGATACCAAATCCGTGGATACGGAGGGACAACTTTATACACACACATGCATACACATATATACACAGTACAGTGAACACGAGGTAAATACAATATGAAAGGTTTAAATGACACAATGCAAGATGAATATATATATATGTGTGTGTGTGTGTGCGTGTGTGCGTGTGTGCGTGTGTGTATATACAGTATATATATATATATATATATATATATATATTCATCCACCTCCCCAAAGATTGTTTCTGGTTTGCCCCAGAGAGTATCCATTCTGTCTACACAGAAAATAAAGGCAGGGAAACAAAACTATCCTTCAGAATGTTCATTTACTCAATGGAGTTGTATCCAGAGTGAAAGCCCCTGGGGCAGGCATGGGCCTCTGTAATCTTCCAGGGCTTTTTAGACAGAAACTAGTTCAACTGGCTGTGAGAGATTAGGAGTTGTAGGCCAAGAAGGGTTGTAGGCCTGGACAGGCAGAGATGGAGTATACTATTTTTATTTATTTATTTATTTATTTATTTATACCCTGCTCTTCAGCCACAAGGCTATCAGAGCGGCTTACAAATTATTTTAAGCAATAGCTATTTACACATCTACACTGCATTAAACAGTTTCCAATGTGTGTTAGCTAATTGCCCCCACAAGCTGGGTACTCAATTTACTGACCTACGAAAGGATGGAAGGCTGAGTGAACCTTGGAGCCCTCTGGAATCGAACTTGCAACTGGTGACTTGCAGTACTGGCATTTAACCACTGCGCCACCACCTCCACTAGAGGAATTGCTTCTTCATTTTCCATGGAGCCCCTTAAACTTGCTCCAGAGGGTTAGAGGCTCCTTCAGAACAGATCACGGAGGACAGGCTGGAACGTGCAGGTAGGTGGAGATGGAAAAGCAATGCTGTGTGGGCTAAACTTCACACATATTTGGTGGTGTCTCAAGTGCTTTCCTGGACACCATTGCCAATGTTATTGTTTGAGGCCTTGCTTGTGGACCATACAGGGCTTAGCACATTTGTTCAGGCAGCCAAGGCTGTTTAACAGCTTCCCGCTTCCAAAAAAAGCCTTCCCTGGGCCACTTGCAGCCTATGTGCCCCCCAAAAGGCAGAAGGGAAGAAGCCAAGATCAGGGAACTTAAGCCACTAGCCTCTGAATGTCAGCCTGAAAGAAATTCTATTATTTGAAAACAGTCTTTTGTAACCTGGTACCTCCAGATGTTTTTTATTGTAACTCCCATTATCCCTGGCCAATATGTGCATGGATCAAGAGTTATAGTCCTAATTTGGAGAGTATCATGTTGGGAAACTTTATTCTAAATTTTGTATCATTGGTTTGTTTTTGTATTGGCCAGGCTGTTTGGACGATGCTGATATACCGCAATCTAAAAAAAAGCAGACATTTTTCAGGATGTATAAATCTACCTAGTACCTTTGGTGCTTCAGCACAAATATGTTCCATAAATGAAACAAGGGGAATGAAGAGGATATAGGGATGCTGAGAACTGATACTGGACCCAGGGCAAGATGCTGTGTCAGGGCCTCCCCCATAATTCTTCCTGCAAACCAAATGCTAACTACTTTCTTTAAACAGGTTCTATTTAGGGTGAGCAAGACAAAATGAAAATCTCAGAATGGGATAGTTAATATGTTTATTCAAAATAACACTCATGAAGTTTGTCATCTCTGCATCATATGAATAAATGCTGATGCTTATACAAGAGTTAGGTATTCTGATCTGTAGCAACAGTCCCGTGAGATACCAAAATTTATTTTGTACTTAATTGTTGCATTTGTTTTCACTAACCAGGCCCAAAGAGGCCTTTCAGAGGTCTAGGCCTGGGGGATTTTGCCACCCCAATCCCCTCCTCCTCAGTCCCTGGTGGAGAATGCTGAGTCATTGCTTAAGTAAGACCATGACTCATAACATTCAACTTCTATGTGACCAAGATTTGAAGCAGTAAACAACCAGGGTGTTTGGGCAATAAGGGCACCCACACATCTGAACAGGACTTTCAAACCCCATCAAGAACACATGGAGTAGTCGGATTTCAATCTTATTTTTCTACAGCCTGCTTAGTTAAGGATGTGACACATCAAACCAGTCCATCTCTTTCACAGAAGCTGCTGTCTCCCGCTGGGTTACCTCCAAAGGACAAAAGACATGTAGCCTTAAGCAAACAAAGCACTTCAGAGAGATCATGGCTAACTGGAAGGGGGACAACTGGGGGAAAATGGAAGAGAGGTGAGATAAACTAACAACAGAGAAGATGAAATGAAAAGGAAGTGGAGGGAAAATCAGGCAGAAGGTGATAAGCTGATTAACTCACCTATTTTTAAACTAGAAGTGCTTGTAGGGCTGCTATAGTTTGGTTAACATCTTAGCTAACTTAGGAGTGTTAAATATGTTTTAAAAAATTGCTTGCCCTGATTCAGGAAAGAAGCTCTGACCTTAAAACCAGTATGGGTGTATATTTGCACTGCAACATTTGTCCAGGCTCCAAGGAACTTGATGGATGGTTAATTAATTTAAATTCAAATGAGGGTCCTTATCTAAGTCATGTAAAAATATGCAGTTAGAGATATTCATGTATAACATAATAATGTACATTATTAGATACTTGCAATTAGAAATAAGCCAGAGGCACTATATTTTAGAGGGCAAAGATCTACTATAAAAGGAATGTGCAAGCTTTCTAGTCAGACAGAACCCTTAATCAGACAGAATGGAAAGGTCATTTCAATTATTTCTACCCCAATACCAATTTATATGGACCTACACTAAAAGAAATTAGTGAAATAAAACATTATTTTGTATACATTACCTTTCTTAATTTCTTGGGCCAAGATTTGTTGTGTGCCTTCAAGTTGTTTCCAATTTACGGCAGCTCTAAGGTGGACCTGTTACAAGGTTTTCTTGGCAAGATTTGTTTAGAAGGGGTTTGCCTTTTCCTTCCCCTGAGGCTGAGAGAGTGTGACCAGTGGGTTTCCATGGCTGAGTAGGGATTTGAACCATGGTCTCCAGAGCTGTAGTCCAATGCTTAAACCACTACACCATGCTGGCCAGGATGCCAAGGTGATATTTCATATTTTGCAAGAAAATTAGTAGAAAGGAAACAAGGGATGTACTTTTCTTAATGACAATGGAAGAAAAGGCTTTGAAGCATGTTCTAATTTCCTACTTTGTGTGTGTATGTGCCTTCAAGTCGCCTGTCAATTAATGGCGACTCCACAAATTTCATAGGCAAGGAATACTCAGATGTGGTTTGTCAGTTCCTTCCTCTGAAATATCGCCTACAGCACCTGATATTCTTTGGCAGTCTCCCATCCAAATAGTAATCAGGGCTGATTCTGCTTAGCTCCCAAGATCAGATGGTATTTAGGCCACAATTTCTCACTTTGCTTTCTTCAGTCCGTTGAGAGCATATTAAGACTCTTGTCAACTAAGTGCATCTTAAGACTCCTAGGCATAGTGTGTTCTTTTTTTGGAAAATGTGTTTGGTGGTTGAGCATATCTCCTACAATTCTTTTTAAAAAGAGATACAAATTGGGAGGACAACTCCGATATGTTGCCCAATCTTCTGAATGTTTATTCAGAAGAAAGTTTGCTGCATTTTGTAGCGTGGTGAGGGAGGGACTGTACAGCCCTTCAGATGTTGTTGAACTGTCATTCCCAGCATTCCTCATCATTGGCGATGCCACCTAAAGATGCTGTGAGTTGTAAGGAAGGCTTCACAGTTCCAGCCCCTGTAGTGTTATTCCCAAGCTAGTGCATACTTAATATGACAGTTTTAATGTGACAGCAATAAGTGCACCAGAACTTCACGGGCAAGCTGTAGTCCTACCCACATGTACTTTTTATTGTAATTTTTATTTTTCCTTTTCTGTTTTCTTGTACCAATTGTAGGAGAGAACAAAAACACGGGAGGGAAGCATTTCAGTTGGTGACTACATTGATCTCATTGTTGTACTTTCTGGAAAACTTTAATAAATGTTAAAGCTTCTCTCTGCCCTCCCCCTTTAAGCAAAGAGTACAATACCTTATTAAATGCCTTAGTGTTGTCACTGATTGATGTAATCTTTAGACTGAGGCTTTGATCATGAGAAGACTGGAGAAAACCTGTTGGCCAAGGAGAAGGGGCATCTCCAAACCTCCTGTCGCCATTATCTAGTGTAGTGTTAAAAAGGCATAGCTCAAGGCTACTTGTCAATCCAGAACAGCACAAAGACTTTAAGGGCTCACTGGGTTCTTTGTTGTTTTAGCTTCAACAGACTACCAGAGCTCCCCTTTTGGAAATTAGAAATTAGCCTCGGGCTATTCTGGCTAGGGGATTTTGGAAGATGTAGTCCAAACAAGTAACTTTCCCATGGTCAAAGAATGAGTACCACTGTCACATTCTCTCTCTCTCTCTCTCACTCTCACTCTGGCTTTTCTTCCCAAAACACCACAGTCAGGAATTTGAGTGGAACATCTCTCTGGCTTTTCTTCACAAACGAAGATTCAGGAAGGACTCATCCCGCACTTTCTGCAAGCACGGTGATGACTGACCAATCCGAGATAAACAAGTCTGGTTGCAGAAAGCACAGCAGAAGGTCTCCTTGGGTGATGTTTCCAGGTTGTGATTCTTTCTGCATTGTCATTTCTCTTCAAGACTTGTTTGGTGTGAGTTCTCAAATGAAGGTGCAGCATTGTGGATAGTGGTCTCCATGCCTCCCGATGTGAGGCCATGGCGGACCATTGTTGGTGATCAATTTGACCAAGCCTGAGATGTTGTTTCAGGGAATCCTTGTATTGCTTTTTTGGAGCGCCCCTCTTACGCTGACCCATGGCGAGTTCACCATAGAGTACTATTTTTGGGAGGTGATGGTCCTCCATCCTAGAAACATGCCCTGCCCAGTGCAGCTGTGTTCTCAATATCATGGCCTCAATGCTGGTGATCCCTGCTTGCTCAAGGAAAGCAACATTTGACACATAGTCAGTCCAGTGTATATTTAGGATTGTGCGTATATAGCGCTGATGAAAGTGTTCGAGGAGTTGTAAGTGTTGGCAATAGGTGACCCATGTTTCAGACCCGTAAAGAAGAATAGACAGTACAATGCTCTATACACACTGATTGTTGTGCTTGGGTACGCAAGCCTCTCCCCCACGACAAGGGGGCATCAATGGAGAGATCTCATACTGTATGTAGTGTTAGTTACCTCACAAGTAACTAACAAACTATACCAGGGTTTCTCAACGAGGGTTTCCTGGGACCCTAGAATTTCACAAGATGTTGACAGGGGATCTGCAATATACTGAGACTGAAAAAAAACTTTTTTTAAAGCTGTAGATATAATAATTTTTAGGCAGGGGTTCCCTGAGAGCTGAACATTGTTTCAAGGGTTCCACCAGGGTAAAAAGGTTGAGAAAGACTGGCCTATCCCAACAAAATCTTAACACAGGCTAAGGCTGCTGGGAGTTGCAGTCCAGCAATAAGGGGGAGAGGGGTCACACAATTCACAACTCTGGCATAGTTTCTAGTTCAGATAATCTTCCTGATCTTCTGAGTCCTTTTGCAGAAGCTTAGACCCCTCCTATGGTACTGTCTCTCATTAATCCTTAGCAGACAAACTCTGGGGAAGGACTAAATTAGCAAGGTGAGTTGAGCTACTGCATGTCATGAACTCTTGCTACCATTTGGCCAGGCAAACCAGTGGGGAGCTGAGAAGTTGTGGGCAACCCTCCTGCCCCCCTCCCTATTCTCCCCAGACTGGACGGAGCCAACACCACAGAGCTATCACATGGAGGCATGGGGGGGAACCAATCCCCGGCTTGCTACTGTTGCATGTTAAGCAAGGGAGATCTCACCCTACATGGCCATTAGGCCTAATTGCTGCCTATTATCTCTCCCTTTGATGCACAATTAACTGTCAATTAACTAGGAAACTCCCCCTCCCCTTTCCAAAGAACTCAAAAGGATGAGATGGGGCTTTTAGGAGGAATTTTCTCTAGGCAGCTGTTTGTAATGGGAAGCCAATGAAAGGAGGCAAGCTGTGGTTCCATCCAGCTGCTTTTTTAACACTGTGAAAAGGAAAGGGAGGATGTAAAGGGAAAAATCTGGCCTTGAAAAGGAGGCAGGGGAGGGGCTAAGAAATGTTAAAGGAGTACACAGAAGAAGAATATAGCCATGTGAACATGTTAAAGGAGGAGGCATATTTTAAAATGAAAAAATATGGTAACTATTGTATAAGGAAAGCCTGATGAAAGGGAAGGCCACAGAGTCTTGTCTAGGGAATCCAGATGTTGGATTTAACTCACATAATTTCTTACTATTGTCTATACTAGCTAGGGTTGAGGAGAACAGCACAAGAACATCTGGAGAATACAAGTTGCCTATCCCACCATAAATACATTTAGTATGGCATAAGCTCAGAGGAGGGGGATTACTTCTGGCTGGGGGATTCTGGGAGTTGTAGTCTCCAAAATGGTAACTTTTCCAAGTAGTTTTATTGGACCAGAGCCAAGACTCCTTCACTCTCCTGTATGGTTTCCTGCCTCTTTTCTGGCTGGACTGTTGTTGTTGTGTGCCTTCAAGTCACTTCTGACTTATAGTGACCCCTATCATGGGGGTTTCTTTGCAAGATTTGTTCAGAGGAGGTTTTCCTTTGCCTTCCTCTGAGGCTGAGAGAGTGTGACTTGCCCAAGGCCACTCAGTAGATTTCCATGGCTGAGTGGGGATTCAAACCCTGGTCTCCCATTATCCTACTCCCACACTTAAACTACTACACCGCGGTGTATAGCAGGCAAAAATTCTGACTGGATTCCTGTGTCTTTAATAACTTGATGACAGAAATTCAGTGCTAAATCATTTTCTAGCATGTCAGTGCAGCAACTATGGGAAAGCATCACCAGCTCTATATCTGATTGTCAAGCTGCTTTTAAAACCTGGAGTGGGAATTCTATGCTCAGCCTACCTATTTTCAGTTTAATTTCAATTCAGATGAATCTGTCAGTGTGGCTGGTGGGTATGATGGAAGCTATAGTCCATAATATGGAGGACCACAAGTTTCTGAAATCTGCTTTAAAACAGAGGAACTGTGATCCAAGTCCACATGTTATGAAATCATATAGATCATACTGACCGTATATTTTCTTTTTCTTCTTCTTCTTTTTCTTCTTCTTCTTGTGGGATATATCCCATCGTTGAGATTTACCCAGTGTCTTCTGTCTAAAAACTGTAGATTCAGGCTTCTCCTTGAGGACTTAGGAGCAAATATTGTTAGGGTACAGGGTGTTCTTCTGCCACTTTCTTTTGGTGGGTCTCGTAGTTCTTTTTATAGTTGTATACCATCAGACATTCAAGAGAGCATCCTCTTGTAGCTGCATCTTCACCACAGGAAAAGCTTCAGCTCTTGAATTCTTGCCCCCTATGCACTTACAAAAGAAAACAGAACCCTGGCAAGAAAAGATGATGACCTTAATTTGGGATGCTTTAGTAGGGTTAAGTCCAGCTTGAGCTACAGTGACAATCAGTTGGACTCCATGCAATACTGGTAGCCTAAGTATCTTGAAGTGATGAGAGTTGTTGTCCAACTCCAACACATCCAGAAGGTACCAGTCTGGCAAAGGTACCTAAATAGCATGTGTGTGTGTGGGGGGTCCATGCTCATGCATGTCTGTACAAACATGTAGTGCAAAATGAGCATGCATACATCTGAGATTTCAGATTGGAAGGATCCAGATAATCTCTGTTAGGATTTCTGTTCAGGTCTATTGGTAGAGAAGGCCGAGATCTGTCCATGCCTGCAAAACATTTTAAAAATTAAGTAGAAGCAATAATCGATGATGTAGATTGAACTTTGTGTTCTCAATGATGTAGAGAGGTGCTTTTTAAGCTATCTGATGTGGCAGACCGGCAGATTATTTTTCTTAAAGTGCCAGGGATTGGCACAATATCTGTTCCCTTTGACTACAACTGTTTCTTTCTTCCTGGAAGCTCACAACACATCACCAGTAGCCAATGGCTTGTGGACCAGCAGCCAATGACTGATTTCAAGTCATCCTACACAAACATGATACATTTCAGTGGTTGTGTCTCTCTTCACAGATGGATCAAAAAGATATGAGAAACTCTCTCTCTCTGTGTGTGTGTGTGTGTGTGTGTGTAAAAGACTTACAAATCTCATCTGCACTTTTTTTTCAGTTCTCCTCCATGCATTTCATGATCCTGGCCTTTTGATCCTTAAATCTTTTCCATAGAGTTAAGGAGACTTATGCAGATAAACCTGGCTTTAGGTTCCACAGCTGTATTGTTATTTGAAATCAGTGGCTACCACTGCTTGATTTTCCATATCAGAGCAGAAAGGATGAGAGAGGGGCCCTAATTTGTAAAGAGATGAGTACCCATATTATAAAGAAGCTGGATAGTGGGTGGTTGTCAAGTGATCCCATAACATTTTTTAGAAATATGTGAGTTACACAGGCCTTTTAGTATGACCCAGTGATACCACCACCTCCTCCTCTGCCTCAAACAAAGCAAGAAAGAAACAGAACAAGGGACAAGTTAGTGGTCATGGATGCTTCAAACAAAAGGTCTTCTTACCCTAGTTAATCTCATCTGATGCCTAATTGACTATCTAATAGCAAGGATCAGGACATCAAAGGCCTGGCTAAATAAACTTGTTAGCATTTCCAAAGAGGGTGGAGAGTGTTACAAACAGCCATCAATTTGCTTATGGTGGATACTTAAAAGGGAAACTGCTCCTCTGAGTAGATAATGATGTGTGATCTTAAATGAAGCCCAAGAAAGGGGTAGTGGTGGGGAGAGGTATTGTCTCCCATGCAAAACCTAAGGACAATGATAGTCTGGAGGGTATGAGGTGGGAGCTGCTCCACTTCGGATCCCTTTGATCAGCAAAGCCCAGGCCTGAGTAGTTGGTGATCCTGTCAGACTGCTGGCGCCTGGCCCTGAGGGCTCTCTTCTTTTACAGCCTCTCTGTGCACAGTGGATTGGGTAGGTATTCCCCAGGAGGGAGCAGTCCTTCTCTTGCCAGGTAGCTTGTGGCCTGCACCCTGGAAGGGAAAAAAATACTGGGCTCCTCTTATTGACATCAAAAATGGAGTCATAGGAAAGCTTGACTTGCTGAGTAAAGGTCCACCCCTGTATTTGTGTGAGATATGTTCCAAGACCTCCTGTGGATACTTGAAACTGTTGATAATAGGGAACTCATTTTTAATGAGACAAATACTGGAAGTTGACTATAGAATCACATTGGAGGACCTAGAAATGCCTAGAGACTACATATTTTTTTTCCAGATGTGGCTAAGTTGAAACCATGGACACTGAATCTATGGATACAGTGGTCAACCTGTTTTTGAATCTCATATTTGTAGGGAACAGAAACACAAAGGTTGCCATAAGTGGGTGAAAGACAAAGGACTTTATCAGACGAGGTAAATAGCACGAGAATATGGCATCATCTAGGATGTGATGATAACACAAAGGGCAAAATTATCAGACACCCTGGTCGTTCAGCCGTTCTGGGGGTGTAATGCTGGCATGAATGAGGCGTCACTTTTTTATTGATGGGCTGAGCCATCAATAAAAAGTGACACCTTATACATATCCACGCTACGCCCCCAGAACGACGGAATGACATCGTCTGATAACTCAAACTTGTTTGTGTTATTGTGGCATCCTCATGACATGGAAACCAAGATGGCACGAATGTGTGCACGTGCCTGTCTGCCTGCCTGCCTTCAAGTTACCTATTGATTTATGGTGACCCCATGAATTTCATAGTGTATCTATGTTTTTGAGTGCTCCAGGGCTCTTAATCAGGTTAGCTTCTTTCCTTCCAAGGGCTGAATACTATTTTGAGAGTGTGCATACCCTCAACCATTTCATAGATGAAACCTGAGACACATGAGGGAAAGCAACATCAGAATGTGGTCAAGGTGCCAAAACGTATTAGTAAGAAAGAACACACAAACTAGGAGAGGCTGAAGAAGTTTGCTTTTGCCTGTACTGCCCCTCCTGTACCTTTCTTCCACTGAGTCAATTGAGTGCAAACTAGTTTTGCACTTTTAACTCAGTCTGAACCCATTGAAGTAAACTGAGGACAAAGGAGGAGAGAGAAACTGGGACATTTTAAAAGCAGCTGAAAAACTAGAACGACAGAGGATTAATTGGGACTGTCCTTGCCAAGTCAGGACAGTTGGAGGGAGTGTGTATGTATGGGCATGTATGTATATGTGTGACTGTATTCCACTCATATGGTTCCACAAATTGGTGGGACCACACAAATACTAGCATATTTGAGCAGAGTGTTCTGTCTGCCTGTAGCTAAGCCTTAGGAAAGACATTCAAATTGGTGCAACTGGAATTGGTACAAAGGGGAAACCCAAATCCATCATATAATGTAGAAGGGAACATGGCCTTCTGAGGAGCTTCATGGGGCAAGATGGGCCCCTAGGAAGAGTGAATTGGGCCTCAGTGCCTGTGATTGCCCAACACTGGGGTAGGGGGTACAAAATATAATAGCTCAGCTTCTGAGAAAGGCACAGGAACCCCTGCTAGACCAAACAAACGTAAAGCCAGTCTGAGGAAAGAAACTACATCTTCAGCTGTTGGTCTCCTGTTGTTTTAATATACAGTATACAGTATTTTTTGAATGCTGAGTGGCTTATGGTTTTATGGTGTCTCTTAAATAGTTTTTTAATGCTGCAATTTATTGTTTGTTTTTAATACTGTATATAGTATTTCAGCACTCCAGCTTGTTTGTCTCTATCTGTAATATGCCCAGAGAATGTTTGATGATGGGCATCCACACACATTTAATAAATTAGATTGTTTACATTCCAGAAAGCTCTGAATTGTTCACGTAATACCAGAATTGCAGCTGGGAACCAGCCCAACCCTCTGCTTGGATTGCCAAGAATCCAATCTTTGAAATGGTTTAATAGTAATAAGGCTAGCAGGTACAGAGCATGTGCAGAGTGGTTTCTCATGAGTAATAGCTGATGCCTCACACCTATGGGGATTACAGGATAGCTAAGCTTTTCTGTTTAAAGGGTAAGCACTCATGTAGCACTAAGCCATAGTGACTTTCTTGAATTTCCACAGAGATTCACATTTTTTTAATTCCTCCAAATAAAGGTCAAATTTAAAATCCTTTAACAGGTCAATACTGTTTGCTGTTGTTGGTATAGAGAAATTGGTGACTTATTACACAAAGAACACAATAAGAAAGTGATTAGATACCACTCAGTTGCAGTAAAGCATTGACATTTAATTAAACTTATTTCTTTTAGCACTCTAGTGTGCCCTTGTTGGCAGAATAATGTCAGTACTAGTTAGCCCCTTGCTTGGCTTTGGTATCTGGTCCACAAAAAAGAAAGAAAGACAAGGGAGAAAAGTGTCCAGAATAGCATCCCATGCTAAATATAGCAAAGAAAAAAAAAAAGGAGGGAGGGAAGGACCCCTCCCCCCAAAATAATAAGGAACTGGGACTCTGCATCCCACAATCAGATGTAAGACAAACAAAATCTGTACTACGTAGCCAGAATTGTCTTCTATGGAATGGTGTTTAGTTCCATGCAGTCCAAAACTTTTTGTAGAATCATAGAATTGGAAGAGACCACAAGGGCCTCTAGTCCAACTTCCTGCAGGAATACACAATCAAAGCACTCCTGACAGATGGCCATCCAGCCTCTGTTTAAAAACCTCCAAAGAAGGAGACTCCACCACACTCCCAGGCAGTGCATTCCACTGCCAAACAGCTCTTACTGTCAGTAAGTTTTTCCTAACGTTTAGGTGGAATCTCTTTTCCTGTAGTTTGAGTCCATTGCTATGTGTCCTAGCCCAGCACTCAAACCACTATAACATACTGGCTCATATATATCTGGTTATTCTGATGGGAGAAGTTTTAATTTAATGAGGTGAGTTCAAAGTTTGCCTTAATGGGATAATGAAACTATTCAGAAGGGGCAAAATCCTTTTGACTTTATCACATGAGGCAGTTATTTCTCAGCAATCCCATTGGGGAAGCAAGCAGAAACATAGTGGTAGGGGAACTGTAATTATTGCACCTCTGCTCCCATATCGGTATGGTGGTGCACATTCCTTTCTGCACTGCCTGATTCCTCCCTGTTATTGCCCTACAGGATGGAGAGGGTGGGAGAAGCGAGAACAGCTGGGGGAGGGGTGAGAGATCAGCACATGGAGGGCAGGAGAAGTGAGATTGGGAAGGAGGGGTGCGAGAGTAGCATGGGGTGGGCAGGAGAAGCAAGACTGGACCAGCAAAGCATAGCAGCAGGAAAAAAAAGTAGCAAAAAAGTAGAAGGCATTGCTGGATTGACAATAGCATGGGGAAGAGAGAGGAAGATGAAGAGAATCCCACCCCCTTGTGCCATGTGACAACTGCCTCTTCCATTTCTGAAACAAAAGAGATTACTGCACAAGCAAGACTAGTGGGATAGCAGCATTATTGGGAGTCATTGATTGCTTTCCCAATCAATGATAAGGTGCGCTTCAGAAACAACTGAAGCACACATCCCCAATAACGCTGCTATCCTGCTCTGGTACCATAATAGAACCCTCGTGTGATAAAGTCTTCTAATTTTCTTTTCTCCAGTAATTTAAGATGAAGCTGGAACAGAATCCAGATTCTCAGTCCTGGCTATAGGAATAAAGCCAACAGCCTGCAGAAATATAGCTTGTGAAACTTCTAGTCAGTGTTTGGGGCTAAATCCAATCGCTAGAACCAACTGTTGAGTCTCTGTCTGTGTATGTTTGTGTGCTGATTATTCAGCAACCAAGACAGTGGGTCCTACTCAATTTAGGTTTTGGGATTTATCTACTGGATATTGTTTTGGGTTTTGTTTTTTGGTTAAATGTATATACCACCTTAGGGGCTAGTGTGGTGTACAAGTTTGAGTGTTGGGCTATGACTTTGGAGACCAGAGTTCAAATCCACACTCTGCCATGAAAACCCACTGGGTGACCTTGAGCAAGTCACACATTTCTGCCTCAGAAAACCCCATGATAGGTTTGCCTTAGGGTCCTCATAAATTGGAAATGACTTGAAGGCACACAACAGCAACTTTCTGCCAAAATGGGGGCTCAGAGCAGATTGCACATCACTCCTATCTGCCTGAATCTTCAGTTTAGATTTGTGTATCTGCCTCACACTCCAAAATACTGTAGGGCAATTCACAGGGGAGATAAATGTGTAATAACATTAAATGCATTAAGTTCAAAGAATGCCAGATCAGGCCTGCAATCTTGAGAGCAATTTACTTCAGAATAGTCCCATTCAAGTCAAGAGAGCCACTCCCAAGAAACTGGCTTCAGGGTGATGAAAGCAATAGTCAGGGTGGATTGATTTAAGTCTAAATAAAAGACAGGGCAATTTAAATCCAATATCTCCAAGGGTACTTAACATTTCTAGACAATGAGGCCTACTGCATGGTTAGTCTGCAATTGTTTAATTTATATTTCACCTTTCTGCTGAAAAACAGCACTAGTTAGGCAGCTAACAAGAGGGGGGGGGAAATCAAATTTAAAAAGCCCTATTAACACATACAAATCACACAACTAAAACACATTAATTAAAAAGAAATAACAGTACTATGGCTATTAATCTGCCACATCAGCAGCAACGCAGCTTAAATGCCAAAGGCATATCTGAATAGAAATGTCATCCTTTTTTAATGCCTAGAGCTACCTTTAAATTACTTTGATATTTTCAAGAAACATTTTTAGAAACATCCACATGCTATAATGCTTATTTAATGAAAAGCTTTGCTTCTTTCTTTCTTTCTTTCTGGCAGGGGTAGGCAAATGTGCCTCTCTCAGATTTGTTGAAATATAACTCCCATCAGTCCCAGTCAGCAAACCAGTGGTGGGGATCATGGGAGTTACAGTCCAATAACATCCAAAGGGTGATAGGTTTCCCCAACCCTGCTGCAACCACAACATCACAGTAGTTTTCAGTAATAGAAAGAAGGAGCAATAACTTAAGTCAAGACAAATGAAGCCATGCTGAGCAGAGCAGTTTATTTTCACAAGATGAAAAGGAGATGTTCTTGTTTACTGAGGAAAATAAATATTCATCATTTCAGCAGTGAGCAAATTGCAGAGGTCACAGAATTAAAGAATATAAATGCAGAGGTACAGAAGGTTATGCAGGCGAGTGCAGATCTTTTTCTTTTTCTTTTTCTTTCTTTTTTTTTTTTTTGACTGCTATGAGAGGAATACTCTTCCAGAGTATGTTTGTGTGCGGTAGCTTCAGTCCAGAAACAATGCAGAGTCTTGTAGTAACAAAGTGTTCGCTCTAATAAAATTTTATAGTCTTTGTTGTCTCTACAGGACAGCCTCCTGTAGCCAAGGCCACTTCCTAAGATTTGGGAAATGCATTCTGGGATCAGAAGTGTTCCATCAAAAGCTAATACTGTAAAATCTAATGCAAGCATCTATAATTATTATTTTTTTTAAAAAACAAGCTGATACTGCCAGGTTGGGGTGGGAAGAGTAGTAAACCATAATTTCCACCCCATAATTGCCGAACTCTATTGTCCACTTGGGAAAAATGAACTTGTAGGAGTGTCTTCATATGTTATTCAATAAAACAGAAGCCTTGCTGTAATCAGTAACTGTGCAGTGGAATAGGCTGCTTAACTGATTCAATTGAGACAGAGATTGTGATCATTTTTGTGACCATGATGGATTTTTTTTTAATTGCTAGGTCACAGATTGGTTCAGGAATTGAAGGACGAAGCATAAGAAGAGACACAGTGCTACTATCATGGGTTTGGGTCTTTGTCCTCCTTTTCTCTGCTATCCAGCTCAGGGTCCCATCCAGCCCGCATAATTGTTTTACCATGAATTCTCCCCTCGCTCAGCCAACAATTATACCACCTATACAAAGTTTCACAAGGCCATTCCTTTTTCCTGGTCCCTTTTATCAGCCCTTCCACCACCATCCTATCCATTCATGGGACCAATCCTGCTGTATCACCGTCTACCTTCTGTTGCAGGCTCTGATGTGGACCATGGCCAATCTTCTCAAGCTCCTAATATAAGAGATGAGGAGGTATTATAGCATTTTTCAGAAAGGGTTTGATGCCGAGGTCAATGAAGAGAGAACTGAGGCAGATTTTAAAAAATTGGCATTAAAATATGTTTTTAATTTTTTAAAAATATTGTAATGTATCTATTTATCTATTTAATATATAAAATGTATAAAATATGTAAAAATAAACTATTTATTTGGAGCTTGGCTGTCCATTTCCCCAAAGGTTACTGTTTTCATTGAGTGCCTTAGTCTAGTGTTATAGAAAGTCTGACTTCAAAAGGCAGATTGCAATGTGATTTCAACACACTTTAAAAGGTCAGGCTACCTCTCTGTGCCTGTTTCTTTTACACTCTCTAAACTAGCAAGCAGTAATTCCCAGAGACACCTGCAGGGAAAGAAAAAAGCCTCTACCCAGGTCTTGCAAATCTGCAAATAGATTTCTCATTAGCTGTGGCAGCTTTTGTTTTCAAACATTCTGGCTGAATGCTCCTGAGCATGTACAGGAAATAGATCTTCACCTGTCTGGAAGCTGGTATCAACCAGTCTACCTAAAGAAGTTGTATGCTGATGACCCTGGATGAACCTTTGGCAGCTAGGCCTTAACAAAGTGTTGGAAAGTTCTGCCTCTGAGTAGCTAGCTCTGACAGATTTGGGGCTTGGCCCATCACTGGCTAAGATCCTTCATGGCTGTGCATAGTATGAATTCTGCATGTGAAACTCAGCTACAGATTTCCTATCACCAGCCCCAGGATTCATCATGTTACCACAGCAGCCCCTCCACAGCCATTCTGTTGCTGGTGGAGACTCAGGGTGGTGGGCATTGGAGAAATATCTGGTTATGTTCTCATAGCCAGACACGCATTGAAAACATTTTCCTCTGAAATTTTCTGGGGTCCTCTGGAGGTCTCAGTGGATGATGTCATTGGTGTGCGTCTGGCTACAGGAACACAGCCAAATGCTTCTCTGCTCTCCAACAGCAATGGAATAGATGTTGGGGGGTTGCTGTTGCTGCAAGACAGAGAGTCAAGGGGGTGGGTGGGCTTTGGCAAAGCAGAGGAATGAAGGGAATACAAACCTGTGCAACCACACACACACACACAAAATGGATGCGGAAATGTAAGGCGGAATTATGCTTGTGTATATCACTGAAAGGATGGCAGCCAATGTATGTGTCCATGTGCATGCCCTTGAGGGCTCACCAAATGCATTCCAGATAATTTGTGTGGTTTGCAAAGCTTTCCCTTCCAGGAATGTGTATTTGGGGAGGAAAATGGATGTCAGGAAACAAAGAAGCACACAGCTGAGATTGCTAGCTAGCCATAGGGTTTCATGGTGGCTGTTTTGTTATTTAGTGCTAAGGCATCCCAACCGTGCTTTTCTCTTGGAATTGTATAAAGCAGTATGACTCATGTCTTCCCTTGGCCAAAAATGGCCAAAGCAGGGATATCCTGCCCTTATAGGGTAGGGTGCTGTTTGCCAGCTGCAGGACACCCTTGGGCATGAGTCTCTATGGCTAAATGTGGCCTAATCCATTATTTTCTGGAGAGTTGGGAGGAACTTTATTCATAGTAGTGGCTAATCAAGGCATCAGACAGGCTGGGAATGATGTCATGCCCCCCAGTTGTTCTTGGATGCCAACTCCCAGCATTCCTCACTATTGTGCTGGCCGGTCCCCTACTTCATATACAGTACTTTCACACACGCTGGTTTAGAGCCATGAAAACCCACTGAGTGACCTTGGACAAGTCACACACACTCAGCCCTCAGAAAAACCTGTGGTAAGAATTACCATAAGTCAGAAAGGACTTGGAGGTACACAACAACAATAACAGAGGACCCTTGCTTGGCTTCTCCATTGTAGCTGAATAGATTCAGAACCATGGACAACTGCCATTTCTCCTTGAGAAACTCCTCTGGCCCTTGTAATTGGACAGCTGACCTCCTTTTGCCATGGGCCCACTGATTCTGAGCTGTCTCAGCTTGACAGTTCTCAGTTGGAGGCCTGGAGGGGTGGGGGAGGCAGATTTTAGAAGAGCTTAGAAACATTGTTTTTTGGACTATAACTTCTAACCAGTCTGGGACTTGTAGTCCAAAAAAATGCAAGCTTTGGCTAAAAGTCAAAACTAACTTGCCAAAGTGTGAACTCTGGCTATGCTGCTCAGAAGGGCATATGTTTCTTACTATAGGATCTATCTTGCAGCATCTAGGAGCTTGGAGAAGGCGTTGGGGGGGGGCCCTCAACTGTGACATTGCATACTTTGTAGACATTGTGGCATGGAGGCTGGGGGGAGCGTACCAGCAGACTGTTGAACTTTTGCCAGTTGGGTTTATTATTCTTCACTATTTCAATGGAATTACAACCCTATAGACTAGGAAGAAGGATCTATTTGAATTCAGAGACCTGCTTCTAAGTAGACACCTTTAGGATTGCACTGGGAGTGCTTTAGGTCCAGAGTGGTTACCAAACACATTACTCTGGATGAATAAAAAAATTGGGGTGCTTCCCAGTCTTCCTCCCAAATGAATTCATGAACACTACATAGCCTATATATTAAGCTGACCATCTCAAACTTTCCCTCCAACTTTGGTGACAGTCTGTTTAGCCATTTATGTGTGATGTGGTAACACCCAGATAGAAACTTATTTATGTAGCTAGGCTAAAACATTAAAAATATTGTTGATATCTTTCAAGTGACAACCCACTCTACATTGTATGAATGAAAAATTATTATTTATTACTATTATTTATTTTATTTATATGCTGCCTTTCTCTCTAGATGGGACCCAAGGAAGTTCCCAACCCACCTACCCCCCCAATGTCTTTTGTGCATGGCTAGCCTACATAGTAAGTCATCACAAGCATGCCCTCCAAATTTGATGTAAGTCCATCCTGTCATTTGGGCATAATGAATAACAAGGTAGAAATCTATTTTTATTTATATAGATCTATAGTCCAAGATAATTTATAATAGATTTTAAAAACATTAAAATCCTATTTAATTTTTTTTAAAAAGGATTGCCTCTATGAGGTTTTTTGTGTGGATCCTGACATTGTCATGTCTACTTCAAACATGCCAATGTTATGTCATTCATATGAACTGGAGCATTCATATTTTCTAGATCAACAGGAAGAAAGATTAAAGGATACCTCAAAGTCCCATTTTAAAGGATTTGCTAGTGTGTTGAAATGGTGTGAAGTGTCCCCACTGTCCCATTATGTTTCCCCTGCCTGTCCATTTTTGTATGCTGGCTCTCATAATGCTTGAGAATACAGTAACAGGAGGATCCCATATACTGTGGAATGGAGCTGTGACAATTAAAATAGTATCAAAGTGGTATTACTGTTTAGTGTGGATATGCCCTGAGCAATGATCCCAGACCCAGCATGACATGAAGATACAGCCCACCCCCCATTGCCTTTCCTTGTGCCCTCAGGCAACTCACCTTGGCAAATGGGCTTTGAGTTGTGGACTCCTGAAAAGCCAGTGTTTTTTCAGGCTTCCACAGGTCAAAGACAAAGACAGAGGTGTGGAAAGTCCGCTCCCAGGCTCTCATTTTTATGTTTTTTAAAATGTCAGTGCCCAAATGTCTCTAAACCTCCTTAAATGTCTTTTCTTTCATCCATCCCCTCAGAAACAACCCCCTTGAAAAAGGCCCAAACCAACCAAATATGAAACTAGAAGTGATGTAATGTTGTTGGATTAGAAGTTTCCCAGGATGTTAATCCCCTTTTCGGGAAGGATTGAGACTGGCTCAGTGAAGAGGCTAGAAGAATCTCTTTGCATATCTCCTCTGAGACTAACTCAGTAAAGCGCAAAGCAAACAGGCAGCATTCATGATATAAAGTTGAAAAATTTACTAATTGCATTTGAATTTTTTTATCAACAACAATAGTTTATTTGTACAAGCTCTGTCTATTAAATAATGAGACTGATAAAATAACCCATTTTATATGTATTACAATTCGAATGCTTGTCCCCTTCAGTATACTCCCCGTTCACACTCACACACCGGATGCAGTCTTGTTTTGCACTGGTCAAAGGCATATAGCAGTTCAGTTTCTGTCAGTTGTGTCAACGCATCTGCGATTTTTTTCCATATTGCACCAATTGATTCAAATGTGTTCCTTACAGTGTCCCTAAGATGAACCTGTCATGGGGTTTTCTGAAGCTGAGAGTTACTTGGCCAAGGTCACCCAGTGGGTTCTTTTAGCAGTCGTTATTTCCAGAGCAACTGTGGCAGCTAATGGCTTCCCTCAGGGGGACTCTGTTGTGTGTTTTAGTCTGAACTTTAAAAGAGCTGTTTCCCAGCCGGCATAGCCTAAATACCCTAAAGCAGTGGTTCTTAATCTGTGGTCTGCAGACCCCCCAGGGGGCTGTGATGTCCTCATGGAGTATCTAACTGCAAAGGCTTGAAGGCTGCTCAGCCCACATGACAGGAGCCAAGGCAAAGGCTGGTTAGCTTGGCCTGTGCATTACTATTCAATTTGCTCCAGACACAAACTTGGAGGAGAAATGTCTTCCCTCTCCCTCCAGTGACTCTCAGGGAAGGCTTAATGGATAGTATATTATTATTATTATTATTATTATTATTACTGTCATCAGGTACTGTTATTATTGTTAGAGTTTTAAATCTTGAGTTTTGTCCTGGGGGGCCAGGGCAACAAAAGATATTTAAAGGGGGTCCCTGCTAAAGAAAAGGCTAAGAGCCACTGCCCAAAATCAGATTCCATTTGAGTTTGGAATTTAAGCAGGGTTAGCCTTGGTTAATACTTGGATGGGAGACTGACAATGTATAACAGGAGTTGTAGGTTATATTTCAGAGGAAGGAACTGGAAAAATCACCTCTGAGGACTTTTTCGGATGCATGAAATATAACGCAAGCAGCCTCGTTGCGTTGCGAGGCTGCTGCGCTGCAGAGCGTTGGTTTCGGATGACGCTCGCCCCTGCCGGTACTGTTGCGGTACTGCAGGGAGAGTTGAGCATCATATTTCGTTGATTTTTAAGCACAAAATTTGATCGTGCTTAAAAATCGACGAAATATGACGCTCAACTCTCCCTGCGGTACTGCAACAGTACCGGCAGGGGCGAGCATCCTCCGAAACCGACGCTCTGCAGAGCAGCAGCCTCGCAACGCGAGGAGGCTGCTTGTGTTATATTTCATGCATCCGAAAAAGTCCTGAGTATGGTTTGCCTAAGAAAACCCTATACAATTAATGGGGCTGCTGCAAATTGACAGGCAACTTGAAGGTGTGTGGGTGCATGCACACACACACACACACACACACACACACAGAGCCAGTGGTACTGGTAGGAGGATTCTGGGAATTGTAGGCCAAAAAGGGAACATTCCCAAACTCTGCTCCAAATGTTGCTGGACTATAACACCCATCATCCCTATATGCCAAATGGGTCCAGTACCTTGAAGAGCCCCTTTAAAGTTCTGACTAAGACCTGGAGTGAATTTGCCACCCCTACTGACAAGGGAGCCACCAGCAGCCACTATGTGCCTACTCGAAAGTAAGCTCGGTGATGATCTTTCATTACTTTTAAAGACACACATATATTCCCAGGTGAGCATGTATGAGACTGGGGCTCCAGTGTTATGGTCAAATTTTGAAGACATATATTAGCATACGCAGTTGCATATATACCAGTGTCTTTTTCCTGTTCTCTCTTTTTAGTGAATACCCTAAAGGTACCACTTCCTGTCTGATCTTGGAAGCTCTAACCAGGGTCAGCCCTGGTGACTATTTGGATGAGAGACTGCCAATGAATACTAGGTGCTGTAGGCTATATTTCAGATGAAGGAACTGGAAAAATCCCCTCTGAAGATTCTTTGCCGAAGAAATCCCTGTGAAATTCATGGGGCTGCTGGAAGTCGATAGACAATGTGAAGGCACATACACATACATGCCCTCTTGCGGGTTATGGTGTATAAATGCTAATCCTATTCACAAATATTATAGAGAATCTTTCTAGTAAGCATGCAATGGATTGTGCTTTAGAAATGGTCTCAGTCCCAACCAGAGTAGACTCTTAGGGTCAATAGTTGAAAGATGAGTATGTAATTCAATAAGTCTACTCTAATTAGGGCTAACAGATTTAGACCCATCCTCCTCCTCATAACAAAGCTACTCAGCTGGAAATCCTAAGATGAGAGAGAGGCACAGGGCAAAAAACACATTGACTTGCCTCTGATCTGATTTGTGGTTATCCAGCAGTAAGGAGAAGAATGCACTTTACATGTGCTCAGAGGCACTGTCTTAATCCATGGAACAGCCTTAGACATGTTTAAATATTTGAAAGAATGTTGTATTGAGGATGGAGCAAACTTGTTTTCTGCTGCTCCAGAGACTAGAACACAGAGCAGTGGGTTCAAACTACAGGAAAAGAGATTCCACCTAAACATTAAGAAGAACTTCCTGACTTTAACAGCTGTTTGGCAGTGGAATGCACTGCCTGGGAGTGTGGTGGAGTCTCCTCCTTTGTAGGGTTTTAAACAGAGGCTGGATGGCCACTTGTCAGGAGTGCTTTGTTTGGATAATCCTGCAGGGCAGGGGGTTTGGACTGGATGGCCCTTGTGGTCTTTTCCCACTCTACGATCAGGGCTGCTGAAGGTGTGGTCCTCTAGGTCCTTGGACTTCAGCTCCCATCATCTCTCACCACTGACTATGCTAGCTCAGGCTGATGGATGGTGCAGCCCAGCAGCTTCTGGAAGACCAGACTTACCCTGCCTTGCTGTCTTTTTCTTGCTCAACTGAAAGCAGGCAAGGGCTTCGCCTATGGCCCTTTTGCTGGGCGGCACAGTAAGCTCTGCATCCCTCCACTCCCTCCTCTTGCATTTAAGGTGGGCAGCCATTTGGAGAATATAATGCTTATTGGAAAAGAAAAGAGAGTGATGATAGTGTATTTAGATTAAGAGGAATATGAGTTTTACGAGATTTTCACATGGGGCCAAAATGTCCCGTTACTTCCCCGCCACCTCCTCTCCCGTTCCTGCCACGGAATAAAGTAAATCTTCCACACACTTACCTTAATTCCGCAGCAGGAATGGGCTCCCCCTCCCCTTGCTGGCCAGCCGTAAATGCAGCCGTTGCGATCGGCCATCTGAAATGTGAACGGCTGGTCAGTAAATTTAAAAAATAAAACTCCTCCAAACATAAAATCAGTTCACCAAGCATAAAAACACACTTTAAATCACACAATCAAAACAGGGAGGGTAAACTAAAGGGTGCCACTTACCTGGATGTCCAGATCATACCAGGAAGTGCTCGGAACGGACCTCCCCTCCGTGGTTGTCATTTCAGAACGGGAATGGGGCTCCTGTTCGCACACCCGTGATTGCGTGATAGTGATGGAATGGGAGGTCTAGTCACGATGAAAAATAGTGATTACATTGTTCTGGAACAGTCACAGGAGCAGGATGGATGCAGGACAGAATGGGGTCAACATTGTCTGAAAGGGAAAACCTTTCCCAACCATGTTCTGTTCCTTCTACGGGATATATAGCCCGTGTGAAAATCTCCATAGATGTGATCTAATTCATTTTTGTATGTACTTTGATATTCAGATACTTTGTATTCTACTGTTGATATGGTCAGTTGACTAATCAATAAATTTGTTGTTGTTGATTAAGAGGGAAAATGCAGTAGCGTTAGGATAGTTTTTATTTTTGTATTAGTAAGTAAAGAGATGGGGGGGGAATTGCGTTATTGTTATGGCCTTTTGCAGTCATTATTTTGTAGAATGGTTTTATTTCAATAAAAAAAATTCCCCCCCCAAAAATTCCTGCCTCGTCCCCCTCGCCCCGAAGGCGATGCATTTCAAAGCTAAGAGTCCTTAAAGGATGTGCCGAAAGCTGATCAAAGGCAGGGCGTGGAAGAGAATGCGGTTCACAGGCAAAGCCCCTGGAAGGGGTGACTCAGAGCAAGGTGTCAAACCCGACACCGTTCCTTGTGTGTGTGTGTGTGTGCGCGCCCGGAAATCTCGCGGCCCCGTTCGGACTTCAGCCAGCTCGGGGCTAAGGAGACTCTCCGCCTGGCGAGGACTGCTAACTAAGCCTGGCGGCCTTCAAAAGGGATTCCCGCAGCTCAATTGGGTTCAGTGCCGGGATTACAGAAGAACCGAGCTCGCCATCTCCTCCCCTCTAGATTTCTCCGCTTGGCAGAATCCAAACAGGTTCCGCCACTGCCACCTCCTGGGCAAAGCATGAATCGCAGCTCGGATCTAGAGGTAGAAGTACTGTACCTTGGGTGTGTATGGACAGTTGTCCCACCATATCCACGGATTTGGTATCCACGGATTTAAGTATTCAGGGCTTGAAAATATTCTTTAAAAAATAATAATCCAAAAGGCAAACCTTGATGTTTGCCATCTTATATAAAGGACACCATTTTGATAGCCATTACATATGAACAATAAATTATATTTATTGATTATGTCATTTATTATTGAATTAATTTATAAATTATATTTTATTTATAAATTATATAATCAATAAATCAATAAATTATATTATATCTCAGATTGGCCTTTTTAGTCCTCAGCGCACTTGTAGAAAGCACAGGACGAGTCCTTCCTGAATCTTCGTATGTGAAGAAAAGCCAGAGAGAGAGAGAGAGAGAGACATATAATGCCTTTCCATTGATGCCTATACGGCAGTTCACCTACCTAGGAAGCATCATCTCCTCAGATGCCAAGACTGACAAAGAGATCAATCACAGATTAGCAAAGGCATATAGCACATTTGGAAGACTTTACAAAAGAGTCTGGAGTAACAAACACCTGAGGCGAAGCACAAAAAATCAGTGTGTATAGAGTCATTGTACTGTCTATTCTCCTTTATGGATCTGAAACATGGGTCACCTATCGCCACCACTTACGACTCCTCAAACACTTTCATCAGTGCTGTATACGCACAATCCTAAATATACATTGGACTGACGACGTGATGAATGTTGCTGTCCTTGAGCAAGCAGGGATCACAAAAGAACATCATGCAGACAGGATTTCCAATTATTTATTGAGAAGTAGGCCTAGCCAAGTTCAGTGGGGCTTACTCTCGAGTAAGGACTTTAAGATCTTTATTGCTCTTAACTTGTTGTGACAGGAGTGTTTTTTAATGGAATGTGGTGTGCTTTTATCTTTTTATCATGTTCTAACTCTGTTTTAATCTGTTTTAAATTATTGTTTTTTTGAAAAAAATAGGATTATTATTTTAATAGCTGATAAACTTTTTTTAATAGATAGGTTTTTAAGCTGAGTCTGTTTTAAGCCACCTTGGCCCACTCCAGGGCAAGCAAGCAAGCAAGCTAGCAAGCAAATGCGCATCATGGCAGAAAGGAACAAGAGCGTAGAAGTCCCAATTTGATGTCCTCCATCCAGGTGATATTTCCAAATATCATAGCAGGGCAGGGAAAATTCCACCTTTCAGATATGTTGGGACTATAGCTCTTCAAACCCCTTACCAGTAGCCAGGCTTGGCAGGGCTAATGGATGCTTGTAGGCCCAAACGAGGTAGATGAGCAGCATCCCATTTCCCTGTGATTTGGGGACTGAAGCCTGAGACCGGGGCAGGTCCTTGTGATGTCATAGGGTTGCGCTGCTTGGGGACAGAGTTGCTTCTGTGCTAGTTGATTGAGGAAATCTGAGTAAACTAGGGTTGCCAGTTCAGGATCAACCCAGGCCCTGAGATTTCTGGCCCCAAACCTGAGACCTAGGGACCGCCCCTGCTGTTGTCATTAAGCGTTAAGCATTAAGCACCAATCAGAGTTGCTCACAGTTTGTCATTCAAAGAAAGGGACAGAGAGAGAACATATTGTCCTGTTTGGAAAAATATTAGTGATGGGGCTGTTCTCAAGTCAAGGTGAAGTGAGAGGATTATTCCTTCTCGTTTACTTCAGGAGATGGGATAAGGAGCACTTAGCTTACTTGCTCCTACCCAGAAGGTGGATGCAGAGCAGAGGGTGAGCCCTTGCAACACAATAACTGGGAAGGAGGAAGTTATCTGAGTGAATATACAATATAACCTACCAGAGTTGGGGATTCATACACAGCCATTTCATCTTTCCTGGAGCCAAGTCCAGCAAAACTGGAGAATTGACGCCCTCATCTCCTGCCTGGAGATGACCCACAAAAACTGGAGACTTGGAGTCAGGTCCTTAGATCTGGCAACCTAAGGGGAAATGGATCCTGAATCTGGTCAAACCAGGTAAAATATGTCAACCTAGAGCTGGAGGCAGGGGAGGATGAGGAAGCATTTTGGGGTAGTCAAATAAATAACAAAAGTTCCCAGCAGTTGCAGTGGCTGCTGCCATTCCCTGTAAAGCTAGTGGCCTATAACACATGTAACACATGGGAAATTTTAAGAAGGCCTACAATGCACACTCGCTCAGCCTCAGAGGAAGGCAAAGGCAAAGCCCCTCTGAACAAATCTTGCCAAGAAAACCCCATGATAGTTTCACCTTTGGGTCGCCATAAGTTGGAAATGACTTGAAGGCACACAAGAACAGCAAATGCTGCAGAACCTATTTGTAATGCCCCTAAAATGATGAGGTGTTCTACAATAGACTTTTCAGAATAATAATTAAAAGACCCTGTGTGTGTATATGCCTTCAGGTTGCCTGTCACCTTATGGCAGCCCCATGAATTTCCTAGGGTTTTCTTAGGCAACAAATACTCAAAGGTGGTTTTGCCAGTTCCTTCCTCTGAAATATAGCTTAAGGCACCTGCTATTCATTGACAGTCCCCCATCCAAATACTAACCAGGACTGACCCTGCCTAGCTTCCAAGTTCAGACAGGATCTGGTGCTTTTAGGGCCCTACAGACTTACAATTTAACATAAAACATAATCAGTGCATAAAGAATGAGTGGAATAAGGAATCCTCTTGTGTGATTGAAAACAAACTGGATTCTGTAGTTTTCTGTGTTAATTTTACAGATGTTGATTGACAGATGAAACAAGATCCTTTTATTTTAAAAATGTGCATGTAATGGTGTACTTGTGAACTGTGGCCAGAGGAAGTTCCATTTTTAGCTTCTATTATATGCTCAAAAATAAAAGTAATGGAACTCAATCCAGAAGTCATTCATTCAAATGAATAGTGAGGAATTGGGACACAGTGTGGAATATGTGTTGATTCTGCTTTTTAGCAGCCCCCCCCCAAAAGGATAACTTGTGTTATAATGCAAAGAGGAAAAAAAAGAGCAAAGTAGAAAGCAGAACTATTTTATAGGGTTTTTTTGTGTTTTTTTCCCTGGGCTGTCAGACCGTGTACTAGAAGAGTTTATTCTTGACGTTTCATTTGCATCTGTGACTGGCATCTTCAGAGAATGAAGATGCCAGCCATAGATGCAGGCGAAACATCAGGAATAAACTCTTCTAGAACATGGCCTCACAGCCCAGAAAAAAACCCACACACAAAAAAATTAGGATGCCAGCCGTGAAAGCCTTCAACTTCACACAGAACTATTTTGATTAGATAACTGATGAGTCAATGCTTGATAATATTATCTTTAGCCCTCCAATTTAGGGAGTTACAATTAAAGAAAGAATTGTTACTGTGTTGCAATTTACTGTCAATAGTGATGTGCTAAAACAATGCCTCTAAACTCTATTACCAGGCAAAAATAGTGGGTGTCATTTTTTTAAAAAAAATACCCCAAATCACAAAGGCAATATCCTTGTCTCTAGCCTAAAAGCATTAGGGAAACTCTTGCAACCTAAGCATATCTACTTAATTGGTTTCTAGCAGACAGGGTTGCCAACTCACCCCAAATTCCAAAATGCTAGGCTGTTCCTTTGTCAGATTAGTATGGAGAAGATCACAAAGTGAAGCTTTTTCACAGCATAGAAGTGATTGCAACCACCTTCTAATTAACTGCATATTCAGCCACTGTTAAAAAACAGAAAAATTTCAGAGCCAACTGAAATTCTGGCAAAACCTAGATTATAAAGTACCAGCAATTAGATGGCAGAAGGTGTTAGATCCAACCTGGCACCCTCTAATTGTGCTGGGTACATGGGCTTCACCACTGGCCATGTTGGCTGGGAGTAATAGGAGTTGTTCTCCATTATATTTGGATGCTGCCAGGTTGGGGAAAGTGAATATAAAATAGGATTCCTTCAGGGCATTCTCCCTCTCCCCCTCCCAGACATGTTTACAACAGCAGGAAAGGACCCTTATTGTTAGGATGATGGGGATGGTAGTCCAATAATCTGGAAGATGCCAAGTTGGAGAAGGGTGATATAAAGTGTAAGCTTCGCAGTCGAACACTGTAGCTTTGAAGTAATGGGGAGGGACCACAGTTCCATGGCAGAACATGTGCTTTGTATGCCGAAGGTCCCAGGTTTAATCCCCAAAATCTCCAGTTAAAAAGATCTAAGGCAGGAGTCAGAGACCTTTGGCCCTTCAAATATTTTGGCTTGAAATTCTTATCAGCCCCACCCAACGTAGCAATGGCAAGAGAAAGCGGGAGCTATATGCCAAAGCAGCTGAGGGGCCAAAGATTCCTTAGCCAGATAAAGGCCTTTTTTTGCTTGAGACCTTGTAAAATGGCTGCCCATATATGACAAGATGGGGAAATGGTTTGACCTGGTATAAGAAGGCTTCCTGTGTTCCTAATTAAGTTATTCTGACTTGAATTTGATTGGCTTTCTTTGATTGGTTTAGGGTTGCCCTCTCGATTGGGAATTCCATATCTGGTGAACCTGTAAATGTGTGCCTGCCTAGTGATGAGAGAATCCAGAAGCCACTAGTTCCCAGCATTCCTCTCCACTGGTGAGGCTGGCTAGGACTCATGGCAGGCTATCAGTATCTGGAAGGCTGGCCTTTGCCCAGGGCTGAAGTAATGCAATTAAAAAGTCTTTATTCCTATTCCTGCCATGGGCAAGAGCTGAACCTCTTGATGAATCCTTATCCAGCTGTTTCCCACTGGAATCTGTCTTTGAGGTCCTGTTGTTCAGCCCTCTTGAAATAATAGAAAAGAGTGTCAGAGGAAATCAGAGTGTTCCCCTAATCCTTTCAGAATATTGCCATTTCTGATGTCACATTTGTGTGCATTCATACATTTGCACGTGCACAAGCATTTCTGTCAAATGATGGTATCGATCACTTTGGGGGATGAAATGGGGCCCATTCACACTATGCAATTATAGCATTATTATTCCACTTTAACTGCCATGGCAACATCCTATGGAATCTTGGGATTTGCAGTGTAGGGAAGGTCATTTAACAATGCTCAGCCAGAATGCTCACCAAACTACAAACCCTAGGATTCCATAGGATATGGTCATGGCAGTTAAAAGGAATTAATAACGCTTTAACTGTATATAGTGTGAATGGACCTCAGATATACGGTCTTTTGATATTGTGGATAACATTTCTAAGCCAGAACACATATGGGAACAGAGGCCTTAATCCTCTTTGTGAATTATATGTGTGTAACCAGGGTGTCATTTACATGGCAATTTTTGTTGCGGGGCATACCGTGACTTCCTGATCCCGTATTCGTCCCACGCTGTTTAGACGATTTTTGTCACTCTTTAGGAATTCCTGGAAGATCCCGTGATTGATATTTACATGACAAAAGTTCCGTTTCTTTTTATTGGTCTCGCACTGTTACATCCTGTGCTTTTCTTATTTACACATGTTTAGTGTACTGGGATTTTTTTTTATTATTTTATTTTTTTGCTGTCAATCAAGGATGCGATTATTCATGTTTTCACAACCTCAGTGACATACTTCCTTTAGAGTTCTGCACCATGAGTGATGCTATTGGCTGGCTCGGGGGGGGGAGGAGAGAGATCAGGGGGCAGAGGCTTGCGTTTGTCCTGTCTTTTTAAAATGTTAACCCTTTAAGTAGGGGCAGCTGTGGAGTGAAGGTTTCAAGCCAGTGACACACAAGGCATTTTGAAAGACCCAGACACTGGCAGTTTTTAATCTTTTACTGTGCCTTGAGGGAGGGGGATGAATGAATGTGTGATCTTTTGCTCAGACGCTGGCATATTTTACACAAGCCTTCGTGCAGCTGGAAGGAGGCAGGAACGATAAGGTTTAAACCCTGTGCTTTCCTTTTGAAATCAAGCCGAGTGCGGGTGTGTGTGGGGGAAGAGGCTTGCGATTGCCCTTGTCTCTTTAAAATGTTAACCCTTAAAGCAGAGGCAGCTGTGGAGTGAAGATTTCAATCCAGTGCAGGTGTTCATAAAGGCACGACACACAAGGCATTTTGAAAGACCCAGACGCTGGCATTTTATACTGTGCCTTGAGGGAGGGGGATGAATGAATGTGTGATCACCCGATCAGACGCTGGCATATTTTACTGTGCCTTGGGGGGGGGTGATGAATGTTTGATTATTTGTTCAGTCCCAGGGAGGTGATCAAGGGAGGTGGTAGGCGACCCTCTGCCCACCACGATCTCTTTGTAACATGCAGTTGAGGAAGAGGTTAAAGCTGAAGGGTTTGCAGTGTAGAAATCCATTTAAAAAGGTGATTGAGTACATGCACACACACACACACACACACACACAAACCTTCATGCAGCTGGAAGGGATGCCTTGGTTTTCAGCTGGTGAGGCTAAATCTGTTGAACGGGTGACTGACCCCTCCTTTTCTGGTCGCTGATCTCTAAGCCTGTCCCCAGTCATAATTTCTGGTCATCCCCTAGTACCGAGATAGCTTGTCCCGGGCTGTTTACATTTCCGATTTTCCGAATCCTCCAGTGATTTTTTTAAAAAACGGCACAAACCGCGGGACTAGAAGTCCCACAGGTTGAGGGATAAAAGGTGGCCCCACTTCCAAAAATCATGTGATGTAAGTGTAAACAACCAGGGTTTGACACAAATTCTTCCCACTACATTTTCATCGTGTAAACAGCACCTAGGGGTTATACAGATGTAACTACTTTTTCAGATAAGTGTTGGCATAGCAATGTTGATGTTGACCACTAAACAAAATCCAAAATGATAACTTCTTTTTGGTGATAACTGTACTAGGACAACCAGAAAGCAGGGAAAAAATCCCAATCTGCTAACTTTCCAAGTTCACTGGCTTCTTCATCAGGTAAAGGTGGTTAAAAGGTCATGCAAGGGAAATGGAAATGATGCTGTGGAGTCAGAAAAGTTTGCAGGTCTGCATCTTGTGGCATTGAAAGTTATTGTGAGAGTGTTTCCATGCAGGCAGAAACCTCAGTCCTCACCTTCTCTCTCCCCAACCCCAGAAAGAGAGGCCAAGGAACAACAGGGATAATTTAAGTATTTTGGATACTTTTCAGAGTAATATTATTGTTATTAGCTGGCATCCTGTTGAGCAGTTATAAATTTTTAAGCTAGAGTTATGCGTTCTTAACTGTTTGGTATTCATGTTTATAGTAAGTGTGGTGTAGTACGAGCCAGTGTAGTGTAATGATTTGAGTGTTGGACTATGACTCTGGAGATTTGGGTTCAAATCCCTGCTCAGCCAAGGTCAGCTAGGTGACCTTGGGCAAGTCACACTCTCTCAGCTTCAGGGGAAGGCAAAGGCAAATGCCACTGAAAAAATCTTGCCAAGAAAACCCCATGATAGGTTTGCCTTAGGGTTGCTATAAGTCAGAAACAATTTGAATGTACACAACCATTAATGTTTTTGATAGTGGCACTATTGCCATGATTGCAAATGCCTTCCCCAAACCTACCTTGCCAGCCAGCAGCTGCTGAAGATGGAGGTCTGTTCTACTGCTGATTGGGGCACAGCAGGGTGATGTTTCCCACCTCCTCCCACCAGCAATCTGCAGGGTGACAATCAGAAGCAGGACTGCATCACAAGCCCTTCTCCCACTGCAGATCACTAGTAGGATGGGGCTGGAAAGGTCATCCTGCTGTATCCCAGTCACCAGCAGAACAGGCCTCCATTGCTCAGTGTGTCTGCTGGTTGTTCAAGTACGTTTGGGGAGTTAGGAGGTTTGGAGATGACACGTAACGTATTTGTAACTACATCTGTGTATTTGTAACTACATCTGTGTAGTTACTCAGCCATTATCTTTATTTCCATTCTGCTTTTTCCCTCAAATGAAAATTTTGCATGTTGAACAAGGAGGGATAGAGTACTCCGCGCCCTGCACTGCTCAACAATGCTTTCCCCCCTAGATGCACAATGGAGCTGCATAATGTCTGGACACAGCTCTGCTCCCTGAATGAAACAGCCACGGTTTGCCATGTATGTGTTTCTGGGGTGGTGTTGGTTCTAGGTGTTTTCTCCATCCCACACCTTCAACACAAGTACCATCCACTCCCAGTTTTATAATTTATCTTACTGATCTGCTCCAGGTTCATAGAATCTAGAGTTGAAGAGACCACAAGGGCTATCCAGTCCACGCAGGAATAAACAATCAAATTATTCCCAACAGATGGCCATCCAGCCTCTGTTTAAAAACCTCCAAAGAAGGAGACTTCACCACACTCCCAGGCACTGTATTCCACTGCCAAACATCTCTTGCTGACAGGAAGTTCTTCCTAACATTTAGGTGGAATCTCTTTTCCTGTAGTTTGACACCATTGCTCCATGTTCCAGTCTCTGGAGCAGCAGAAAACAAGCTTGCTCCTTCCTCAGTATAACAACCCTTAAAATATCATGTCACCTCTTAACCTTCTCTTATTCAGGCTAAACATACCGCTCCTCACAAGGCATGGGTTCCAGACCTCTCATGGTTTTGGTCACCGTCCTCTGGACACATTCCAGCTTGTCAATATCCTTCTTGAATTGTGGTGCCCAGAACTGGACACAGTATTCCAGGTGAGGTCTACCAAAGCAGAAGAGTGGCACTATTACTTCCATTGATCTAGACACTACACTCCTATTGATGCAGCCTAGAATCGCATTGGCTTTTTTAGCTGTTGCATCACACTGCTGACTCTTGTTCAGCTTGTGGTCCACTAAGACTCCTAGATCCCTTTCACATGTACTGCCCTCAAGCCAGGTGTCACCCATCCTGTATCTGTGCATTTCATTTTTACTGTCCAAGTATAGTATCCTACATTTCTCCTGGTGCTGACCCTTTGGCTGGAACAGAGTGCAACACCTCGATGGCTTCCAGAACAGCTAAAAGACAGGCAGTCAACCCCCACCCCCAGGAGGGATTCACCACCTTTTACAGTGACAGATCCACCAACCACCTCAGTAAGTATGCTGGCTGAGCTTCATACTTTGCCAGCATCACACATGACCTTGGCCAGAGTTTGCATCTGGGTCTGCCTCTTGTGTGTATTAGGGCTTTCAGTAGGGCTTTAAAATTCAGTAGATTCTCCATCAGGAAGCCTTACCAAAAATATCTGTCATGTAGAAATATAGCACCTTTCCACCCTCATCCTCACAAATCTTTTTTTAGCTGATGCAGCCATAGCCCACTTAAAGAAGTTTGGGAATCATGGTGCCCAATTCTGAAATATTCAAACATGGGTAAAAGATTGATTGCCATTCTATTTCTGTGCCTTTAAAATATGATGTGACAGGCTGATTTTTTTTACAGGCGGTGTTTGTTATTTCCTGCTGTAGATTTGCCAGTAATAAGAGCTACATCTGTTGAATACCTTCTTGGGACACCATCATTAAAGGTGCAGCCCTGCCAGAAAAGAAAATGAAAAAGCCAACATTATAATTAGGTGCCTGTTTATTCTGGAGTAAGCATCGGTGAGTTTGATGAGGTTTGCTTCCAGAGAAGTGTGTATAAGATTGTAGCCTAAAGCACCTTAAGAAACAAGCAAGCCCAGTCAGTCAAGCAAGAACTAGGGAAGACATGACTATGCTCCTATAGGACATGGGAATCCCTTCTGTCCTTAGCCAGAATAGTCAGTGGTGAGGAACAATGGGAGCTATAGTCTATCCACATCTGGAGGGCCATGTGTTCTTCATCCCAGCTTTAGAGCAGCCTTCACTGACCTGCCAGCTTCCAGTTCTGTTGTACTGCAGCTCCCATCATTCCCAGCAAATATGGTCAATGTATGCAAGGCTGCAGAGGATAGGCTATATAGCCCAACACATCTGGAAGTTGCCAGCTTAGGGGGTGCCTGCTTTATTCCAAATCTGTCAGATGTGTAGTGCTTCAGCTGATACTTGTTCCCTCTCAGTTGACTATGTTGGTTTTTTCACCTTTATTGGTGGTCTCCCAGGCAAGCATTCAACAGATATAGCTCTCCTTTTCACTGGCAAGTCTACAACAGGAAATAAAAAGCATCAGGTGCTCTGCCTGACGTTTCACAGCTGAGAGGATTAATTGTGTGTTATGCAGTCACTGTATGTGTGTAGGTATGGATGTATGTTTATGTCTGCCTTCAGGTCACCTGTTGATGAATTTCATAGGGGTTTCTCAGGCAAGGAATGCTCAGAGGTGGTTTGCCATTGCCTTCCTCAGAAATATAGCCTATAGCTCCTGGTATTCCCTGGTGGTCTCCCATCCAAGTACTAACCAGGTCTGATCATGCTTAGCTTCCAAGATCAGACAGGATCTATTCTGGAGGTTTGTGTAGTGAGTGGGGGGAAAGATACAAGTAGTATACATGGGATAATTGGGTTCATTGCATCACAGCTCAGGGAAATACCATAAACCTTTGGACCACAACCTCAGAATTCCCTAGCCAGTATGTTGAGTAGAGGATACTTGGAGCTGTAGTCCTAAAGGCTAGTTTTCCAGACTCTGGTTGTGATATCCAGCTGGTCTGCATCTGATGGTATGCTAGCTGGAGATGTATGGTGCCATCTTTGAGGTTGAGACTTGCCAAGCCAGAGTTCAGGGGACAGGCAGTTTGAGTTTGACACTGGCTGCCTACTGTTTTTCTAGCATTTTACTACCCTTCCTGTCGATTCCTTTTGTTCCATTGTGAAATGTGTTATTGCTTACTGTTTACATTTTAATGTAATAAAAATCTTGGAAAGACTATTTTGTAAAATCTGCATAAATGTCTATTTTAAAATGATTGTTTGCCCGATACATATAGATCTATGTCATGACTAACTTAACTGGAGATTTCTGTAATGCTTTTGGCAACTGTGTGTGTGTTGACTCTGCCAATATGTGGTTATGTGAAGGAAAGCTATAAAAATGTGAAGTTCTTTGTTCCCACCCCTCTCCTCGTATCTGACTTTACCTCTGTGCTGGTGGGGACCATGGGCAGGTAATAATGCTTAGCCTTGCTGATCAGTCACCATGTCCTGTGACTTGGGGTCATGCTAGGGCTTGACCTTGGGGAAGGCCTTTCAGCTGGGCTATAGACAGGCTTTGCCTGCTTCAGTTTTCCCCACACTTAAATTACCAAAACCGGATGATTCACACACAAGAGCGAAGTGTCAGTAGGCTTGACTTCCCAAAGTTTGTGGAAGTGCTGAACATCTTTTTTGGGGGAGGACAGTCCCCAGTTGAGAACTACTGCCCAATAACTCCTCTCCCTATAATAAAGCAACAGAGGAGAACCCCCCCCCATTGTCTGCCTATAAAGCAGGTGTTAGCTTCCATGGCTTCCATGTCAAGGTGCAGTCAAATCCCTTCGGCTCTTTTCCCAGAAGCCATTCAAAGTGCAGAACCTATTTTTGGGATAGCACCTTGTGTCATTCCTTGGGTATGCTCAACTCCCCCAACAATGTGATACATACATCACCAAGGGAAAAACTGTTATCTTGTAATCAAAAACTGTTACTTTTGTAATCAAACCTTACAAAAAGATTTGTAAGACTCTTCCAGAATACGGCCTCACATCGGGGGGAAAACTACAGAAAACTTACAAAAAGAGTTTTAAAAAAGCTGTATGAATGAGTATGTTTACAGGGAAACCCAGTAATCTTCTGTTCACTTTTGGAATATCACTTAAATTATTGAAAATAATTGCAGCCCCAGGACTGAAAGTAATTGGGCCATTCCTTTGAGAGGAGAAACTACCAGCTGAGTTAACCCAATCAAGCACTCCTGAAGTGCTTATCTTCCTGATACACATTTGAGGCATCAGTGATGGCCCTACTTAAAAGGGCAAACAGTCTATTGTAGCTTTGAATGCTGCAATCAATTGCATTGTCTTTGTTTGGATTTTCCAGACTCTATGAAAAAATGCAGACAAGGATGGGAGACAGATGACATCTGGTAATCAGTTGAATAGTTCTCTGATAGCTCAGATTCCTGATCAAATTAAACACATTGTAAATGTGTTTTCTCCAGATGCAAGTATATCACAGCTGACTATGCAATGTGGAAGCTGCACATTTACCTGGGAAGGAGGCTCATTGAACTTAGTGGGACTTACTTTTGAGTAAATACACACATAGTTCAGCTCAGAAGGGCTGATTTGGGCAGATTAATAAGCAGCATCAAGGGGAACTAGAATCATTGAATCATAGAGTTGGAAGAGACCACAAGAACCATCCAGTCCAACCCACCCTGCAGGAATACACAATCAAAGCACTGCAGACAGATGGCCATCCAGCCTCTGTTTAAAGACCTCCGAAGAAGGAGACTCCACTACACTCCCAGGCAGCACATTCAACTGACAACATTTACTGTCAGGAAGTTCTTCCTAATCTTTAGATGGAATCTCTAGAATGGCTTGGATCAGCCAGACTTCACACTCTAGTGGTGGAAGTGGGGAGGCCACCTGTTTTGGTTTCTCTTTTCCTTTTTGCACTCCAAACCTTTGTACAAGACTTGGGGTTCTTTCTGCAGCACAATGTGGGAGATAGCACAGGGGGGCTGCAGAGGGAGGGATTGACAAATGTCATGTCCCTCCACTTCATTGAATGCTTTCTGTGGACAAATAGAACCTTTCTGTTTCTGAAAATCCAGACATGAATCCAGACAGCAAACAATGCATACCTGTGGAGGATTACTCACCATATAGGCCTCATTCCTGTTTTTCCACCTGTTGGTTAAGTCTTGCAAATCTTGATAGTTGTATAATCAGGTACATTATGTTGGATTTTAGGGCACACAGTGATCTTTTCTGGATATAAAACGAAACCAGAGATGGGGAGCCTTTGGATCTCCAGATATTTTTGCCTACAGCTCCAACACAACCCTTAGTACTGTCATGTTGGGTGAAGCTGGTGGGAATTCTAGTATAAATGAATTGGAAAAACAAAGATTCTCAGTCTTGTTCTATAGTTACTATGGTTTAGGATTACAGGAACAAACAGCAATAAAACTAGTAGCTAGGCTCCTACAGTTGCCATATTCCACGTCCTCAAATATGGGCACCTAATTTGTGTATTATGAAAATATTCTAATTATGCAAATCACTCTGATTTACATTCTAATTATGTAAATTCAGCACATTAATTGTTGCATTTTCTTCTTCCACTATGTTTAACCTTCATGCCATTTTAACAGTTAACAACTGATCTGACAGGAACAGTACATATTAATGTTTAAAGTGAAGGACTTGGAAGAGGGAGACCCAAATCTGCTTGGTCATGGAATTTAGTGGGTGTTGTTGTTAACTGCCCTCAAGTCTGCTTTGTCTCATGGTGACCCTATGAATGAGACATCTTCCATGACTTCCTGTCCTCAACTGCTCTGCTCAGGTCCTGCAGGCTTAGGGCTGTGGCTTCCTTGATTGAGTCTATCCATCTAGTATGTGTCTTTCCTCTTTTCCTACTGCCTTCTGCCTTATCCAGCTTATTATCTTTTTGAGTGAGTCATGCCGAAGTATGACAGTCTCCGTTTAGTCATCTTGGCTTCTAGGAGAGCTCAGGTTTGATTTGTTCCAGGACTCATTTATTGGTCTTTTTGGCAGTCCACCTATCTCTGTAGCACTCTTCTCCAGCACCACATCTCAAATGAGTTTATTTTCTTTCTCTCAGCTTTCTTCACTGACCAGCTCTCACTTCCGTACATGGTGATGGGGAATATGATGGCTTGGGCAATCCTAACTTTAGTGTCCAGTTTTATATCTCAGCACTTTAGGACTTTGTCTGAGAGGGTGACCTCTCTGCACACCTACCTTACAGGCCTCTCCCTTGCTTCTTGTACTCCACCGCTCGTACCACTGACTCTCCCTTCCCTTGTGCACCCCACCTCATACCCTGTCAGTGCACTCCTTTCTTGCTTCTTACATACTGCCACATGAACCGCTCACTCTCCTTCCCTCCCACCCCTCCCTCATTTCACTTCATGCTCTTGGAGTGTGCTCTTCCCTTGCACTCCAGTGCTCACTGCTCACTCTCACTTTCCTTCTTCCTCTTCCCACCTCACATCCTTGCAGTGCACGACTCCCTTGTTTCTTACATACTCTTGCTCACACAGCTCACTTCACTTCCCTCCTAGTCCTTGTGGCCTCACAAGCCTCTCTCCCTTTCTTCTTACTGGCTGCCACTCCTCCTGCTCAGTCTCCCTTACCTCCTATTCCCTCCCTCCCTCCTCCCTTTTAATGTGCCCCTCTCTCGTTTCATGCACTCTGCCACTCTTACCATCCACTCTTCCTTTCCTTCCTTACTCTCCTCTCACCTCACCCCCTCGCAACGTTGTTCTCCCTTTATTCTTACTTTTTAAAATATTATTAATAAAACAAAACAGAAAACAGTGATTGTATGCTTGGATAAAGAGAAAGAAATATATGTGATGTATTTTTTCTATCACATAGATGATAAAGACTGAAGGATCTGTAGGATGGCATAAATCCTAAAACAAATATCCAATTTTAGGAGCAATTGACTATCAATGCACCCTGGTTATCCATTTGCCAAATCCTTCATTTTATTGCCCTTCCTATTAGCAAAAAGGAGCACAAGTGCCCCTAGCAGACTTTGAAGAATTTATGCTGAATTTTCAAGCAAGCAAGCAAACAAACAAACACAATCTCCTACTTCCAAGCTATGTTCCCTTTTAATGATTGACGCATGAAATAACGAGACCACACACAGAAGATTGGGTTGAAATACGGGCCACTTTATTGATATATTTCCTATTTATTGTGACTTTCTTGTGGTATGTCAAGTATGGAAAAGGGGGGGAGATCCCTCGTGGGGGCATGCGCATGGGCAGTTGGTCACAAGTGACCTAACTCCCAGCGTCCCTGGGCGACTCACCTGAGCCCCAAGGGGGATCCCGGTGTCAGGGGTTCCCCTTGGGCACCATCTGCTGGAGGGCCCCGCACCAGGAAGGAAATCCCTAAGCCATGTAGCTTCTGTGAGGGATCTCCCACCCAACACTGGCCCTAAGGATACCCTACCTCGCTGCACCCCATCCATTGAGATGCCGGTACAGTTCAGTGAAGGATATCCTACCACTCAATTTGAGGTTGCCATAGGTGAACACCAAATCATTCTCTCCCCACTCCCTGCCACAGATAGGGGCAAGTGTCTACTTATTCCCCCACAAGGGAAGCTAAGACAGCGCTCACCCCCTGTCGCATACCATCAAGAAACAGCTGGATCCCAGTGTCTGACAAGTGGACCCCGTCAACCCTATAGAGCTCCGGGCATTTATATGAAATGTCCAGGTACTGGATGAAATGGCCAAGGCCATCATACATAGCCCTGTGAACCGCCTTGTTCACTTTTTTTGCGGGCAATGTCCAACAGCTTGGGGGCACCTTCACCTGGGTAGGAGAGTCATGGAACGATGTCAGACCAAATCAGAGAGGTTTGCAGCCACGCCGCCTTAATCCGTCGATTGTCAGCCAGGGCCTGTATCATCAAAGCTCTGCCTTTCAAAAGGCCCAGATCATTGCCGCCAAGGTGGATCACCAGGACATGCGGAGGAGGTTCACGACGCTCCTGAAACAGGAAAGAGATTAAATCATTCCACCTCAAGCCCCGTTTGCCAAGCCATTCGATAGAGGCAATGTCTCCAAGACCCAGCTGCGGACCCAAAGGGCTCCTCTTGGCATGTCGTGCTGCCCAATACACAAAGCTGTGGCCACAAATCAGTACCCGGTATCTCGTATCTGGAAAAGAAAGCACAGACAATCACAGAACAGGGGCAGATACATAATCAATTGCACAGTGGACGGACATAGCCCTTGAAACGTCCCAATCTTTTAATGGCCTCTGGCTGCATACCCATAGCGGCGGCCATTGAAGCCACCCCAATCCTAAAGGAGTGTGAACAGAAACACACGCCTCCCAAACCCAGGTGAGTCAAGGCTTTATTCGTGATAGACCAGAATTGATACCTTGTGAGTGGAGACCCATCGGCGTGGCAAAACAGGGGACCAGGCGTAGTAGAGCGCAACTTCAAATACTCACGAAGGGCAACCATCGGGCAGAGAGTTGGGTCGTGGCACTCACGCAATGTAATGTTCATACCCTTGCCCATCTGATCGGTCTTGGACTGCCTAATCGTTATAGTGACCACCTTGGTACCCAAGGTGATGTCACCCACGCTAAGGGCCAGGCCAGCAGAGTCCTTCTTGTACGCCACCACCAACTCGCTGATGCGTAATGCCCCAAAAAAGGCCGTCAAGGAGGCAGCATGGAGTAACGCCACCTCAAATGGAGTTGTACATATGCTGGGCCATATCTGGAAAAGGCCTTTGAGAATTGCTGGGGAGAGTGGTTGCCTATAATCATTTGCCTTACCTCGCTCACCATTTGCCTTACCTTGCTGCCTGGCCCAACCCTCCAGTGCCTTCCTAATCCTAAAATCTGAAGTGTTGTCCTGCAGGCCTTGAGCCTTACTCCAAAAGGCCAAGGCGGCCAATCTGGATCAAATTGACTGGGGGGCAAGGCCTTTCTCCTTAAGGGAGACACAGAATTGTAGAAGGTGAGGGACTGGAACTGGCCAGGAGTTGGGTAGATGCATATTGTCCCGAAGATCAAAGAATTCCTGAATGGCTCGCTTGTATACCGTCCTGGTGCTTGGAGCGATGGAGAGGCTGATGGCCTTAACTATTTCACCAGTCCAAGCTCCCACAAATCCTCCGGCATCAGGTCCGGCATCTCGGCAGCGCCCGGAGCTAATTGCCTGAAGCGGTCCATCTGCAGATGGGAGAGAGCATCGGCAATGCCGTTGTCCACTCCCACCAGGTGGGACGCAGTAAACAGAATGTTATACTTAAGGCATTGGAGGGTAAATGCTCTAACTAATGTCATGACCCTTTTGGACTTTGAGGTGAGAGAATTTACCACTTGAACAGTGGCCATGTTGTCACACCAAAAACAGACCGTGGAGTTGGCAAATTCATGCGGCCACAACTTAACTGCAAAAGAGGAGGAGGCCAGGGGCGGCAAGGGGTAAAATAGGCCCTGTTTAGGCGCCGCCCCTGTCTCCTCCTGACCAGGGCGTGTCCACGCCCCGGCCAACCCCTGTGCTCGCCTCCGTGCCCATCATTAAAACACCTCCCCCGGATCCACCATTCTTCAAGATCCGGGGGGAGGGTGTCTGTTACCTGACAGCTCATTGGGAATTTTCATAGAGGTTAAACAAGCTTGGGGGAAAGATATGGAAACTGGCATAGAAAACAATGTTTGGTCTTCCATGTGGACTAATGCTCCATTTAAGTCTTTATCCTCTGCTCATCATGAACAATGTTTAAAATACATGGTGTCTTACACCTGTACCTTTAAGTCATATTAACCCTAATTTGAAGGGCACCTGCCTGCAAGTGTGTATAGAGATTGGTATATACATTCCTCTTGGGTGGAAATACCTAGGTATAGTAAAATTCTGGTCAGATGTATTGTCTGAAATTAGTAAAATCATGGGACAAACAGTTCCTGTCCAATCCATACTACACATATAGTCCAGTTTGAAACTGGTTTATTTGCCATGGCTCCTTCCTATGGAATCCTGGGATTTGTAATTTTACAAGCTCTTTAGCCTTCTCTGCCTGAGAGTATTGGTGCCTCGCCAAACTACAAATCCCAGGATTCCATAGGAAGGAGCCATGGCAAATAATCCAGTTTCAAACTAGATTATTTGTGCAGTGTGGATTTGGCTACGCCTGTCTCACCAGCAATTGGTGTTTTATCTCTTTTTCTCAAAGACCATAAGCAAATGTTCCACAAAGATCTTATTACATTTCTATGCCTGACAGTGAGATTAGAAATTGTCTAGGTATGGAAAGATCTTAAAGGATTGTCATTAGTTCAGTGGTGTCTGGAATATTGCTTTTATGGAAAAACTAATAGCAGAAGTAAAATGTCTTTAAAATATAAATTTATTAGACAACTTTCATAGTACGTTCTTTCCATACTTTTTTGGTTAACTCTTGATGTTGCTTATCCTCTCAGGTCCCATGGAATTTTATGGCATGGTGTACTCTCTATACCTGTGGCTTTTATATGGTCACTTTTTTAGAAAACTACTAAATTTTAAGATCATATGTGACATATTTTTTCTCCCTGTCTTCTTACATAACACTGCCAACATGGTTCCCTCCCCTTCCCTCCTACCCCTTCCCTTGCCTCGCTTCATACCCTCACTGTGCCCCCATTGCTTCCTACACACTGCCAATTGCACAGCTCCTTCTCCTTCGTTTTTTCTCTTTCCTGTGTCTCCTCCAACCAGCTTGCACTCTCACTCTCCCTTGTTTCTTCTACCTCTCAGTTTCCCTTTTCTCATGTCTACAAAGCAGAGGCAGACTTGTTTCTTGAATAGGGTTGCCATAAGTCCCGGAAAACTGGGAGAATCTGTCCCTGGATTAAAGGGATAGAAAGTTGGCTGGGCTGGGCTGCTTGAAGTAGCAGATCCCTGATGCCAACTCCAGGCTCACTGCTTGCAGGCTCTGGGGTCATGTAGTGGGAAAGTGAAGAAGGTGGGAGTTGGGAGATTGCAGAGTAGGTAGCAACAGGGAGAGTGAAGGAAAGGTCAGCAGTGGAGTCAGACTCAGAGTAACTTTACTTGCATGTGTGTGGTGAGTGGAGTCTCTGGCCTCCTAGGCCATCCCTCCATTGGATGACAGGCCAGTGGCCGAATGGGAAGAGGCTTCAGAAGGGGAGGGGGGAACCACCCTTAATTTTCCAAGCTCCACAACAGAGCTGGAAAGAGGCTTGAGACTGTAACATCCATAATTCCTATTGGAAGTATAAAAATATACTGTTTAAAATACCAGGGTATGTTATCTCTGTTTAAACATCCACACTGTATTTCACACATTAGTGGTGAATACAGCCTATTTAGCAGAGTTTGAAAACAAACGCAGCAGCATTTAGCGTTAGAATGTTAGCATACATATAAAACCACAGCTTAGTAAATAACCAAACACCCTTTGTCTTTTCCCAAGTTGTTTAACTAGCAAAATAACCACTCAAGACTCAAAAGTTAGTTTAAAAAATACAAAAACATCTTTACTTACAGTTAGAGAGCTCATTCTTGGCAGGAATAAGAAACTCCATCAAAATAAACTAAAACGACTTAAAAATGCTTAAAAACTACATTGTTACAAAACTATTCAGGACTCCACTGGCTGAATCCGCTCAGTTCAAAGGCCATGTGGTTTGTTAAAGGATCATGGCTTCTGGAACAAAGAAGGAAACTCAGACACTCCCCTTCATCCCAGATTCCCCAATAGCAAACCTTCAGGAAGTTACATCAGCTCATCTTATATGGCTTCTCAGTTAACCCTTCAATAGCAAAACCATTTCCACTTATTGGACTGCAAACTATATTTTCCAACACCCCCTCTCAGTCCAATAAGTGGGATATAAGTCCAAACTTTGCACGTAGTCTCTGGAACGCATCTCTTGGCAGTGGCTTCGTCAGGATGTCCACTGTCATCTCATCTATTGGACAATATCTCATTTTAATCACACCTTCAGTTACAAGCTTTCTAACATCATGAAATTCAGTCTTTATATGCTTGTTTCGCGGGGTTACTTTCTTCCCACTCTCAGATATCTTAATACAACTCTGGTTATCCTCAAATACAGCCACAGGCTTTTGTCCTGAAACGCAAAAGTCAACAAACAAATCATCAAGCAATTTTAACATATTACATGCATGTGCAATAGAAACATACAGTCGTCCCTTCACATTCGTGGGGGTTACGTTCCACGGACCCCCACGAATGTGAAAAATCCGCGAATAATGACTGCCCTCCCCCTCTCCCACCATAGCAACCATGGGGCCTCCGGGGCCCCATAGTTGCTTTCCCCAGCCTCCCAACTCCCTTCTTAGGCCTTCCCGGGGCCTCCGGAGACCCTCCCGAGGCCCCGTGGATGCCTCCCCAGCCCTCCCCCTCCCACCCAAGCCCTCAACGGGGCCTCCGGAGAGTCTCCGGAGGCCCCGCGGAGGCCTCCCTGGCCTTCCCCACTCCCCCCCAAGGCCTTTGCGGGGCCCTGTGGAGGCGTCTCCCGGCCCTCCCCCCTCCCTCCCCCGGCCTTCGTGGGGCCTAGCAAGGCCCCACGGAGACCTCTCCCGGTCCTCCCCCCTCCCTCCCCGGGCCTTCGCGGGCCTAGCAAGGCCCCGTGGAGGCCTCTCCTGGCCCTCCCTGGGCCTTCGCGGGACTAGCAAGGCCCCGTGGAGGCCTCTCCCGGCCCTCCCCGGGCCTTCATGGGGCCTCCAGAGCATTTCCAGGGGCCCCATGAAGGCCTCCCTGGCCCTCCCCACTCCCCCCAAGGCCTTTGCGGGGCCCTGTGGAGGCATCTCCCGGCCCTCCCCCCTCCCTCCCCCGGCCTTCGTGGGGCCTAGCAAGGCCCCACGGAGACCTCTCCCGGTCCTCCCCCCTCCCTCCCTGGGGATTCATGGGGCCTAGCAAGGCCCCGCGGAGGCCTCTCCCGGCCCTCCCCCTCCCTCCCCGGGCCTTCATGGGGCCTCCAGAGCATTTCCAGGGGCCCCATGAAGGCCTCCCCGGCCCTCCCCACCCCCTCCCCGAGCCTTCATGGGGCCTCCGGAGCATCTCCGGAGGCCCCATGGATGCCTCCCCAGCCCTCCCCAGCCCTTCCCCAGCCCTTCATGGGGCCTCCAGAGCATCTCCGGAGGCCCCATGATTGCCTCCCCAGCCCTCCCCACCCTCTCCCTGGGCCTTCATGGGGCCTCCGGAGCGTTTCCAGGGGCCCCATGAAGGCCTCCCCGGCCCTCCCCCCTCCTTCCCAAGGCCTTCGCGGGGCCACCGGCTGGTCTCTGAAGGCCCCGCGGAGGCTTCCCCAGCCTCTCCCGGCCCTCCCCCTCCCTCCCCGGGCCTTTGCGGGCCTAGCAAGGCTCCACGGAGGCCTCTCCCGGCCCTCCCGTTCCCTCCCCGGGCCTTTGCGGGCCTAGCAAGGCCCCGCGGAGGCCTCTCCCGGCCCTCCCCCTCCCTCCCTGGGCCTTCATGGGGCCTCCGGAGCATCTCCGGAGGCCCCATGATCGCCTCCCCAGCCCTCCCCACCCCCTCCCCGGGCCTTCATGGGGCATCCGGAGCGTTTCTGGGGGCCCCATGAAGGCCTCCCCGGCCCTCCCCCCTCCTTCCCAAGGCCTTCGCAGGGCTTCCGGAGGGTCTCCGAAGGCCCCGCGGAGGCCTCCCCAGCCTCCCCCTCCCTTCCAAGGCCTTCGCGGGGCCTCCGGAGTGTCTCCAAAGGCCCGTGGAGGCCTCCCCGGCCCTCCCCGCTCCCTCCCAGGGCTTTTATGGGGCCTCCGGAGGCCCCGTGTTGCAGTTTTGGGGGGGCCCGGGGGGCCCTCCCAAAACCGCGAATAATCAAAACCGCGAATGTCAAGTTCGCGAATGTGGAGGGGCGACTGTATTCTGCCTCTGTAGAAGAATAAGCTACCACATTCTGTTTAACACTATCCCAGCAGATTGGTCCACCACCATACATAAACAGGCAACTACTTGTGGATATTGAAACTTAGCCAGCACAGCCACTAGCTGAGGGGTTGTAATAAAAAAGTGATGTTTCTAAGCTCTGGGGAGGAGCAGCAAGCCTCTAGTTCAAATGCCTCTGGTTGCCAATGTGGTGTAGTGGTTTGAGTGTTGGATTAGGACACTACACAAATCTAGTTTGAAACTCCTTCATATGGAATCCTGGAATTTGTAGTTTTACAAGTTTTACCAGAGTTCTGAAAAGTACAATTGGTACAAGACACCTTAAACTTTTGAAATATGCAATAAAACAATGTTAAATGTCAAAATGTGGGGAGGGGGGGTTGTCTTGTTTTTTATTGATAGTCCACCCAATCCAGTCCTGTATACTTTTTTTTGTCCTGGTTTAGTGGCAGAGAATTATGGCAGCCCTATTCTTGAAGAACAAGTTCACAGAGTGCATCAACATTTTGATTCACAGCTTGGCTCCTGTAAGGACTAGGGGCTTATTTTAAAATAATATAATGAAGGCTTGGAATCCAGGCTACAGCTATGGTCCAAACAGATACTAGAAAGCATGCCTAGATTCTAGTGAAACCTCGTCAGAGTGGGTATATGACAACCCTTGCACTCTTCTCCTATGGCATAACTGCAGGAAGAAGAGCAGAAGCACCCATTTCCCATTTGAAATCTGGCAGAGTTTCTCGCTTTTGTTCAAATAGATGAAATATTGGTTAGTTTAAACCAGGAGTGTGTAACTGTATGGGGTCGGGAGCCAGTTTTGCTCCTGTGACTCCTCATCTCCTTCACTTATGTATGGCAGGTGCACAGGAAGTGATGTGATGTCACTTCTGGCTGAGATTTTGGGCTGTTTTTAAAGGATTTCTGGGGCACTGAGAACTTAAACCACTGTGTGTGGGGTCCGTTAGGGCACATTTTGGGCTGCTTTGGGGTGAAAGACACCCTAAAATTGACCAAGATTCTTTTTTTAGGTGGGGGAAACTTTAGGTGTCACAAGCAGGCCATGGCCCTCATTTCCGCCAACCCTGGTTTAAACTGATCTTCCCCAACCTTTAAACTGACTTGCCCTCCAGGTTGTTTTGGACTTCAGCTCTTAGTGTTTCTGACCATTGGCTATGTCTGCTGCAGCTGATGGGAGCTGGAGTTCCAACTCACCTGGAAGGCAGCAGGCTGAGGCAGACTGGCATAAACCAGGTTCCCTAGCAAGTGTGGAACAGTTTAGAGAAATATATACGCACAATCCTAAATATACACTGGACTGACTGTGACGAATGTTGCTGTCCTTGAGCACGCAGGGATCACCAGCATTGAGGCCATGATATGGAGAACACAGCTGCACTAGGCAGGGCACATTTCTAGGATGGAGGACCATCGCCTCCCAAAAATAGTACTCTATGGTGAACTCACCACAGGTCAGCGTAAGAGGGGCGCTCTAAAAAAGCGGTACAAGGACTCCCTGAAACAACATCTCAGGCTCAGCCAAATTGATCACCAACTATGGTCTGCCCTGGCCTCACATTGGGAGGCATGGAGACCACTATCCACAATGCTGCAGCCTTATTTGAGAACTCATGCCAAACAAGCCTTGAAGAGAAACGACAACGCAGAAAGAATCACAACCCAAAAACATCACCCAAGGAGACCTTCTGCTGTGCTTTCTGCAACTGGACTTGTTTATCTCGGATTGGCCTTTTTAGTCATCAGCGCACTTGCAGAAAGCACGGAATGAGTCCTTCCTGAATCTTCATTTGCGAAGAAAAGCGCTCTCTCTCTCTCTCTCTCTCTCTATTTAGCTAAGAAAAAAACCACCCAAGAGTTGTCTTTACTGCTTTGATGGCTATTCATTGCTCCTTGAAAAAAAATTGTCACAAGTTTTCCCTTCTCTTTTTATGTCACATATGTTAAGAAAAGAGCCCTCAATTTTGTTTTGTTTTGTTTTACAGTGTCAAAATAACACAAGGTCTGAGCTTTTCGAGCCAACCGTGTGCAGAGCTCAGTCTCCAGTGCCCTCTGCTGGACAGACCAAACACTTACAAAGGTGAACTCTTGATGACTTCAAGTACAGCTAGCTATTCATTTCATGGGTTTGAACTTTCTGAAATGTTTGTAACCAAACTATAGGCGGAGAGACAGTGTGATGTAGTAGTCTGAATGTTGGACTATTATTCTGGAGACCAGGGTTCAAATCCCTGCTTGGCCATGGAAACCCACTGGGTAACCTTTGGTAAGTCATTTTTTCTCAGCTGCAGAGAAGGTTGAAGGCAAAGGCAAACCCCTCTGAATAAATCTTACCAGGAAAACCCTTTGATAGTTAGAGTTGCCATAAGTCAGAACTGACTTGAAGGCAGAGAGCAACAACAAACTATCACTATTTCCAGTCTTTCATCTCCAGCAGCTTTTGTTCTGTTTCTGATATTCACTTAAGTATCAAGGCTTGCTGCGTGCAGAATGTATCTTCATAGCTTCTTCCATACAAACAGGCTAACTGGAAAGGTACAGGCAGCCCTACTATTATGCAATGTGAGGCAGCCATCTCAGGGAGCAGAATGTCAAGGAAGGGCAAAAAAGTGGCATCATTGTGCTATAAATATACAGTCAGACCCCCATATCCATGGTAGCTTGGTTCCCAGACTTACCACAGGTAATGGAAATTGCAGATAAAAACAAACCCTGTTAAAATAAAGGATTTCTGGTACAAACAACATAGATTTGTTTTGGAGGACCTAGAGATTCCTAGAGAGGACACCTCTCTAGGCATTTTCCAGTGTGACTCTATGGTATGTGTTCCTATTTTTTCAGCCATGGATAACTGAAACTGCAGATATTGGTTCTGTGGATACTGGGGTCCAAATGTATAGTTAAAAGGACCACTTGACTTGACCAAATGTGTTTGCGTGTATGAGGGAATATTTGCTATTCTGTTCCAGGCAGCAAATTGTCTGGGCTGTCCCTGGATACAGGTATACACTGTGAGAATCTGTGTATATCCTGCATGTACCCTACAATGTGTGATGATGAATTCACATGTTGCCTGTTTTGGAACAAGGAAAGAAATACAGGAAGCTATATTTTGTTGAGCCAGACCTCGCTTCTGTTCAACAGTTTAGGTGGCAAAGCATCCAGGGGCTGCAGAAATGGGTAGGGCCAGATGTGGTTCATCCTTGTAGTAGATCTAAAGGTCTACTAAAGCCCCACCCTCACTTCCAGAACATCACCAGTGGTAGATTTATGTCTGTGGAGATTTCTGTGAATGCAACAGGGTCCCTCCCCACTGATGGAGGATAAGTTTTCTGTAGGGAGAAGGGTACCTGCACCCTGTTCTAACTCCTTGTAGCTAGGCAGTGTAACTGTAGTTGAGTTAGCCTAAGAACTGCTTGACTTTGACAAGACTGCGAGTGTTGTATTTTGTCAGACTTGAGAGTGCTGTGGGGAGGGTGTCATATGCCTAACCCAGGGTTTGGAATCATGTAACCTTCCAGATGTTGTTCAACTGCAACTCCGAGCATTGGCTATGCTGTATAGGGCTTCTGGGAGTTGCAGTCCAACAACAACTGGAAGGCCACATGGGTCCAGCCTAAACATAAGACATTCATGATGTACAAAACAATCCATAGCAAAAGCTTTCAGACGGAATGTTCAGGCGTATAAAAGGACATTCAACAAAAGTATTTATTTGTCAGTATCTCTAGGGCAGCGGTGGACATCTTCTAGCACTCTAGGTATTGTTGGACTGCAACTCCCACCACTTATCACCATTGCCTGTGCTGGAGAGGATGATGGGAGTTGCAACCAAAAAATCATGGTCTACAGGTTGCCCACTCCTGCTCTAGAATATATGCTAGAATGTGAGGATGTTGTTGTTGATGATGTTGTTGTGTGCTTTGAAGTAATTTCTGACTTATGGTAACCCTAAGGTGAACCTATCACAGGGTTTTCTTGGCAGAATTTGTTCAGAGGAGGTTTGCGTTTGCCTTCTTCTGAGGCTAAGAGAGTGTATAACTTGTCTAAGGTCACACAGTAGGTTTCCATGGCTGAGTGGGGATTCGAACCCTGGTCTCCCAAGTGTCCTAGTCCAACACTCAAACTATTATACCACACTGGCTCTCATATTTATATGTTAATACCCTTTCATAGTTCTGTTTGCCATTTGTAACTGGATGGCTGCAAAGTAATATCACTGATGGTGGTACCAGTTGGAAGACTCTATGTGTAGAGAACCATTATAAATCAATGGCTGCGGAAAGAATTTTTGTATCATTCAATGAACATTAAAATAGGGTGCTTTTCAGTTCATCCAATTCATATATTCAACCATGTTGGTTTATGACTGAAATAAGCTTCATTCATCCATCCAGTCATCCATTCAGCTGTCAGCCATCTTAGAGAAATCAAATAACTGACAAGAGTGAGATCTGATGTATAATAATTTACACAAAATGTAATTCTAATTACATGAGAATGAGCAAATGAATCTTTTCCTTCTTAATAGCCTTTTCACTTTATGTTAATATGTCCTAAATTGTATCTTAATTTGTAACTGCAGAAAATTTATACCAGATTTTGATAGAAAGAAAATATTCATTCTTTCCAAAGCAGCACATTCACTGGCAAGATATTCTTTGCAAATGCAGTGACTTGCTTCTATGGGCTGACAGCAGAACTGGAGCCAGCCAAGAGGATTGCCAGGTACTCCAAATTGTAAGCTGCCATCCTATTCTACCATAATGTAGTACTTCACTTTTGTGTTCTCTTATTTCTAAGTGCTCTAGAAACCATTCACTCCATCCATTTAATTTGTCAATTTTAGGCCCTTTTTGTAGGAATTTTTAGTTTTCCAGCTCTTAACCACACTCTCCTTACCTGCAGTGTATACAGCTTTAAATAAATAACCAAAGTAAAAAGATATCAGTTGATAATAGTAAATAACAAAAAAACAAAAACAAAACAAAACAAAACCACACTGTGGTTAAATGCATTGAAAAATACACTGAAAAGCTAAGCATGCTTTTTAAAGAGCTTGGAAAAAATTAGCTTTTGGACTACAGCTCTCAGAGGCCATGCTGACTGGGGAATTCTGGGAACTGTAGTCCAAAATGTGACTTTCTCATATGCTGTATATATTTCAAGGGTACGAGAATTCATGTACTCATCATGTCAAAAGGTGACTTGAAGGCACACACAGGGAAAGTGCAGCCTGAAGGGCCATTTTTGTGACCACTGGGAGCCCCAGTTTTTATTTTTTTAGCCCTCAAATGCCCCCAACTCCTCCAAGGACTGTGGGGAGCAATTTTGCTAGGGCTCAGTTACACGGCAAAATAAGTCCATGAAGAAATCGCTAAGACTCCTAATAGTTCCCACACATCGCTCCATAAAGTCGCCTCATTCAGAAGGGGAGGAGCTAAAAAACACAAAAGTAGCATAATACAGGCTTTTGCAACTTTTCCTGATTTTTAAAAAAGTTGCACAACTTAGCGCTCTATCGATCGTGAGAACTACCATTTCGAAAAGTTTTGAAAAAGTCAGTGTGAACTACAGCAATCTTCCCGAAACTGCCCCAGCAGAGCTGAGCCATGATTGGCTGAAAGGCTCCCTCCTTCCCTGCCCATCTCTGTGCTTCCCAGCCTATTATCTGCTCCACCGGGTGTTTGCTCTCGTGTGTGTGTGTGTGTGTGTGTCATCCCCTCCCCAAGACCATCCCTCCTTCCTCCTGGGCTCCTCTGTGGCTGAAAGGCTCCCCCCTTCCCTGCCGTTCTCTGGGCTTCCCAGCCTCCTATCTGCTACACTGGGCATTTGCCCCCTCACCCTGTTGTGATAACGTTCCTGTGTGAATTACAAAGCTGAAAACTAACCCAATCAACCAACTTTGCAGTAAATCATGTAAACTATGCAGCACTGGTGCAAAAATGCGCTAAAGCGCAAACTATCGCAATAAAAACTGCCGTGTAACTGAGCCCCTAGATTCTCTCCCCACTCGCCCCTTCTTCTCTCACCCAGGAGAGACCTTTTGTTTTGACCGGAAATCACCAAGAAGTTGATTTTCAGGTCACTTCCAGTTGGAAAGCATCCCCTTCTGTTTTTAAAATTTCTCTGGGAGGGTAAAATTGCCCTGACATGCCCCTAAAAGTGTTCAAGATTATTTGGGAACAACTGCCCCCACATTTTTAGGGGGGAAGGATGGCAGATGTTGGTCAGTCTTTTGACTGCTGATTCTCTCAACAGTGAAAATTGAGATGCCTCTAACATGCAGGGACAGTCCTACTAACCTTTTGTCTTCCCACTTTTCAGCTGCTTTTAAAATGTTCCAGTTTCCCTCTCTTCATCCTCCCATGTCCTCCCTTCCTCTTCAGCTTACTTCAATTGCTGCAAACTGAGTTCAGAGTACAAAAGTAGTTTGCATGCAAATAAAGTCAGCAGGGAGGAGAGGAGAGGTCAGAATCATGTCCTTCCCAGGAAGCTTAGGCAAAAGCAACCTGCTGCTTAGCCTCTCCTAGCTTGTCTTTCCTTCCTCATTAATAACTTTTCCCAACTTGCCTACTCTTATGTTGCTTGGCCATGCGTGTCTCAATTTTCATCTTTGAAATGGTGGAAAGTTAAGGTTTAGAGGCAGCATTTAGAGACATGCCAGTACCTCTAAACACTGGAGATTGAGAAATCAAGTGGAAACTGCTAGAAAAATGGTGCAGTGTGGACTGCTTCTATTCATGGCTGCTCCACACACCCCTTCCAATGGCCAGTCAGCGTTCCATAGCCTCTGACTACACTTAGTCTTTATTGGGCTGTTTTGTGTGGCTCTCCCAGTTTAACTCCACACAGTTTAATCCCACAAAGAAATTCATTCTTTCTTTCTTACTTTCTTTCTTTCTTTCTTTCTTTTTTGGTACTTCTTCAGACCTTGTGGTTTTCTGAGCATACTGATATACTGCCTCTCTCTTGTTTGTGGATGGGGTTGTTTTGGCTATGTAAGAACTGGTACTCAGAGAATTTAGATTGTTACTGGCACAGAAAGAATAATGCCAATAACTGTGATACAAAACAGCAAAACTGATCTGACTTCTATCCAAAAAAACAAAGCAACGATAATGTTCTTACTGTGTCTCTGGTACTGAGAACAGGTTGGCATGGCAATTATCAGAAGACCTTGAACTAGCAGGCTATGAGGCCCCATTGGTAGGCCTGAAGTATCAGCCTGGAATGTGACAGGGATTGTTAAGAGTTCTCAAGAAGAACATACTCAAATCTTAACGTTGGAGTTCTGACAGGGGGGGGGATGCTTTTAGGGCACTGTTATGAGAACCTAGAAGCTGCCCTATACTGGCCCAGAGTGCTTCTTCATCTGACCTAGCTTTCCTCCAGCCTTTCTGACACACTCTAGATGTATTAGACTACAACCTCCCCCTTCCCCAGCCAGCCATGGGAGCTGCAGTCCAACACATCAGGGGGTGGGGGCACCAGGTTCAAGAAGGCTGATATTTTCTGACTTACATTCCAGGATCTTCTAAGTACAGTGGTGCCTGGTGGGATCGGCTTTGGGTTTTAGTCCAAACCTTAACAGTCCAAAGTTCAAGGACCTATCCAAGCTGCTGAACTCTATCCCCATCACTTCAGCACTTTGAATAGGTCAAATTTAAACCCATAACAGGTTCAGTAGCACAATGGCATCAGAACCATCTGTTGTCACTGATTAAGGGATCTTCTCTACCACCCCTCCTTTGGACTGGAGCTGTCAAGAACTGAACCAGGAACCTTTTGCATGGTGAAGCATTACCAATGAGCCATGGCCCATCCCAGAACTTGGAAATTTTACTTTTTGGGACTGCAACTTTCATAATCCCCTACATTGGCTGAGGGGATTCTGGGAGTTGTAGTCTCATAAATTAACTTTCCATGGCTGAGTGGAGATTTGAACTCTGGTCTCCCAGAGTCCTAGGCCATTACACCAGCACGGGATCTCACTTCCCCGCAATATGTAAACTTTTAAAAAAATTCTGTACTGTAGCAGGAAATATTGTTTTCTGTAAAGGATGACCTTTCACTTAAGCATGCAAGGTCATATTAGGAACCAGTTATAAACACAACTGAGGTAGGAAGAATACATCTTGTCCTTCAGTTTTATTCTTGCTTTTCTTTCTTAATGGTATGTATACACAAATGTGATTTTCCCTCCTCTACTTTATCCTCAGTTGGCATTCAGACAGCTGTACTGTTGCCATGTCCTTTCATATTTTTTTTTTGCCCCCTTTAACAATGTTTTTCTTTTGATTAAGAACAAAACAGAGTGGAATAGCAAAACCATGGCAGGTCTCATGAATTGAGTCAGATCAATGCAGCCCAAACCACAATAAAATCTGAAGCACATCTACTGATATGTAAATCCCGCTGAATCAGTGCTGCTTACTCTCTGGTAACTATACTTAAAGTTTTGTAGCCAAAATTTTGAAAACAGCCCATAAAACACTGGTGCCCTAGAGTTTGTTGAACTACAACTTCTATCATACCTCATTATTGATCATGCTATATGGGGCTGATGGAGCTAAAAACATCTGGAGGTTAGCCCTGCTAGATGATGCACAGAAAAGTAGAGTAAATCTGATATTTTAAGAAAAGGCACTTAGCCAGTTTATTCTTCTTTAATTAACATGTCCCTTGGTTCTAGGCCCATTAACTAACTATTGGCACAATAGCTGTATCCACATTCTCAACCAATCATATATACACTTTGAAAACTCAGGTGCTAAGTTATGACAGCTTGTGTAGCTCAGGTCTGGACAGACTTAGGGCTTGTGGGATTCACTTTTTTTTTTTTTTGGTTCACTAGAACCTCAACATTCACTAAATGGAGGTTGAAGCAGAGACATAATCTTGGAATTTTGAAGCCAAGATTTTATTCTGTGTAGTAGAACTTAACTAAGTGTGGATTTACACTACATAATCAATTATAGTAATTTTGTAACACTTTAAATGATGTACCTCCATCGTACAGTATACTGGGGTTTGTAAGGTACTTAGAATTCTTTCCAAGAGAGAAGTTCTTTTGAATTACTTACATGTATTTTGGAAATTAACAAAGGGCCAGCAGAAGTAGATTTTCTTTTGCACCCTTTGGCTGCTAAAAGATTGATACTTCGATATCGGAAAGAGAACTTTCCAGCGGATAGAAGGTCTAAAAATGCTTGCAACAGTTGATAGAATGATTTATGGATGAAAGTTACAATAGACTTGTATTTGGACATATAGTGAGCTTTTATAGAAACCTACCACTAATGTGATTATTGTTTTTCTCTTGTATTTTTATTTTCCTGCATTTTTTATACTACTGGAATATCACAGTATGCAACTGAGAACCTTTTTTGTGTACTTCTATTCTTCATTTAAAATTTTAATTAAAAAAAGAATTCTAAATTCCTCTCCCTAAACTGAAAACCCCAGGATTCCAAAGGATGTTACCATGACAGTTAAATGGAATCATAGTGCCGTAACTGTGCAGTGTGAAATAAACATATCTGGTTTATTCTAGCATGAGCATTTGTGGATGGAGTTCGATGTACAGCCAAGTATACTGTATAGAGGTATGAGGAAGTGGTGGTGGTGAGAGTGTAACAGGAGTACAGAGATGTAAACCATGACCTAGGTCAAAAACCCTAGGGGGTGTGAAAGATAAGGTCTGACAAGCATCATGTTTGAAGTATTTTAATGTTTACAGTTTGTGTATCAAACTTCCAAATCGTCTGGTAACTCAGTAGCAATTCATTTGATATTAATAGTGGTGGGTTTTCTTTTGAAAACAAACAGAAAAGGTGCTAAGCCTGAGGTCTGTTGGAAATCAAGGTGGTATCTTTTAATCCCAGAGACAGGCAAGGCTGCAGTGATAAAGTTTGAAGTGCAGATGGCTAGCACTACAGTACCCATAGCTATGCCCCCAAGGAGAGTCCATAAAATGCAGATAGTTCTGTCAATCCTTATCAATAAACAAATTCCACACACCCCCAGTATCCATCTCTGTCAGGAGCAGGCCTTTTGTACATTTAATGAGTCTTAATTGCCCATTCAAGAGTAAGCCTTCCAAAATACTTTGGATTGCAAGGGGGATTGCTCAAAGGAACAATTTGTTGCTGGGGAAAATTTACTCCCCACCCTCAGGATTGTGAAGATTGCTGATAAGCTCAAATCAAGGAAACTAATGGTGGGTGATGTATCTGTGAGGCAGTAAATCCACTCCAAGTTTTAGGCTGAACTTTGAAGGAGATTTTTAAAAAGGTGGTGAATATGAACCCCCCCCCCACACACACAAATATGTTCAGCATCTCCTTTAAAGTTTGGACTAACTGTTCCCAATGGTATGGAAGTCTCTAGCCACCACTGAGAGAATGAGGGGGGAGACATGGAGATGATATTATTGTCCCCACTTATCAGAATGTTCCAGTGCTTTGACACCTTAAGCTCAGATTCTATTATAATACCAGAGGTATGACTTTAAAAAGGCAGAGAACTGTGTTAATGAAAGATAAAGCCCCTCTACACATACCCCAAAGCTCTATTGCAGGGGTATGAATTGTGTGGTCTTTCAGAAGCAAACACCCCCTGAATGAATCTTGCCAAGAAAACCCTGTGATAGGTTTGACTTAGGGTTGCCATAAGTTGGAATGACTTATGTTGGAAGGCACACAACAATGACAGCAATAAGAACAACCACAAGTTGTTGAGCTGCATTTCTCACCACTGACTATGCTCACTAGAGCTGGTGGGAACTGTAGTTCAATAACATCTGGAGGGCTACATAATTCCCATCCCTGCCCTACTGATTAGACTGAACCTGTACAACAGAAGACAAGTCTTTTGTGTTGTTATGTGCCTTCAAATCAACTCCTACTTGTGCCAAACCTATTCTAGGGTTTTCATGGCAAGATTTGTTCAGAGATTTGCCACTGCTTTGACTTGCCAAAGTCACCCAGCAGATCTCCAGGACTGTGTGAGGATTTGAACCCTGATCTCCTGGAGTCCTAGTCCAACATTCAAACCACTATCCACCCTGACACCCCAGTCTCTTGTACTTTGGTAATTATCAATCAATCAATCACTTTATTTCTAGCCTGCCTTTTTCACATGAGTGGAACTCAGGGATTTCTATGCAGTAGAAGGAATTTTGGCCCATGCAGAAAGCATCCCAACAACTTTCTGTTATGATCTGCAGCTTTGAGGAAGCCAGACTTTCTGAATTTCTTTCTTCTATGCAACTGCAACAGGAATTTGTGCCTCTAGGTGAAAGATTTGTGTGTTTAGCCTGGAGGAGAGAAGATTAAATGATGTGTTAGTTGTCTCCTAGTAGCTGAGGAATTGTCATGGAGAAGATGGACCTGATGTGTCTCTTGTTGCTCTAGGTCCCTGAGTGTTGTTAATCTCTTCTGTACAATATAGGTCTGGGAGGAAACTGAAGGGAAGCAGATTTCAGTTGTAAGAGTTCATTGATGGTACAGCAGATTGCCTCAAGAAGTCATTGGCTCTCCTTTGCTGAAGTTACTAAAGCAAAGCTGGGAGGGTCATCTGCCAGGCAAGCTGTAGTTGTAAGGTACCTGCTTTGAGCAGGAGGTTTGGGTTAGATGACCTCTGAGGTTGCAACTGATTCTTCCCTTTCACCAGCTGGTTATCAACCTTATGTCACAATATTCATAACCAAGTACTCAGACTTTTGGTCCTTGTGAGATATTTAGGAAGGATGGGAAGAACATGTTTCCTTTTCTTTTGTTCCTTTCCTTTCCTTTTTTTTTTTTTTTTGGAAAAAATATATCTACAATTCATCTCACTTAGCATTTTACAGGATGTAATTGATTTCAGCCAACATTTTGCAGAAAGACAGCAAATGTACTTCTTTCTGTGAATACCTCTCTGTCATTTTGCAATCCAAACCAATGGTGAGAAAATGCCAGGAAAGTTCCCTGTTTGTGGGCAGGGAGGATTGCTCCTGATAGTGTGCATAGGTTAGTACTGTAGGCTAATCCCGCTCTACAATTTACCAGTGATGTTTTGTCTTCCTTTGGGACTCAGGAACAGCTTCCAACCCCTTTAAAAAAGACAACATTCCTTTAACTTGATACATTACACTTTCATGAACACCTGATATAGTGTTTATCCATAAGAGAGCTTTCATTTATTTATTTGCAATCCGATGGTAAATGACATTGTGCTGGCCTTTGGGGAAGTGCTGTTTCATTCTACTACTTTAACTGAAATTTGGCTTTAACAATGCATTCTACACCAAGTGCGGAGAAGGTGTGTTTATCCAGATGTTGTTGACTGCATTTCCCATCAACCATAACCCTGCATTGGTTATGGTAGCAAAGACTGATGGGAGCATCAGGTCAACAACATCTACAGGGCCACATGTTTTTAATTCCTGGTGTAGTCTGGGGATGGAGGATCTGTAGCCTCAGGACTGGTTTCAAGTCATATCATCTTCAGCCAGCATGGTCTGGGATGATAGGACCCTGTTCATCCTTTTTATGTTTATATATCTTTAAAGCAGACATAACCTGGACATCAGAACAGATGGGGAGAGCATTTGGCCTTCCATATGCTGATGCACTACTATTTTCATTGTGCCTCACCATTGGCCAGGCTGAGAACAACTGATGGGAGTCATAGTTCAATGGTATCTGAAGGACTGCACATTCCTACTCTCTGGTAGCCTCTGTTGGGCTGCAAGGTTCATTAGCTCCAGTTACTATGGTAAGTGGTGAGGGATGATGGGAATTGTATTTGAGCCACATACTAACATTTGATGAACAATGCATAAGCGCTGAAAAATCATGTTCACACTGTGTATGTGTGTGTGTATGGAATGAAGGCACTCATTTCCTTCCCTCTGTGATTGTTCTGTGCAGGAAGGATGAGATCAACAACTTTGCACCTTTTGTGTTGAGCTAGGAGTCTAGCTTCTTCTTGACTCTGTGCTTGTGTGTATGTGCACAGACATGTGTGTATTCACATGGCTTCAAGTTGCCTATCAACTTACGGAGACCCGATATATTTCATAGGATTTTCTTAGGCAAGGAATACTTTGCAGTTGTCTTCCTTTGAATATAGCCTACAGCAGCTGGTATTCCTTGGCTGTCTCCCTTCCAAGTACTAACCAAGTCAGGCCCTGCTTAGCTTTCAAGATCAGATGAGATCTTGTGCCTTCAGTGGTGCTTCAGTATTTATATCAAGGGCAGGAAGAAGGTATATTGGGATAGACTGAAAGACTTTTGAGTGATTTGTGAGAGAACTGCAAAGATTTCCATCTCACAATAGCTTTAAGCATACTGACAACAAGTACCCTGCTATCCATCCCAACAAGTAAGGCTGCTGAATTTCAAAAAGGGGGAACAGTATAGTTTCATGAGCAGAAGGGATTTGTGTGCAAGTTTTTGTCATGAAACCAAATTCTTGGGCTAAGTGCTTGCCCAGAGGTTCCTTGTTCTGTAACTCTGGATTTGAGGCTCATTTGGCTACTGTGAGTGGATTAAATAGTTTGGATTTTAAAAAACAACAACACAAGATAGGTCCTGCAACTTTGAATTTTGCCACCCTTGAGCTACAGCAGAGCTTGGGGATATAACTTGGGGATGGCTGCAACTCCCAGAATTCTTTAGCCAACATAGCCTTTCTTTCTAAAAGAAACTTTGATTTTTGTATAATAATCAAAATTATTGATTAATTTTGTGGGTAATATTTTGTAGAGATATAGCTGGGAAAGGGAGCAATGCATCAACAAGTGTATGCATCTGTGAGCAATTTTAACCATTAAAGTCCTCAGAGTATTGAAATGCAGAAATAGATTAAGGCACTGGACTGCTTTTTTATTTAAATCTCTGGCAATGCTAAATTGAGCCAGTGCTATTCAAACTCCCTCTTCTATGCAGCTCTATAAAGCAGGGATGGGGAACCTGAGCTCTCCAATTGTTCTTAGACTCCAGCTCCCATCATTCCTGACCATTGTCCATGCCAACAGGAGCTGATAGGAGCTGGTCTTAAAAGTGCAGGAGTTCTGTTTGCCTTTTGAACAGTTGGCATGAAGCATCCAACACCATAGAGCAAATGGAAAATGAACCATTAATATTTTAAGAGGCATCTCTTGGTACTCTACACTTGTTTGCTTCTAAATGCATCCCAGTGTGTTCCTGTGGCACACCTTCCTGAGCAAATATGCAAACAAATTGCAGCCTGACTCTGCAATTTTTTGAAGAGTCCTCAAATTGTGTTGTTTTGCTTTGGTTGACTAAAATCAAGAACAACCTGAGATTGGTTGTTTACTTTTTAAAAAATCCAGTAGAATTTAGGTCTATTAATGACTCCTAATTAGGGGACACCAAGCACACATCAGTTTGTTCAGCATCTCTGAGAACTGGAACTTTATCCACTTCATTTACTTTTTATTAAGAGAGCTTTAGTAGATATATGGGTATGGACCAAATATTTGGGATTTGTTACTTCACACACAATACTGATAACTCAGCAACATTTATCTATTAACTTGTTGAAGGAATACATAGTAAACTTGGGTGGCACAGGATTGTACTGTCTATCTTTGGGCTATTACAACCCATGAAGGACACTTTTGAGAAAACTGCACACCCTCAAAATATCTTAATGAGTTTCAAGAAAATACAAAATCTTTCTGGATATACTATGACACAGCTGTTCTTACCTGTCATAGAATCATAGAATTGTAGAGTTGGAAGAGACCACAATGGCCATCCAGTCCAACCCCCTGCCACGCAGGAAATCACGATCAAAGCATCACTGACCCTAATGTGCCTTTGGACAAAATTGCATTTTACACACTATCTATTTATGAAGAAATGTACTACCTCTTGGTCTGTTTTATTACAGGATTGCCACCTTTCCTACAGGATTTCACACTTTTAACAGTTATGCAGTAAGTAGAAATTCAAGAGGTGGCACACATGCTAGCCCCCAAGTCTCTTGGGCAGCTGCTAAAGGCACACATTCTCTCCCCTTAAAAATCAACAGGCAAAGCTAAATTTTACCTGTTGAATTTCCACGTACTCTTCTGTTATTAAAGGCACTCTGCCTCTGCCAATAGCAAAGGCAAACACCAATATTATCCCTCCCCACCTTAGATTCCAGGTATTCATTTGGGCACAGCTTCAAAAAGTTACTTTTTGCACTATAGCTCCTGAATCCACCTGCCAGCATGGAGAATAGCTGACATTTTTTGGGAGACATAGTTCAAAAAGGTAATTTTTCCAAGCTTGACATTAGGCTGCAATCCTGTGCTCTGTTTGCTCATGTTCCAGTTACTGTTTTTCCTAGTGGGATTTAAATGAACCTAACCCATTTCTAGATAGAAATCTCTTGCATGAAAGGCAAACTTTGTTTAATGCATCTAAATGCCAACAATCTCCATTGCATGTAAATGTTTAACTGTTCACTTGAATCCTACTACTGTAGTTTCAATGTGACTTAGGAGTATCTAACACTGCACAACCTCCTTGATATTTAAGAAGATGTTGAAATGTGAATTTTGTTCATGTTTAACCACAGCACAGTGAGTCCCAAACATCATTGTGTATACCATTGTGGTTTATAATTACAACATGTATGCTTTCTAAAGAGATCAAATTGTATGGATTGCTTGATTTTATTTGATTGTTTTGGAATGGTTTGTTTTGGGGAACATTGGTTTATGTGTGTGTTTTGTGCCCAGGCACCTGGATTTAAAATGAGGCAAAAACACCAGAAAGCCAACTTAATGCTTTGAATTATACCACAAATGCATTGTTGGCTAATCAGGTAAAGCAAAAGGATGGCTACAGCAAGCACTTGGTGATAGCTGGAAGTTTCCATGTCAGTGGCCTGCCCTGAGATTTAAGAGCTATTCAGTGTGCTGATCCCTATTCCCCAAAACAGGTATAATACTGTGAATAGATGCTTTATACTTTGGATTAAAACCCAGAATGGATTCACCACCTCACCTGCATGGAAACCGCCAACCCCCACTGAATAGATTCTGTTTGCTTCCCCACCCCACTTTATTCCAGTAACCTTAATGTGAAATAAGTAAGATCCATAACTCGCAGGTAAAATACTTTTATTTTTCATCACCTCAAAGGAAGAAACAAAAGCAGCCACAGTTACACATCAAATGAAAGCCAACAGAACCACTGAAATAACTATTTTTCAGAAATGGGACTTTTTTTGGACATCATTACAGCATATGCTCAAATTCAATAAATGTTCATGCACAGTTCTATCAAATGTAATTAGATCTATTGCACACCAATCCTAGCTAGACATAGTGGGGAGTAAAGCCCATGGAACTTAGCAGTCTTTACTCACAAACAACATATAAAAAGTTGGGACTGCTGTTCACTTACAATGTATACTCAGGCAAACTGTCATAAGGTAACTCTGTGCATGCTTACACAGAACTAAAGAGGCACTGTGATTAAGTGGGGTTACTCTTTAGTGAGTATGCTTAGAACTGCAGACTTAAGACACACTTAAAAATACTCAGCTTGTGATGTCTGGACCCCTGGAAGTTTTGGCAGATTCTCTACTGGCCACCCTTCCACTTCCTCCTACAGTCCCTTTCTACAGAATCCCATTATACTTATGATCATAACCCTATATAATGGTCACCTTCATTCTGTTGACTAAAAAACAAATAAGATAAAGACATGAAAGCAATGAAAGCAATCACTTATGTGGCTGAGAGTTGCATGAAAAATAGCCTGTGGATGAAAGGAAGAAGAAATTAGTGTTGTGGTCTGTGATAAGCAAATAGTAATATAACATCACCCTCCATCACATTCAGGCAGAACAGGCACACATGAACAGATGCAGTTAGTTCTGGGTCTTGCAAACTCATACTGAAGGAAAAAGCTGTTGCTGTCGAATTTGGCTTGCTCTGCAGCTGTTAGAAACACAAAGCCTCTCTTGTCCATTGACAGTCTTCTACAGCAGGTCATAACATACTCCTTAAAGCAATGCCAAGCCATTTATGCAGGCTTCAGAACACATTTCTACATATACTTTCACATGCAAAAGGTCAGTGAAATACAAAAGGATATTCTTGAGTCCTGATATGCAAGGCTTGAAGCAAGCAGTTTGCTAATGGATTGGCTGTCCAGTCCTCTTACTTTGCAGGTGTTAACTTCACAACAAGGCACTGCCTCTGAAAGCTGATTTGTGAGGATGAGCAGGGTGGTGGAGGAATACCTCAATTGCCCCATTTTCCCATGCCGTATGCCTCTTTAGATCAGATTCTCAAAGAAGTATATGCATAGGAAAAAGGAACAATGAGCAGAACCCGATGGACATCTGAGCACCTTCCACAGCTGTTGACAGACAACCTAAAGATAAGAATATAGGAAATATATACATGTATAGTTTTTGTCACTATAGCACACACTACTTTTCTAATGAAGCAATGCGGCTGCTTATGCAGCATCCATTCACTGCATCATGCAACAGCATCTAAAACACAAGAAAAGACTTTAGAAACATCTAACAACCAAACCAAAGGCATCCAGATAGCAGCATCTGCTTCCTACCAAGCTTAGGGGAAGCAAAACATTCTTGCTAAAATAATCCTGAATTTCATTTGTTTAAGATAGACACATAATAGAAAAACTGTGTAGACAGGCATCACTTATTAGAACCATCACACTGAAAACTCACGCAAACCCATCCACCCCATGTCAGAATATCAAAGGCTCCAGAGAGCCTAATGTCTTGAATATGAGAAAGTCTTACCTGATTGGCTGCTTGGGATCCCAAATACTCCACCTTCCTTTTCATCAGAATTTATGCTTTGCTCAAGACCTTGAAGAAGAATTAACAAGACAGTGTAGCTGTTTTTCCAACGTGTGCGTTAATCAGCCTGTGGCTTGCCAAGGCCTGGGCTGCACCTGCAGATACAAAAAAACCTCTGAAAAGTGCTGAAAGCTTGGAAAGAAAAGTGATACTTTTCCCCCTCTGCAAGTGGGAGAGTGGAGTGCAGCTGACAACAGAAGGTGATAGGAGTAAGGAGAAGGCAGGGCCTGAGATGCCCAAGTTATCTCCTGTTTTTCTTTTGCAGACGTCAGCAATTTCAAAAATGTTCGCCTGGGAAAGGACTTAAAGTTCAGGCAAAGTTGTTCTTCATTTTCCCCTTGTTTTTTTTTTTTTTCAAAGCCTCCCTGCACATCTATCATGGTCATTTCAAGGCTCTTCCCTGCTTATCCAGGCCCTTGTCAGGTTTCCTGCTATGGGCCAAGGCTGCAAATGATAATTCTTTATATTTATTCTTTATTGCTAGTTTTATATATTTATCCTTTATAATGCTGCTAAATGAACAGAGCTTGGGACCTTGGCTGGAATTCTGTCGATAGCAATACATGTGTGGTTCCCCATAAGTGTGTGGTTCTAGTTTTTTGCCTGTTGCACAATAGACATATTCAATGCAGTTTCATAAGTGGAGTTCCATACGTGTACCCATTTCACATGGGCCTAAATCCTATTGTTAGTCCCAACTAGAATAAAGCCATTGAATCAATTGGATTTACCAATGTGTTGGCTTACCAACAGTTGATTCAGTGGTCTGTGGTACCCATTGGGACTAACCAGGGGAGCTATGGAGGGGAGGGCATGAGGGTGTTGCCTGCCAAATAAGAATTCTGCCCCACCCCATGAAATTTTCCTTCAGTCCCCACATTTCTAACATTGCTGTAACTTACACTTCAGTTTAACATTCAGAAATACAGTTTAGGCATCAAAATAAAAGGGGCAAGCAAAGTTCCCAAGGGAATGAGGACTTAGTAAATAGAGTTCTAGGTGTGAGCAATTTTCAATGTGTCACTGCAATGCTAGAAATTTGGAGACTAGAGGAAAATTATATGGGGAGGGCAGAATTCTTATTTGGGGGAAGCAATGTCCTCATTTTACACTTCCTGTAGCTATACCCCTGGGTCTAACCTATAAGATTCCAGACATGCAGTGGTACATACTTGAATGGGAAATAACTATTCATTAGTGCCTTCATATGTACCACTTAATTCCCTGGGATTGCAGACACAGCCTTTGTACAATTCCCCTTGCATAATGGAACAATAAGCAGGCAGATTGGCAGATACACTGTTGGTTGCACATTGTCTATCATCAGAAGAAGGGCAGTGTAGTGGAACCATTGTGTAATTATACTAATTATACGAGTGTACAGTCAGTCCTCTGTGTCCATGGATTCTGCATCCATGGATTCAACTATCAATGGCTTGAAAATATTTTTTAAAACAAACAAACAAAAAGCAAACCTTGATTTTTCCATTTTATATAAGGGACACCATTTTACTATGCCATTGTATATAAGGGGACTTGAGCATCCTTAGATTTTGGTATCTACAGGGATACCAAACCTCATTGGATATCAAGGGCCCACTGTATGTAGATTTAACTACACACGGTGTAGGATCTTGGCCAGTTCTTTTAAGCTAATGTATTAGTGTTGGGATGAGCACTGTATGGCCACATGTTATTGGATTACAGCTCCCAGCATTAATCACCACAAGCTATGCTGGCTAGGGCTGCTGGGACTGCAGTTCAGCAATATCTGGACAGCTGTACTTTGCCCACACTTACATTAACATGCATTTTCCAAAACAGTATTGTCACAAAATAAGACATTATTTTGCAGTGGTGACTGGTAGCTTCCATGTTAGTAGGCAGTTAATCTGTTCTGTGTTTTAGTCTTGAGCTATCCAAGGTGCTGAACCTATTTTGGGGCTAAAATTCACCACCTTGAATAGCACATATAAAGTTTGGAGTAAAATGCAGAGTGGATTCACCACCTCCTGGACTGCTAGGACTTCCCAATTAATGTTTATTTTATCACCTCTTCTTAAAAACAGAGAAATGGCTAAAAATCCTGCAAAATATTTGCAAGGGAGTGTTGCCCTCAGCAGAAAAAAAGGATGGCCACCCCTATAATAAACCATAATACTTTTTTCCCCCTTGAATGCAACAAGTAAAACTTTTCTCTCATCAGATAAAACTGTGCAAGGGACAGTATGTTGCAAATATTTTATTTAATCATACCATTTTCTCCTCAAGGTGATGTAAATTGTTATCCATCTTTCTCCCTCCTCTCCTCCATTTTTATGATCATGCCAACCTTGGAACATAGTTGAAGATTGGGACTTTTTCATCACCCAGCCTTTAACAGCGGTCTGACTGGCAGGTATCAGGAAGTGAAATTGTTTAACTGTATCCTATTGAAAGTTTCACCTGGTGATTTATGGACATCATGCTGTGTAAAAGGCACAGCAGTAGGTGAGGTTAAGCTTTTCCTTCTATTTGGTGACCTTGTATGTGTTTATGTGCCTTCAAGTTGCCGGTCAACTTATGGCAACTCCATGAATTTCATAGGGTTTTCTTAGGGTAGGTTACCTGCCCTGGATGGTGTTGCACTTCCCTTGAAGGGGTAGCTGCATAGTCTGGGAATACTCCTAGATCCATCCTTGTCCGTGGAGGCCCAGAAAGACTTGGTGCCACAGAATGCTTGAGCCTAGCTTCAGCTGGTCTGTCAGCTGTGGCCAGTCTACTAGCTATGCCCTTTCCTGGACAGGGATAATTTAGCCACAGTAATCCATGCACTGATAACTTTCCTGTTGGACTACTGCAGTGCACTGTATGTGGGGCTGTCCTTGAAGGTGACTCAGAAACTCCATTAGTACAAAATGCAGCAGCTAGTCTGCTCACTGAAACTCCATACAGATCATAGAATCATAGAATTGCAGAGTTGGAAGAGACCACGAGGGCCATCCAGTCCAACCCCCTGCCATGCAGGAAATCACGATCAAAGCATCCCCGACAGATGGCCATCCAGCCTCTGTTTAAAGACCTCCAAGGAAGGAGACCCCACCATGCTCCGAGGGAGTGCGTTCCACTGCTGAACAGCTCTTACTGTCAAAAAGTTCCTCCTAATGTTGAGGTGGAATCTCTGTTCCTGGAGCTTGCATCCATTGCTCCGTGTTCCAATTTCTGCTCCATCCTCAATGTGACACCTCTTCAAATACTTAAACAGGGCTATCATATCGCCTCTTAACCGTCTTTTTTCCAGGCTAAACATACCCAGCTCCCTAAGTCTCTCCTCATAAGGCATGGTTTCCAGACCTTTCACCATTTTAGTCGCCCTCCTCTGGACACACTCCAATTTGTCCATATCCTTTTTGAATTGTGGTGCCCAGAACTGGACACAGTATTCTAGGTGAGGTCTGACCAAGGCAGAATAGAGCGGCACTATTACTTCCCTTGATCTGGACACTATACTTCTATTGATGCAGCCCAAAATCGCATTGGCCTTTTTAGCTGCCGCATCACACTGTTGACTCATGTTCAACTTGTGGTCTACTAGGACTCCTAGATTCCTTTTGCACATAGTCTCATTCAGCCAGTTCTCCCCCATCCTATATCTATGCATTTCATTTTTTCGCCCTAAGTGCAGTACCTTACATTTCTCCATATTGAATTTCATTTTGTTAGCTTTGGCCCAGCTCTCCAGTTTATCCAGGTCATTTTTAATTTTGATCCTGTCCTCTAGGGTATTAGCTACTCCTCCTAATTTGGTGTCATCCGCAAATTTGGTAAGTATGCCCCTAATTCCCTCATCCAAGTCATTGATAAAGATGTTGAATAGCATTGGGCCCAGGACAGAACCCTGTGGCACCCCACTGGTAACATCTTTCCAAGATGAAGAGGAGCCACTGCTGAGCACCCTTTGGGTTTGGCCGGTCAACAATTACAAATCCATTGAACTGTTAACTTGTCTACCCCACATTTTACAAGCTTGTTTGCAAGAATGTCATGGGGAACCTTGTCAAAGGCCTTACTGAAATCAAGGTATGTGATGTCCACAGCATTCCCTTCATCTACCAAGCTGGTAATTTTATCAAAAAAAGAGATCAGATTATATAACTATATACTATATAACATCAATTGTAAAGGATGCAAATATTCTTCCAGGCTGAATTCAAGGTGCTGGTGGTAACATTTAAGGCCCTAAACCATTTAGGACCTTGACACTTCAGGAAGCCTCATCCAAGCACTAACCAGGGCTGATCCTACTTAGCTTCCAAGGTCAGACAAGATACCTTTAGGTATTTATGCTATAGCTACAAATTCATTTCAAAATGAAGTCCTAATGAATCTAGAGGAACTTACTTCTGAGTAGTCAGACATAGAATCAGGGGATAGCGGGGAAGGAATAAATGGAAAGCAGTTCCCCAAGGACTATAAGTTGCTTTTCTCACAAGAATTCAGTGGGCTGATCCAGTGCAGTTTAGTGATTTGCATGTTAGACTAAGACTGTGGGAAACCATGGTTTGAATCCTTACTCAGCCATGGAAACCCACTGTGTAGGTTTTATCTTAGCTTCAGAAGAAGGCAATGGGAAACCTCTTCTGAATAAATCTTGCCTAGGATTGGGTTGCTGTATGTCAGAGTTGACTTGCCACATAACAACACCAACCCATAACAACAACAACAACAACCTCAATGGGCTATTGGGCTTTTAGTAAATAAAGGTACACTCTGACAATGCAAACAATGGGCTAAACTCATTACAATATAGGGCAAGTCTAAATGAATGGTATATTTAAACTAATAAAGTCCCACCATTTTAAGATATTAAAGATAATATCTTAAATCTTATGAAACTTTAAGCCTGAGGGTCCAATCAATTGGTCCTGGGAAAACACATCAGCTAGTGCCTCACATGTCACTTCACCAGAGTTATTTTGGGAATAAGGCTCAGCACCTTAGAATCATAGAATCATAGAACTGTAGAGTTGGAAGAGACCACAAGGGCCATCCAGTCCAACCTCCTGCCATATAGGAAATCACAATCAAAACATCCCTGACAGATGGCTATCCAGCCTCTGCTTAAAGATCTCCAAGGAAGGAGACCCCACCCACCATGCTCCAAGGGAGTGTGTTCCACTGCTGAAAAGCTCTTCAGTCAGAAAGTTCCTCCTAATGTTGAGGTGGAATCTCTGTTCCTGGAGCTTGCATCCATTGCTCCGTGTTCCAGTCTCTGGAGCAGCAGAAAACAAGCTTGCTCCATCCTCAATGTGACACCACTTCAAATTCTTAAACAGGGCTATCATATTTCCCCTTAACCGTCTTTTTTCCAGGCTAAACATACCCAGCTCCCTAAGTCTTTCCTCATAAGGCATGGTTTCCAGACCTTTCACCATTTTAATTACCCTCCTCTGGACACGGTCCAATTTGTCAATATCCTTTTTGAATTGTGGTGCCCAGAACTGGACACAGTATTCCAGGTGAGGCCTGACCAAGGCAGAATAGAGCAGCACTATTATTTCCCTTGATCTAGACACTATACTTCTATTGATGCAGCCCAAAATCACATTGGCCTTTTTAGCTGCCGCATCACACTGTTGATTCATGTTCAACTTGTGGTCTACTAGGACTCCTAGATCCCTTTCGCACATAGTCTTGTTTAGCCAGACCTCCCCCATCCTATATCTATGCATTTCATTTTTTCGCCCTAAGTGCAGTACCTTACATTTCTCCATATTGGATTTCATTTTGTTAGCTTTGGCCCAGCTCTCCAGTCTATCCAGGTCATTTTTAATTTTGATCCTGTCCTCTAGGGTATTAGTTACTCCTCCTAATTTGGTGTCATCTGCAAATTTGATAAGTAAGCCCCTAATTCCCTGATCCAAGTCATTGATAAAGATGTTGAATAGCACTGGGCCCAGGACCAAACCTTGTGGCACCCCACTGGTCACATCTTTCCAAGACGAAGAGGAGCCACTGCTGAGCACCCTTTGGGTTCGGCCAATCAACCAATTACAAATCCATTGAACAGTTAACTTGTCGAGCCCACATTTTACAAGCTTGTTTGCAAGAATGTCATGGGGAACCTTGTCAAGGGCCTTACTGAAATCAAGGTATGCGATATCCACAGTGTTGCCTTCATCTACCAAGCTGGTAATTTTATCAAAAAAAGAGATCAGATTAGTCTGGCATGACTTGTTTCTCTGAAACCCATGTTGACTTTTTGTGATTATGGCATTGCCTTCTAAATGTTCACAGACTCTCTGTTTAATTATCTGCTCTAGAATCTTCCCTGGTATTGATGTCAGACTAACTGGACGGCAATTGTTGGGATCCTCTTTTTCCCCTTTTTTGAAGATGGGGACAATGTTTGCCCTCCTCCAGTCTGTTGGGACTTCTCCTGTTCTCCAGGAGTTCTCAAAGATTATTGCCAATGGCTCTGAGATTACATTTGCCAGCTCTTTTAATACTCTTGGATGTAGTTCATCTGGTCCTGGAGATTTAAATTCATTTAGATTAAGAAGGTATTCCTCTACTATCTCTTTGCTTATTCTGTGCTGGATTCCCCATATTGTGTCCTCTGTTCCATTATCCTCAGGTTGATCACCCTTTTGCTTTTCTGAAAACAGTGAGGCAAAGAAGGTGTTGAGTAATTCTGCCTTTTCTCTGTACCCTATTAGCATTTTGCCATCTTCTCCACACTCCTTTAAAGACTTGACTAATAGCTGGAGTGGATTTACCACCGCACTGACAGTAGAGCCAGCAGGTGCTACTCCATGTCTCAGTGTAATGGGCCACCAACATGTGGGCTCCAACTGATTGCCCCTATCCCATTCACATACAACCCCCCTCCTTAAACCTCCCTCCCCTTGTGTTGCAGTTATGCTTTTAAAAGCCTCTAGTGGCACCCATGGAGGCTTTTCTGTATGACAGTATAGGCCCAAGAAGTACCAGTTGACTACCTTAGTGAGAACTAGATATATGACATGTTGGTATATGATAAAGTTGCATGGAATTTTTTTGGTAACCCTCTAGAATTTGCTGGACTGCAGCTCTCATCAGTTGTCATAAGCATAGTCAGGCATGTTGCCTACCCTTTCTTTAAAGTGAACGCGCCTAGGAGCTGTCCACAACATATAAAAGCAGAGGTGGGTGGACTTCATTGTTGTACTTCATTTGTTTGTTTATCGTTGGGGAATGTGAAATTAGTAGCATAAGTTACAAGCAGTGTAATTAATACCCACAAGCAGAAGGTGGGCAACAACCCTTCCCACCCATCCTCCATTCTACAGGGTCTACCATATTATTATGTAAATCAGGATCATTTTTCTATGTAAAGTAGGTTTACTTACAACTGTGAAAGTTTTCATAATGTCTCATAGTTAGAGTCTCTCCAAATATGTTCTCTTCAAACACGGATGAGAAAGAGAACTACAGACTACAAAATGGAGGGTGGAAAAAAAACTTGGATTAACTGCAGACTAACTGCTGCAGGAAGAGAGAGGATATAGTTAATATCAACAAACAGGACAGGATGCAAATACATGCTCTGCCTAAACTTTTAGACAGAAGTACAAACTAACAGCTAGTGAGTGTAGGCATGCTGTTTACTAGAACTCCAAGCAATTCAGAGCCTGGAATTTTGTTCAGACAGAAATGAATGGCGTTCCCTCTTCTCCTTCATGTATGTTCCATGCCTGATTGCTGCAAACTTTCTATAATTTCTCAGCAGTATAATTTGCCTGCAGTGGAGAGGAACGGTTGGGACCAAGGAATACTACAGATTAACTGGAGACTACCTACTGATGATAAGGATGGGTGATTGAGTTATATTTCAACATCTATGTACATGGCTTTTGTACAAAAATAAAACAAGACATCCTTGGCAAAGGCATACAACTTAATAAAAAGGGCATTTGGTGGAAAGGAAAGAACAAATACAAATACAAAAAATAAATGGTCCAGATACACATAATCTGAAAATACAAAATATACTTTCTGCCCATACCTGATAAATCATACTTTGCAAGAAAGGGTAAAGTCAGTTCTCATGAAAGATTATTTTCAGCTATCTTGCAGCTATCTCATCAAGTACAGTGCAGGCATAGGACTAGTTAAAGTTTTAGCTGCTCTTGTTGGTCTGTTTTGCTACATCTAAAACCATTTGTCCCTTATTCAGAGGTCCTGGAAGAAATCTGTGGGAACAGAGGACCATCTTATTCTCTGCATAGCAGAGGCAATTTCAGCATCCCAAGCATATAAAGTTGCCACTGTATGATGAGGCTGGCTTGGAGCATCATCTCATTAAGACTGCATTTATATAAAAGAAACTTGAACAGGAATTTAAATATTTTGACCAGCCTTTTAATTTAGAAATAGCTCAGGAAACTTTAACCCTCCCCACATATATGGTTTGGCCCTCAGCTTCTAGAAGATCCAGCCAGCACGACCAATGAAAAGAGATTGTTGGAACCATAGTCCAAAATATCTGGAGGGCCAAAGGGCTCCCACCTCTGCCTTCAGTCATCACTATGAGAGTCAAAGCAGTGGTAGAGAGTAGCTTCTGTGCCAGTGGGATGTATCTAAAAAAAAAAAAATTATAGTACAACACACTGTAAAATAGTAGCTTCCCCAGAGTATGTTGCAATAGAAAAACTTTTGCTTCAGGGAAAAGCCTTTGACCATGGAGGCAAACAGAGAAGCAGACAGCTAAGGCTGTGCATTCCAGGAGGCACTGTGCAAGCCCATGTACTGCTCCACTCTTGTGGCACATACTAGTGCTACCACTGCTGTATGAAGTGGGCAATGAGTAGTGGGTGCCAGGCATAAAGGATGGACAGCAAATTTTCTGAAAGACCCTACACTAACTTTTCCTCCAGTTGTCACTTTATTGTTGGAGGATTACACAAAGTTGTTGTATGATTACACAAAATGTGCCAGTGGGTTGCTCCACAGCCTGCTCTGCACCCTTTACACTAGCCTCCTGCCCTCAAGTGTGGTGGAAAATGGTAGCCTGTTGAGGCCCACTTCACGTCATAGTCTGGTTGGCTTTTGTACCATACATGGAAAGGATGTTTTTTCCTTCATGTAATGAAACACCTTAGCTTGCTTTGGGCATGCCATGAAGAAGGGTATTTAGAGATGAGGAATATGTGGCTCTCCACATCATCTTGGACAGCCACTCCCACCAACCCAAGTCAGAATAGCCAACAGTGAGGGCGTGTGGGATTTGCTGTCCACAACCTCCAGAATGCCACACAACCTCTTCCTCTGCTCTAAACAACTGAATATGAATTTAGCACTGTTGCTGCTATGTGCCTTCAAGTTGTTTCCCACTTGTGGAGACCCTAAAGCAACCCTAAAACAGGGCTTTCTTGGCAAGTATTTATTCAGAGAAGGTTTGGCATTGCCTTCCTCTGAGGCTGAGAGAATGTGATTTACCCAAGGTTTCCATGGCCAAGCAGGGATTTGAACCCTCGTCTCCCAGAGTCTTTGTCCAACAATCAAACCACTACACTATGCTGGCTTGAATACAGCCTTAGATTATGATAAATATTCTTGATTTAGGGGTTTAATACCTTCTGCATGGAAAAGGGGAGTCTTCTCCAGTGTGGTGGTGGTTGTTGTTGTGTGCCTTCAAGTTGTTTTTCACTTATGGCGACCCTAAGGTGAACCTATCACAGGGTTTTATTGACAAGATTCGTTCAGAGGAGGTTTGCCATTGCCTTCCTCTGAGAGAGTTTGACTTGCTTAAGGTTACCCAGTAGGTTTCATGGCTGAATGGAGATTCGAATGTCTCCAGAGTCATACTCCAACACTTAAACTACTATGCCACACTGGCTCCTCTCCAGTGTCGTACCATCCAAATAATTTAGGTTACAATGCCCAGGTGTTGCCATCTTAGGGCACACTGGCATAGGGTCTTTCAGAAAATGTAACTAGCTCTGGAAGATATGAGGTCTCCCTTTTTTCACTGATGAAAACTGGAAACACCAGAAACTGTGTGTGTGTGTGTGTTTTAAAGAAGGATTTCTTATATTTGTGTTTAGATGTAAATTGCCATGTGAATTTGAATAGGTGAGTTTATAGCCATTCTGCTACATAGGTAACAAAGCACATTGCTTTCCATTCTGTTTGTCAGGTATACCATCTCAAGCAGCAGAGACATGGAGCATTGTCAATGATATAAACAGAATTGCCAAAATATGTTGAAAAGGAGCAGAAAGGCAGAGGGATCAAAAGCAACAGAGAAGGTATTGTGCATCTAAAGTAAGGTGTAACTGTTAGAATGTAAGACAGAGTCTCTGTCTTTCACATTCCACCACCACCATCACCCCAAAATTGGCCCAGCGATTCACAAACAATTTGTAAGTTAAAGAGAAAACAGCAGATGATAGGAAAGGGAAAACTCGGTTGTCAAAGTATTTGGCTTCCAAGCATTTCAAAGCAGGATGCATCAGAACCACTCCTAAATATGTATTCTGGCTAGGATAATCAGATGGATGCAAAGGGAATCTGGGCTTCTTTATACCTAATCATGGCACAGAAGAAGATATTTTGACCAGAGATGGGACCAGGTTACATTTTGGGACTGCAGCTTCCAGGCTAGCCCAGCAGCATAGCCAGTGATCATACTGACTCAGATATTCTAGGAGTTGTAGTATAAAAATTAACATTCCCTATCTCTCATTTTGACAGGTAAAGCTAGCTAGCCACACAGAGCTAACAAAAGCTACACTTTCTGAAATGTCCTCTTCTGTACAACTGTAAAATGATACAGGAAGAACCAAGGGTTGTTCTGGCCTGAGTGGTTTTATACAGTTCATACAATTTCAGGCATGTTGTGTGAAGGAGGATCTGTACTGCTTGCACATTGTTGGCACCTGTCTGCCTTGCATTTAGGGCGTGAAATGCATACCCTGGTCTCCATCATGACATAATGTTATCTGACCTGCTGTCCCAGTTTAAGTAAGATGGTTTTGTTACATTTTGCATATTCGTTTAAGGTCCTAGGTGCCAGGCTGAGCCATAATTCAAGGAACAGGGAATCAACTGGTGCTGGACAGAGTTACACTTCCCCTGAAATCTCAAGGTTTGTAGCTTGGACATGCTCTTGGACTCAACCCTAAAACTGGAGACCCAGGTTTCGGGGGTGGCCAGGAGTGTGTTTGCACAGTTAAAACTAGTGCTTCAGCTGCACCCATTTTTTGAGAAGTCAAATCTGCCTTGCACAGGCCTTGATTACATCCCCTTTGGATTACTGTAACCCACTCTACATGTGGCTGCCTTTGGAAAGTGTTCTGAAACTTCAGCAGGTCCAAAATGCTATGGTTAGCCTGCTGACTGGAGCTGGTTATAGGGAGTATACAACTCCCTTGCTGAAACAGTTTTGCTTGTTGATGGCCTGTTTCCAAGCACTGTTCAAATTGCTGGTTCTGACATATAAAACCCTATATGGCTTAGGTCCAGGCTATTTGAAAACCCATACCTCCCCATATGAGCCTGCCTGAGTCTTGTGGTCTTCAGGAGAGGGCTTTCTTTCTGTCTCACCACCCTCCCAGATTCACCTGGTGAGGACACAGGAGAGGGCTTTCTTAGTGGCTTCTCCTAGGCTATGGAACGTCCTCCTGAGAGAGGTTCAATTTCTCCCCTCTGCTATCTTTTCACTGATAGCCAAAAACCTTCCTGTTTGAACAGGCCTCCAGGCTTAATTGACCAGGCTAGAAAGGCATCCAATGAGGTGTACTGTTTTAAAATGTAATATGTATTTCCTGTATTTTAATTGTTTTAAAAGTTAATGTCTTAAATATAGTGTTTTAATTGTATTGATGATTTAATTCTTTTAAACTTTTGTACTCCACATTATTTTAGCTGCTCTGTTTAAACTATATTATAAGCCACATTGCGTTCCATTTGGCAGAAAGGTAGGAAATGAATGAATGAACGAATAACATTTGAAGTCCCCCTCCCCCCTGTTGTGCTATCATCCATGACACACGTGCACACAAATGTAATCCAAACCATCTAGCATCCCCTGCCCTATTCTTGAGAATGTTTGAACTGAGGAAAGATGTGGGCAAATAGCACAATATGTTTAGAATAATTTCCTTTCTTTGGCAGAGGTGTTCCACCAAGTGATGAAAAACATCTGCTTGCTGTAGCGTATGATTTGCCTCAACTATGTATCTTGTGTTTAGTGTACTTTGTTTTTGTATTTTGTCATTGGAAAGTTAACATGAGCTTAGTTAATTTACAAGTCTGATTGCTGAGGAATATCTCAGGAAATCCCAACAAGGGAGGAAAAATTAGTTTACCAGATTAATTGTAGGGAATGTATGTTTCACTTGACATCTACTTTGAAGGGGAGGGGAAGAACTCTTCTTCCAGGAAGAAAATAGTCATAGTTCCAGTCTTTCAGATGTTATTGACTACAACCCCATAACCCCTAGCTAGTAGATCTGTGGTAGTGGATGATGTGAAGTGTAGTTTTGAAATGGGCCTCAAAGACATAGTTGTTCCTGCCTGCTTTTAATTGGATGTGTTTCTAAAAATGATTTGTTGTGATAATTTCAAATATCCTTTTTTGCGCCACCCCCAAAGGACTCCACACCTCCATGTACAAAAATACTAAACAAACCTCAAGCTCACAGATCATTACCCCTTCCTTTTGGTCCATGTGGGAACCAACGATACTGCAAGGCACAGCTTTCTGAAGATCAGAAGAGATTATGAGGCTCTGGGGAGGAAGCTGAAAGAAATGGATGCACAGGTTGTCATCTCGTCTCTTATGCCAGTTTGAAGGGCATGGTCCAGGAAGGGAGAGGAAAATAGCCAATGTAAACAACTGGCTCCGTAGATGGTGTTGCCAAGAACAATTTGGATTCTTGGATCATGGCCTGCGCTTCCATGATGGGGGACTTCTGGCAAGAGATTGGGTGCATCTCACAACTTGGCAGAAACATTTTTGCCTACAGTCTCAAGAATTTGATCAGGAGGGCTTTAAACTGAGTCATATGGGGTAGGGAGACAGTATTCTGGAAGGCAAAGGGCCGGAGAAAATAGTCAAACTGTCATAGAGGGAACAAGACAAACAGCGCAAGGACCCAACAGTGAGAGGCAAAAAAACTTGCACAGGCAGCAAGTAAAGAGAACACATGGTCTTAGATGTCTCTACACTAATGCACAGAGCATGGGTAATAAGCAAGATGAACTTGAACTCCTAGCACTACAAAGCAAGTATGATATAATAGGCATTACTGAAACCTGGTGGGATGAGTCTCATGATTGGAATGTAGGAATAGACGGGTATAACCTTTATAAGAGAAACAGGCCAAACAGGAAAGGAGGAGGAATAGCATTATATGTCAGGGATATTTACACCAGTGAAGAGATCCATGACATCAGTAATGGAAGCCAGGTGGAGAGCATCTGGATAAAAATTAAAGGGGAGGGAAACAACAGGGATGTTATTGTGGGACTCTACTACAGATCCCCAAGTCAGATGGAGGAATTGGATGATGCCTTTCTAGAACAGATGAACACACATGCAGAAAGGAGAGATGTAGTAGTGATGGGTGACTTCAACTATCCTGATATTTGCTGGCAATCTAACTCAAACAAAACTTCAAGGTCTAGCAAATTCCTGACTTGCTTGGAAGACAATTTCATGGTCCAAAAGGTGGAAGAGGCAACAAGGGGGTCAGCTATTTTAGATCTGATCCTAACCAACAGGGATGACCTGGTTAATGGGGTGCAAGTGGTGGGATCCTTAGGTGAGAGTGATCATGTTCTCCTGGAGTTTGTTATACAATGGAAAGGAGAAGCCAGGCATTGTCAGACACACATTCTTGACTTTAGGAGAGCTGATTTGAATAAACCCAGGGAAATACTGGGTGTGATCTCATGGTCAGAAATACTAAAAGAGATTAGACCTCAAGACGGATGGGACATTCTCAAAAGGGAGATTCTGAAGGCACAATTTCAACCAGTACCAATGAGGAAGAAAAATGGGAGGAGTCTCAAGAAACCAGGATGGATGACTAAAGAACTTTCAACGGAGCTAAGTTTTAAACGAAACATGTATAGGAAATGGAAAAAGGGGGAAATCACCAAAAAGAATTCAAACAGATAGCGAACACATGTAGGAGTAAAGTCAGAAAAGCTAAAGCACAGAATGAACTCAGGCTTGCTAGAGATGTTAAGAACAATAAAAAGGTGTTTTTTTTTGAGTATGTCCACAGCAAAAGGAGGAAGAAGGAAATGATAGGGCCACTACGGGGAGAAGATGGCAAAATGCTAACAGGGGACAGAGAAAAGGCAGAATTACTCAACACCTTCTTTGCCTCAGTGTTTTCAGAAAAGGAAAAGGAGGACCAACCTGAGGAGAATGGAACAGAGGACACAATAGGGGAAATCCAGCTCAAAATAAGTAAAGAGGTAGTACAGGAATACCTTCTTAATCTAAATGAATTTAAATCTCCAGGACCAGATGAACTACATCCAAGAGTATTAAAAGAGCTGGCAAATGTAATCTCAGAGCCATTGGCAATAATCTTTGAGAACTCCTGGAGAACAGGAGAAGTCCCAGCAGACGGGAGGAGGGCAAACATTGTCCCCATCTTCAAAAAGGGGAAAAAAGAGGATCCCAACAATTATCGTCCAGTTAGTCTGACATCAATACCAGGGAAGATTCTAGAGTACATCATTAAACAGAGAGTCTGTGAACATTTAGAAGGCAATGGCATAATCACAAAAAGTCAACATGGGTTTCAGAGAAACAGGTCATGCCAGACTAATCTGATCTCTTTTTTTGATAAAATTACCAGCTTGGTAGATGAAGGGAACACTGGATATCGTATACCTTAATTTCAGTAAGGCCTTTGACAAGGTTCCCCATGACATTCTTGCAAACAAGCTTGTAAAATGTGGGCTAGACAAGTTAACTATTCAAAGGATTTATAATTGGTTGACCGGCCGAACCCAAAGGATGCTCAGCAGTGGCTGCTCTTTATCTTGGAAAGATGTGACCAGTGGGGTGCCACAAGGTTCGGTCTTGGGCCCAGTGCTATTCAACATCTTTATCAATGACTTGAATGAGGGAATTAGGGGCATACTTGTCAAATTTGCAGATGACACCAAATTAGGAGAAGTAGCTAATACCCTAGAGGACAGGATCAAAATTAAAAATGACCTGGATAGACTGGAGAGCTGGGCCAAAGCTAACAAAATGAAATTCAATATGGAGAAATGTAAGGTACTGCACTTAGGGCGAAAAAATGAAATGCATAGATATAGGATGGGGGAGACCTGGCTGAATGAGACTACATGCGAAAGGGATCTAGGAGTCCTTGTAGACCACAAGTTGAACATGAGTCAACAGTGTGATGCGGCAGCTGAAAAGGCCAATGCGATTTTGGGCTGCATCAATAGAAGTATAGTGTCCAGGCAAGGGAAATAATAGTGTCGCTCTATTCTGCTTTGGTCAGACTTCACCTGGAATACTGTGTCCAATTCTGGGTACCACAATTCAAAAAGGATATGGACAAATTGGAGCATGTCCAAAGAAGGGCGACTAAAATGGTGAAAGGTCTGGAAATGATGCCTTATGAGGAGAGACTTAGAGAGCTGGGTATGTTTAGCCTGGAAAAAAAATTGTCAAGAGGCGATATGATAGCCCTGTTTAAGTATTTGAAGGGGTGTCACATTGAGGATGGAGCAGGCTTGTTTTCTGCTGCTCCAGAGACTGAACACGGAGCAATGGATGCAAGCTCCAGGAACAGAGATTCCACCTCAACATTAGGAGGAACTTTTTGACTGAAGAGCTGTTTGACCTCCTTCCTTGGAGGTCTTTAAAGTAGAGGCTGGATGGCCATCTGTCGGGGATGCTTTGATTGTGATTTCCTGCATGGCAGGGGCTTGGACTGGATAGCCCTTGTGGTCTCTTCCAACTCTGCAATTCTATGATTCTATGAAACATTTTCACTGCCCCCACAGAAAAGACCAACACCAAACCCCACCACCACCAGGGTGGGAGTTAAGGCCAGAATTCTTTTAGATGCCCATAATACTGTTTTCAAAAAAAGTGACCATTATAAGGGAAATTAGGGAAGGCAAAAAGGGGGTGTTAAATAGTCCCTTGTTCTCCTCAGAGGCTTTTGGGGGGCATTGTTGACAACTTTTTGGTTTAAAATGTTGATGAAAAATAAAATAGTGATGTGGGGGAATGAAAATGGGGAAGAAATTGCAGCTCTCCAGGATTTAGTGGGGAATAGATGCACCCCTCGACCTTGAAAGTTGCCTACCCCTGTTTTAATTAATTTTGATTAATTATTTCTGCTCAACAAATAGGTAAACATCATTTGAGAACCCAAAATTTGGAAAGCAGTTGCTGTAATATATAGTGCAGGAATTTTGAATTTAGTTCAAAGCCAGGAGGCATCTCTCTTTGGGAAATTAGGGCTAATGGCATGGACTCCTGGACTGTGTGCTTGTAGAAATAGTTGAGGCTGGAACCCTTCCTCTCAACATGGGTGGCCAGTGGCTTCCAGGTCAGAGGTTCGGTGATTCTGTTCCAGGTTTTGGCTACACTTCAAAAGAGCTGCCTAAAAGCCTTGAAACTTTGGGCTGAAACTGAAAGAGATTCACTGGCCCCTGTCATCAGAGCTACTAGCCTCCATGGCTGTTAGGCTGTGTCAGAGCTGCAGGTATTCCTACATTTTAAAAATACTTCCGGGGTTGTTGGATAATGATAGTCCATTTTCTTCTATAACATGACTCCTACTTGGTAGATTATAACTGTGTTCTGTTATCATGCCTCCTTCTTTAGCTGGGACACACCTGTAACAATAGATACTGACTAACTATTGTGATGATCATAAGATCATTAGGTGCCAGTAGAAGTCCAAATAGCAGTAGGAGGAGGAGCAACAGTACAGAAATCCTGTGCCTTTTTGCCTGTCACTTGTCTGGGAAAATCTTAAACACTACCTGATTAAAAGGACCTCTTGTGTCCATAACACCTATTCACCTGGAAGTAAGTGTTGTTGAACTCACCAAGACTTATTTATGAGCACGGGTGGGTAAAGGGTAGATGTTGCTGTATTGCATCTCCCATCTGCTCTAGCCAGCAGAGCCAGTTCTGAGGGATGATGAGAACTACTGTCCCAACATCCAGAGAGCTACACATCCCCCACCCCTTGTATGCTTATGCTTATATTCAGTAACAATCCTAGCTAGCTAGCTATCTATGTATCCACTTATCTGTCTCCAATTTATATTTTGACTGCTGGTTTCTTGCAATGGTATTTCTGTTATTCTGTTTTTTTCTGATGTCACATATGATAGCTGAGTGGAGCCTCCATGGTCAAGGTAAATACAGTATACCTTTTAATACCAGCTGCTAAAGACAACCAGTGCAGTTTGGCTCTTGCTTTAATGCCTTGTCTTCATGCTTCTAGGGTATATGACTGGCTGCCATCAGTAACTGGATGCTGGCCTAAGTATACTGTTTGTTCTGATCTAGCCAGGCTCTGAAGAATGTTAGCTTTGATCCAGGCTAAGTGACTTCACCTTCAGTCCAACTGAAAATGATGAGACAAGTTAGAGAGGCCTTAAGTCACTCATTTTCATATGAATTAAAGGGGTGTATTCATACTGGACAATTATAGCAATCTGAAACCACTTTAATGTTTCTGGAAAGTGTAGCTTGGTAAAGTGCCTGGAATTCTATCTGCTGGAGAACTCTTGGGCACATGTCTGAATGACAGCACTAGATCTCTCTAGCAGGTCATTCCAAGTATCTTCACAAACTACAAATCCCAGGATTCCACAGAATGGAAGCATGGCAGTTCCAGAGGTACCAAGGTGCTATAAAGTCTTATGTGGATACACTCTAAGTTCAACCAACATAGGCCACAGTCCTATACTAATTTACCTGGGAGTAAGTCCCACTGAACCCATTACTTCTGAGTACAAATCTAGCAGATTGCAAAGTTAGTTTGGATTCAGTCCATAAATCTGGGAGAGGTACCTTTTTTGGCTTGAGGGCTGCATTGGTTAAGCTGTATACCAGCAGTAGGGTAGAAGGCCCCCTCCCACTGTCAATATGTGGCCCCAGTATGATTATTCAGAAATTATTCACTCTCACACATAAGTGCACGTATACTTCAATTAACAGAGTAGATGTGTTCCTGGGTTTTACTTCTTTAATAGCAACTTTGGAACCAGAGGTAGAAATAGCATGGAAAGAAGAGGGATAGATTTCTACACCATTAAAAAGGACAGCAGTTCAGCATGTGTCAGTAAACTTTTTATACAAAATTAACATGAAGCAGATATGACATTAAACAGTCAGGTCAGGTAAGCCTTGCATAAGTGAGCAAATACATTTTGAATCTTCTAGATACCACCAGAAAGTTTTCTCCCAAAAATGCATTCTGGGATCATTTTTTTTTCTTTCAACAGCCTCCACTTTTCTTACGATTTCTACTTTGGTGGTGAAACTACATGCCAGGTAGCTGAAGAGAGGCTAATCCTCTTTTTTCAGTTTCTTTCTGTTTGGTTTTTCACACATGCTCAGCAAGTGATTCTGGAAGCAGCTGTTTGCCTGCCTGTTGTAGGTAAGCCCACACAGCTACAGTAGGAGCACCTAGAGAAGACTCCCAGGTCAGGGTCTATTGCATTGTTTTCTGCAGAGACAAAGCTGCAACCTAGCCCTCCTTTACCAGTGCAAATGCTACACGAAAACTTCCAGCTAGACAGAAGGCTTGGCTCCTGTAAAAAAGTCTTTATGAAAAGGACCTTCTTTGTTAGAGGCTTTGTTAACTGAGGTATGCCTGTATTACCCAACCCAGGATAAATTTTACCTCTGTAAAACTAGTAATCAAGAGGGTTACTATATTTTTCATTGATTTTTTTATTCTGTAGAAAGAAAACAAATTGAATTTACTGTATATGCTTTGCATCCAGAATGATCTAACTACAGCCAGTTGTGTAGTATAGTTAACTAAACAACTGGATGGCTACTTTATACTTTTTTTTAAAGGAAACTTAGTTTTATATTTTTTTAAAAAACCTCCACACATAATGAGGGCATTGAAAAAAATTGTCTTGAAAATTTCCTGTTTAAATCACACTGGTTCTTTCTTAAATAAACTTGTAAGAAGCCACTGAATTCTACCATTCTCTTATGCTGATATTTGTTTGAAGTGAAGTTCTTTATTCACAAACTGCAGCCTTCACCAGAAAAGTCAAAACTAGGGTCCTTGGCAAGAGAGGAAAGGTTCACATAACATGAGAGCATGCTACAGATATCAAACAGGCTGAGAGGTAGGGAGTGTGGGGGGGGAGTTGCAAGAGACAGAATTATCTGCTTGTTCGCTATGTGGGAGTAACAGGAAGACTAACCTTGGAAAAAGAGAGCTTTTGGGTGAAAACAGGGTGACATAACTGAAGAGTTATGGATACAGCAAAGCCAACAGCTTGGAACTAATGGAGGTCACTTGTTTTGCCTGCAACATTTTTATAGGCACTGGCTGAACAATTAGGATCCAAAGGGCACTAAAGTTTCAGCAGAAAAGGATGCCTAGCTGGGAACTCAAAGAAGACTTGGTAAATTGGAAATTCTAGGATTAAATTGAGAACTGGCCTTACTATTAAGTGGTAGATGCTGAGGGCTATTTTTATTTTGTTCCCTCTGTGAGGAGACAGAGCTGTGCATACCACATGGTCTATCTTGTGACTCCTAAACTATCCTATTGCTTTTCACTGAAACTGAAAGGACCCAGCACTACCTATAATCAGAAAGGGGGCAACCACCTCAGGTGACAGATTCTAGGAGTAACAGTAACAGAGGTTTCCTCTGCTGGAGGACAAAGCAATATGTGCCACAAGGCTTGTCCTGCATCCCCTAAATTGGCCTGCTGCCCTCAAGTACAGGCAGGGCTGGTTTAAGGCACTGGCGACATCAGCATCCACAGGGGGCCCCATCATTGTGGGCCCCCCAGTAGTAACCCTCCTCCTGCAAAAACATTATTAGAAATAATCTGAATATCCTGTACTATGAAAAGCTTAGGTTGAGTTAGGTTACATTGACCTGAGAGAAACATATGGGGCTCCCAAAATAAAGCATTGCAGGGCCCCCCCAAATTCCTTAAACTGAGTACAGCAGAGCAGTGCTACTCAAAGTGGTGGTCTAAGTACAAGCCATCAGATGCCATTTTTTGAGTTTCAGGGGGAAAAGGCATAAATATGGTACTGGTCCCTGGTGTATTAGAAAAAAACACCCACCAACAACTGTTGGTCACCCATATCAAATAGCTTAAGATGTATTGAAGTATAGGACACTGCCCTGCCATCAGCGCTGAAGTAAAATACAACTGCCTGTCATGTCATCTTCTGTAGGCAGGACAGGAAAAGGATATTTGTATTTTGCTTCCACAAGCAAAATGTCTTGAACTGGCCATGATACAGTGGGTGTGCTCAAGGATGCATACCCACCTTCATGATTGGCAATGCTAGATAAATGCCTTAATTAGGTCTTATCAGTGTAGGGTTGCCAGTTTGAAAGCTGGAGAGTGCTACTGTAGCTGTAATGGTTGTGTAAAAACAGGAATTTCAGCTGTTGTTGCTCATCATGCAACCAGATAACAAGCAATGCCTGCTGAAATTCCCTCTTCTACACAATAATAAAAGGCACAAGAGCCCTCTCCAGTTTGCAATCTGGCAACCTTACTTATCACACCTTGTAGCAGCTTAACAAGAGACTAGAAAGGCTACAGTAGAGGCCTGTGGAAGCTACAGTGCATGCACAGGGGTGAGAATCATGTAACCTGCCAGATGTTGTGATCCCCAACAGCCCTAGGTAATGTAGCTAATTGTGAGGCATACTGGGGAGTGCAGTGTGATAAAATCTGGAGGACCACATGATTCCCACTCCTTGTAATAAGCAAAAAGGATATACGTCATACAAGAAAGTTCAATTGATTTTTCTAATAACTATTGCCCAAAACCTGTTTGACAAAACTGAGCAGAGTGGGTCACTTGATAAATTAGATGTAAAATGGAAGAAAGTACGATAGCAGAAGAAACGAGTAGAGGGGTTAGTTGACTGTGACAAATGCATTTAAAATCACTATCAGACTAGCCAAAGTTCTGAAGGATGGGATCAACCAGATAATGAGAAAAGAGTGTCATTAGGAAAATATGAGCAGAATTAAATTGCTTTTTAGCAATGGGTGTACACTGGAAACAATTTAATACACAGTTGCAATTCCCACATGACTATTTTTCACTTTATCTTGATGATTGTATGTCTCTGGATGATAATTTAAAATCATTCTCTGCTCCTACCCTGGATTTAAAATGAGAAACTAAGAATAGCTTGTCCCAGTCACAAAAGCATTATCTTCTGAGCCCTTCTGATCAATAATAACAAATACGTTGTAGGTGGAATTTGGCCACCTTCAGAGCTGTGGATGGACTTTTCAGTTGCTGTTACTGACTTGAACTATTCTTATAGGAAGTAGGAAAGCTATGTTCTTTCTTCCCACAAACATTGCTATTATCCATGGTTACATTAGACTGGGGTAGACAACCATTTTCTTTCATCTGCCCCCCCTGCCCCCACATGGTCTGCACCCACCCAATCGTGTAGGCTTGGCCATACAACAGCCAAAGAGTCAACTGAAAGTGACACTGTATCACTTCTGGTTGCTAGTGTGGCTCATAAACAGCTGGAAATTTGAGACCTTTCCAATGGGTGGGGGTTCTGGGAAGATAGAGGTGTATGGGCGTGCCTAAAAATTGCCCCCCCCCAATTGAAAAAGTAGAGAATTCTGGGGAAGGGGCTCTTTGGGACTGGTGGGATTTTGGAACCACAGAAGTGGAGTCTGTGGGCTGCATGTGGCCCATGGGCCACATTTTCTCGACCCCTGCATTAGATGTTACATGGAAACACATGATGTTAAACCAGAAGTGGGGATCATATAAACCACAGCTCAACAGTCATCAAAGTAGTGGCAAAGGAGCATATGCTGTGCTACAAACAGAGCAGAATGAAGTGACCTTCTTAGACAGCTGACATGAAAGAAAAGTCAGTTGTTAATTACTTGTGTTGTTGTGTGCCTTCAAGTCCTTTCCAACCCATTGACCCTATCATAGGGTTTTCTGAGGCTGAGAGTGTGTGGCTTGCCCAAGGTCACCCAGTGGGGTTTCATGGCTGAGCGGATATTTGAACCCTGGTCTCCAAAGTTGCACTCCAACACTCAAACCAGTACACCAATTGGGTCCTGTCAATTACCTAGCTTACTATTATTGTGTCTTTTTTTTTTTTTTTTGCCAAATTGGGAGACAGGTACTCAGGTTCCAAAATAACTTGACTGGCTTTGGAGAGGAGATTTGCTGCTCCTCTTCAGTCAGTAGAACATCTTGCACTGCTGGCTCTATTAGAGGAAGCATGAGATGTATTCTATATATTCGAATAAGAAGATGAACATCATGAATCAATAATACAGTAACAAAATAAAGGCTGAGTTATACAGTAGTAGAATTCTAGGCTTGTCTATACATTCCTAGATATAAGCCATACTTGATTCTATTTGACTTACTTCCAGGTCAGTTCTCCATAGGATTACAGCAACCTTTTAGGACAGGTTGTATAGATAATTTTACAATGACATCATGTCACTGTCTGAAAGACAATCTATAGTGCGCTTAACTGGAATCAGATTATAAATCAGCTCAGATCAAAGAAATCCTGTTTCGGATTCCTAAAAACTACTAGTAGCAAGTAAATCCATGCTTCTTTAGCCATCTGTTTTGGGAAACTTTATCCATCTGTTTTGGGAAACTCTTCCCTTTGCAACAACATTGTGTTCCCTTTTGAAAAAAGGTTGGGAGTGTAGCCACTGGAAGGATAAATTAGAAAGCTTGTATATATTTTTCCTTAGCTTTTCTCAGATTGTTATGCCTGGTGCTATCTCTATTGGTGTGCTTGAAGTATCTGTTTCTTAAAAACTTCTGTAACAGCAGAAGCAACATTTTGGGAAAAGATACGAGACTGTTTTTTTAAAATCCTCCTGTGTCATCAAACCATGGTTGCCTTTAGGAATGGCATCTGTGCTGGACTCTGTTGAGCAGCACTGGAAAAATCTACCCTGAAATTATGCAAAGGAATCTTGTAGCACCTTTGAGACAAACTGAAAGAAGTTTTAGCATAAGCTTTCAGACTTGCGCTGCTGACACACTGCAGCAATAATGCAGTTTGACAGCTCCTTAACTATCACGGCTCCATCCTATGTAATCCTGGGATCTGTAGTTTGTTGTGGCACCAGAGGTCTCTGACAGAGGAGGCTAAACATCTCACAAAACTACAAATCCCAAAATTCCATAGAATTGTGACACGGCAGTCAAAGCAGTGTCAAACTGCCTTATTTCTGCAGTGTGTCAGCAGCCTAGGTCTACTTCCCCAGATGGAAGAAGTATATGGAAGGTTATGCTACAACTTCTTCCTCTCAGTCTCAAAGGTGTTAAATGATTCCTTTGCATACTGATATTCCAGACTAACACAGCTATGTCATTGAATTCTACCCTGACAGTATAATGGTAGTTGCTATGAAGTCCATTAGGCAGCTGGGCTATCAGAGAATCTACGTCAGCAGACAGTTCCACTGTGAGGCAATAATAGTGTCTTCTGATGTCAGTGGGACAGTGAGTCCACTCTGGGTTTTAGTGTGAACTTTAAAGGAGTTGAACTTATTTTGGGGATAGGGTTCACCACCTTGTATAGATTCTCTAAAGTCTTTAAACTTGGAGTAGATTCACTGCCCCACTAACATGGATGCTCATTGCTATAAGGATGACTAGAATATTCACCATGAGCCTGGAAAAACTGGTCAGTCTTAATTGTTTCTCTATATAAATACAGTTGTCCCTTCATATCCGCTGGGGTTTGGTTCCAGGACCCTCCGTGGATACCAAAATCTCCATGAATACTCAAATTCCATTACATGAAATGGCATAGCAAAATGGTGTCCCTTATATAAGATGACAAAATAACAATTTGCTTTTGGGATTATTATTTTTTAAAGAATATTTTCAAGCCGTGAATACTTAAATCCATGGATATGGAGGGACAACTGCATTTGCACCTTGATATTATTACCCCACTTCTGCAGAAACATCCAAGGAGATCTTGCATGTTCCATGTGGATCATCTATTGACAAACCTAATTTTCACCTTATAATACAAAGTGACAAAACTGCAGCTGAGAGCAACAGAATAACTTGGTGTGTGTGTGTGTGTGTGTGTGTGTGTGTGTGTCTATTGTATGTTCCTCAGCATCTGCTGCGTGAGACAGCCATCTATCTCACTTCCCCAAATGGTAGGGCTGGCCATGAGAACAAAAGCCCTGTTTTGTTCTTGTTCTTCAGCCACTGCTGTTCTCTGGCATGTTGCCCGTGAAACTGGATATGGCACCAAGCCATCATGACTAGTATCTTCATCTTGAAAGCCTTGTCTTTCATAAACCCATCTAACTCCCCTATTAAGAGCAATAGCTTGTGAGTCACTATCCTGAGGTAATTGTGATGAGTGAAATCAATGTATTGGTAGGGCATGTTTGTTAATGAAATCTACTGCACCAGTACTACCTTTCAGTGTTGGCTGCCTCAGGTAACAGAAGATGATGGCAGGGATCAGCTTTGAAGTATTGGAGGACAGAGCTGTGTATGTTGCAGTTACAGCTCCTAAGCTGGCTTGCTGCATTTGCAGCTGGTTTTGGTTTTTTCTTCTGCTTCTCTCTTCATTCTGTTTGTATAGCATTGTGTGTGCTTGTGCCTTCAAGTTACCTATCAACTTATGGAAACCACATGAATTTCATGGGGTTTTCTTAGGCAAGGAATACTCAAGGTAGTTTTGCCAATTCCTTCCTCTGAAACATAGCCTACAGCATCTGGTATTTGTTGGCAGTTGCCCATTCAAGTATTAACCAGGGCTGCCCCAGGGCTGTTTTACTGAATTTTTATTTGTTTATTTATTGGATTTATATCCTGCCTTTCTCCCAGAGAAATCTGGGTAGTTTAAACATGTAAGACTAAATTATTTATTTCTCATTAGTTAAAAGTAGCAAAATAGTAACTTTTTGAAAACCATCAGAACATTAGAAGTCAGTGGCCTGTGGTACAAAACACATGAAAATAGTTTTTCCTTGGGTTTTTTTCCGGGCTGTGAGGCCGTGTTCTGGAATCCAGAACACGGCCTCACAGCCTGGAAAAAAACTCAAGGAAAATCTATGGATGCCAGCCGTGAAAGCCTTCGACTTCACACCAAAATAGTTTTAGGTATGTTATAATGTTATGGTTACCCTCTGCAGTGATAAAAGTAAAACATAGTTACAAATGGGGTAAAGTTATCCCACATTAAGTTACTGACTATTTTATACCTTCATATTTTTGGGGAAAAGAATAAATTACAAATAATGTGGTGTTTAGAGTTTGTATTTCCATACTCTGCAGCTCCCCACCCCCATGGGGTTAGTGACCCTCCATGTTTTCACTCCCAAGGCAAGTGTTGATAAAATGCAGTTTTTGTGGGCCTGTTAAGGCTTCAAGCTCTTTATTTCAGCTGTCAGACCCCCTATTCTCCCCTGCATACCCTCCAACACTTCACAGAATGAAAACTGGGATATATGTTGCCAAGCAACTTCAGAGCGTGGTCAACATGGCAAACATTATTATTGAGGAAAAATAAACAAGCTAGAAGAGGTTGTAGCAGTTTGCTTTTGCCTGAGCCTTTTGGGAAGGGCATCATTATGTATGTATATATGTATGTATTTCTAGTATTTCTGTATCGCCTCCCAGCCCACAAGGGCTCCTGAGGCGATGAACAAATAAAAACCAATTAAAACAATACTGAGATAAAAACATATTTAAAATGCATTAAAATACTCTTTAAAAACTCCTAAAAGCAGTCTAAAAACAATCCTAGAATTCAGTTTTAAAAGAGTTAAGGTGGCAGTTTCAAACAATGAATGCCATGAGGAATAGCACTGTTTTGATCCGGAAGCTTAAAAGACATGGGGCCTGTCTAACGTCCTTGGGAAGGGAGCTCCATAGTCGAAGTGCTGCTATGGAGAAAGCCCTGTCACATGTACTCACCAACCTAAATTCACAAAGTGTTGGGACACACAACAGGCCCTCCTTTGAAGATCTCCAATTTCTGGCAGGCTCATGTAGGGGGAAGCGGTCTTTCAGATATCTTGGCCCCAAGTCGTTTAGGGCTTTGCAAGTCAACACCAGCACCTTGAATTGATCTCAGAAGCAAATTGGAAAGCCAGTGCAGTTCTTGTAAGGCTGGGGTTATGTGGTCTCTAAAATGCACATGTGGCACCAGTCTGGATGCTGTGTTTCGCAATAGTTGCAGCTTCTGAATATTTTTCAAGGGCAGCCCCACGTGGAGTGCATTAACTATGGCCAGATCAGCCTTCCTCACACCAGCCAAACCTGGGCAAAGGGGTTCCCGACAACCTCAGCAAACTGGCTTTCCAGGAACAGCTCTGGTTCAAGAGCGCCCCAAAGTTACAAACCTGCTCTTTCAGAGAGAGAACAACCCCATCCAGAACAGGCTGCAATCCCAATCCCAGGTTGGTTTTCCTACTGACCAGCAGCACTTCCATCTTCTCTGGATTAAGCCTCAGTCTCCTCACCTGCATCCAGTCCTTTAATGCATCCAGACAACGATTCAGTACTACCACAACTTCCTTGGCATTATTTGTAAAGGAGAGATAGTTCAGCCAAGAAAGACCAGAACCACTTCAAATCAATGGCCCCAAGTACCATATTAGCCAAACGACCCAGAGGGATATAATGGTTGATGATATCAAATGCCACTGAAAGATCCAGAAGGACCAACAGGGATGCACTCCCCCTGACCAACTCTTGGTCATCCACTAAGACAACCAAGGCTGTTTGTTTCATAAATGAGGCTTGAACCCAGATTGGAATGGGTCCAGGCAATCTGTTTCATCCAAGAAAGCCTGGAGTTGTGTTGCCACCAATTGCTCTAGAATCTTACTTAGAAAGGGGAGATTAGAGACTGGCTGAAAGTTACCTAGGGAGGTGGGTCCAGTGAAGGTTTCCCCCCCCCCCAACAAATGTTTTACAATTGCTCCTTTTAGAGAGGTTGGGACATAGCCCTCTTCCAAAAAAGCATTTACACCCTCCTCTCCTCTCCCCATGCTAAGTTCATTGAATGAAATCTAATTTTGTACTTTGAACTCAGTTTGTAGCAATTACAGATCACCCCCATATCCACAGGGGAGACATTCCCAGATTTAGAATCATAGGAGATTTTCACATGGGGAAATTATTCCCCTGAGAGATCGGGAGAGAAATGGGGTTCTTCCGGGAGCAGAGCTCCGTTTCGCACGCCCCTTTCTTTCTCCCGATCTGACATCGTCCTCACTCTGTTCTTCATTCTTAAAAAATGGAAGCACCACAGAGTGAGGACAACGTCAGATCGGGAGAAGGAAAGGGGAGTGCGAAACGGTGCTCTGCTCCTGGAAGAGCCCCATTTCTCTCCCGATCTCTCAGGGGAATAATTTCCCCATGTGAAAATCTCCATAGAGTTGGAAGAGACCACAAGGGCCATCCAGTCTAACCCCTGTCATACAGGAATAAACAATCAAATCATTCCCGACAGATGGCCATCCAGCCTCTGTTTAAAAACCTCCAAAGAAGGAGACTCCACCACACTCCAAGGCAGTGTATTCCACTGCTGAACAGCTCTTACTGTCAGGAAGTTCTTCCTAATGTTTAGGTGGAATCTCTTTTCCTGTAGTTTGAGGACTTTTTCAAATGGGGGGGGGAAACCACCTGAGGAGGTCAGAAGAATGGCGCTGTCGCGCTTACAGTGCTCCATTTTGAATGACATCCTCCTCCTCCTGACCTTCCCTTGTTCTTCCTTTGTGCTGCCGGCACGAAAAAGGCACTGCTTTTATTGATGGAAAACCCCTGTCAATAAAAAGTGGTGCCTGCAGCACGGAGGAAGCATGGAGGAAGGTTGGGAGGAGGACAGCACTGTCTAAAATGGAGGGCTGTAAGCGGGATAGCACCATTCTTCTCCTGACCTCCTTGGGGTCTTTCCCCCCCGTCTGAAAAAGTCCTGCATCCATTGCTCTGTCTCCTAGTCTCTGGAGTAGCAGAAAACAAGCCTGCTCCATCCTCAGTATGACATCCCTTCAAATATTTCAACATTACTTACAATTTATAAAGGAAACCACAGATAACAGCAAACCCTATTAAAATAAAGGACCTCTGTTACAGATTGATTCTTAATCCAACAAGTTAGTTGTTCCATTCTTGCTATTTCTTGTAATTTAAACACCCACTCATCTGTAGTTGGAATTTTATCTTGTTTCCAATTTCTGGCATAGATTATTCTCACCGTACAAGTCATGTACAAGACTATAGTTTTCAGATCTTTAGGAATTTCTTTGTCAGTCAAGCTTAGTAAATATAGTTCTGCTTTTAATTTAAAGTTCATTTTTAATATTTTCCTTATCATATTATGCATAGTATTCCAGAATTTTAACAAAATTTAGAGAAAGTTGGAAAGAATTAATCACTTTCTAGAAGCTGAATGGGAGGAAAAGGCAATTATATGGTTCACAGACTAAAAGTAGAAAAAAATTATTACAGTTAGGATGGGTCTTCAGTCAAGAATATATTATTTTTGTGAAGTAACAAAATTCTAATTAATTTGGAAAGTCTGTAAAAATGTAATAACAATGCTCAACACAGCTGGAGTAGGAAGCTGTTTGCTATTTCTTTACTCTTTTCTCTTGTTTTTCTTCATGATTCTGCTCTGTCTCTTGTATATTTTAGTGTATACGCTCTTTCTTTGATGAAAATAAAATAATTTTAAAAATAAAAAAAAAATAAAGGACCTCTGGGACAAACATACCATAGAGTTGCTCTGGAAACTAGAGAGGACACCTCTCTAGGCATTTTCCAGCATGACTCTATGGTATGTGTCCTATTTTTTCAGCCATGGACAACTGAAACCGTGGATATTGGTTCTGCAGATATGGGGAGGCAACTTGTAAAGTAAACTGAGAACAAAGGAGGAAAGTGAAAGAAGGAGCGAGAAACTGGGACATTTTAAAAGCAATTGAAAAAGTGGGATGACAGGATTAATTGGACTGCACTTTGCCCTCCTTTGGTTTGGAGCAGAAAGCAGATATGTAAAAATAAAAGAACAGTGCTTCAGTGACAGAGTACTGCTATATAAGAGCCTATGTTTAATACTACTTCTTCCTGTGGGCCCTTTGTTTCCCCTTCACCCCACTCCTGGTAATTTCACCAAATGGCAGTGGGCTGGTGTGGGGGTGGACATCCTTCCCCCCTGCTCTACTCTTTTAAAATACATTTTTAAAATGTTGAGTATGGTAAAACGGGAGAAGATTATAGGTTGTTTTCTTATTCTATTATTGTATTTTCTTTAAATGCCAGAGATTTAAAGGGTGTTGATGGGATTTTCCACATGTACCAAAATAATGTTTTGGGTATTATGCATCTGGGCTTGTGAGAAGCACCCTTCATTCTTTCTCCTCAGGTGGCAAAATATCTTGGGCTAGTCCTGCACATATATGAGTACACGGATGGGGATGAAGAAGGGAGAAAGAGGGGGAGAGAGACTCTGCACAGGCAGAATTGGTATTCTATGATGTTTGCTTTCCGTTCATAGACTGTGTTAATCATAACATTAATACAATGCTTCCTTTTCAAATATATCCCAATTTGTGGAGGAATGTTAGTATTGACTAATTTGTTTTGTCCTCTACTCTTTTTTATTAACTCACTGTTAACTGTAAAGGATATAATGAATCAGTCCATAATTGGATTTGTATTTATGTCCCATTTGAAATTGTTAACTAATGATTGAACTGGATGTTTTGCATAATAAAATGTTTTTTAAAATCACCAAAATGAGAGAAAGAGACTCATCACAGGGATAACCTAAAATGTGTCTATTTTGGTTTGCTTGCTTGCTTGGTCCTCCCTCCCTCCCTTTAATTTATATCCTATATTTCTCCCAAGGTTATACTTCTGGGTGATAGATCCATACAGATTAGTGTGCCATGCTGCAAAAATTTGGTAAAGAGCTGCTCTGTCACCAATAGCAACCGTGGGAGGAAACATATATGTGTATGGGTGTATTACCGGGATTTAGGTTCCTTCAGTATAATCTCAAAGGCTCTGAATGCTATTTAACATTCACTACACTGGAATTATTTACTCTGCCTCATGATTTTCAAGCACACACTTGATTTCCCATGATTGTGAAACTGGAAATGTGGCATCAGCCAAAGTTGAGTGAGGCACTGTGAATATTTTCTTTGCCTGCAACTGTTTCTCATTCGTGGAATGTAACTCCAGATAGGCTACAAGGCCTTGCTGAGAATGCTCATTTTGTGAAAACATTGACCTCAGTGATAAGTCTGACGTGCAGACATCTGAAGAGATTGAGACTCATTATCCATTCCTTTGGGAGCAAGATTAAAAACAATTTGAAATGTGTGGTATAAAATAAAGCCATTCTTATTTTGATATGTTTTAATGTACTCAATGAGTGATTCATTGAATGACATAAAAACATGAGCATTGTGTCTTCCATTCCTGCTCTGTGAAATGTGTTTTTCATTTCATACAAATTTGTTGCATTCAGAATCATAGAACTGCAGAGCTAGAAGGGATCCCAAGGAATCTAGTTCAACCCTTTGATAATATAGGAAATCTGCAGCTAATGCATCCCTGAGACATAGCCATCCAACCTCTGTTTAAGAACCTCCAGTGAAGGAGAAGCCTCCACATTCCAAGGCAGGCTGTTTCATTGTTGACCACTTCTTACCATCTGGAAATTCTTCCTAATGTTTATTCAGAATCTGCTTTGTTGTAATTCGAATCCATTGATTTGGATCTTACCCACTGGAGCAGCAGGGGGGAAAACCTTGCTCCATCTTCCATGTCCATTAGATATTTAAAGATAGCAGTCATATCACTTCTCAATCTTCTTTTCTCCAGGGTTGCATCTGCATTGCAGAAATAATCCCATTTGACACTGCTTTAATTGCCATGGCTCACTCCATGTAGCCCTGGGATTTGTAGTTTGTTGTGGCACCAGAGCTCTCTGACAGAGAAAGCTAAATAGCTCACATAACTACAAATCCCAGAATTCCATAGCATTGAGCATGGCAGTTAAGGCAGTATCAAACTGCATAATTTCTGCAGTGGAGATGCAGCCCAGGTTAAACATACCTAGCTCCCTCAGCTGTTCCTCATAGGTTTCCAGACCCCAGCTGCAAACAACTTACCAAAGTGCATCAGAAGCCATTGGTAAGGCAGGCCTGCCCATGTCTCCATGGCAGGGCTGGGACTATATTGCCATCTGTATGTGTTGTAGGACTTCAGCTTCCAGTAGCCTTGGTGAGCATAGCTGGAGCTTAGTAAGAATGACAATTGCTGCCCAGCAACATCTAGAGGGCCACACGTTCTCCATCTTTGTCTTACAGTATCTGAAAGTTGTTGGTGCTGATTTTCTACCACAGGTACAATGTGGCAAAGGCAAAGCACTGTACACAAGTAAACAAGTGATTTGGTACCATGTGACTCCAAGTCTGTATGCTTGGCAGGATGCTTCTTTAGGTGCAGCAGCAAAATCTTCTACGTGAATTTCTTCAAGCTAAAGCCCCAGGAGGCTCTCAGATGCAGCAAATATGGCATGATAACGACACCAGGATACCACAAAAGGGCTTCCTTATCACACAACATCATTCTGCAAGCATTCTGCTGTTGTTAATAAGATGTTCTTTTTTATTGATGGCTCAAGCCATCAATTGATTGCTGATGACAGTTTTTTCATGGTATTGCCAGTGTCTGAAACCACATCCCATTATGCTCTCGTTATTACAGCATCAATGGGAAATTCCTGCCAGAACACTTCTGGGTGAGAACGTGAAAACTAGGCACAGTACAATCTTTTTATGAACCTCCCCATGTTGCTTGCCAGTTTTTAAGTGTGTTTCAGTGCTTGTGTGTTTGTCTTCTTTGTTAGTTTTGGTGGGTTTTTTTTACTTTTAACTGCACTTGCGTCTTTTCATGAGAATTGCCTAGATCACACACCCCAACAAACACAGAAGTAAACGGCGCTAGCATTCGTGCTGTGATAATGCTGGGGCTGCTCTTTCTTGTTATTATAGCAATGTGTGATAAAAAGGGTTATTGTGCCAGAACACTCATGCTTTAAAATATAATGGGACAATAACGTTTTTTAGAGGCTCGTTTGATAATCTCCCCAATGTTGTACATTCTGCTCCTCTCACAGGGTTCCATCCTATCCCCAATCCATTATATGAAACCAGTGGGAGACATCATATGGAGGTGTGGGCCAGAATGCTGTCTGCTGATAATATCCAAGTTTATTTCTCTATGCCTTCAAAAACAGCCTCAGCTAAGGGCAGTTTGTCTCCTCTGAATGAATGCCAGGAGCAGGTATTGGGTTGGGTGAGGAAAAACAAACTGAAACTAAATCCAGACAAGACGGATGTACTTATTGTCAAGGTTCCTAACCTGGGACTGGAGGTGTGTCAACCAGTCCTGGATGGGGTTACACTCCCCCTGAAAGACTGTTTTTGCAGCCTGTGAGTGATTCTGGAGCCATCACTCCAAATGACAGCTGAGACAGAGGCAACAGCCAGGAGTGGCTATTATCAACTTTGGCTGTTGCAGCAACAGCAACCCTTCCTACAGGTGGAGGATAAAAGATGATAGTACACATGCTGGTAACTTCAAGGCTAGATTTTTGCAATGTGTTGCATATTGGGCTACCTATGTACCAAGTTCAGAAACGTCAGTTAGTTCAAAACATGGCAGCCAGATTAGCTACTGGTATATCAAGGAGTGATCATATTACACTAATATTAAAACCACTCCACAGGCTGCCAATTAGTTTCCAGGCAGGGTACAAAGTTTTGGTTGTTACCTTTAAAGCCTTACATGGTTTGGGTCCAGGTTACTTGTGGGATCTCTGCCTACTGTATAATCTGCCCTGTACATTCATGTCTTCTGAGGGATATTTACTCCATTCAGCCAGGACAAGGTTAGCAACTGTCACCCAGAGGACTTTTTCTTCAGCCCCCCCCCCCCCGACTCTGGAACAACCTACCGGAAGAGATTCAATAGCTGAATACGTAGTCTGAATTTAAAACAGCATTAAAGGCCAGTCTCTTCAGGCAGGCCTATTCAGATGACTAATTTATGAATTTCAAAGCATGAATTTTAAAATATGGACTGATTGTTGTAATACGTATTGGTCTTATATGTTCTTTTAAACTGATGTAATATATTTTTAAACTGGTATTATGGGTTGTATTTTAATCTGTTGTTGTTCCCCACCTTGATCCATAGGGAGAGGTGGGAAAGAAATAAAATACTACTACTGTACTACTACTACTACTGATGATGATGATAATAATTTCATGGAGAGGAATATGTCAACCCCATGCTAACAATACCAGGAAGAAGACAGAATAAGAATAGGTAAGCTTTATTGTCTGTATTACTCAAGCTGGGAGAGGGCCTCTCTGTTCTCATAGGACCCTGGGTTCCAGAACTTAGTTTCCACAGAAAGCCTTGGCTATGGATCTCATGGTTTCAGTCTGTGTGATACCGGTGTGGGTCCAAGACACCACTAGATAAAGGCAGACTCACCTTCAGGATGTAAGTAAATGCGGTCAAGATGTGATCCTGAATTCAAGAAGATAGAGGCTGGAAGCCCCAGGATATAGGCAAGTCAAGACAGGGGGAGAGGGTGGGATTGTCATTCTGCCCCACCCTGTCAAGAGGACACACCTGGCTCTGTCTGGTTGCTTGGGGCCATGGAGCAGAACATTTGGGTGGTCTTAGCACCTGGAACCTCTCTGACTCTTCTTCTTCTTCACGTAGCTGTGGCAGTAGTTTTTATGTCTCCTTGATCTCACCTATTCACTGGCTGTGTCAGTTGCTAGGCAATCAGTTGCACTTATAGCACCTATCTGTGATGTTCAGTTTAGGGGGTACAGTGGCCACCTGCCTCACCAGGGGCCCTTTCACACTAGACAATTATAGCACAATGATTTCACTTTAGCTCCCATGGGATTTGTAGTTTGGTGAGGCACTGGAGCACTCCAACTGAGAATTCTAAGTATCCCTCCCTAAAATGCCAATCCCAGGATTCCACAGGAAGGAACATTGGTAGTTAAGGTGGAATTATAACTCAATAATTGTGTAGTATGAAAAGAAGGGCCATGCTTAAATTAAAGGCACCAGATTCTGCTTAATCTTGGAAGCTAAGCAGGGTCATCCTTGGTTAGTACTTGGATGGGAGACCACCAACAAATACCAAGTTCTGCAAGCTATATTTTAGAGGAAGGAACCGGCAAAACCACCTCTGACTATTCCTTGCCTAAGAAAACCCTATGAAATTTATGGGCTTGTCATAAGTCGACAGATGACTTGAAGGCTTGCGGGTGTGTGCCTGCACACACCCACACACATACGAAAGAGCCCCATGTTCTCCCTTGCAACTGTTGGACATAAAAGTTGTGGAGAGGTCTCTGGCAGTTTACCATTGGTAGGGATGGGCAACATGCTGCACTTCAGATGCTTTTGGACTGGACTTTCCATCAGCCCTAGCCAAAGCCTGAACTCTGCTGTTGAAGTTGTGTGCCTTCAAGTTCTTTCTGACTTATGGCACCCTAACACAAAGCTATCATGGGGTTTTCTGAGGCTGAGAGTGTGTGACTTGCCCAAGATCACCCAGTGGGTTTTCATGGCTTAGCAGGGATTCAAACCTTGGTCTCCAGAGTCATAGCCCAACATTTAAACCACTATGACACGCAACAAGGGATAACTTCACTCCTTTTGCTGTTTAACTCTTATATCTAATTACTTTTATAGTTACAGCATAAGGCCTTCCTAAACTTGTAGAGGAGGAATATTGCATGTCAAGTGCTGTCTTGTGCTGATCACTGCTTTGCTTTGTTGTGAGTCTTAAAGCAACAAGGTAGACAGGAGGAGAGTGTTTTGTAGCACAATCTACTGTCTGTTTGTCTTCCTTCCTTTTAAAAATAAATAAATAAATAATAATCATTTTAGTTCTTGTTAAGAAAGGGGAAAGTGAAGAGTTGTTTTTTAAAATGTAACTACAACGGTAACTAACTGTAATGGTAATTAACTACTTTTTACCTTGTATTATAACAAGAGGGACCAACTGCAAGGAGGTGGGGTCAGTTTTTGCTCCCATGCCCTTCTTGGCAGACTGCACTGGTGCACCAGCATGTTAGACCCCTTTAAAAAAATTGGGGTGATTTTTTTTACCCCACCACCCTAGATGTCTTAAAAACCCATTGGAAGCCCAAAAGGCTGAAAATCAGCCAAAATAAAGAGCAGGAAGTGAGCAGCACCCCTTCCAGACTGGATTTCAACTGATTTTGGGGCAGTCTTGGGAGCTTCTACAGGTTTTTCAAGATATGTGAGGGTTTGAGGCAAAATCACTGTGATTTGCAGTGGTTTTGATCATTTGTTTAGGGTTTAAAAAAAGCCTGGGGAAGAATTAAACTGGGGGGGGGGGTCTGAGGACTTTGCGGGACTTCATGGGTCACACTTTGAGGCTCTTAGGGCCACATATGGCCCATGAGCTACACTTTGCCTTGCCTTGTATATAATGGTTTACTTTTTAAAAGAGAAACTTCTAGCTCCTGGACTGCTGCATAAGGAAGGCTGAAGGGTGATGGAAGTTGCAATCCAACATTTGGAAAGCCAGGCTCCCCCCGCTTCCCAGTTTGGGGCCAGATACTGCCATCATGCTGGTGTCACAAAAATGTGCCTAGTCTTTTAATGAACAGGAAAACATGAATGCCTCCTTGCACGTAGCTTGCCATTTTATGACCTGTGAGTACATTTAGCTGAGCGAACCGTGATCTGTGTTTGTGTTTCTTTTTATGCTCTGCTTGTGCTTTACAAATGAATGTGTGCTGAGCAGTATGAAAAGAGTAATTAGAGTCGTGGTGTCCTTGTTCCAGTCCTATGAAACAATTGCATATAACAAATGGGATATTAGCGATAGAATGGGTTTGTACTATGATTCATTATTTACTGTAATGAGGAATTTAATTAGATTGTCGTTTTGGAGAACTTGGCATTAGGGCCCTGTTTTGTTCTTAATTAACTCTAGTATAGAAAACTTTTCTTCTCAAGTTTTCCCATTGACACTTGAAATTAATCTAATGGAATGGCTCTATGAACAGGCTGAAAGGTGATGGTCCTCAGGGAACAAAGGTCAAGAATGAAATTATTCCCTGGCAGGCAATACATTTCTTCCTTCCAAAACAATGCAGAAGTAGGCTGGTACAATAATGCTGGCCATTACTTCTGGAAACAGCAGCAGAAAAAGTTGCCTGCATTGCTACATGATTCCCAACGTAGCCTGCATGGCTACATGATTTCATTGTGTTATTCGTTGTTACAGTGGCACAATCACATTATGAAGCATCGTTACCTTTTTCATCTCACCCTTTCTCCAAGAAGCATAGGGTGACATCCATGTTCTCTCTGTTTTATCCATGTGGCTATATCAGAGGTGAAGAGGAGGTCTTGTAATATGAAAGAATGGGTTGGCAACTGCAGTGGGTACAGGAGCCCATTTGTACCCTTGTATACTCATGGGAGGGGACACTCTCTGAAAATCAACTGTGTTCCTCTGGAATATCAGTAAGCAAGGGGATCTCGTAGCACCTTTGAGACTGATTCCATCTATACAAGGGGGGGAAACACAGTGCCCCACAGCAATAGCAAGTCGCAGCTGCTGCAACCCGTCTTAATGGTGGCTTTGCCTCCAGCAGCCCCATAAGCTTCATATTCAGGATGATAGTTGAGGAAGGGAGAAGAGGGTGAGAGACCCCTCCTCCCTTCTTGGCCCCCAATGGGGTGGGGGGAATGGCGGCTGCAGGCACTTGCCTTGCCATCAAGTGCTGGACCCTGCACTTGTCTAGCCAATCAGGGTCACATTTCCAGTTATCTTGGACAGCAAAATCACTGTCCTAATAAGGGGGAATGTGCACCGCCTCACTGTTTCCCAAAAACTATGAGAAAAGCTGTGAAGGCTTTCCTTGCATAGTTTTTGCTTGCCCCCCCTTCACAATATGGAGAAATCACACAGAATACCATTAAGACAGGTAAGATTCCCCACACATTTTGTGAGGAGTTTTTTTCATCATTTAGACAACCCCTGAGAGAGAAAAAAATGGTAGCATAAGCTTTTGTAGACTGCATCTAAGGAAGTAGATCAAGTCTACAAAAGCTTATGGTACAATTTTTTTCCTCTCAGTTAGTCTCAAAAGTGCTACAAGATCCCCTTCTTACTAAAAATCAGCTGAAAACCTAGCCTGAAAAAGACTAGAAAATAACTTCTGGTTTCTAGGATTTCTTAGTGTTTGAGGGCTTGGAAGGGGTTTGGAAAGTATTATAATGCAAACTGCTGCTCCTGGAGAGGTCCAGATGAGTTGGGAGTGATTTCCACCCATTTTGGTGCAATCAGAGGAGGGGAGACTGGAGGGACTGGCAAGGTCAAGATAAGGTTGGGGGTTCCCTCCTCCAACCCTATGGAGAGTTAGCACTACTTGTAAAGACTTATAAAGAGTGGAGTCACCATCCTGCATGAAAAGGTAATGCTGCTTCCAATCTGCATATTGCCATTCTCTAGATCCCCCTCATAGGTTGCATCTTTTCTCCCCATGTTTGATCTGAACATGCTATGTTGCCATGGCCCTGCCCATTATTTCTCATTGTGGTTGCCCTGCCCAAGAGCCTTTGAAATGCTACAGTTTTAATATTGTATGCTCCACATTTCTTCACATACTATATTAATGCTAGGAAAACTGACAGCTTTTGTTTTCTGAGCTAACTAGACCTTTTTGGAGCTGTGCAGTACTCTTTTAAGTCTGTCTTGTGAGATACTAACCCACAATATATATTTTTTACTTGTTTCCCTGACCGTACATGATTATGCCCATCATTTCTCAATAGGCCAAATGTTTAGATCATCATCTGAGGACCAACTTTGGATGATTTCACCTTCTGAGGCAAGTTCAGTCATCATGACCTGGGACGGGTCTTTTTCCATGGTGGAAAAGATTGAGAAAAATCCTTCCCCATTGGATTTGCTTAAATGTGTTGCCCCTTAGATGCTGCTTGAACATTAAGTGTGTCATGGAAGCTTTGCATGGCATTTGATTATTTTGTCTGGAATGTTGGGCTATACTTTATCTGCTAAGGTCTGGATCATACCTTTATTCCCTTAAAATTTTATTGTTTAGAGATATATTTTAAAGGGCATAACTACCTTACAACTCTCAGAAAAAGAGACAATATAATGTAGCCTCAGTATGTTATTTAGATCACATCACTTCCCAGAGTGTTTTGAGGATAAAGGGTGTTGGAGGAATGGCAGAACACCTTGTGACTTGCCCTGAGCATCTTCCTGAAGAGGAGCAAGAGAGAGGGGAAGGTTTAAAATGCAAGAATACCTTGAAGATCAACTTGGTTGAAAGGCAAGGTGTAATTAAAAGAAAAATCAATAAATCTACAGGACGCTGCTGCCTTGAAAGAGAGAAAAGAGAAAGAACAAAGTTCATTCTGCTTTAGAAAAGCTGGCCTGCCTGCTCACCTGGAAATGATCTTTACTCCCTATTGGAAGCCATGAAAGTATCCTTAAAAAAAAGTAATAATAAAAATAACAAATAAAGAGCATGCTCCATTATTAGATACTTGTACACGTGGTTGCTAAATATATAGACCATTCATTATTCAGGTAAGAGTCATTTGCAACAGGTTCTGTTGAAACCTTTGAGTCACAGTCTTAAATGTGGATGCCCACTGATTTCAGAGCAATTTATTATCTGAGACATGGATGGATAGATCGATGGATAGATCGATAGATTGATCTCTCTCTGTGTCTCTGGACACACATGGTCTTTCCTCCAATGATCTCAATGCAGCATACATGGGTTTCTACCTTATCCTCACAACAACCCTGTGAGGTAGGTAAGTCTGAAAGCGAATGACCTGCCCAAGGTCATCCAATGAGTTTCATAGCACACTGGGGATTAGAATCTGGATCTCCTAAAGTCCTAGTCCAATACCCTAACCATGACATCACATTGGCTCTCTTAAGCCCACTTTTTATGTTATACATGCAGATGTGTTGGGTGGTTTCACCCCATGGCACTTTAACAACAGAATGATGCAGAAGTCACATAGAAGGCACAGGAGCAGGTGGGTAGATCTGTCAAAGAGACAGGATTAGGAGAAAAATTAGAGCTGTTCTTCCACATGCTTCTGTTCTTATCATATAGTGTCTATGTTTTTAGCAGATCAGTGTGGGAAGGACCTGACAAACAGCTAGCTTTTAGCCCAGGGGTAGAAATCGTGAAACCCTCTGAATGGAATTTACAGCAGCCTTTGCCAGCATAGCCAATGGTGAAGAATGCTAGAAATTGTAGTACAGCAACATCTGGAGGACTGCATGATTCCTATCCCTAACTAAGGGCTTATCTACATGAACGAAATACCCTGGCTTGCCCTGGTTCCAGAGCCCTGTAGTCCATATGATGCAGAGCTTTTACCCCAATCTGCCCCTGGCCTCCTCACCACATCTGGGGCAGATATGGGGCTAGAACAGGGGCAAGCTAGGCTAGGGCCCAATAACCCATTCTAAAATAATACCTAGTTTAATCTGGTACTGCAAGGACGGAACAGCTCGGGCCCCGCATGCCCATAGGAACCCGTCCCAGTACTCTGTCCCTCACTGCCAAATACTTGGCTTTCCTGGAAATCAGGCAAGGCTGGTCACATGCAAGGGGGCTTCAGTCACATGTCGTAGGCATTCCTGTTTGGACGCTGGCTTGTTTTCTCCAGGTAGTGGGGGAGGAACTGGCAAGATCCAAAGCCAGGTTAGGCAGGTGGGGAGCCAGACCTTAGACTGAGGAAATATACTTTAATAAATGGCACAGTTATACTGGGACTGTATCACTTCACTTTACATGTTGGGTATCACATGGTTGAATATCTCAATGTGACAGAGAAATGAAACTTGCCTTCTAAAGCTAGTGTGTTGGACAGAAGGGTTGCCATTTCCCACCAAGTGCAATTTTACTTTATCTGAATTGTGGCTTACAAATGAAGACCTCCACTTCCTGAGGAAAGGAAAAGTCTTCATCCAAGTATCAAATATATATATGCCATTTCACTTTATGTAAAGCATTTCTTGCACATGTATGACACCATTAGATGGCAGTATTGGCTAACATAAAATGGATACTCTTCCATTGAAGTTATAACTTGAAACAACAACTTCTTCTTCTTCTCATTATTATTATCCACAAAACTGTTATCAAGTAAGAGCAAGGCAAGGACCTTGCACATAAATTTGCTCCAAATTCTTGGTCATATTGTTGTCCAAAGAGTTAGAATTTAGCCCTGATTTAAGGAGCTGCTGACAAAATATCCAATTAACTTGACTAAGCCTTCTGATAAATTGAATTGATGGACAAATCAAATATCTGATTTTTATAAGTTCAAGCTGAATCCAGCATGAGATAGGAGCATCCAACCGGGAGGCTCCCATTTTGACCTGACATATGTTTTAGACTTTCAGCCAGCCTGGCCAGGGATTCTGGGAATTGATGTAAAACAAATAAACAAACCCAAACAACTAGAAGTCCAAAGGCTGAGAGTCAAGATTCAATAAGAGACATCATCAACCTGACAAGTGATAGAGTCTGACATAGCTGAAGAGTACCAGGCTGGTGAAGTCTGTTCCATCTGATGAGTCTAGATAAATAATCTCTCTCTGGCTTAAAAAAAAAATCAGATAAATAATAAATAATAAATAATAAATAATACACAATTTCAAGGCAGATCCCACCTAGTTAGCAATAAGATGTTTATGCTTCCTTCAGCCAGCCAGGAACCAAGCCAAAATGGTTTGGCCACATATCTGAAATTTATTTTTCTCAAGCTATGACCAGAGTCTCCGTAACCTGCATCATCTTTCAAAGCAACTGAAGTCTAGATGCTGTTTGTGTGTCAGGATCAGTGTCTCCCACAAGACGTTTGTTGCTGAGAGAGGAGAAACTTGTCCAAGGTGGAGATAAGTGGCAGGAAAGGTTAATCTAATGGTTTTCCAAGTGTCAACCTTTATTAAAGGCATAGGGATGGGGGGGGGGGAAGGAATCCAAGTAGCAAGCCTAAATTACAAATTGCATGTAAGTCTCTCTGTTGTGTGCTGACTCAATGCAAAGTTTTGTGCTGTAAATTACACTCAGAATTCTTATGGTTTAATTGATTCAGGCTGCGAGGAGACATGAATGACCGTGAGATGGCATAGAGGTAAAACTGGACAGCCAAAGCTTCCTTCATCTATGAGGGGGGAACACACATGGTGTACTTGGGATTTTTTAAGTGTGTGTCTGTGCTTGTGTTAACTTTTTATGTCTTTTCTATTACTTTTATTTTTAAATTTCCTATGCTCGCATCTTCTCACAAGATTCACGGAGATCATGAAGAAGTGAACGTAGCTCTCCGTTAGTGCCTGGGCTGCCTCTTTAACACTATGGAAGATAAGGTCTGGTGGTGGTAGGTTCTTTTGCCAGCAGAAAAACATTTTAAAATATGCCGGCAAAAGAACAATAATGGGGGCTGGTCTGATAAAGACCCTAGAGATAACATATTTTTTCAGATGTGGATAAGTGAAACTGTCGATACCGAATCTATGGATACAGGCAGGGCCGGCTTAACCATTCCGCCAAATCAGCATCTGTGGGGGGGGGGGCCCACACCAGCAGGGGCCCCCATCTGGACCTAACCCTCTTCCTGGAACCCCCCCCCCCCGCCTGCTTCAAAAAACAACAAAGACGTCTCAAACTAGAAAGCCAAAGCAAAAGCGAAAGAGAAAGATGGAGCTTTCTTTGGGTGGCTGATCCTGGAGGGAGTTTGTTGTTCCCTCCCCCCTCCTCCCAGGATCATCATCAAAGGCAAGTCGGAGAGGGGTGTGTCTGTGTGAGTGAGAGAGAGAGGTGGGGAGGGGGGTCATCTCTTGTTCTCCCCTGCTCTATCTTCAGAAAAGGCTTCTTTCTTTCTTTCCCCCCTCTCCCTCCCTCCCTCCCTCCCTCCCTCTCTTCCTTCCTTCCTTCTTTCTTTCTTCCCTTTCCTAACTTCCACACAGATTCCCTCCAGCCCATCTTTCCAGGTGCCCTTAGCATGTCCTTCTCTCCCCTTCCTCCCTCCCTCCCTTCACCCCTTGGTCTTCTTCAGCTTCCTCCCCTTGCTGACAACTGAGTTCAACCTGCAAAAAGAAACTGTGTGTGTTTGCCCATGTGCCTTGAAGTCATTTCTGACTAAGGCAAGCTTATCATGGGGTCTTCTAGGCAAGGTTTGTTCAAAGGGGTTCTGCCTTTGACTTCATCTGAGGCTGAGAGATTGTGACTTGCCCAAGGTCAGCCAGTGAGTATTCATGGCTGAGTAAGGATTCAAACCCTGGTCTCCACAGTCATAGGGCAATGCTGAAGCTTCTACAACACTCTGGTTCTTTTAACAGAAGAATATAAAGAATATAAATAAAAAATTGGAGTAATATTACTAGGAAAAATGGTTTTATTGTTGTCACTAAAACACCAGTATCCCATTAGTGCTATGTGAGAGCCATTGGGCTAACTAGTGGTTCTTAACTTTTTCTTTACCAGGGACCCCCTTTAAATATCTTTTGTTGCCCCAAGACTTAACTCAAGATTTAAAACCCTAATAATAATAATAGCTAACAACAAAAACAATACAATTACACCATCCATTAACCTTTTTCCTCAGAGGCACTCTTGCTTCTTCCTACATGTTTGTGGCTGGAGTGGATTGAACAGCAATGTGCAGGCCAAGCCAGCCAGCCTGTGCCTTGGTTCATGTCACATGACTGTTCCACTACAGGGAGGAGGTGGGCCAAACAGTCTTCAAACTTTTGTGGACCCCCTGTGAGGATATCATAGAATCATAGAATTGTAGAGTTGGAAGAGACCACAAGGGCCATCCAGTCCAACCCCATTCTGCCATGCAGGAAATCACGATCAAAGCATCCCTGACAGATGGCCATCCAGCCTCTGTTTAAAGACCACTGGGCTAGAGAATGCTGGAAAAGGAACAATGCAACCCGACCTTGAGAAGGGTGCTGGCAGGGGGATTCTGAGAGGTGTAATCCAAAAGTAACTTTCCCAGGCTCTGAATGTAGCCTAGAATCATAGAATCATAGGGCTGGAAGGGACCCCAACAGCCATCCCATCCAATCGGCTTCTGCCCTGCAGGAACACACAATCAAATCCCTCACGACATATGGCCATCCAGCCTCTCTTAAAAACCTCCAAAGAAGGAGACTCCACCACACTCCCAGGCAGTGTATCCCACTGTAGAAACAGCTCTTACCATCAGGAACTTCTTCCTAATGTTTAGGTGGAATCTCTTTTCCTGGTGTTTGAACCCTTTGCTCCATGTCCTAGTCTCTGGAGCAGCAGAAAACAAGCTTGCTCCATCCTCAGTATGACATCCCTTCAAATATTTAAACATGGCTCTCATGTCACCTCTCAACCTTCTCTTCTCCAGACTAAACATACCCAGTTCCCTAAGTTGCTCTTCATAGGGTATAATGGCTTCCAGACCTCCCACCATTTTGGTTGCCCTCCTCTGGACACATTATAGCTTCTCAATACCCTTCCTGAATTGTGGTGCCCAGAACTATTACTTCCCTTGATCTAGACACTATACTCCTATTAATGCAGCTTAGAATCGCATTGGCATTTTTTGCTGCTGCATCACACTGCTAACTCATGTTCAGCTTGTAGTCTACTTTCTTTTTTTAAGGAAATCTACACCATTACGTTAATTGTTAATTAACAAAAAATATTTTGTTAGTGCCTATAATATAGTTTTTAAACTAAATTATTGGTGGCAAATTATGTAATACAGTAGCCCCCCCCCCTTATCCACTGGGGATTGGTTCTGTGCGGGCATGGATTCTGAAAACTGTAGATAATAGTGAACACCACTGAATATAATGGGACTTCTGGTTTAAAATACCATAGAGTTGCCTTGGAGGACCTAGAAAATGGCTAGGGAGGACACATTTTCTAAGAAGACTCTATGGTAGGTGTGCTGTTTTGTGTCCCATGGATAATGAATCCGTGGATATGGGGGTCCTACTGTAATCTGAACATCCTGTACTGTGAATAGGTTAGGTTACATTGACCTGAAATAAACATATGGGGCCCCCAAAATAAAGCATTGCAGGGGGCCCCAAAATTCCTTAAACTGGCCCTGGATACGGGGGTTGACCTGTGATCCACTTATGGTGGCTACTCTAATGAGGTTGTTGGGCAGTTCTTCTTGATGTGACTGACAGCCAAGTCAGGCTTTGTGACACTGCTGTGAAGGCTTCTACAACATTGCTCCTAACACTGATCTTTCTTCACTTGGTCAATTGACCACCAAATTCTCCATCAACCTGTTTCTCCACCCATCACAGCTACTGATAATTTACCACTTGCACATGACCCTAAGCAATTATGCTTCCTTGTTGGAGAGCAGATAGGCAATTTTAAACCATTTTCCTCCACAATCTTGTAGTATAATACCAGAAGAAGATAGGAGGCCATTAGTTACTGTCTCAGTCCCTTAAGGGCACCTCAGAGATTATTATTTTATTTTTTTTTTGTCTTGGTCTGAACTAATAACATTTGGAAAGGCAAAGAGGAAGGTCAGTACCTGCCCCCAGCTGCAATATAAAGTATTCCTTATCAGTGAAAAATGGCCAAGCCAATACTGCTGGCTATTAGCTACTCAGGGTTTCATTTTGTCTTGCTACCACTAATGATCTCCTCTCTTCAACTTAAATCTTTAATGTTTTTGATCTCCCTCTTTACCATTCCTTTCACTGGAGACTACAAGGCTACACTATTAATCAGTCATTCTCTCTCTGAGCAAAAAGACCAGCCTGTTAGGGGCATGAATTATAGGGCCCCATATGGAGGTAATTAATGCCTCTCTATGAGAGGGAGGGGTCCTGCAACCCTTAGAAGAGTCTAGTTGTGTAGCTGCTCCTTAAGAAAGCTTACTTGCAACCTCAGGATTGCAACCACATTTGGATGGTTGCAAATAATTCCTTTCTTGAGCAAGGTGCTTGAGAAGGGGGCATCCATATGAAGCTCACTCAGATGCTCTTGGTGAATTGCTAGCTGTCCACTGAAAATAAGGATGCGCACATGGGATGTACACTCAAAGCAGGGGAGGGCAACTTGGCCAGGGTTGGAGGCTAACCTCTGCCCCCCATGTTCTCCTGGCAGGCTGTACCAATGCACTCATGACACACTGGAAATAACATGATGTCCCGTCCAGTTTAATTTTCAGCCACAAATTGGTCATGGGAGGTGGGATAAAGGGCTCTCCCCATTATCTGGGCAACACAACTGAGGATGTAGTCTCTCCTCCAGGTAAACAAAGGGTTAATGATGAAACGGGTTAGGCTACATTTATGGAGGGGTGTCAGCACCACATAGGAGGACAGAGATCAGGAGAGACAATAACCCAATGAGGATGGCCAGTTTATAAAAACATGGAGAACGTGCATGAGAGACCTTTGGGATTGATGGAGAGGTAGAGGAGTCACCACCTGTCTCATCATCCCTAGGAAAGCTTGGTTGTAGGCTGACAAAGAGGTCCAGACTCCTACCTTTCCAAGAACATCTAAAGACCAAGAACACCATCTGTTCAGCTAGTTATGTTAGAGCATATTTTTCTTTCTAACCTCAGCTGAATATGATTTAGGCTGTCTTCGTAACTTTCTAACTACTCCTGAGTAACACCTGAAGGCAGGTACCTTCATGTACGAGATACTCTTTTGCTACTGTAATATTGTTTGCTTAGAATAAAAGGTTCCTTTGATGATCTCCTCTTTTCCACACTCTTCATGTGCCTTTGCTGTGTGTGTGTGTGTGTATAGGATTCTCATCTCCCACAGGAGGAGGAGAGAAAGTCTCTGCACAGTCAAAGGTGGGGGAAAGTGCAACTTAAAACCCCTCAGTAACTTCCCACTAAGTTACTGAGTCACGTGGGGTAAATTAGTCGGTAGTGATGGCTACATAGGATTCAGGGGTTCCCTGTCCTACTAAAGAGCATGAGACACCCATTATAGGGGGTTGTTTAGGGGGTCAAATCCAACCCAACTGTCATGGTTTTATATCATTTTGTGGCACTGTGGCCTATTCTGGGGTGATTTCCCAAATGAAGACATTTACTGAATTGGGGGGGGGTTCTAGGGGCTTTAGGAGTATTTAGGGGGTCCTTGGGGGCCAAAGAAGGGAGATTGGGGACACACACATTCCACAGGCTACATTTTCCCCAGCCTCCTTTTAATGTGTTGTCTAGTTGGCTCCTTCTGAAAAGCACTGCTACCTCATTTCTATGCCATTTGGAAGTTTGGACCAGTTCTACCACTCCCTAAGGTTTGGTATTGGCCACATGTTCTAAAATCTTCAGGGGCACGGCCATGTTATTTTGTTGCAGCCAAAACAGAAGAGAATTGTAGAGGGTAACAGGGAATTGTGCAGCTTTCTAGATGTTACTGAACTGTAATCCCCAGGAGCCAGAATAGCCCCTGATGAGGGGTGATGAGAGATACAGTTCAAGGACAACTAGAGGGTTGCACAGTTCCTACCCCTGTCCACTTTGCTCAATGTAAAATAGAGAAGGGCCTTGCTAGTGAATAATGGCTCCATAAGATTATCAGGTATATGAGCTTCTGATACTGTGGGTGGCATTCCTAGGACCTGTAATAATTTTGCCAAAGTAGATACGTGGACAGAATGGGCATCACGCTCTGCCATAGGGTCTGGCTACTCTATGTAAATCTTCTTCGCATAACACAATTACAGTATAGCACTTTGATACCACTTTAACTGCCATGGCTCTGTTCTATGGAATTCTGGAATTTGTGATTTCATAGGGTATTTAGGATTCTCTGCCAGAGACCTCCATTGTCTCACAAAACTACAAACCCTAGGATTTCCTAGGATGCGGTCATAGTGGTTAAAGAGGAACCAAAGTATTTTAATTGTATAGTGTGAGAGAGACCATTTTCTTGCTGCTGGTTAATATTTTTTTTTTAAAGATGAGAGGCTGTCTGTAAGAGGCCTGTGGTTTTGCAGTAAAAACAGACAAGACACCTGCAGCATTTTGAGGACTAACAAGTTTTAATTGGATTCAGCATTTATGTCTACAGCAATAAGCTAAACACTTGCTAATTGTCTTGCTTTTCTACTTACTCTGTGCATTTGGTTTTTGTAGCCTAAATGTAGAATTTTCATTTGTCTCTGTTGAATTTCATTTGGTTAATTTCACCCCAATTTTCTAGCATATCAAGGCCCTTTTGAATTCTGTTCCTATCTTCCAATATATTGATTACTACTCCCAGTTTTGTATCATCTGCAGACTTGATGAAGATTCCCTCCACCCCATCATCTAACCATTGATACAAGTATTAAAGAGCGTCAGCCCCAGGACAGAACCCTGTGGTTCTCCACTTGAGACCCCCTTCCAATCTGAAGCACAGCCACTGACAACAACTCTTTGATCATCTTTTGTTTTCCAAGCAATAGTGGATCCATCTGATGTTGCTTCCACCTATTCCATATTTAGTCAGTTTGGTTATCAAAATATCATGGGGGACCTTATCAAATGCTTTGCTGATATCCAGATAAATGACACCCACAGCATTCCCACCATCTACAAACTAGTGGGGGATTTTAAAAAAAAAGATATAAGATTAGTTTGGCAGAGTTTGTTTTTGACAAACCCATGCTGACACCTACAAATTTGTCTTTTTTGAAGAGAGGGACAATGTTTGCTAGTCTCCAGTCCTCTGGCACTTCATCTGTTTTCTAAGATATCTCAAAATGAAGGCAAGTGGATCTACAAGTATGTCAGCAAGTTCCTTCAATACTCTGGGATACAGTTCATGTGGCCCTGCAGATCTGAACTCATTTAGATTAATTGGGTGATTTTTGAATAAGTTCTTATCAGTCTTGATTTACAACCCAGATTCCTTACCATGGTCTTTGCTGATGGATGGAAGCACACAGCCCTGTTTTTTTTTGGGGGGGGGGAACTGAAGCAACATAGGTATTGGTTAGTTCTGCCTTTTCATTATGATCTGTTAGTATTTTACCATCCTTGCTGAGCAGCAGTCTCACCATTTCCTTCCTCACTCTCTTGGTTCGAAAATATTTTGAAAATCCCCTTTTTGTTGCTCCTTGCTTCCCTAGCCAATCTCAGCTCATTTTGACCTTTAGCTTTCTTTGCACTATTCTTGCAAGCTTGGGCTACACATCTGTATTCTTCTTTGGCGATCCATCCTTTCTTCCCTTCTTTATATATGCTCTTTTTTCTTTTCCCTCCTTCCTCCTTGAATTTACTGTGCAGCCACATTGGAATTTTCAGAGGTTTCCCATTTTTCTTCTTCCATGGAATTGTTTGTGATTGCACTTTTAGCTGTTCCTTCTTCAGGAAATCCCACCCATGCTGGGTGTCTTTTTCCCCTTTCTCTGGCCATGAGATTCTGCCCAGTATTTCCCTGTGCTTGATAAAATAAGCTTTCCTGAAATCCAAGGTTCATGTTTGATGATAATCTTCTTTGGCCTACTTCACAATCATGAATTCTAGCATTACATGATCACTCCTCCTAAAGTACCAACTGCTTTGATTCCAGTGACCAACTCCTCCCTACTGGTTAGGATTAAGTCCAGGATTGCTGACCCCCTTTTTCCTTGTCCCTTATTCAGACGAGAATTGTGTGTCCCAACATAATATTCCTTAGACACACGGAATATGTATAGTTTGGCAGTTATTTGTAGCCTGGTAGGTTTAATTTTCTACTTGAACACAATCAAAAGTTCCTATTTTAAAATTATGATGCACACCAAGGCCCTGCCTACCCTAGAATATGCTTTAGGGCTGCTGTCACACTGCAGAAATAATGCAGTTTGACATCACTTTAACTATCGTGGCTCCATTCTATGGAATCCTAGGATTTGTAGTTTGTTGTGGCACCAGAGCTGTCTGACAGAGAAGGCTAAATATCTCACAAAACTACAAATCCCAGAATTCCATTGCATGGAGCCATGGCAGTTAAAGTGGTGTCAAACTGCCTTATTCCTGCAGTGTGGCAGCACTTTAGGAAGGAAAGTGGAGGACAGAAAATATCTCTTTTCCCTCTTGCTGTCTTTTACAGCCAACCAGCCAAGGGATTTGGTTTGTGGAATTGTTCATATAAAGATCCCTCATTGTCATTGTCTTGCATTTAATTTGGCCCAGAAGCAGGGCCGGTTTAACCAGAATGCCAAATCAGCATTGGGGGGGGGGTGGTCAAGAGGGTCCCCTGTTGACCCAGGAGGAGCAGCTGCTTTGTAGCCCCCTCCTACCCTCCTCCTCCAAAACCTCCTGCTGGCTTTTTAAAAAACAAAACAAAAAAAAACCAGTGTGTCCCGAAAGAGAAAGAAAAAGAAGCAGCAGCGCTCCTGGCAGAAGCTGGAGGGAGTAGGCTGCTGGAAAATGCAAGCTGGCCAGGCATGTCGGAGAGGGGTGAGTGTGTGTGTGTGTGAGAGAGAGAGAGAGAGAAAGAGGGGGGGGGAATTTGAAGGTTGTCTCTTTCCCTCGGAAAGGGCGGTCTTTCTTTCTTTCTTTCTTTCTTTCTTTCTTTCTTTCTTTCTTTCTTTCTTTCTTTCTTTTCCTTCCTTCCTTCCCTTTCCTTCCTTCCACATAGATCCCCTCCAGCCCATCTTTCTAGCTGCTTTTAACATGTCTTGGTTCCTTTCCCCTCCCTTTCCCCCCTTGGTCTTCTTCAGCTTCCTCCCCTTGCTGCCAACTGAGTTCAGCCTGCAAAAGAAATTTGTGTGTTTGCCCATGTGCCTTCAAGATCATTTCTGACTAAGGCCAGCCTACCAAGGGGTTTTCTAGGGAAGGTTTGTTCAAAGGGGGTCTGCCTTTGACTTCCTTTGAGGCTGAGAGAGTGTGACTTGCCCAAGGTCAGCCAGTGGGTATTCATGGCTGAGTAAGGATTCCAACCCTGGTCTTCATAGTCATAGTGTAATTTTGAAACTTCTACAACACTCTGGCTCTTTTAACAGAAGAATATAAAGAATATTAATTAAAATTTGGAGTAATATTACTGGGAACAATGGTTTTATTGTTGTCACTAAAACACCAGTATCCCATTAGTGTTATGTGAGAGGCATTGGCCTGGAGTAATGGTTCTTAACCTTTTCTTTACCAGGGACCCCCTTTAAATCTCTTTTGTTGCCCCAAGACTTAACTCAAGATTTAAAACCCTAATAATAATAGCTAACAACAACAACAACAATATAATTACACCATCCATTAAACTTTCCCTCAGAGGCTCTCTTGCTTCTTCCTGCACGTTTGTGGCTGGAGTTGATTGAATGGCAGTGTGCAGGCCAAGCCAGCCAGCCTTCGCCTTGGTTCCTGTCATGTGGCTACACCAACTACAGGGAGGAGGTGGGCCAAGCAGCCTTCAAGCCTTTGTGGACCCTCTGTGAGGACATTGCAGACCCCAAGCTAAGAACCACTGGGCTAGAGAGTGCTGGAAAAGTAACAATGCAACCAGACCTTGAGAAGGGTGCTGGCAGGGGGATTCTGGGAGGTGTAATCCAAGAGTAACTTACCCAGGCTCTGAATGTAGCCTAGAATCATAGAATCATAGGGCTGGAATGGACCCCAACAGCCATCCCATCCGATCGGCTTCTGCCCTGCAGGAACACATAATCCAAACATTCTTCACAGATGGCCATCCAACCTCTGTTTAAAAAAAAACCAAAGAAGGAGACTCCACCATACTCCAAGGCAGCAGTATATTCCACTTCCAAACAGCTCTTACTGTCAGGAGGTTCTTCCTAATATTCAGGTGGAATCTCTTTTCCTGTAGTTTGAACCCATGGCTCCGTGTCCTAGTCTCTGGAGCAGCAGAAAACAAGCTTGCTCCTTCCTCAGTATGATATCCCTTCAAATATTTAAACATGGCTATCATGTCACCTCTCAACCTTCTCTTCTCCAGGTAAGCATACCCTGCTCCCTAAGCTGTTCCTCATAGGGCGTAATGGCTTCCAGACCTCCCATCATCCTTCTCAGTATCTTTCTTGAATTGTTGTGCTCAGAACTGGAAACAGTATTCTAGGTGAGGTCTGACCAAAGCAGAATGGAGTGATACTATTACTTCCCTTGATCTAGACACTACTATTAATGCAGCCTAGAATCACATTGGCATTTTTTGCTGCTGCATCACACTGCTAACTCATGTTCAGTTTATAATCCACTCTTTCTTTTCTTTGAGGAAATCTACACAATTACATTAATTGCTAATAAACAAAAAAATATTATGTTAGTGCCTATAATATAGTTTTTAAACTAAATTTTTGGTGGCAAATTATATAATACAGTAGGCCCCACTTATCCATTGGGGATTGGTTCAGGATGTGTGTGTGTTGATTCTGAAAACCATGAATAATAATGAATGCCATTGAAAATAATGGGATTTTTGGTTTACAATACCATAGAGTTGCCTTGGAGGGCCTAGAAAATGGCTAGGGAGGACACATTTTCTAGGAAGACTCTATGGTAGGTGTGCTGTTTTGTGTCCCATGGATAATGAATCCATGGATACGGGGGGTCCTATTGTAATCTGAACATCATGTACAGTGAATAGGTTAGGTTGCATTGACCTGAGATAAACATATGGGGCCCCCAAAATAAAGCATTGCAGGGCCCCCAAAATTCCTTAAACGGGCCCTACACAGAAGAGAAGATTCCAGAGAATGCAGCTCTCCCCAACCCCCACATTGTTGCCTAACACACACACACATACTTCAGGCTAAAGCTCCACAATCTGAAATTCTACTTTCTCTTAAGTAAGTACTGGCAGAAAAAGCACTTCAGCAGCCCATGCTGTTTAAAAGAGCAGACAGAAGCATTGTTATGCAGGGGCCCATCTACATGAGGGGGAAAAAATCCCAAATACCTCATAGTATTGGCATCTGGCAGCAGCAGCAACATGTCCAAATGGTTTTTCTGTCCTCAGAAGCCCCCATAAGCCTTATATTCCTGATGGCGGCCACAAGTGATTTACTTGTGTTAGTTCTTCACCACCAGGTTTGTTTGTTTTTAAAGTTGTCCCAAGGTGCACTGGTGCGATAGAGTGATTCTCCAAAGCAAAACAGAAAATACTGATCCTTTTTATCACCTTACTGAGTGACTGCTAAGGCGAAAATCCAGCATGGAGGCAGTGGGCGCTTGCCCTCCTAGCAAGCCCCACTCTCGCTCTTGCCCGGCCAAACAGCTTTGTGTTTCTCTTTGGGTTTTTTATTGTTCTATAGTCCAAATGAGCGTGCACCCACCTTGCATTTTGTGAAAAAGTATGAGGAAATCTGCAAAGGCTTTTAGTGCGTTGTTTTTGCCATTTTGCCACCTCCCTCCTTCCAAATAGTGTGGATTAGCACTGGATCCTGTTTAGACTGGTAGGATTCCCATTGAATGCCATGAGGCGTATTTTCACCGTTTAGACAGGCTTCATGTCTCTTAAACAAATGCTACAATTCTATTTTGGACAGGGGAACCTCAAAGACAAACTTCCCTTGATCCATTAGGCATTTGACTACAAGTCCCATTACCTCCAGCCAAGTGACTGGTGATTATGGAATTGGTAGTTTAACACAACTGCTGGGTGACAGGTTGTACAAAGCTTTTTCGAAACCAATGGATATGCTTTGATGGGAGTGAAATGACCTTAAGAAAAATGAAATCCCAGGAAGCAAACTTTTGAAAGGGAAACTTTATAGTCCCCCCCCCCCAATATTCTGACCATGTTAGATAAGAAGTCTGTAAACTGACAATATACTTCCCTCCCTCTCACGGTCCTCCCAATTCTTCCAACCCAAAGAAAAGTAATTACATAGCTGAACCTAGCAGCAGGAAGCTAACATTTCACAGATTTCCAAACTGCATCTTGATTAGCTTTTCAATGCTAAAATTAAAGCTGTGAGAGCTTCAGAGAAGCCACCTACTCAGCCAAGGTTACTTTTTTTTGTTTGCTTTTAAAAGGGGTGGGGGAGGAAACATACCACATGGAGGCAAGTCCAAGGAGAAACCTAATTAAAGGATGAAAGCAGACAATATAGAAGAGCATTTTGAGCTTTGTTGTTATTGTTGTTGTGTGCCTTCAAGTCATTTCTGACTTATGGCGAACCTAAAGTGACCCTGCCATGGAATTTTCTTGAGAATTTGTTCAGAGGATGTTTTCCATTGCCTTTCTTTGTATAAATCATTGGTGGTGGTGGGGAGTTAAGAAGAAACATAGTTTCCCTAATATTGGCTAATGAAAGGGCAAGGTGTTTTTCTGCTTTAATGTATATTTACTCCCCGAGAACCAGCATGGTGTAGTGGTTTGAGCATTGGACTAGGACTCTGAGAGACCATGTTTCAAATCCCCTCTCAGCTGTGGAAACTCACTGGGTGACCTGGGGCAAGTCACACTCTCTCAGCCTCAGAGGAAAGCAATGGAAAAACCCCTCTGAACATATCTTGCCAAGAAAATCCCATGATAGGGTTGCTTTAGGGTTGCCATAAGTCAGAAATGACTTGAAGGCACACAACAACAACCTTATTCCCTAATAAATGGATATGAAATTGAGACAGGCACGATAAATAGACACTGTTTCTCATGTGGTGGAGATAGAGGGCATTGCATGAATGGCTTAACTATCTGGCATTTATTTTTCTCTGCTTGATACACATTGCTGTGCCTTGACAGTCAGCCCTATCAGCTCTCCTATCCATCTTCGCAGCTGGGCAGAAAATGTTACTGACTGCCATGCCTTCATAACTACCAATACACTTCCCATCTGAATTCAAGGTGCTTGTGATGACATTTTAAGCCCTAAATGGCCTGAGATCTCAGTACTTGAAGGGATACCTCTCCCTAGATATTCCTGCCTGAGGACTGAGGTTTGCTGGGGGAGCCCTCCTCTGTGTTCCATTGGTGAGGGTAATATATTGTGTGAGGATATGGGAGAGGGGCTTCTTAGCCATGGCATGCTAACTGTGGAATGCTCTCCCCTTGGAGGTCCAGTTACCACCAATGCTGGTTTTATTGAGGTGCCAAGTTAAAACATGGTGGTTCATCACAGCCTTTTGGCCTCGCTGATTTATCTTAAAATGGCAGTGCACATGGTGTTTAAAGCTGTTTTACTCTTTTAAATCTTTTTAATTTGTTAACCATGTTTAATTTGTTTAGTTTAAATTATTTGTATTGCTTTAAATTGTTTTAACCTGTTTGTATGGATTTTGCTTGTATATCACCCTGAGATCTTTTGATATAGGGTGCGATAGAAATATTTTAACAACAACAACAACTGTGGATTACATACATGGAGAGCCTTATCACATGAAGGAAGGATAGCTGTTTTAAAGTCCAAGAGTAGCACATCCCACCTTGCCTTATCACACGACATCCATATGTTTCAGCTGTTCTCTCGTTCCAATCATGTGCGAGATGGTGGTAAAGTGGGGCACTATTACTGGGGTGTACTGCTGCTTTCTTTCCCTCATGTGATAAGCCCTTGAGTGTTGCCATAAATTCAGCACTGGCAGTTCCCAACTGTCTTGCATATGTAATCCCGAATAAGCCCAACAATAGATCCTGTATGGTGGGAACCATACAGTATTATCTTCCTCTCTGCTGTGGACTGGTGTGAGGGAACAACTAATGCTAAGAGATATTATTGTGTTAGATCACCTTGTGAGTTAACTGCAGCACCCCATTGGCTCTCCCAAACCTTTTCTGTTTAAGGGTTTCAGGAAGGTTCCCTCAACACAAAGGCTTCAGTAATTTTTGACTACACATTGCAGCATCCTCAGCCAGCATGGCCAATGGCTAGGGAGGAGGAGGGTTATTTCAACAGCATCAGGAGCCCAAGATTGACAAAGACTGGTTTAAATTATGGGCTGCTTTGCCCAATTTGTGTGTGTGTAGGACAAATAGTATGTTGTGAAGTCGAAGGCTTTCATGGCCAGCATCCATAGATTTTCCTTGTTTTTTTTTTCCAGGCTGTGAGGCTGTTCCTTTCTGGAAGTTCCTTTCTGACGTTTTGCCTGCATCTATGGCTGGCATCTTCAGAGGATGGTTGGGTAGGAGTGTGTGTGGGGGTTATCTACTGTGAAGCCCTGTTGGGGAGGATATGTAAATTTGTGTATTTGAATGGTTAGTTTCTGGGCGTAGATATGCAAGGAGGATTAGTGTCTGTTTGGTTAATGGTTGATTATAGACAGAGAAGCTATTGAAATCCACAAACACCTGGACAACTTCAACAGGAAAGAAGTAAACGTAAAGAAATTCTGGCATCCAGTTTTGAAAAACAATAGAATCAAAACTCAATACTTACTTGTCCACCCAGGGACAAGGGGATTTCCAGCAGATAATGGTCCATCAACCAACCATTAGCCAAACAGACTCTAACCATCCTTGCATTTCTATACCCAGAAACTAACCATTCAATTACACAAATTTACATGTCCTCCCAAACAGGGGTTCACAATATATAACCCCCCCCCACACTTCTACCCAACCATTCTCTGAAGATGCCAGCCACAGCTGCAGGCGAAATGTCAGAAAGAAACTCTTCCAGAACATGGCCTCACAGCCCGGAAAAAAACCAAGGAAAATAGTATGTTGTTGTTGTGTGCTGTGAAGTCAATTCTGACTTATGGCAATCCTAAGGCGATTGGTTTTTTTTGGTCATGGTTTTTTTTTGTTTTTGTTTTTTTTTTTGCAAGATTTGTTCAGAGCGGTTTGCCTTTGCCTTCATCTTTCTCTGGGGCTGAGAGAGTGTGACTTGCCCAAGGTCTCCCAGTGGGTTTCCATGGCCAAGTGGGGATTTGAACCCTGGTCTCCAGAGCCATAGTCCAATGTTCCAACCACAACACTGGCTCTCTACAAATAGTATACCCCGTTCTCAAAACTTTGGTGAATGGGACATATTCTGTTGTATGCTTTATTTTCTAAACATCACATGACTGTACAGTATTCAAACAATCATCTCAGAAAATCTCACACATGGGGAAAAAAAAGATGCATGGCCATAGAATGAACATGGATCAAAACATGGCACTGAAGGAATCCTAGAATATTTCATAAGGCAGCCATTGATTTTATTTTGACATCCTGACCTGGGCTGCTTTGATCCCAGCTCTTTTTTTTTTTTAACTGATATTTTTATTTATCCAGAAGCTTCTTACACCATCAAACATTATACATGATACTCAGTGCATACTACCTATTACATAATCCTGTATCTATCCCAATCTTTACATTTTTTATACTTCCACAGCCGTGTGTCTTCATTCTTCATTACATATGTTCTTCATTATCATACTTATGATACAATCCATCAAGAATTTTCTTTCGAGTAGCTACCCCTCTCTTTCCTAAGTGCTTCCCTTACTTATCTAGTTGCTTCATACATCTTCAAGCATTATACCTGATACTCGATACATACTACTTAGTACCAAATCTTATGTCTATCATAATCTTAACATATATATATATATATATATATATTTGTACTACCACAGCCATGTTTCTTGATTCTTCATAACAAACATTCATCATTATCATGCATATAGTACAATCCATCTAGAATTTTCTTTCCTATTACTTCTCCTCTTACTCCTAAATGCTTGATCCCAGCTCTTTTGATCCATGTTCATTCAGGAACCAAGTGGGAAATGTGGAAATTGACTGTGCTGGTAGTTCAGTGGGGCAGTTGCTTGATCCTTTTGTGCTGCACTTATTCACATCTATCCACAGTCTGGTCATCATTAGGGCATGCTTTTATGGACCTAAATCCAAATGGCTGTACCCAGAATGTCCACAGTATTGGAGGTGAAGCGTATGGTGTCCATAAGCCTACATTGCAAAAGCAAGAGGTGGCAGAAACTGTTCCTTCTGCCCAGTTTTTTCTCCCAGCATGTGACTACAGCCAGCACTGGCTGCTGGCAGGACTCCATACACCTGCCACTGATCAGCTATGGGGGTGCATTTGAGTCCATTCTGATCTTGAGCTTTAGGGGAGGAAGGAGCAGGCATTACCTCATTGTACTTCTTCTTCCTCTCTTGATGATTAAGAGGAGCCAGAGCAGGCTTGGATGATTGGTGGCCAGGGAGATGAAGCTGTGCTTAGCAGGCCACTAACCTTTGTTGCCTGCTGGGGTCTGAACCTTGCCGAGGGTGGTACTGGGATACCTCCTTCCACAATAAGGAGCCAATAACTGCTTAGCCAGGTGTGACCACCCGCATTACACCTGCAAATGTTACCATGAGGATGTCATCCAGGTTTACGATTTATGCATCTTTTAAAAAACAAACAAATACATCAATTAACAAGCAGGGAAGAGAGGATGCTAACTTGCATAAAATTCTCATGTACTAATTTATATATCTATAAGTGGACTCAGAAAGAATTACTATAATATAAATAGAAATGCTGTGCATTTTGCTAATAATGTGGATGTTTGAGAGCAAGTAACCTGCTTACTCCATCTGCTGTCCGGACACTAAGTGTTGACGGGCATCTTTGAAGCCTCTGCTGCTGTCTCTTTTTATAGTTCTTTGGCTGGCATCCTGTTCAGCAATTAAAATGTCACAAGTAGATCTGAATTACAACATCACTATTCACTCTTGCAGTCATTATACCATCACAGTGACCAAACATTCCCCCGAAACCTACCTTTTGAGCCATGCAGCCCAGCCCGCCACCCCAGTGATTTCCAATTTGTCAGCAAATGGGGTATGTCTATGTATATGTGTATATGTGAGCAATTATGCATCCACCCCTCTTCCTGAAGCTGGAAAGGTAGATATTGGAGTAGATTTTTTTTGTGGGGGTAGCATCTAGAGCAGTGATTCCCAAATTTTGGTCCTGCAGGTGTTTTGGACTTCATCTCCCATAAACCTTAGCCACCTTGGCCAACAGTCAGGAATTCTAGGAGATGAAGTTCAAAACATCTGGAGGACCAAAGTTTGGGAATCTCTGATCTAGAGATAGGCCTATGAGACAAAGCAAAGTCTCTGTAGCCATGTCTCCTTATGCAGGATCTCAGACTTTATCTTTAAACTGGACACAGCCTGAACAGGCTCTCAAACAAAGCAGGGGTGGCGAACTTTTTCTTTTGAGCCTTTGCTGAACTACTCTTCCCATTGTACCTTGCTCTTGGCCAGGTTCACTAGCACTAATAGGAATTTAATGTAGTTACATTGGGAGGGCCCCAAGTTCTCTAGACTGAAATGTGAGGTGTGGTAAGGTGCTGGTGTCGATATCAGTGAATCACTTTGGGATGTAGTCTTAATTTTAAAAGAACTATACAAGATGCCAAGCCCTATTCTATAGAGACAGTTGGCACACTGGATAGCTCTTTTAAAATTAAGACCAAAATCATGAAGATACGTGAATTGGCTGAAATTGATAAATGGACAATGCTGATTAAGGAGAGATCTTTGATCAATTTCAAGAAAGACTGGGGTGAATGAGAGAGGGAGGGGCGGAAGCTTCTGGATAGCTTCTGTGGCACAAATGGTGACGGGAAGGCGAAAGGAGGGGAGGAGGAGGTCTCGCCTCCCTTTTCCCTTCGCTCCCCCCCCATGGCTCCGGTGGTTCCTATGGCAACAGGAGGGTGAAAGGAGGGGAGGAGAGGTCTTGCATCGCTTCTCCCTTCACCTGGTGCGATGGCTTCCATGGTGGCCATGGCGACTGGGGGCGGGCGTTTGCTATTATCCACGGAATTCATTGTCTGCGGGGGTCCCTGGAACCAATCCCCTATGGGAGTCCTACTGTATTTTACTATTGGAATATAATCCTTAGTCAGGGGAGGGGAAGTCAGTAGTTAGTTTTAGTTTAGTTTAGTTTGTAGCTGTTTGTTTTGTTAGTTAATTTAGTTGCATTGTTTCTTTGTATGTTTCATGCATTTAAAAATAAGAACGAGTTTGTGTTTATTTATGTTTATGTATTGAATAATAATAATAATAATAAACATTAGGACCAAACCCAAACTGGATTCACTTCCCCAGTGATATGGAAACCACCAGTTGCCATGGGGCAGCTCCTTGAATAGTGCCCTCCACTAATTAGGACAGAGATGAGATTGTGGGGTTTGGATGTTAGAAGCTAATCTACCTTGTCATGAAAGGGCATCATTTGATGCATATAAGGTAATTTATTTATTCATCTATTCATTGCTGATTTAAAATTGCTATTCATTGCTTGCCTTTTTAATCTGATATTTTATCTATGTGTGTTCTGAGAAGCCTGATGGCATTGTAACACTGTTCTCCAATCTCTTGAGTTAAGCATTAGCCACAATCTTGCAGCTCCAAAGTCCATGTGGCTCTGCAATATGTCTTTCTGACTCTCTACTCTCTTTTGTTAACAACAGGGAGAGTCTGCCTGCATGAGAATCCTCTTTTTTTAGAAGAATGCCTATCCCAGGCTTGTGTTTCATATCTGCACACCTAATGTATTTTTACATCGATTTCTAACAAATCTATGCCATAATAGCATTGCTACAAAGCAAATTATTTCCACTCCAGAAATTAACAATTCAGTCAGATAGAGGAGCAGGAGTCATTTCCTCCTCTGCTTTCAATAAATGAACACATATTCTGAAGTATATGTGAACTTAATCTGACACACATGCCAATGTAGGAAAGATTATTTTTTCCTCCTCTTGGTTTCTAATTCTGACAGCAACTTAAAACCCTGGGAAAATGGAGAAAGTTAAATTAATCAATAATGGAAACCATGGTGTAAAATTACCCATTGGTTACCATTATCACACCACATTTAAATTGCTTTCCCCTTGTACTGTATAAGGCACTTGGTTACAATCAAGAGATATTATTCTTCAGTGGAGAAATATTTTTCTCTAGGAAGGAAAAACTGTGAAATTTCTTCCCCTATTTCTTTCGTCCACTCAGTTTTCCTGTACACTTTACCAAATGTGACATGGCATGATGTTCAGTGTATCTTTGCATGTAACGTACACATTAAAAAGAAATGCACATCACAGTCTATGTGGAAAGTGGGTGGGTGGATGGAAGTGTCGGGATATTAGGATATGCAGTAGATTTATTCTGTAAAGAGCTGGAATGTAACCAACAGTCTGCAGAGTACAGCAGAGAGAGAACTAGTGGCAGTTTGCAGAAAGCTAGCAAATGTATCAATATTGATGAGCTCTCAGCTCTGGTGCAGAGCTGACTGGGGGAGGTGCTAGGAACTCTGCAGAGCTGGGTATTTAGTTTGTCCTATAGAGTTGAACTGGGCAGTTCTGTTTTAGACCTCAATGTATGAATATGCTTTCTCTTGAATGCTGTATATATCTGTAAATATTCTTCATTATGCCCAAGCAAAGAGAAGTTTATTTTAGACACAAGCCTGTGTCTGTCCCTTTATTCCTATGTCTGAAGGAACAAATACTCTGCTACCATTTTTTTTTGCTGCCTGGACCTTTTGAAGAGACACCCAATGCATGCTAACACCTGACAGGATGGTGATTGGGATAAGAGGGGGTGGGAGTGGGAGTTTAACCCTTTCCTGTCCTTTTGTGGACCTAAGATTTTCCTTTCTCAAGGTGCCATTTGCATTGAGAGGAACTCTTTCACTGATGCCAATTGGGGTATTTTCTTTCAATGCAAATAACATGTTCAAGGAGCAATTTTCATCAGGACCACGCATGAGGAAAGGTTTGAAAGGTTACTTTTAAGATGAAAGGAGATTATGACCTGCTGAAACTGTCCATAACTGAGCAGTGGTAGGATGGTGCTCAGGCCCAGAGCATCATCCAATCACTGCTCAGTTAAGGTAGCTGAGTAACCTTCCAAGGTCTGGTTAAACTCTCTAACTCTCCTGGTGAGATCAGGGGTGGTTTAGCAGTGGATCCCTGTAGTGGCAGGAGGTTGGACTAGATGGCTCCTGGAGTCCCTTCCAACTTTATAATGCTATGAGTCTGACAATTCTCTCTTTCTGGATGCTTTGTTTTGCATAAAGACAATATTTTGCATTGAGACAATATCCCCCCTAGAAAAAGAGTGTGATATGGGTAAAACATATTTAAGTGCTAGTATAAAATTTGTTATAGAAAGCCAAAAGGAAATTGGGATAAAATACATCTCAACAAAGTCATGTATTTTATTCTACAGTGGACCCTTGGAGTCCATGGGGGTTTGGTTCCAGGACCCTGCATAGATACCAAAAAATGTGGATGCTGAACTACCTTAGTTATAAAATGATATAGGGCCGCAGCAGAGGCAGCTGCAAGCCTTGACCTCCAGGTGTTATCCAAATCTGGGGTTTATTACCCAAATTGTGTAGTGAGCATGGGGACCCTCTGATGTCCTAATATTAAATTGGGAATTTAGCTAACTCAGCTTGGCATGAGAGAGGTTGGGCAACAGTGGGACCTTTTAACTTATGTATACCAGTAATAATGGAGGTAATTCTGAGTCAAAAGATACAATTAAATTATCTTTATTGGAAATTAATGTCAACAGCAGTCATTCAAACACTCAGGATTCAGATATTCACACAAGGCTATCAAAGACAGTTGGAAGTATTTGGATAAAGGAATAGAGTAAGCGGATGGTGGGTTATACTGTACCAATCCTGCAGAGTGGCGATTAAACTGGTAGAGACAAAGCAGGGCATGTACTGGTATCCCATAACAATAAGTCACTTCTTCATCAGCGTAGCCAAAAAAGAGGATGTGTTTTGGTCCATGGTTCATGGAGCCATCCCCTTATCAATCAGCCTCTTTCTGTGCCTGGCACCATCAGCCCCCAACACATTCCATTCCATGCCTTCAATGTATGGTATCTACTCTCTAAGACTCTGAGGAATCAGACAGGAGAAAGGGAGTATGAGGATCTTTTTTTTCCCTGGTAGGCAACTATACTGGAGCAGCATTATTTTCCAGTTTGCCTCATCACAGGCAAACATTCTTTGGGCCCTCACCTTTGGGAAGCCCACTAGCCACCTGCTCCCACCTTTGAGCCACTTTCACAGGGACATGGTGTTGGTGGCAGGGGTGGGGACACTCCTGCTCATTTCTTTCTGAATGAACAACCAGGAGCACTGTGGCCAATCACCATGTTTCTGTATTTTTTTCTAATATTTTGAATATTTTTTCAAATATTTTGAATCTGTGGCTGATAAATCTGTGGATCTGTACTCTATTATGTTATATTCTATTCTATATTATTATCGGGAGGCTTTATTTGTCCCAGCTGATGGAAAGTACTGGGGGGTTAAGAAAAGGCTCACCCCCCCCCCCGAAAAAAGCTAAGCCAGGGAAACAAATGTAAATGTCCTTCTTTTGACTCAGGAGATTATCAGACACCCTAAATATAGCAGCACAGGGATGCCAGGAGATTGCGAAAGGGCTTCCCTTTCAGACGATGTTGTTCACAGGTCAACATGCGTCCATGCCCCTTCTGTTCTCCCAACACTCCTTTTTATTCACAGGCTAAGCTGTGAATTGATCCCTCATTCTGTTTCTGTAATGGAACAGTGGGTGAATGAAAAGGTGCCCCGTTATGCTGGCACAATGCCAGCATCACTGGGAGGTCTGTGCCCAACACTCCTGGGTGCGATCGGGACAAGGAGGTAAGTGACACACTTTTTTGTACGCTCCCCAAGTTACTTGCATTTTTTAAAGTGTGTTTTTGTGCTTGGTGTAACTTTTTGATGTTTATATTTCTTTTATACTTTTGAATTTCCCAAGAGAACGGCCAGGATTTCCATTCCAGGAAGTGAATGGAGCTCTGTGAGAGCTCCATTCACTCCTGGATTGCCGAGGTGAAGGGGCGGATGAGCTAAAGGTAGGTCTGAAAATTTTTCTGTTTGTAGCATTGCAGGGACGGAGGGGGGGGATTAGAATGTAGTGAGACAGGGACACTATTTTTGTCCCCATCTGATAATCTTCTCAGTACAGATGGATTTGTTCTGGGACAATTTAACTACTCCAAAATATATTTGAATTTGGCTTGAGGTACTGAAACATCTCCAAAATCATTCATATAAGTGTTTCTCTGGGGTTGTGTGTGTGTGTGTTTGTTTCTGTTCATGAAGGTTAACTGTCACATCTGTTTTTGCTCCTACACTAGAAGTTTGTGAGGGAGGCCAGGGTTTGATTATCCAACTAGGAGCTATGTATAGTTTAATTCTATTTTAATGTTGACCTTTGTATGCTTTTAGGTATATTGTTTTTGTTTTAAATTGAAAGTGGATTTGAGTCCTAATTTTAGTGAAAAGACAAGGAATAAATAAATATGATGAAGATGATGATGATATTAAAATAAGTTTGATTCCATCTGCTCCTAAGCTTGTGCTTCCATTATTCCTGAAAGAATCAGAATATACCAGAATATGTTCATAGTACAGAGAGTCTGCATGGTGTAGTGGTCTGAGCTTTCAACTAAGATTCTGGAGAACAAGGTTCAACTCCCCACTTGGCCATAAAAAACAACTGGGTGACCTTGGGCCAGTCACACTCTCTCAGCCTCAGAGGAAGGTAAAACCAACCCCCCTCTGAACAAATCTTGCCAAGACAACCCCATGATGGGTTTGCCTTAGCATTGCCATAGTCTGGAAATGACTTGAAGGCATACAACAACAAAGTGCAGAAATTTAACTTTGACTAGGTTTCAAGATATGGTGCAAACATTCCTTTTTTAATTGCATTAGTCTGTAGGAATGATATTTCCATGAAGACCCTTGTCCTTCTGAAGTATTCTGGATGTGGGGCATCAGACTTAGGAGCCTGAAGGAGAAATGACACTGGAAATGTTATCCTGTGGAATGAGTGTTCATGATTTTATTTGTATATATATGCATGTTTGCAAGTTGCTTACTTCTTATTTATTTGTTAGAACTATCCATGTATGGCAAATGTGGAAATTATGTGGTCCATAGCTTTCTGGGTAATCCCATGTGGCCCTTTAGACCTCCAAATTGTCCCAAGTCATTGTCTGTATGTGCCTTCAGGTCATCTTTTGACTTCTGGTGCCCCCATGGATTTCATAGAGATTTCCTAGTCAAGGGATACCCAGAGGTGACTTGACATTGCCTTCCTCTGAAATATAGCATACAGCACTTGGGCCCTTTCACAGTACACAGTGATACTCCTATGAGTCTACTTTAACTGTCATGGTTCCACCCATGGAGTCCTGGGATTTGCACTCTAAGGAGGGATATTTAGAATCCTCAACCAGACAGCTCTAGTACCTCACCAAACTATAAACCCTAGGATTCCTTAGGGGAGTGAAAGTGGAATCATAGTGCTGTAACTGTGTAGTATGAAAAGGCCCCTGGTATTTCTTGGCAGTCCCCCATTCAAGTAGCAACCAGGTCTGACCCTATCCTCAGACTCCCTGCCAGCATTAGTGGGCTTTGTTTTATTATTGCTTTTGGCTGATAAGGCCTTTCTGAGCAGTTTCAATGGGATATCCCCCGCCCACACACAGCAGCTTTAATTTGGGCTTCAAATGATGAGATGTCACTTCTGGTCTGTCAAAATGGAGCATCACTTTTTCTAACCCCATTTTGCTCCTGAAGAAAGCTGGTGGCAAAGTTGGGCCAATTAAGAGATGAACAAAAGTTTGCAGGTGAATTTGGCTCAGGAAGTAATGACTTTGGCTTTTCAGAGGTTGGGGAAGTAGCTTCCATCCTCTCCCAGTTCTGAAATTTGAATCCCCTTCTCATTAAACTTAAATGAAACTTTTAAGAAAATGTTTAACTCTAGCAGCTAGAGCCTGTCTGTGGTCCCTATATCCTGGAGACTGTATGGCTTAAAATGAAATGGAGTTGTATACTTATTGTGCAGAAGACATTTGATTTATTCTCAATCCATCCCTTGACTAGGAGTTGTCATTTTTAATCAAAATCATAGGAGAAACCCCAAAGCTCAGGCAAACCAAGGTGACTGCCTTGTTAGAAAGATCCCTCCAGGAGCTGGGCTGATTAGCTGCCTTTGAAGGGTACGCTAGCTTTCTCGAAAGTTTGAGGGAGTGTCAGGCTCAAGGCCAGGAGGCTTTCCCAAATTTCTCTTGGAATTAGCATAGACAGAGCTGCAGCAGATATAAACATACTTCCAAAAGTAGATCTGAGCTTCAAATAAAAAACATGACAGGCTATCTTGGTGGAATTCTTGTCAGACATCGACAGCTTTGTGTCAAGTGGGTATCTGGAGAAGATGTTATCTGACAATTACATAGAACAGAATCTGCTACCAGGGAAGAGTTTGCAAGTAGATTTTACAAAGCACCTCTAGGCTGGTTAACCTTCACTAGGTTGATTTAAACTGCCAAGTGAAATGCAACGCACACAACTTATGCTGTACTACCAGAATCATATGCAAGTAGGTCATCTTAGTTTTGATGGGACTTCTGACTGTTCTGTGTTCAGGATCAGGGCCATAAATAATATGAAGACAGCAGCAGCACTAGGGGATGCAAAGAGGCTGAACTACACCAGGTGACACAGTCGGAGGGAGAGGTGGCATGGCCTTAGTAATGCCACAGTATGAAGGCATGTATCCAGTAGAATAGTGTATGAACATGGTGGGATGGGAGGAAAATAATTTGCAAGGTCACAATGATTATAGAGACATTTGGACATTCCATATTGATATTCAGCAGCAGCAGCAGGCGAATTTCAAATCCGTGTGTTAGTAAACCCACACTGGATTTTAATCCACATTTTAAGGTGCTGAGACTATTTTGGAGTGTTATCCGAAATTCTGGGGGTCCATGAAGACCCTCTAATATATGAATATTAATATGGAATTAATGCACTCAACATGGCAATAGGAGAGGTGGGTAATGGCAGGGTGTTTAAAGTAGTCAGTGATTAATCTCATACTGAATAAATTCATTAACATAGCTGAATAAATAACAACACATCACAGAAAAGACATACTGATCTATGATAATAAAGATTATACAACAACTCAGAGTTAAAAGGGTTTATGAAAGAGAAATATTTTCAAATGTTTAAAAGAATCCAGTAAAAGATTTGAGACTAACTGGGAAGAAGACATTTCTAGCATATGCTTTCATGAACTCTGCCCACTTCATCAGACATGAACCTTAGATTTCATAACAGAAATGTGGACTTCAGGAAACCTGATTTTATCAATCACAGGGAAATACTGGGCAGAACCCCTGATAAGAGATGCTAAAGGAAAAGAGACACCCAGCATGGGTGGGATTTCCTGAAGAAGGAACTGCTAAATGTAAAATTACAAACAATTCCATGGAAGAAGAAAAATGTGAAACATCTGAAAATGCCCATGTAAACTCTGAGTGACATTGACTTCAGCCAGCCAGGACTAGGTTGGCAACTGTGTTGGGAATGCTGTTCCTTTAAAGAAGGCTTAAATACTTTGTATGACTAGGAAGGGTGTGTAACACCAGGTGTTAGCCCTGTGTAATCACCACTGTATATCAGAATGCTAAGACCCAGGTTGCGTTTACACGGGCAAATATTCCCCTAAATATACCGCTAAGATTGCTCATTGTTCCAACGGATCGCGCCACAGTATCGCCTCATTCAGAAGGGGGGAAGGTAAAAACCCCAAATATAGTGTCTCAAGGGATGTCGCTACTTTTGCCAACTTATTTAAAAAGCAGCGCGACTTAGCGCATTATTGATTGTGTAAACAACCATTTCGCTAAGGACTGTGTGAATTACCAGCAATCTTCCTGATACAATTACAGCAGAGCTGCACTGTGATTGGTTGTTATGATGAAGGGGTGGGCTGGCAAGATGTGGAGTCTGGAGGGAGATTCAGTAGCGATCAGGAAATTTTGAAAAATCTTTCATGTCTGCTGCTTGCGTTGGTGCCAAGGGAAGTCCGGTGTGTAAGACAGGGAGCTACAGGGGGGAGGCAATGGGTGAGATTCAGTATCAATCAGCTGTTAACCACAGAGAAAAAAATCCTTTGTGTCTCCCCCCTGTAGCTCCCTGTCTTACACACCAGACTTCCCTTGGCACCACAGAGCAAAAATCCTTCGTGTCTGAAGGGCATTCCTTTGTCCCTCTCTCCAACGCTTGGCCACCCCTCCCCCACATTTGCCTGTCTGAACCAGAAAGCAGGAAAAAAGAGCAACAAAATACAACTGTTTCCTCCATAAATTGTGTAAACTACCCACCACTGGTGCGAAAAAGCGCTAAAGTGCAATTTATCGCAATAAAACCTGCTGTGTAATAGCAGCCCCAGAGTTTGTGTGGGTTGTTGTAGTGGATTGTAGTAGTAGTGGGTTGTTGGAGAATTAAAGTGCGTATTTACTGAGAGTAGCGAGTTAACTATCCTTGCATCATATCAGGCTGTTGTAGATAGTCAAAGGAGTGTTTGTATCTTGTATATATTCTGCAACAAGAAGATAAATGAGCCTTCAAGGACTTTGGAAGAAGTCAACTGTGTCTGTGATTCATTTCAAGGCTGGTCAGTGCCATATTGCCAAATACTGCTAGAGGGTTCTGTGCTTCTGCACTCTGCTGTAATAGCTACTGTTGAGGACAAGCACTTCAGACAGTGCTGATAGTTGGCTTTTCAGTGGGCCTAGTTTTTGTATTAGTCACTGCAAGCCTTGCAGGACATAAAAGAGAGCCAACAAACTGTCACCCAGAGGACTTTTGCTTCAGTTTCCCCTAGACTGTGGAATGACCTGTTGGAAGAGATTCGGCAGCTGAATACACTGTCAGAATTTAAAACAGCATTAATGACCAAGTCTTGTTAGGCAGGCCTATCCAGATGGTTTTTAAATTGTGAATTTTAAACTATGAATTTTAAATATGCATTGACGCCCCCTTGTCGTTGGGGAGAGGCTTGCGTACCCTAATGAAGTTTTGAGTTACACTGGCAGAGGCATAATAACCACCGGTAGGGCCTCCCATGCCAGACAGGTCAAAACCGAAGGGTCTGACAAAGAGCGTCAAAGGGCAGGATGGGCTCTCTAGCCTTATGGCAACCATCCTAGGAGAAGGAAAACTCTAATCCCAAACCTAGGCAGATGGTGCTCGTCCAACCCTGTAAGGTCAACCATCTAAGAGAAGGAAACTCTAATCAAACCTATGACCCAAGGACCTCGCTGCTACTGTCCATGCTTGCAAGGCCACAGCAGATGAACCTTTGCTTTAAAGGGCGAGGCCAGTTCTGTGCACACTGCACTCCACCAGAAAAATCCATTGCACCATAAATCCAATTCCGAAAAAGCCCTGTAGCGATAGGCGAGGAATGAAACGGCAGGTGTAAAGATGCACTGGAAGACCCAACCCTGCATGCAGGCGGTTCAGGACTTTGGTCACTTGAGGCTGACCCGGGAGATGACAGTCTTGTTTGGCAGCATCCTGAACAACCAAGGAGCCTTTTTTAAGGGAGAGCACTGCTTGCTCCATATGGAGAGGGGCCTAGAAAAGGTGGCCTAATGAAAGCTCATCCCCATCTTCCTGGTTGGCTAGCCACGGCCAACGGGCATCTTCTGATGTGGTCAAATAAAGGCAAAGAAACAATTCACACACCAGCCTCCAAAGGTGTAAATAAACTGATGCTTGCATGCTGGAACATTCGAACCATGCAAGACTCTGCAGATAGTGGATGGCCTGAGCGTCATTCTGCTCTAATAGCCCATGAACTATCACGACTTAACAGTGACATCGCTGCTCTTAGTGAAGTTCATCTCCATGAGGAAGGCATCCTTAAAGAACACGGCACAGGCTACACACTTTACTGGTCTGGTAAACCCAAAACTGAAACACATCTTTCAGGAGTAGGCTTTATATTAAAAACTCCATTGCCTCCAAACTAGAAATCTTGCCAACAGGACACTCTGATCGTATTATCCTTACTCCTCTCATATGTTGTTCTCTTCAGTACATATGCCCCAACTATGCAAGCCGACCCTGTAGAGAAAGACAAATTCTACACAGACCTACGCCACCTCATACAAAAAGTCCCTGTAGAAGATGAAATTATTATCCTTGGTTACTTCAATGCCAGAGTCGGAAAGAACTCCGAAGCCTGGAAAGGTGTTTTAGGCAAGCATGGTGTTGGAAATTGCAATGATAACGGACACCTCCTGCTAGAGTTCTGTGCAGAACAACAGCTGACTATTACAAACACTATCTTTCAGCAGAAAGATAGCTTGAAGACAAACTGCATGCATCCCCGATCTAAACACTGGCACCTCATTGACTATGTTCTAATCTGCCAGAGAAACATTTTCAATGTCCGTCATACTCGAGTGATGCCCAGTGCAGAATGCCAAACAGATCATCACCTCATAAGGTGTAAATGAACTTCTTCCTGAAAGCCAATGTGGCTTCAGAGCTAATAGAAGTACTACAGATATGGTATTTGCCTTTAGACAACTTCCAGAGAAATGTAGAGAGCAGAACAAGGGTCTCTATGTAACATTTGTTGACCTCATCAAAGCCTTCGACACTGTGAGTAGAAAAGGTCTGTGGCAGATCCTGGAAAGACTAGGATGTCCCCCCAAATTCCTTAAAATGATTACTACACGAGGGCCAGCGTGGTCAAGTCAGATATGGCAATGCTCTTTCAGAGCCCTTTCTAATAACTAATGGAGTGAAGCAAGGTTGTGTTCTTGCGCCAACTTTATTTACAGTCTTCTTTAGTATGATGCTCCAAAGGGCTACAGCAGAGCTCGAAGAAGAAGACAGCATATATATACGTTAATGTATTGATGTTAGCTTGCTTAACTTAAGCTGTCTGAGGGCTTGCACTAAGACTCTAAACTATCTAGTCCGTGAGCTGCTCTTCGCTGATGATGCTGCCCTTGTTGCCCACACAGAAGCAGCTCTGCAGCATCTCACATCCTGCTTTTCAACAGGTTGACTTCCAGCTGTTTGGGCTGGAAATCAACCTGTAGAAAACGGAAGTTCTCTACCAGCCTGCACCACAGGATGAACACCCACACCCCCACATTGCTGTAGGCAAATCTGTGCTTAAATCTGTTCAGCAGTTCACCTACCTGGGAAGCATCATCTCCTCAGATACCAAGACTGACAAAAAGATTGGTCACAGATTAGCAAAGACATCTAGCGGATTTGGAAGACTTTACAAAAGAGTCTGGAGTAACAAACACCTGAGGCGAAGCACAAAAATCAGTGTGTTTAGAGCCATTGTACTTTCTATTCTCCTTTACAGTCTGAAACATGGGTCACCTATCGCCACCACTTATGACTCCTCGAACACTTTCATCAGTGCTGTATACGCAGAATCCTAATTATACACTGGACTGATTATGTGACGAATGTTGCTGTCCTTGAGCAAGCAGGGATCACCAGCATTGAGGCCATGATATTGAGAACACAGCTGCGCTGAGCAGGGCACATTTCTAAGATGGAGGACCATCACCTCCTCAAAATAGTACTCTATGGTGAACTCACCATGGGTCAGCGAAAGAGGGTTGCTCCAAAAAAGCAATACAAGGATTCCCTGAAACAACATCTCAGGCTTGGGCAAATTGATCACCAACAATGGTCCGCCCTGGCTTCACATCGGGAGGCATGGAGACGCACTATCCACAATGTTGCAGCTTTATTTGAGAACTCACGCCGAACAAGTCTTGAAGAGAAACGACAACGCAGAAAGAATCACAACCCGGAAACATCACCCAAGGAGACCCTCTGCTGTGCTTTTGCAATTGAACTTGTTTATCTCGGATTGACCTTTTCAGTCATCAGTGCGCTTGCAGAAAGCGCGGGATGAGTCCTTCCTGAATCTTCATTTGTGAAGAAAAGCCTGAGATATGTTGCATGTTAATCTATTGTTCCCCATCTCATTCCATGGGGAGAGGTGGGTAAGAAATAAATATTATTATTATTCACATTTTGTCTTCAATAATGGCCAGCTATGTGCTTCTGTCACTAGTCACAAATACTGCATGATGCTAGCCTTCCTCAAACTGGTATCCTCTTGAACTCATATTCCCATCATCCCCTGGCCAGCATGGCCTTTGGTATGTCAGGGATGATGGGAGTTGTAGCTCTTCACCTCTGGCTCAAACTCACCACCTTGTTATGCAGCAGAGCCGACCAGCTTAGATCAGTGGTTAATGCTTTCCTCCAAAGCAGCAGAGTTTCAGAGAATAGGCTGAAGATCCTGACAAAGTCTCCAAGCCTTCTCACTCTTCTCCAGGTGTCTCCAAAATGTCTCCAGGATTCACTCAGGCAACTCAGTAGTTTTATATAAAACCTACTTTATTCTTCTATATAAATATACTATATGGTCAACAAATCACAATCCCTACACACTACTCCACAATATTTCCAAACTACTCCACCTCTACTCAACAACAATACATTGGCAAACATTGCAATTTTATAGCCATTGTTTATCACCCAGTGGGTGTGTACTTCCATTCTGATTGGTCCACGTAGTTCCACCCATACTTAAGACCAACCCATGTATTTCAACATTTCACCTTGTACACTTAATGATTCTCAGGTGTTTCCATTCTGCATTCAGTACCTCTGTCCTTGGCTCTCAGGACTTCTAGATTACATTAGCAGTTTCACCTGTGTAGCTTCATAATTGCTCTTGCTTAGTCATTGTGACTTTCACATACATATTTTATTTCTTTCACTGTATGTCCCATGTTGCATTTTCCTTAACAATCCCCTCTGAAATAAAATATTGTATGTGTCTTACAATGTCATTCCAACCATTTGTGTCAGCCTTTCATGTTTTTCTACTGTCAATGCTTTTGTGAACAAATCTGCTATGTTGTGTTGTGTTTCTATATATCTCAATTCTATTTCACCCTTCTGAACCATGTCTCGCACATTTTGATATCTTACACCAACATATTTTGTTCTGTTCTTCAAACTTTCAGTTTCAGCCATCGCTATGCATGACTGTGAATCTTCCAGAATTTCCACTGGTATCTTGTAACTTTCATTTAAATCATTTAGCAATTGCTTAATCCATTGTACCTCATTTACTATCTCATTCAAAGCAGCGAATTCTGCTTCCGTTGTGCTTAACACTACATTAGTTTGTTTTCTACTTCTCCAAACTATTGGACTTTCACTATATTTAATTATCATTCCTGTAACTGACTTCTTGTCTCCTAATTCTGATGCAAATGAACTGTCTACATAACAATCTAGATCTGAACTACTGCTTCTTATAATCAATTTCCTATCTAAGGTTCCTTTCAAATATCTCAATAAATGTTTTACCGCTGTCCAGTCTTCAATTTTTGGATCATTAACCCTTCTAGACAATACATTTACAGCATAAGAAATGTCTGGTCTGGTGTGGCAAGATATGAATTGTAAAGATCCTATTATACTTCTGAAGAGAATCTTGTCCTCAAACGCTCTAATTGTTTCCTCAGACACAAAACCAGTTGTCATTGGAGCTCTTACTATTTTTGCATTCTGTAATCCACACTTTTCAATCAATCTTTCAATTTTATTTCTTTGACTTAACAAACAATGTCCTTCTTCTGTCCATTCAACGCAAATACCTAAATAAGACTTCAATACACCTAAGTCCTTCAAAACAAACTTCTCAGACAATTCTCTTTTTACTGACTCAATTTCCTGTTTTGACTTTGCTGCTACGCACAAATCATCTACATAAATCACTAATACTATGTCTCCTTTTGTATAAACACAAGCATCTGCAATGCTCCTCTTGTAACCTAGCTTAACTAGCTCATCATTGATGCACAGATTCCACGCTCTGGCACTTTGTTTTAAACCATACAACGCTTTCTTTAATTTATATACTCTCTGACTACCATTTTCTTCGAAACCTTGTGGCGGTTCCATAAAAATTTCTTCATCCAAAACCGCATTCAAGTAAGCTGTCTCAAAATCAAAATGTTCTACAACTAAATTCCTTTTTACTGCTACAGCTAGAACCATTCTCAGACTTTCTGGTTTTGCAGTTGGAGAATATGTCTTATCATAGTTCTCATACTGCTGTTGTGCAAAACCCTTAGCCACTAACCTAGCTTTATATTTGATACTTCCATCTGGCATTTCTTTCCTTTTGTATACCCATTTACAACCAATTACTTTCTTGTCTTTGGGTCTGTCAACAATTTCAAAAACATCTTTATTTACCAGGCAACCAAACTCATTATCCATTGCATCAAACCAACTTTCCTGTTCTTCACTAGAATAACTTTCCAATTCTTCAAAACTTTCAGGCTCTTCTACTGCTAAACAAGCTCTTGCCTTTATCACAACAAACCTATCTGGAGGCTTTCTAACTCTATGACTACGCCTGGGAATAAAATCTGCTGTTCTGTCTCTTTCATCCTCACTTTCTCTACTAGGAGTTGTAGTTCTATGACTAAATCTCTTGTCTTCAGTCATTCGAGTAGTAGTAGGCCTAGATGCTATCTCATCATCGGAAGAACTACCACTGCTGCTAGGTGATGCTTCCTGCTTAACTGAAACCCCTCCGTTTCCTGAGGTTGGTTCAGTTTGTGCTTCTGGCTCATTTGAACTCCCTAACCTCAAAAACACTTCTTTATTGGCATGCAGTTTGTCCCAACCAGCATGTCTCTCGAAATTTGCAGACCTAGAATACTGCACTTGTTTTCCATCCAAATGAAACTTGTAGCTATTTCCAGAATACCCCAAAAACCTAAGCCTTTTGCTTTTGGGTTCTCCTTTCCTCCTGAAACAAGCAGGTGTGTAAACATGAGCAAATTGTCCAAAAACCCTTAAATACTTGTAATTTGGCATCCTCCCATACAATACCCTGTAGGGAATGTCTTCAATTTCTGAATGATAAAATCTGTTACTGATATGTATTGCAGTCAAAGTTGCTTCTGCCCAAAAACTATCTTTCACCCCTGCATCTGCCATCATACAAGCAGTAATTCTTTTTATATCTTGTATTTTCTTCTCTGCTAACCCATCCTCACTAGGACAAGCAGGGTTTGTAGTTTCATGCCTTATTCCCACCTTTTGAAACCAGTTAAACAATTGATTATTTAAAAATTCTCCTCCTCTATCAGTAATAATGGTGCCTACTCTGCTATCAAATTGTCTTTCCACCATTCTTACCCATGCTTTTAAACTTTGCCCAGCGTCAGATTTGTTTTTCATTATTCTCACAAATGCAAACCTTGTATACCTATCAACAATTACTAGGAAATACTTGCTTCCCCCTAAGGACAAGCAATTAGCTTGGGCGACATCTGCATGTACATACTGAAATGGTCTTTGAGCAATTCTTTTTGTTTTCTTAGCTACTGGAAAAGCTCTGACCTTTACCTGTTGACATACTGTACAATCTAAGTGGTTTTTGCATTCAGTAACTTTTAAATCTGGACACATACTGATTAAATTCTTTAAACATTTGAAGCTCGCATGGCCGAATTTTCTGTGAAGCTCGTGTATGCAGTCATTGTGGATTGGAATATTTTCTATGTTATTAGCTTCTTCAACCCTGTAGCTATCAATATTGTCCTCCAAATAATAAAGTTTGTCCTTTTTCAAACCTATGCCACGCAATTCCCCATTCAGTTTTATCTTACACATGTTCTTTTCAAAGATGACTGTGTAGTCTCTTTCTGTTAATCTGCTTACTGATAACAAATTATTTTCTAACTCCTTTACATGTAAGACATCATTAAAATTCTCTTTTAGCCCTGGAATGTACACAGTACCCATTTGATTTACAGTACTTAGCTCTTTCCCGTCAGCCAAAACTACAGCATTTACATTAGCTGATTTTCTATTACTTATTAAATTTATATCATTACACATCGAAGATGTGGCTCCTGAATCAACTAGCCATTTAGAATTTGCATTTTGTTTTTCCTTAATCATGGTTACAAACCCCTTTTTATTACTACTGTCCCTCAAAAATGGAGGTCTGGACTGTTTTTGATACTGCCGCGGCTGCCATCTGCTCTCTGCTTGCTTGCGTCTCTCAGCTGCAAAATGTTTACAATGTCTCTGCAGATGACCAATCTTCTTACAATAAAAGCACCTCCGTTGCTCCCTTGTAGAGGCTGCTTCCTCCTGTGTTCGCCAGTCAGGAGTTGTTTGTTGTTTTGGCACAGTCTTTAAGCTTGCTGAGTCATCCTGCTCAGACATTCTTCTCTGGTTCTCTTCCAGTATTCTGGCCACAATTAAGTCTCTATTAAGCTCAGCTTCTGGCAAGTTCTGCAAGCTGTTCGTTATGTTGTCCCACGAAGAGTCTAGCGATTCTACTAAAATGTAGCATTGCTGCTCTTTGCTAATTTGCACTCCCCTCAGTTCAGCTTGCACAAACAAATCTTGCATTATTTTTAAATGTTCTATCACACACTGCCCTTTAGCCATCTTTTGCCTGTATATTCTTTTAGACCATAGCATTTTTGCAAAAGCAGTTGAAGGAGTGTGTAATCTCTGCAAGGTATCCCACACATCCTTGGCGGACGTTTTATCTCTGACGTCATTAATTAAGTCTTCTTCAAGCATTAGATAAAGGCAGGCTTTTGCTTTACTATCTCTCTCTTGAGTGGCTTCATCAGCATCGGCTGCCAGCCCTGTTTCAACTGTTGACCACAGACCTTCCTTTATTAGTAGAGATTGGGCATAAATCTTCCAGGTAGAGTAGTTGTTTCTATTTAATTTACTAAACTTTAGAATTTCCATCTTGATTTGTGCAGTGACTCAATTTGACACAGTCCTTCTGAGTATGCACAGCCAACCCGTCTGGGCTTAAGCAAAACACAAAATTATTTACTTCCGAGGCTTATCAGTGCAGCACAAACAGCTTGCTCTGATCTATCGTCCACAAAGCTTTCTTGCACTCTCTGGAACTTTCAGCTTCTGTGGATGCTGGGTGCTCTAGTAACTGGGCACATAACCCTTGTCAGGGATGATGGGAGTTGTAGCTCTTCACCTCTGGCTCAAACTCACCACCTTGTTATGCAGCAGAGCCAACCAGCTTAGATCAGTGGTAAATGCTTTCCTCCAAAGCAGCAGAGTTTCAGAGAATAGGCTGAAGATCCTGACAAAGTCTCCAAGCCTTCTCACTCTTCTCCAGGTGTCTCCAAAACATCTCCAGGATTCACTCAGGCAACTCAGTAGTTTTATATAAAACCTACTTTATTCTTCTATATAAATATACTATATGGTCAACAAATCACAATCTCTACACACTACTCCACAATATCTCCAAACTACTCCACCTCTACTCAACAACAATACATTGGCAAACATTGCAATTTTATAGCCATTGTTTATCACCACCCACTAGTTAGTTTCCACCCAGTGGGTGTGTACTTCCATTCTGATTGGTCCACGTAGTTCCACCCATACTTAAGACCAACCCATGTATTTCAACATTTCACCTTGTACACTTAATGATTCTCAGGTGTTTCCATTCTGCATTCAGTACCTCTGTCCTTGGCTCTCAGGACTTCTAGATTACATTAGCAGTTTCACCTGTGTAGCTTCATAATTGCTCTTGCTTAGTCATTGTGACTTTCACATACATATTTTATTTCTTTCACTGTATGTCCCATGTTGCATTTTCCTTAACATGGTATTGGTAGCCCCAGTACAGCTGGGGGATGCCAGGCTGGGGGAAGGCTGCCATATATGATTTGTTTCTAGAATTTGGCATTCCTGTGCTCAAGATAACAAATTATTATTACATTTATTCTATTCAGTGGCTGGGGAGCCCTGGAGCTTCTGTTCAGAATATTGGCACTCCTGTGATCCTGCACACTTTCATTAGTTAGTAAGCCAACCATTTAATTGATCTGGCAGAACAGCTTGTCCTAGATCTCTTCCTGTAACAGATAATCCGTGCTGGTTCAGAAGAAGGCAACAAAAGTGAATACAGTCTGCCCTTCTTATCCATGGATTCTGCATCAACCAGTTCCACCATCCACATCTTGAAAATATTTTTAAAAAAACATTCAAAGAGCAAACCTTTATTTTGCTATTTTATATAGAGGACACTATTTTATTACGCCATTGTATATAATGGGATTTCAGCATCCATGGATTTTGGTACCCACTGAGGGGCCTGGAACCAAACCTCAGCAGATACCAAGGGCCAGCTGTATAAGCACTGCCCATTTCCTTCTGATTGCCTAGGAAAGTGCTGATCAGTTTGGAATGGATGGGTGAGTAGGTGACAGGTTGCCTAAGTTTAAACAAGGCCCGCCTCCAAACTAGGAATGGCAGTTTTTTTGAGGCTCAGGGCCTCAAGTACAGTCAGACCCCTGTATCTATGGGGGTTTGGTTCCCAGAATTACTGTGGCTACCAGAAACCACAGATAACAGTGAACACTATTAAAGTGAAGGACTTCCAGTAAAAGCATACCATAGAATTGCATTTGGAGGACCTAGAAGATGCTTAGAGAGGGTGCTTCTCTAGGCACTTTCCCACACAACTCTATGGTATATATCCCCTATTTTGTGCCTTATGGATAATTGAAAGCATGGATATTGGTTCCACAGATACGGGGGTCCAGCTGTATAGAATGAGAGCTGTTAAGGGCTGGTAATCATTGTTTGGAAAAGTTAGTCCTTATACCAGAGCAGTTGGAATTCCCCAGGCAGTATGGCCATTCTGACTGTTGGGTTCTGGGAGCTATAGTTAAAAAGTTTTCCCCCCAGGCTCTGGTGGTTGTGAAGGTACAAGGGACTGCCTGGTGATAGCTCTGCTTTGACCCCTCTTCTTTGCCACCTCATGTATTGTTTTATTGTTTGATTTGATTGACTGATTGATGGATTGTCCCACCTTTCTCCTGGGATGGGACCCAAACTGGCTTACATCAAGTTAAGGATGGAGTGCACTAAAAACCTATTTGAATGGATTACAGTAATTAAATAAATAGTACTAGTAAAGGGACTGAATTACAAACAATGAGAAACACATTAAAACATAGTAAAAAGACAAACATTTAATATACCCAATTAAAACGATCCCCCTGCCACAGTAACTTAAATGCCAAAGGCCTGCCTAAATAAAAAGGTCTTTGCCTGCTGGAGGAAAGAAAGTAGAGAGGGGGACAAATGAGCATCCCATGGGAGGGACTTCCACAAGTTGGAAGCAACCACTAAGAAGTGGTTGCTTCCAACCCTTCCTCATCTTCAACCAAATCCACCCGTGATTTGTGGCAGGACAAAGGGAAAGCATTCCACCAAAGATCTTAAAATTTGGGCAGGCTCACAGAAGGAGATAGGGTCATTCAGATAGTCAAGACATAAGCTGTATAGGGCTTTAACGGTCATGCCTAGTGCTTTGAACCCAGTGGAGTGGGATGAATTTGTCACCTTCTGTTAATTTACCATGGCATTCTGCCTATATCAATAGCAGGATTAGGATTGGGATATTAGAATAACAGACCACTCAGCTATGAAACCACAGGAGTCTGAAGTCCCATAGCAAGGAATGTAAGGTAGTTAGCCATAATTTCTTAGAACAGTGTTCTTAACCTGTGGTCTGTGGACCCCCAAGGGAGCCCCGGGGTCTTCAAAGGGAGTCTGCGAAGGCCTGAAAGCTGCTCAGCCCACATGACAGAAACCAAGGCAAAGGCTGGCTGACTTGGCCTGCGCATTGCTCTTCAATCCACTCCAGCCACAAATTTGGAGGAAGAAGCAAGAGAAAAGTCTTTCCTCCTCTCCAGTGCCTCTGAGGGAAGGGTTAATGGATGGTATAATTGTATTACTGTTATTGTTATTGTTATGTATTATTATTGTTAGGGTTTTAAATCTTGAGTTACGTCTTGGAGGTCCATGGCAACAAAATATATTTAAAGGGGATCCCTAGTAAAGAAAAGGTTAAGAGCCACTGTCTTAGAACACGTTTACCCCACAATCCTAACAAACCAACCTGATAAGAGTGTGGTATGGTAATGAAGAGAATATCTTACATGGGCTAGAATAGTCTTCCCCATCCCAGTGCCCAACAAATGTGCTGGACTACAATTCCCATGGGAGTTACAGTCCAACCAATTTGGAGGGCACCATTCAAACTGCATGTCATGCAGGAAATTGATGATTGAATCTCCTTACATTTTCATTTGGACTGATACAGTAAGGGTGATAAACTGACAGTTTCTATTTTTATAATGCTTATCTAAGTTGTCACCTCTAACTGTTGTTATGGCCAGGGGAACAAGGAAATACAGTATAGCTATATATCAGCTAACAAAGTAGATGTGTTCCCAGGCGTTATTTCTGTAATAGAAAATTTGGTACCAGAGGCAGAAATAAAATGAACATAATTAGGGATTGGTTCCTACACCACAAAAAAGAGCATTTCAATACATTTCAGCAAACTTTTTTTATCCAAAACTAACAATTTGCACATATGAAATGAAACAACCAGACCAGTGCTGCTGTCACACTGCAGAAATAATGCAGTTCAACACAGCTTCCAGCTAGACAAAATGATGAGAAGCAGGTTGAGCAGAAGCTTCTTTGTCAAAGGCTTTAACTGAGACATGTATGTAGTCTCATCACAGTTTGGTGAAGAAATCAAGGAAACCGCAAGGAGGGATGCTTATTTGTCCCAGTGCCAATCCTATTGGATTCTATCCCTAACATCTGTTTTAAGGCAAAAATTAAGAACAAAATGGTAAACCTGACCACATATATGGAATCATGTCTAATCTAGACTTCACTCGTGGCACTCTTTTAGTGACCTTGGTTCAGTCACTACTACTCAGCCTAACCCACCTCTTAGAATCCTAGAGTCTGACAAGATTGCAAAGGCCATCTAGTCCAACCCCCTTCCATGCAGGAATGCATAACTGAATTACTTGAGAGACATGGTCATCCAATTTCTCTTTAGAGAACTCCGAAACTGGAGATTCCACCACCCTCTGAGGCAGTCTATTCCACTGCTGAACAGCTCTTACAGTGAAGTTCTTTCTAATACTTAGGTGGACTCTCTTTTCTTGTAATTTGATTCTGTTGCTTCATATTCTGGTCCCTGGAGCAAGAGAAAACAAATTTGTTTCATCATCTACATGACGCCCCTTCAAATATTTAAATATGGCCATCATATAACCGCTCAGTCTTCTCCAAACTAAACATACCCAGCTCCTTTAGCCATTCCTCATAATATCATTCTTGGATGGTGGTGCTTCATAGAGCAACTGTAACAGTAAACATCTGTATGTGTATACTTTCTTCTGTTCATCAGAGGAAGGATCAGCTCAGAATTTACTGAATAAGTTTTAGTAAATGAGAATGTACTAAGCAAGATTATACAGTGGGCCTGCCCTATCCTTGGACTAGCCATCAAAGGATTGGTGCTTCTTTAGCTTAGCACACCCCAATGGTGATGTGTGCACATGGCTGCATCAACCATTGATTAATATTAGGCATGAGCATCTGCATTTGTTCCTATCCATGGGAGGGGCTGTGTGGGTGGAACCAAAGCCCTGCAGATGGGAAGGGCCCACTGTATTAAGTAAGGAGATTATCAGATGGGGACAAATATAGCGTCCCTGTCTCACTATCTCCTCTCTCGTCCCACTCCCATCCCTGTACTGGTTTAATTTTTTTTCAGACCTACCTCAGTCATGGAATAAAAACTGCTCCCCTCCCCTCTGGCAGCCATGGAGTGAATGCAGCTCTCACGGAGCTGAATTCACTTCCTGGAAAGGAAATCCTGGCCGTTCTCGCAAAAGGAAATTCAAAAAGAAAAAGAAAGAAGTGACAGCAAGTGCAAAAACACACTAAAAAAAAACTAACCCAGGGAGGGATAAAAAAAAGTGGGTCACTGACCTCTTTGTCCACTTCAATCACGGGCAACTTCCGTGATTGAAATATGATGTGGCCGCTTCCAAAGCTTCATGGATGTGCCACGAATGGTCACGGAAGAGGGACGGCGGCATCCGAAAAGGCCCCCCTGCCACGCAGCAGCCTCGTTACTGCTCCGGAGGCTGCTTGTGCGGTAAGGGTTGTCTGAAAATGTCCTTAGAATTTTGTGCTAGAGAACAATAGTGTTCTTCCCTGTACTGTAGTAGCAGAGCTTTCTTTGGAATACTTCACTGGAATACTACCAGGATGCCATAGGAGAAAGGTGTGGCAGTTTATTTTTGTTCAGTATATTTATTTAATTTATACCCCACCTTTCCCTTTGCACAGGACCCAAGGAGGCAGTTGAAGTGGTATCAAAATGCTATAATTGGGCAGTTGTAATTTTTTGGGGGGATGTAAAAAAGACAAGGTAAACTCAAGGGTATCAAGGTGCATTACAGCTCCCCCCCCCTTGGTAAGCAAAATGACTGCAGGGGGGGGGCAGATTATGATGAACCAGCGTAATTGGCTTGAGTTACCACTTGATGTCATCGTGGTGCTACCATATACAGCTGAAAGGCCTTAACAAAACCTTGACTTGTAAAGAAAACAGGCTGGACACAGACTGGATGGGGAAGCTTGGTGTATTTCCTGTCTTAAGACTTTTCTTCTCTCTCTCTCTCTCTCTCTAGAACTTAGTTGTCTGTCTTAAAAACTTTATTGGAGATGGCTTAATAGAAATGTAACTCTCTTTTTCTGGCAGGGCTTCAGGAGGGGGGAAGAAAAAGACCCAGTTTTTCCTTGTCGGAAAGAATGATGTGTGTGAAGATAGCATTCTGCTGATAGATTGTTCTCGTCTCTGAAAGTCAACTTTAGCTGTTTGCCGTGCCTGGCTGTTATATGTGCAGAGACAGGTGGGAAGTGTGATACACGTCAAAAAAGAAAATTATCAACTTTTTAAAGGTCTTTCTTGATTCTGCTGTACTAGGCTGCAAGTATCTGGAACTAGACTCAATAAGGCTGATTTCTGAGTACCTGTATGTAACATTGTATTATCACTGAAAACTATTTTGTTCATACTTGAAATCAATGTTCAAATTAGGGATCACTGAAAAATTATGTTTTTTTTTTTAAAAAAATAAGGACTTCCTCTAAATTCATGCATTTCTGGATTAGAATTGGTACTATTTTTTTTGGCCGATACAATGTACAAATTAAAGGGCATGCAGAGAAGAGCTCTTTGTATTTACAGTGGTCCCTTCATGTTTACGTGTTTCACATTTGTGGTTTTTCATATTTGCGGTTTGTAGCTGCTGCTCAACTAGCTCAAACTCCAGGACCCCACCCTCCTCCCCTCTCCTCCTGTCCTGGCAACAAAACAACTCCAGCTTGCTTTCTTACCTTGCACCAAAACATCACTGCCCATTACTTTAAACCTTACTGTTTTAAATGGCAGCACTGTTTTGGTGCAAGGTAAGAAAGCAAGCTGGAGTTGTGTGGTGGCAGGTATTGACAGTCCTGTTGGCAGGAGAAGAGTCTATAGTGTAGTATGTATGTTGGGTGTGGAGCTTAACTGATTATTTGCATTTCCCCCCCACTTTTGTGGTGGTGCTCCGTCCCTAACGCCAGTGAATATAAAGGGACAACTGTATTTGCTAGCAAGTCAACTTCAACTTATGGTGACCCTATAAAAATGAGAGACCGCCAAGTTATGATGGTCATCAAATGCCCTGCTCAGCTCTGGTAGACTCAGGGCCAAGGCTTCCTTGACTGAATCAATCCATCCTTAAGGTCATTTCCCTCTACCTTCTACTTTTCCCAGAAGTATCAACTTTTTCTAATGAGTCATGTCATCTCATGATATGTCCAAAGTATGAAAGACTATTAAGGTTATTGCACTACACTGTTCTAGCACTATTCTACTTTAACTGTATTCCTCCTGAGGAATACTGTGATTTGAAGTTTAGGGAGGGACATTGAGCATTCCCAGCCAGAGAGCTCTTAGGCCTCACTAAACTACAAAACCCAGAATTCCACAGAAGGCAGCCATGACAGTTAAAGAGGAATAATAGTGCTAGAACAGTGTAGTGTGATACTCACTTCAGTTTAGTCATTTTTGCTTCTAGTGAGAATTCAGGCTTGATTTGCTCTAAGACCCATTCATTTATCTTTTTAGCATTCCATTCCACATTTCAAATGAGTTGATTTTCACTGTCCAGCTTTCACACCCATGCATAGAAATCGGAAATACTGTAGCATGGGTGATTCTGACTTTGGGATTTAACTTAATAATAATAATAATAATAATAATAATAAATTTTTATTTTTAACCCGCCCCTCTGCTTGGCAACCAGGGCGGTGTACAGCAAGATTAAACAACATCAAATTAAAACATTCCTTCCCCATCCTAACCTTCCCACCCCATGTCTTTACACTTGAGGATCTTTTCTAGTTCCTTCTTAACTATTTCCCCAAATCTTAGGGAATTACCATACTCTGAAGAAAAGCAGCAAAGCAGCAGGAACGATCCGTCTTTTCTGCTGCCTTCCCTCATGATGTTGGTGTCCTTCTGGCATACTTTTGTTCTGGTCCTGTGGGGGGCTGAGCTAAAACCATGCCTTTTATGCAAATGGGTTTTTCTGGTTAGTAAAAAGGCACATGTTTACCTTGGTTCCTTATGGGACCAGAATGAAAAAACAATGACACCATGTGGGAAGGCAGTAGGAAAGATGGAACATCCTTACTGGAGTGTGGTAAGGCTCTTAGTCTTCTTCTGATTTCTTGACTGCAGTCTCCATTTTGGTTAATGACTGAGCCAAGGCATGGGACATCTTAAACTATTCCTATATCTTTGTTGACCACTTTAAAGTTAGGTAAATCATCTGTGGCCATTATTTTTGTCCTCTTAATGTTTGTCTGTAACCCTGCTTTTGGACTTTCTTCCTTAAATTTCATCAGTAGTCTTTCCAAGTCTTTGCTGTATTCTTCAAGTATTCCTCGGGTAAAGAATATGGTATGTTCTGTGTATAAATTAAACAGATAGGGTGATAAAATGTAGCTTTATCTTACTTCCTTGTCAATGGGAAACCATTTATTCTGTTTCTCCATATGTCTTGACAGTGGTTTCTTGTCCAGAGTATAGGTTTTGCATCATTACAATAAGATGTTGTGGCACTTACATTTCTTTTAGAATGAACCATAATTTCTCATGATCTACAGTCACAGTCTTGCTGTCATCTCTAACACACAGATTGATTTTCTTGTAAAATTCTTTATTGTGTTCAGTTATCCAACATATGTTTGCAATATGATCCCTAGTGCCCCTTCCTTTTCTGACCCAGCTTGGAAACAGGCATTTCTTGCTCCACAGAATAGCTGTATCTCCTCAATTGGGCCAGTACAGATAGCTGACAATTTTGTTCAGTTCTTTTTAGATAGGAACTTTAACAGAATCTTCAAGTTTCTTCATAAGCTTGGTGGGAAAAGCCTTGAACCTTTTGAACTTTTGAACAGGGAAGAGAGCAAAACTGACAGAAACATCCATCTGTAGTCCAAGGAGGCACATACTGTATAGGGAATACTTTCTCTTTCTCCTTCTGTTTGCTTTGGCCTTTTCTTTCTTTTTCCTCCTGTAAGCTGCTTCAGTGTTCAGATCATGAGAAGCAGTACATTTCCACTTTATTTTGGATGTATCAGACTGGACCTGGAGTACTGTGTCCACATCTGAGTGCTACATTTGAAGAAGGCCATTGGCAAACTAGAGTACGTCCAGAAGAAAGTGACCAGGATGATATGCAAACCAGTCCAATGCCAGGGATTCTCTAGCTGTGTTCTATATTGTGGTCAATTGTTGTTGGACTTCTGTTCCCATCAGCCTGATGTGAACAATTGCATGGGGGGTGGAGGATACCCCAACAATATTTAGGGCCCACTTCTTCCTCAGTCCTAGTTTCAGATTAGATGACCTCTCAGGTCCCTTCCAACACCATGTACAACAGGGGAGGTTATTTTGTGGCCTTCCAGAGTACAACTCTCAGCAGTGTCATGATTGGCTAGGGCTGATGGGAGTTGCAGTCCAGCAATATCTGGAGGACAACAGGATTACCACCCTTGCTATAAGATCAGCATGAAAACTCACAATTGTGACCTCCCAGCCTTTTCTGCTTTCAGCCTATGAGTGAGGAAAGGAAGGTGGTGCAGATGCCAGTGGAGAAAACAGTGAAGAACAACCGTTACCTGATTTCCTCTAAAGGGACTGCATTGGAAGCAGCTGCATTTCACTAATGAGCACAAGCAGTTAAGTGATCTTGCAGAAAGAAAGGAAGAAAAAGGAGCAGAGTGTTCGGTAGTTCAGTCATGCAGATAAATGAAAGTTGTGCGGGTGGGGAAAATCATATGTAATTCCCATTCTGTCCTGAGAATAACATGAACAGGGAATGATATGTCCAATGCTATAACATTTTGCCTGTTTCAGTGCTAAAATCCATACATCATCATTATGCTAGTTACTGAAAGCTGATGAAAATTCGCTTTCTTTTGATGGTACATTTTAGTAATGGTTTTCATCACACTTCATCAAACTCCTCTTTCTTACTTTCAGTTGCTACACTGATAAAGTAAAAAAGATGGGCTTTAATGACTCTTGGTTGGAGAAAGACATGCTTGCTTTAAATCAAACTACCTGTATATAATCCCCAAGACCCCATACACTAAAAATACAAAGCATTCATGTTCAAACAAGAATAAACCAAGCTAATAATGTTAAAACATGTATTTATTTCCTTAGATATTCATTTCATATTTTTGTATTCCTTTCCCTTCGACCAGCTTGTGGCTCAAAGCAGCTCACAGTAGTGGCAATGACAGCATATAAATAGCATTTCAATCAACCTAAGTCATGAACAATATCCACATTGCTATATCAAGAATGTAATAATAAACCAGTGAATGGCTATGTTTCAAACCATCACAGCAATCAATTCAGAGCCCATAAATCACAAAATTAGTTAAATATAATATGCCTAATCTTAGTGGTGTTCACGTGTTATACTATCCATACATTTAGACGGTAAGGTCACATGTTCAGATATGAGTTAGAACCTCTGTACCCATAGTTTATTCCTGATTTCTTCCCAGAATCCTCTTAAATGTAGAGTATAAACCAAGAATACAGCTGTACCTAAGTAAAATGTACCCTTTTCTTTTCAGCTCAAGGTTTAAGGGTGAGTAACATCACTTTATCGACTTATGCCCACAGGATTGCATTCAGGGTGAGTGAAACCCCCCACGCACAAACAAACAACCCCCAACCCAGTAACTATGGTCTTTGTATGAAAACAGGCTTTGGCAGGGCTGTCCCAAGACATTTTGCTGCCTTAGGGAAAGGACAAGCTGATGTCCCCCTCCCACCTATAGAAGCAAACTTGCCTGGCAATGGGAGAGTATTTTACAACTTTCCTGAAGGGAACAGACACCCCCCCCCGGATCTTGAAGAATGGTAGATCCGGGGGAGGTGTTTTAATGATGGGCATGGAGACGAGCGCAGGGGTTGGCCAGGGCGTGGATATGCCCTGGTCAGGAGGAGTCAGGGGCGGGGCTGAGGCAGGGCCTATTTTACCCCTTGCCGCCCCTGGCTTCCTCCTCTTTTTCCACTGGATCGAAAAGAAGGAGGAACGTCGGTCTATCCTACTTGGTTCAGCTATGAGGGAGAGCTAAGTTGGCTGGGCTGTTATTGGGATTTTTGTATGATTGGCAGCAGTCCAGCTGTGTGGTTGTTTTATTTCAGTGTAGTTGTGATTGAGTGCTGATGGCTGATTGCTGAATTTGTCTTTTTAAATGGTGTTGGGGAGCCTTTTCTTTGTTCTCTTTGTTTTCGCCACGTGGTCGAACCCCCCCCCATCTTCCCCTTCTTTTTCTCCAATTCATTTGAACTCTTAATTTGATTCTTAATCAACTCTTCATTTGATTCTTAATCAATTAATTGAACTTTGGATTGACTTTAATTTAATTTTATTGATTAGTTTGATTGGATTGTTGGTTTGCACGTGCCTCCCCTCTCTCCTCCCCTCTCCCGGCGTCCTCCACCCCCGCATGGCCGGCGGGTCTATTCAGCGCCCTCCACCCCCGCAAGGCCAGTGGGTCTATTCAGGGGGTTCCTGGGGTTCCTCTGGGGGGTTCCCACACACTTAGCCTCTCCGTCCGCACCCCGCCTGGGCTAGTGGCAGCTTGCCACTGATTTCCAGTGGCGGCTTCCTCACCGCACCCCTCGCCCATCGGTTCCGGGGGTTCCTGGGGCTTCCTCCTCCCTCCTCGCCTCGCCCCTCGCCGCTTAGCCTCGCCGCTCAGCCTCTCCGCCCCGCTCCTGGGCTCCAGCGGCGGCTTCCAGCGGCGGCTTCCTCGCCGCACCCCTCGCCTCGCCACCTCCTCGCCCATCGGTTCCGGGGGTTCCTGGGGCTTCTCCTCCCACCCCCTCCCTCCGTGCCTCGCCCCTCGCCACTTAGCCTCGCCGCTCAGCCTCTCCACCCCACTCCTGGGCAAGCAGCGGCTAGCAGTGGCTTGCTCCAGCGGCGGCTTCCAGCGGCGGCTTCCTCGCCGCACCCCTCGCCTCGCCGCCTCCTCGCCCATCGGTTCCGGGTTCCTGGGGCGCTTCTGGGGGGTTCCTGGGGCTTCCTCCTCCCACCCCCTCCCTCCTCGCCTCGCCCCTCACCGCTTAGCCTCGCCGCTCAGCCTCTCCTTCCCGCTAGCAGCGGCTTGCTCCAGCGGCGGCTTGCCTCGCCCCTCGCCTGGGCTAGCAGCGGCGCCTCCTCTCCATGCGCAAGTTCGGGGGTTCCTGGGGCGCCTTTTAGCCTTGTCCCTTGTCGCCGCTCCTTTCTTGCCCCCCCCGCAAGGCCGCCGGTTCGTTTCCGGGGGTTCCGGGGGCGCCTGTGCGGCTGCCTCTCCCTCCCCCTCCCCCCCACTCCCCTCCCCCCCACTTGGTTCAGCATCCAGCCACTCGCACATTTGGTGCGGCGTCCAGCCACTCGCACATTGGAAGCAGGCTGGCGGTTCGGTTCCGGGGGGTTCACTGCGGCGCCGCTTAATTGGGGCGGCCCTGAGCGATCTGGACCCTAGCCTTGGGTGGCGCTGCGCCACATGGTCGCCCCCCCAGCTTATCCCTTTGTTTTGCCGGTTGGCTTTAGATCTCTGTGGCACGTGGTGCCATTCAGTTTTTGAATTCATTGCTTTGCTTTAGATTTCATTGCTTTTCCTTAGATTTCATTGCTTTAGATTTCATTGCATTGCTTTGCTTTAGATTTCATTGCTTTTCCTTAGATTTCATTGCTTTAGATTTCATTGCTTTGCTTTAGATTTCATTGCTTTTCTTTAGATTTCATTGCTTTAGATTTCATTGCTTTGCTTTGAATTTCATTGTTTTGCATTTTTGGTTATTATACAGTTTTTGATTTCATTGCTTTGCATTAGATTTTATTGCTTTGCATCTTCAGTTAATGGCTTAGGGTTATTTTCAATTTAATTATATAGCCTTTCATTGAATTAGTTCATTTACCAGTTTGATTTAGGTAATTGATTGTTCCCTTGTTTCTTTCAATTGATTTAATTAGCTTTTCGATGAATTGGTTCATTTAATAGTTTGGGTTATTTTACTTGGCTAATTGGTTAATTAATTAATTTATTCAATTGATTAATTGGTTATTTCATTATTTATTTAATTGGATCCTTCACTTAATTTTAATTAATTAACCTTTCATTGAATTAGTTCAGTTGATTAGTTCCTTGGTTTCTTCACTTATTGGGTGGAATTTTACCACTGCTTTCTGGTTACCTGCTTTAGTAGGCTATCCCATGGCACCCAGGAGGAGCAAGAAAGGTGGTAAGGGTAAGGAGCCAGCTGAGCCCACCCACCCAGCTGAGCCCACCCGCCCTGGGGACCCTGTTGAAAACGTGTTACAACAAATTTTGGACCACTTACAGGCCTTGGAGGAAGTGCGCCTCCCTAGGCCTCCGAAGCGTCCGGCTAGGGATAATGCTGGGGGTTTATCTGGTGATGTTGCTAACCAACTTCTTGCCCGTATCCAGGCATTGGAGGAACAAGGGGAAGTGGCCAACCAAGAGACGCTTGAGGAGGAGGAGTCTCCTGGCGAAGGACCCAGTGGAACGCAATAGCCGGCCCCCCTTGCTCAGAGTGAGTTTCCGAATTACACTAACGCTATGCCTGCGTGGCCATGGGGCCAGCCAGATCACAACTCAGATGCAGGCACGCTTCCATTTGCTAATGCCCCAAGCACTCCGACCAATGGGATGTTCGGTTGGTACCCAGGTTTTCAGGGTGGCGGGCCTGTTCTGCCTATGGGTTCCCCCTATGGGGTGAACCCCCTGGGGTCGCCTCCGGTTGGAGGCCAAGCCCCAATGGGCCTTCCTCATATTCCTATAGGCCTGGAGCAGGCCCCTGCACTAGGGGAGCATTTGGCCCAGGCCACTAAAGACAAAATTCTGAAGGGGGAATATGTTGACATTTTCTCACTTCTTTTCCGTGAACTGGACAAGAAGGAGAGAGAGGAATTGGATGATAGGGAGAAGGAGAAGATTAAACGGAGATGGGTCGATAGGACATGGTCCAACTGGTTGGCAGGCTTCCTCATTTACGCAGGTGTGGTTTCCCACAGCCAGCCCCATAAGTCTTACGCCCTCATAAGATACCTGGACATTATTTACAGGGCCTATGTGGATTTTGCAGGCCCGGCTTGGCTGCAATATGATGAGTCATTTAGGCAAATGGCAGCCTCCTATCCCACATTGAGATGGGATGTGATCAACTCACACCTGTGGTTGCAAATTATGTCCCCAAGCCACCCCATACTGGGGGAGAGAGCTCAGAGCGGGCATCTGTTGCAGAACGCTCGACCTGGCAGCGTTCCACGCAATCTTTTCAATCATTGCAGCCGGCAATGCCTAATCGCCGGCTGCTATGCTGGGAGTTCAGGTATAGGGGGGCGTGTTCTCACCGCCCCTGCTCCTTTCGTCATGAGTGCTCCATATGCGGCGGAGGACACTCGTTTCGCAATTGCCCCAAGGGGAAGGGACAATTTGGCAAGGAGCAGCAAGGAGGGAGGAGGGGCCCAAACAACCCAGGCCCAAACAGCCCTGCCTTGCAGGGAAAAGGGGCCCAGCCCAATTAGGTTGGACATCCTTGCTGCCTGGCTGTGTATTTACCCGGACCAGTCGGCAGCTCAATACTTATGGGATGGATTTCATGAGGGTTTTCGCATCCCTTATCAAGGGGTGAGCAGGCCTTACATGGCACCCAACCTTAAATCAGTTCATGGTATGGAACATGTGGTCAGGCAAAAAATTCAGAAGGAGGTTGCGGAGGGCCGGGTCTTGGGCCCATTTGTTGACCAGCCCTCCCCTTGCTTACGTGTCTCGCCTTTGGGCATAGTCCCTAAGAAGACACCGGGCGAGTTTCGACTTATACATCATCTCTCTTACCCGAGGGGACAGTCAATTAATGATTTCATCCCACAGGAATTATGTACTGTTCAGTACACTTCATTTGACGCGGCCATTAAGGTGGTTAGGCGGCATGGCCTTGGTGCCGAACTGGCTAAGTGTGATATCAAATCAGCATTTCGCCTCTTACCAGTACACCCCGATGATTTTGAGCTGCTGGGCTTCTCATTCGAGGGCTTATATTACATGGACCGGGCTATGCCTATGGGCTGCTCTGTCTCTTGTGCAGCCTTTGAGAAGTTCAGTACCTTTTTGGAATGGGCGGTTAAACATCAAACGGGACATCGTGGGGTGGTGCATTACCTGGATGATTTTCTTTTTGTTGGTAGGTTCGGCTCTGGGGTCTGCCGCTCCCTGATGGAGCAATTCCAAGCCCTTATGGCTGAATTTGGGGTTCCCCTTGCTCAGGAAAAGACTGAGGGCCCGAGTACTCGATTGGCCTTTTTGGGCATCGAAATTGACACGATTGATCAATTCTGTAGGCTCCCCTCGGGTAAGATTGATGATCTTATGAACAGGGTTTCCAATTTTCTGCAGCGTAACAAAGCCACTCTCAAGGAATTTCAGGAACTGATTGGCCACTTGAATTTTGCATGCAAAGTGATTGCTCCAGGTCGAGCTTTCTTACGGTGTCTATGTGACGCCACAGCAGGGATTTCTTTACCACATCACAGGGTTAGGATTACCCGAGAAATCAAATTGGATTTGGATGTCTGGTATAGTTTTCTGCAGCAGTATAATGGTGTGTCCTTTTGGAGGGAGGAGTTACGTTTGGGGGATGCCCTTAAGGTGTCTTCCGATGCTGCGGGATCCATGGGCTTTGGAGTTTACTTTGCCGGCAGATGGTGCGCCGAACGCTGGCCAAGCTCTTGGCTTGGTACGGGCGTCACGGCTGACCTTACCTTCTTGGAGCTTTTCCCTCTACTCGTCGCGGTTAAGCTGTGGCCACATGATTTTGCCAATTCCACGGTCCGCTTTTGGTGCGATAACATGGCCACCGTTCACGTGGTCAATTCACTCACTTCCAGGTCCAAAAGGGTCATGACAGTAGTTAGAGCATTTACACTCCAGTGCTTGAAGTATAACATTCTGTTTACGGCATCTCATGTAGCGGGAGTAGACAATGGCATCGCCGATGCTCTCTCCCGTATGCAGATGGATCGCTTCAGGCAATTAGCTCCAGGCGCTGCCGAGATGCCGGACCCGATGCCGGAGGAGTTGTGGGAGCTTGGACTAGAGAAATAGTTAAGGCTATCAGCCTCTCCATTGCCCCCAGCACCAGAAGGGTATATAAGCGAGCTATTCAGGAATTCTTTGAGTTTCGGACCTCTGAGCGTCTACCTAACTCCTGGCCGGTACCAGTTCCTCACCTTCTTCATTTCTGTGTCTCCCTTAAGGAGAAGGGCCTTGCCCCCCAATCGATCCGATCCAGGCTGGCTGCATTGGCCTTTTGGAGCAAGGCTCAGGGTTTGCAGGACAACACTTCAGACTTTAGGATCAGGAAGGCACTGGAGGGATGGGCCAGACAGCACGGCAAGGCAACGGACGATAGGCAACCCCTCTCCCCCGCCATTCTTAAGGGCCTTTTCCAGCTATGGCCCAGTCTTTGTACATCTCCATTCGAGGTGGCCTTGCTCCACGCGGCGGCCTTGATGGCCTTTTTCGGCGCCTTGCGCATCAGCGAGCTTGTGGTGGCGTCCAAAAAGGATACGGCTGGCCTTGCCCTCAACGTCGGTGACATTACCATGGGTGCCAAGTCGGTTACCATAACGATTAGGCGGTCGAAGACCGACCAGATGGGCAAAGGCTTGAGCATTATATTGCGTGAGTGCCACGACAGGTCTCTATGCCCGGTGGTTGCTCTTAGGGAGTATTTGCACTCGCGCCCTCTTCAGCCAGGACCCCTCTTTTGCCACGCTGATGGGTCTCCTCTCACAAGGTACCAATTTTGGGCTGTCACGAACAAAGCCCTAGCACGCCTGGGTTTGGGTGGAGTACGTTTCTGCTCACACTCCTTTAGAATTGGGGCAGCTTCCACGGCCGCCGCAATGGGGATGAAGCCAGAGGCCATCAAGAGGTTGGGGTGCTGGAAATCAGCTGCTTACAAGGGCTATGTCTGTCCGATTTGCAATTGACTTTGTCTGTGGTCTTCTCCTGTGATTGTCTGTGCTTTCTCTTCCAGATTTGAGATACCGGGTACTGATTTGTGGCCACAGCTTTGTGTATTGGGCGGCACGTCACGCCAGGAGGAGCCATTTGGGTCCGCAGCTGGGACTCGGAGACACCGCCTCTTTCGAATGGCTTGGCAAACGGGGTTTGAGGTGGAATGGTCTAATCTCTTTGCTGTTTCAGGAGCGGCGTGGCCCTCCCCCGCATGTCCTGGTGATCCATCTCGGAGGCAACGATCTGGGCCTCCTGAAAGGCCGAGCCTTGGCACTACAGGCTCTTGCTGACATGCGACGGATTACGGCGGCGTGGCCACAGGTCGTTTTGATTTGGTCTGATATCATTCCACGTCTCTCTTACCCAGGCGAAGGCCCTCCTAAGTTGTTGGATATTGCCCGCAGGAAAGTAAACAAAGCCGTGCATAAAGCCATGGATGCTGGCCTTGGCCATTTCATCCAGTACCCGGGCATTTCATATAAACGCCCGGAATTGTATAGGGTTGACGGGGTCCACTTATCAGACATGGGGATCCAGCTATTTCTTGAGGGTATGCAGGAAGGGGTGAGGGCCGTCTTGGCCTCCCGTGTGGGGGATAGGGGCTAAGTCGACACTTGCCCCTATCAGTGGCTGGGAGTGGGGGAGATAATGATATGGCGTTCACCTATGGCAACCTCGAATTGAGTGGAAGGATAGCCCTCACTGAACTGCACCGGAATCCGAATGGATGGGGTGCAGCAAGGTAGGCTACCCTTAGGGCCAGCTTCGGGTTCCGATCTTTCAGAAGCCACTCGGCTTAAGGATTGCATCCTGGGGCAGAGCCCTCCAGCGGATGGCGCCCAAAGGGAACCCCGGATGTTACCGGGATCCCCATTGGGGCTCAGGTGAGTCGCCCAGGGACTCTGGGGGTTAGGTCAGTTGTGACCAACTGCCTAGATGCCCCCGCAAGGGATCTCCCCCTTTCATACATTGGCGTACCCCAAGAAAGCTACATAAATAGGAAAATTATCAATAAAGTGGCCCGTATTTCAACCCAATCTTCTGTGTCTGGTCTCGTTATTTCATGCGTCAATCATTAACAGGCAGTTTGAGAAGGTTTAAGGACAGACGGTTGCATAGGCAACTTGTAGCACACTTTGGTCTGTTCACCAAGAAAGAGGAATGGCCAGAGGACTCAGGAAGAACAGTGTGTGAGTGCTTGTGTGGGGTCTCTCTTATGGGTCTTTCTTATGGAACTGGACTTAAGGGCATGAAAAAAGAGCCCCACTGCTTCAGATGTATGGCTTATTGAGCCCACAACCCCCTAAGCTTGACTAAAAAGCAACCATATATATTTTCCTTGGTTTTTTTCCGGGCTGTGAGGCCGTGTTCTGGAAGAGTTTACTTCTGATGTTTTGCCTGCATCTGTTCCTGGCATCTTCGGAGAATGGTTGGGTAGGAGTGTGTGTGGAGTTTATATCCTATGAACCCCTGTTGGGGAGTATATGTAAATTTGTGTATTTGAATGGTTAGTTTCTGGGTGTAGAAATGCAAGGAGGATTAGTGTCTGTTTGGCTAATGGTTGGTTGATGGCCCATTATCTGCTGGAAATCCCCCTGTCCCTGGGTGGAATTCCTTTGTAAGTGTTGAGTTTTGATTCTATTGTTTTTCAAAACTAGAAGCCAGATTTTGTTTACTTTTAGGGTTTCTCCTTTCCTGTTGAAGTTGTCCAGGTGTTTGTGGATTTCAATAGCTTCTCTGTGCATTCTGACATGATAGTTGCTGGCCTGGTCCAGAATTTCTGTGTTTTTAAATAGCATTTTGTGTCCAGGTTGGTTTATAACATGTTCTGCTACTGCTGATTTTTCTGGCTGGCCCCGTCTGCAGTGTCTCTCATGTTCCTTGATTTGTGTTTGCACACTGTGTTTAGTGGTCCCTATGTAAACTTGTCCACAGCTGCATGGTATGCAGTAAACGCCTGCAGCTGTGAGAGGAAAGAAGAAACCATAAAAGTTTACATAAATCAACTCTTGTATCAAAAGAATTTTAATAAGGGGTGGGAACAAATGATAACCCTTTTTGCAAGACTGTTTTTTCAAAATCAGACAAAATATATGAAGATAAATTAAAAACTAAGTTTTCCCTTTCTGTATGGGCATAGATCCTTGGTGTTGGGTTCCTTGCCGGCTGTTGCATTTTAATCTTCTGGGTGGCTGTCTTAACCCTAAAAAACTTGATTCATCTGTAGTTTCTTCTCTATTGGAACCTTCACTGGAATAACCCCTTTCATCTGAGGAGTCCGTAGACTGATATCCTATGTTGGTGGCAAATCGTACTTGCCTCACCTGATCTGATTTCAACCAGGGATAAACTCTTTTGTTTACGTAATCCAGTTCATCCCTCTGGAACTTTTTAATTTTAAAAGATTTAACTTCTTGTGAATATGATGTTAACTCCTTTTCTAATTTGTCCAACTTAATTTGTAATTCAGCTCTGGAACTTTCTTGAGTCAATTTAGATTGTGAAGAATCAATCTTCAAAGTAACACTTTTCAATTCCTTATTTAGTCTATCTATTAATAAGAGCATTAGATCTTGGGAGCACATATTAAGAATTGCTGCCCACTTGTTTTTAAAACCCATATCATTGTTAAATAAATCAGGCAGTTTCTGAATGTGCAATCCTCTTGGAATTCTAGATGTCTTACAGTACTCAGCTAGAGTAGTCACATACAAAACACAGTCTTCCACATTAGGTCACCATAGTTGTGGACATTGTGCTATTTGTAAGCAGACATTGAATATGAAAGTCTTTATTCACCCAGTTACATTGGAACACTTCACGTTACATCATTTTACTAATTGTAATTCTACTCACGTCATTTATATTATTCAATGTCCCTGTAAAAAACTTCATATTGGGCAAATGAGGAGACCAGTGAAAGTTCGATTTCTAGAACACTGCAATCATAGAATCATAGAATTGCAGAGTTGGAAGAGACCATGAGGGCCATCCAGTCCAACCCCCTGCTGCACAGTAGATCACGATCAAAGCATCCCCGACAGATGGCCATCCAGCCTCTGTTTAAAGACCTCCAAGGAAGGAGACCCCACCATGCTCCAAGGGAGTGTGTTCCACTGCCGAACAGCTCTTACTGTCAAAAAGTTCCTCCTAATGTTGAGGAGATTAAGTATAGTAGGCTTCTGTATCCATGATGGTTTGGTTCTAGAACTCCCCACGGATAGCAAAAACCATGGATGATAGAGTCCCATATTAATCAATGGGTGCCCCATTTTAGTTACTGGTGCCACTTTTTTTAGGTACGTGGTGCCACCATTTTAGGTATATGGCGATGATCCATGGATGCTCGAGTCCGCAGATATTGAACCCGCGGATATGGAGGACCCACTGTATTCCTGATCCCTCCTCCCTAATCAAGTGAGAAGGAATGATCCCCTCACTTCACCTTGGTCTGGGAACAAACCCCCCAGTTAAGAGTCCTGTCTTAATTTGCAAAGCAGAAAATATGTTCTCTGTGCCCGTGCACGTATGTTTGAATGGAGAGAACACTTAGCTAAGGTTTCTGTCTCAATTTCCAAATAGAAAAATAGGGTGTTTTTTGCATGGGTGTGTGTGTGTTTGAATGATAATAATAATAATAATAATAATAAATTTATTTCTATCCTGCCCCTCTGCAATGCAATCAGGGTGGCTTACAATATAAAAACTCCATAATTACAGTACCCTAGCCCGCCCACCCCTTAAAATAACATTAAATTATAAAGGATTAAAAACTTGCAATAATTAAAAATATATTAAATTAGAAAAAAAATAAAACATACAATAATTTAAAAAAAAGTCCAATTGCAGCTCAGAGGGAAAGGACAGCCGAGTCTTGGGCTGGGTCTTGTTAATAGCAATAGCAAGCTGTGAGCAAGTATGGTTGGGATTTAACGCCTGAGGCCTAATCACATCAGCAGGGGTTCTCCATAGGTGTCTGGCTTTATCCTTGAAACCTCAGAGTTTAGGAGGACCCTGAACTGGCAACGCTACTGGGGTGTACTTGTCACGTTTATAGAGTTCCATCAGTTCAGAAATCCAGGCTTCAGAGACAATTCAGCAAACCTTTATTACAGAAAACTGCAGCAAACATAATCCACTGACTTTCATTGCCAGGACTGACCAGTCCTCATTAGCACAATGCATTTAAGGCATAGTAATTTTGGTGGGTTATAATCCCATTTATTAATTCAGCAAAACATTCCTTTTTCTCAGACTATCGAGCTTTCGTTTCTACCTGCCGTTTTCCCATCATAACCTACCATGGCCTCCCCAAACTAGACTAACTACCAGGCAGGGCCGGTTTACGGCACCAGTGGCATCAGCATCCACAGGGGGCCGCATCATTGTGGGGGGCCCCGTTGTAACCCTCCTCCTGCAAAAACATTCTTAGTAATAATCTGAATATCCTGTACTGTGAAAAGCTTAGGTTAGGTTAGGTGACATTGACCTGAGATAAATGTATGGGGCCCCAAAATAAAGCATTGCAGCCCCCCCCCAATGTCTTAAACTGGTACTGCCACCAGGAATGAGATAACAAGCAGGCTAAATATACGTTCCCCAAGATCCACTACACTACTACACATCCCATCATTCCCACAGCGGGCATGCTGGTTGTACCAACACCTGACAGTAGTTGTGCATTCCTGCGTGGCAGGGGGTTGGACTAGATGATCCCAAGTGGACCCTTCCAGTCATATGAAAACAACCCACCCCCTGCCCCATTTCACTCACCTTCGGCAGGCGTTATAGGCAACGCAGCGGCTGAGGGGAACCCGCACCACACAGCCAGAGAAGGACACATACAGAGCGTGGTTGGCCTTGTCCAGTTCAAAATTTGGAATCATTGAAAAAATCAAGCAGGATTCTTTAAAAAGGGTTGATGTAATATCCTTACTCTTGAGGAGAGAGGCTTTTTGGATATTTCATTTGAATACTTGTAAACCAACAGATTTGAATGATGAATTGGATTTGTCAATGTATCTGTAAGTTTAAATTCTTTTATGTACCTTTAAATTTCCCATTTGTCTGCCAGGGGTTCCTCTTTTGAGAACTCAATGTGATTATTTCCAGCTGATGTGACTTTGCATAGCCTATGTTAACTATGTAGCCAAAGTGTGTATCTCTCAGGGTGCTAGGAAGAAGAAAAAAGAAAAGCTTTATGCTGGTTTGAATTTATGCCAGGTTTGATGTAATTGAGGTAAGAAATGTCTTTTGCATAATTATAGTTTTCTCATATATATATGAACATTGTCCTAAATTTAATTATCCACTGGAGTCCTTGTTATTTGAAAAAATCAAACAGGATCCTTGATAAACAGGTTTATGTAAAATCTTTACTCTTGAGGAGACAGGCTTTTTGGATACTCCTTTTGAATACTTGTAAACCAATAGGTTTGAAGAATGAATTGGATTTGTCAGTGCCTCTGTAAATTTAAATTCTTTTGTGTATCTGAAAATCTTTCAATTGTCTGCCAAGGGTACCACTTTTGAGAATTCAATGAGATTATTATTTTTACTTGATGTGACCTGGTATAGCCTATGTTAAATATGTAGCTAGAATGCATATTTCTTAGGGTGCTAAGAAAAAAAAAAAGCTCTATGCTGGTCTGAATTTATGCCAGGTGTGATGTTATTAAGGTAAGAAACATCCTTTATATAATTATAATTTTATCATATATATATATATATATATATATATATATATATAAACATAGTTCTAAATTTAATCCACTTGAGTCCTTGTTATTTGGAGTTTTTGAAAAAATCAAACAGAATCCTAGAAAATAGGTTTATGTAAAACCCTTACTCTTGAGGGGAGTCTTTTTGGACATTCCTTTTGAATACTTGTAAACCAATAGGTTTGAATAATGAATTGGATTTGTTAATGCATCCTTAAATTTAAATTCTTTTGTGTATCTGTAAATTTTTCAATGGTCTGCCAAGGGCTCCACTTTTGAGAACTCAATGGGATTATCATTTTGAGTTGATATGACCTGGCATAGCCTACGTTAAACATATAGCTAGAATGTGTATTGCTATTTGATATAATTAAGGCAAGTTATGTCATCCTTGAACGTTATCTTTTGCATAATTATAATTTTCTCATATATGTCTAACAGTATGTTAACCTGTTAGTTATCCAGAATTACCGCTGAAGAAGAAGTCTGTTGAAACGATCTAGAATTTACCGGTCCAATCCGTACGGTAACTGGATTTAATTTACTCTGTATTCACATCGGAAGAATAAGAAAAGGATAATCATATTTGTATTATCTTGGATTATTATAATACCTCATCTGGCACCCTGGACGTTTCATTGAGCAGTCAATCTGATATTCATCAAATTGGAAATACCATACATTGTGGATATACTTATTATTCAGATGGGACTATTATAATCATGATTATGCATTTGTTTGATATGTAATAATAAAAAAACTTATTTTCATTGAATATACAATGAATTTTTATTTTATTTACAATGAACATCTAGTTTTGAGTTTCTCCTTTTTGTGGCTTTTTGTTCTGCCACCTATGAACAGGCTTATTCCTGTTGCTCTGCCATTGATGACGACAATGACTAGCATCCGGTTAGGGACATACACATGTGTACATTTCCCTTCTGTTTGAATATATCCTTTTCAGTGGCGCTGCATTGGTTGGAATTCCCTTCCTCCCTCCACAGCTCCTGATCCCCTCCCAGCTTAAAGAACAGTCCCTGAAGCCCCCTGCATGGCCATTCCTTGCTTTATGGGGAGCAAGGAGGATATGTCTGCAGATATGGAATACAGTCGACCCTTCACATTTGCATGTTTCACATTCGTGGTTTTGCATGTTCATGGTTTGTGGCTACTGCTGGAATAAGTCAACAGTACTGTTATTGCAAGACCTTATCCTCCTTCTCCTCACTCTCCTCCTGTCTGGAAAAGCCACAATCTCCACACCGCCTTCTGCCTCCCTCCACTCTGGTGGGAAGACTGGCTCTGCCCCCACATCCACCCCATCCTCATCCTCTCCCTTCTCTTCTTCCACTCCAGCCAACAACATTGCCTGTTTCTCCCTTTCCCATGTTTGAATGAAAATGGACTTTTAAGGTGGTGTAGCAATGTTTAGCTCCAGATCATGGTGCACAATTCATACTGGTTTGGATTTCAGGTGAGCAGCAGACATGGGGTATTGTTGCTGGCCAGGCAGAGAGGGGGGGAGGAGGCAAGGATGGGAAAGTTTTGTGTGCCCGAGAACTGTTGCCGCTGCTACAGTGGGGACTGTGCTTTTCACTTCAGTTGGGGGGAGACAGGGTGGAATACGTTTTTTAAGGTGGCACAGGTCAGTTTGGGTGCAGGACAGAATGAGACATGGGGTGGCTTTGTTGCAAGGATAGGAGGATAGAGACAGGTGTGGTCTAGTTGGTGGTAACTGCATTAGGAGCTGCTGCTGCTGCTGCTACTAACATTTAATTTGGAGTGGAGGGAGGCAGAGGGACTTTGCAAATTAGGTGAGGCATGATGGAAAGGCAGGAAAGGGAGGTTCTGGCAATGCTGTTTGCAGGAGAGGAGAATATATCATGTTTGGGGTGGGACTTAATTTATTCTTGGTTTTTTTCACTTTCACGGTGGTGCTCCACCCCTAACGCTGTGAATTTGAAGGGATGACTGTATTATCAGTGCCAAAATCTGCTGGAGTCCTCTGGAGGTCTCAGTGCTGTTGTAATCATTTCATGTCTGGTTCTGAGGACATGGTCAGAAGTTTGTGCAATCCTGCCTACTCCCCACAAAGCAGGGAATGGCCATGCTGGGGAGGGGGCTTCAGAGACTGTTCAGTAAGTCGGGGGGGGGGGTTTCAGCCCAACATAGGTCCACGTGAGGACCTCCTATGCTACACTGAGTTGTACAGGATTGCAGCCATGGCATGCTTAAATGCCTTTGGCTTGTATGAAAAATGTGTAGCTTAGTGACGTCCCCTTTGTTAGCACTGACTTCCTCAACATTCTGTGTCTTCAGCAACTTATGAAAAACAGTTTCAGACTTATGAAATATTTGTATGTCTCCTTTGGTAATATGGGTCAGGCAAATGTTAGATAAGTGGTCTGCAAGAGTACATATGTAAGTTTACCTGTGCCAGTTTATGGAAATTTGGTTAGGATTTATATTGACTGATGTACAATTATTGTTATTCGTTACTGATAAACAAATATTATTTTATACTGTATACTGCTGCTTTCCTGACATTCATTGTTTTGCTAAATAGGGACTTAACCCTATTAATACCATCCTGGCTCTCATACTGACTGTGCTGATGACTTCATTTTACTGAGAAGTAGGGCACCAGTTTTCACTTTTCCCCTTTTGGTGTCTTGGTGCTTCAAAAGTTGACCCTGCCAATGATCTCTCTGCAGAGGAGAGAATTGTCACACACAGCTTGTTTCTTTGCAAAAATGGATGTGAAATGGGCCATAAGGCATGCTGAGCCCTATCCAAAACCACAATATAACTACTGAGTTATACCCATTTAATCCAGTTTCCTTCAAACCAGTGCCATCCAGATGTTTTAGTTGTATAGTTTACATTACGTCCTGCCAGCAAGTTAATGACAGCATGGTCTGGTGATTACGGACTTTGTCATCCAACACATCTGAAGGGTTCAAGGTTGGGCAAGGCTGATCTATGCACAGAACAATATAGTGGCTCCTTATTTCTCTACAGGGACTCTTGTTTTGAGTGAGATGGTTCTTGGATGGCACAGTGGGTTACTTGAGTGGTGATGTGGCAGGGGAGGGTTGCAATGAGTTATATAGTGAAATACTTTTGAAAAATATCTTTCAGACCTGTACCTAGGATGCAATTCTGAGCTACTATATGTGATGGGTAATTTTCTCTGAAAAAGTAGAAAATGTTTTAACTTCACTGTTGACTAGTCACAACTTCTTAACCCATTGCTTAAGGTTGCAGCAAGACTCGTTGTTGCATGCCTTCAAGTTGTTTCCAACTTATGGTGACACTATCATGGGGTTTTCTAAGGCTGAGCCTATGTGCCTTGCCCAAGGTCACCCAGGAGGTTTTGATGAACAAGAGGGGATTTGAACCCTGTTAAAAAAAAAAGAGCTTGTTTTTAATTTACATTTCTAGAATAAGTTCAAGTGTGTAACTAGGTGCAGCTTCTCTTTCAAATCAGAGTGCAAAGGATCCAGAATGAGGCATATTGAATTCTCCTTGTGGTGTTAGACACAGAGCCTTCAATGTTCTGAACTTTTGCTCCAGTGAAAGTCGCTTTTTAAAAGAAACCCCTTCCACCCACAAACATACAATGGAAAACTCTTGAGTACGTTGTATGTTCACATTATCCTAAATCTTGTTATTTCCTCCAGAATGAGTGCTTGGGGGGAAGAGTCTTGTGAATAGTGTGTGGGTGAATTCTAATAACAGCTGGATAATAACACTTCCAGCAAAGGGCCAAGCAACGATTTATTTATTTTTTTCATGAAATTTTAATCCTATCCTTCCATTTCAAACATTGCAGGTTTTTATTATTTTAAAGGAATGCATTCAAAATATAATGATCAATAAAATAAATCAAGCCAAAAAAGATTAAACTAAATATGAAATGTGGAAAAAAAATCATGTTAAAACAGATACAAATTGACCATATATACACTGCTTTTTTTAAAAAAGCACTGGACTTCGCACTCTTGCACAGAAATGAGAAATCTCATGGTGGAAAACTATTTTTTTCAACAGGTTGGAGGTGTGGTTGGTGGCTCTGATGTAGTCCAGCAGTGAATACACCCCGAGTTTCAATGGCAGCCATTTCTGGAGCTTCTCCGGATTATCAGAAGATTATCCAAGTGTTACAGGAACTATCCAAGTGCGGAAGCTATGTTGGGAATAGAGTTGAGCATCTGGATAGCTCCTATAATATGGATCCCTTACCATGTGCTAACACCTTGAGGTAGTCTAGAGCGGGCTGCCATTAAAATTGGGAAGAATACCACACGAGGCAGATTTGAGTGGCAGAACCGGGACAAAATGAAATGAAAGCATTTTGGAATAGGAACCATGCTTACTGCATATTCGTTTCTGTAATGGAACAACACGTTTCAAAAGCGGAGGACAGTTACTACACACAAAATGATAACCACGCCTCCCCACGATCTCCTCCTTCCCCCACTCCATCTTTAAAACATCATTTCTTCTACTTTGCATGCCTTTTAAATCCATCTATTCAGGGAATTCTCCAGTTCTAGCCTGCATCAGCTGCTGTGGCATGCAGGAAATGTGTTTGCCTTATAAGTAGGAGGTTGTTGGTTTAAACCCCACTTGAGGTGAATTTCTTTTAGCATTTAAAAATTTCCTCCATCTCCTCTCTCCCCCCTGCCTGTCCCCAAAGACTTGTTTTTGTTATTTAAGGCACTAAACTAAGAAGCTAATAGAGGATTCTGATCCAGACGTTTTGAAAGTCTACTTCCTGTTTCAAGGTGGCATTTTTCGAAGCTCATACATTGTATTCAAATGCCTGACTCCCCCCACCTTAATCACCAGAATTCACCCCTTTGTCAGAAAGAAGGGATTTTAATTGCATTGCCAAGTAAGAAAAGAAAGGGGGCACAAAATTCTAAAATTCTTAAAATGATATATGGGGGAATTATAATTTTCCCAAAGGCAGGTTTGAACTCATGATGTTCTAGAAAAACAGGTCTCTGTTTCTTTAAATGCCCAAAGCCTCCAAATTTGCATAGGCTGATAGCAGAGCCCTGATATGAAGGGGATAGTTTTTTCAAAGCATTCATGTATTTTACATGTATGTTAAATGGGAAAAAACATTATATTAAATGCATTAGGTGCAAGTATTGCTAAATGACTGCAATGGTAAATTTAGTTATGCTAAATTTCGCTAATTTGAGGTTTAAACGTTAGCCTGTGAGTTTGCAGGGAGCAACCACTGACCACCGGAAGTTGAATGGCAGGGAAGTCAGAGGAACAAAACCTCTGGGAGCTTTGGGCAGAGCAGGCACGCCCCCTCCACTGACGTGTTTTTACATTATTCAGTCACAGCATCTCTGCCGTTCTGCACAACAAAATGAGGTGGATTGGAATTGCTAAGGCTTTTATTCATGCACAATCCCCAATAAGAGAAATAAATGGATCTGTCACAGAATACACATGGAAAGGCCACTGAATTCAGCCAATGTCGTCTAGTGATTTTCGTTTCAATTCCGTTGCTCTTACTGATGCATTCTGCTTTTAAGGCTTGTGTGGTATTCTTCTGGGAGTGGAATCACTGCCTTGAAACATCAAAGCCACTGGCTGTGCCTGGTGGAATGTCATAATTTATTGAGAGACCCTTTCTTGTCAAGAAGGAGAATACTTGCTAATGTGCTTGTCAATCTGAGCTGAGGAAGAGCTTGGAAGAGAGCTTGCTTTTTGGGGTATAAATCCCAGAATCTTCTAAGCAGCACAGCAAGTGGCTGGGAAATTCTGGAAACCACAAATCAAAACCACACTGGGCCAGTGATAGGGAGATGCTAGGAATTGCAAAAAGTTCCAGACATTGATCTTAAGGGACATATAAAGCAGGCCATATGGCCCAAATGATTCTGGGGTTGTGAAGTTGAAGGCTTTCACAGCCAGCATCCATAGATTTTCCTTGGGTTTTTTCCAGACCATTTTCTGAAGATGCCAGCCACAGATGCAGGCAAAATGTCAGAAAGAAACTTCCAGAACACGGCCTCACAGCCCGGAAAAAAACCAAGGAAAATCTATGATTCTGGGTTTGTCTAAATGGTGAAAATACTCCTCATGGAATGTGAGGAGAATATAAGTTGTCTTAATTTCATTCCGCATTGTAGAAACTTCATAGAATCATAAGAGTTGGAAGACACCACAAGGGCCATCTAGTCCAACCCCCTGCCCTGCAGAAATAAGGCAGGGACAAGCTGCTTGGTAGGGTGAGGAAAACAAACTTGCCCTCTTGAGCCTTGCCCATCATGGGTGGCCATCTGGGGGGGGGGAAGCATTGAGGAGATTCCTCATGGATATCATCAATGCTTCCTTCAGGGAAGGACATGTTCCATCTTGTCTGAAGGAAGCGGTTGTTAGGCCGCTTCTGAAAACACCTTCCCTGGACCCCCTGGTTATGAGTAACTACAGGCCTGTTTCTTTATTGCCATTTCTGAGCAAGGTGATCGAGAGGATGGTTGGTCTTCAACTCCAAGCTGTCTTGGATGAAACCGATTATCTAGACCCATTTCAAACTGGCTTTAGGACAGGCTTTGGGGTTGAGACTGCCATGGTTGCCTTGACCGATGATCTGTGTCTGAACATCGACAGGGGTAATGTGACCCTGTTGGTGCTCTTAGACCTCTCAGCAGCTTTTGATACGATAGATCATGGCATCCTCTTGGACCGCCTGAAGGGGTTGGGTATCGGAGGCACTGCATTGCAGTGGTTCCAGTCCTACCTCTCGGGTAGGTCCCAGAGAGTGCTGCTCGGGGACAGTTCAAGCAAAAGAGAGCTCACCTGGGGAGTTCCACAGGGAGCTATCTTGTCCCCGATGTTATTTAACATCTATATGAAGCCGCTGGGTGAGATTATTCGGAGTTATGGAGCTGGGTGTTATCAGTATGCTGATGACACTCAGATCTATTTCTCTGTATCTCGTTTGTCGGTCTCGAATTCCAATGACATCTCTTCTCTCAATGAATGTCTTTGAGCGGTAATGGGCTGGATGAGGAAAAACAAATTGAAACTGAATCCAGACAAGACAGAAGTGCTCACGGTAGAGGCCCCGAAACCAAGAATTCAGTTGCAACCTCCAGTCCTGGATGGGGTCAGACTCTCCTCCAGTGACTGTGTTTGCAGTCTGGGTGTGCTCCTTGACTTGGCACTCCTGATGATAAATCAGGTAAATGCAACAGTCAGGAGCGCCTGTTATCAGCTTCGGCTGATACGCCAGCTGCGCCCTTTTCTAGAAGCAAGGGACCTCGAGACCGTTGTTCATGTGCTGGTAACCTCGTGCCTAGACTTCTGTAATGCACTTTACATGGGGCTACCCTTGTGCTTGGTTCAGAAACTACAGTTAGTACAAAATATGGTGGTCAGGCTTGTTTCAGGAACATCTAGGAGGGAGCACATCACTCCTGTTTTGAGTGCCAGGAAGCCCCATTTCCCCCCCACCTTAATGAGTGTATGCTAATGCAATAAAACTGGGGTTTGTGGGTGTTTTTTTTTGCTTTTCTGTTAAGGAGAAATATCACTCTATCACACCTTGGGAATATATTTTTTTAAATACTGTTTGGTGGTGTCAAGTTGGTAAGTAAAAATGCAAGCAATTCACTTGCGGCTGCAATCTTGATTCGCAGGCATGCCTGTTTGCAAAGAAAACACAGATAGCTTCTCGTGCCTGCGATCTACCTCCCCCCCCAAAAAAACCCCATTAAGATAAATCATAGCAGCTGTGAGTTGTCTTTTAATGCGGAGCAATCTGCTTCTTTTTGCTTCATATATACAAGCCTCTGTCTTGGAATACATCATTGCCACCACTCCCCACCACCTGCCACTTCAGAGAGCTGCCTCATTCTACCCAATCGTAGGGCCAGCGTTGTGCCACAGAGAAGGCATTTCCTCTTACCTTGAGCAATCAAATGCTCCTCAGTCCATGGTGGGAGACAGAAGAGGAACCTCCATTTGAGCCCAGAGAACAGGCAGGACCATGTACAGGGAAATTTTCCATAAACTAGTCCTGTGCTAGATAGGATGGTGGCAGTCATGCTTATTTAATCTAAAGCCTGCCCTGTTCAAAAACTACATTAGATAGGTCTACTTGCAATATCAAAGATTCTTAATTTCTCCCTGCATGTAGAAGGGTAACTGAACCCTCCCTGTCCCTTACTTTAAATCCTGAAGTCTATTATCCAAATGTTTTACACACACCAGCCTGACTGATACTGGAAATGAGTTAAACTTGTATGACAGTTCCTAAGGGCAGGGATGAGGAGCTACTCTAGATGACACAGTAAGTGATTTACAGGTTGCAATCCCAGAACAAGGAAATTACAAAGAAAGAGGAGACAGAGAAACTGCTGAATTGAATTATATTCACAAATTCCAGCCCATTAGCAGAGGTATGAACAAAGACATGGCTTCATGGCACATTACATATAGTATGTTAATACCAAAAGTCCTTGCTACTGCACATATAACAAAAGGAATCCTTTTGAACTCAAGGAAACTGACTTTTATAAGCAGATTTATGTCTTTCATACATCAACACTAACTGATCACTGTAAAAATCTGAAAGACCTGTATCATCTTACAGCAGGCCTTTGAGAATTTAGGGCAAGGGCCATGATTTGCATCTTTCTGGATCCTATTGCATTCCATTCCACCCCCACAACTGTGTAAATATGTTTTATATCTGAACATTTATTATCCTTCTGTACTGCATCTGACGAGTTTATATCCCCAAAAGCTCATGTGAAAATAAAAACCAGTTAGTCTTAAAAATGCTGCAACATTTCTTTTTCTTTTTCTCTCCCCCTTTCTACTTTTTATATTCCAGACGAGTAACCCACATGGATAATTCTTCATACGTAACCACAGAAATGAGAAACCCCTTCAGATGTTGTTGAACTACAACTCTCACCATCCCTGCCCAGCATAGCCAATGCTAAAGAATGCTGTGAATTGAACTCCAAGAATATTTGGAGGGCTACATATTCCTCATTCATGATTTAAGGCTAAGTGTGAGGAGATAGATGCTGGGATGTTTCAGATACTTTCAGCTTTGTGCTTATTTGGGTGGTACAATTAATCCCACATAGCTCCTTTTATTTGGACAGAGTATGATTACATAAATATGGCTTCTGTTGGTTCATTCTCTAGGAGCAGGAACAGTAGAGTTTTATATACTCAGACCATGGCTGATTTCACATATAGTTAACTTCAGGCTCTTCTACACCAGGCACTATGCTGGCTCCCTGCTGGCATATCCTGCCTCCAGAGCTGGCCCACCCCCCTCCTGCAGCAAATGGGCCAGAGTCCAAACAGGACACAGCCTGTTGCTGAAGCCATGGCTGTGGCTGCCATTTTCTCACCAATGCAGAAGCCAGACAGGGGTCCCACAATATGTGACTGAGGCCCCCTGCGTATGACCAACCTTGGTCACATGCTGAGTGACCTCTGCTTGGCTTTTAGGAGATCCAGGGAGCTGGTGGTGGCAGTGAGGATGGCATTCTGGGATGGACTCCCTGTGGGGCCCAATCTGGCGGTACTAGATTAAACTGGATATTTCTTAAAATGTGCTAAAGGGCCCTATCCTGCCTTGTTCCTGTTCCAACCCCATATCTGCCCCAGCAGTCGTAGATTAGAGTAAATGCCCTGCATCGTTTGGACTACAGGGCTCTGAAATGGGGGTAAGCCAGGGTATTTGGCTGGTGTAGACAAATCCTTGATGTTTCTAATCACTGGATAACTGCCACCAGAATATGCAACCTCCATGGGATAGTATTGCAGTTGTGGTGATATGGTGTCAGATGCCCAGTGGCTTATTCACACCTGTAAGCCTTTGCGGTCCCAGGCCGTACCTCCCGCCCTCTCCTCAAAAGAACACACGTACACATGCTTTTTTCTAAAACTATGTATTGATAACAATTGGAAATGAGTATTAAGTACAGGTTAGTAATATAAGATGAAAATTTGTGTTGGCAATAAAAGGCCACAACTTGCTGGTGGCTGCAAGGTTGGCACTGAGGCATGGGTCTGGATCCCTTCATTAATCAATCCCCATGATGATTAATGGCCTCTATGTCGGACCTGCCGACTCCTTTCGGAGGGGGAGACACCTGGCCGAGCCGTCCCGCTCGACACTCCCCCTCCTCCTGGAAACAAATGTAACAGCCATTAACTCTGGGTAGAATGGGGAGGGTCTCCGTGAACTAGACCTTGAACTTGAACTTAAACTTGAACTTGACGGAGACCCCCGATCCCACCTACCCGGATCAGGGCCCATGCCAACCGCCAGCAAATCGTGACAACAAAGCATACATATGCAAGCCCCACAACTAGGGAGGGTGGGCGGGACTTTGGCTCCCGGTGGTCGACTGCTGGGGCCGCGCCGGGAGCCGGCTTATATACCGGCTCCCGGCGCGGCCAGCCGCGTCATCGGGCCGTGCTGGATGCACGGCCGGAAGTCCCTCCCCTACCCACCTAGCCAGCCAATTGGGCACGGGCATGCCCGCGCCCATTGGCTGGTCCTTCCCGCTCCTGCCCGGCCCAGGGGACACCGGGAAGAAGATGCTCCCCAGCCATGGCGGCCTCCGCGCTGACCATACAGTCGCGAGGGCCGCCCCCCACCCGGGCAAGAGAGGGGGGGAGACAGAGGACAAGCTGCGGGGGCCAGCCGGGCCGCAAACTGGCCCACCACCAGGGCGGTAAGCCCCCTTACTTAAGAGAGCACACCATTGTTTAACATTTATTATAAGTCAATGATACACAGGTGTGCCAGTATTTTACGGATAAAACCTAAAGTGGCTACAGAAGGGTTTTGACCAGATAAGGAGCTGGACAACTAGCATCTGGCTCTTTGCCATGTACTAGATTTTTCCAGTTATGATGACTACTGTCCTTTGGATTTGGTATCTCTCCTAATTTTGGCCTACTGACTTCATTCAGTCTTAGTTGGCTAGGGAAGGGGAAATATGTGTCTCTCCAGATGCAGTTGACTCCAACTCCCATTGTCCAACTACATATTCCCCATTGGCTTCACCTGGCTCAAGGTAGAATAATGGCTTGGTCAAATTCTTAATTTTACCACTGCTTGGTTCTGTCTTGCTCTACCAAACCTTTTCCAACCTGGCACCATCCAGATGTTTTGGGCAATTCTGTTACCATCCCTAGGTACGAGTGGTGCTGGGAGTTGTAGTCCAGATAATTGCAGGGTGTTGGGTTGGTGGAACGCCTGCTCTACAGACCTTTGTAGCACATCTGTGACAAAGGGAAGCTTTTCTTCAACGACACACATTATATCACCAGCGCTTGTCAGCCTTTATTGTTGAACTATATTGCATTTCTACAACGTGGCAAAGTCAGGTTGTTTTATCACTTGGAAACTTTCACAGACCAAGACTTGTATAAAGGTCTGTGATGGGCAGAGTGCTGGATGAGTACTGAAGTTAATATGAGAACACACTGGCTTTTCTGATTTCTGGTTTATGGCATGACTGAGTGCGGTCTCACATATGTGGTTGGGAGCCTACAGCGAGCTGCTGTCACTCATGCTGCTGTCTTTATGAGCAATTTTGTCAAGCATATATGATTCCAATGAGTTTTTAACAGCTGTGGAAGACAGATAGAGAAAATGGTGAAAGCCTCCAGGAAAGTGGGGGACAGGGTGGGGGGGGGAGAAAGAAAGGGAAAATGGATAGAAATATGACTGCATTACCATACGAAAAATGAAGACACACACACAAGTCCAGGAAAATTGAGTGCAAAGGGGAAAAAGCAAAGCTTGATTGAGGTGAACAATATTGTGAAGCACTTGAGAAGAACTGATTAGCTTTCCTTTCCAATTCATGCCTCAACGCATGAGGAAGTGAAGGAAAAAGAGAAGTGTCACATAGCGGCAAGTCTCTTGCATGAATACTTGGAAGGTACACTCCACCTCCCCCCCCCCAAATTCTATGGGATGCACTTCTGAATAAATATGTGTAGGACTGAGCTGTGAACCCCACAGGGCTGTCTCTACTCCCCCAGCATTCTATGGTGAGTCTCCTGCAATTAGCTCCCCTTAGACTGTTGGAAATGGAGAAGCGCAATTATACTTGCACAAATAATGGTGTGCCTATAGGGGCAGTAGAGCTATATTATACCTCCCTGGAGTATACTGTACTGTAGGTGTCTTGCCTGTTTTACTGCTCTTTTGTGTGCAAACTGATATTGCCAACTTCACTTTCTCTCACTCCTCCTCTTTCTTCAGTCTTTGTCTTAGTCATGCAGCCATAGCCAGCAGACAATTTTCTCTCCATTTAAGAGGCATTTTAATACTCTCCAAGCAATCAGATTCTATACAAAGCTAACATTTATCAGCCAGGATCCTACATTGTCTCATCATAACATAAATATCCACTGGCAGAGTTGCACCATGCTAGCAACTATACTAGCTATGTAATCCTGAGTACCACCATAGCACAATGTATGAGAACAGTGAATGTGTGCAGCTGCCACCTCATTGTGCAATATTCAATGCTCAGTACAAAAGTAGTGCACAATGTGCATTGATACACTACTCTAGGTACATTATTGTGCTTCTGCAATGGTTTCATGAGTGGAACTCCGCTCCTGCCACCATCAGCTGGATATGTCTGTTCCATGTTGTTCTAAAAAGTCACTGTGCATGCACAATGTAACTTTTAGATTTTCCTTGGGTTTTTCCAGGCTGTGAGGCTGTGTTCTGGAATACTTTCTTTCTATTCCAGAAAGAAAGAAAGAATGAATTCCAGAACACGGCCTCATTGCCTGGAAAAAACCTAAGGAAAATCTATGGATGCCTGCTGTGAAAGCCTTCAACTTCACAATGTAACTTATGTCTGTGTATGCCCCTAGCAGAATTTTGACCAGTGTGTGTATGTACACACATGTGCTGAAGATGCACATAATTTCATTTAAGGGAAATGTGCATTGTTAATTTTACTTTAAAAGAGGATACAGGTCACTGCCCCCACCCCAGTATCAGCAGGGGATACGTTCTTGAACTTACCATTTATAAGTGAAACCACAAATAATCGCAAACTCTATTAAAATAAAGGACTTCTGGTACAAACATATCACAGAGTTGCATTGGAGGACCTAGCGATTCCTAGAGAGGACACCTCTCTAGGTATCTTCCAGTGCAACTTTATGGTAAGTGTCCCTATTTTATCAGCCCTGGATAATGGAAACAGCGGATATTGGTTTTGCAGATTTTTTGTGGGGGGGGCAACCTCTAATTTGAACACATTGAATTTGGAGGCCCTATTGCCCATTCTGCTAAATGGAACCCTGAACGTCTGCCTCAAAGTCCTACCCTGAAAGCACCACTATTTAAAATAACAGGTGAATGTACAGCCTCATCTTCAACTGCTAAATGATAAGCTATCCATGACTATGCTTATCAGCAGAAGGAGTAAAAAAAAATCACTTTGCCCCTGCATGGCTATGGCAAAGTCTAAGATGTATTGTCAGTCTGCATGATAGTTGAGTCGCAGAAAGAATCACAACCCAGAAACATCACCCAAGGAGACCTTCTGCTTTGCTTTCTGCAACCGGACTTGTTTATCTCGGATTGGCCTTTTTAGTCATCAGTGCGCTTGCAAAAAGCACGGGATGAGTCCTTCCTGAATCTTTGTTTGCGAAGAAAAGCCAGAGAGAGAGGTGATAGTTGAGTTTAGTGGAATATGGTAAAAGTCCATAGGAAAGTCACTGGGGTTGGGCCCCTTAGGACTCTGGTGGCCTTCAAAAATGTCTCTCAGCCTCTCTTCTTCCCCTGTATAGATGTAGAGGAGTGCTTGTGTGGTGTAGTGGCTAGGGTATCTGACTGGGACTTGGGAGATGAGGTCTCTAGTCCACACTGAACTGTGGTACATACTGGGTCACCCAGGGTCAACCATTCTGTCCCAGCATAACCTGTTTCTCAAGGTTGTTATCAGGATAAAATGAAGAGGAAGAGCAAACCCATTTATGCCAGTTTGTAGTCAATGGAGTAAAGATGAAATACACAGTAGATATATGTTAAGATCCTGCATCATCAGATATAACTACAATGATTGAACTTCAATATCATAGTTACATTTGATGTCCTGTTCCCAAGAAGGAGATAGGACCCCTTGAGATCATCTAAGCTGCCACCACCCACTGATTTTAAATCCCTATAATCAGTAATTCAGTGGGAAGTTACTGAGAAACTTCAACTGGCACTTTCCACCTCTGAATCTACAGAGATTCCCTTGGAAGAGAGAATCCTACATACATGCAGCACTCACACAAAACACACTGAGCAAAAGACACATGAAAGAATGTGGAAGAGAGGAGATCTTTAAAAGAAGTTTTATTCTAAGCAAGCAAACTACATTAGCAACAAGGTACAATGGGCCCTCTGTATTTGTGGGTTCAATATCCATGAGTTCGAGCATCCACGGATCATCGCTGCATACCTAAAATGGCATTACCCATACCTAAAATGGCACCACCCATACATAATATGGAGCCACCCATACCTAAAATGACAGCACCACATAACTAAAATGATTAATATAGGACTCAACCATCTGTGTTTTTTGCTATCTGTGAGGGCTTCTAGAACCAAACCCATGTGGATATGGAGGATCCAGTGGATCTCTCATATTAAGCTACGTTCCTTCAGGCATTCTTAGAAGTAGTTACAAGTTACAAACAACAGCATCAGTCACATTCAGCCGAGATTTAAAAAGAAACACAGTTCCCCTACTGCAACCATCTAAACACATTTCCTATTCTACTCACGAATACAGATGCTATGGATTGTTGATTTCCATGGGACATGCTGGGAGTCTAGACCATGTGGCTCATGGTAAAGCAGATGCCTCAGCCCCTTTGTCTTTCTTTGTTCGACTCTCTGCTCTACTCTCTCTTCATGATCCTCCCTGGGGCTTTTATAACCTCCATTTGGAAGCATGTTGAATCTTTGGAGGTGGTCATCTCATTGGGCAATTGTCTCTTGTGTTCCCATTACTCCTCCATGACATTGACCACAATAAATGTAACAACACTAACCCAACCTTAACTTTTTGTTTACCTGGAGGGGAGGCTATCCCCCTCAGCCATGTTGCCCAAATAATGGGGGAGAGCCCATTATCACCCCAGTCAAACCTACCTTATAGTCTTATAGCACCTCAAATGAAGGCTTACTAAGGTGCTGCAGTTTGAGGCACTTGGAAATGGCATCTGCAGAGCCCTCCTACTAATGGGGTGCATTGAGACAAGTAGTTGCTGCAAGACCCTGAAAGGTCTGTCCAGCTGCCTGTTCTCAATGAGCCCTATGATTGGGAGAGCACTGCAGATGTTATTTCCCAGCATCCTGATCTGCAGTGCCTTTGTAACCAACCCTTCATCTGGGGTGCTGCCAGGCTGACAAGGTAGATTTTTGGGGTCACGTTCAGTTAATAATGACCATAAGGATTTTATCAGATGCATAAAATACAGAATGATGATGATGCCACATAAATGTGAAAGGGTGTGCATACCACACGATGTCACCATTTCACATTTACGTCCCCACCAAAACCTGTACTTTTTAGTTGATGTCTGAAGCCATCAATAGATCCCCTGTAGTGCTTTTGTGCCAGCATTACCGGCATGTGAAACCTCACATCCCCCCCTCTCATAATTACCTCATCAATGGCCGGTCTGATGCAAACACATCTAGGTGAGATCATGGCATCCATGTAAGTGACACACTTTTTTTATGACCCTCCCTGGGTTATTTGGGACTTTTAAAGTGTGTTCCTGTACTTTGTTTAACTTTTTAAGTGTTATTTTTGTTTTGTTTTTTGAATGTCCCATGCGATGAATCCGTAGGATTTTCATTGCGAGGGATCCTTTGCCGGGAAAGCAAGGTAAGTGCAGTGGGGGGAGGCGTTCTTTTGCTGGCATAAAAATAGATTTTTTTATGCCAGCAAAAGAACGCTTAAAGAAGCTTATCTGATAAAGTCCTCAATGTGAATCACCAGCAGCTACTAGATCATAAATCCAGTTTATAATCTTGTAACTACTGAACAGGATGCGAACTATAGTTAATAAATTAATAAATAAATAAGATGCAGTACAGACATGTCTTGTAGGCCCTTAATTGGTGGTATCATGATATGAATCAATACTAAGAGGCTTTAGTATTTCTCAGAACTTGTGTCAAGTTATATCTGGATTCTCATTTTCAAAATGGAATATTTTCCCACAGCATTCTAGGCTCTTTTCTCTATGCATCATGGGAACAGTAATTCCTTGCAAATTGAGGCCAGGGGGGTCTCCTCCCCTTGCCACCAAAAGCTCTTAATTTCACAGGGGTTTCATTTCCTGACATTCATTCTGACTGAAGGTTGAGAGAGAGGGTCAGCCACATGCTACTCTTAAGACAGAAACATTCTGGGCTCAGCTAAACAGGAGGAAATACTATGCTGGGACACACATTACCTGCAATTCACAGCAGCTCCCTTTTGTCTCCATGATTTCTGGTTCTTTGCAAAGTGATACACATTGATGTGCACACAGATCCCCCCTCCCGCGAATCAAGATGGTGGTCGTGAGTACGGGGCACTAATATTCCTCCCAACGATAACCCCTCTGCATGTATCTAACTTTAAATGGGTGGGAGACTCTCCGCTTGTAAAGAAAAACTTTTTTGTCTCGGTACGGTGAAAAAATGCATTGTTGCTCCTTCAGAATGCTAAAATGGCACTTCTAGGCTCTGCAACAGGAAAGCCCACCTCTGCTAATGGAATGGACCAATCAGCTTTCGACTTCCATCTTTACCCAGAATGCACAGTGCTGCGAATGGGTCATTCACACATCCAGCAATGCTCATCTCCCCACAGTTTATCAAAAACTTCGTGGAAAACTGCAAAGTCTCTTAGGGTGCACTTTATGGTGTTTTTTGCCTCTCTCCTTCCCAATACAGCAAATCTCCAGCATGGCTTGTCAGGACAGCAGGTATTCTCTGTGAATTCTGTTAAGGTTATTTTGACCATCTAGACAACCCCTCTGACTTACAGCTGGAGTGGACATATCTAGCTAGGAACAGTGGGAGGTGTAAACCAACATACCCAGAAAGCATCAGACTGGACAAAGCTGATCTAAGGACTGGGATGAATTGCAACAGTTAAAATTCATGTGGAGATACTCATTAATACATATGTAAAATAATTCCTAATATTCTAAAAAGGGAACAGGAGCAGAAGAATGACAAATTGATATATGAGGAACAATATATGTGACATGGCTGATAAATTTTCTTCTGATATGTTAATGAGTTTGAGTTAGAGGAGTTGGCACGAGAAGATTTATTAAGACATAATAATAAAAAAAATCAAAATGAAATGGTACGTATGAATGATTTTTTCTGTACTGGGAGAGGCAGATGTGTAATATTTAAAGAGAAGTTTATATCCTTTATCTTTCTGTATTCAGGAAAAAAATGCTACTACAATTTTGCAAGCATTTCAAATATGCATACACACTTTCTTCATTTGACTAATTAAAATGTATGAAGAAACCTGCAGAGTTTGATAAGTTCTTATTTAAAAAGAACTGAAAAAAAATTGTAACCACCTTCACTGGCCAAATTCACTCCTACAGAAAGGATGGGTTCATACCTTTCCTCCCACATAGCCATTAAAGATGATATGGGAAAATCACAGAATCATAGAATCATAGAATTGCAGAGTTGGAAGAGACCACGAAGGCATCAAAGCATCCCCGACAGATGGCCATCCAGCCTCTGTTTAAAGACCTCCAAGGAAGGAGACCCCACCACGCTCCGAGGGACAGCTCCGAACAGCTCTGACTGTCAAAAGTTCCTCCTAATGTTGAGGTGGAATCTCTGTTCCTGGAGCTTGCATCCATTGCTCTGTGTTCCAATCTCTGGAGCAGCAGAAAACAAGCCTGCTCCATCCTCAATGTGACACCCCTTCAAATACTTAAAACAGGGCTATCATATCACCTCTTAAGCGTCTTTTTTCCAGGCTAAACATACCCAGCTCCCTCAGTCTCTCCTCATAAGGCATCGTTTCCAGGCCTTTCATCATTTTAGTCGCCCTTCTTTGCACACGCTCCAATTTGTCCATATCCTTTTTGAATTGTGGTGCCCAGAACTGGACACAGTATTCTAGGTGAGGTCTGACCAAGGCAGAATAGAGCGGCACTATTACTTCCCTTGATCTGGACACTATACTTCTATTGATGCAGCCCAAAATCGCATTGGCCTTTTTAGCTGCTGCATCACACTGTTGACTCATGTTCAACTTGTGGTCTACTAGGACTCCTAGATCCCTTTCTCATGTAGTCTCATTCAGCCAGGTCTCCCCCATCCTATATTGATTCATTTCATTTTTTTGCCCTAAGTTCAGTACCTTACACTTCTCTGTATTGAATTTCATTTTGTTAGCTTTGGCCCAGCTCTCCAGTCTATCCAGGTCATTTTGAATTTTGATCCTATCCTCTAGGGTATTGGCTACTCCTCCCAATTTGGTGTCATCTGCAAATTTGATAAGTATGCCCCTAATTCCCTCATCCAAGTCATTGATAAAGATGTTGAATAGCACTGGGCCCAGGACCGAACCCTGTGGCACCCCACTGGTCACATCTTTCCAAGAGGAAGAGGAGCCACTTCTGAGCACCCTTTGGATTCGGCCGGTCAACCAATTACAAATCCATTGAACAGTTAACTTGTCTAGCCCACAGCGAATAGAGGTAGCAACACTAATTTAGCTGGCCATACTAGCAGGGAGATTTTGTAGTCTGAAAAGTACTTTCCCAACCTCTGGGCTACTACTTACTTGGACAGCCTGATCCTGAGTTCTAGTTCCTGTTCATCTTACAAAGTGATGGAGTTTTAAAGCAGTGGGAGGTCATGCTGAAAGTTGGCTTCCATGTAGCATAGGTCAGTGGCTCTTAACCTTCTCTTTACCAGGGACCCCCTTTAAATATCTTTTGTTGCTGTGGACCCCCAAGGCTTAACTCAAGATTTTAAACAACAACAACAACAATAATAATACACCATCCATTAACACTTACCTCAGAAGCATGAGGAAGACTTTTCTCCTGCTTCTTCCTGCAAATTTGTGACTGGAGCCGACTGAACAGCATTGCACAGGCCAAGACAGTCAGGCTTGGCTCTTGTCACTTGGGCTGAGCCCCTGTGAGGACATTGAGGCTCTTTGGGGATCCACAGACCACAGGTTAAGAACCACTGGCATAGGCTGGATTCCACTGATAACATATATGGGTGTGTCCTCCAGATATGCCTATATTTGTTATGGATGAAGGTATTCAATTCCTCCTTGTGGAATGACCCCCCCCCAACAACCCCAGATTGTCAGTGTCAGGTGTGCTGGAAGTCCAGGAAAGCAATGGCTCTTCTTTTTCCCCCAGCTGTAAAATGATAGCCAATAGTGTCCAACGATCCCCTCTCTGCTCCCTAGCCCCTGATTGGCCATGGGAGTGTGCCCCAGTGCTTCAGACTCCAACTGAACATCCACTGTCCTGAAGAGAATCTTGGCTAAAGTCTCCCCTCATACACACCTCTAATTTTCTTCCATGATAGTCACCCATGAAGGAATCATAGAATCATAGAGTAGAAAGAGACCTCAAGGGCCATCCAGTCCAACCCCCTGCCATGCAGGAATACACAATCAAATCATTCCTGACAGATGGCTATCCAGCCCCTGTTTTAAAAACCTCCAAAGAAGGAGACTCCACCACACTATGAGGCAGTCTATTCCACTTCCAAACAGCTCTTACTGTCAGGAAGTTCTTCCTAATGTTTAGGCGGAATCTCTTTTCCTGTAGTTTGAACCCATTGCTCCATCTCCTAGTCTCTGGAGCAGCAAAAAACAAGCCTGCTCCATCCTCTGTATGACATCCCTTCAAATATTTAAACATGGCTATCATGTCCCCTCTCAACCTTCTCTTCTCCTAACTAAACATGCCCAGCTCCATAAGCCACTCCTCATAGGGCATGGCTTCAGTAAATAGCTTCAGGAGGCAATGTTTCAGTAAATTCAAGGGATGCTTTCACAATTCACCCCCATTTCCAATCCTGGCTTTTGTGCAATTCTTCCATTCATTTCAGCAGATTTTGAATGCCACACAAAATGGTGGAGGACACCCAACTTCAACAGTGTGAAAGCTGTTCCATTTCACACACACCCAAAGGTGTACTGCCCTAATAAAGTTTAACTTGTATATACCACTCTCCTCATCCAGGTTCAGCAGAGGCCAAAGGGTGCTTGATACTGGAGTCAAGCGAATTAGCCACAAGCATGCTATTTTGGAGTCCTTTCACCTCCAGGAAGAATAGCATCTGCTCCTGGTGATTCATTCCTATTTTGGGTGCTAGTGTGTTGCATCTTTTCCATTTGACACATTGTGTTGGACAGCGGGAGCAAGCCCTGAAGGCTTTCTGAGGACAGAGAGGCTGAATAGGCTTCAAGAATTTAGTGCCCTCCTCCCAAACGAGAAGTGTCAGTTATTTGAAAATAATATCTCGTAACACCTTCAGTTAGTGACATCTGCAGCTTGTCTGCAAAGCATTTGGGTTTACTGCATCCAGTTCAGTTAATGCTTGAGCAGCTGATGCTGGGATTCAGGGAAACTCAATTCAGTCAGCTCAGCCTTACTTCAGCAAGGCTTCCTCTCATCTAAGGACAATTCAAGCAGTGCAGGAGGTTGGCTCTCTCCCCTGCCCCCCCCCTCAAAAAATTATTTAATCTTACCATGTTTACAATGGTTACTATGATTCACCTTCTTATGTTATCAAGTTTTAGTAAGCAATAGTATACCAATTACTTTTTTACAACTTTACAATTAAACTTTTACGAATTATAGATTAGCACACCTTATTTCTCACTTTGATTATAATCCGTCCACTATTTCTTGACTTCCCCTGTGATACAGTCCAAAAGGGTTTCTTTTTCACCTTGATTTTAAAATTCACCTTCAGCTCCTTTTGTCTGTTATTTTAAGTAAGATTTCTATAACAACTATAATTTTTCTAATAAACAATTTTCACCTCTCAACAGATTATTCTGCTAAGAATTCAATAGTGTCTACTATTCTTACTTATACATGACACCTCATATTACTGTAATTGTCTATCATCTGGGTACAGTTCACTTTTTTATATTCCATCTGCTTTTCAAATAATTTGATACTGGTAGCCATTCTTTGTCCACTCTGTTTATAAGCTTCTTATTTAGTATATGGGTCAGTTTATCATTGTTTTTCATTTACATCAGATAAGTCAATCAGTCTTCTATCAATGGCATCTCCTTCTTTTTTCAATTAGCTGCCACTTTTATTCTTGCTGCCATAATTAAGTATAGTAATATCCTGCAATATAATCTTTCTTCTCTTTTCAGTATAGTGGTCATATTTAGCAAGTATAACTTTGGATCTAGTGGGAATTGAATCTTCAGCATTTTCTGTATTATCTTGTGTACCTTTAACCAGTATTTCTTAATTATGGGACAGTTCAATCACATATGATACAATGCTCCTAACTCTTTCTCACATCTCCAGCATTTATTTAGTTTGTAGCTCATAATCAGTCTCAATAGTACCATCTGTTAGTTATTTTTTAAATGATTTTCCTTTAGATTCTGGCATGCAGTAAAAGAGTTTGTTTTATTCCAGGCATTCTCCCACTCATCTAGATCTCTGTTTCCTTCAATGTCTTTAGCCCATTTAATCATAGTTTCTTTAATGGTTTCTGTTTCTAATCCTCTAGATAGGAGGAATTTATACATTCTTGCTATTTTCTTTTCATTCTTGTCCCATATAATTTTATCAAGATCATTCTGTTGTGGTTCAAAACCATATTTCTCCTTATTTGTTGTGGTTCAAATCCATATTTCTTTCTTGTATCTATTATTTATTTGTGTATACAGAAACCACTGAATGTTAATTCCTTCTTGTAATGCCTCTCTGGATTTTATATTATATTTACCATCCCAGGAGGTTGGCTCTCTAATATTGGTGGAGCAGGGAATCCACTTTGAGTTTTAGTCTGAACTGTAAAAGAACTATCCAAATAGTTTGCACTGATTTAATTCAGCAAGAGGTAGGGACATGCACTCATTTAATCTTGCCCCTTCCAGTAGTAAACTGCTACAGCATCTCCTAGCTTGTCTATACTTCTTCATTAATAATTTTTGCCATCTTGACCACACTCTGATGTGACTTGGTTACATATATGTTCCAATTTTTATCTGTGAAATGCTGAAGGTTATGGGACACCGGGGGGAGGGGGCAGCTTAGCTTTCCTGGGAAAGGAATTCCTTAATCATGGAGTGGCCACTGAGAAACCCCTGGATCATATCTCCACTAAACATGCATGTGAAGATGGTGGAGTTGAGAGAAACAAATGAGAGTCTTCTACATTAGCATAGTCAGATTCCCAACAATTGCATGCTCCAGTATTTAGGTTTCTATATGTGACAAATTGTGATCCTGTGGAACAAAACATGTACACATACACAAAAGGACAATGTATTGGTAGTTGTGACAGTATGCTATGCACCCAAACTAACATTCCATCACACTGTGCAGCTTGGATACACTTCCCTCTCCAGAAAAATTCCTATGAATGCCCCTACACAGCAGGCCAAGCACAGTGATATAAACAGAGTTTAGAAATATTTGTTTTTAAGCCTGCAATGCCTGGAATGTCATAGTCAACCTGGCCAGTTGTATGTATGTAAGTATGTATGCATGCATGTATTTAGCGTATTTATACCTTGTTCTTCAGCCCTGAAGGCTCTCAGAGCTGCTTACAAATTGTTAATTTGACAGTTCCCTACCCTCAGCCTTACAATCTAAATAAGACATGACACACAATGGGGGAGGAGATTAAGTCCAGCAGATACTACCTCTTTTTCTCTTCTCCTGCAGCCAAGACAGTGGCAATTAGGAGGGAGGGCCTTTCATCTCCTCCTGAGCCTGAGCTGTATTGATGTGTACTCTATTTTGGGGCCTAGAAGAAAGAGAGACACCTTTGAAGTGCTCTCTCTCTCTCTCTCTCTCTCTCTTGTTTCATGGCTCCTGACTGAGTCCCAGTAGCCATAAGATGAAGGAAAGAGCTGTAGCCCAGGGCTGGTGTGGAAACCCATGTTCAACTGTCTTGTTACACTGGAAAAGGTCATTTTTTAAAACTGCCCAAACCATACAATATCCCCCTCTCCCCTCTGCTGACCTGCTTCAAACTCCTCCTCAAGCAGAAACTGAAGCAAGACACGTTGTAATCCAAAAAAGTAACTTTCCCAACCTCTGTGTGTGAGACAAAACAGTGGCTCTTAATCTTTTCTTTATGAGAGACCCCCATTAAATATCTTTTTTTTTTTTTTGCTGTAGACCCCCAAGATTTAAAACCATAATCTCTCTGGCTTTTCTTCGCAAACGAAGATTCAGGAAGGACTCATCCCGCGCTTTCTGCAGGCGCGCTGATGACTAAAAAGGCCAATCTGAGATAAACAAGTCTGGTTGCAAAAAGCACAGCAGAAGGTCTCCTTGGGTGATGTTTTTGGGTTGTGATTCTTTCTGCGTTGTCGTTTCTCTTCAAGACTTGTTCGTTGTGAGTTCTCAAATAAGGCTGCAGCATTGTGGATAGTGCGTCTCCATGCTTCCCGATGTGAGGCCACAGCGGACCACTGTTGGTGATCAATTTGGCCAAGCCTGAGATGTTGTTTCAGGGAGTCTTTGTATCGCTTTTTTGGAGCGCCCCTCTTACGCTGACCCATGGTGAGTTCACCGTAGAGTAGTATTTTTGGGAGGCGATGGTCCTCCATCCTAGAAACCATAATACAACAACAACAACAACATTACATCATCCATTAAACTTTCCCTCAGAGCACTGGAGACTTTTCTCCTGCTTCTTCCTGCAGTTTTGTGCCTGGAGTGGATTGAATGGCAACACACAGGCCAAGCCAGCCAGCCCTTTCCTTGGCTCCTGTCATGTGGCTGCTCCATTGTGGGGAGGAGGTGGGCCAAGCAGCTATCAAGTCTTTACAGATCCCTGTGAGAACATTGCACTCCCCTGGAGGTCTGTGGACCATAGGTTAAGAACCATTGAGATGGAAGAAGGTCACTGATACAGACCAGAATGGGGGGAAAAGATGGGTCATTTGCAGATCTGAGCTGGTGAACACTTTTATGCCACCCCCACCCCAGAACACCTACCAGTCAGCCAGCCAGCCAGCCTGAAGAAGACTCTGCAGGGCTGTGAGGAAGCCTTCCTTCCTTCCCCATTACACCGGGGTAACGGCAGCTGAGGCAGCAGGGAGTTGGGGTGTGGCCAGGAGTGGCTGGCCTTAAAAGTCATTCCACCACCCCCAACCCAGAACACCTACCAGCCAGCCAGCCAGCCAGCCTGAAGAAGACTCTGCAGGGCTGTGAGGAAGCCTTCCTTCCTTCCCCATTACACCGGGGTAAGGGCAGCTGAGGCAGCAGGGAGTTGGGGTGTGGCCAGGAGTGGCTGACCTTAAAAGTCACTCCACCATCCCCACCCCAGGAAGACCTACCAGCCAGCCAGCCAGCCAGAAGACTCTGCAGGGCTGTGAGGAAGCTTCCTTCCCTATTACACCGGGGTAAGGGCAGCTGAGGCAGCAGGGAGTTGGGGTGTGGCCAGGAGTGGCTGACCTTAAAAGTCACTCCACCACCCCCACCCCAGGAAGACCTACCAGAAAGCCAGCCAGCCAGCCAGAAAGAAGACTCTGCAGGGCTGTGAGGAAGCCTTCCTTCCTTCCCCATTACACCGGGGTAAGGGCAGCTGAGGCAGCAGGGAGTTGGGGTGTGGCCAGAAGTGGCTGGCCTTAAAAGTCACTCCACCACCCCCACCCCAGGAACACCTACCAGCCAGCCAGCCAGCCAGAAGAAGACTCTGCAGGGCTATGAGGAAACCTTCCTTCCTTCCCATTACACTGGGGTAAAGGCAGCTGAGGCAGCAGGGAGTTGGGGTGTGGCCAGGAGTGGCTGGCCTTAAAAGTCACTCCACCATCCCCACCCCAGGAAGACCTACCAGCCAGCCAGCCAGCCAGAAGAAGACTCTGCAGGGCTATGAGGAAACCTTCCTTCCTTCCCATTACACTGGGGTAAAGGCAGCTGAGGCAGCAGGGAGTTGGGGTGTGGCCAGGAGTGGCTGGCCTTAAAAGTCACTCCACCACCCCACCCCAGGAACACCTACCAGGGGACGGGAATGATCTGGGAGTGGGAATTGAGGTTGTGTGGGGGAAGGGAAGGTATGGCGGCAACAGAGTGAAAAATTGTTACAAAAGAAGGCAGGATCGATGTTTAATATCTATCCCGCCTTCAGTTCACTCTGTTTCCCAGAATAAATTGGAGAGCGCACCAACCTTTCCACAGACCCTTACTCTGCTCCTTTGCAATGCCAGGTCGGTTAAAAACAAGACGCATATTATCCATGACCTCTTATTGGATGAGGCTGCCGACCTGGCATGCTTTACGGAGACATGGCTGGGAGAGGCCAGTGCTACGACTTGGGCGCAGGCACTCCCGGCCGGGTACTCAATTAGTGAGCAGGTAAGGAAAAGTGGGCGGGGGGGGGCGGAGTGGCTCTGGTTCATAAAAACAATCTAACCTTGACCAGGAAGCCTATCCGGAACACAGTCCACATCGAGTGTATGTACCTAAGCCTGAGGTCCAGGGCTAGCTTAGGGATTCTGTTAGTGTACCGGCCACCCCGTTGTCTAACAGACTCCCTAACCGAGCTAACACAGCTGGTCTCAGAGTTGCTGCTGGAGTCACCCAGACTTTTAGTTCTTGGCGACTTCAACATCCCACTTGAGACCAGCTTGCTAAATCTAACTGGCACAGCTCGGGAGTTCATGGAATCCATGACAAACATGGGCCTATCCCAATTGGTTGCCGGGCCTACTCACTGTGCAGGTCATACCCTCGATGCGGCCTTTAGTACGGAACAGGAATATCCGTGGGCGGAGGTTATTAAAACCCCTGCATTGTCATGGACGGATCATTTCCTGGTCAAGATGGAGCTAAGAGCCACTGTCTGCCCCACCGGGGGTGGTGGACCTATTAGAATGGTCCGCCCTCGAAGGCTAAAGGAACCAATTGGATTCCAGAAAGCCTTGGAAGGTTTAATGGTTGGTAACGCCGGTGGTTCTGTTGAAGCTTTGGTTAATATTTGGAACACCGACCTCACCAAGGCTATCGACACAATCGCTCCCAAACGTCCTTTCCAGCCTGCTCCTAACCGTAAGCCCTGGTATTCAGAGGAGCTTAGGAAGATGAAGCAGGCTGGACAACAACTAGAGCGCACCTGGCGGAAGACTCGACTCTTGTCCGACAAGACTCGTCATAGGAATTTCCTTGATTCTTATCGAGAGGCGATACGTGCAGCGCAGAAGTCTTTCTCCTCTGCACGTATTGCGTCTGCAGAGTCCTGTCCAGCAGAACTGTTTAGGGTGGTGTGGGAGCTGACGCAGATTCCACCTGCACAGAACCCCTTACTTAACCCGACAACGGCCTGCTGTGATGCGTTTAACATCCACTTTGCAGATAAAATATCTCGGATAAAAGCCGACTTAGATGCCAGTGTTATGACAGAATCTATAGACGAGGTGTCCAGCAACTCCGTTGATGAAATTTTATTGGATCAGCTTCAATCTGTGAGTACCGATGATGTGGACAAACTCCTTGGTAGAGTGAGAAAGGCGACCTGTCCCCTCGATCCCTGTCCATCTTGGCTGGCCACCCAAGGGGGAGATGCATCGAGAGTACTCCTTAGGGATATTATCAATGCGTCCTTCAGGGAGGGGTTCGTTCCACCCTGTCTGAAGGAAGCGGCGGTTAAGCCGCTCCTGAAAAAGCCTTCCCTGGACCCCTTGGACAGGAACAACTATAGACCAGTCTCCTTGCTGCCTTTTCTAAGCAAGGTGATTGAGAGGGCGGTCGCTTCCCAACTCCAAGCTGTCTTGGATGAAACCGATTATCTAGATCCATTTCAAATTGGCTTTAGGACAGGATATGGAGTGGAGACTGCCATGGTTGCTCTGGCTGATGACCTCCGCTTGGGTATCGACAGGGGTAGTGTGACCCTGTTGGTGCTCTTCGACCTCTCAGCAGCCTTTGACACAATAGATCATTCCATCCTCCTGGATCGCCTGAGGGGGTTAGGAATTGGAGGCACTGCTTTGCAGTGGTTCCGTCCCTTCCTCTCGGGCAGATCCCAGAGGGTGAGGCTCGGGGACAGCTGCTCTACCAGAATAGAGCTTAACTGTGGCGTTCCTCAGGGTGCCATCCTGTCCCCGATGCTATTTAACATCTATATGAAGCTGCTGGGAGAGATCATTCGGAGGCATGGAGTGCGTTGTCATCAGTATGCTGATGACACCCAGATATACTTCTCCATGTCTCGGTCATCAGCTTCGACTTCAGATGGCATCTCTCCTCTCAATGATTGTCTTAAAGCAGTAATGGACTGGATGAGGAAAAACAAATTGAGACTGAATCCAGACAAAACGGAGGTACTAACAGTTACAGGCCTGAAACCAGGTCTGGGAATACAACTTCCAGTCCTGGATGGAACTACACTCTCCTCCAAAGACTGTGTTCGCAGTCTGGGGGTGCTCCTGGACCCGACGCTCCAGATGTCTAATCAGGTAAATGCGACGGTCAGGAGTGCCTGTTATCAACTTCGGCTGATACGCCAGCTGCGCCCTTTCCTGGAAACTAGGGACCTCGAAACTGTGTTACATGCACTGGTAACCTCCTGTCTGGATTTCTGTAATGCGCTCTACATGGGGCTACCCTTGTGCTTAACTCGGAAACTTCAACTAGTTCAGAACATGGCAGCCAGGTTGATTTCTGGTGTTTCCAGAAGAGAGCATATAACACCTGTGCTAAAAGCTCTCCACTGGCTGCCTATTCGTTTCCGGGCACAGTACAAGGTGTTGGTTATAACCTTTAAAGCCCTGCATGGTTTGGGTCCAACTTATCTCCGGGACCGCCTCCTTCTGTACGACCCTCCCCGCGCACTTCGGTCCTCTGGGAGGAATCTGTTACAGCCTATGAAAACAAGGCTGTCGGTGACGTCCCAGTGGGCCTTCTCCGCTGCTGCTCCCAGATTATGGAATGGCCTGCCGGACGAGATCCGTCTTATTAACACCTTAGACAGCTTTAAAAAAGCTGTCAAGATGGATCTTTTCCGGCAGGCCTTTCCTGAATAACTATCCTGGCCCAAGACTCGGCTGTCCTCCCTGAGCTGTAATCAGATTTTTTTTTTAAAAAAAAACAACTATTATATGTTTTAATCTTTTTCTAATTTATATATTTTTAATTTACTGTATGTTTTTAATCTTTTATAGTTTAATATTATTTTAAGGGGGGGGCTAGGGTACTGGGACTATGGAGTTTTTATATTGTAAGCAGCCCCGATTGCGTTGCAGAGGGGCGGGATAGAAATAAAATTATATTATTATTATATTATTATTATTATTATTATTATTATATGACAGCTGTGTGAGCATGAAGCAATGCCTGACTATACATCCCCCTCCACATTTTTTTTAAGGGACAGGAAGTTTCTGACTCCAGAGGAACACTCAACAGAAGGGACAGTGACTTACTAAAAATTTTATAATGGTTTCAGGGACAGGCCAGCCTCTTGGAGCTTCCTTACCTTCTGTTCCTGTTCTGGACATGGCATTTCTCTACCACAGAAATGCTTTCTCCTCTTCTGCTGGAATCCTCTTCCCTATACAGCAACAAGGGCTGTTCTGCCCCTAAGGAATGGAATGAATTGATCCTGTTTTTTTTTTCCCTCCTGTTCCAGAAGAACTGGCCAGTGAAAAATATTCAGACTTCTCTTACATAGTTTCCTCCAGAGTGTTCTATAAATAGCTATTGTACTTGGTGCCTGTTTCCTTTTTTAACTTAGAAATGGAGCGTTTCTGACCTGAAAAATTTACATGTGGGGATTGCATATATTATGATAACATGGTATGCCAGTGACCATCTTTCTTCTTGGAAACATTTTTTAGAACAGTTTGTTGCAAGAAAGACTGCCTTTCAAGATAACCCATGCCTGGGGCTCTTATGGCCTTCCTGCCACCTGGCCCACGGTATCTACACAGCTACAACCAAGGCTGGCCCTACCATAAGGCAGAGTGAGGCAATTCTCTCAGGTGGCAGATGCTGGGGAGGACAGGAGGGGGCAGTGCTTACTCATTCCTCCTGACCTGCTTGTCCATTTCCTTGTCTTCCCTGCATGCCATACAGCCTCTCCACATCCTTTATGAACTTAGCCCAGTGCCCTCATGTGGGGTGGCAAATTCTGTGAAGTAAGATTCAACTGCAGCCCAGTTCACTTGTGTATATGGAATGCAGAGACCATCCTCTTGTTCTTTACCTTGAACAGCAAACTATCCTGTTTTGTCCTACCTACAACCTTTCTAGTTTTTCCCCTCCCTACATTCTTATCTTCTGATTTGCTTCCATAATGACACAGCTTTTGGCCTTCAGCTCCTGGAGGTGGTTTATTTGGACTTGGGTCCTGTGAATTTGTTCAACATGGACCTGACTGTTCCACTGCCATGAATCACACAAGCAGTGTGAGATGGTGTTTTCCATGGCAGTGAATCTACTTTAAGTCTGAGATTGCGTTTACATGGGCATATATTCCCCTAAATATACCACTAAGATTGCTCATTGTTCCCACAGATCGTGCCACAGTATCACCTCATTCAGAAGGGGGAAGGTAAAAAACCCAAATATAGCATCTCAGGGGATCTTGCTACTTTTGCCGGTTTATTTGAAAAGTAGCATGATTTAGTGCATTATTGATAGTGTAAACAACCATTTCGCTAAGGGCTATGTGAATTACCAGCAATCTTCCCGATACAGTTGCAGCAGAGCTGCACTGTGATTGGTTCTTATGATGAAGAGGTAGGCTAGCTAGATGTGGGTTTGGGAGGGAGATTCAGTAGCAATCCAGAAAATCTTAAAATCCTTCATGTCTACTGCTTGCTTTGGTGCCAAGGGAAGTCTGTACAGGGAGCTGCAAGGGGGAGTCAATTGCTCAGTCTCGATCAGCTGTTACCCATGAGAAAAAAAACCCTTCATGTCTGCATTTTGATTTGGGGCCAGGGAGCTACAGGGGGGAGGCAGTCTTGATCAGCTGTTACCCACGGAGAAAAAAAACTTCACCTTCATGTCTGCATTTTTATTTGGGGCCAGGGAGCTACAGGGGGGAGGCAGTCTTGATCAGCTGTTACCCACGGAGAAAAAAACCTTCACCTTCATGTCTGCATTTTGATTTGGGGCCAGGGAACTACAGGGGGGAGGCAGTCTTGATCAGCTGTTACCCACGGAGGAAAAATCCTTCACCTTCATGTCTGCATTTTGATTTGGGGCCAGGGAGCTACAGGGGGGAAGGAAATGGTTCAGTGTTGACCAGCTGTTAACCACAGAGTTGGGGCCAGGGCAGACCCTATTGCATTCCTTTGTCCTTCTGTCCAGTGCTTGGCCACGCCCCCCCCCATTTGCCTGTCCGAATCTCAAAGTGGAAAAAAACAAAGAGCAACAAAATAGAACTGTTTCCTCCATACACCATGTTAGGGTGTAAATTGCTAAAGCACAATTGCTAAAGCACAATTTATCACTATAAAACCTGCCATGTAATTGCAACCTATGTTTGAACTTTAAAGGAGCTGTCCAAAGAAACTGAACATTATCTCCAAAACAGAGTCAGCACCTTGGACAGAGCCCCTAAAATCCATTAAAAAACTCAGAGTGGATTTATTGCCCCACTGAGATGGAATCCACAGGTTCCCACTGCAGGACTGGCCTTGCTGGGTTCATGGTGGTGAGCCTGTCCATGGTCTAGTCACAGTTTGATGTCTCCTTACCAAAATGTGTGACATAATTGTTAGATCAGGGGCATAAAATATTGATGTTACCTGGCAAATGGCTTTAGTTTGCAAATGGATGTCATAGTTGTGTTGTTTTTGTTACGTTCCTTCAAGTTGACTCCAACCTATGGTGATCCTATCATAGGATTTTCTTGGCAAGGTTTATCAAGAGGATAAAAATGTATTGCTTTCCTCTGAGGTTGAGAGAGTGTGATTTGCCCAAGGTCACCCAACAGGCTTCCACGGCTGAGCAGGGATTTGAACCCTGGTCTCTTGGAGTTCTAATCTAGCACTCAAACCATAACATAATGCTGGCTCTTGGGATGCCATATTTATCAGAACCAATAATGTTTAGGGCAATACTGTGAATGTCTTCTGTTCTCTTTATTCCCATAAGGACTGAATCGTGCCATCTAGACTCCTTTGCCAATTTTCAGGTGATGGTATGCAGGGCCAGCACAAGACATTTTCTGTCTGAAGCAAAGGACAAATGGTACTCCCACTCCATTCCAGCTTAGAAACTGATTGCACTGGCTACTGAATCTTACTTTAGGACTGGTGATGCCACAATATCTCTCACAACACCCACACATACAGGTGGGAGGGGGAATTCCTTCATATATGTGTGTGTGTGTGTGTGTGTGTTTTCCAAAACTGAAAAAAATGTGTAAAGAAATACAAGACTGCCATCCAGGTTGAGGCTTTGAAAAACTCCAAAAAGTCTGGTTTTGAATCTGGACCCAATCAGTCTGTGTTAGGGTTGCCACCTCCTTTTTTGCTAGAGAAGCTTCTCCTCTTTAATGTCTTTACAGCAGGCAAGTACAATAGTTTATGCTGTGAATAACTGTACCTACCAAATATGGCCAGTGTGGATGGTTGAAAACATTGTTCATTTCCCCTTTGATAAGAATTTACCAAAATCTTCAAGTGCCTTCAGATATTTGACAGGATGACCTAGAGATTTCTCCAAGACAGAGCAAAGCAGTCAGATTTTCCCATTCCTATAAGGGCAGAATCATAGAATCATAGAATTGGAAGAGACCTCAAGGGCCATCCAGTCCCAACCCCTTGCCATGCAGGAATATACAATCAAATCATTCTAGTTAGTTTAGGGAATGGAGAACAGGATGTGGGGAACACACAGCTCCATGCTCCAGTAGAGAAGAATAGCCTCCACTGCTCCTGCATATGCACAACTGATATCACTGAACTGCTAGGTTCCAATGTACTTCATTGATTTCATGAACCCAATTTTCAGACTAGATGTGTGGACAGTATACCCGTTAAAGTTCAAAGCAAACAGAGGATCACTAGAGAAAGGGGAGACACAAATGGAGGGTGGGGTAGGAGTGAGGAAAAAATGAAGAGAAACAGAGGGCAGGACAGAAAACAAGAGACAGCAAGGGGGTGGAAAAACAAGACCCAGACCCAGGACAAGTGGAGAGTGGGGAGGAAAAGAGAAAGCAAGAGCATTTCTATTGCCTCATCTTGTCCTGTCTTGCTGTGGCAAGCAGTACTAGAACTGCCCAGGCTCTGCACCTTTCTGGGAGTAAGGCTTTGAGGGATGCACTAAAGGGGTTAGGGTGGCCACACTTTGTCCACCTCTGCTTTAAAGAGAAGGAGTCTATCTTATTCTCACATGAAAGAAAAGATTGGGGGCTGGGGTAAAAACAAAAATGGACCTATCTGGGCCATCCCCAGGAAGAGAAGACCATTCTTCTACTGTATTATGTTTAGAGTGGACTATTCATTAAGCAGAAAGAAAAGGAGCATATATTACATAAATATTTTTTAAAAACAAATCCTCAGCTACAGATTTTCACAAAAGCGAACCTTTCCCATATATTGGGTCTCAGCTCCCCTCATCCACAGACAGCATAGGCATTGACCATACAGGTCAGGGATTGTGGGAATTGTTGCCCAACATGTTGGGAGGGTATCAGGTTGGAGAAGCCTGTTCTGTTAGAAAACCCAAATGCATTCACCTTTGCAGATGCAACCCTGAACTGTAATTATTTTTTTAAGTTTTAAAATGGTCTACATTAAACAGCTAAAACAGAATTGTTAATGGCAAGCACGTGGACATACATTCTTTGAACAGATGAAGATAATTTAAGATGTAACAGTAAAACAAGCAGTTATTTAAACCTTTTGCCAACTGTGAATCTTGCAGTTCCATATTTCTCTTTGATAAGCTGGTGCCTAGTTACTTTTCAAGAGAGCAGAAGATTGTTGTGTAACATTTTTTTCATCTTTAGGCAATTAGATGTTTCAGCATAATGATTTTCTTATTCTACTTTTTAAAAGGACAATTTCAAGAGTGTGATAAATGTGCCTTCAATTTTTTTTTTAAGAAAAAAAATCTTTTCTGGATCAAATTAATTCCACATTAATTTATTTTACATGTGCCAGAAATATCATCCTATTATTATTAAGTTGAAACAGACAGTAGGAAATTGAGAGCCCCTCCTTGTCTTGCCAGAATGCATCACTCTGTGTATCCAGCAATCTGTGTGAGATGTTGACAGAACAAGGACAGTGCTGCAAATAACAGCAACTTTTTCCTTCTTGCAGTAAATGTAGCCATTTATATTTCAAGTTTTTTTTAAAAAAAAGAAAAGAAACACACAGCTTCTCACTTGTCATTTGCTAACTTACTGAATTCTGATTTCTGCTAAAGACCTAATGGCAGGGGGAGAGGAAAATTACACATTATTATGAACATTACTATCAGATGTTTAATTCAGACATGAATTAGCAAAATGATGCTCATTATGGAAAGTGAAAAAGTTATGCATTTGGTTATGAGTCATTGTAGATTCTAATGTGTTCCCTTTCAAAATTAGAAAAGTAGTGCCATCAAAGCAAAGAGGTGATGTGTAGGACCCCCCTCAACAGAATGAACAGGAGGGCCTCTAAACATGGGTGGGCTGGCTTACTATATTTTGAAGAACACAAGATAATACAGAGTGTCTGGAATCCTGTTGGTGTCTTAGACATGTGTATGTTCTTCAACAGAAGCAGCTGGGTATTTTTATTCAATGTGGAACATCTGCATTTAATTCAGGGTTGCAGAAGTGGAATTGCACATGCATTGTCACTGTGCAGGCAGATGCACATTTGCTCATGCATCAGGTTACACATTCAAGGGTAAATTCAGTTACACAATACTGCTGTTCTACACAAGGATTGTGTAGCTTACTCAGTGAGGAACTCCACATGTAGAGATCTACACTACGTGGCCCCAACGTGGGACCTCAGCCATTGCCATCAAAAAACCCAACCCCTCCCCTGCCAAAATAAGGCTATAAAGTCTAGAGACTAAAATTACTTAACTGCCCCTCTGCGTTAGAAGAAAACATCTTGCAAAGTGCAACAACTTTGGGTAAATGTGAATAACCATTTGCTGAATGGAACATGTGATGGTGTCCAAATAACTGTTTGCTAAATAGTTATATTATTACATTTGCATTTATTACACATTGGAATGACACCACAGAACACAGGAACACAAGCATAGACAAAAAACATTGAGGTATTCATTTATGAGGAGCAACCCATGTCCAGTCTGAAATCCGTTCAGCAATTGTAGGTTGCCTGTGGTTCATTCTTGCTTTGTCGTTCTTAGAGCATGGAAGTATATAGTATGAATAAATAGTTTCCATTTTAATATCTAAGCATAACTAAGTTACACTTAAAGAGTAATGCAGCAAAGGATAACTTCACTCCTTTTGCTGTACTTTGTCAGATGCATTTTAACTAATTTTATAGTCACAAGATGTGTGTATGGCTTTGTAGCTGAAGGTGTGCTGTGCACCCCAGGCTAGTAGGCTGTGTCATTCTAATGCTCTCATTAAAAAAGAAATGAAAAGGAACTATTTAACATCTTCTTTTTTGAACAATGACAAATTAAAGATTTATTTTAAAAAAACTACAGTGATGGATACTAACTACTTGAGGGATGGTTGTAATTGTAACTAGTTCTTCTTTAAAAGTAACATTCTAAAGTCTCTGTTGTGATCAACAAAAATAACATCAACAGATGATTTCTATAACTTTAAAGTGGATAATGAAGATATTGAAGATTCCTGTACCTTAGACAATAAATTAGAAATATACCTATTTACCCAATAAACATCAAACACAAGCTAATTTAGCAACATACTTCCATTTTAGTATAGCAACATTCTTCCATTTTAAGTATTAATAAATAAAAAACAACCATTCAAACACGATGGAAGCAAATGTTCTTAAGGTAATATCACATAGCTTTTACAGTGTCACAATACTAGTACTCTGATGAGTCCACAGTCAATACTTGTGATAAAGGTATTCCATAATCAAATCCTCAGCCAATAAATTTATAATTACAATTACTCCAAGACTATTCAACCAATATTTATTGTCATAATTAGTCCAAGGCCAACAGAATGCCAGCTTTCGTTTCCATTTCACGGATGCTTGTTCACAGCCAAATGGTAGATATCTCTTGTTATATTGTTATATTGTTGGCCATTAAAAAAGACAATAATGTCTGGTAAAGTAGAAGGCAGTAGGAAAAAAGGAAGACCACTTTATAGATGCATTGATTTGATAAGGTAAACCACACCCTTAGTTTGCAAGACAGGAGTGGAGCTCTTGATAACAGGGTGTCTTGAATGTTTCTCATTGATAAGGTTGCCATAAGTCAGCTCCTACTTGACAGCAATTAACAAGAATATTAGGCTTCCTTGAATAGTGAACTTAGGTGGTGAATGCCAACAGAAAGGAAGCCAAAAATGCAGCCAACAAGAAGTAAGATGAAGGTCTCTGCATACACATGAGAACCATGAGGTTTGTAAAAGTTGTTGTTGTTGTGCCCCTTCAAATCATTCATGACCCTAAGGTGAATCTATTTCAGGGTTTTTACCTCCCCACAAAACTGAATCCCAAGCAGTTCCCAATTATACCATCATCTTGTTACCTGAAGAGGTGGGGGTGCTTTAGAGCCCCACTCATGATGCCAAAGCTATATTAAAATTTGGTGTATTATTATTAGCTCAAATGGAAGGCTGCAAGAGGCAGGTAACACCGGGACCTTTTCACCTATGTATACCAGTACTAACTGTAGAGAACTCCAGGCTAAAGTGAAATAAATGCTTTTATTGGAAATAACACAAAAAGTGTTCACACATACAGCATATGCTCACAAGAACCACACAAAGCTATTAAAGAGTTAAGGCAGAAAGGTTGGATAGAGGAAGAGGTTTGGAAAATAGGGCGATAGTTACCAGTCTTGAAGAGGAGTGAAGTATTCAGACTGAAGCCTGAGGATGGCACTTGAAGTGCCAATCTGGGAGCGCACCAACAGAGAGTGTTACCCAAAATGCTCCTTGGAAAATTCCAAGAAAATATTGAGTTTCTAATATGTTGGGGAAATTAGCAGCAACTCGACTTTAGCTATGCAAGAGGGGGTAACAACGGAATCTGCAAACCTATGTCTACCGGTAATAGTCTGGATGGAATACATACACATTTAAAATTAAGTATGATTTTTTATTAAGGAGTTCAAAAATAACACCAAACACACACCCATTCACCCAAAGAAAGCATTCACACAAGGCTATAGAAAGAAACATTAAGAAAGCTTGGGATAGAGGGTTGCAAGAGGGTTCTGCTGAGGTAATACAACCTGTCCTGTAGTCAGTCCGGCAGAGTGGATGGAGGAAACTGGATTGGCTAACACAGAGTAACAGAGTTCCCCCCCTATTACAACTGTGCACAATGAGGCATATTTTGGGGGTGATATTTATACCTCCAAATACACCTGAGGGGATTGGGTGCTTCATGGGTGGAAACAATGAATTCCATGAACCTTCATGGATTGCACAATGAGTTTCCTGGTCTTGACAAAAGGTGAGAAAGATGCTAAATGTGTTTCTTAATGTCCAGTGATTGGATTTTAACAGCTTTGAGCACCTCCTTTAAGGTTGGGAGCTGAGGAAAAGAAATTTCAAAATCAGCAAATACAAAAGGGTTTCTCCATCCATTAACTTCCCATTTATGTGGAATGTGTCTTCTTTTGGCCTTACAGCCCTAGGTCTTAAGCTTTCCAGGGGAAAACATAAATGACCTTTTCTGAGACCATCCTGTTTTTTTTCCCTTTGTAAAATGCCACATTAATGAACCAAACTTGGCCAGTTTCTGAGGTCTATAGCCAATGCTAACATTCCAGGAGTGGGGTGCCTTGGAAGTGGGGTGCAAGCTTGCACTTACAAGAGTGGCTGGGGTCTCGTCCACAGTGGCACATCTTGCTATTGTCTACGCTGGGATATTTATATCCCATTTTTTGCTTTGAAGGTGCATTTTGGCTACAAAAATGGCTAAATGGTTTTCCCACAGGAGAAACAAAGGAGAACAAAACTCCACTGCTTATCTTATATGGTTGGGTGATAGGAATTGATTGGTTTATGACAACCTCACATTGTAGGACAGGAGGGGTTTCCGAGAATTATTTCCTGGGAATTTGGGTTGTGTAGGTCACTTGATTGTTTAGGATATGTAACTTACCGTCAAGGGGTCCAAGAAGGAATTAGCACATACCACCTTAAGAGTTCTGTTTTACTAAGGGCTTCCACTTAATCCTAGGTTGGGTGTGCTTACTAAAATATTTCTAAGACATCTTCCCAGGTCCTTGTGACTTCCATTTGACCTCTTGTTGGATTACCCCAGTCTATTTAGACCCCTACAAAGTGTCTAATATTGCCATTTGTGAGATATTATAGGGAGGTGGTAGTAGGACATGGCAACAATTTGGTGGTTTCCCAGTTTTTTGTATAGAGTCCTCTCCCCCCAATTTGAAAAGGCAAATTGAATTCCTCTCCTAAGACTGTAACTAAGAACAAGTTACTGGGAGCAAGATTCTGCCCGTCACCAGTATATTTTAGAGAACCTCTTGGAAACTGAATCTAGCCCTCACCATTGGTTGTTATGCTGGCTAGGGCTGCTGGGTCTTATAGTCTGACAATACTTGGAGGGTCACATGATTCCCACCCATATTAGAGGATGAGGCTACAACATTTTGTAGCAGGTCCCACTTGTGTTTATGATGTGAGTGCTACACTGCCTTAAGTGTAAATATGACTGATATAACAACATTTGATTACAAGTGAAGCTGGTAATAGGGGTTTGTTGTTTTTATTCTCTCAGCTTTGGGAGAAGCATTTTAAGGTCAAATCTCCTCATTTCATGAATTAGTAAAATTGGAATTAATTCAAAATTTCAAAAAGACTCTGTAAAGGGAGACAAATCAAAGCCAGGCATTGAGTGACAGTGAAGATGTGTTTATGTAAAATAAACACCTTGGGCTTCAGTATTAAAGCCAAAGAACGGAATCCTGTTTCCTTTGATCACAATGCACAGAAGGGTTACCAGATCAAAATTTCAAAAATAAGGAGCTGTCTTGGAGCAGAGGTGTCTGTTCAGCACAGCTGGATTCTGAAGAAAGGAATCCATGATGGGCTAGAGAACTCTCTTGTTCCAATAGAGACCTTAGTAGAGGGTTTCCAAACAGTCTCTCAAGCCGGCCAGAAATTTTTGATGAGAAGGCAGCCCGTTAGGAGGGAGGGGAGAAGGCAATGTTGGGAAATCAATCAACAAGTGTCCAAATAGATTGGCTAGCATTCTGCTTGGGAGTAACATTTTCACAAATGGCCTTAGGTGTGTGCAAAATTGAATCTTGTATTTCCACAATGTCTGCATTCACCTAGGAGCTGTTGTTATGTTACAATGTAATGGTGTCCAATATCATTAGCCAATGGTAGCCAGTGGAGTGACTGATGCACCATGACCCCATGTGCCATGGACACCAATGCATATCAGAGTGCTCCCCAATGCGCAGCCAGACACCAGCTAGGAAGGGGCAGAGCACCATCAGGAGCCCAGATTCACAGCTCCACAATTCACTAACACAGATTTGTTGTGTTTCTGTAATGTAGTTACGGATTCATAAAACTACAAAATGTAGATTGTGAGGTAGGGTCTTGGCCATTATTTGCACTTATAGACATTTTGCACTTAAAGTTGTCATTCATAGGCTAATATATTACTGTATATTGTACTGTCTATTCTCCTTTAGAGGTCTGAAACATGGGTCACTTATCACCACCACTTATGACTCCTCGAACGCTTTCATCAGTGCTGTCTTGAAGAGAAATGACAACGCAGAAAGAATCACAACCCGGAAACATCACCCAAGGAGACCTTCTGCTGTGCTTTCTGCAACCGGACTTATTTATCTCCTATTTGCCTTTTTAGTCATCAGCGCACTTGCAGAAAGTGTGGGATGAGTCCTTCCTGAATCTTCATTTGCGAAGAAAAGCCAGAGATTACGGTAGGACCCCCATATCCACTGATTCATTATCCACTGATTCAGTTATCCATGGTTTCAGTTTCAGCACAACTACCATGGAGTCCTCCTAGAAAATGTGTCCTCTGTAGCCATTTTCTATGTCCTCCAAGGCAACTCTATGGTATTTTAAACAAGAAGTCCCATTATTTTCAATGGTGTTCACTGTTATCTGCAGTTTTCAGTGTCTACACCCCCCTCCCGCCGCCACGGAACCAATCCCCTGTGAATATGGGGGTCCTACTGTATATAGTTACTATATGGATAAAACTATATTATATAGTAATTATTATTTATACACACTATTAGAGGATGTTCATTCTCAAACAGAGGATGTCCATTTGACAAACTGGCAGAAGCTGCATGATGCCAGCAGAGGAGCTGGGAACATGACTCTGCTGTCCTTGTGAATCTGTCTTGTCATGTTGTAAGTATGAAGAGGGGATTGTTTGAGAGCCAGATGCCATGGGAAGCTTTCCCTGCTCACTTTATGTAAGCCTAATACATATGATAACACTGAAGGCAGGGGAGATGTTTTAAGTACAAGTTTCCCCCCTTATCCAAGGGAGACACATTCCCAGATTTACCGCAGATACACAAAACTGTGTACAATAGTGAACCGTCATGAATACCATAGAATCACACTGGACAACCAAGAAAATTCCTAGAGAGGATGCCTCTCTAGGCATTCACCATGACTCTATGGTTAACTTCCGGCAGATATTTACCATAGAGTTGCACTGGAGAACCTTCTGATAGCTAGAGAGACTACCTCCAGAACAAATCTATGGTCCTTCAGATGTCTAGAGTGACTTTTACCTCCAACAGTGGGTAAGTGAAACTATGGGTAACAGTCCTACATAAACAGGAGAAGACCTGTACTCTCACAATCATTTAGACTTCATTGATTTTTTAACAAAATGGTTTGGCATTTTCCCAAGCGGTGAGAAACAATAGCACTTACAGTCCTGAAATTAGCCATCCTCATTTGACCATTCTGAAGAGACCTAGTGTGGTGTATTGGTTTGCATGTCAGAAAAGGACTGTGGGAGATTAGGGTTCAAATCTCTGCTCATCTGTGGAGACCCAATAGGTGACCTTTGGCAAGCCACACACTCTCAACCTCAGAAGAAGGCAATGGCAAACCACCTCTTAATAAATCTTGCCAAGAAAATGCTATGATAGGATTGCTGTAAGTCAGAGTTGGCTTGAAGTCACAGAAGTCACAACAATTCTGATATTATGAGTTCTCCTTTACTTATCATAATTACTGTATTTTAAATTTTTAATGGGCCATCATTAATACTATTAATGGGCAAACACTTGGAACTGTGTTATGAAAAAACACACCAAAAGATGATGATGATAACATTTGCTTTTCATCATCATCATCATCACCACCACCATCATCTATATATATAATTCTCTTGGGTATGTTGCCTTTCCCAGTGTGCTGATTGGCTGCTCAGAAAACACACCCAATCCACACCCAACCAAACACCACACACATGCAAATTCCCTCTCCACCTCACAATGCACTCCTTTCACTCAGTTTGTGGCCCAGAATCCTGCCACTGAATCTGTGGCCCAGATTGTGACCCAGACAGTCAACTGATGATGGTGACAGGCCACCTGCAACAGGACCCAGGCATTAAACTGGCTGCAGCTGCAGCTGCAGGATGCTGCTGCTGCTGCAATGGAATCCAGGCAGTCAATTGGTAGCGGTGGCAGTAGAGCAACAGAGCAAGTCACCCTCAGCGATTCTAGGAAAAGTGTGGAATGCTGAGAAGGGGGAGGAGGAATGTAAACCCACTGGCCTACCTTACAGGGTTGTTGTAAGGTCTACCAGACATTTTTTGGGTGTGTAGTATGCTGGGTCCAGCTTATTATTATTATTATTATTATTATTATTATTATTTCATTTGTAGTATTATTAATGGCTAGAATCCTCTGTGCACTGTGTTCCTATGTAACCATGGTAGTGATTCATGAATTTTGTAGTTCTGTAGAATTTGGTAGCCAAATAGTCAATTCTGGCCCAACCCTTCCCAAATCCCCATGTAACGGGGTCAGCTGTTGATGTCATCGATAATAATAATAATAATAATAATAATAATTTATTTTTTAACCCGCCCCTTGGCAACTGGGGCGGCGTACAACAAGATTAAAACACAGCAACTTAAAACAATCCTTCCCAATCCTAACCCTCCCACCCCTTAAAACTAAATTAAACTAATAGAGAATTAAAACAAAGATAATATACAATAAATAAATAAATAAATAAATAAATTAAAAAAAATTGGCAATAGAGGCAGGGGAGCAGGTAAGCAATCAGCTCCACTTGAGCCAGGAAATTATTCCGGGAAGGCCTGCCGGAAGAGATCCGTCTTTAGTGCTTTCTTGAAGATATCAAGAGTAGTGATAAGATGGATCTCGTTCGGTAGGCCATTCCAAAGTCTGGGAGCCGTTGAAGAGAAGGCCCTCTGGGAGGTCTGCAACAGCCTCATTTTCATAGGCTGCAGCAGGTTCCTCCCAGAGGACCGAAGTGCGCAGGGGGGATCATATGGGATGAGGCGGTCCCAGAGATAAGATGGACCCAGCCCATGTTAAAGGTTAAAACCAACACCTTGTACTGTGCCCGGAAACTGATCGGTGGTCTATTACAATGGGGATCTGTTAACCTTTAACTTGAGAAGTGGCTGACTGATGTTCTCACCCCCTCACTTCACTCATGCCTGCCACTCTATTGTGACAGGCAGAAACAGGGTCCCCTGTCACATTCCCCCCTTCCAGTGGCAATTGCTTGCTCAAGATGAGAATGCCAGCCAGATGCTTCCTGCATGACAGGCAACAAACCCCCACCAGTTGCAGCAGCTTTGAGGACCTTTCATGGTCCTTATGTATCCCCTACACATGGGGCTACATAGGGATCATGAATAAGAAGCAGTCATGAAAGTGTAACTCTCAGTTATGCATTCATAACTACGTAATAGGATTCTGGTCATCATCACCACCACCACCACCGTTATTCCATTGTTTTTTCACTTTTCCCCAAAAGGCAGCTTACAAAAAATAATACGTGTTAAATAGGTGAGAGCCAGCATGGAATAGTGATTTTAATGTTGAACTAAAGCCCTGAAAAACCAGAATTGAATCCCTGTTTGGCCATGGAAACCCACTGGGCAACCATTTGCAAGTCACTTTCCCAGCCTCAGAGGAGGGCAATGGCAACTTCCTCTGAATAAATCTTGCCAAGAAACCTTATGATAGTGTCAACCATAAGAACTGACTTGAAGGCACTCAACAGCAGCAACAACACCTGTGAAAACAACAACAAAGATGTTAAAAGTGTTTGGTTAGTTGTTCAGACAATGGCAACTAACCACAAGACTAACTAAAAGTATCACTTTTTGTGGATTCCAGATTTTATTTTGCTCCATGGCCAACATGGCTACCCCTGAATGTGTTTCTTAGATCTGAAGATACTTCATTTTGCCGAAACAAGGGGAATCCTAAACAAGAGGGAAATATGGACTGAGACTAGGAAGATTATCACATGTGTCCCTGGAAACTATTTCTGTCCCGCTATACCTCCCACCTGCCCGCTCCCACCCCACTCCCGTCCCTGTAACAGAATGAACAAAAAATTTTTACACGCTTGCCTTATGCTGTTATAGGAACTGCTCCCCCTCCCCTTGGCTTCACTGCAGTAAAGGCAGCTGTCATAAAGCTACTTTTACTGCAGTGAAGCCAAATCCCGCTCATTCTCACGAGAGAACAATCACGCGGGAAATTTGAAAATAAAAACAAAACAAAACATCAAAACAGAAAAGCAAGCCCCCCAAAACACAATGCAAACACCAAGTAACCCGGGGAGTTTGGGGGAAAGGTGACACTCAATTGGCTGTCCCTACTGAACCCAGAAGTCTTCGGCACGGACCTCCTGGTGATGTCACGTGCTGCTGGCATCGCACCAGCACAACAGGGGGCATTTTCAAATGCCCGTGATTGTGTTATGATAATGGAATGGGCTTCTTATTCATGGCTTAAGCCGTGAATAAGAAGAAGCAGGAGAAGGGAAACGGGAGCAGGACGGGAGCTTCCCAGACAGGGACGATGTCATCTGAAAAAGGGAGACTGATAGCAATCTCCCCTTGTCCCTGTCCCGGGTTATTGGACATGTCTGATAATCTCCTAGGGCCTTACTGCACTCCAAAGAAAAGGCAAGGGAACAGGAATGTCCCGTCTTCCCTGTTGTCTTACCACATGACGCCATCATACTTCTGGCATTCTTTCATTCCAATCCCATGGGGGACTGAGGTAAAACCTTATCTTTTTGCTAACAGGTTTTTCTAGTTAGCAGAAAGACATGGTTTACCTTGGTCCCCCATGGGACTGGAATGAAAAAATGCTGACATCATGCGGTGAGGCAGTGCAGAAGACAGAAAGTTCCTGCTCCCTTGCCACTTTTCTTTGGCAATTCTCTGAGGTTTCTGCCTCCAACAAAGGTAAAACTTCTCTTTCTGACTATAATTGGCCAGTTTTACCTATACAGCACCTAAAATTTGTTTCCAGATGCATCAGTACAGAGACTTTGTGAAAGATCTCTGCCTAAACAAAGGAGATCTTTGCTTCAGATAGGGACAGAAGCATTCTGATTGCCAGAGAAGTTCCTCACTGTTGCAAAAGGATTTAAATTTTACTGTCTTTTGTCTCAGCTCCACATGGCTAGGGAGTAGGAGTGGCCTCTGCCTGCATGGGACCTCTTACCTGAACAGCACAAGTAACATTTGAAACAGCATGTAGGCCTGTGGCTCCAACATAGTCACTTTTTTTTTTAATTTTTAATTTTTTTAAACATCTTTTGCCTGCTCAAGAAGCCAGTAGAGCTTTGAAAGCTTATGGCATTTGTTTTGCATTTGGTTGGCTAATAAAAGTATCACTTTTTTGGGGGATTTTGGATTTTGTTTTGCTGCATGGCCAACATGACTACACCTGAATGTGTTATTAAAAGTTGTCAGTGTTACATATTATTGATATTAATTCATGAGTGAGTGAATTTTTACCTGATGCTAATAAAATTAATAGGGATTGAGAGATAACACTAAGGACTGGAGACTGGGGAGAGAAATGAAACATGAGAGCCCCCCCCCCCAAGAATCCTGAAGGGATCTCCTTCTGATGCTATACTTGTGATATGGGAGGTGCTCCAACTTTGCTGGTTTAAGAGTACCCTGGGGGAGGGTCTTCTTCTTGTCTTCTCCTGATGTGAGTGTTCCCCTTCCAAGAATTGGATAGCACTGCATCTGTTGGGTGGGCTTTTCACATTAGTGGCACCAGAACTGTGTTGCATCAGCACTCATACCATGCTGTTGACATAATGCAGGAATCTGAAAACGTACCCCAAGGCCTCTTCCATGTTACAGTGCACAGCTGTGAACTCATTTGGTGCATGGAGTTCCAGACACTCTCTCTGCATGGAGCACATCTGTTGCGGGGGGGGGGACGACGACGACGACTGCATTTATTCTAACAAAGAGTTTGCTTTTGTCACAATGATAAAATGGGATTCTTCTTCAGACTCTGGCATTTGCATGTTACAGATAATGCTGTTACCTGTAATGTATTACTTTACATTAGGGTAGCAAGGGCATTAGTGTGTTGCTTTCACCCAATAACACAACAATTGGTAACATACTTATTTTTTTTAATGTAATGAGTATTACTCACAGCACTGGAATAATATCACTCAAACCCATTTTTACACCAACATACTGGGAGGATGGGAAATAATTGGGGGTATTTTTCTTTCTTATGATTTTTGTTTTTTGTTTTAAAAAATAGTTCAAAAGTAACATGTTGCAGTTGGCCCTTTGTATCCATGGGCTTGGCACCCACAGATTCAACCGACCATGGCTCAAAAATATTCAGGAAAAAAAATCCAAAAATCAAACTTTGCTGTTTGTCATTTTATATAAGGGACACGATTTTACTATGCCATTGTATATAATGGGACTTGAGCAGCCATGGATTTTGTTATCCATGGGAGGGCCCTGGAACCAAACCCCAGCAGATACCAACTGTACTTACCTGTTAATGTGCAACAAGTTTCTTTTGGACAATGGCAGTTCATGTGAGCGTGGGAGTGAATCTGCTCCAGTTTCAGTCTGAACTTCAAAGGAGTTACCCAAGATGTTGAAATCTATCCCTCAAATAAATTCACCACCTTGGAAAGCATCATTCAGAAGATTCAGAAGACAGTTAGACACCATTTTCCTGTGTACTTCTGCTACCCTGGTTGTTAAAAAGGACAAACAGGGGCTCAGTTACATGACAGTTTTTATCACGGGGAGAAGTGACATTTCCTCATCCCAAGTTCGCCCCTTGTTGTTGACATGATTTGTCCCTGGATGAACAATATCCCGGGATTGTGGTTTACATGACAACCTTTTCTGTGACAAAAGTAAGATCCCAAGACATAGTATCCTGGTTTTTTGTTTGTTTGTTTGTTTGTTTGTTTACATGGGGAAAGGTTCCAGGAGATATATATATATATATATATATATATATATATATATATATATTAGCTGTCAGTCAAGGATGCGATTACTCGTTTTTTCACAACATTGATGATGTATTTCCTGTGGAGTTTCCCACCACAAGCAATGGTATTGGTTGCCACAAATGTTTGCTCAAGCTTCTGCATTGGTCAGAGAAGGAAGGTGAAGGCAACCCCCTCTGCAAAATTCCTTTTAAAAAAAAAATCCGTGATGGGCTTGCCACAGAGGTTTATGCCAAAAAAATGTAAAAACCTATTTAAAGGGAGATTGATCACACACACACACACACACCTTTAAAAAACACAACCCTCCGTGCAGGGGAGTGGGGGTAGAAGGAAAAGGGAGAGCTGATCGTTGAGCTGAGGGATTGGCAGTGTGGAACTCCCTTTTAAGAAATAAAAGCCTCTGTGTGTGTGTGGGGGATAGAAGGAAAAGGGAGATCCCATCGTGGAGGCGAGAGGTTGGCAGTGTGGAACTCCCTTTAAAAAATACAAGTCTCTGTGCAGGGGTGGGGGAGAAGGAAAAGGGATTGCCGATCGTGGAGCTGAGGGGTTAAAAATCCATTGAACAGGGTGACTTATGGCACAAACACACAAACCTTACTGCAGCCTGGAGGGAAGTCTTCGCTTTCAGCCGGTGAGGCTGAATCTATTGAAAAGGGCAACTGACTCCTCCTTCTCTGAACTCTGAGCCTGCCCTGGCCCACCTCAATTTCTGGCCACCACCTACTCCTGAGATATTTTGTCCCAACCTGTTCACATATCCGATTTTCCGCAACCCCCCCGAGGCTTTTTTAAAAACATGGGACAAACTGAGGGACGGAAAGTCACGCTCCTTAGAGGATATACAGTGGCTTCCCCTTCTGAAAAGCTCAAGATCATCACAATGAACATGGGAACAACCAGGGTTCATCACGAGTTAATTTCACAACATTTTTGTTGTGTAAATGGCCCCCAGGAGATAGTACACATACTCACTCTTCCACCACCTCTTGTGTGTGAGCTGATTTTAAGTTTGAACTTGTGGAAGTGTGTACAGTAGTTAAGAAGATATGGAAGGGGAGACTCCAGTTGAGGCAAGTGCTAACAATGCTTTGAGAAAAGGAGGAACTTGGCAACACTTTAGGAACAAAGTGGGAGACCTTAGGCATAAGGCTCCTACAGGTATGATAAATATAACATATATTACGAATAGACTCAGAGCCAGCCTGATGTTGTGGTATGGGTGTTGGACTAGATCTCTGGAGACTATGGTTCAAATTCTATTCAGCCATGGAAACCCACTGGGTGACCTTGGGCACATCACACTCTCTCAGCCTCACAGGAAGGCAAGGGCAAATCCCCTCTGAACAAACCTTGCCAAGAAAGCCCTGTGATAGGTTTGCCTTTGGGTTTCCATAAGTCAGGTGTACACCTTGGGCACTTAGTGAAATATTTGGAAGTGCTAATCAAGACTAGCCAAGGCTATTGCATCCCAAGGGAGAGTTCACAGATGGCCTCTGCAGAACATCCATAGGGAGAAACAGAACGAACAAGAACAACTTGAAGTTATGTGAATGTTTTCCTAAGTGTTAGACTTGGCTACAGTGTTAAGACTGTCTACTGGGTAACTGGACAAGGGGGAAAGAACTCATTTTATTATCACCATGGATAGTCCCCCCCCCCCGCAAACTGAGTGAAAAGGCAAGCAGCATCTTGATAGCTGTATCTTAGCAACGGGAAGGGGGATCAAATTAATTTTTAATAAGCAACAGCTTAAATTTTCAGAGTGCTAGGGAGTTCTGGAAGGCATGAGCCTGCCTCCTTAACATGCTTTCCCCTTTGCCTCCCCCCCTTTTTTTGAAAAGAGGCTATTCTGAAAGGGAGCCAAAGGGTCCTTAAGTGCAAACTGCTATCCTAGTCAGAAAAATCAACACCTGCATCATCTGCAGGTGCTTCTCTCTTACTGTCTTTTCTTCAGCACCCTCCAAAGAAGGAGATACCTCACACACTCTCCAGGTAGTTAATTACATGGCCGATTTATTCTTACTGGAAGAAGATTGTCTGCCATACTTCATTTTACAGTGGTCAGGCTTGAATCACTCCTCTGTGTTTGTCTTGAGTGAATATTCAATCTTCTCTCTTTAAATCTGAGGTGAAGTCTCACTAGCTGCATGCAGATCCCCAAAGGTGTTCCCCCACCCCAGCCTCTGGAGTCTATCCAGAGAATCCCTCCCCAAAATATTTCTGAATTTTAGAGGAACAACCCTTCTCTAAAATAAGGCATGGGGCTCCCCACATCTTGTCTGAATAAAAAACAAACCCAACCCAGAAATCTGTTTTTTCCCAAGTTTTTCCCCCTTGGAAGAGCTGGTGTGGTCCTTGCTGGGCTCTGGGGCCAAAACGGCCCCTGAATCCTTGGGGCTTTCCCACTTTTTTTAAAACACCTTGAAAATATCAGCAAATCCTCATTTGACTGGCTAAAACAGTCCCAATTTTAAAGGCTTCCCTGTTTGGATTCTACCTCCCATCATCCCTGACTATTTGAACCAATATTGGCTAGAGGTGACGAAAGTTGCAATCCAAACTACCTTGGAGGGACCCCATTGGAGGAGGCTGTTCTATGAACTGGTATGTTCATTTAGCAATATTTTAAAATCAAGCTCTTTTTGAACTGCACCATATTAAAATAGTGTCAGACAAGCATAGTTATTAAAATGTTCCCAGATTGCAATAGAACTTGCAAAGTTTTCAGCAAGACACTTGTATTAATACAGTCGGCCCTCTGTATGCACGGAGTCTGCATCTATGGATTCAACCACCCATGACTTGAAAAAACTAAAAAATAAAATTCCAAAAACCAAACCTTGATTTTTTCCATTTGCTATAAGCTGCACCATTTTACTACACCATTGTATATAATGGGGCTTGAGCATCCATGGATTTTGGGATCCACGGAGGGTCCTGGAACCAAGCCCCAGCAGATACCAAGGGCCCACTATACAACTGAAATCATATTGTGATATAGTGCTATACTTTCGACTTAGGAATTGTCTAGATGGTGAAAATACTCCTCATAGAATTTGAGAATAAATTTTGTCCCAACAAAATCTTGCAGAGATTCACCTTATTCAGAAGGAGGGGTCCCCAAAACTCAAAAAACTATGCATGGGAATGCGCATTGCCACTTGTTAGGACAACTGATTCACATCGCTGCACATTGTTGGAGAGGATGGAACTGGAGAGCAGATTGGTCGGACGTGCATGGGGACATGCCAAAAGCACCATTTTGGATTTTTCGAAATTGTGTGCTTCTTTTGCTGCACTGAGGCACCCAAATAACCTTTTAAAGCAGGTGGTCACACTTGCACACCTTTGCTTTAAACTTAAAAAAAAAATACTGTGCAGTGGTGGCAACATGTGGAGTATAATAACACACTAATTTACTTGGCCACCATCTTGATTCATGGGTGTGTGTACTTCAGACGTGGATAGCTTTGCATACTATTGTTTTTGCCAAAAGACCAGGGAGACAAAAGGACGCTGCTGCGAATTTGCAATAATGCACAGGAATCAGCATTATATCCTGTGCATCTAGACAAGCCCTAGATGCACAGGATAAGCCCTTACGTAGTCCATTCTTTGGCTGTAGTTTTCAAAAACTGCAATCCTATATTCACTTAACATGGGAGTTAGTCGCATTGGATTAGTATTGCTTATATCTGAGTAGATGAGTTCAGGATTGCACTGCAGACGAATTTTGTCAGTGCTGGCTGTATAACCTAGTCACTAGGTCTTAGTGATATTCCATATGCTATCCTGTATATGTAAAAAAGAGAAGAAAAAGATCTGATTGTGGAGAGAGAGAGGCAGGGGAGACAGAGAGAGAATATGTCTTCAAGTTGCCTGTCAATTTATGGTAACCCCATGAATTTCACAGGGTTTTATTAGGCAAGGAATACTCAAGGGGTGGTTTTGCCAGTTCCTCCTCTCAAATACAGTTTGTTTAGGAGAATAAAAAACTTGTTGACACTCTAAAAGAGAAGGAAATCTGACTCAAATCTGAATAAGATGGTTCCTGAGGAATATCTACTTGTATATATAATAACAATGTTATCTCCCCTATGATACTCACTAGCCAGATGTTATTAACTATCTGCATTTGGAAGGTGCATTATGGATGTATCGGTGACACTTACTCCTGAGTAGATTTGTATAGGGTTGTTCTGTAAGTCCCACTGAATACAATGAAATTTATTTCCAATTAATCATGCATGGGATCGCATTCTTGGTGAATGTAGTCGTATGCAGATTACCCCTACATCTGTACTCACAGGATTACCTCAATTTATCATGGAATGAGCAGGAAATGCTGGCTGGAATGCATGAAGGTAGTTACAAATGCGTAACTTAGAGTTACTCATTTGTGACAGGTTCCTATTCACAATCCCTACATTAGGGGATACATAGGGACCCTGAAAGTCTCCCAATCCTCACAAGGCAGCAGCCACTGTAATTGATGGGGATCTGTTCCCTTGGAGACCAGGAAGCACCTAACATTCACACACCCCTCCTTGTGTGAGTGATTTCCGGAGGGAGAGGGAATTGTGACAGGACCCTGATTCTTGCCGTTACACCAGAGGTTGCTGATGGGCAGGGTGGGGTGGTGGGAATGTCAGTCAGCTATTTCCTCATTGGGAGGGGAACAGACCCCCATTGATTGCAGTGGCTGCTATCCAGAAAGTGGGGATGGTAGAGTCGGGCCAGGAGACACTATGTAGCTAGGTATTTATGGTGGTTACACATTCCTAACTGCCTTTGGGAATTCTGGCTGCTATTTTTTTTTAAAGTTGCTAAGGAATGTGGTAACTCTGATGTTAAAGCTTTTTCTGTGGAGGTGGGTTCAAATCAAGCTTGAGGAATTCAGTTTCTTTTCTTTTTAAAAAAAGACTAGCAGAGGTCTACTAAATATAATAGAATTTCTCTCATATTAGCCACTTGTTTAATCAAGGTCACTCTCTCAATGTTTTCCCCAGAATTCCTGTGCAAATAATAACAGAAGAAGGCTCTGCTGACAAGGCTGGTAGATTTATGCATCAGCAATCCATATAGGTCAACATTCTATGAAACATACATTTTAGAAAACCCAGACATGTGAGATTTTGGGGGGTGTTATTATTATTATTTGCCAACTAGTGTTGAAAATCAACTTGCTGGGCCTGCCAACTTGAGGCTGCAGCCACATATGTTCCTCATTTTAATTTGAAGCATTTCTTGCAGTCTGGGAGAGTTGCAGTCATGTCTGAACCAAGCAGGCACAGAACTTTGCTTTGGAATGTGTGACACTGTGCCATCACCACCACTATTGGAATGTTGAAGAAGGAAAGCAAATAGCAGTAACAACTGATGAAGCTTTAAGCCTGGTTGACAGATTAAAAATTAACAAATCACCAGGGAAGAATGATACCCACCTGACAGCTCTTAAAGAACTCAAATATAAAACTGCTCATCTTCTACCAAAATAATTTGTCTTTAAGATTGGCCTCTGTATCAAGACAGGACTGGAAAGCAATCAATGTAGCTCTAATTTGTAAATTGCTGGGAAGCAGGATTGAAGACATTATTAAGCACACAGAAGAACAAGTTTTTGCTGAAGAGTTAATGTGGCTTTTGAAAAGGGAAGAGCTACGAGAAAGTTGTGAGGTGGTTGAGTCTGCAGACACCAAATTATTCAGAGTGGTGAAAACCGAAAATTATTGTGAGAGTTCTAAAAGGATCCCTCTAAAAAGGATGAAATGGGCAATAAAAGGGCACATGTTAAGTCAGTGAAAATAAGTAAAACAGTGCATATTGGGGCAATTTTTTTTATTGATTTCCCATATTGCTAAGGCTGACCAGGGAAAGGATCCTGGTTATGGTTTACAGTCCATCTATGAAAAAAATAATAATGCCAATTTTAATCTAGGGATCATTGGAAACAGTATTGAACATATAACTGTCAATACTGCAGTGCTATCACACAAATCTATGATGCAGTTACATTTAGAATACTGGATTGGAGTCAAACTTAGTCATGCTGAAAGCAGAGCAACTGGAATCAATGTTAATTATGACTAACTTTCAATGGGTCTACTGTCAAAGTATGAAAAAGACTGTGTCCAACCCAGTGACCAGAGGGAAAAAAAGTGGCAAAATTACCCATATTGCTCCTAGGGGGCATCAGGGGGCATTTGTGGGTAAAAATTTAATCTTGTAGATGTGTTGTGTGACCCTCTAAGGTCCTGGTGGGTAGGCAATGCAGCCCCCTAACCCCAAACCCTTCCCTTCCCCAACTCAATAGCACAAGTATCAGCAGATGCAAGGACCAAGAGAAAGTAGTGAGTGATGCGAGGACCACCAGTATCATTCAAGCTGTTGCCTTACTCATTTTGCTCCCTTCCCCAATATTTAATGCTTAATGGTCTTCCAGCATTGAGACTAATGATTGAGATACAACCTTTCAGCCTTGGTGAGATGTGTTTGATGAGCTTTACGATGGTCACTTCAATGTTTCCTTATGGGGGGACCTGAAACCTGACAAGTATACTCAACTGCTGATCTCTTTGAGTTTCCTACCATACTTGTGTTCTTCTGTACTCATCTGGTCCTCTTTTTTTTTTTTTTTTTTTGCTAGACATTAGATTCCCTTGTAAAGACACCGGTATAATTGCACCCTTTGCAATGTTTTTGTGAGTGTCTTGCTTTTCCAGCAAAAACATGAGCCCTTCTCTTAGGGTACTGATGCATGCTTTCTCCTGACAGAGTTATAGTGATATGAGATAGGAATAATGGAAGAGGTGATGTGATGGGTACCTTCAAACATGTATGTTGCTCTGAAGTGTATAGTTGAATCAGTGGGTTCAAATTAGCCACCCCTCAAAGGTGTGTGTGTGGGGAATTCAACTACAGTAAGGTGTGTGTGTGGGGAATTCAACTACAGAGAGGAGAGCATCTCTCCTCTCAATGATTGTCTTAAAGCAGTAATGGACTGGATGAGGAAAAACAAATTGAGACTGAATCCAGACAAAACGGAGGTACTAACAGTTACAGGCCCGAAACCAGATCTGGGAATACAACTTCCAGTCCTGGATGGAACTACACTCTCCTCCCAAGACTGTGTTCGCAGTCTGGGGGTGCTCCTGGACCCGACGCTCCAGATGTCTAATCAGGTAAATGCGACAGTCAGGAGTGCCTGTTATCAACTTCGGCTGATACGCCAGCTGCGCCCTTGCCTGGAAATTAGGGACCTCGAAACTGTGGTACATGCACTGGTAACCTCCCGTCTGGATTTCTGTAATGCGCTCTACATGGGGCTACCCTTGTGCTTAACTCGGAAACTTCAACTAGTTCAGAACATGGCAGCCAGGTTGATTTCTGGTGTTTCCAGAAGAGAGCATATAACACCTGTGCTAAAAGCTCTCCACTGGCTGCCTATTCGTTTCCGGGCACAGTACAAGGTGTTGGTTATAACCTTTAAAGCCCTGCATGGCTTGGGTCCAACTTATCTCCGGGACCGCCTCCTTCCGTACGACCCTCCCCGCGCACTTCGGTCCTCTGGGAGGAATCTGTTACAGCCTATGAAAACAAGGCTGTCGGTGACCTCCCAGAGGGCCTTCTCTGCTGCTGCTCCCAGATTATGGAATGGCCTGCCGGACGAGATCCGTCTTATTAACACCTTAGACGGCTTTAAAAAAGCTGTCAAGACGGATCTTTTCCGGCAGGCCTTTCCTGAATAACTATCCCGGCCCAAGACTCGGCTGTCCTCCCTGAGCTGTAATCATTTATTATTATTATTATTTATTTATTTTTAAAAAAACCTATTGTATGTTTTAATATTTTTCTAATTTATATATTTTTAGTTTACTGTATGTTTTTAATCTTTTATAGTTTAATATTGTTTTAAGGGGGGGTGGGCTAGGGTACTGGGACTATGGAGTTTTTATATTGTAAGCCGCCCCGATTGCGTTGCAGAGGGGCGGGATAGAAATAAAATTTTATTATTATTATTATTATTATTAAACATTAGGAAGACTTTCCTAGGTCTTTGACAATGGAGCAAACTTCCTCAGAAAACTCTTCTTCAGTAGGGGCTTTTAAGCAGAGGCAGGATGACCACTGATCACAGAAGCTCAAATAGTGGTTCCCTTATATCATCAGCAGGTTTGACTAGATGAGCTTTGAGGTCCATTCCAACTCTAGGTTAGCCATTTGGATAAAAAAAAAAAGATAAGAGAATATCCTTTTCAGAAGCTTCTTTGCGTGGTTTCCCAGGTGACGGTGAAGGAACTGACTGCAAGTGGTTTACAAACCTTATCTATCTGTAGGCATGACTGAAGACCTATAAAGCAAAAGGGCCCACTATGCACACATGTTCATATTTTCTCAACATGCTGCATATGTAATTAACACACATGGAAAACCAACAATACATCAATCAATAAACTGTCTATGAATTTCCAAAGAAAAAGGAAAATATTTCAAAAGAGAGAAAGCCATTACATTGTCAAATAAAAATATATTATAAACAAATCCTAATGCATCTATGTAGATTTATAATTTTATAGATAAATCAGAAACCCATACTTGATATTTTGAATATTGTGTGTATAGCATACAATACCACATGAAGTTACTTTGCACTCTGAGTACATCTTATGGTTTGCAAATAGATATGACAAAAATTACTCCACACATTTGGAGAGCAGGCAATTAATTTTTTTTTTGCTATAAACTCTGTGCCAAATTAGTTATATAAACGATTGGAACAAATGGTTACAAAATACAAACAAGACCAATAATTGTATATTAATAAAGGGTACTGTTTTTAAAAAAGCAAACAGTTGTCTCAGAATTTTTGTGATTAAATGGATTGCTGTGTGATTTCTGATGTCTACTGTGTAAATGGGACAATTTTTAGAGCCCTCATTCATTTGTATTGGGAGCATTAAAATTTAACTCTTCTTCAAAGAGCTCCAGCAGCTTCTTACCCATGTGGGTACTAATTTTCTTAATATAAATAACTTACAGAGAGTGAGCCACAACAACAACAAAAGAAAATTTTAATTCTTCAAGCTTATAGTTGTTACCTTTGCAGCTCATTTGATTTGGATATATTTTACAATCTCCATTTCACTAAAGGATTTAAAACTATAATGGAGCCAGTTCAAGTCACCTTTTTTCAATAATAATAATAATGATAATGATGATGATGATGTTTTGTAGAAATCAATCCTACTGTGATGGAGCTGGATAGGAAAATAAAAGCACTCAACAAAACCTGAAGGTTAGAATAATACCATTTCAGCTTCACATTTTTTTAAAAAAAAATAGGGTAAGGAATGTTTTCCTGTGAGATTCCATTTGCTCATACATTTGAATAAAAAGAGACAAATGAGTCAGTTCGGCTATACAAGTGTAATTCTGAAATAACTCCATTGAAGTCAGTGGCCTTGGACTGGTGCAATCAAGTTCATTACAGTAGTTACAAGCCAATATTCAGCCTGCAGACTAAAAAGTGCCTGTCATTTAACATAATAGACTCCTAGTGTTATAACCCAGGGAAGCAAACTCTGGTCTTCACATCAAGGGAAATGCAACTCAAAGTTTATCAGGAAGTCCTTGAAAATAAATTACTGCAGGACTATACATATAAAATCCTTTCCTTCAAAACAAAAGTTACTAATGCCAGTCAAAAGAATGTTTAATCATTCTGTAAAATTTTGCATTGTGCTCTCTGAAGTAAGAGTACAGCTGCTCTAAGACAGTGCTGTTGACAATAGGATGTGGGCGCCCTTTTGATTCATGTAAACATCTCTCTCTTCCATCACTCCTAATGCAATAGAACCCCTTGGTCTGGTTAAAATAAAAATTTGAAGACATGATTTTGGAAGGCAGGTTAAGAAATCTTTCCACTTTTTGCAATTCAGGCAGAGGGTCCTTGATCAAAGTATTCCCATCTACTATGTGAATTTGATCCAAGTGGAAATGTTTAAGCCATCTCTCCATATGGATGTCATACAGACTCCTCTGGATAGCCTTGTATTTGGTATTAAGTGCTCCATTTTTAATAACAATGTCTTCAAAGAGCTGAACTGGCTTGTGGCTTTCCAGTCTGTTGTAATAGACTTGGGTATAATCAGAGATAACTCTCTCTGTGGGGTCTCTGAGAATAAGCAGCAGTTTAATAGAGCTATTCATATCATGAATCCTTTCGGGAGCTTGTGGCGAGGTAAAATAGCCTGGTGTTTTCTCAATAGTTATTTGATTTTCATATGAAAACGGCATCAGGCTCCTATACCAGTCTATTCCTTTCACATAATTCTCATCCCAGTCGAAAAAGTGAACTTCAGTAGCTGCCACCACAATGTTTGGGTGAACATCCAACATTTCAAGTAAAGCCCTCGTCCCTCCTTTACGAACTCCAATAATGATTGTTTGAGGTATTCGTCTGCTTGTTCCAGGAGGTCTCACTTGTGCCGAGTAGTGTTCGCTCTTATTGCTGAACAATATGACTTGTGACTTCAGTGTCTCCATGAGGGCTCCATTCTCAACTGGAGCACCATGGGCGCGGGTCAGCAAAAGGTATGCTGACACAAGTAAAAAGGCCATGTGGAGATGGAGAACCAATCAGTGCAAAGTGCTGTTGTGCTTGGCTGATAAAAAAGTGAGCGTATTTCCTCTTGAGGAGGGAGCCAATGAAAGCAGGACCAAAGCAGCAATGGATTTCTTAAGCATCTAGGAGTTGAGAGAGAGGGGAAAAAGATAGTAATTAGCATCCTTGCTTGGACATGATAGCCAAAGAGTCCCATATGAAACCTGTCATCCCTATAGGCCATGTAATATTGGTAAAACCAATACAAACAATGCAGCTATGTATTCACCCTCAGGCTTTTGAGGCAACGGAGACTTTTAATGAGTGTCTAAATGGTGTCACCTCATGGAAAGTATGCATTTGTCCCAAACACAGCAATGAATTGATATATGTGTATGCACACATATGCACACATACCTGCAAGAACCATAACAAAAAGACAGTCACAGATACAATCTATTATTTTTGGAGCTATCAAGGACCCCAAACGTGTCAACATAGAGCTGTTTTCACAAGGACAGAATCTATATGATCTTTCTTAATTAGTTTCCTTGAGTAAAATACTCATATAAAGATTCCATCCCTGATTCAAAATATGCTATACAGTATGATCCCTATAAATGATATTACTAGTGGCTTTCCCCTCCCACCTTTGGTCACACATGTAAGCACATAAAAAAATCAATCCATAAAAAATGTGATGCATCTCATCCATCTCCAATTTCTAAATAATTTTAGCATTCCATATCCTGCATGGAAACAAGACTGTTTTTTAATGCCTATTTGAACATTATTTCTCACTTTCATTTATTTATATTTGAATATAATAAAAAAATTATATTCTATTTTTATATTCAAATCATTGCAAATTCTCAAAGTAGCTACAAGATCTACTGCATGTTCTCCAAGTAGTTCCCATTAGAAACCAATACAAAGCAATGAAGGAACAATCTAAGATACTTTCAACAATTAAATATTAAAAACATTTAACAGTGAAAACAAGAGAGCAGTGAAAATAATAACCGAGAAAGAAAATGCCTACATGAACAGATACTCTTTCAACATTTAAACATTAAATTTGGATAATATCAAAAGATGTTGTATATTGTAACCAGAGTACTAGAAGGTAAGCACATGCCAATACAGGTGTAATCCTCACCAGATTGACAATCCAACAGCGGCTGCTTTATAACCCACAAAAAACTCACACTCAGGTTCTAGCAGAGTCTCGTACATGTTCAGGAGAGCATATGATTATTCTCCAAATTCCAAGAGTTTGTACTTTCTCCAGTGTACTGCCTTTCAACTCCAACTTCTTGTGAATATCTCTTTGGAACAAGTACTGTACTTAACCTTAAGCTAACAGAAAATTGGGGCCCTTTCACACTTCGCAAGTATAGGAATACTAGCTGGACCCAACATAACATGTATTGAGGGTGAGTTGCTCTGTTGACCTGCCCTTGGTGCCACTGCCGCTGCTGCCAATTGACTGCATGGCTCCTGTTGGAGTGGCAGCACTGGCGTCCTGCCACCAGTGGTGTCCTGCCAGCTAGTGGTGGCAGCAGCACTGGGGGAGGTTAACAGAGCAACTCACCCTCAATGCACCACTGACACATATTACGTTGGGTACAGCTAGTCAAAGCAGCTGCAGTGTTGTCCTGCTGCCACTGCCATTCCCACCACCACTGAGTGTGTGGTCTCTCTCGGAGTAGCAGAAGCTTGCCAGGATGAATGGGGGTTCCAAAAAACCCTGTGGATACTTAAAACTATGGATAATAGGGAACCGTATTATTTTCATTGAGAAGCATGCTGGAAGTTGACCATGGAATCATGTTGGAGGCCCTAGAAATGCCATACATTTTTGGACATGGATAAGTGAAACCATGGATACCAAATCCGTGGACATAGGGCTTGACCTGTACATCTGAAATTCTGAAACAGGTTGAGTGTCCCTTATCCAAAATGTTTGGGACCAGGTGTTTTGGATTTTTTCAGATTTTGAAATCTTTGAATATCTTGGAGATGGGACACAAGTCTAAACAAGAAATTAATTTATGCTTTGTATACACCTTATACACATAGCCTGGGGGTAATTTTATACAATATTTTAAATACTCAAAAAATAATTTTAATTTTTTATTTTAATTTTTTATTTTAATATTTTGATATTTTGGATTTTGGAGTATTTTGGATTTCCAGATAAGGGATACTCAGCCTGTATGTGCTTGTCATGCTGCTGTGAATCCTACAAAGTTATGGGCTTTCCTTAGCCATATATGTGAAGAGTGGGATATGGGAGTTCAACTTTGTCAGCAATGAAAATTACTTTCAGGGACATGGTGTTTTTTTTCCACTTAAAACCGTGAACTTAAAAAGGCTACATATGATTCTACATGGAGTTATCATTTCTGAGCACTTCAGACCACATGGGGTTTCTTTTCTTTTATGACAGCTGCAATTTGAGATACTGGGAAAACATTTTCTGAGTTCAAGTAAATCACTTTTCCTACATTTTGCAAAAATTGACAATTTAGTGTGCCACTTTATACATAGGCCACTTTCCAAAGAGATTCTTAGGACCTTTTATCTTTTAACAGCAAATCTCCATGCCCTATCACACAAAATGCTTTTGACAGTCTCCTCTATTTTAAACCACATTTGCTGTATGGCATGAGGGAAAGGCTGCCATTCAGACTCTAAGCTCTGTTGGAACAATATACTTGTGCTGTTCTTTGGATCCCACCCATAGTTCGCAATCACAGTAATTATAGACTTTTAATCATCCAAGCTTAACTTGAGCATCTGAGTCCTCTCACAGGTTCATCTGTTCCCTACTAAATGCACCAGATAATACACTGAAGACATTGTTTGTTTCATGTTTTATTGGTTCTGTACAGTTGCACTGTTCATAAATGTTTCATTATCAACAGTGCTTAAATCTCAGGGAAATATGTGTTACCCCTGGTCTTGTGATTTTGATTTGTGATGTAAGAACAAAGTTACAAGAACCTTGAACTGCCAAGACAACACTCTTTAGCAGAGTTAGCTATGTTCTGCTGTTCATTTTTCGTATTATTTTCAACCTCTGTGATCATTAGAGTTAACACTGCAAGTGTAGTTCAATGGATCTAGACCCCCCCAGGAGCATGCATCTGTCTTTGGTATTGTAAGTTGGTCGTTTTTAGAAGTTTCTCCATGTGGTAGGTCACAGACTCAGAGAATAAGACCCACACAAAATGTCAACACAAAGAATCCCTCATCTGTTATTTTGGGAAGGTTACATTTTCAATTTCAGTAGGTCAGGTTGAGACTGTAGCTTTGTTGAAGGTGTGAAGCACATGATAAAATAGCAATAGGTAAAAGCTAACTTGGTTTAAACCACCTGAACAATAGTCCATAGATAATGCCGGCTTGTCACACAGTGAAACTTTTGTCTGTGCAGCCTGAAAAATTTGTATATTTATGCAAAAATGAAAGATGCTTCTTTGAAATGGAAATAAATGCTCACTCTCTCTGTGTCTTTTAAATGACAGTTTTCCAAAGGAAAGGGGAAAAGCCACTGAAAACAATGTTCAGTCATTGATTTCAAATGTAAACAAGATCTGATCTTAGACTGATTCACAATATCCTAATTAAGACAATGGAAAGACAAATAATTTACACATGGGAAAACAGTTCCTTTTCAATATCTGGAGGAACAAAATCATTCTTATTCAGAGTAAGCATCTTCACAGCAATAACAAATATTTTACTTCCACTCCACAAGCTTTCACATGCATTTTAGAAACAGCCATCTATTATTTACTTAACGCCATCATGAATTTTAACACAAAATGTTGACTCATCATGAAATGTGTGCTAATACAAAGTGTTGACTTGCAAGTATTGTCTGTAACTGGATTGCTTTCTAAAATTGTCTTGAGCCTTACCTGCAGCTCTTCATGTACACTCATAGCACTGGGAATGCTCCTTATGATTCTGCAATGTCATCTAGTTATGGTATTTGGATGAATACCAGAGACAGACAGATGGGCCAAATAAGGAGGTGTCTCTCATTCTGCTAATCCTCTGCCTCCTGGCATGATTCAGGTGGGGAAGATCCCCACAACTCTCCTCAGTCCACACCTCTCACACCTACTCACATATTACAGGACAGTGAAAACTTGCACTCAGGGAAGTGTCTCTTTTCCTGTGGCATTTGAAACATGTCAACTGTCACATTAGAGGTGTTGATGATCCTACTTGGGCCACCTACCTATATACTCCAGAATTCTCAATGTATAGTTAATAGGATGTAGCATCAAGTGAGCAACAAGCACTTACACAGCAACAGCAGAATATGAACAACAGGACTGTTTTCAAAATCCTATTTTCCACTCACTTGTCTGCCCTCCAAACCTTTTCCCTGATTTAGTCTGCACCTATTTTTCTAAAATGAACCATCACCCTTCCCCATGTTTGTCAAGAAGTTAGACTTTATTCCTAGAGCTTAGAAAGGGAGCCCTGGTGGTGCAGTGGTTAAATGCCAGTACTGCAGCCACAATGTTGTTAGTTCGATCCTACTGGGCTCCAAGGTTGACCCAGCCTTCCATCCTTCCATAGGTTGGTAAAATGAGTACTCAGCTTGTTGGGGACAATTAGCTAACACACTGTAAAGGACTTAGGGAGTGCTTAGCACTGATAAGTGGTATAGAAATAGAGGTGCTATCGCTATCGCTAAGTGCTATTATGTTTTAAAGGCACAGTTGGACCCCACCCCATATCCACAGGGATTGGGTTCCCAGACTTACTAAGGATACTGGAAACCATGGATAACAGCATTTTCTAAGCATTTTCCAGCGCAACTCTAAGGTATGTGTCCCTATTTTGTGGATAACTGCAACCATGGATATTGGTTCCATGGGTACAGGGGTCTGACTGTATTTACACTTACAGCTCCAATGCCCTCAATAGCTAGTTAACATTGTAGCTGCATTATTATTTTTTTCAAATGTAAGTAGATAACCTTTATTTTAAAAAAAAAAACAATACTACAAGTTGCTGGCCTGTGTACAAACCACCCTCTCCTCCAATCCATCTCAAAGTTGTTTTCACACCAACAACGGAGAATGAGGCAACTGCATCAGCATAGCAGGAGGCAGAACTTGAAACATGTGACATTCTTTTTCCATCTTGTAGTGAAGCCATCCATATTCTTGTAACTATAAAAGGGATTGAATGATGGAATCTCAGTGCAAAATCAATGAAGTCATTGTTCATTAAGTTATTCTTAAATTATTCCATGGGTACTGGAAAATGAATTATTTAGTAGTTATTTGTAACTAGTTTCTTTCAAGCTTAGTTTGTTCCTCATCTGCCTTTTAAAGCTGCCAAATTGTGAACTTGAGTATATACTGTACACATACTTGCAAAACTTACTCTGTTTCCCAGAACAGAATAAAGTATATGCAGAGCATTTGTCCCATTTCCTGACCACTGAGTACACTTGGTCAGCTCCTACTTTTGCTGGCTCTGATATTAGTGGGGTGGTCAATCTACTCTGGGTTTTAGTCCAAATTTTAAAGGAGACATTCAAGATACTGAACTTATAGGAGACACGGGGTTTGCCTAGATGGGCTATTTACCCAGTCTTGCTCCCATCTTGGAGCCCTGCGGTCCACACAACATAAGGCTCTTGCCCTGTTTCAGCCCCAGGCAGTCCTTATGACATCTGGGCCAAAGACAGGGGAACAGAGAGATGGGGTAAAGCCTGTTAAACCATTTCATCAAAATACCCGGGAAAACCACCTCAGTTAGGAAAAACCAGATCAGGCCCTGTAGGACCTCAGAAGTCCATGCCAGCCTGTCTCTGAAGCCACTGCTGCTGCAGTCCACATTGCACTCTCTGAAGCCAGGAAGGAGGCAGAGGGCCTTGTTCACATGTTGCAGGCTTCCTTCCTGGCTTCAGAGAATGTGAGGTAGATGGCAGCATCTGCAGATATGGGCCAGTGAGTCTGTGCAGACGCCATCCTATTTGCAGAGGGGCAATGGGCCTGATCCAGGACAGAGTATGCTGGTGGGAAGCCAGTGTGTTCTGGCAAGTGTAGATAAGCCCAGAGAACTGAGCACACCACATAGCTCCCATAAATTTTGCACTAAAATCCAGAGTGCATCAACTTAGATCTGCTACTGGGTTTCACTAGGCGTACATTTTCAAACTAATGCTTACAAGCACAAAGCCTATATACTTCTCTTATTTTCCATTATAAATGTAAATTAAGGGCTAAACTACACGCTATATTTAAATACATTAGTATTTAGTATGTACTTTACGCTATATTGAAACTACATGCTATATTTAAATACATTAGTATTTAGTATGTATTTAGTATTTGTTGGCGCCACCACTTATGACTCCTCGAAAGCTTTCATCAGTGCTGTATACGCACAATCCTAAATATACATTGGACTGACTATGTGACGAATGTTGCTGTCCTTGAGCAAGCAGGGATCACCAGCACTGAGGCCATGATATTGAGAACACCGCTGCGCTGGGAAGGGCATGTTTCTAGGATGGAGGACCATCACCTCCCAAAAATAGTACTCTATGGTGAACTCTCCATGGGTCAGCGTAAGAGGGGCGCTCCAAAAAAGCGATACAAGGATTCCCTGAAACAACATCTCAGGCTCGGCCAAACTGATCACCAACAATGGTCTGCCATGGCCTCACCTCGGGAGGCATGGAGATGCACTATCCACAGTGCTGCAGCCTTATTTGAGAACTCACGCCGAACAAGTCTTGAAGAGAAACGACAATGCAGAAAGAATCACAACCCGGAAACATCACCCAAGGAGACCTTCTGCTGTGCTTTCTGCAACCAGACTTGTTTATCTCGGATTGGCCTTTTTAGTCATCAGCGCGCTTGCAGAAAGCGTGGGATGAGTCCTTCCTGAATGTTCATTTTTGAAGAAAAGCCAGAGAGAGAGAGAGAGAGAGAGAGAGAGTATGTGTTGGCTGCATAGTATGCAGCCAACACTTACCGTACTTTCTTTTTTAAACCTACAAGCATATGGATAGGGTATGTGGGACACCCCACCCCCACTGATCCCAATGGAATTGAGCCAAATGGAGCATTTTCTTCTCTCTTTATTCCCTGTATAGTGGGGGGTGGGAACAGAGTTAATAAATAATAATAGCAGGAAAGGTATAAACCAGGGGTGAGACTCATGGAGTCCTCCAGATGTTGTGGGACTGCAAGTTTCAGCAGTTCAAGACAGCATAACTAATGGTAAGGAATACTGAGAGCTGCACTTCAACAAAATCTTGAAGGCTGCATTATTCCCATCCCTGATTTACACCTATTTTACCAGCACATGGTGGTCTTGATCTGAGGTTGTCGTATTTTGGCTATATCACGAGAGGACGTGACTCACTAGAAAAAACAATATTACTTGGTAAGGTGGAGGGAAGTAGGAAAGAAGAAGACTGCATTACAGATGGATAGACTCAATCAAGCAACTGACATCCCTAAGTTTTCAAGACCTGAGCAGGGCTGTTAATGGGGTGATTTGGAGTTCTCTCATTCAAGGGTGTCCATAAGTTGAAGTCGACTTGAGGGCAGTTAACAAACAACAAAAGTCATCTTGATGCAGGCTGCTCCTTCCATTTAATTGTATGAGAGGAGAAAAAAAGAAGCTGCTTATTCCATATTTAATGTTCACATACAGTTTACCCTTGGGATTCCTAGTATGTCCTGTGCTTTCACAGGCTAACAACAGAAGGTATATACAGAAGGCTCTAGCAACTTTGCAGTCATTAATTACTCAATATGGCAGACATTTCTGCCAAAAGAAAACTTTATCTAGCAATAGACTGTGAAGGATAATCAGATCCAGAATGCATTACAGAACTGAAGCCTAAATGCATCAAAATTGCCTTTGGAAGTAATTCCATCTGAGTAACATTCTAGATTTAGCCTAAGAGAATTGATTGATTCTGATGAAGCTTGGGGAATGTCAGTTCCTGTGGTTATACTATAATTGGTGCATAAACCTAAAGAGAGTTTAAATTAGAAGCAGAATAGGTAATTGGGGCATGCTATCTAAATGAAATCTATATTGTGCCATATTTGTGGAATTAGAGGTACAGTTTTATAAAACAATCTGACTGATTTTATATAATAAAAACAAAGTATCTTGAAATGGCAACATTGCATTTTCCCTATCTCACAGATCACTTGGAATAGTTTCATGGTACATAATAAAAAAATTAGTTCTGTCTCTTTTCCCTCCAGCTCCCCAGCATAGCATCCAAATTATAGCCCCTATCCAGATGATTCTTAAATTGTTAATTTTAAACTATGAATTTTAAATACGGATTGATTGTTTTAATAGGTATATGTCTTATTTGTTCTTTTAAATTGATGTTATGCATTTTAGGTGATGCTGTGTGTTTTTAACTGATATTGTATATTGGTCTGTTGTTTTTCTGCAGCCTCAACCCATGGGGAGAGGCAGGTCAGGAATAAATATTATTTTTATTATATTATCATTATGTCTTTCTATTATTTGGGAACATTGTTGCTTGGTAACAAAATGATATGGTATGCATTAGGCAAAAAGAAAAAGAAAAACCAAAATGTTTAGGAAACTGAAGCCCTGAATAAGGAACTGCAAGATATTTTGAACAGAAGGAGAATTTTTGAATCACAAGCTAAATAAGAATGCAGTCTACAATACAATCTCAAGTAATGTAATATTGGAAACAAGAAAAGCTTGAGTATTCAAACCTGTCTTCTGCAAAACATTGCTTTGGAAGTCCTACTGGCCCAGGTCAAAGTTTATAGGCTTCTAATAAACATGTATAGGCTGACACATTTTATTGTGCTGACAGACTCTCCTTTAAATGTTCTCATGAGATAAAGAGAATATTCACAAAGAAGACCACACAACTTAGCACAGACTGTGCAAATAATGGAAGAAAGATGGAAACAGAAGGTGCCTGGTTGGTGTCACTTCTGCTTGGTTTACTTTCGTTTAACAAGAGTGGGGAAAATGAATGTTGAATATTACCTGCCTTTGGCACCAAAAATTGTATGTAGGGCAGTGGTTCTCAAATTTGGCGACCTGCCCCTTTCTTCCAAAATGGCATTATTCTAACTAAGAAAACAATGCAACAATCGATCTTAAAATAACCAAGTATTTAAATCAAAGCATCAGGGGAAAAGAGCAGGGAGACAGAAGGAAGTAAGGAGTAAAATGAAGGGGTGGAATATAAAGGCATATGCTTGACAGAAGAATGAAGTAAGGGGAACCCCAGCAAACCTGACTTGCTACTAATCAGACAGGCAATGTAATGTATTAAAAAGAAATACAGTACATTGTTGTTTAAGATGGGGGCTGTAGGACAACTGTACAGTCATCACCAATCATATCCCCAAGTTGTCTTGTATTATATTTCAGTGCCTATCAGGGATAGAAAAGTACCATACCTGACACCATATCTCTGCTCTGATAATGGCATTCCTCTCGTTATCCCCCTTTCTTAATCCGTCTCTTCCCTCTGCTGATAGGGTGGAAAGACTTTTATCCGGTTACTGCCCTTATTCCATTCAAATACATCATTGCCCCACTCAGATATGAAGCTGCTTTTTATTGAATCAAAATTTTGGTCCATCCAGCTTAGTATTCTTTGCACTGACTAGCAGAGACTTTCCATGCTTTTAGATAAGAGTCTATTTGGGCTCAACTGAAAGTTTTTATAAACAAAGCATGTGATCTGCCACTAAGCCCAAATCCATACTACCCAAATCCAGTTTGAAGCTGGAAAATTTGCCATGGTTCCTTCCTACTGAATCCTGGAATTTGTAGTTTTACAAAGTTGCTAGCCCTCTCTGCCAAAGAGCACCAGTGCCTCACCAAACTACAAATCCCAGGATTCCACAGCAAGGAACTACAGTAAATAATCCAGTTTCAAACAGGATTATTTGTGTAGTGTGGATTTGGCCTTAGATATGGCCTTTCCCCACATAGGACAACTCTTAGCAGCTACATGTATACATTTGTTACAGCAGATCATTATTGTGTGAACATGTTTCAACAGATATACCTCTGTACAGCTCAGGACCACATTAGTTGAGAGATTGCCATAAACCTTTATGCTCTGTTTACTGTGCATAGATTAGTGACACTGAGGTGTGAAGGAGGGCCTTCTCTGTTACAGAACATATCAAGTGCAATGATTTCTCCATTGAGATTAGGCAGGCTCCCAGTGTTAGCTGTTTCCACTATCATCTACATACCTATTTGTTTACCCAGGCATTTATTTTCCTGATTATTAACATTGTTCACTACCCCACTTTTTAATGAATCATTTTAAAGGATTTTATTGTTTCTATTGTTTTTATTATTCCTAGCTATGTGGTTTCATAGAATCATAGAATTGTAGACTTGGAAGAGACCACGAGGGCCATGCAGTCCAACCCCCTGCCATGCAGGAATACAAAATCAAAGCATCTCTGACAGATGGCCATCCAGCCTCTGTTTAAAGACCTCCAAGGAAGGAGATCCCACCACACTCCGAGGGAGTGTGTTCCACTGCTGAACAGCTCTGACTGTCAAAAAGTTCCTCCTAATGTTGAGGTGGAATCTCTGTTCCTGGAGCTTGCATTCATTGTTTCGTGTTCTAGTCTCTGGAGCAGCAGAAAACAAGCCTGCTCCATCCTCAGCGTGACATCCCTTCAAATACTTAAACAAGGCTATCATATCGCCCTTTAACTGTCTTTTTACCAGGCTAAACATACCCAGCTCCCTAAGTCTTTCCCCATAAGGCATAGTTTCCAGACCTTTCACCATTTTAGTCGCCCTTCTCTGGACACGCTCCAATTTGTCAATATCCTTTTTGAACGGTGGTGCCCAGAACTGGACACAGTATTCTAGGTGAGGCCTGACCAAGGCAGAATACAGTGGCACCATTAGTTCCCTTGATCTAGACACTATACTTCTATTGATGCAGCCCAAAATCGCATTGGCCTTTTTAGCTGCCGCATCACGCTCTTGACTCATGTTCAACTTGTGGTCTACTAGGACTTCTAGATCCCTTTTGCATGTAGTCTCATTCAGCCAGGTCTCCCCCATCCTATATCTATGCATTTCATTTTTTCGCCCTAAGCGCAGTACCTTACATTTCTCCGTATTGAATTTCATTTTGGTAGCTTTGGTCCAGCTCTCCAGTCTATCCAGGTCATTTTGAATTTTGATCCTGTCCTCTAGGGTATTAGCTACTCCTCCTAATTTGGTGTCATCTGCAAATTTGAGAAGTATGGCCCTAATTCCATCATCCAAGTCATTGATAAAGACATTGAATAGCACTGTATTTGTTTTTATTTGGTTATTTTTGGATTTTTTTTTAAAAAAGGAGTATAAAAATATTCTTAAAAATATAAAATATAGCAGCACATATAATACTGCCGGATTACATGTGCATCCTAAAATTTTAAAAAAAAGGGACTAAATTTTCAAAGAAAGTTATATGGAACAGTTTAAACTCAACATATACACAGTTGTCCCTCCATATCCATGGATTTGGTATCCATGGATTTAAGTATTCACGGCTTGAAAATATTATTTAAAAAATAATAATCGAAAAAGCAAACCTTGATTTTGCCATCTTATATAAGGGACACCATTTTGCTATGCCATTGCATATAGTGGAACTTGAGTAGTCATAGATTTTGGTATCCACGGGGGGTCCTGGAACCAAACCTGAGCCAAATATGAAGGGACAACTGTGTGTGTGTGTACCTATATCTATTTATATCTATATCTATATCTATATCCATATATAGATATATATCCAGCCAACAAGTTTCAGTGATGTGCTTATACATGAGGTCTCATATTTGTTATGGCAATAATAAGCCACATAATTTCTCAAATAAGATGCACATTCAGTCTCCTATCATTAGACTGGACAGATTTGCTTGAAAGCAGATCCAGATCCATGGCTCTCATTTATAATAAAAGCCAAACATAACAGATTTCAAGGGTTAATTTTGCTGTGCATGTTTTTCATAGCTCAGGACAGAAGAGCTAACACAGAAGTGACCAATCCACAAAGGACCACCCCCCTCCTCACTAGGTAGAATTACAACACTGGATTATTTTAAAATAGTGAAAACACAGAAAGCAGTTATAGTTTTTCCTGAAAAGACCCTTTTCAAATTTTCATTGTTACATTCAGTTATTTAATTATTTTATTTATCTCCCACCCTATACCTGCATACAATGCAGGGTCGCATGCAATGAAATCAATTTAACAAATTTAATAAAAACAATTTAACAAAAACAGCAAATAATAATTTAAAAATGATTCAAAACATATTAAACAATTTGACCAGTTAAAACAATACTGGTTAAAAAACAGCTACAGCAGTCTAAGACAATTTAAAATCTAAAATAATTTCAACATTTATTATGTGCAGATTTGGGTGAAATCACTTGGGTCCAAAAGCTTCAATACAAAGCCATTAAAAAAAAAAAAACATGGCGCCAGAGTGCTACCAGTGTTGATGCCAATTGGGCAGGTTGTTCCACAAACAGGGTGGCATAGCCGGTGGCATAGAGAAGCAGCCCTCTCCCACATCCTCTCACATTTATGGCCTCCACTGGTGATATACAGAGGAAGGCTGTCCTATATACACATATAGAAAGATTATATCATAATGGTTAATTTGAATAGGGATGGACAACGGTGGAAGGCTAGGGAACCACATTAGTTCCCCAGGATACCTTGGAGAGCCACAACCCCACTGTCCCCATTCCCACAAAAAATCAAGTGTTTTGGCCCCCAAATGATCTCTAGGGGACAAGGGGCATTCTTACCATGTTTGGGGGCCTTTCTTGCCCCCTAGAGGGCATTTTGGATTATTCTGAGGCTAAAAAACACAAAAGGAAATATTTTGCAAAAAATTGTTTTGACTCTTGGTGGTCAAGGGGGGCATCAAATGCAGTGAATATGACCTCCACACACCCCAGAGAACATTTTATAGCATTTTTTACTCCCAGGGACTCCATGGACCTAAAAAATGGCCCTGGGAACCACATGCAGCCCGTAGCCTGCACTTTACCCATCCTTGATTTGGACTTTTCAGGTGTTAATCCTTTAAATATAAAAAAGCAATCTGCTTGCCCATTTTGTCTTAATTATTCTAAATCAGCTTTCCCCAGCTTGGGGAAGATATTTTAGATTCAGCTCCCATTAGCTCTACCCAATATGGCCAATAATCAAGAATTCTGATAGGTGTAGGTCCATATGTTTTATTGGGGACCAGATTGGGGAAGGAGTTTCTGAATAAATCATTCAAAAATATATGCATTCAAAAATAGTATACACAGATATTCTAATGTTTATGTTCTCAGCTGGTAAAAAGCAAAGAAACAATGCCAGCAGATCTTGAGCCTGGATTCCAGGGGTTATTCTGAGAGATCCACTGTATGTTTCAGGGTCTAGAATAATGGATGAGCACTTCAAGGAAGCAGCAGTAACTAATAAATGCTTAAGGGTTCTTAAAATGCACCAATATATTTTAACCCTTTTTAAAAGAAGAAAAATGTAAGACTTGAATATATACTTAGTTAGCCTTTGAGAGAAACAGGGCATAATCTCTACAATCAAAGAGGAACTGAAGTGGTACACTCAACCACCAAAAGTCTGCAGTGAAGTTACTTGGTTGATGCTTGTGTTAATGAGGCAGCATTTCCATTTCCATTAAGAGCTGAGAGTCATGAACCTTGAGGAACAAAAAGAAAAAGGGGGGAAAAACCAGCTACCATACTTGGCGGCTACAGATATGAGCTGCAAAGCAATTGCAATTGGCTCCAGGCTTGCTTCTTACTAGGTACACAGACTAGAATAGATTAAAAAGTAATGCTGGGGAAGGTTAGCATAAACTATAAGTACATTAAATGGTTGGCAGGTGATGTTTCTAGATAGGCATTTGGAAAAGAAATATTTTATTTCCTCAAGGCTAGAATTATTTTTCTTTAATTCCTATTTCTGATAACTTTAGGTAGAAAATTTCCTGATGAAAGTATGGCTTTGAGGAAAGCTCATTCTCTGCCGTGCCACTCCTTTCTAGTATGTGCAGATGCATACATCCACAGAGTTGCATACCAAACCCCAGTGAGTTAAGTTAGATGCAATCAGTCTTTCAATCTTCGTTTACAGTTTCCAAGCAAATCACAAAAACAAATGAAAGCAGAATTTACCATGTACAGGTCATATTGTAAGTAAAGTTAAATTGGCTTAATGACATTCATTATTTGCAATGAAGTCAGTTTTTAAGCAAGTACTTTACTATTGCTAATTACGGGGAAAAACTATCTGGCTAGAAAGGCTTCAGCACAGCATCAGTTGTACGTTACATGATGCAGTTTTATGAGTGGTTCCATAACTGAAGGGATTTGGGGAAAGTTGCAGTAGACTATCTGAAGAAAAGTACCATTTCCCCCATTTCCAACTTCAAAAAATCTGACTGAAAATTACAGAATCCATAAACCATACAGAGCCTCAAGGGAATAAAGAACAAAAGGATTTGCAAAACTTCACTGCTTATTGTTAGTTTAATGGCCTGATCACCATCTTACTCTGTTGGCTCAAACAATTGTAATGATAGAGCTGATGCTTTTCCTGCCTACCAAGTATGAAGTACAACTTGAAGTGTTGCTAAACTCATATTGCACTAGTCTGTTGTGCTATCATTCTTCTGCCAGCACAAGTTTGGGAAATTAGTATAACAGAAGGCTAGCATATGGAAGGCATGGCCAGGAAAACAATTGGTTCTTACTGAACATCAGAAGAATGTGTTCCTAAATCCCCCTGTGTGTCATTCGATTTTTCTTATGTAGACATGACTGAGAATCTAGCATGCTTACTCTCATAATCCCCTACCAGTGTGGTCAATGGTGAGAGATAATGGAAGTTGCAGGCAACAACACACGAGAGGGGTCCAAGGTGGGCAAGGTCTGTCTTTCCTTGAAGAACATGGGAGATTATCAGTTGCGTTAAAAGTGGTGTTACACGACTGCCAGGAGATCGCAAAAGGGCTCCCTTTTCAGATGACATTGTTACCCCCTCGTTATCCACCCATTCTGCTGCCGTTCCGCTGGCGCTGCTTTTTATTGGCGGGAGAAACTGTCAATAGATCCCCTATTCCGTTTCTGTCACAGATGTTCCTGTGAGTGAAAAGGTGCCCCATTATGCTGGCAAGATCCCAGCACCAATAGGAGGTCCCTGCCAGAACACTTATGGGTGAGATCGGGACATCCAGGTGAGTGACACACTCTTTATGACCCTCCCTGGGTTACTTCTACCTTTTAAAGTGTATTTTTGTGCTTGCTGTCATTTTTTCGTGTCCTTTTTATTTTTATTTTTGAATTTCCCGCACTCACATCTTCTCATGAGAATCTGCAGCACTTCAATCCAGGAAATGAATGGAGCTCCATTTACTCCTGGGCTGCCGGAACAACAGGAGAGGTGGTAAGTGCAGCGGGGAGGGTGACTGTGGTGTGACAGTGGTGGGAGTCGAGATTGTGGGACAGGAATGGTTTTTTGTTTTTTGTTTTTTTTGTCCCTGTCTGAAAGTCTCCATGGTGATTTGACAACTGCACAGTGTGCAGGAGATTAGTAGACTGGACTATTAACAAGCAGGTAATTCTACCCATTACTGAGAAGGCGGCACTTGAATTCCCAAGGATACTGAATCTTAAACTTTAACAAAATTGGCAGACGCTGCTACATACTGTCCAATTAAAGGTATATGGTATCTCATTCCCAAAATGATTTGAAATATGTTCCTGTTCATCATATTTAGTAAAATATGTCGTGGAAAAAAAGGCCAGAAAGCAGTAACAGACATTTTGATACATTTAACATCTTTGGCCAAGATTCTACATTACAGTCTATGTTTCATAACTTTACAAATCCATAGCTACAGAACTTTGTTAGTGAACTGTAAGGATGAGTACCCGGGCAATGGCAAGAGTGTTTCATAGAATCATAGAGTTGGAAGACACCACAAGGCCATCCAGTCTAATCCCCTGCTCCGCAGGAAAACAAAGTCAATGTACTCCTGATGGCCATCCAGCCTCTGTTTAAAAACCTCCAAAGAAGGAGACGCCACCATACTCCAAGGCAGTGTATTCCACTGCCTAACAGCTCTTACTATCAGGAAATTCTTCCTAATGTTTATGTGGAGTCTCTTTTCCTGTAGTTTGAGTCCATTGCTCCATGTCCTAGTCTGGAACTGCAGAAAACAAGCTAGCTTCATCCTCACTATGACATCCCTTCAAATATTTAAACATGGCCATCATGTCAGCTCTTAACCTTCTCTTCCCCAGGCTAAACATACTCATCTCCCTAAGCACATTGATTGCTTCTCATGAGCATCAGGTGATTCTGATGCATGTTTGTGATCTGCGCCAGGTGCTTGTGATATGCGGCTGGCACTTGTGATGCACATTGGGCACTTTGACATGCAGTGGACAATTTTCATGCTCATTGGACACTTGTGATGTGCACTGAACATTTCTGATTCACACTCCTGTTGTGCTCCAGCACTTTGTAGCCAGTGCCTGGATGTGTATTGGGAGTGTCCCGATGTGCGTTGGACTGTAATGTCACAGCACTCCCTAGATGAATAGGGATGTTGCAAAACTACCCAATTTTATTTCCCATGTCTGCTTATGAAAATGTAAGTTCCATACAGAATTCCAGCCCAAATCTTTCCACCATGCATTATACATTTTCAGTATGAGAAGCAGAAATGAACAGAGGGTGAAAGTATATAAGATAAAACATATAAAACAAAGGTAAGTATTTCTGTATGATTTAATGGTATCTCTATATGAGTTTCTCTTACAGCAAGGCTGCTGTAGTTCCTGACCATGAAGTAATGTGGCAGATTTGAGAGGGAATATAATTTCTCTACCTCCCACCAGATCTCTACTGTCATTAGAAATGAACTCCTGTCCGAAGATTTAAGTATAATGGGAAAGTTATTTTGAGTAGTGTTAAGGTAAAAAATGTCAAAGATGGCTAACTGCTAGTAGCATGATTTGTGTGCTGCTCCTAGCTTTGCAGGATTTATTATTATCTTTAAGGATATAAAGATATGGAAGGATTCCACAAGGGCAGAAATGCAGTCTCCCAGATAATGCCTCAGCTCAGGAATGGGCTGGAGAGCTGTCTGGTAAAGACCCATGCCCTGGAAACAACAACATTCCCCACTGCAAAGCTGAAGGATCACAAAGATTCATTAAGTTCAGTGAGACAGAAGCTTCTCTAAATAAAGATTTACAATATTATCAAAGAACCTTGGATGGCCCATGCTGAACAGGGATGGAGAAACCCTCTGCTTAGTTGGTGATTTATTACGCTCCATTGAGTACAATTTGCACTGTAAATAATTGAAGTACAGTCTCCATTGACAAAGTACTTGAAAGTGAAACTAAGTTTCAAGCAAGGCAGATAGCACAGTGCTCAAAAATTTAAGATTAAATGAAATAGCAATTTGGTCTGGAAATAAGAAATAGATTTGGCATCTTCAAGGCCAAATCCACACTACACAAATATTCCACTTCGGGAATTTAGAGGAGAAACTGGACTTGTTAAGATTAGAGATTACAGGACAAGTAAATCATTTTAAAGCGCTTGCTGAAAAATAGTTCAAAGAGATCATGGCATCTGTTAAGAAACTCACAACAATTACATACAAATGTGAACAAGGGATCTCTGATAATTCAAAGGGAATGGACATTTTATGGCTAGATTTGGAAAAGATACAAGATATAATAATGACAATAGAGTTAAAATCCAAGGAAACATAGATTAGGGGTTAAATATTTGGGAGTTACAGTCATGAAGAACAACAGTTTATATTTCAAAACAATATGAAAAATTCTGGAATGAAATTAAAAGAGACTTAGAAAAATGGGGAAAGTTAAATTGACCCATTTGGGGTAGAACTGCAGTAATAAAAGCAAATGTTTTGCCAAAGCTTTTTTCTTGCTTTCAGATGATCCCTATTATAAGAAATGAAATACCCTCATGCAATGGCAGAAAGAACCCACAAGATTTGTCTGGCAGGCAAAGAAAGCCAGAATAAAATTCAAAACACTGCATGATACAATTGAAAGGGGGCAGCTTAGGAATCCCAAATGTCAAATTGTATTACGAGGTCTGTTGTTTTGTATGGTTGAAAGAATGGATATTGGTCAGAGATATGAGGCTCTTGGAACTTGAAGGTCATAAATTAAGATTTGGTTGGCATGGTTTTATTTGGTATGATAAAGTCAAGGCACATGATGAATTTAAAAATCATTGTATTAGAAAGGCTCTCCTAAGAATCTGGTATAAGTATAAACAGGGGCTTTGTCCTAAGATAATATCAGCTACCTCACCACAGGAAGCTTTTTTAAAGGGAAGAATGGGTTAAAAACTGGAGGTGGTTGCTTTGTGGTGATCTTTTGTATTTTGAACAAGATAGCTGGAAGTTTCAATCAAGAGAGATGATCCTTAAGGAAGTCAAAGAGCTTAATTGGTTTGCATATATGCAACTTAACGACAGATTTAATCAAGATAAGAGAAACGCAGCCATAAAGATGAGAAAAACAAGTTTAAGGGTTGTGTAAAGATTATGATCATGTAATTAAAAAAGAGTGTATAAAAGACTTTTGAAACTAGGGACAGAAGATGAGCTTGCATGATAAGGTAGGCCCAAAATTTTGGGCATTATGTCCATATGGATGTATGGGGGAATGGTCCAAAGATATAAAATTTACTTTGTGCACTAATTTAAAAGAACACTTGTACATGTATAAGATGATGTATAGATGGTATTTAACTCCAAATAAGTTGTCGAAAATGTCCCAGAATGTTTCAAACCAATGTTGGGAAGCTAAGGTGGACTCCTTTCTTCATATGTGGTGGACTTGTAAGAAGGCAAAAAGTTACTAGTCTAAGATTTGTATATTAATCCAAAATAAATTAATGGTAGATTTTTTTAACACTACCAGATATATTTTTGTTGAGCATTATGGATAAAGAACTGGAGAGCAAATATGGATTACTTCTTTAATATATGACAGCAGTAGCAAGAGTATTGTTTGCGCAAACCTGGAAATAGACTGAAGCACCGATGATGGAAGAATAGATTGTTAAGGTTGCTGAGTTAGCCTAAATGGCCAAATTAACATGGTTTCTAAAGGATAAGCCAATTTTTGAATGACTAGAAACCATTTATGGATATATTTTTTTAGCAATAAGGAATCTAATGATGCAATAATCTGTGGTTTTTGGTTATTAGTAATTTTAGTAGGATTGCAATGATAGAATTTTCTTTTTTCTTTTCTTTTCATTACAGTCAGGATGTTGGGGGGGGAGGTCAGAGCCATGTTGTGTATTAGTTACATGTCTTTTTTTCTTTTTCTTCTCTCTTTTTCTTCCATTTCTTTCTTTTTTGAATGGATATTACTTTGATTGTTAAGTTAGATTGTTCATGTAAAAATTAATAAATGATTAAAAATGTTGAAATCTTGCATGTGTTGCTGGAGTTGTTTATACAGCACATACAGTATGTATATGGTACTAGTGAAGCTGTGTAGACCAAATCAATTTAACATGCATTCCTCTGACTTATTTTTGTATAATCAGTAGGAAATGATTAGGTAAGCAAACTGTTCCTTCCAATCCTTTACATGTAACAAGTTGTAGTTATCTAGGAGAGGATTATATTATATGACTAAGAAACTTTTTGTTATAAGGGAACTTTAGAGAATCAGTGAAACAAATCCAATTCTTCTGTAAGAATACTTGCCTAACTTTTCTTCCTCATTAACATTTTTCCCATCATATTTACAAAGTAATTAAAGATATGTCTGCTGTAGAAATTGCTTGCTTTTTAGGCATTACTTCATCCAGAATACAATCCCATTCTGGCAAAATGAGATGTGGTTTAGCAAGATGTCTCCTCTTCAAAGTATAATTTTATTTCACTGATCTTGGTGCTGCAGCCCTCTCCTTTCCAACATGTTTCCCTAATTTTGAGATTCCTTTGAGCCCCAAAGCTTGGGTTGGTGGAATACTCTTGATCTGACCCATCTTTAGTACCTAGCGATTGATGGATGCCTCACTTCTTTCTTTAATCAGATCCATGGACTATTGGCAAACCTTTACATTTGTGCTCCATGGAATTGCTACAGAATAACATTTGGCTCCTAAACTAGACTTGATGCCTCCACAGAGGCTTTCCTGATTGGATTTTTCTGTGAACAGAGCTCTTGCCAATCAGTCAAGTGTCAGGTTTAACTGACTAAGATTAAGTAGTTGCTGATATGTACTACACAGAGTGCAAGTGAATGGACAAGAGAATACACAGGACTTTATTTTTAATGTCTGAAATCAATGTTTCTGACACTATGTGCTATCCCAGAAATCTACTCTACTTCAATAAATGAGAAGGGTTAATAGAAGAGGAGCACTGAGGCCAAAAATCCTTCTGCTGAGCTTTGTGTAGAGTTGCTCCAAGTAGCCTATGTTAAAATATGTCATTAATTCCATATTTCATTTTTTAAAAAAGAAAAATCTAGAATCTAATAACACTGATAAAGCTGTGATATACTGAAAATAAAGAAAATATCAGACTGATAAAACAGTTTTAATATATCTTTAGTAGATCTTTAAAACACGCACAAAGTCTCACTTGCTTGAATACTTGCAGGTATAGTTAAACCTGAAATAATCCTTAGCTTTCAAGTCAGTAGATACAATCCAGAGGAACTGTGGCACTTATAAGTTACACATTTCCCTTACGCCACTTTTGATTAGCCTTATGATTTTGGCATTCTGAGCTGTATCCTGGTTAGGGCTAAACAAACTTCAATACTAGGACTTCAAGTCACATAACTCATACTTGGAGGTAAGAGGTCAAACATTCCAATTGTTACACTAAATGACAAATGTGATCACTTTTTGATCTGAAACATTATACAAATGTTATAATCCCAGTTTTATGGAGTAGTGTAACATTCCCCATCCAGAAATTACTTTCAATCTACTTTAACAAAAACTGGGAAAATCTAGGCCAGTATGCACTCCTGAAGAATATTCTCTCTTTGTGTGTGTGTTTAAAATGTACTGTTTCTGTCCTCATATGTAAAGACCTAATGTCTTTTAAAAACAAGACGGAGGAGATGCAGATACCACACTTAAATTTAGACTGTAATCAAGGCATAAAACTTTACTTGTATGTGTTAAAGAGTTTCCCCTCACTTCACAACATCATTATTGGAACTACTTTATATGATGAGTTTAAGCTTGATTTGAATTAATATCCTAGAATTTTAAAACATTCAGAAATTGAGTTTATAAAGTGACAAGAAAGACTTCCAGCTGTACAAAATCCATGGGGTGCCATATAATTAGAGCTTGGAAAACTTTTAGGTATGACAAGTAATTCTGCTGACACTGATACATTTTAACATTGAGGTAGTGAAATTTTAGAGTGAAATTATGTGTCAGAGAGGCAGCATTACTGCTTAGCAATGTAGTTGCTTAACTAGTTATCAAACACAAGTTAGAGGTGACTGACTAGGTATGCTAGAGGATAACCTGAGAATTAATACATTCTGAAGAAGTTTTATAGTTTTATATATTCTACAAATTAAAAATAGATAAACTGGAATTGCTGATATTTAATAATACATTCTAAGGACTAAATTGTCTCAATTAAAGTACAACTATTGAATCAATACAATTTACATCACTTGACAGTATACCAAGTTCTCATTGATTTAAGGGATCTATGCTAGTTGGATTTATGCTATTATGAGTAAAGTTTCAGGGCTAGGAAACTGAAACATTCTCTTAGACACATGCAGCACAATACATGCATGTTTACTCAGAACTGATTCCCCTCATGTCCAGTGTAGCTTACCTTCTAGGAGGTATGCTTAGAATTCCTTCCAGAGGTTCCTGGATATGGGTAGGACTGCACTTTTATTCCCTGATCCAGTAAGAAAAAAATTGCACATACATTTTTCTTTTTTCCCTCAGCGCTTATCTACACAGGCAATTTACCCTATCTTGCCCCATCTTGGAGCCCTGAAGTCCAGATGATGCAGGGCTTTTGCCCCATTCTGCCCTTGGGTAGTCCCCATGACCTCTGAGGCCAAGACAGGGGGAAGGACAGGCTAAGGCCCATTAAAACATTTTTTTAAAAAAATATCTGGTTAACTCCATTTTAGTTGGCAAAAAAAAAAAAAAAAGGATCAGGATCAGACCCTATGTGATCATAGGAGCCCGTCCTGGCAGGCCAGCCCATTGCTGCAGTTGCAGGTGTGTCATTGCTCTACAGCAGCAGGAAGGAGTCCCGCAGCATGTGACCAAGGCTGGCCATATGCAGAAGGCCTTGGTCACATGTTGTGGGCCAGCTTCCTAGTCTCCAAGAGACTAGGAGAGTGAGGCAGATGGTGGTGGCGGCAGCTGCAGTGATGGGTTAACATGCCCGTCTGGACTCTGGCCCATATTGTGCTGGTAATGGAGGATGGATGGGCCAGATCCATGGGTAGGATACACCAGTGGGGAGCCAGCATATCCTGGCCTGTGTAGATGAGCCCTCAATCTGTAAAGGGAAAGTGCAACATCAGGTAGAAAGTACAATGCCATTGTTTCACATGACTAGCTAGATGACTCAACTTTTCAGCTCACAGGACCTGTATCTTTCCTTTAATCTCTAAGGTTATTATATGTATATATGTAATTAATAGTTACAAACTACACATTCTTTGCAATTTGGTGTAAATATTAAGAAAAAGTAGCATCAGTAATAGTCTCCTAAAATCAAATATACATCACCACTAGAAAAACACAGATGTCATTGTATCTAGATACTCTGAGGGCCTGACTACACTGCAGAAATAGAGCAGTTTGACACCACTTTATTGACCATAGTTCTATCCTATGGAATCCTTATATTTGTAGTTTGATGAAGTATCAGAATTCTCTGATCGAAAAGGTTAAATACCTCACAAAACTGCCAATACCAGGATTCCACAGAACTGTGGTAGATAAAGTGGTGTCAAAAGGCTGTATTTCTGCAATGTAGATAGGCCCTGGATTAACAGAGATTCCTTTCTTCCCTCAGCAATCTCCCATTGTTTCCCACTCTTGTCCCTTCTTTTCCTCTTCCAGTGTATTGTCTTCTCCTCTCCCTATTCCCACCTTCTTATTGACCCACTGCCACCCCATCCCCACCAGTAGTACCATTTGTTACAGAACCATAGAATTATAGAGTTGGAAGATACCATAAGGGCCATTTAGTCCAACACCCCTGCCATGCAGGAATACACAATCAAAGCATTCCCGACAGAGAGCCATCCAGCTTCTGTTTAAAAACCTCCAAAGAAGGAGACTCCACCACACTACAAGGCAGTGTATTGCACTTCTAAACAGCTCTTACTGTCAGGAAGTTCTTCCTAATGTTTAGGTGGAATCTCTTTTCCTGTAGTTTGAGTCCAGTGCTCCATGTCCTTGTTTCTGGACCAGCAGAAAACAAGCTTGCTCCATCTTCAATATAACATCCTTTCAAATATTTAAACATGACTATCATGTCACCTCTTAACCGTCTCTTCTATAGGCTAAACATACCCAGCCCCCTCAGCTGCTCCTCATAGGGCATGGCTTCCAGACCTTGTGCACCATTTTGGTCACCTCCTCTGGACACATTCCATATGCTTTAAGGCTCAGGTCATTGGGTTGTTTGTGGTCCAAGCTGTGTGCTTGCTTTACCCCACCAGTTCAGGGTGCAGCACCCCCCCCAACCATGATCTAGCCTTGAATGAAGTACCATGACAAACAAGAATAAAACTTATAAAAAATTACCTAGAATATTTTACTCCAGTTCAATGCCCTGAGCTAGGTGATACAAGTCAGCCTTACTTGGAGGACAACTGAGGGTAGAGTGCAAGAATGTAGAGATGTGGGGGTGTTAAATGAGGGCATTGCGCCCAAGTGATAATTCTGCCCCCTGATGAAATTTTCATCAGTTGAGCCTCTTTTACAGAGACCAATGACCCAACCCTTTTGCCCTCCCCCCATTTTTTGTCTCGGTCCACCCAATGAAAATTGTTTCACTAGATACCTGGTGGGAAGTGCTACAGAATTCCATTAATGTTATATGGGCATTGGAAATAATGAGAGAGGCACTGAATGACCTATTATACTTTTGACCTAAAATTATAATGAAATGCCTGAGTGAGGTGGCAAGGCAGAGGTCTACTATTGCCTACTTCAACTTTGCAAACCAAGCTAGAAAAATTAGTATCTGTCAAAAATATCCACTAACTTGATTGTGCATGCAAACTCATGGAGCTTAAAAATAAACTAATCAAAAGAACTAAAAAAACCCTTATAAAGCTTTTCTATATGATACCCTGGAGAAAGCATAAGAGTTCAACAGGCAGCTCTTAACAACCATCTACAATGGAAGCAAGTCCTTGTTTCCCAGGAAGTTATTTGTATCTATTTCAGGTCAAGAAACAACTGGCTCCTCCTCCACCACAACTCCCACAGGAACAAATAGCCATATAAAGCTACGACAGTGGCTGCCTTCATGTGGAATACTGTTTTATCTACTATGGGTCACTATGCAGAGGGGCCTCCTATCAATTCCACCACTGCAAACATAAGGCCTGTTTACATGGCAAAATAAGTCTGTGAAGAATTCTCTAAAATTCCTAATAGTTCACACAATTTGCACCGCAATATCGTCTCATTCAGAAGGGTGGGAGGAGCTCAAAAACTCAAAAGTATTGTAATAAGGGCTTTCGCTACTTTTCCTGACTTTTTTGAAAAGTAGCACGACTTAGCGCACTATCCGATTGTGTGAACTACCATTTCGCAAAAGTCTGTGGGAACTACCAGCAATCTTCCCGAAACAGCCACAGCAGAGCTGAGCCATGATTGGTTGGACTGACTGATTGGGGGCAGGCTTTCAAGAGATGTGAGGAGCCTCAAATGAAAAGATCCAGCCACTGTAGTTTTACCAGTGCTATTCCCAATCGTCCAGCTGTCTAGATTTTCCTTGGTTTTTTTCCAGGCTGTGAGACCGTGTTCTGGAATAGTTTCTTTCTGACGTTTCGTCTGCATCTATGGCTGGCATCTTCAGAGAATGGTTGAGTAGGAGTGTGTCTGGGGTTTATATGCTGTGAACCCCTGTAGGGGAGTATATGTGAATTTGTGTAATTGAATGGTTAGTTTCTGAGTGTAGAAATACAAGGCTTATTAGTGTCTGTTTGGCTGATGGTTGGTGGATGGGCCATTATCTGCTGGGAATCCCCCTGTCCCTAGGTGGAATTCCTTTGTAAGTGCTGAGTTTTAATTCTATTGTATTTCAAAACTGGGAGCCAGATTTTGTTTATTTTTAAGGTTTCGTCTTTCCTGTTGAAGTTGTCCAGGTGTTTGTGGATTTCGGTAGCTTCTCTGTGCATTCTGACATGATAGTTGTTGGCCTGGTCCAGAATTTCTGTGTTTTTAAATAGCATTTTGTGTCCAGGTTGGTTTATAACATGTTCTGCTACTGCTGATTTTTCTGGTTGGCCCAGTCTGCAGTGTCTCTCATGTTCCTTGATTCGTGTTTGCACACTGCGTTTTGTGGTCCCTATGTAAACTTGTCCACAGCTGCATGGTATGCGATAAACTGCTAGAGCTGTGAGAGGGTCTCTTTTGTCCTTCGCTGAGCGTAGCATTTCTTGGATTTTTCTGGTTGGTCGACAGATTGTTTGGAGGCTGTGTTTCCTCATCAGTTTCTCTATTCTGTCTGTGACTCCTCTGATGTATGGTAAAAATACATCTGGCTGCTCTTGTGGTGTCTGATCTGGAGTAATCATTAGCCTGTAGGGCCCAGTTCAGGTGTCTCAGTTTGTCCTCCAGTAGTGGGGTTCACATATCCTTTTTGCAAGGTCTACCAATGTTTTTATTGTGCTTCTTTTTAGTCCTGGGTGATGCTCACAAGAGCAGCCAGACCCAGAAAAAAGCATAGGAATGAAGAAAAACAGCCACCCAAATGGAAGGTATTTTTTACCATACATCAAAGGAGTCACAGACAGAATAGGGAAACTGATTAGGAAACAGCCCCGAAACTAGGAGTTGGGTTGCATCCTCCAGTCCTGGATGGGGTCACACTCTCCGTTAAGGACTGTGTTCACAGTCTGGGGGTGCTCCTTGATTCTTTGCTTCTGATGACTAGTCAGGTGAATGCAATAGTTAGGAGTGCCTGTTATCAGCTTCTGCTGATGCGCCAGCTGCACCCTTTCCTGGAAGTAAGGGACCTCGAGACTGTGGTGCATGTGCTGGTAACCTCTCGTCTAGATTTCTGCAATGTGCTCTACATGGGGTACCCTCGTGCTTGGTCTGGAAACTTCAGTTGGTACAAAATACGGCAGCCAGAGTGGTTTCAGGAACATCTTGGAGAGATCATATAACTCCAGTATTAAAATCTCTCCACTGGCTGCCTATCCGTTTCCAGGCCCAGTATAAGGTGTTGGTTATTACCTTTAAACCCCTAAATGGCTTGGGTCCAACTTACCTTCGGAACCTCCTCCTCCCATACAATCCTCCCCACACACTCCGGTCCTCTGGGAGGAATTTGCTTCAGCCACAAAAATCTAGGCTGTCTGCAACCTCCCAGAGGGCCTTTTCGGTAATCGCCCCCAAATTATGGAATGGCCTGCCGAATGAGATCTGTCAGATGACGAGCCTGAGTAGCTTTAAAAAAGCACTAAAGATGGATCTCTTTCGGCAGATTAGATCCTGATTAGATCCCAGCCTCAGGAGCTGCATCTCCTCGCATCTTTTAGTTTCACTGGATGTTGATTTTTCTATTTGTTTATTTATGTGATTTTAGTTTAGGTGGGTTTTAATTTGATACTAGTTTAATATCTTTTTATGGGGGAGGGAGGGGTTGGGTAGTGCTTAGGGATTTTAGTCAGCATTTTATATTTTAATTGTTGTAAGCCGCCCCGATTGTTTTTAACAGAGAGGTGGGGTAATAATAATAATAATAATAATAATTACACAAATTTACATATACTCCCCTACAGGGGTTCACAGCATATAAACCCCACATACGCACCATTCTCATACAACCATTCTCTGAAGATGCCAGCCACAGATGCAGGCGAAACATCAGAAAGAAACTATTCCAGAACACGGCCTCACAGCCCAGAAAAAACCCAAGGAAAATCTATGGATGCCGGCCATGAAAGCCTTTGACTTCATGCCCAACTGTCTGCCTCCCAACTTGCTTGGCTGATGCGGCTGAGGGATCCCTACTAATTCCTCTTCCTCTGTGTGTGTATTGTGTGTGTGTGTGTGTGAGAGAGAGAGAGAGAGAGAGAGAATGGGTGAGGGGAAGGGGGGCTTGATGGGGGATGGCTCCTCAGTGGCTGAAAGGCTCCCTCGCTTTGAGAAGAAGAGGAAGGGAAAGATGCCCGTGCTTTCTCTCTCTCTCTTTCCCTCCCTCCCTCTCAGCTTCCCAGCAACTTCCCCCAGATGTGCTTGGGAGGCCACACACCCCACCTTTGTCTGTGTGAACTACAAAGCAAAAAACTAACCAGATCAACCAGTTCCACACTAAATCATGTAAACTATGCAGCACTGGTGCGAAAATGTGCTAAAGCGCAAACTATCACAATAAAAACTGCTGTGTAACTGACCCCTTAGAGTACATTTAGGGCATGTAGGTTAAGACCTTTTATGATGCAAAACTGGGTTTACAAACATTATCTCATCCACTTGCTGCAAAATGCTGACAACTCTGTATTTTAACAAGTTTGCAAAGCCTTTAGCTTTGTCTTTTATTGACATTCTTTAAAAAAAAAACAGGAAAGCTGTAAGTTTATCTGCCATGTTTCTTTCCCTCACAGTGTAAGAATAAGTTGTGAGAAATGGGATATTTCTGCTTGATTGCTTAGAAATTTTTCAATGTGACATTTCAGTTAAGGAGACAGATTAGTGTTTCTGCCTACTACAAATGTCACACTGGTCATTATCTGTTTGTATGTGACTATTCTATTTGCATTTAAATGTTTAATATTCTGGAAGATACATGGATCAGTGCCTCCTTTGGTGTTAAGACAGACAACTTTCAAAAGTTTGAATTAAGAGAGGTATTTCTTGAGAGATCTGGACTTTTAAAATGATGTATGCACCTTAGTAACACTTAAAGCAAATCTATGAAACCATTGGGACATCAGTATTTTTGGTCAAGAAAGAAGCGAACTTGAAGTTAAATTATATATAAAAGAGGAGATACAGAAATGAAATAAAAGACATATCAGCATTAATCTTAACAGCCATTTTCAAATCTGCAATGGCCTAAATATCTTAAAGGCACCAGATTCCACCTGATCTTGGAAGCTAAGCTAAGCAGGGTCAGCCCTGATTAGTACTTGGATGGGAGACCACAAAGGCATACCAGGTGCTGTAAGCTATATTTCAGAGGAAGGGACAGACAAAACCACCTCTGAGTATTCCTTGTCTAAGAAAATCCTAGGAAATTCATGAGGTCACCATAAGTCGACAGGAGATTTGAAGGTGTATGTACACACAAAGTCCCACTGATCTCAGTCAGTCTGCTCTAAATATGTTTCATATACAGTACACCTTATACCCAAAGCCTAAAGGTAATTTTATACACAATATTTTGGGGCATGAAACAAAGTTTATGTACATTGAACCATCAGAAAGCAAAGTGTCATTATCTCAGCCACTCATGTGAACATTTTGGATTTTGGAATGTTTTGGATTTCAACCTGTACTATCATGGAATTAATTTCCATAGCGATAATATATTAGGTGTTGCATGCTGGCTGTTGGCAGGTCCAGAGTCATTCCCCCATACCCTCCTTTCTTATAATGTGATCATACCACACTCACTCTCTTTTTTTTATTAAGAAATCCCCCCTCTCACCCATTATCTCTGTCTTTCCCACCTTCATGTTACCTATCTGCCTCTCTGCTCCATTTTGAGAAGGAGGAGCCACTATTTTAAGGCAACTTGAAATGGTGGCACCCAATAGATCATGCTTTCCCCACCCCTTCCCCTTTCCTTAGGAAAAGTGGGTAGGAAACTATAGGAACCACTGATTGAAGGTGTGCAAGGTGTCTTGTTATCACATTTCCCACGGGGACCAATGGAAGCATCCACAGAAACATGACAAACTGAGGAAGAAGTGGGGCCATGGAGATGTTGTGAACTAGACTGGAATGCATCACAGGCTGCCTCTTGTTTGAGGGTTTGGCTGTTTCCAGCTCAACTAAACCAGCACCAGCAATTCAGGGATTCAGAAAGACATATTCCTGAAGATGATGTTAGACATTCAGCAGTCTATCAGAAAGCTACAACCATTCCTCTCTCCTAAGCTTTCTCCTCATTTCCTTTGCTCCCCATCCATTTTACTCTTATTTCCTCCTTAGCTGAGCTCTCAAAAGAATTAAGCCCAATTTATGAAAAATGGCTGTGAGGCAGAGGTGAAAGAAAATCTCTATACCATTGCTCTCTGAAAAATGTCCCCGTGCTTTCTCACTTTTCAACAAACTTGACTTGTGAACCTGTGGCTTGTGGGGTAACATGTCTAGTATTTTTAGCTCACTGTAGGTCACCCTTCCTCTCCCTCTCAGCTTAACTAGTATCTGATCCCCCATTTTACCTAGCCATTCCCTTATTGGCAGCTTATGACCAGAACAGGACTCTGTTCAACAAACTCTGGGGTAGGGTACTCCCTGCTTAGTCCATGAACCATGTCTGCATTTTACATAGCTAACTTACTATTATTATTATTTTTATTATGATGCAAAACATATATGCAACCAGTTGGTTTACTACCTTAAGACCTGCACAAGATCATTATGATACATAAATAAGTCCTGTTATGTGTTCATGCATTACTGTACACAGAAAATGCATCATACAATTGTAGAGTACACAATGAAAAGAACCTATGTTCATGCATGAACTTGCTTCTGTAACAAGCAGAGGAAAAGCAATAGTTCATATTTGAGGTTAATTATTCACTCCAATTCATTAGCTAAAGTGGTAATACTGAAATTGTCTCATATAATACCTCTTATTTTAATCCTCCAGTGAGCATGCTTGAAAACAACAAACTCTTTGGTGTGTCATTGGATGGCATTTAATTTTCTTTCTGGTACATAACAGACCAAGAAAGACACAGTTTCTATTGTAATCCACTTCAGGTAACATGCATTCAGGCTTTTTGCTAAGGAAAGCGATAAATTGGTGGGAGACTCTTTAATCTAGAAGCTGTAGGAAAGGTGACAAGTGGATGAGAGGCAGCCAGGTCAGACAAAAGCACATGTCATAGATGCCAGTAATACAAATTGACTACTGTATTACTGGAAAGAAAAGGCCAGACAGAAGTTAATGCTGACAGTGGAAGGCAACAGGCTTAGATCAGAAAGACACCCTCAAGAAAAATAGAGGACAAGCTATACCAGATATATAAGGTCAAAAATTTGGTGTTTTAATCATATGTCGGTATGGAAAATAAAGAATAAGCAAAGACTCCTCTTTAATGCTGCATTTTACTATTTTAGGGATCCCTTGACAGAGTGTTTGCCAGATCATTTGGGAGACAAGAGCTGCTATGTAATTGGATCACATGGACAAATTCCTTCGTATAGCTACACAATCACATGAATGCTGAGTTTACAGTGGGATGCTCTCTTGGGGCTTGTCTACACTAACAATAAAACACATATTCACCATGGATCCAGTGTGCTTTTTTCACATGATGCACACAGCAACTCTGTTCTTTTTAGCCATTAATCTGGCTTAAGAGAAACTGCAAGTTGCTCTGGAGTTTCCATTTGCCCTGGTGTTTTGGATGTGTGGATAGCTGGATCAGGCTAGATCCAGACCAACCCAGCTGTCTACACATCTACACACCCACTGCATTAGTCCTGCTTGCCCATCCCCCTTGATGCCACTACTGCCACCACCACTGCTTCGCCCTCTGACCAAGCAACTCTCTGCAAGAGTCCGGCCATTGCTATTGCTGCTGGTGAGGTCAGAATGGGGCACTGTGCCATGTGATCAACAAGGAAAGGGTTGCCCTCTTCCCTCCTCATTGATCACATAGGCACCTCATTCTGACCTCATCAGCAGTGACGGCAATGGTCAGACTCTTGTAGAGAGCTGCTTGGCTGGTGGGTGAGGCAGTGGTGGCAGTTAATTAGCAAGGGGAACAGGCTAGCAGGGCTTATGAGGTCTTGGCCCGGTGGCTTGTCTCGATTATGCCACGGTATGTGTAGATCCACACTGTGTAGCTGGCATCATACTGAGCTGGGGCAGCTCCAGAGCATAATCCTCCAGACTTCCCCAAATTATGGTACCAGTGTAAACAGCTGACACCCACATTTGTGTTTATGGTTCTACTGAATTGGAAGCTGGGACTTTACATGTGATTCTGTTCACATCAGCTTCTTTCTAGAACTGCATGGCTGAATTGTGTGAAAAAAAGTGTAGATTAGCGATGGTGTAAAGACAGAAGATTTATGTTTTTCAAGTTGTGTTAGACATACTGTTTACAGTATGGAAGTAGATGCCACAGTAAACAATTTCAATGGTCTTCACCTAGCTACTTGTTCATATGCAACAAGCTTTTAATCAGAAAAATGAACCTGGCATCTAAGTACAAATAAATGATCTGGAGCAATCATCAAACAAATAAAAATGACTTACAATTATTACTTTGCCACAGTCAGCTCAACAGTAAAACCAATATAAACAGTTGTTTGTAGTAAAGAAATGCTCTCAAGAATAAACAAAAGTGCAGGTGGCTGTGCCAGCTCATTTTGGGAGGGGGGTGGAATCCAAGAGGCACAGCAGTATAATATACTGTATTTACTAAGGCTCACTAAAACATCACAACAAAGCAGTGAATGAGCTTCAAATTGGCCAGATCAATTCTTCAGGCTGTAAATTAGGCAAAATGATATTAACAGTGAACTGGGCCTTAGTGCTGCATGCATAGATGTTGCGAGTCTTCCAAGTGCTAACCAGTGTGGCTTCTATCAAAAACCTAATATACAAATGAAAATCAAATTTCTTTGCCAATGTAATGTTCCCTGTTTCTCTTCACTTCTGCCTTCTGTCTCTTGAGGGATTCTTATATTCTGCTTAAAGCTTGAGTGAGAGCCAAACAACTTAAAGTACTGGTAGTTTTTTTCTTAAAGGGGAACAACTGTTGCTTCTTTCTTCCTAGTAGCTTCCTAGTAAGCTACAACCCTGCAGTTTCTAAGTTTATGGAAGTTGCAATTCTATAAACACATGCCTGAAAATACATCCTCTTGAAATCAATAAGGAATACTTCTGAGCAACTGTGCACAAGACTGCACTGTACATCTGCATAACAACTCTTGCATTTGATTTTAAGATAGCTATATGCCACAGACTTTTGGTTATTGTAATGCTAAGTTTCAACCTCCCATCTACTTATGGTAGATGGGTTTAGTTTAACATCCAACTTGTGGAAGAATTCTAGAGAAACCAAATCCACTTGTTACTCTGTGGTAAGAACTGCTCAAAAGTGGAATGTGCTGCCTTGGAGTGGTGGAGTTCCCTTTTTTGGAGGTTTTTAAACAGAGGCTGGATGGCTATCTGTTGGGAGTGCTTTGATTGTATATTCCTGCATGGTACTAGATGGTCCTTGTGGTCTCTTCCAACTCTATGGTTCTACGACATTTTAGTTAATCCTAGAAAAGATGTTATGGTAGCATTAAATGTTTTCAAAAGGTACTGGTGAAGCAGCACACAGTTTGAGAGTTGCAATATTCCCAACTGATATTACTACCTTTCTCAAGATTGCATCCAGACATCCTCTGTAATAGCTTGAAGGAATCTGAGCTGCACCTCTCAGATCACACAATTCATTCACTCAATTTATATCCCATAACTTCTATGCCCCTGCTCACTCACTGGGATAAGCAACTAGGCTATCATGGCTGGCATCCATAGATTTTCCTTTGTTTGTTTTTTTCAGGCTGTGAGGCTGTGTTCTGGAATAGTTTCCTTCTGACATTTCACCTGCATCAATTTGGGATGCAGGTGAAACATCAGAAAGAAACTATTCCAGAACACGGCTCACAGCCCAAAAAACCCCAAAGGAAAATCCATGTTCCCTTCATTCACTGGGAATGTTAGGCTTGAAAATTAATTTGATACTGTTAACCATTAGAAGCTGGAAAATTAATTCACTACCATAAACACTAATAACCACAATGGTTTAATTAACTGAGGTATTGTTAATTAACTCATGAATCAAAATGGTGCTATGGAGGTTGTCAATGTTGACCTTGCAGGGAACATATTTTATCACTGTCTCCTTCAAAAAAGCTCTTTTGGTCATTTTAAAGTCACTTTTTCCCCAAAAAAACTCTCTCTCCCTCCCCCTATAGAAAATTATTTTTTTCTCCCATAGAAAATGATTGCCTATAAAATGATTATTGATGTGGGAATGGTGTTACTCTGGTGGGGGAATGCTGTCCCAAAGCACAGGCAGCATTAATCTTGCAGCCTCCTCAGTTCAGTTTCACTCTTCTGCACCGGTCTTTTCTTTCATTCATTCATTTTGCTGTTAATAGCAAGGGAGATTCCAACAACATCTAGAAGGCCGAATGACTCCTCTCCTTGCCTGATGTTCACAGTGAGAGGCTACCACTCCCTCACTATTAACAAGTTGTTGGACTGCAATGCTTGCGTTTTTCACCACTGGCTATAGTGCCCAGGGCCACAGGAACTGGTAATCCAACATCTGAACAGCTATATGACCCCTACCCTTGAATTTAAGTGTTGATTGTTTCAATGTCTGATGAAGATCTACTTGTTTATGACAGGTCTTACCTGAAGTATAACTATAGCTACTTATCATGCTATAAGTCTATATTACATTGTATAATGTTCCATGCATCAGTGTATTTTATGTTGCAGATCACTCCATATTTCAAATGTTAAATGGTATATAAACCTGGAAAATAAATAATAGCACAATTTTATGTTCCCAAGATAATTAAGACCAAATGAAAATAGAAAAAGAATACAATAAAATGCATACACAGCAAACATGATGCTAACATCAGCAGTTCTTAAAAGCCTGTGATAACAAAAATAAATTTGCTTGGTAATAATTTGGGATTAGGCCATGACCAATGATTAGGATACTGCTACAAAAGGTCAATGACAGCTTCATGCCTCTATTGTGCGTCTACCCCATGCATCTGCTTTTCAAATCAGTGAAGGGTGGAAATATAGCACTATGAACTATTTTGGTCTCTTGAAATATTTTGCAGTCTTTCCTCATGGTTACCTCTGACCTCACATTTCTCCCCACTAGAATCCATGTTCATTGGTTCTAGCACCTGCTAGGGCATCAATATTTTGTCCTGCCTAACCCATGAAGTATAGGTTGCCCCTGTATCCATGGAATGAACTGTCAGGAGTTAGAGACTGAACTCCAGAGAAAATGGCCAAACAACTGCAGAGTCATGCTGAGTCATGATGGCTGAAGCCAAGGAACTGCCAAGTCATGCTAGCCTTGGGCCCACAGCTGCAGAAAGAGGGTTACTAGAGGGCATAGTATCTGGAGTGCAAGATCTGATGTAATGCACCTATGCGGTTGAGTAAGACAATGCCCTATAACAGTGTATATAAGAGAACTCAATCCAGAGCTCATTCTCTTCTCATGAATGCTGATTTCTGGCGAAGCAATGTGTCCTTCAATTGTAAATATTTGTACATATCGTAACTGCTTGACTTTGAAGATAAAAGTGCCTCTTGTTTATTTGGATGTCAAACACTCTGTGTGTGAGTATTCTTGGGAAAGGGTTGCTACTGAGTCTGCTGAGATAGTTTTTGGCTTCTGTTGAGGATTGAGTGTCCTGTCATCCCCTGACATGAACACCCATGGTTTTAGTTATCTGCTGCTGAAAAAATAGGGACACATACCATAGAGGCATGCTGGAAAATGCCTTTCTAGGTGTCCTTTCTAGGAATCACTAGGTCCTCCCACACAACTGTATGGTATGTTTGTACTGGAAGTCCTTTATTTTAATAGTTTGTTTTTATCTGCGGTTTTTAGTATCCATGGTAGGTCTGTGAACCCAACCCCCATGGATATGGGGTGTGTGTGTGTGACCTGTATGAGAAGAGTTTCATGATGCCATATTATTCCTATTGTTAAGAAAATAGAAAGCTGGGCCAAAACTAACAAAATGAATTTCAACAGGAAGAAATGTAAGATACTACACTTGGGCAGTAAAAATGAAATGCACAGATAAAGGATGGGTGACACCTGGCTTGATAGCAGTACATGCGAAAGGGATCTAGGAATCTTAGTGGACCACAAGCTGAACATGAGTCAGCAGTGTGATGCAGCAGCTAAAAAAGCCAATGAGATTCTAGGCTGCATTAATAGGAGTATAGTGTCTAGGGAGATTTTCAGACACGGAAAAATCGTCCCTTGCCGCGCGAGCAGCCTCCCGAAACTGCTGCGCGGCAAGGGTCTTTTTCGGACTACGCTGTGCCTCTTGCGAAGCCGTCCGTGTCACTTCCGTGAAGCTTGGGACGGCTCCGCGTCATATTTCAAGCACGGAGGCTGCCCGTGATTGAAATATGACGCGGAGCCGTCCCAAGCTTCACGGAAGTGACACGGACGGCTTCGCAAGACGCACAGCGTCGTCCGAAAAAGACCCTTGCCGCGCAGCAGTTTCGGGAGGCTGCTCGCGCGGCAAGGGACGATTTTTCCGTGTCTGAAAATCTCCTAGATCAAGGGAAGTAATAGTTCCACTCTATTCTGCTTTGGTTAGACCTCACCTGGAATACTGTGTCCAGTTCTGGGCACCACAATTCAGGAAGGATATTGAGAAGCTGGAATGTGTCCAGAGGAGGGCGACCAGGGTGGTGGGAGGTCTGGAAGCCATCCCCTGTGACGAGCAGCTTAGAGAGCTGGGTATGTTTAGCCTGGAGAAGAGAAGGTTAAGAGGTGATATGATAGCAATTTTTAAATATTTGAAGGGATGTCATACTGAGGATGGAGCAAGTTTGTTTTCTGCTGCTCCAGAGACTAGGACATGGAGCAATGGGTTCAAACTACAGGAAAAGAGATTCCACCTAAACATTAGGAAGAACTTCGTGACAATAAGAACTGTTCGGAAGTGGAATACACTGCCTTGGAGTGTGGTAGAGTCTTCTTCTTTGGAGGTTTTTAAACAGAGGCTGGATGGCTATTTGTCAGGAATGATTTGATTGTTTATTCCTGCATGGCAGGGGGTTGGACTGGATGGCCCTTGTGGTCTCTTCCAACTGTATGATTCTATAATTCCCACCACTGCATTTTCTTTCTGAATGACTTGCAGATGACTAGTACAGATTCAGCTTAAGTTTCAAGACAATTCAAAGAACATATATATGCGTCTCTCAGTCAACCACCAATCTTTGCAGCATAGTTAACTTAAACCTGTTAACTATACTTCACTACAGGTCAATTGTATGATGTATGAAAAAGCACTGGGATGAAGCTAGAAACTTTCATCAAACGCCCTTGGGTTATTTCAAGACAGTAACATATCTTCTCTAAACAGGCTATATTGATGTTCCTTTTAATCCTACGCCTTCCAAATTGACTTATTGTTGATTGATTTACCTTACTATTTCTTCTAAATCTTCTTTGGACATTCCTTTCTGAGCTAAAATTGCTTTTTTTGTGTGTGCATGCCTCTTTTCTTAGACTTAGAAATGCGAGGATTAAAGGCTTAGCAGTCAGCTAAATATATTTTCAAATACTGCAGCCTTCCATAGGGCATTCATATCATCTTTGGATCAAAATGCTATGGTTATAATCATTAAACATTAAAAAGATTAGTGGGAAAACTATTTTTGAAACTTATGCTTAGAAATTATCATTGATCATATTATCTGACCATTTTTTGTACTTTTAGAGTTTTATCCCTCTATACCTATGATTAGCTACAATTACTATTTACTTTGTAAATTATTCTAGCCACCCAATAATTATTCATTTTAAAATGATTCTGTGATGAATTTTGTCATTACAAACTCTCTCTTAAAGATATAAAATATACAAACACTACACCTTCAGTAATATCTGCAGGGGACAATAAATTATGATTTGAAATTGAATTGCAAGTTGTATATATATAGAAGAGTTATTTTCGTTGAAAACCCACTAAGAAAGCAACCAAACTGATGAATGCATGCAGTTAATGATGGCAATTTTTGAAGAAAAATATGTATCTCCCAGAAATAATTTGAGAGTACAGTATAATCTTTTTTCACAAAACAATAACTCTTTTATTTTTCATTTTTCTTCCTAATGCTGTATTATCATTGTGGGATGTATTGTGGGGGCAAAAATTACCTTTGAAAGTAACACTAGATTCTCACTTAGGTACTGCTTGATATTCAAAGTTTGTGTGTGAAACAATAATTCCTTAATAAACCACAAGCAAGACCATAAGCAAACCCAAACAAAATCAACAACCAGTAAGAAGGAGCCATGCATTACTTGCAGATAAAGGTGGCCTGAAAAGTTGAGCACTGTGAGCCAAGACATCAAAGGAGTTCAGGGTTGAAAGCTAAAAGGTTTGTGTATCTCTTTAAAAATTAGTCACAAATGGATCTAAATTTGGACTACACAACTTCCTTTTCTCAACCACCCTCCCAGTCTCCTGAAAACACACAAAAAATGGGGAGTAAAGAAGGGGAGAGCGACACTTCAAAACAAAACAAAAACCTCTTGAATGGAGTGGGCTATGGAGGGAGAGAGAACCAGTGTGGTGTACTGCTTAGAGTGTTAACTATGATTCTCAAGACCAGGGTTCACACCCCCACTTGGCCATGGAAACCCACTGGGTTGAGGTAGCCAGGTGAGCCCAAATATCTGTATGCTTTTATTGGCGTGGCTAGAATGAACTTTTACAATCACTATTCAGGGTCAGACTGATAGCTTCATGGTACCCTCATAGGTCTTTGCAAGTTCTCTTTTTTCTCTCCTCAGCTAGGCTACTGATTTCTCATTCTGTAAACAATTCCTTCTGCAACCTGCAGAGCGTACCTCAAGCTTATCTTGCCCTGTAAACATTTCATGTTTTTTAAACAATTCTTGCAAGAAAGGGAAGTTGCTGAATACTGTGAAACCAGCTAAGCAAAAGTGGGAGGGGGGCTGCTTTTTGTATACGTGTCATCCCTCTCTCTGGCTTTTCTTCGCAAACAAAGATTCAGGAAGGACTCATCCCGCGCTTTCTGCAAGTGCGCTGATGACTAAAAAAGCCAATCTGAGATAAACAAGTCCGGTTGCAGAAAGCACAACAGAAGGTCTCCTTGGATAATATTTCTGGGTTGTGATTCTTTCTGCATTGTCGTTTCTCTTCAAGACTTGTTCAGTGTGAGTTCTCAAATAAGGCTGCAGCATTGTGGATAGTGCATCTCCATGCCTCCCAATGTGAGGCCAGGGTGGACCATTGTTGGTGATCAATTTGGCCGAGCCTGAGGTGTTGTTTCAGGGAGTCCGAGTCCTTGTGTCGCTTTTTTGGAGTGCCCCTCTTACGCTGACCCATGGCAAGTTCACCGTAGAGTACTATTTTTTGGAGGCGATGGTACTCCATCCTAGAAACGTGCCCTGCCCAGCGCAGCTGTGTTCTCAATATCATGGCCTCAATGCTGGTGATCCCTGCTTGCCCAAGGACAGCAACATTTGTCACATAGTCAGTCTAGTGTATATTTAGGATTGTGCATAGACAGCGCTGATGAAAGCATTCGAGGAGTCATAAGTGGTGACGATAGGTGACCCATGTTTCAAACCCATAAAGGAGAATAGACAATACAATGGCTCTATACACACTGATTTTTTGTGCTTCACCTCAGGTGTTTATTACTCCAGACTCTTTTGTAAAGTCTTCCAAATGTGCTATATGCCTTTGTTAACCTGTGATCGATCTCTTTGTCAATCTTGGCATCTGAGGAGATGATGCTTCCCAGGTAGGTGAACTGCTGAACGGACTTAAGCACAGATTTGCCAACAGCAATGTGGGGATGGTGGTGTTCGTCCTGTGGTGCAGGCTGGTAAAGAACTTCCATTTTCTTCAGGTTGACTTCCAGCCCAAATAGCTCTGCAGCTATTGCAAAGCAGGATGTTAGGCGCTGCAGAGCTGCTTCTGTGTGGGCAACAAGGGCAGCATCATCAGCGATAACCACCCTATCAAAGATACTCAGTAGCTTAATTTGAGGCTTGGTATTTTGGAAGTGATTCCTGCCAAAGCCTGCTGGCTGTTAATGATTGACGCATGAAATAATGAGACCAGACACAGAAGATTGGGTTGAAATACGGGCCACTTTATTGATATCTTTCCTATTTATGTAGCTTTCTTGGGGTATGCCAATATATTAAAAGGGGGGAGATCCCTTGCGGGGGCGTCTAGGCAGTTGGTCACAACTGACCTAACCCCTAGAGTCCCTGGGCAACTCACCTGAGCCCCAATGGGGATCCCAGTAACATCCGGGGTTCCCTTTGGGCGCCATCTGCTGGAGGGCCCTGCCCCAGGATGAAATCCTTAAGCCGAGTGGCTTCTGCGAAGGATCGCAACCCGAAGCCAGCCCTAAGGGTAGCCTACCTTGCTGCACCCCATCCATTCGGATTCCGGTGCAGTTCAGTGAGGGCTATCCTTCCACTCAATTCGAGGTTGCCATAGGTGAACGCCATATCATTATCTCCCTACTCCCAGCAAGTGACCACCTATTTAAGAAACCACACCCTGAGCCAATTGTCAAAGTCCCAAGCGACAGTATGGGGTAGGCAAAACACCCCCTGGAAAAGGGTAGGTAAAAATTCCTACCCGGCCCATGACGCGACCAGAAATCTCATACTGTGGCAGAGGCGGGTGGGTGGGTTTCGATCCAGTGAAAAAGAGGAGGGAGCCAGGGGCGGCAAGGGGTAAAATAGGCCCTGCCCAGCCCCGCCCCTGACTCCTCCTGACCAGGGCGTATCCACGCCCTGGCCAACCTCTGCGCTCATCTCCATGCCCATCATTAAAACACCTCCCCCGGATCTACCATTCTTCAAGATCAGGGGGGGTGTCTGTTACTTTCAATAAAGATAATTCTTTTTTCCAAACTCTGTGGTCTCCCTGTCTCTGAATTTTGCTAAAGGGTGACCTTGGGCAAATCACATTCTCTTAGCCTCAAGATTCTCAAGATTGAACAAATCTTGCCAATAAAACCCTGTGATAGGGTCACCTAAGGGTCACCATAAGTTGGAAATGACTTGAAGGCACAAACAACAACAACTAGAACAACAATATGGAGAGAGATCTCCAAGAACTGGGAAGAGACAGTTCTCCACCTAATTTTCAGGAATGTCCCCTCTTGCACCACAGCCCACTACATTCAGCAGACTCCCCCAACCCTCTGTATGTTGAGGGTGCTGGAGAGGCTGCCATGAGACTTATTATTATGAACAATAATTCAATGTACTGAGAAGCACATTTTAATTGCATTTAAAAGAAGTTGCTTCTCAAAGAGTGAAATGCATGGAAGCCCATAGGGCCAGAGTGACTGTACTGAGTTATTCCATTATGCCAGCAGCAGGAGGGAACATTAACTTAAGATCTGTGAAGTGCCAGTAATATAAGAGAATAACTGCAGAGGAATCACCGGACTCCAAATATTTTTTCATCCTTACCTTAGAATACATTTAAAGCATTCTCAGTAAAAGTATTATGTAACTCATTTGCAAAGTTCAATTAACCAGAGAGTAGCTTGGAACTTAAAAGCAAAGGTGAGTTAACATGGTGGGGAAATGACATTTTGAAAAATAGCTCATGTCCCTTCTAGTCCCTCAACTCCATTGTTTGTGGGATTAAGAATATGACATGGTTTTGTGTACTGCACCCCACCAGTACCTGTGCATTCAGATTTGATAAGGGGGGGGGGTTGTCTCTTTTCTTTAAACTGATTATAACATCTTTGTAAGACATTTCCAAGAAATTCCTGTCACATGACCTGTTCCCTATCCTCAGCCCACTACATACCAAATATGATAGGAACCACATGCAGAGCTATGATAGAAAAGTAGAAATTTAGCATGGAAGAGATTCCAGACTTTATCATTATGTATAGTCTAGTAGGAAACAAAACTAGGTGCACCCAAAACTTGTCCAAAGCAACATGGACAAAGAATTTGATGGGCCAAGAATCTGATGCAGGTAATTGTCTTACTTAAATGCCTCTTGACATATTTTCTTCTGCTAAGCAGCTTATATTCATCTGACTTAATTTGTCCCATACTTATTTAGTTGACTGCCATTCTATGGATACTGTGTCTTCTAGTTATAGACATAATATCCTTGGCAATTCATATTTTCTTTTAGCCTCACTTCATCAGTTGAACAGCTTTAGGGTCTGCAGTAACCTGTGAGGGACAGGGTGATATCCAGCTACTGGATTTGCCTCCTCACCATCATTGCTAACACTTCAGTGGAACATGTCCTGGGCAAGATGCAGGTTTGTGCTCCTCAGTTACTTGGAATTTCATCTTCCATTCTGGCCATGAGGCAAATGTGGGAGAAAAGGACCAAGAAGTCATTCTATCCTGCCTAGTGTGTCTAAGATGGTTAAAAGTTCACTAGAATTTTTCTATGAAAAGTCTTGTAATCACGTGCTTATTTTGTGGTGTTATAGAGATTTTTTTTTTATACCACCACAAAGATAAGGCAATTTTGCCCTGTGCTTCTGTTAAGATGATTTAATAATAAGCTTGTAGCAAAACCCCTAATTATAGGACTTTTATAAGAATAATTACTCTAATTACAATTGAGTATTATATAGCTACGTATGGGTTTCAGAATAAATCTCTATATGACCCTGTAGGCAGCAACAACTATATACATAGTTTAAATAATTAATTACCACACTTAGAACATTGGTTATATGTAGACTATAGAAATGTTGATACTATATTTAGGAGTCAAGGCAAGGAAATAAAACATTCTTTAGGGTGCATAAATTATATCATGAACCAAATCATAAGCCCAAGAGTGTATTTCACAAAGAGTGTTTATGTTCATTAGAGTTCCTTTCCAAGGACAAGGGCTGAAATCCTGGAAGCAATTTATGCATGGTAGCATGGTGTAGTGGTTTGAATGTTGGACTACAACTCTGGAGACCAGGGTTGGAATCCCTGCTCAGCCATGAACCCCCCCCCCGGGTGAGCTTTGGCAAGTCACACACTCTCAGCCTCAGAAAAGCCTGTGATAGGTTTGCCTTAGGGTTGCCATAAGTGGGGAATGGCTTGAAGGCACACAACAACAAATGAAAGGAATTACAGTTGTCCCTCCACATTCACGGGGGTTAGGGGCATGAGACCCCCGTGAATGTGAAAAAAAACAAGAATAAAAACTAGGGTCACGCCACCACCCTCCCGCAACCCCGGCTGCTTCTCTCCCCCCCAAGGGAGTGACGGAGCTACCCAAGCCTCATCGCGGCTTCCTCCCACCCTCTCCCCCACCCGAGGCACCGATGGGGCTACCCAAGCCTCGTTGCGGCTTCCTCCCACCCTCTCCCGCCCCCCCCCGAGGCAGCAATGGGGCTACCCAAGCTCGTTGCGGCTTCCTTCCACCCTCTCCCCCACCCGAGGCAGCAACGGGGCAACCCAAGCCTCGTCGCGGCTTCCTCCCACCCTCTCCCCGCCCCCCAGGAGCAGCGACAGGGCTTGGCAAGCCTGGTCGCTGCTTCCTCCCACCCCCTCCTGCCCACCCCAGTAGCAGGGACCCCGTTGCAGTTTTTTGGATGGCAGGGGGGCGCTCCCAAAACCGTGAATAGTCAAAACCACGAATCTTAAAGCCACAAATGTGGAGGGGCAACTGTATTTGTTTCTTTAGAACTTTCTTTGTACTGTTCACTATGGCAGATCACATAGCCAGGAAAAGAGGATAGGCAACCCATTTTTAAAGCTAAATATGTCTTGTTTGGCTATGGAAACTGTAGCAGTGAGAAGTATAGGGAATATTCTTACTGCACATGTAGCTAGTTGCCTTTCATTTATGTAACCATCTACTTTACTTCACAGCCTAAGGGCTAGTTCTCACTTGACATTAAGCTGCTTATTTTAGTTTATAGACAGCGTATAAAGTAAGTAAAAACAAATCCTCACTTTCGTTATTGTAACAGGCAAGTATACTTTATGTCTGCATTGATAGCCAAAATGTATTCACTTAATCCTTCCCTCATTAGAATCAAATAGGATGTGTTACTTGCTTTAGAACTATTCAATTTTATTATTCCTTCTTATATATTTATATCCTAACATTTCCTAAACAGAATTTCATCTTTCCAATCTACACTGCAAAATTCTGTCCTTTAAGAGAAGCTCCCTTTCAATCCAGTCTTAACTACAAGTTTTATGTATTACAGGTTGACCCCCATATCTGTGAGGGAAACATGAAAAGATCCCCCATGAATACTTGAAACCATGTAAACCATGGTAATAGGGAACCCTATTAGATGGTATTCAATGAGATGAATACCAGAAGCTGACCAAAGAATCACATCGAAGGACCTAGAAATGCCCATAGAGAACACTTTTTCCAGATGTGGATAAGTGAAATTGTGAATACCAAATCCATGAATACGAGGGTCGACCTGTACTACATTTACACATACAAGTACATGAGCACACAGCCAAGGGCTTGCAAGCCATACTTTATTCCAGCCTTTCCTAACACATTCTCATATGTGCCACACTATAATTCTCATCATCCTTAGCTAACCTGGTACTCTGCAGGACACAAGTTTGGGGAAGCCTGGATTTTTCTTGGTTAATACCTTTTTTTCATTGTTGTTATGTTCCTTCAGGTTGCTTCCAACTTATGTTGACTCCAAGGCAAACCTATTACAGGGTTTTCTTGGCAAGATTTATTCTAGGGGTGGGGGGATGCCATTGCCTTCCTCTGTGACTCAAAAAGTGTGACTTGACCAAGGCCACCCAGTGGGTTTCCATGGCTAAGTAAGGATTAAAACCTTGGTCTCCAGAGTTGTAGTCCAACGCTCAAATCACTACACCATGCTGGCTCTCATATTATGGACAATTTTAAAAAAAGTATATTTAGTGGGATCGACTCCTTTACCAATATCACCCAATGACTAACAGAACAGCCAGTGACAGAAACAGAATTCGAATCCAAAGAAACAACTCTGTTAGTCTGGAATATCAGTAAGCAAGAGGATCTTGTAGCACCTTTGAGTCTAACTGAAAAAAAGCTTATGTTATAACTTCTTTCTCTCAGTTAGTCTCAAAGGTGCTACAGGACCCCCTTGCTTGGAAACGGAATTGTTTCTGTTTGGACAATATACATTTTTTGTCGATTACTCAATAGACATGGCAGGCCAAAATAACACTTTCACTCATGTCAACTTACAACTGTGCAAAATTTCTTAAAGAGCTACTTTTGAACAGTGTGTGTGTATATACAGCTGGTATATATATCAACTAAAGCCTGAACCTCTCCTAACACCCAACAAGGCATCTTACAAAATGTGCACCAATAATGTTAGATGCAAGGCATGATACAGTATCTTCTAAAATCTATAACCTAGATACAAAATGTCAAATGAGAAGAATCAACCCAATTTTGTAACACAGCGTTCAAAATACAGTATATTCAGTATTCAGGATGAGGTTCAACAATTAGATCAGAAAGAGTTTCAGAATATATTTAACATTTAATTACTCAGATGTTCCATTCAAGAAATGAATGAGTGAACGAAATACAGTATTCCTATTATTTTCACATTCCAGAGACACTGGAAGGTGTTTCACTACTCCATAACACTGTTCTGATTTTTATTACCCGTTTGGATTAATTTACTGCAGGGAATCATGTCTGAATGATGTGTTGGGGATAATGGGATGTCCAGTTAATACATTTGTGCCATGAGTTTGTTTGCAGGAGCAGACTGTGTCATTCCAATCTTGAAGCAAGATTTATGACTTGATGTTTTGATAACTGCAGACAAGCAGTCCAGTGAAGTCTAAAGAGTTGAGAGAGAGAGTTTGTTTCGGTTTCTCTAATTAAGCTTGGGAGAATTGTATATATATAACTATTTCTCTGCTTGTTATTATAATTCAGTCTTATTTTGTATTTCTATGTAGCAAGTTGTGTTTTAGCTTATATTGAAGTAAAAGGCAGTTCTTAATTCAGAGGACTGTGTTGTTTCTTTATTCTGTTGGCTGAAATGAAGACTGCTACATTTCTTTTGCTGCCTAAATACTCTGTATATGCTCAGAGGTTTAGTGTGCCAACTGTGACATGATGTTCTGTTGTGCTCAGTTCAAAGCAGGGAAGAACCTGGGGCCCTTTCACACTAGACAATTATAGCAAAAGGATTCCACATGAACTGTCATGGTTCCATCCTATGAATCCTGGGACTTGCATTTTCGGAAGGAGTACCCAGCCAGAGGACTCCAGTGGCTTAGCACTGGATTCCATAAGATGACCTATGGTGTTTAAAGTGAATTCAGAATGTTCTAGTTGTGTATGTGAATGGGCCCAGGTTTCCGAGAAGACATCTTCTCTCATCTTTGTATATCAGTAGAGTTTTATATGGTGAAAGACATTTTCTAAAGCAACCTGGATCCAGGTAGTATCTGAAAAGCTGCTCCTTGGGCCCCAGGACACAGAAGGGCTGCCAGGTCAGATAAGCATGACAGATGTCATGAGGCTTATGGACAGAGGTTTTCTGTGAGTCCCCCCCCCCGGGCTGTGAGGCCATGTTCTGGAAGAGTTTATTCCTGATGTTTTGCCTGCATCTGTTGCTGGCATCTTCAGAGAATGGTGGTGTAGGATTTTTTTTTTTGGGTGGGGTGGAGAATTAGGAATTTTTATTGGAATAAGACCACTCTACTGAAAAATATACCTGACTGCAAAAGGCCGTAACAACAATGCAAATAATAATAATAATTGTTTTCCTCTTTTCTTACTAATACAAAAATAAAACTATCTGTCCTAACACAAATACATGTTTCCTCTTAATCTAAACACACTATAATTACTCTTTTTTCTTTTCCAATGAATATTATATTTACACATTACAATTATACCTATTTGGAAAAGAAAATATCAACAAAAGATTAATAAAAATAATAATACAAAATAACACAAAAATACAATACAATAACAATAATAAAATATTTATTTAAAATATCCTTTTATATTATTGCTGGAGTTGTCTCACTAAACCACGGCCAAAACTTTTTCCAACAATGGTTTGGCAATTTCTCTTTTTCACTCAGAGCTAATTTTTCAATTACGTTCTTCACATAACAAGCAGTGCCTTTTACATCCTGAAGATTTTGACTCTTTACCTCCCTTTGTCTTTGGCATAATAACCCTAACATCACATAGAGGTTTACCAGGTGCACTGTGGACCAAGGCACTTTCCAAAAACTCTCAGCCATGGAACCAGACTCCTTCCTCTTCCTCTTTTGGCCCACTGACTTTCTGAGTCCCCTGACGCCCTTTGGAGTTTCAGTCCCTTAAAGCACTGTCTCTCAAGTCTGTTGTGCCAAGTCTGGCCAATCCAGGACCCGGGCCACCTCCTCCCATGTTTCCTGGGCACTCGGGCAGTCCTGGGCAAAATGTCTGATTGTCTCCTTTTATGCCACACCACTCAAAATCTCAGCCTTTTTACATTTCAGATGAGGACAAGTCTGCTCATCCTCTGTGGTCTATGGTCTCCTTCCTCTCAGATTAAGAACCTGACGGTAGAGCCTCCACCTCAAGTTCCACAACTTTTTGGAGACCCTTTTGTCCATGAAATACTCAATTGGGTTAGTCTGGTAATTTAGGTATTCTGATACATCTAGTTTGACCTGACGTTTTTGCAAACATGGGTTAATGTAAATCTCCTCCACTATTTTCCTGTACAAAACTCTCTTGATGCTCTGACCTGGTCTGTCTTCACCCTTCAACTCCTCAGCTTGAATTCTATATTTCTTTATGTAAAAACCAAAGTCTCTCAAATAATCTGATGCTTTCAATTTTTCAGGTAAAGAAAACCTAAAACTTAATGAGCCTTCCTCCCACCAAGTCTTTCCCCATCTAGTCCCCACCCAACACTCACAAAACAAAACTAGCCAAGGCTGAGGTTGAATCTGACCCTTTTGCAACAGAGAAACTTTCCCAACATTTTGGGCAGAAAAGAAGGCAATGAACTTAGGTCCCAGGGCCCCTTGTTCTACCTGCCCATAAGCCACGCTCTTGCCAGGAGGAATGTGGCCATTTCCCAAAGGAACTTGAAAAGAAATTGATCAGCTTCTTTAATCACTGAATCCAGAGGTGGGAAAACAGCTGCCAAGTTGGCTGCCACCGGAAGCAGATAAGTATTTACAAAAGCGGCTCTCTGATATATGGTCAGCTTCCACCTCTGCCAGAGGGCCACCCTCTCCTTCACTTTTGTCAACCAGCGATATCAATTTTCTTTCCATCCCTTGGGAGCCACTGCAAAATTCAGCCCCAGGATCTTCACCCTATCCGTCTTTGCCTCTTGCTCTGCTTGCCACCCTTCTTTTTCTTCAATCACGTCCTTTAGAGGAATAGCTGCCATCTTGTCCTCTGCAGCAAAAATCCTGATCAAAAAACTCTTTTCCATGTTAAGTCGAGCACCAGAAACTCAACCGTAGGCCTCAAAAACATATTTAATCTTTCTAACTTCCATCCTGTCCTTAACCAAGAGTGACACATCATCAGCATGGGCAACAAATTTAACAGATTCACACTGAACCAACCACGAACTGTCCAACAGATGTGGGATTCAGATCCCCAAGATGCTCTTGTCTAAATTAATCTTACACAGAATAGCATCCAAAGCAATAATATACAAGAGAGGGCTCAGTGGACAACCTTGTCTCACCCCAGATTTTAACCTTATCCTCTTTCCTCTATGACCACTGACTTGCAAAACCACCTCTGCATCCCTATAAAACAATTTAACTGAAGCAATAAATCTGTTTGGCACTCCTTTCCACTTGAGGGCTTCCCATAGGAATATATGATCTGCATTGTCAAAAGCTTTCATCTGGACGACCTGTAGGATTTGACCAGTCCAAGCTCCCTCCTTGCTGAGTTGGAACACTTCCCGAAACAAACAAAGAGAGTCTACCATAGTCCTACCTGGCACAGCACTGGACTGTTCTTCCATCACAATCTTATCAGCCACCTTAGTTCAGTATTTTTGCCAACATGCGGTAGTCTACGTTGGTCAGAGCTATGGGGCGCCAGATTTTTTGGGAGGGTAGGCTCGCCCTCCTTTGGGGGAAAAACCAGGACCCCTTGATAAAACATCTCAGGGAGCTCATTATTATCCCACAAAAAAATTAAACAAAAGTGGTTAAAGGGGGAACAATCCACTTCCTGTAAACTTTATAAAAATTCCAACTGAGGCCATCTGGGTCAGTGGCGGACTTATCATTCCCCTGAACTATGACCTCATGAACTTCTTGCTCTTCTATAGGAGAGACCAACTTCTTCCTGTCCCCTGGACTCAAACCCGCATAGAGGGTGTCCATCTGGTCCTCTGAAAAAGCTTGGGAAAAAACCTTCATCTCTTCTATATCTATGTTCTTCCGAACATATAACTGCCTGAAATATCCCTTCATGATATCCAGCATATCACTTGGTCTAAATGCAATAGGGTCCAACTCAGAGGCCCTCAAGCCATTTAATTCGATCTCCCATTAATGTTGGTCTCAAAAGCCTGGCTAGTGGCCCAAACCGCATGTTTTACATTTCCCCACCACCTGCACAAATCATCTTTGTACATGTCAGCAATAGTTAGGTTGTGAGCTAGTGCTGAGGCGATGCGCTCTTTGCATGCCACATCTTCCAAAAATTTAGGGCGCAACCTCCAGAGAGGTCTCCCTTTGGGGTAAACCTGACCTATACTGAATTCTACCCGCAAGAGTCCATGATCCGACAAAGGAGTATTTAGAGAAGGGTATTTAGAATTCCTATCCAGAAAGCTCTAGTGTCTCCCCAAACTAGAAACACAGTCATAGCAGTTAAAGGTAAATCATAGTAATATAACTGTAATATAACTGTGCAGTGTGAAAGGTTCCTCCTGTACATCTAAAGAGGCTAGACTGATCACCACACAAGCGCTTTTTTGATAACAGTACTATGAGTATGGAACACACTCCCAAGGAAACGGAGGAATAGTCCAGATAGTGAAAAAACCCTCTTAAAATCCACGGGGAATCCCATGTGTCCAAATGGGATCCTGTAGCATTCAGTCCTTTTTGGAGGAAGGGGGAGCAAAAGTTGGGAAAGTCCACAACAGAAGCCTCTGGGACTTTTCCTGAGTTTTTATAATAATTCAGATGGAAATTCACATCCTCCCCTGTTAGGACAATTGAATCACATTGTATCACATTGCTGAAGAGGACAGCTGATTGGTCAGACATGTGCAGGGGTGGAACTTGGTAAGACAGCAGATCGTGGAACCACCACGTTGGATTGTTGCTGTAGTGAACGTGCACTGAGGCGACAAAACAGGATTTCTTTCCTTTTTTAATTATTTAAGCAGGATATCACCCTTCTGCACCTCGGAGTTAGATTTTTTTTAGAAAATACTGTTTTGGGGGGCAAGTTGGGGAGTACAAAACCACAAGTAATACACTTGTGGTTGCCATCTTGATTTGCTGGCATGCCTCTGTGTGAACAGGAAACACAGGGCATTTTGCACACCAGTGATCTTGCCAAAAAACCATTGAAACAGATAACAGCTGCTGCGAATTGGCATTTCTGCATACTAATTCACATTTCCCCCCCTCGTCTAGACTGGCCCTGAGATTAGATCCTTTTTTCTTTGCCTCTAGATAGTCAGTAAAGACTGTTTACTTCCATCAGGAGAGTGGTGCCACTGGGGTATGTGGAGAGGTTGAAATGCATCAGGTGATACTGGTGGGGGAAGGGGTGACAGCAGCCTTAGTGATGACACAACAGCAGGTTTCTAACATTCTTTTGTTACTCTTTCATTTTAGCACTGCACTCAAATTTTATTGTACAGGTGGTGTTTTTTTTTTAAATTGTGTTTTTGGTTTTGTGAAATGTTTTAAGAATTTTTATCATACATTGCCCCATGAGCCTGAGAGGCAAAAGCGTTATACCTCGGAGAAATAATTAAAATAATATGTACTTGTAATATGCAAGGTAAAATGTTTACATCCACCATCCATGCTGGGCATGGAACAATTCAGGGAATGATTTTTTTTTTTTATTTTATTTCCTAGTAATGATTGTTTTTATTTTTTAGGAAACATAGATCAACCAGTTGATAATTACTAAAATCAGATCATAATGATGAGCCACACACACACACACACACACACATATATTAGCCCTAGCCAGCCCCCAGCTCCACCCCAAGTTATTTATGCCAGAAACTTTGCTACAGTACCTATAGTACACTTTATGGAGCAGCATGGCAAGGCAGATTTTACTCCATAGAAAAAGCTCTGTCCTGTATCAATGCCTCTTAAAAAGAGCAAAACACCCCACCAACATTTTTCACTCTCTATTTTTACTGAACACCCTTTCCCCCTCCATTGGACTGAGTGTTCTCAGATTTATTTATACTAACTTTATATCCAAAGTGTTTTACAATTAAAAACACTCACAATGTTAAAAGCAGCTTATTGTACAATATAGATGTGTCAAACATGATAGACAGAGGTTCCAAGTAAAACAAGATAACTGCCCAAATAAAATGATCAAGCAGGAGACTGTTCATAATTTTAAGGTAAAAGCCATCCTCCTCTTTCTCTAGGCATTTTCATCACTGCTCATGACACCACAGCATCTATTTCTCTGAAGTCGTTTCATATTTTTAACACTGATTTAGCAGTACAATATTGTTTATAAGTATGAGGCATAATCAATCTCTTCCTGCTTAAAGAAGTTTGTGTCGGGGGAAAGGATCCAAACACTCAGTAGACTGATCCTTTCCCTCCCTGGTCCTGAGCTGGAAATGCTGCTGCTAATAAAAATACACACCAGGACACCTGCCCATTATTGGTTACAGGTTACCTTATTATGCCTCCCACAAAACTGTCCAGTGACTCCCCTCTTTTCCATGGTCCAGCACGCTTGCTATTCTCATGAAAAGTATGAGGAGCTCAACAAACCAAGGGGCTGTTTACATGGCAAATTAAATCCTCTAAGAATTCACAAAGAATCCTAATAGTTCCCACATCTTTCGGATCAAAGTCGCCATATTCAGAAGGAGGGGGGCAAAACCCTCCATAAGTATCAGCTTTCGCTATTTTCCCCATCCTTTTGGAAAAGTAGTGCAAGTTAGCGCACTTTTGATTGTGTTAACGACCATTTTTCTTATGACAGTGGGAACTACCAGCAGTTTTTCCGAACAGCCCCAGCAGAGCTTAGCTGTGATTGGTTGGACTGAGGGGGTGGACTTGCAAGAGATGAGGCTGGAAAAGATCCAGCCAGCTGGCTTACTTTCTAGCATAATTACTGTTCCTCTCTCTCTCTCCCTCTTCCTCTTTCTGTGTGTATGAGAGAGAGAGAAAGAGAAAGAGAGAGAGACAGAGACAGAGACAAAGAGAGTGTGATCTGCTCCACCGGCTGATCGCTCGATCGTTCTTTTGTGTGTGTGTGCACACACACAAGAGGGAGAAGGAGAGGGAGAGAGGAACAGTAATTATGCTAGAAAGCAAGCATTATTCCTCTCCCGCCGCCATCTCCCTCTTTTTTTTGTTGGTTTTCTCTGGCTCAGATGAAGCTACAATTTCTTTCCCCCTCACACTGCCCCCCTCCTTGCTTCCTCCCCGTCTCCTGCCTGGCTTTAACGACAGTGATCTGGAGACCATGCACCCTCACCTTTGTCTGTGTGAACTTAGAAAGGTGAAAGTTCACCGAATCTTCCAATTTAGCAATAATTTTTAAAATATTTTTATTTATTTATTTATACCCTGCTCTTCAGCCACAAGGCTATTAGAGTAGCTTACAAATTGTTTTAAGCAATAGCAATTTGCACATCTGCACTGCATTAAGCAGTTTCCAGTGTGTGTTAGCCAATTGCCCCCAAAGCCGGGTCCTCATTTTACTGACCTACAAAAGGATGGAAGGCTGAGTGAACCTTGGAGCCTTCTGGAATTGAACTTGCAACGTGGTGACTTGCAGTACTGGCATTTAAGCACTGCACCACCAGGCTCCTTGTGAACTATGGTGAACTAAATCATGTGAACTATGCAGCGCTGGTGCGAAAGGACGGCAATCTGGAATTTCGTGCACTTTATTTTGCCATGTAACTGGTCTCCAAGTTAATTGTTTTCAGTGTGACACCAAAGCAGCACATTCAGCCTTTGAGGATTCCTCCTTGAACATAAAGATTGAATGGACACTTAGCTTCCAATTTCTACTGTTCTACTGTTCTGTAGTAATTCTTGCCACATATTACAGTAACATTAATTTTTGTAATGCTTCTTTTGCAGATCACCTTGACTCAGATGTACAGTATTTTCACAAACCATTAAATGTGTGCTAGACATATGATGACTAAATCTGACCTCCAGAACTTAAGTATGGTAAGTAGGAAATAGTGAGTGAATAGGGATCTTGGAATGAGTATTGCATTTAACTGTTTGCACATATACTTAGACTCAAGTAAATAGAAAGAGAGAAACACAGTGGAAATGAAAATACTCTACAGAGGCAAACCTACCAAGAATGATGGGACAAGTTCATGAACTTATAAAAGATAACACTTAAAACATCTGTAATATATTATACTAGCTGGACCTGGCGTACCATACGTCATTAAAAAACTCTCCCCAAAATGCCCAGGAGACTTCATGAGAACCCTTTGAGGTAGGCTAGTAGCTTTAACTTGCCACCACCGCTCGTTCTGCCCCCCCTTGTTCTGCCCCCCTCCACTTGTTCTGCCCCCCTGCTGCCTCCTCCACTCTTTCTTCCCTGTTTGTTCTGCCCCCTGCTGCCCTCTCTACTCATTCTGCCCCCTGCCACCCCCTCCGCTCTTTCTTCCCCCTCCACTTGTTCTACCCCCTGCCTCCCACTCCGCTCTTTCTGCCCCCTCCACTTGTTCTGCCCCCTGCCTCCACTTCTTCACTCTTTCTGCCCCCCTGCTGCCCCCTCCACTTGTTCTGCCTCCCCTCTGCTCGTTCTGCCCCTTGGCCCCCACCCCCTGCACTCCAGCACACACCACATCCACTCCATGCTACTCCCTCTCCCTCTCTGGTGGCCATGCTTGGAATCTACATGGTTCTACACCCAGTGTGCTGATTGGCTGCCCAAAAGACCTGTGATTGGTTGGTCAGTTCCCTAAGCAGCCAATGAGCACACTGGAAATGGCAACATACCCAAGATAATTATATATAGATATTTCAGTCACTATGTATAATAAAAAAACAACTCTAAACAGTTAAATGAACAAAATGAATGATCTGCAGAAAAAGACTTCTCCAAAAAGGAATCACAGAAACTTGCATAAAATTTTAATTCAATAATTTCTACAATGGTGCTCTATCCAGAAACTAATGAAGAAACTGTTCAAATTATAACATACTAGCCTAAGTGCTACTGTACCCACTGCATTTATTTATTCACTATTGAACAATTGATTCAGTGAGTCTACTTTAGTGAGGACTAATAATACAGGTTGCATCTCCCTTATCTGAAATGCTTGGGACCAGAGGTATTTTAGAATGCTTCAGATTTTGGAATACTTGCATATACATAATGATATATCTTGGGGATGCGACCCACATCTAAACACAAAATTCATTTATGTTTCATATATACTTTATACACGTAGCCTGATGGTAATTTTATACACAATATCCATAATAATTTTGTGCATGAAGCAAAGTTTGTGTACACTGAACCATCAGAAAGCAAAGGTACCACTGTTTCAGCCACTCATGTAGACAATTTGGATTTTGGAATAGTTTGGATTTCAGAATTCTGGATAAGGAAGACTCAACCTGTAGAATTTAGCCCAATAGTTGAGAGTAACTAACAAGAATCCAACCAGCATCACCTTCGCAACTCCAAGGGGAAGTTAGTTTACTGACACATGTTAAACAGGTTATTTCCTCACAGTTATTCTGCTTTATAATTCCTCACAGATATTCTGCTTTATAAAGATACTACTGTTCCAACTAAGTTCCATTACAATGTTAGTGGATGCTCTGCTGTAGTTCTATTTGTTTGGGTTTTTTTTTTCATCTGCACAAGAACACTACTTAGATACACCAGTTTTGGAACCAATTATGAAGCCAGATCTGTAACCAGTTATACCAGTGCCCATGAACACATTATTTGCACTATGGAAGTGATGTGATACCAGTCCTTATTCATTTTTGCAATGTAAGGAAGTTAAACTATTTTGGAAGACAATTTTGCTCCATACTGAATTGACTATAGGGTACAAGATCCCAGAAGATACCAATGATGTCCTTGAAATTTCATTCTATCACCAAAAGTTTGAATTGGGATAACAGTTCTATCACACTGCAGCCTGAATCCTACTGGTAGTTCCAATTAAAGTAGAACAGCTGACTCAGTTATTGAATGGTACTTAACACTTATGTAAATTAAATAGATTTACTCTGTTACCCAAATTGCTGGGAGTCCATGGGACCCACTTGTGAAATAGAAAATATGATATTAAATTGGGGAATTTTAATTAGCTCAAAGCTATGGCTGCAAGAGGCTGGGTAATTTTGCAAGTTCTTTTGCACCTGTGTATAGCAGTACTCACTGACGAGACTCCAAGCCAAAATGAAATAAAAATGATTTTTGTTGGAAAATAAACACAGAAGCATTCACACACACACACACACACACACACGAAAACCATAGAAGGCTAACAAAAAATTAGGAGGAAAACTTGCAAAGAGGAGCTAGTCGGGGGAAATGGGCTATAATTATCTGTCCAAGGAGCAAAGATTCATGCAGCAAAGAAACTCAGATTTGAAAGTGAGGGTGACACAACAAACCAGCAGAGTAACAGTGTATGAAGAACTGTGCACACTTTGGCTATGATTTGGGGTAATATTTATACCAAATATCTTATCCTTAAGGGGTGTTTTGAGTGTGAAACAATGCTTAGATGAGTTTCACATAGTTAAACAATGGAAACTCCAGCTTTGCTGATTGCTGCTAATGGTTGAGACATTAAAGTTAATGGGCTTCCATACTGTGGAGAGGAAAAGGTATGAAGGAATTGGCTTCTCCCACCACAAAATATGGAACATTAATACCATGCCAATATTTAACTCTTACAACCAAACCTGAGAAGTTTAGTGACACAAAATAAGTTTATGCAAAATGGGAAGTATTTGTTCTGTACTTTTGACAATAAGTTCCTTGACACCCATTCATTCTTTTGAACATTTTTCTCTTTAATATTATAATCTTTTGTTGTAAACCCTTTGTGAATTAAAATGTGTCAAGATAAAGGAACAGCTCTATTTATAGTTGCAGACCAATAGGGTTAGTATGTTATGTATAGAGACTCTTTGCCAGGACAAAGCATAACAGAACATTATATCTCACCTTTGTCACAACACATGTGAATGGAGAGTAATGGAAGGGCAGCAGTCTATAAATGGCATTGGGATGCCTGTTTATGTCTCCTAGTTATCTGTTCAGCCTAATCCATCTCTTTGGTCCAGCAACTGAAGTCTATATATGTTAAGAATTTTAAATATATATATATATACTGTATAGTTCTGAAAAGGAATAAACACCAAATACACTAGAATCTATCATTATTTTTCCTTGATATTTTTTCACTTCTTGCCCTCTTAAGTTATTAGACCTGAAATGTGCCAGTTTTCATAATTCTTAATGCATTTGTTGAAGGTCCAGTTTCTTGAACTGTTGCCTTCAGATCTATTTTGAAGAGAAAAAGAGGAGGAATTAAGAAAGAAACCACAAAGCAAAATCATAATAAAAGAACTGGAAAAATTAAGGAAATTAATTAATGATACCGCGGTTGAAGAGATTGGGGAAAAACTGAAGAAAGTAAGACAAAGGACTTTTGAGCATGCAAACAAAATGGGCAGATGGCTCGCTTATAGATTAAAAAATCAAAAAGAGAAAATGATGATAGCAGAAATTAAAGCAGACGGAAAGTCTCTTAAGAGGCAGGAAGAAATATAAAAAGAATTTATAGACTATTATTCGGCGTTATATAGGGAGCAAATAAAAGAAGAAAATTGGAAGACCAGTATGAACAACTATATCAAAGATAACAAGTTTGCGCAAGTGTCAGAAGATCATAGGACGGGATTATCCAAAGCCTTTACTATAGAAGAATTGACAAAGGCAATACAAAGTTTAAAAAGGGGCAAAGCACCAGGTCCAGATGGTTTTACGGACATCTTTTACAAAACATTTGAAAAAGAAATTTCAAAACCATTGTTGGAAAAGATCAATTTAATCCACATAGAGGGTATACCAGACACATGGAAGACTGCGAACATTACAGTGATATGGAAGGAAGGGAAACAATGAACGACGTTAAAAATTATTGCCCGATTTTCCTTTCTCAATGTGGATTACAAGATCTACACAACTATGACGGCAACCCGGTTGAAGGAGGCACTAATGGAAATAATAGATAGTGATCAAAGTGGATTCATACCAGGAAGATCCCAAGCAGCTAATATTAGAATTATTATTGACATTTTAGAATATCTGGAGAAAAACAACAAACGAAAGGCAGCCATAGTATTTGCGGATGCAGAAAAAGCATTTGACAATATAAATTGGCGTTGCTTAATTAGGACGATGGAAGAGCTAGGTTTCGGTAAATTTATGATATCAAATATTGCAGAAATTTATACAGAACAAAGAGCATCAATAATCATAAATGGGGAAAGATCTAAAGAAATTGTAATTCAGAAAGGTACAAGGCAAGGCTGCCCCCTATCGCCATTACTCTTCATCATAGTAATGGAAATTTTAATGAATAAATTAAGAAAAGATAAAAGGATAAGGGGTCTAAAAGTTAAAAACCAAGAATATAAGACCAGAGCATTTGCTGATGATTTAGCAATAATACTGGAGGACCCTATAGAGAACGTCAATTGTTTAATGGGAATTATTGAGGAATTTGGAAAGTACGCTGGCTTCAAAATCAACAAAGACAAAACTATAATCCTGGCCAAAAATCTGTCCAAAAAAGAACAAGACATACTGAAAGGAAAGTCAGGTTGCAAACTGGAGAAAAAAGTGAAATATTTAGGGATTTGGCTAACTAGTAGAAACCTGGACTTATTTGACAATAACTATAAAAAAAAACTTGGGAGATTGTAAAAGGAAAACTAAAGACTTGGAAGAAATTGAATCTGTCATTAACAGGAAAAGTAGCGGCTATTAAGATGTCCGTTCTCCCAAAGCTGATGTTTTTATTCCAGAACTTACCGATCATTACAAATGATCAACCTTTCAAAACCTGGAAGAAAGATCTGAGTGATTTTATATGGAACGGTAGGAAGGTAAGAGTGAAATGGGCAACTTTAACTGAGCGATCAGAAAGAGGAGGACTAGACTTGCCGAATTTACGGAACTACCATAAAGCATGTAGTTTAGTATGGTTGGGAGAATGGCTCAAATTAGAAGATCAAAAGCTGTTGCGATTAGAAGGAGCGGGACTGAGGTTTGGGTGGCACGCATATTTAAGCTATGACAAAACCGCAGTACATAAAGAATTCAGTAGCCATATTATTAGGAAATCCCTCCTTCAGACATGGAAAGAGTTACAGAAGCAATATTATGGAAAAATACCAGCGTGGACATCGCCGGTTGAAGCCTTCAGTTATATAGGCAAACTTAATAAATGGATCACTTACAAAGAACTGTGTGTAAAACGAGATAAACAGATGGCATTAAAAACAAAAGAGAGGCTCGATAAGGAAGGATGGAAATTTAACTGGCTCTCTTACCAGCAGATACATAGCAGGTATAAAAAGGATAGCAGTGATTTTGGTTTCTGGGGAGAGGAAACGGAAGTAGAAAAAATCATATGGGATGATAAGAAGAATTTTGGGAGATTGTACAAAATCCTCCACACTAGACAATTGGAAACTGAAACAGTCAGAGACGCAATGATCAATTGGGCAAGGGACATTGGAAAGGTGATAGAATTAGAGGAATGGGAAGAAACTTGGAAAAAAACAAAAAAGTTTACTGCTTGTCAAGCCCTAAAAGAGAATTTCTTTAAGATAAGTAACAGGTGGTATATGACCCCATCAAGGTTAAATAAAATGTTTGGTACTAAAGAGAAACACTGTTGGGGATGTGAAAAGGGTATAGGAACACTCAATCATATGTGGTGGACCTGCCCGAGGGTAAAGAAATTTTGGGTAAAGATACATAAGATTATTCAAAAAGTCTTTAATATAAAATATGAATTAAATCCAAAACTATATCTCTTAAATATTACTTCAATGTTACCTAAAGAGGTGGAGAGGAAACATTGGCGAATATTGATATACCTTTGCACAGCAGCACGTATGGTAATAGCTGCAAAATGGAAGAGTAATCAAGAGTTACAAATAGATGACTGGCTCAAACAAAAAGAAGACATGAAAGAGAATGATAAATTAACACACTTGTTAAACCATAAATCAGTACAAAAAATAGAAGAAGAGTGGCTCCCAATAACAAACAATTGTAGGATAAGATGGTGTATAGCAGAGAATATAGATATATAGATATATAGATGTATGGGGGGGGGGAAGAACAAGCAAGAGGAAAGTGGAAAGAAAGTGTGAAATAAACTTGGAAAATAGAGGTGAGAAAGGATATAGATAAAATACACTAAGAGAAATATAATAGGAAGATATATTGTTGAAAGGAGGAGAAGGTTAGACAAAGGGAAGAATAAAAACTTTCAGCTATTTTATACGAAGGAAGTCATGGGATTTTATTATTTTTTGCTGTAAGTGAACTATGTATATTGGAGAAAAGAGGTGAGGATGAAAAGGGTGCTGGTGTCTTCCTGCTTATCCACACCCCAGTATGAGCTGTATATGTATATGTTACAATAAAAAGTAATTTTCAAAACAAAACAAAACAAAAAAAGAAGAAGAAGAAGAAGAAGAGGTTACCAGTGCCTAGAAGGTAGTAGGGACTATAAGGAGTAATTGAGAGAATAGTGCCATTGTCTTCAAACCAATCTTAAAGAGGTAACTAATGCTTGTAAGATAAGGGGATTTATCTCAGGGCATGGGGCAAAGTGAGATCTTTAGTTTGATTACTTTGAACACACTTGACAAAAAATACAATCTGATCTACTCTAATTCAATTACTGTTCTACAAGAGTGACATCCAGCTGCATAACACTCAGAGATGCTTTTGGCAAAATATGCTGGAATCTTGCTTTTGCAATTGCACTCTCTCTCTTTTTCTCTCTCTCTCACTCTCTCTTTCCAAACCTAACAAATTTTTGTTTTAATGAATATATTACAATGGCAGCATGCTTATTTCCATTAAAAATTTACAAGGATTGGAAAAGGTTTTGTTTAAAGAAAACAGGTCAGCAAAGGAACTTTGAACACAGGCAATTAATAATAAAACTCAAGTTGGGGCTCAGCATCAGTCAATATATTAAGTCTGCTGAAATTTCTATCATAATAGCAGATTCTGTGTGGGGTCAGTAGAGAACAGCAGATCTATTGATGATAGATACCTCAACAATATTTTCCTCCAGTATTTATTTAGATGGCAATTAAAACATGTTATTTACAGAAAGAAAGTGATAAAATACAAGGCAAAAAAGCTCTCCCTTTTCCCAATATATATACAGTATTTTTAGCCCAACTGAAGAGTACTTTTTCAACAAAAGCTAACACTTTTCACTTAATATTTTCAAGTATCATAGTGTGGTTTCAATGCCCAATTCCCTGTTGTGTTTTGTAGTATATCACTAGTGCTGATCTTCCTATCACATAGGCATCTGACCACATAGCTTTATACATATCTATTCAAAAGTAAGTCCCACTGAATTCAATGCAACTTACTCCTAGATAAGAGGGTAAAATACTGTAGCCTAAAACAATATCTATAGTAGCATAGTGTTCTAGTTTTTATATATTACATTTCCATTGTTTGTAGACTGTTTCCAGATTAGTCAGCAATATAGCCTATAGTTAATAAGTATGATACTAGATGTGTTGACCTTAAACGAGTTACATGTAATTATAGGAATAAATGAAATTTTATAACCAACATAACCCTTAATACAGTACCATATCTATATACCACAAAATGCGGATGATAGTTCTGTTAAATCATTTCCATCTCAAAGGCAGCTTGCTTGTTTGGGCATATAGCCTTTGAAGTCTTACAGGCACAAGTAAAGGAAGTAAAGGACCTCAAGACTGTGGTGCACGCGCTGGTAACCTCTCGTCCAGATTTCTGCAATGCGCTCTACATGGGGCTACCCTCATGCTTGGTCCGGAAACTTCAGTTGGTACCAAATATGGCAGCCAGAGTGGTCTCGGGAACATCTTGGAGAGACCGTATAACTCCAGTATTAAAATCTCTCCACTGGCTGCCTATCAGTTTCCGAGCCAAGTATAAGGTGTTGGTTATTACCTTTAAAGCCCTAAATGGCTTGGGTCCAACTTATCTTCAGAACCGCCTCCTCCCATCCAGTCCTCCCAATGCACGCCAGTCCTCTGGGAGGAATTTGCTTCAGCCACAAAAATCTAGGCTGTTTGCAACCTCCCAGAGGGGCTTTTCAGTAATTGCCCCCAAATTGTGGAATGGCCTGCCAAACGAGATCCGTCAGATGACGAGCCTGAGTAGCTTTAAAAAAGCACTAAAGACGGATCTCTTTCAGCAGGCCTTTCCTAATTAGTTCCCAGCCTCAGGAGCTCCTGGCCCTTTTTAGTCTGCTGCTTATTTATTATTTATTATTTTAATGTGATTTTAGATCAGTTGTTTTAATGTATTTTGGTTTGATGTCTTTTTATGGGGGAGGGTGGAGGTGGCTAGCGTTTGGAGATTTTAATCTGTATTGGTATTTTAATTTTTGTAAGCCGCCCCGATTGTTTTTAACAGAGGGGCGGGATAAAAATAAATTTTATTATTATTATTTAGTGCATATATATTTTATTCAAACATTCCTCCGAACCAGTATTAAGGGCATATTTATCTATTTCTTTGCATAAACTATTCTTGTCTAAATCCACAGCCTATTTTGTTTCAAAGTGTCTATACTTTCTAACCTCTATAATTATTTGTACATTTTGAATAATATCTTATTCCTTTGATTGTTATTTATAGGGTTGCCAAAAGGTGTGTCTTTCCTGTTCAGATTAGTGCCTGAGATTCTAGTTTAAATAAAACTTCCTATTTGTAAGCATTCAAAAATATGGACTTTATATTTCGAACTCTCAGTCAATAGATTACATGAAACTATATCTGCTTGCTCTACAAAATCAGCAAAATGACCTAAATAAATAAATAAATGTAAAATCAAACTTTCCACAATATCTGAAATCCCTTCCTACAAGGTGGTTGCCGGGCTTGGCCAGCGGTTGGTTTGTAGCCTGGCCGGCTCCCAGGCGGCCCCCTTCCCGTCCCACATGGCTGGCATGGGGGCAGCCATGTTTGGCCTCTTCTTCCTAGCCTGACTTGCAGGCTGGGAGAAGGGCACAGAGCAACCAGCCAATCAGAGCAGGCATTCCCTGCTCTGACTGGCCAGCTAGGCAGGAGGGGCGGGTCTTCCGGCTGGCATGGCTGGATGATGCTGCTTCTCATGACCTTTTGTGGCAGTTGCTTTACAGCTGTCGCTTTATAGCACCAGGGCTGGTATATAAGCTGGCCCCGGCGTCGTAAGGCCTCATTGGTTCACATGGAGCGGAAGACCCACCCTCTCTCCCTTTGCTGCCATTGTCTATTTGAGTGGGGGGGAGAATCCAATGTCTTGATTATATCTTTCATATTTGTCACAATTTTAGGAGGGCAGTTGGCATGGGTCCTGATCCAGGGTAATTGGCTGGGGAGGGGGTCTCTGTCAAGTCCAAGGTGAAGTCCATGGTCAAGTTCAAGGGGACCCCCTTATTGTTTTGCTTGTTTTACAGGGGAAGGGAAGGTCGTCAAGCAGGCAGAACTTGGCCAGGACTCCTCCCCTACATGTGGAGTGGTGTTGGTAGCAACCAACAGGTGCCACTGACCAACAGTGGGTTGGTTGATGAAGGGATCCAGACCCATGTGATGTGCACCAACCATTTACAGCCATTATCAAAGTTGTGGCCTTTTTATCATCACAATATCTATCAATATCCATCATATATCTTATCATGTATTGTATGTTTATCTCTATTACTCATTATGTACTCAATACAATTTTGTGAAGATACACTGTGTAACTGTCTTGTTTTATATGGGTGTGGGGAGAGGTCCGGCCTTGGTGTGCAAATAACGATTCACCCCAGACACCTAACCTGAGCCAGATGGTGTCTTCACAGCATACAGAAGTCTATTTATTAATAGCTGTTTTGCTTTCAATAACAGAAAACCCAAAGCTAGGCCAACCTGTTTAACCAATGTTTCTAGCATATTAGTTAATGCAAAGGACTTCTAGTGGGAAAAAATACAAATAGTGTTTGCTTATCTTTGCATACTTAATTAACAGTGGCAAATATGCTATCAGAACAACTGATGTAAGAAAAATATATCCTAAAAGTTCTAATGAATGGTGAGAATGGAAATGGAATTTTACATTTGTTCAAGGAGAAATTTGATTTTGCATAAGCACTAGAAACTTTGTGCTAGAAGAATAACACCTACTAGCAGAATAACACCCTTGACCCTAAAAAACAATATACAAATTCTGAAATAAATAAACTTAGGTACAAAACAGAATATTAGTTTGTATTATAGATTCTAGCCTATTTGATATTTATTATTCTTAAGAGAAATAGGCCACTAGATACAACATTATTGGGGAGGGGGGATATCCCATAGGTCATCTTTTGTTATCAAGGGTTTGTGGAAACAGATAAAAGGTAGCTTGATATTACAAAAACACTGACATAAACAATCAACATTATGCAATAACAAACTGATATGAATTTGCATGAATACTCTGAACTCAAGAAGTACACACTCTTTCCATTATCGATTAAGAAACAAACAAGGAATTATCAGTAGTTCTTTACACACATTGGGCTACATCAATTCATACAACAAAGCTTCCCTTTTTTCTGCTTCTCACTGCAAAAGATGCTTTCTAAAGTGAGGAGCAGAAGAAAGCAATGTCCTTTTGTAAGTCCTGTCTGGTCTGGACAGAGAAGGAAAAAAAATCTGCTATGAAGCAGATTTCATGGGTCCATGGGGGATGCTCTAAGTATGAGGTGGGGTAGATTGGGGGGATCTACACATGCTGCCATCTTTACTGGGGGACAGACAACATTGTTTGTAATATGATTTTACTTTTTTATCCTTTTAATTCACATTTTATATTTAATTGTCATGCCACCATGAAAATAAAGTGCAGAAAAAGTAAGTGGTTGGAATAGAAATACACTTACCTGGATTTATGGAGTAGTTGACATTAGGAACACTTGGAAATAATGAACAATGACTCCAGCAATTGTAATGCAACAGGAGGAGCTCAAAACATCATTCCATAGAGTAATGTTTTGTTTTGTATGCAATAAAACCTGTAATAATAGAAAAATGCATAAAATTCTTTAAAACATACACATGTACCATCAAACACTGGTTCTGGTTATGTGGACATTAAGCTCAGTCTGAATCTCATCTGAGAGCAAGTGCTAATACCTAAATCCAACTACAAGTGCCAAAGAAAGCAGACTCATTGAAAGCAACGGACTTACCATCAAGGAATTAATTCACTGTGTCTACTTTAGTTAGGGCTATCAAATGGATAGGCCAAAGAGTCATTCAAGGGACACCTCCTGAATACCTGACTCTACATATTCTCAGCAATACTCAATGGCATAATACACAGGGCCTCCTGGCTGAGCAAAACCATGCTAAAATATGCCTTAGGAGGTTAACACAAAATTAGAGTCAAATGTTAAATCTTTCTCTGCGAAGACTTTGAAAAACAGGGTTTCATTTCATGTGCCAATCGTCTTCTTCTTCTTCAAAAATGCTTTTCTGAAGTTTATATATAGGTTGCATTTCATTCAGTGGCCAATCAGGACAAAGTAATATTACTAAACATATATGTGTGAGCGTGTTTCCCCCTGTCCATAAGGAAGTTTTAGTAGGCCAATTAAAATTTCAACTGAGGTAGGCAAAAAAGAATCTTGCTGTTATGGGAAAACGATGGCTTCAAGGGGATGGGCATGATGTATGAAAAATTGTCTGCACAGCAGCAAGATTATAAATACACATTATTTTCTTAAGAGTTCTTCAATGGACATTTCTCTTTACACATCTATGAGTTCCCTAGAAATTATTGCAACATGGGGTTGATGTGATATTTTTATAAAACAGCTGGAACATTAGTAATAGAGTGTTGAAATCTCCTAAATGGCATCTCCTGAAAAAGTTGCAGTCTAATATACAAAGCCAAACAGCCGCCCCCTGTCCCCCAGGATGCTGAAAAGAACATGTTTTCTGCTGCTTTAAGCACACCAACAGTGATCTGTAGAGTTTACATGCCTTTCTTGTCAATACCCACTGGTCACAGTAGGTGGAAAAGCAGGTTTCCTTACTATGTGCTTGCTAATTAAGCATGCCAATAGCCATTCAGGGTGAAAATTTCAATACCACTATTCAAACAAAAAATAAAAACATAGATGCACATATAGGGGGGTGGGGGAAAATCAGGTATATCATCAGAAGTGTCTGCTGTTTTGAGTGAATGCCTGTTTTCTATCCTCACTGAAACTTAAAATAAAACATTTAGAAGCATAACTTGGGAGTGAAGATTTCAAGCCAGTGACACACAGGCATTTTGAAAGATACAGACGCTGGTATTTTTTTACTGTGCCTTGTGTGTGTGTGTGTGTGGGTGAATGAAAGTGTGTTCGCTCAGATGCTGGAATATTTTACTGTGCCTGGGGGTGGGGGTGATGAATGTTTGATTATCCATTCAGGCCCAGGGAGGGGATCCAGGCAGGGAATGAATGGGCGACCCTCTGCCCACCACGATCTCTTTGTAACATGCAGTTGAGGAAGAGGTTAAAGCTGAAGGGTTTGCAGTGTAGAAATCCATTTAAAAAGGTGATTGAGTACACGCACACACACACACAAAACCTACAAAGGGATGCCTTTGTTTTCAGCTGGTGAGGCTGGATCTGTTGAACGAGTGACTGACCCCTCCTTTTCTGGTCGCTGATCTCTAAGCCCGCTCCCAGTCACCATTTACGGTCATCCCCTAGTACCGAGATAGCTTGTCCCGGGCTGTTTACATTTCCGATTTTCCGAATCCTCCAGTGACTTTAAAAAACCGGCACAAACTGCAGGACTGGAAGTCCCGCTAGTTGAGGGATAAAAGGTGGCCCCCCTTCTAAAAATCACATACCCGACCCGACGTACATGTAAACAACCAGGGTTCAACACGAATTCTTCCCACTACATTTTCATCGTGTAAATGGCACCCAGGATTATTCCATGACTTCCATATGAAATTTTGCTTTCAAGATTTTAGAAGTTAACCTAGGCATTTGGTAGATGAATCAATATGACCTGGTTCATCTGTGAAGGTTAAATACAAGTTGTTAACAAATAAATCTTTTGAGAGCACTCCATGAACCAGTTAAAAAATAAGACCAGAACTGGGCAAAATGAAACTCTACATGTTTCACTGAGATGTATTTACTTCATATTTGATGTTACATCTCTTGGATGTTTTCTAAGTGAACTCCAGTATTGGTACTCTCTTACCCAGCACTCTTAACAGATATATGTTTTTCATGCCAACTGATCCCATTTAAATGCCCCCACCCAAATATGATGGCCATAATCTTTTCTAGCACAATCTGCATTACTAGGGGATTAGATAAGTGAGCTAAGTGGGACTTCTCACTTATTTACTCTGAATAGGTCATTTTCCTCTTCCATGCCACACCATGTGGTAAACGTTTCATAATTTCCCAGAGCTGTACAAATGAACTTTGTATGTAGTGTTGGAGGCTGCTATTCAATGAGAAAAGGTGGAAAGTACTGCAGAATATTTGTGTAAACTCTTTTGGAGAAACTCCAGGGGCCCGTTTACACGGGCAAATATTCCTCTAAATATACCACAAAGATAGCTCATTGTTCCCACGGATCGCACCACAGCACCGCCTCATTCAGAAGGGGGAAGGTAAAAACACCCAAATATAGCGTGGCAAGGGATGTCGCTACTTTTGCCGGTATATTTGCAATGTAGTGCATTATTGGCAGTGTAAACAACCATTCCGCTAAGGGCTGCAGCAGAGCTGCACTGTGATTGGTTGCTATGATGAAGGGGTGGGCTTAAAAGAGGGGGGGCTGAGGGAGGGAGATTCAGTAGTGATCAGGAAACTTTGAAAAATCCTCTCTGCTATTTTGCAAGTCTGCCAAGAAAAAGGATTCCCAAGACCTTTCAGTCAGGGGAAGATCTGTTCTGCCCATAAAGTTCCCATCTCATCAGCTCTGCTTGGGGGAGGGAAAGAGCGAGAGCGAGCGAGAGAGAGAAACCATTTCACTAAGGGCTGCAGCAGAGCTGCATTGTGATTGGGGGAGGGAGGGAGAGTGAAGGAGGGAGATTCAGTAGCGATCAGGAAACTTTGAAAAATCCTCTATTTTGCAAGTCTGTGAACCTTGACTAAACAAATTGTGCTGAAAAAACTTGTGATAGGTTCACCTTAGGATCCACGGCATGGGCAGCAAGGTCTTTCAGCAGAGATGCCAGGGCAGATGGGGAGATTGCTGTGTCTTTGCTTTAGGGAGTGACTGAGTTCATTTACAGGCAGATTTAGAGAGATACAGAGACAGAGCCACTTCTTTGATCTTCCCCCCTGCAGTCTGTGAGTCTTTCTTTAGCTAGAAAATGCAGGGCTTCAAAGGAGGGTCTATGCTGTTCCCCATAAAGCCCCCCTCTGCTTGGGAGGCCATGCCCCCTGCACTTTTCCAAGTCTGAACGAAAAAGCAGCATAATTAGAAGAAAAAAAAACCTGACTGGCACAGCTGTGGAAAAGAATTAAAGCGCAAGTTGCTGCAATAAATCTGCTGTGTAAACGAACCCCAGGTGTTATTTCCAGATTTTTTAAAAGAAGCTCTGTGGGACTGAGGACACTTTTAAACTAGAGTATACTTTGTCAAGTCAAAGGCTTTCATGGCCAGTATCCATAGATTTTCCTTGGAATCTGGCTGCCAGTCCTGAAAAACACTACAATCAAAACTCAACACTTGCAAATGAACTCCACCCAGGGACAAGGGGATTTCCAGCAGACAATGGAGCATTAGCCAACCATTAGCCAAAGACAATGGAGCATTAGCCAACCATTAGCCAACCATTGGCCAACCATTAGCCAACTCCTTGCATATCTCCACCCAGAAACTAGCTATTCAAATATACAAATTTATATATCCTCTCTAACAGGGGTTTACAGTATATAACCCCCACACACACTCCTACCCAACCATTTTCTGAAGATGCCAGCCACAGATGCAGGCGAAACATCAGAAATAAACTCTTCCAGAACACAGCCTCACAGCCCAGAAAAAAACCAAGGAAAATCTAGAATCTACTTCCTGTCCATTGTACTAGAGAGGCTGACTCTGCCTAACCCATCCTAGCTGCAAAATGACTGCAGTGGCAGGTCAGTTCCCCCATGGCTAATAAGTTCTACTAATTTTTCAGATCCTGCCAAGCCATATTTTAATGCAATTATTTTCAACAAAAATCCCTGATATATAATAATGAACACCATGCACTCAGTATTCCCCAAACTCAGTTGATTCCAGAATTCAAAGAATACATGGTACACTTCTATTACAAGACTGAAACCTCTTAGAATGCCTGAGTGACAGTTTTATTTCTCATGTAAACTTTCTACAACCATGGAGTTTTGAGATCGATGTGTCTTCCAACAAGCACTCTTCAACGTATATTTGGGGGTAGTGCAGTCATACATAATATGCTCCCAAATGGAGCCAATTGTTTAAATGTTAAGCCCTGAAATATACTACCAAAAGTTATGATCAGGACTTGCAACAATGCAAGGTGTTACCAAAGGTCACAAGTAAATTATAAGTGACTGAGGGGAAAACAGTTTCTTTTCTCATGTTCCATGTTCTTACCAATGCAAAATCCAAGCTTAATCACAAAGAGGGAGGGCGGGAGGGAGGATGATCTTCAAGCAGTGAATATGGATATCTTATAAAAATGGCCAAAACCACTGTAAAATGAATGCTGTTTTCTACAACAGATATGTTTTAAAATCAGATATGTATGTAATTAAGATTTTGTTTAAGGAACTTAGAAACCAAGCATCTTTCTTCTCAAGCATCATGTATCAGGAAAATTCCACTATTGACATAAAGACACAGATTCTGCATCAAAGGATACAATTTTTTAACTTTACAATGATGTAGCTACATCTCTGACACAATATACAGTCCTTCTGGTAAAGTGTGATGATGTTTATCTGGGTGTCTTGTGCAGCATCTTGTTGCACAATGGTGCTATGAAACCCAGTATGCAGCAGGACCCATGGCACTATCGTGGCTCCATTTGCACAATGGTCCCAAAGATGTAGCTATACTTCTGCTTCCCTCCTGAGAATACAAATGACTTAGGTTCATGCTGGCAAAAAGTGGAACAAAAATAATCCACAATAAAATAAAATACAGTCTATTTTTGAACCCCTTTGAAGTGTAACAAATTGTCCATGCATCAGATATACTTACAACCCTTTAAAAGTAATAAGAATGTGTAAGGTCACCTAATCAGATTAACAATATCTTGCCAGCCAATAATGCTACCATATAGGTAGTGTGGTTGAATTACCTTCTTACAATTCTGTAGTTACACTTTATATGAGTAACAAAAGGATAATATTTTGAAGGTGGAAGCTCTGTTAGTCTGTTGCAGCAAAACCAACCAGAAGTCTTGAGGTGGCTCAAAAAAATAAGAGTATCACTTAAAATAAGTGTTTCTGCACTGCAGTCTACTTCATTAGGTAGAAATAAAAACTTGTTACTCTTTAAGGTGCCACTGCTGTTCTTACAGGAAAATAGCTGGTAGACACTTTCTTTTTGGGCCTGCATACAAGGGACATAATTATAAGCACAAGATATTTAGCCTGGCTACAACTTTTCCTCTGTTAAAGAGATATTTAAGTGCCTCTCTTCAAGGTAAAGCAGAAGACATAATCTGAAATCCAAATTTTGAAAAAGCTCTATCAACCTGGGAGAAAGTCAAATGCTGAAGATAGTGCACCCTGGAGTGCTTTAAAAAAATAAATTCTAACATATCAAGATGGGAAATGTTTTTAATTTATAATCAACCTGGCCTCACTGCATCTGAGTCAGACGCCTACTTCTTCAGGTTATAGTCACAAATATATACTGGTATTCTTATCCTGATAAATGATAGTTTCTGATGTTTCTTTGCCCTATCTCCATGACTTAGCCATGGAGTCCAGCCAATATAACTTGGTGATATTGACCTAAATCAATAACAGAAGTAGAACAAATAAATCCTGACAGTGATAGAGGGAAACCCACATTCTGTCCTAAAGAAGGGGAGAAAATTAGAAGCATATTCCTAGAGGGAATCCCAAGCTCTCCCTCAAGAAATATTTTAGAGAAATATTTAAAATCCAGTTTAGTCCCTTCCCCTCAGATTACAGACCCTTACATCATTTGCGCAATCACCCTGCTTACATAAACACTTGGGTAATATTTTTTTTTAAAACACACACACACACACACACACACACACACACACACTTGCAGCTGACTTAAATTTACAAGATTCAGATATCTGATAGCTGTTACATGATAATTTCACCCTGGTGATAACACTTAGATATTTTGGAAAAGTTGTTTTTATATCACACTTCCTAGAATTTTCCAGCCAACCTAACTTTCCCAAGTGTACTTTCCCTCCCTATGACTGCAACTTTGTTTTACCCTCCATTAAGGCAAATTGTTTCTGTTAGACTGTGTTAGATCAGTTCTTCTCTCCACAACATTATTTGGATGCAGTATCTGAATAAGCCACAACAACCTTCTATCCAGTTCATATAATAACAGTTCCCTGCCACCTAGCTTAAAGACAGATGGCGGTGGGGGGGGGAGAAAATAAAAATCCATAAAAGCTTCAAAAATATACTTACATTTATTGGGACTTTTAATGTGTTTGGAAATGGTAGAACAAAAATGACTGATCAATTGGCTGGGCTAAAAGGCCTAGACTCCCAACTCCCATGAACACCCAGCACCTCTGGACTGCACCCTTGCAAATAGATTAGCGAACTGTCTAGCTAATGGCGCTAGGGCTTACATTTATTTTATAAGCTGGAATGACTAGACCTATTTGTATCTGGTAATTAATACATATGCCTGGAAGGAAGGAGCCTTCCATGAAAGAGTCTACTTCACTACGCTATGTAACCTGTTTACAATAAACTTCCTTTAAAGCTCTCCTTTGCAGCACTCTCTTTCCACAGGGGTGGGGGGGAGAAGGTGATACTCTGCAGAGTCAAAGTGAAAAATACAAGTTGAACCCTGTAACTTCCCATTGGGTTACACTGAAAGGGGAAATTGAAGTCAATGGGTGATGGTGGCAATTTTTTATATTAACTTTGGAGTTCTTGGGGTGTGTGTGCATGCACATAGGACACCTCAAGAGCTTCACACACTGAAGGATATATTCACTATATGAACTCCCCACCCACCCCACCCCAGTATATAAATGTGAATGGTAGCATTTCCACAATGTTTTTTTCCCTATATGTAGTAACCTTGTTAATATGTGGCAGCAGTAAAATATATGACTTCAAACCCATCTACTATCAGCTATCAAGAACTGCACTGTGTAATTATGATTGTTTAGCTAGCTCTTAATTTTGTCTGATCATTCAATGCAGCTGAATGCATAGGAAATTCTACTGATGCCTTAGTCTCTTCATTAACAGAATCTATGTAGTGCTGTTTCAGCTGATTAAAGAAATTGGAATGCATGAAACAAAACTAGAAGTTGGATTAGGATGTATTACTCTCCTTCAGACCCAAGTCTGGAACTGACTACAAATACAAGAATTTTGGGTGCAGCTATACGATCATAAAAAAATCCATGGGGGGGGGCAAAAAATATGAACAGCCTGTCGTTCGTATGCATACGAACCGACTATATGATTTTTAACCCTCCTAAACTCCGTATGACTCCCTCTTCCCGAAGCTGGCTGGAGCAAGCAAGCCAAGCAGCAGTTTTAAATCTCCCGCCGCTTTTTTTTTAAAGGTTCCTGGTTTGCGGACAGTCGGTTTTCCATATTTACAATATAAAATAAAAATAAATAAATATATAAATTCACGGACTTACCGGATGCTCGATAGCTGGGAAACCAACATCGCGGCCGCTCCCAATTCCTCTCTGTGCTAGCCCCGCCCCCTCTACTCAGCCAGCCAATCAGATTACCCTGCCTGTTCGTATGTCTGCAAACAGACCGTACAGACCCGTCAGCCACCCAAACAGCGTACGGATTTCTCTTCACGATCTGCTTTCCCTCCCGAACGCCGTGTGTGCGTATTTCAGGGTGGAAATCCAGCCCCCCTCTTTTGCATTTGTGTGCATCCGAATGGCCGTTTGAACTGAAGTGCGAACTTTCGCACGCTGTACGTATTATTTAAATCGTGTAGACGGGACCATTAGAATCCTCTAACCAGTTTTCATGTTGTTGCTTGAACTCAAAACATAAAAATCGCATTTGAGCATCTCTCCAGCTAGTTGTGTCAAGTTTGAATGTTAATGCAGGACAGAAGGTGTAGAGATGCAATTTACTACATCAGTTTCATGTGTGCCATGCAGTCAATAAACCCTCTTCCATGCTGAAATGCAAAGCTTTTCAATTTCCCAGTCAGCTCCTACAATCTATTAATTCAAGTAACTACAAACCAAGTGACAGGTGGGTTATATGAGCTTAAATGCCACAGTGTAAATCCCAAAAATATGTTTTTTAAAAATTACTTTGATAGGCAGGAAGAGGAAGAGACAGAGATACATGAAGAAATTACAAAATACCTACATTAATGGCTTAGCCATATGTGAGAGATGAATAGTAGAAAATTTTCAAATGTTTCCAAATGTGGTATTTTTGCACAAAAAATCATTTTTAGAAATGCATTTTTTCATAGTACAGTGACTTAATGAATGTGTACATGACAAATCTATAATTACAATTGTAATTAACTTTTTTCGGGTGGCTTTCTTTAAGAAAGCACATATAATGATTTGTATAGTTTTTCAGGCTTGCTAAAACTAGTATGTTAAATATTTTTAGTGTCTTATTTTTTAAAATTCAAATCCACATCCTACAAGGAAAAGCATATGTTACTAAGTTGTCATTTACAATACATTTATAAATATTGTAGTAAAGCTTTAGTAATTCAAAGCTTTGAATATGTCAAATAATTTAGTCACACCAACTGGATTTAATTAACTGGGATTCCCACGTCCCCAGATACTTATATATTATGGTATGGTTTAGTATAAACAAGATTTAGTTTGGTTTAGTATAAACAAGATACAGTTGGTCACCACTGATTTGGAGCAGTAAAACCTCTGTAAAGTTTTTAAAAATACTCTCAATTCAGAGTTTCCAGAAAATTTCCAAGAAATAATGCTAATGATATATAGAAAGTATTTTTTTATATGAGTGGATTACCATACTGTTCACCAATAATTCAATTTCTGCATGACTCTTCCCCTCTCTAAATAGCACGAAACAAATATTGATTTATTAATTTTTTTAAGGGGGAGATTAAAGAGGAGATAGTGTAACACCACCATCCTTAACAGACATGTGGATTTAGCAAATGGCCAATTACAAGCATTCTGCAATTCCAAAATCATAACCAACTGAAAGAAGGAAAATAAATAATGATCTGGTGTAATTTTTATCTCCTTTAGAAAGCAAGCTTTCTAAGAAGGAATTCTCTTAATCAAACCAATGTCTTCTAGGTGAGAAGCATGAAGACTTAGGACTTTTTCAGATGAGGGACAAATATAGCGTCCCATCTCCCCAGCTATTTCCTACCCCACTCCCATCCCTGTAGCACTTTTAAAAAAATGTTTTCAGACATGGCGTATAAGACTGCTTTTTAACACTTGAAAATCTCCTCAAAAGTGTGCGTGGGGGGTCGTCTTATAGGCCCAGCAGATCTTTTCCCTGCTGTGAGAATGACTGATTTGCCTTTGAAGTGTTAAATTGCCCTCCATTTAGCTCAGGAGAGAAGAAAAACAGTCCATTAAAATGATGTTAGCCTAAAATTAGAATTTCTGGATTCAAACTTATCATTTTGCATCAAGTTTTGTCTATGGTGAAATTCTCTTATCTGAATAAAAGCTTCTGGCAGAGTTAAATCATTCTTTAATTGCAAGGTATTTATTATGGGATTGTATTTTGGTAAACTTGCCAGGAAGATTCCCATTTGCATAGCTTTGGGGGATTTCCACTCCTGGAGTTTGCAAGTGGCTCTAAAATCATTAATGTGCTCATTCAAAAATTTGGGATTTGATAGTTTCATATTAACCAGCTTCATATTAACCAACTTAATTATTAATGCAACCTTACTTTCCAAGGATTGAAAACCACAGAGATTTTTCAAAGTATCCCATGCTTTTTTAGCTGTTCTCAGTCCTTTAATTTCACAGATTATTCCATCATCTACAGCCACTGAGCTGGCTGGCTGGCTGGGGGGGCAAACTCTATATTTTAACTTAAAAATTGGGGGGCTGTCTTAAACTCCCGGTTGTCTTATACACCAGAAAGGATGGGTACCTTAAAAGTGCTGTAAAAAGTGCTCCCCTCCCCTACAGCAGTCCAGGAGTAAATGGAGCTCTCACGGAGCTGCATTCACTTCCTGGAAAGGAAATCCCGGCCATTCTCATGAGAGAATGATCATGCAGGAAATTCAAAAAGTAAAAGTAAGATACATGTCAAAAAGTAAAACAAAGCATCTAAACATATTTTTTAAAAAACCAAGTAATTTTTAAAAAAAACCAAGTGGGAGGGCAAGAAAAAGTGTGTCACTTACCTCGATGTCCCAATCTTGATTGGAAGTGTTCAGCAGGGACCCCCCACTGTGGCTGGCATCGCACCAGCATAACGGGGCACCTTTTTACTCACCCATCACTCCATTATAGAAACAGAATGATAGGTCAATTCATGGCTTAGTCTGTGAACAGAAAGGAGTGTGTGTGTGTGTGTGTGTGTGTGTGGAAAGGGCACAGGAGCATAACGCCACAGGGATAATGTCGTCTGAAAGGGAAGCCCTTTTGTGATCCCCTGTCATCCCTGTGGTGGGATATTTGTGGTGTCTGTTAGAGCAACCAGTTTCTATTGGATTCCTCCCTTAGCACATAGCCCAGAACCAAGTATCCATAGAACAATGCCAATCATGTTAGCAGAATGATACTGTTGGATATAGGGCACTGTTTTTGAAAACCAAAGAGACATTCAGTGAAAATATATGATCACAGTGCAAGAGAAAGAATAAGTAAGAAAAGAATAACAGCTTGTGAGAAGAAGAGGACTCTGAATATCTGACTTGCTGTAACCATTATATTCTTTTACTGTTGCTATCTGGATGGTCATATTGTACAACAGTGCTTCTTCCCAAGCTATCTGGGGCAAGAGAACCTACATTTTTTTTCAACACTCCAAGGTTTAGCGCCATATTTGTGTCCTATTGTTACAATGTGTTTCTTTCTTTCCTGGAAACTCACCAAAGCCAGCAGCAGATGGGTTATGACCAGCACCAGTCTGTGGATCATCACTTTGAGTAGCACTGCTATGGACTATACAGAACTTCTGGTGGCCTTCACTCAGATCCTACTGCACATCTCAGTGAAGATCCTGGCCTAAATAAAATTGTTAGTTACAACAAGAGGAAATTCAATCAAAAGGAATGGAAAAATCAAGCTTTAGGCAAATTCTGTTGATTCAGTGGATCTATTCTAGTTAGAACTAACAAGGTAAGTCTACTCTCTTACTGAAGAGCTTGAAATTTTAAAATATTCTTGTATTTCAGGGATTCAACATACACCATAAGCATTATCTAAGTAACCTCTCTATCAGAAGTAATTCTAGCAACATAAGTGGTAGATAAGATATCTCTAGAATTAAGATGGATAACTGAGAGATAGTGGCTTGCACAAGGTGAAAATACTAACAAACTGATATCTGAACTAGCTACTTTCAATTTTGTACACTGTTACCATGCCTTACACCTCCTCCCACTAATATTTCATAATTCAGCAATAATGAGTCATTCCACAAGGTCTAGTAGATCAGGGAGGACCATAAGTGAGGTCAAGTGGAGATCACCAGGACCTAAGGGAGCGTGTCATGGAAAAGTACTGGCTTCAATGCCCAAGATAGGATTATGTGGAGCTCCCTAGTAAACAAAGCCATCACCAAGGTATGTGCTACCTTGGATGCATTGGCAATGAGTCATCTATCACAAACAGTAACTGGAATCCCCATTACCACCAGAAAACCTTTCCTTGCATCTCTCCTACCCCAACAATAAGATTGTCATAAACACATCAACTCCAATATCTCAGCCATTAACAACAATTAATAAAGTCATGGTTTCCTTTTTTTAGCTGGGGTAAACCCACCTAAGCCTTAACAGATTAGAAAGCTGGGCCAAAACTAATAAAATGAATTTCAATAGGGAGAAATGTAGGATACTACATTTGGGCAGTAAAAAATGAAAAACACAGATATGGGATGAGTGACACCCCTTCATGATATGAAATTGGGTATAAATATTAGCTCCAGATAATAGCCAAGTGTGCACAGTGTTACTGACACCATCACTCTGCCAGATTGCTGTGGCACTCTCATCTCTAAGTCTGAGTTTTCTTCCCTACCCAAAACTTTGCTCTTCAGGACTAGTAAATATCATCCGTACTTCCTCGAATCTATTCCTCTATCCAACCTTTCTGCCTTAGCTCTTCATTAGCCTTGTGTGGCTCTTGTGAGCATGAGTGGCACATATGAATGTTTCTGTGTTATTTGCCAATAAAAATCGTTTTATTTCACTTTAACTCAGAATCTTGACAGTTAGTTCTGGTATATACAGGTGCAAAGGTCCTATACGTTACCTGACCTCTTACAGCTGTTCATTTGAGCTAATATTAATTCCTCCAATTAAAATAATTTTAGTGTCACGAATGGACTCCACCAATTCAGGTAACACTTACACTCACTTTCCATGTAAAACTAACAGCGTTGTCAGTGGAATTTAGTGGTTTGGTTGTTGGACTAAGGCTGGGGAGAGTAGGTTCAACCCTCTGCCCAGCCATGAAGCTCAGTGTGTGACTTCTAAACTTTTTCTTAGCCTAACCTTCTACACATGGTAGTTGTAAATACAAAACAGGAAATGGGTGTGCAAAGAATAGTGTACACAGCTATAAAGTTCTCATTATTTAGCTGAATGAGATTCCCATACCAACACACACAATGTTAAGTGGGTTTTAAAAGTTAAAAAAAAAAAACCGCAATAAGTGGAATAGGCTGTCAGGATCAGTCACTTTTTGTTCCTGCTCCTTCCATATTCATCAGTTTCCCTGTGTGCACAGCAGTTTGTGTAGGGATGAAATGATGTATGTACTGTATAACTGTTTGGGCTTTGCTTGGGAAAGTAGATAACAAAGCATCTGCAATTATCGGTTCTAGTTTCAAGGCTGGAAACAATGGGAAAATATTAACTTTTGGTTTAAGGAATGCCTGTGTCAGTGGATGATGGCTAACCAATAGCTATGCAGCCTGCCAGATTTTGTTGACTGTAAAATGTTTTTAACTTTGAGTATAATAATTAGGTTCTCAGTCTTTGTATTGTATGCTTCAAGGATTTATGGCGATAAAGTGTTCTGATGAAACCTAAAGCTTGTGTTTTATGAGTTTGGGAATGCTGATACATGGCACAGGCTAAGGTCTGAAAAAAGAGTTATTTGGACATGAATCGCTTCCTATAAGGAAGCTGGTAAATACAGATCTAGTAAGCACATCATATTACAAACTATAATTAGTTAATTGATTAATTTCAGTATGGTTAATCTAAAGAAAGTGTGAAGAAAAATGTATTATATGCCATTTCATCTCCATTAATTTTTTTGGAAACATGGAAGCTACCTTATACTGTCAGAACTTCCTCAATGGCTGTCTTCCAATGTTGTGTCCCATATTTCATCTTCAGGGACACACTGACCAATCACTGTGGATTCACAGAGCTGCAAAATTCCATCATGGAGTCTGTGAACTAAAGTCATCCTGAGCCAGAATCTTTGTTCTCTGGAAATGGCCAAACTTTAGGCCTCAGACCTTTATTTATTTAGCTTCTGGTACTCTAGAACATGTAATGAACGTAAATCACATTCATGTTCTCCTGGTAGGCTTTCCATAGACAACTGACTGACCACAGTGCAAACAGAAAATGAGACTAAAGAAGCCTTTAGTCAGATCCAGTGCTTCTTGGCATATATTGTTGTTGTCCAGAAAGAGTCCAAATTAACCTCTTCAACCATCACACTGGCTGAAGGAATTGCAGACTAACTTGCATCACAGAAAGGTACCACATACAAAGTATCACAAACTCAAGAAACTGTCTAAGCAAGTTATTTGGTCAGGTTATTCATTCTTACACCTAGAGTAATCTAAAGTCTTATTCCTGGAGTCATCTTGGTTCTCTTAACAAGTGGATCCCACCAGACTGTATATGTATTTGTATTTGTATTTGTATCTCTGTTTCTCTCTCTCTCTTGTTCTCTCTTCCGCACGCACATGAATGCATGAACACACTAGGATGTTAAAACAGCTGTTGCCTCTCGAACATAATTGCCTTCACAGTTGCACTATTTTGACCTAACTGTACCTTGGATGCCTAAGTTGTCATTCTATCCAATCTAACACTTTCCTACCTTAGACCAGATCTCATGTCTCTGAACCCCTGGCCTGACTGACTGCCTTAGGTTCCTTTGATGGGACTATGGCACAGCTATCACTGCTGACCTTTGGGGGCTCTAGCAGACCCTGGGATAGGTGAGAAATCAAACTTTTGGTTAAAAGCTTAAAATACAATAATATTAAAGCACCTGGTTGTTCCAAGTACAATAGCCATGGATAAAAGTGCTATTACCGGTATATTTTGTGGTAGATGGTTAGAGGAACATACATAGTTGTGTTCTCACAGCAGCACAACTCCATGAACAGCAGTTTTGCATGCTATTTTCCCCATGCTGAGCTAAATGGTCTGTTGATATTTTCATACAGCTGTTTTTTTCTCTCTTTTTTTCTATTGCAGGTGACAAAACTGTTCTTGATACTGGGCTGTTTGGCTTGTAGCTTTCCTTTCTACTGAATGGTACTGAAAGGTTGGCTTTCTGTTGTCAATGGGGAAAAAAGCTCAAAGCCAATTTCTCTTAAATTCGCATTGGAGGGCTAAGAAGAGGTTATGGTAAGACATCAAGTTGGTTTGTTTTGTTTTACATAACACATAAACCAAGCGTTGTCAAAATAAAAGCAATCATCTGGGAGTTATAGATCCTACAATAAGTACACTGAAGTTGATTTGTATTTTCTGTGGGGGGGAAAACGCCTCAAGCTGGAAGAGCACTTTGGCTATCTTGTTAAAATGCTTTAATGCAAGGCATTAAAAATAACTATTCTCTTGCTCCCATATGTCTATAATGTTCATTCAAAAAGCTTCACAAATAAATGTATTTTGCTATCTTTCTATAAACCCATTTTGTATTTCTTTTCAGTCCTAACAAAGGATCCCCCCATAAGAGGTTTACATAATGTGTACAGGAAAAGAAATGTGCACATCTATGCTGTACAACTGGCACACACCATGACTGCTTTGTAATATGTATGCACACTAATGGATGATGCCAGTTCTGGGTTCACTCCAGAAGAAATATTAATATAAAAAACTATGATCTACACTGGAGTTTGTGAAGCAATGTAACAGACTTAACAGGTCAACTTGTTTACTTGTTATTAGCCACAACAGCTAAAGGGGAAAAGTACTACATTCAAAGGCTGTGGGTCTCTAAATGACAGGTGCTAGCAACAAATAATAGAGGACAGCTGTTCCCACCATGCCCACTTCTGATCTACCCAGAGGCATCTGGCAAGCCACAGCTGGAAACAGAATGCATGTGAGCCTTGGTCTAATCTAGCTGGGCTTTCAAGTTCTGCCTCCCAAATGTGTTTTAGTACTTCTTAAATTATTTTATTTTAAAAACACATTTGTATCATCTTTTTGTCTTTTAAAAGGGGCCCAAAGTAACAAACATATCTCTGTAAAAATATTTCAACAAATCTAATTACATCTAGCATTCCCAAACAGAGCAATTCAGACACAATATAAATTCATTAACCTCCAGCCAGGAAGAATCATATCTTTACCAGAAGGCCAGCAGTGATGGTACTAAATAGATTTGTATCAGGAGGGCACTGTACATTATCTATGTGATAAGCTTCATACATGGGGTCAAGGCCAAGGGGATATCCTGGTTACACACTATTTAGACCAGGAATATGTAAGTGTGATCCTCCACATATTGTTGGACTACAACTTCCATCATCTACAGCTAGTGTGATGATGGATCATGGCAGTTACAATCTAGCAATATTTGAAGGCCTGCATGTTGCCATGTTTTCCAATCCCTGATTTATACACTAGTCAACAAGTGCTCTACTCAAAGGTGCTTATTTCTGAGATGTGCCTTAAACTGTACCACTGATCTGGCAGAAAGAAAAAGAACAGAAACAATCTTTGGTCACAAATTTCTTCATTCTGTGCTTCAAATTTCCTGCTGCAGAGGAATAAGGAAAAAAATTATTTGCAAACAATACAATACTCAGTGGGTGATGGTGGTGAAGAAATTTCATTTGCAGAACAAAAACTAAAGTTGAAAGTGAGTTACAGCCAATTTTTTGGATTAGAGTGGTCTGGAGAAATAAACTTCCTTTCTGGGGAAAAACAAAACTCCTTTGAATGTAACTCTCCTGGATATCAAAGTGCTCCCTCAAAGAAGGAGAGATGTTGTGTGGGAGATCGGCTGTTTTCAACCTTGTACAAACTAGATCATGGGAAACTTGGTTATCTGCCATTGCTTCCTCTGTCTGCAACTGTTTACTCTGCCAATTCTGTCATCATGAATAGAATGAATATAGTAAATAGTGGTGGAGGAGGCAGTGAGCTACAGCTACTAAATATTCGAGGTGCTGGGAAGGTTGGAGCTTTATTTTCTAATCCATCTGCAGTAGTGGATGCATTGGCATCCTGGCTTGCTATTCGCATCCTGGTAATGGACACATATGTATGCTAAAGTCTACCCTTTCCTTGCCATTAGCACTGTCTACATTGGTCATAAACTATGAGCACAGCCACTTATTCGCAACAGACCAGAAAACTTTCATAATGCTCTGACCAGACAGGAAGAATGAGGATGACTTTCCTTGTATTCTTGTGGAACTGAAGAAAGTAAGAATCCATCATAAGAGGAACATTGTGGATGGCAGTGGCTGATGAGCAACACAATAGCCCAGTTCAGGGCTTCCACTCGTGATCCCTTTTCGCCTGAGAAAATTTTACGTGACCCCAGGAATATACAGTTAGGTCTAGAACTAACTGGACACTGACACAACTATTGTTATTTCAGATGTTTATCAAAATAAATTCTAGTTATAGTTAAATAATGAATATGGGCTTAAAGTGCAGTCTCTCAGCTTTAATTTGAGGGTATTCACGTCCAAATTGGAAGAAGGGTTTAGGAATTACAGCTCTTTAATATGTAGCCCCATTTTTTTCCAGGGACCAAAAGTAATTGGACAATTGGACAATTGACTCAAGGGTTTGGCTTGCAGAGACCACAAGCTGGCAGCGACAGCCAAGAAGACGTTTTGGAAGCTGAGGAAGTCTTCTCGGCTGCTGCCACCTTGTGGTATCTGCAAGCCAAGCCCTCCATGGTGCCAGCAAAGGAGGAGGTCCCCACCTTGGAAGTGGGAAGCAGCCCCAGCTTCTGGCTTCTTCAGAGGCCTGTCTACTGCACCCCTCCCTGAGGCAAGCGAAGCAGCTCGGAAGGCTCGGGCAGAGTGCTGTGGTCACTTCCCATCCCGCCTGCTCTCAGTCCTACGCTTCAGTGGGTGGTGGCTGGATGGGAAGCAGCCATGGTGCCTTCCGAACTGCCTGCCCCGCTGAAGCGCAGGGCTGAGAGTGGGGCGGGATGGGAAGTGACTGCAAACATAGGAGTTCTCTCTGCCCTGCGCTTCAGCAGAGGAGGCAGCTCGGAAGGTGGCTGCTTCCCATCGAGCCACCATCACCGCCCACTGAAGCGCAGGGCCGGGAGCAGGGCGGGAAACGACAACGGCAATGGGGGAGCAGCTCAGCACAGCCAGCACCCTGCTGGAGCTTATGAGCTGCCTCACCTGCCTTGGGGAGTCCCGCCACTGCCACCCACTGAAGCACAGGCCTGAAAGGCAGGATGGGAAGCAGCACTTGCCACAAAGCTGTGCATTCCCTGTGGGGGGCTTCCCCCCCCCCGAAAATCTGCGGCTTTCTGGCAAGCGCTGTTTCCCATCCAGCCACTATGGCTGCTTCCCATCCTTCACCTTAAAATCCTCAGCGGCTTTCTGCAGATAAACAAAACAACAACATGGAAAGCCATGAAAAGGAAGGGGAGACTGTATATCAGAAACCTTTTTCTGTTGCCAATTTTTTTGCAACCCCCAGGGCCGATTTAAGGAATTTTGGGGGGCCCTGCAATGCTTTATTTTTGGGGCCCCCATATGTTTATCTCAGGTTAATGTAACCTAACCTATTCACCATACAGGATGTTCAGATTACAGTAGGACCCCCGTATCCATGGGTTCATTATCCATGGGACACAAAACAGCACACCTACCATAGTCTTCCTAGAAAATGTGTCCTCCCTAGCCATTTTCTAGGCCCTCCAAGGCAACTCTATGGTATTTTAAACCAAAGTCCCATTATTTTCAATGACGTTCACTATTATTCATGGTTTTCAGAATCCACCCCCCCTCCCCGAACCAATCCCCAGTGGATAAGAGGGGCCTACTGTATTACATAATTTGCCACCAATAATTTAGTTTAAAAACTATATTATAGGCAGTAACATAATATTTTTTTGTTTATTAGCAATTAATGTAATGGTGTAGATTTCTTCAAAGAAAAGAAAGAGTGGACTACAAGCTGAGCATGAGTTAGCAGTGTGATGCAGCAGCAAAAAATGCCAGTGCAATTCTAGGCTGCATTAATAGGAGTAGTGTCTAGATCAAGGGAAGTAATAGTATCACTCCATTCTGCTTTGGTCAGACCTCACCTAGAATACTGTTTCCAGTTCTGGGCACAACAATTCAAGAAAGGTACTGAGAAGGATGATGGGAGGTCTGGAACCCATTATGCCCTATGAGGAACGGCTTAGGGAGCCGGGCATGCTTAGCCTGGAGAAGAGAAGGTTGAGAGGTGACATGATAGCCATGTTTAAATATTTGAAGGGATGTCATACTGAGGAAGGAGCAAGCTTGTTTTCTGTTGCTCCAGAGACTAGGGCACGGAGCCATTGGTTCAAACTACAGGAAAATAGATTCTGCCTGAATATTAGGAAGAACCTCCTGACAGTATGAGCTGTTTGGAAGTGGAATACACTGCCTTGTAGTGTGGTGGAGTCTCCTTCTTTGGGGTTTTTTAAACATAGGTTGGATGGCAATCTGTCAGGAATGCTTTGATTGTGTGTTCCTGCAGGGCAGAAGCCGATCGGATGGGATGACTGTTGGGATCCCTTCCAGCCCTATGATTCTATGATTCTAGGCTGCATTCAGAGCCTGGGAAAGTTACTCTTGGATTACACCTCCCAGAATCCCCCTGCCAGCAGCCTTCCCAAGGTCTGTTTGCATTGTTCCTTTTCCAGCATTCTCTAGCCCAGTGGTTCTTAACTTGGGGTCTGCAATGTCCTCACAGAGGGTCCACAAAGGCTTGAAGGCTGCTTGGCCCACCTCCTCCCTGTTAGTGGAGTAGCCACATGACAGAACCAAGGCAAAGGCTGACCGGTTTGGCCTGCACATTGCCATTCAATCCACTCCAGCCACAAACTTGCAGGAAGAAGCAAGAGTGCCTCTGAGGGAAAGTTTAATAGATGGTGTAATTGTATTGTTGTTGTTAGCTATTATTATTTTTAAAAAATTATTATTAGATATTATTATTAGGGTTTTAAATCTTGAGTTAAGTCTTGGGGCAACAAAAGATATTTAAAGGGGGTCCCTGGTAAAGAAAAGGTTAAGAACCACTGCTCTAGGCCAATGGCTCTCACATAGCACTAATGGGATACTGGTGTTTTAGTGACAACAATAAAACCATTGTTCCCAGTAATATTACTCCAAATTTTAATTTATATTCTTTATATTCTTCTGTTAAAAGAACTAGAGTGTTGTATAAGTTTCAGCATTGCACTATGACTGTGGAGACCAGGGTTTGAATCCTTATTCAGCCATGAAAACCCACTGGGTATCCTTGGGCAATTCACACTCTCTCAGCCTCAAAGGAAGGCAAAGGCACACCCCCTTTGAGCAAACCGTACCTAGAAACCCCCATGGTAGGTTCGCCTTAGTCAGAAATGACTTGAAGGCACATAGACAAACACACAAATTCCTTTTGCAGGTTGAACTCAGCAAGGGGAGAAAGCTGAAGACAAAGGGGGAAAGGGAGGGAGGGAGGGCAGAGCCCCCCCAGGAAACCATGTTAAGAGCAGCTGGAAAGATGGGCTGGAGGGGATCTATGAGGAAGGAAGGAAAGGGAAGAAAGGAAGGAAGGAAGGAAGAAGCCCTTTCTGAGGGAAAGCGACAACCCTCAAATTCCCCCCCCCCATCTCTCTCTCACACACACTCACCCCTCTCCGACATGCCTAATTGGGTTGCATTTTGAAGCAGCAAACTCCCTCCAGCTTCTGCCATGGAGGGCTGCTGCTTCTTTCTCTTTCTCTTTCTAGTTTGGGAGATGCTTGGTTTTTTTTGTTTGTTTTTTTAAAAAAGCAAGCAGGAAGTTTTTGGAGGAGGAGGGTAGGAGGGGGCTACAAAGCAGTGGCTCCTCCCAGCTGTTTCCTGGCTATCTCCTTTGTCAGATAAGGAGGTCAGCGGGGCGGGGGGAGAGGCTTGACTTTAGAGCCCCCTGCCAATGCTGATTTGGCAGACTGGGGAGATTTTCAGACACGGAAAAATCGTCCCTTGCCGCGCGAGCAGCCTCCCGAAACTGCTGCGCGGCAAGGGTATTTTTCGGACGACGCTGTGCCTCTTGCGAAGCCGTCCGTGTCACTTCCGTGAAGCTTGGGACGGCTCCGCGCCATATTTCAAGCACGTCCGTGATTGAAATATGACGCGGAGCCGTCCCAAGCTTCACGGAAGTGACACGGACGGCTTCGCAAGAGGCACAGCGTCGTCCGAAAAATACCCTTGCCGCGCAGCAGTTTCGGGAGGCTGCTCGCGCGGCAAGGGACGATTTTTCCGTGTCTGAAAATCTCCTGGTTAAACCAGCTCTGGCAACCCCTCACATTCTGTTATGTAACCCCATATGGGGATGTGACCCACAGTTTAAGAAGCTCTGGCCCAGTGCAAATGGACACTGGGTGGCCAGCTAGTGCCCCATTCTGAGATGATATCTCATTGGATTCAACCTCACGCCATCCCCTTATTCCAATAGTTATTCTGACTCTGCCTTTCATCTTGTGGAGTTTGAAAGTTTACAAATGCTTCTTTGAACCACATAGGCAAAGATAGGGGCAGGTCTGGAGAAGAAGTAGCTTGGGCAAAATAGGAGTAGGTCTGGAGAAGAAGCAGGCAAGAAAAAGCATGCCAGCTGTAGAAATGAATACTTTGTTTGTCATTTATGTTTTTGTTTCTGGCAGTCCCATTCATTTATTTATTTTGTTATTGTTTTGGTTGTTCTTCTATTCCTTATTCATTCTGTAACACAATGGCAACCCAGCTTGTCTTAAGAGCCCCATATGGTTTAAGCAATGGCATTAGATTTTTCTGGTGTTGTATCATTTTGTGCCAATGCTTAACGTACCAGACTTGCAATGTATTCAAAGAAACTGAGCAAAATAAGGCCGATTTCAAAAGCAATCTTAAAAAACGTATACAAGCTTGACACCCTCTAAACTTCCCATAGCTTTATGGCTCACCCTGTCTTGTCATTTTCCGAGTAGCCCAAGATCCCCATTTCCTACAAGAATGTTCCTGGATGTTAACAATACTATTACTATTGTTACTGAGCAAATGCCCCTTTCCCCAGCCAGCTCCAGATTATGAGGGCCCCTTGACAAGATGCCATTAGCGGGTTGCATGCAGCTCCTTGTTTCTCTCTCTCATTCATCTACCCCTCTGGTTCTCATGTGCACTATTGCTCAGAAGGAAAGATTAAACAGTGGCAATTGTTCCTTCCTTTGGTTCTTATCATTACTGGTTCACTCAGAGAGGAAAGCAGAAAGGCACAGAGAAAAAGAAAGGATGAAAAAAGGACCAGGAAGTTTCAAGGACTGGCAACAATAGTCGCCATCCCTCAATAAATCAGAGCATAGGTCTCAGCTAGGGATTTAAATCCTGGCATGGTTTGTCCTTGCACGATAAACTGGACAATGCCAAGCAAAACTCCCACCAAAGTGAAGTGGAAATATTTCTTTGTTGTCTCAGAGGTTTTGCCCATTTTATAACTGGGTTTTGCAGATTTCAGGTAAAATGTGCCATGTTTTGAAATGCTCTGACTGTTGCCATTTCCCATGAACTAGTAAAGGTAGTATCATTGAAGGGTTTGTTTATCTTTGTGATGTGTCAGCCTGTCCTTTTGTGCGGTTGTGTTCTTGCACCAACTTTATTTACAATCTTCTTTAGCATGATGCTCCAAAGGGCTATGGCAGAGCTTGAAGAAGACGACGGCATCTATATACGCTACCGTACTGATGGTAGCTTGTTTAACTTAAGCCGTCTGAGGGCTCACACTAAGACTCTAAACTATCTAGTCCGTGAGCTGCTCTTCGCCGATGATGCTGCCCTTGTTGCCCACACAGAAGGAGCTCTGCAGCGCCTAACATCCTGCTTTGCAACAGCTGCAGAGCTGTTTGGGCTAGAAGTCAACCTGAAGAAAACAGAAGTTCTTTACCAGCCTGCACCACAGGACGAACACCACCATCCCCACATTGCCGTCGGCAAATCAGTGCTCAAGTCCGTTCAGCAGTTCACCTACCTGGGAAGCATCATCTCCTCAGATGCCAATATTGACAGGGAGATCGATCACAGATTAGCAAAGGCATATAGTGCATTTGGAAGACTTCACAAAAGAGTCTGGAGCAATAAACACCTGAGGCAAAGCACAAAAATCAGTGTGTATAGAGCCATCGTACTGTCTATCCTCCTTTATGGATCTGAAACATGGGTCACCTATCGCCACCACCTACGACTCCTCGAGCGCTTTCATCAGCGCTGTCTACGCACAATCCTAAATATACACTGGACTGACTATGTGACGAATGTTGCTGTCCTTGAGCAAGCAGGGATCACCAGCATTGAGGCCATGATATTGAGAACACAGCTGCGCTGGGCAGGGCACGTTTCTAGGATGGAGGACCATCGCCTCCCAAAAATACTACTCTACGGTGAACTCGCCACGGGTCAGCGTAAGAGGGGCGCTCCAAAAAAGCGATACAAAGACTCCCTGAAACAACATCTCAGGCTTGGCCAAATTGATCACCAACAGTGGTCCGCCCTGGCCTCACATCGGGAGGCATGGAGACGCACTATCCACAATGCTGCAGCCTTATTTGAGAACTCACGACGAACAAGTCTTGAAGAGAAACGACAACGCAGAAAGAATCACAACCCAAAAACATCACCCAAGGAGACCTTCTGCTGTGCTTTTTGCAACCGGACTTGTTTATCTCGGATTGGCCTTTTTAGTCATCAGCGCGCTTGCAGAAAGCGCGGGATGAGTCCTTCCTGAATCTTCGTTTGCGAAGAAAAGCCAGAGAGAGACAAGGGAATAAAATGTGGATTGGTGTGCACATGCGCCAATTCACAGCAGCTGTCACCCGTCTCAACAATTTTTTGGCAAGGTCACTGGTGTGCGAAGCTCTCCCTGTTTGCTGTTCACACAAATCAAATTGCTCCCACCAAACAGCATTTTTAAAAAATCCAATTCCAAGGTGCAGAAGAGCGATCTTCCACTGATATAATGAAAAAAAAGGAAAGAATGGCTGTTTCATCACCTGAGCATACAATTGCTAGGGCAACAATCCAACATGGTGGTTCCAGGATCAAACTTCTTAGCAAGCTCTGCCCCCCATGCTCATCTGATTAATCAGCTATCCTCTTCAGCAATGTGCTGTGATGCGATTTGGTTGTCCTAACATGTGGGAGTATTTCCCCTGAAGTTTTAAAAACACTCAGGAAAAGCCCTGAAGACTTTTCCTGCACAGTTTCCCTGAATTTTGCTCCCCTTCCCTCCAAAAAGGATGGAACACTGAGGGATCCCATTTGGATGCACGGGATTCCCTGAGTATTTATTTTACTGTCTGGACTAACCCTTAGTCTTGTGCTGGAGCTAAGATCTCTATGGTAGATAGAGATCTATGGTGTGGTAGAAACTTCTCAACAAGCTGTATTATCATGCAAAGATGGCCTTTTCCAGCAAAATCTCAGCAATGGTGAGAGGGTTGGTTTTTGGTTTTGTTGTTATATGAAAATCTCTAGGTACTCAGCTTCTGACCCTGGCAGTTTTAATTGTGGATTCTTTATTTATATTCTTTGCAACTGCTTTTAATTCAGTTGTTCTTTAATGTAATAATTCCTTTACTTGTGTTTTAGTACAGTGGGCCCTTGTTATCTGCTGGGGTTTGGTTCAAGGACCACCTGAAGATACCAAAATCCATGATGCTCAAGCCCCATTATATACTATGTCATAGTAAAATGGTGTCCCTTATATTAAATGGCAAAATTAAAGTTTGCTTGTATTTTTTTTACCGGAATATTTTCCATCCGTGGATGGTTGAATCCATGGGGACAGAATCTGTGAATACAGAGGGGTGACTGTACTATCATTTTTTGTGTGTTTTTATCTGAACCTTAGTTGGGTTGTGAGTTTCTTTTGACTCCCAGTTTTGGGAGAAAGGGAGGATAGGAAAGCAAGCAAGGAAGCAGTTATTGTTCCACCCCTCCACTACAAAATGTCCCCTTCGATAGTAGCTCCCCCTCTCCTCTCCAAATAGCTGCTGGGGTTTTGTTAAATGCATTTGTGTCAAATGTGTAGTTAGACTCTTAACCCCAGTTTGCAATGAAGGAAAATGTCAATCTGGAATACATGGAAAACATTTAACTTTTGAGGAGCCTTAGGGCAAACTTTACACAAAGGTACACAGAAGGTTTGAGATGGAAGATACTGAATAAGAATGAACAGGGGTGGGAGAGGAATGAGTTTCACTTTTAGGAAAAATCAGGAGGAGGAGCTCAAGAATCCAATAATTTGTGCAAGTACCATCCCTAAATATTTCATATGGTTCACTAATTCTAAATTAATATTTGTCACTTTTGTTCCTCTGCAATTTTATTTGGGACCCTCCTTCAAATTCTCAGTTCATGGAACTCTTATTATTATCACCACATTATAGGGCATCATTCTAATAATTACTTTATAATTTTTAGCCATTTATCTTTGGTGAATGAAGAAACCATTCTTTCCCAGTCTCTTTCAATTTAGGTCACATCTGGCAGTATTTTAAACCTAGAGATAAACAAATCATATATAGAACATCTGACAGGCCTACTTGCCATTTGTTTCTAAGAATATAAAATAGATACCCATGGTATTCCCAGATTTGAAGGAAACAAAGATTGGCAATTGGGAAAATCATATATGCTATGTGGTGGGAAATGTGTCCAGTCTCTCATAAAGAATATTGTCATACATGTGTGCTTCTTGTATATTTTAGTTTACACAAATATGAAAAAGAAAAGTGTGTACATGTGCTATCAAACATGCAACACAGAGAACAACTCTAGCTACTCTCAAGACTTGCACCCTAACCACTCAACTCCTGCACAGTACCTTGTCTTGCCTGTTGGTGTGGTTTAAGAGTGTGAGGCAAATGTATAGAATGAAGAATGTGGTTCAGTACAAAATAACCCCCTAATTCTCATTGGGATCCCTGTTCCTAATAATGGACTGCTGAGAAGTTCAATGCATATAAAACTCTTTCCCTCCACATGCATATCTGTCTGAGTAGCTTTAAAAAAGCACTAAAGACGGATCTCTTTCAGCAGGCCTTTCCTAATTAGATCCCGGTCTCAGGGGATCCTGGCCTCTTTTAGTCCGCTGGCTATTTATTGTATTCATTGTTTTTAAATGTGATTTTAGATCAGTTGCTTTTAAATTTATATTTGTTTAATATTTTTTTATGGAGGAGGGTGGGGTGGGGGGTGTTTAGGGATTTTTATCTGTATTGTATTTAATTTTTGTAAGCCGCCCTGATTTTTTTAACAGAGGGGCGGGGTATAAATAAATATTATTATTATTATTATTATTATTATCCTTTTCTCTGATTTGCTAACTGAAGGGAAAGTGTGATATTAGTGCCAACCATTGCTGATTTCCTTCCTTTAAACTTGTATTGAAATGGATCCTAAAGCAGTTATTTTTAAATTCTAATGTGCTCCATCTTAGATCTATTTTGGCCCTTCCTGTTTTCTGTGTGCAATGGGCCTTCTCCAATATGGCTGACATGGCCAATCTCAAAGCAGCCATCTCCCAAAACAAAAATTGGTAAGATTTAATGAAAAATGAACTCGCTCAAGAACCTCAGTATCTAAGGATCAGATGGGTCCGAGCTTTGAATCACAAAACAACTTTTGTAAACCCACAGCATTTTCCTCTAGTGCTAATGCAGAAAGCAAACTGATGAGGGTCAAAGACAAAGTACTTGGCCAATAAACTGAGTAGACAAGGGGATCTTGTAGTACCTTCGAGACTTACGCAGAGAGAGAAAATTGTAGCATAAGCTTTCATAATCTACTTCCTCAGATGCTGGAGACTGCGGAAGTAGCATCTTAGGAAGTAGACTAAGTCTATGAAAGCTTATGCTACAACTCCTCCCACCCACATTTTTCAGGACTTCATATCCACAGGAATAGTGTATGCCACAATGCCTTGGAGTTTAGATGCTTTTAAAAATACACCTTGCTGATACCAGCTGTATCAGCTTGCAGCCCTATATGCTAGACATGGGAGACTTAATCCAGCTCTCCAGGATGCTACGGTGGGTAGCCATTCCATCCCAGAACCCCACTTCCTTAGAAGGGAGAGAGGGAGGATGACAGAGACATATCCAGTAAGCAAGGAGATCTTGTAGCACCTTTGAGACTGAGAGAAAGAAATTGTAGCATAAGCTTTCATAGACTTGGTCTATTTTCTCAGATTTGGAAGTAGATCAAGTCTAAGAAGGTGTATGCTACAATCTCTTTCTCTCAGTCAGTCTCAAAGGTGCTACAAGATCTCCTTGCTTACTGATATTCCAGACTAACATGGCTATGTCTTTGAATTCTACCCTTGAGTAGAACCAATTGAGCCTCCTCCTAATACACACCATACACCCTAAACATCCCCTGCACCACATAACTACATCAGTTGTTTTCAGAACACCCAAAGTCAAATCCCACTCCACTTCAAAGCAAAACAGGGAAAACACACACAGGCAATACACAGCAAAGCTGAAGACACATGCTTACACCTCACCATCACCTTGAGCCATCAGATATTCTATCAACCCCAACTTACCTTTTTCATTTTTCTGGGTAGCTAGGTGTATTTCAAAATAGATCACTTGGTTGCAGGTGACCAGCATTTCCATTTCCTAGTAACACCTTTGGGGTGTACATGGCATTCTAAGAAAGTCTCTGGGCCCATTCCTGAAAATAACGATGATTTATTTTGCAGAATGTCAGTCTCCCAGGTATTTTTAAAAAATTTAAATTCCCACGAACACATAACATAAGGAGAAGGGAGCTACCAGGGATCAAGAGAGGTATATATGGGCACAGTGATGCCCCACAAGCATCATGTTGGGACACCCATGTCAAATGAATCCATTTTCACTACTGTCACCAATGTTTAATATTTTTGCAAAACAAATTTACAATGTTTTCATATTATTATGTGAACAAACATTCTTTTCCAGTCTGATGCTTGCTTTGATTTTTTTTTTTTACTTTTAAAAAGCATGATGTTTCAAAACCAATTGTTAGTATTAGTTTCCTTCAGAGATCAAAGTTAGAAGAAAATGGAAAAGCATTACAGGTTGCTCCAACCACATTTAAACACTTATATTCATTATTCATGTAACTGCATGGATATTAAAACCCAACAAATGTTGTTAAATTAAAATTGCATATATTTTGTTTTAATACTGCAGCGCAAGTGCAGTTTTATTATATTATTACATTTTGCAAGCATTGATTTGTTACTGGCTGGCAGAGAATCGTGCATTTCTGCGTTATGAATTTTGTTAAGACCTATGAAGGGATAACTCCCACACATTTCATTTTATTCTTCTACAACATTCTCCCTTCTTAAATCAGAGGCAGTCAAATTTCTTTCTTTTTTGTACTTTGGCTTGTCCTACACCCCTGCTATGAGAAAGCCTTCATGTTAAAAGAAAGAGAGGTAAATGAATCCTATTTTTAATTGTTTGCTAAGAATAAGGATCTCTAAGAAGCTCTCTGGCTTTTCTTCGCAAATGAAGATTCAGGAAGGACTCATCCCGCGCTTTCTGCAAGCGCGCTGATGACTAAAAAGGCCAATCCGAGATAAACAAGTCCGGTTGCAGAAAGCACAGCAGAAGGTCTCCTTGGGTGATGTTTTTGGGTTGTGATTCTTTCTGCGCTGACGATTCTCTTCAAGACTTGTTCGGCATGAGTTCTCAAATAAGGCTGCAGCATTGTGGATAGTGCATCTCCATGCCTCCCGATGTGAGACCAGGGTGGACCATTGTTGGTGATCAATTTGGCCGAGCCTGAGATGTTGTTTCAGGGAGTCTTTGTATCGCTTTTTTGGAGCACCCTTCTTACGCTGACCCGTGGTGAGTTCACCGTAGAGTAGTATTTTTGGGAGGCGATGGTCCTCCATCCTAGAAACGTGCCCTGCCCAGCGCAGCTGCGTTCTCAATATCATGGCCTCAATGCTGGTGATCCCTGCTTGCTCAAAGACAGCAACATTCGTCACATAGTCAGTCCAGTGTATATTTAGGATTGTGCATAGATAGCGCTGATGAAAGCGTTCGAGGAGTCGTAGGTGGTGGCGATAGGTGACCCATGTTTCAGATCCATAAAGGAGGACAGACAGTACAATGGCTCTATACACACTGATTTTTGTGCTTTGCCTCTGGTGTTTATTGCTCCAGACTCTTTTGTGAAGTCTTCCAAATGCAGTATATGCCTTTGCTAATCTGTGATCGATCTCTTTGTCAATCTTGGCATCATCTCCTCGATGATGCTTCCAGCTATGCAACATCAAATTCTTGCTTTTTATATGTTGGAAAGGATTTTTAATGTTGATACTTTTGTCAGAAGGAATACCTTATTTTTATTTTGCATCTAGGTACACAGAAAGCAGATATGTTCCAAAATTAACTAGTTCTATATATGGAGTTACAAATTTGCTCAGGGACAATAAAATACCAGATGAACAACATATCAAGTGATGTCTTATTCTTTATGAGAAACCTAAAGATTATATTCTACTATGAGCTAATATTTCAGAGCCCATCAGGAAGGGAAAGGGGAGCAAGCTATTCACAGCTTTCATTAAGAAAAACAAAGGGAAGCCGTTGTAGAATTTGAGATACAGAGCAACATGTGTATTCTCTGTTTTGCCCAATCATTTAATGCAAAGTGCCTACTCCTGCCTTTGTGTATTCTTAGCCAGTGAATGAAGTCACAGCCAACTAATGATAAACCTACTGTATAGAGAAGGTACTTCCTGGCTCTCCTTGCCTCCCCCTCCCCCTCATATTTCCTGATGAAATGGTAGTTGCTTCAGGCTTTTATTTTGTTTTATGCTTTTGAAACATTATTATTTTAGACTACAAAATAATCCTCTAGCTAGCATGGCCTGGGATAGGGTTACAGAAGCAAATGGAGGTTCAGGGACCTGGATGTAAGATGGCTTTGGCTCAGATGTCTTTCTTACTCTTTGGGTTTCTCTGGTTTGACCATTTAAAGCCTGGATGGAAGAAGTTAAAACATTGATCTCATGCAGGCTTGTTACTTTTGGTAAATCTCCAGGGCTTAGGAGACCAGTTATCAAGGGTGGGAGCATGGCAGCCGCTCTATAAACTGAATACAACAAAATCCACAAAAGACCAATACTGTTACTGGCTGACTGAAATGCACAAAAGGTATCATGCAAGCTTTTGAAGCTTCACTGCCTTCTTCATAAGGCAAAGATGTTAAAAATTATACAGATGAAAAGTGATGACGTTAAAGTCACAGGCCTACATTTTGTCTTAGATCTTCTGCTGTCAGTTATGAAGTTCTAGAGGGATATCAATGTAAGCAGAGGTCACTACCCTTCTTGGCCTGGCTTCTTTTCTCCAGTCATCAGAGGGAGGGGGAGGAATCTCAGGGTGAGAACACTGCTATGGAAAGTGGGCATACATGTGTTTTCCTCATATGTTAGACTTGGTTGTTGTTTTTTTCCAGAGACATACACTATGCAACTGTGATTAAGCAGGATACACTAGGCAACAATGACATCACAAGGGAGGTCTTGGTTTTTGCCCTGAAAATTCAAGAGTTTGGGAGAGGCCTGATCTGTCAACCATATTTCATAGAATCATAGAATTGCAGAGTTGGAAGAGACCACGAGGGCCATCCAGTCCAACCCCCCTGCCACGCAGGAAATCACAATCAAAGCATCCCCGACAGATGGCCATCCAGCCTCTGTTTAAAGACCTCCAAGGAAGGAGACCCCACCACGCTCCGAGGGAGTGCGTTCCACTGCCGAACAGCTCTTACTGTCAAAAAGTTCCTCCTCATGTTGAGGTGGAATCTCTGTTCCTGGAGCTTGCACCCATTGCTCCGTGTTCCAGTCTCTGGAGCAGTAGAAAACAAGCCTGCTCCATCCTCAGCGTGACATCCCTTCAAATACTTAAACAGGGCTATCATATCGCCTCTAAAGCATCTTTTTTCCAGGCTAAACATACCCAGCTCCCTAAGTCTCTCCTCATAAGGCATTGTTTCCAGACCTTTCACCATTTTAGTTGCCCTTCTCTGGACACGCTCCAATTTGTCAATATCCTTTCTGAATTGTGGTGCCCAGAACTGGACACAGTATTCTAAGTGAGGTCTGACCAAGGCAGAATAGAGTGGCACTATTACTTCCCTTGATCTAGACACTATACTTCTATTGATACAGCCCAAAATTGCATTGGCCTTTTTAGCTGCCGCATCACACTGTTGGCTCATGTTCAACTTGTGGTCTACTAGGACTCCTAGATCCCTTTCGCACGTAGTCTCATTCAGCCAGGTCTCTCCCATCCTATATTTATGCATTTCATTTTTCCGCCCTAAATGCAGTACTTTACATTTCTCCGTATTGAATTTCATTTTGTTAGCTTTGGCCCAGCTCTCCAGTCTATCCAGGTCATTCTGAATTTTGATCCTGTCCTCTAGGGTATTAGCTACTCCTCCCAATTTGGTGTCATCTGCAAATTTGATACGTATGCCCCTAATTCCCTCATCCAAGTCATTGATAAAGATGTTGAATAGCACTGGGCCCAGGACAGAACCCTGTGGCACCCCACTGGTCACATCTTTCCAAGACGAAGAGGAGCCACTGCTGAGCACCCTTTGGTATAGTCTGCATATATTTAGCACAAATTAAACTTCCGTGAAAGGGTAAAATTTCCTAACCTGTATTGTAACATAAGCTTTTTTAAAAATCACCAATTTTACAGATTTAACTTTAGTTGCACACACATGCACAGTGTGTTTTCTGACTTGATAGGCAGTATTTGAATAAGATCATGTGCTGTTGTTATTGGTTCCACATACATTTCTTCTTCTCTGTATGTATGCACACTCATGGCATATATGATGGCCTCATAACATCTGCTAGGGCAAGCCTAGGCAGGGCACAACATTTTCTTGAATTAGATCTCAAGAAGTCCTGTATGTCTAATCATCTGCCCAAAACTGGGTAGGAGGGATTCTGTACTACACAAGGCTAAGTGTGGGGAAAATTCATAATATTTATGGAGAGATGAGAGATAGGGGTGAGAGCTGAGCACTGATGGGGCAATTGTTTATGAAGAAGACATCCAGAACACTTCTAGGGCCCTTCAGATGTTTTGGCCTACAGCTGTTATCAACCCTACTTTCTATGGTTAATGGGAAGGAACTGTGGGAGTTGTAATCTAAAATAGCTGAAGAATCAAAGGATTCCTGCTCCTGTCCTAGGCAGTGTGTGTATGGGAAGTCAGCCCATTGATACAAAGGCAGAAGAGCAGTTTAATCATACAGGAATGTTGAAATTGCTAAGCAACAAAGAATGACACATTCGAGGACTTACCATGGAAGTCCAAGATGAAGGAGCCATCCAGGAAAAGATTAATTCCAGGCGCCACTCAGGCAAGGCAAGAGATCACATGTTAATTTGAGTGATTCAATATCCTGATCGCTTCAGATCTTTTGCTAAACCAAGAAAAAAAAAACAGGAAAAAGGAAGAACAATCTTGCCATCAGAGGGTGGGGCTGGATGGCTTCTTCTGCTTGGATAGAATGGACTTTCATAGTAAGTCCACCAATGTGCCATTCTCATCCAGTGGAGAAGGAGCCATCCAGGAAAGGGAATTACCCTAGCCTAACCAAACCCTTGGGGTGGGGTGGGGTGGCAAGATAAGATAAGATAATTAATTAGAAACAATGTGCTGGAGCACCCTGTGGTCCAAGGATGCACAAGCTGAGGCAAATTTATCCCCTGTAAGGTCTGGTAAAAGTGGAAAGAGTGACCCAGGTGGCAGCTCTACAAATTTCCTGTATAGGGGTATTTGTTGAGAAGGCTGTAGAAGCAATTGCTGACCCGGTAGAGCGAGCACTGACAAGTTGTGTCTTAGGAAGACCAAGGGACTGATAAGCTAAAAAGATACAAGCCTTGATTCAATGTGTCAGAGTAGACAAAGAAACCTTCCATCCTAGAGAGGTAGGTAGAAAGGAAATAAAGAGTGCTTCTGATCTCATAAAAGGCCTGGTACATCTACTATAGATTTTGAGGGCCCACCTGATATTCAATTTATGCCATTGCTTCTCTAAAGGATGGACTGAATGTTGCCAAAAAGAGGGTAAAATGAGTGGTTGTGAGTGGTGAAAATGGGAGCTTACTTTTGGCAACAACCCTGGATCAAGGCAAAGGAAAACTCACTGAGCTTCAAATTTGCAGAAAAGAGGAATCTTTTCCTTAAAGGCTTGAAAGGTGGCTTGATAGAGGTCATCAGAACCTTATGAAGATCCCAAGATCAGACGTGATGAACTACTGGAGGGCTTAGGAGGGAGGCCCCTTTCAAAAATCTCTTCACATAAGCATGAGAAGAGAGGGGGTGTTCATGACTGGGTGATAAAATGGATGCCAAGGCTACAGTCTGATGCCTGAGTGTGTTGGGTTTCAGACCAATGTTTGCTGGATAGACATGCTGTTAGAAATTCTAAGATTTCTTTTACTCCGGCTGTGAGGGGAGCAATGGCTGACCTGTGAGCCCATCTGAGAAAAGTCTTCCAAATGGTTTTATATATATTCTAAGTGTGGAAGTCCTCCTGGAAGCTAAAAAGTGTGTTTACTATCTCATGTGAATAACCAGCCCTCACATAAAATCTCCTTTCAGTTGCCAGGCAGGTAGATACAGCAAATCTGGGTCTGGGTGTAGAATGGGTGCTTGACTGGGAAGGTCAGGCTGTTCAGGAGGAGAAGAGGGTCCTAGGTCACCAGGGTAGTAGATCGGATAGAGTGATGTGACCTTTCTTGGTATGTATGAGTGCTCCTAAATGTACCAGCTTTGGGGTTGGAACAAGGTGGCTTTTTTGGATGTTGATCACAAAACCATGATTCTGGAGGATGGTATTGAGAGCCTGAGGGGCACCTACCAGAGTGTGGCATTTTAAAAGGCTATTGTCCAAATAAGGAAATATATGGATGCCCTGGAGCCTTAGGTAGGGCACAAGGGCAAATCATCTTGGTGAAAACCTGAGGAGCCAAGGCCAACCCAGAGGGGAGGGTTCTGAAATGATGATGGGAACTGAGATAACAGAATTGAAGGTACTTGCAAGATGAGGAGTGGATATGGAAATACACTTCTGAAGGATCTATTGATAGAAGGTAATCCCCTTGGAAGATGTGCTCTTAAATTGTCTGAAGGCTTTTCATCTGGAAACATTTGTATTTGATAAACTTGTTGAGAAATTTGAGGTCCAGAATTGGATGTGCTCCACTCCCCTTTTGGGACACTGTGACAAAGATCAAATAGATCCCTCTGAACAACTCACTTGCTGAATTCTGCTCAGTGGCTCCTATTTTTAGGAGGTGAGCAATGGCCTGGTGGGGCATGAGGTTCTTTAAAGATGTCTCTAGACACTGGAGACCTGAGCAAATGGTGCCTGAGTTGGTGGTGAAAATCTATTTTGTACCCTTTGTTCACTATCTGCAAAACCCACTAATCTGATGTAAAAGAGGCCCATGTCTCTGAAAAAAAGGGAAAGTCTTCCCCCTATTGGATGGGGACAATAGTCACATGGCTGGTTTGTTTTTGGAAGACTGGCTTCCTGGTGGGACAATTCTGCCAGAGTTTCTTTGGGATGAAGGGAAAACTGGGATCTAGCCCAAGCGGGTTTGAATGACCAAAAATCCTGAGAATGGGGAAAGGACTGGGTGGGATGAAAAGGCTGAGACTGTCTTCCCTGGCATTTAAATTCCTTCTTGGGCATAGAAGGCATTGCTTTCTTCTTGTCCTTAGTCTCAATGAGCATGTCCTTAAGAGCTTCTTCACTGAACAGGAGGGATCCAGTGTAAGGGACAATGGATAGGATGGACCTGGATTGGGTGTCCGCATTCCGGTGCCTTAGTGAAATAAAACACCTGGTTATAATAGTAGCAGTGAAGTCTAAGGCTTTCACGGCTGGCATCCATAGGTCTTTCATGGTTTTTTTCCGGGCTGTGAGACCGTGTTTTGGAAGAGTTTATTCCTGATGTTTCGCCTGCATCTATGGCTGCCATCTTCAGAGAATAGTGGTGTAGGATTTATATACTGTGAGTCCCTGTTGGAGAGGATATGTAAATTTGTGTATTTCAATGGCTAGTTCCTAGCGTGGGAGAATATGCAAGGAGGATTAGTGCCTGTTTGGCTAATGGTCCATTGTCTGCTGGAAATCACCCTGTCCCTGGGTGAAGTTTCATTTGCATGTGTTGAGTTTTGATTTTGGTGTTTTTCAGGACTGGTAGCCAAACTTTAAGGGTTTCTTCTTTCCTGTTGAAGTTGTCCAGATGTTTGTGAAAGCTATTGAAATCCACATTCTCAGCTGGCTGAGAATGCTGTTGAAGAGAAATAAGAATCAAACATCTAGGTGAGAGCATAGCAAGAGACTGAGAAACAAAGCAGAAGTCCTTGGTTCAAATCTTGCCTCTTGTATAAACTCACCAGAAGGCCATAGGCATCCCATTCCCTCAGTCCCCTCATCTGTGGTATGGGAGATAATAATGCTGACTAACTTTACCTAACTGTACCATTTTATAATCGATATGAAGCATTCTGAACACTTCAATAGTACTAGAAAATCATTTTGCTGCCCCTGCCACCGAACCTAAGTCAAGGAGAATAACAGTCAAATCCAACAATCTTATTCTAGCACATTAGGCATAAAATTCCACAGTCCTCTCCCATCCCTACCAACAAAAATACAAGAACAACAATTAAATAACTAGTTATTTACTACCTAAAATCTGCTGCTTGAGGTGGCCTGCCTAATAATAGGGTTGGCCCTTGCTGTTATTGTTAGTTATGAGATCTAAGATGGAAGTTGATAGGAAGCCACAATGCAAGACAAGAGAGTACTGTGGACATACAAGGGAGAATAAAACTGTACAGAATAAATGTTCATGGATATGAATCAGTGGAATTGGGGTGGGGGGGAGCTGGACTTGACAGAATTTGCAGTGATGGTCACCAGAGAATGGTGTGTAGGTGAAAAGAAAAACTTCCAAAACAAGTAATGTATTGGGGTTAGCAAATAGAGAAATCAAGGAGGAAAAGACAATGAAGGGTGACAGAGGATGCCAGAAAAGAAAAGCAGCCAATAAAGGTTAGCTTAGAAGAGAGGTTAGGTGGATATGAAGATGCTAGAAGCAACCTGTAGTAGCTAAAAATAATACAAGGGTGGATAGACTGGAAGCCCCAGAGATTCAGAAAAGCTTCCTGAAAAAAGGGAAGAACAGGTTCCAAGAGTTCTGGTGTCAAGTGCTTCCTTTTCAGCACTGGACCTGACAGTCTCAGTTTTCAGTGCTTCACATTCAGTGTGTCATTCTACTTTAACTCATGAAGATGGTCTGCCTGAGACATAAAGGCCAAACAGTGGCAACAAACTAAAATATTATGGCCTTGACTAATGGAATGTAAACATTTAGGATGGGCATTAGTAGGCAAGATTTTCTTTTTACAGGTCACACTCTTTTTTTTAATGGATTTAGGGTCACAAGTCCCTAAACAGGGCTAAGCATTGAAGATGTGATGAGAGAAGCCAGGGAAAAGTAGGGGGTGGTGGTGGGAGAAGCAGAATAATGACAGAAGAGTGAAAAAAGAATAAAAGAAAGTTATTTATTCATTCATTCATTCATTCATTCATGCTTTTCTCCTAATATGGGGCCCAAGGCAGCTCACAATGTAAATTAAAGCAAAATATTGCTAAAAAAAAATACAAACGTTTTTTTAAAAAATAAAATAGACAATACAGTTAAAACATTGAAAACAGTAAAAAAAAATTGAGATCATAGTAAAGATAAAAGTATGACACACCCCATTAAAAAGTCTTTGTCTGCCAACAAAAAGAGAGCAGAAAGAGGGCCAGCCCAGCCTACTTTGGAAGGGAAGTCCACAATCAGGGAGCAACCACCAAGAAGGCTCTCTCCCATGTTCTCATCAGATGGGGCAGGTGAAAATGAAAAGATGCAAAAAAAAAAAAGGTGGGGAAGAAATACCCCCAAAAACAACACCCCACAATTTGAAGTGAACTTGGCTCTGTGAAAGAATAAAAATTCCACCACTTCACAAGATTCCTAAATGTTGCCTCTAGTGTCGCAAATGAAGAGAATAGTGAAGAACTGGATGGAATAGTTTGGGGAAACACAGTAGAAATATAGGATTTGCTCCCCAAAAGATTGTTATTCAGTTTTAAAAGGTCCTGAACATGCTCTGAGAAGATGCAGGAATTCCCATATGTGTGAATCACCGAGACCACAAAAAGAGGCTAGATTTTGTGAGAGCAGGGACTTGTCTATACGGGGGGGGGGTCAGGGATGTGGATTAATGTGCACTAATACGAATTCAAAGCAGTTTCGATTTGTCTTAACAGTTTATTGCCAAAATCACAGGCATGCAAAGCTATCTGCTTTTGCTGTCCCAGTGGTCACTCCTGTGAATTAAGATGGTAGGCCTTTCCTAAATTGGCCTACAACTTAATCTTAATGAGTGAATTACTCATGTTTTTATTGTTGCCAGTTGCCACCACCAAAAAGTAAAAAAAAAAAAAATCTAAGGTGTAAAAGTTCAATATTCCACCTAGATAAATTTTAAAAAGAAAAGAAAAAGGCTGTTTTATCACCTGAGCTGATTTTGTTATGGTGAATTGTGATTGCTACGGCAAAAAAATCCAACATGGTGGTTCCAGGCTATGCCCCCTGCCCACATCCAACCATTCAGCTTCCACTTCCACTCTTATTGGGAATGCGAATGAATGTGTATCTGATTGTCCCAATGAGCAGGAATGTGCATTCCCCACAGAGCTTTTTAAAAACTTTGGGAAAAGCTGCAAAGGCTTTTCCTATGGAGTTTCTGGTAGATTTGCCCCTCTCCTTCTGAATACTGTGGATTGATGCAGAATGACATTTAGACAAACCGTATTTTCCTTGAATTCTATGAGGAGTATTTTCACCATTTAGACAACCCCCATCATATGTTATAAGATGCAGCATGCTTAGTCAAAAAATCTACTATTTTGCTACTCTGTATTACAAATATATCTCTTTGTGAAAGTGCATGTCCACAGATCAAGTTAGTATCAAATTTGTATTCAACTTTATTGTCTATTTTGCATTTGTGACATCTATATCCCAAGTGCTACATTGCTTAGGGCAGAAGTTTCATACATTTTTCAGTCTCCTTGCCAACTACAAAAGCTTCAAATTCACTTTTCAAAATAAATTAACAAAACTGAAATGATTATGCTTCTGACAACTGTCCTAACAAATGATACTACATACATTTTGATTCTGTAGTATACAAGACATGATGTGAAAAATACAGAAGAATGTATAAGATACAATATGACTAGACTGATTTAAAAGGCATGCACGATGTATTAAAATGATAGAAAACTGGCACAGCAAATTCTGACCTCCCTCTGTTAATCACTTTCTGTTTTGGCATGCTTCATTGGCGATTTTGTAGGATGACAGGGCATGAAGGTCCTGGATTGCCCTACTTTATGTATGGAGCAGAATCACACTGATTTTTATCCCTACAATTTAGGTAAGAATATGAAATATCAATGTACTTGACACACATATATCAGCATTACTTGACTGAATGGCCATTGCATATAGCAGAATATGTGAATAGACTCCACTGAAGAAGAATTTGTATTTCATATCAAACATCTATGGGGTTCAGAAGGAGTAGCTGGATTATATATGCCACTTTATATAATCAGACCTGCTGAGCTGAATACTGTCAACAGACTGACTCTTCAGGCCATTCAAGGCATACCAGTTCCTATGAAACAAATTGCCATCAGCGTGAGGACTGCCTACTGTCCTCTTTCTTTTGACTGAGTGGTGGCATGACCTCTGACTATTTTTGGCCACCTCACCTATGTCTGTGTTGCCTTCAACTGCCTACTGCTGCCTTGGAAATAAGTTTTCTATCTGGCTCCAACTCTGATCTTTTCGTTTTCATCAGTCAGCTCTGACACACCAACCAGTTACCATTTTTCTCCTTGCCTACCCATAACTGCATTGCACTGCAGTTCCATCCTCTCTTGGAGATGACACCACCAGAAACTGCAGTTGTGAAATAATCATGAATGAGTTAGCTAATCTATAAAACTAAAGGAGCAGGACATGGGAAAATAATGCTGGAAAGGAAACCTAACTGCATGAACAGAATGACAGAACCAACTAGAGAGAAATATTATAGGATATGATAATTGTATTCCCTCTCTAGATTCTTCATTGATGTTCCATCATGTACTGTGAGAAAACTGTAGTAAAAATGAAGGGGAAAGGATAGGAAATGATAGACCATAAGGTCACAATTTCCTCTCCAAAAAGCTACTCTTAAATAAAGAAAAAAAAATGCAGGAGCTGAACACTGCTATCAACCCACTGGAATCCTTCTGGAGAGTATAAATTCTGCCAGCTAGTAGCAGAGATAAATCAATGCTGACTAGTTCTTTTCTTTATATGATTATTTTAGAAAGATTCCATCACCTGCAGATACCAAATCTTCCTAATGATGGATGAAGCAGGGCTACCTCTCTTAGGTCAACCCACACTTCAATTGGTTCTAGCCTGGTGTCACATATGTAGAAGAAGGAATCAAACAATTACAGTGTGTCTTTCAAATTTTCTACTGCTTTGCTAATCACTGTTTTAAAGTATGCTACCAAGCCACAGAGAGATGTGGATTTCTTGCCTTGCCTCATTTATGTCAGGTTATAACAAGTTATGATGAAACAAGCCACATCTTTAAATTAAGCCATTAAAAAATTGTGGACTAGAAATCTTTGCCCTTTCATATTTCACTTCAACTTTCAATCACTTGGCTTTCATAGAGGCTGTTCAGACACATCAGTAAACCAACCAGTTTACCTCATTGAGAAATGCAAATTTTACAGCTAGTATATCTTAGATATTGTAAGAAGAGTTACTAAAACAAAGAGAAAGAAAGAAAGAAAGAAAAAACCTTTCCAGTTCATTAAACATAATTGGCTCAGTGGAATGCTAGATTTCTGGTAGATGCTCATTACCCAGGGCGGGGGTGGTGGTATTAAGGTTTGCTCTTGAACTAGATGATGCTATCACTGCAACCATATGATTATTTTTTTTCTTAGCACTTACTGTGCATACATACACAGTTGTTGTGTGCCTTCAAGTCATTTCTGACTTATGGTGACCCTAGAAACTACCTATCACAGGGTTTTCTGAAGCTGAGAGTATGTGATTTGCCCAAGGTGGGTTTTCACAGTTGAGCAGGGATTCGAACACTGATCTCCAGAGTTGTAGTCTGATGCTCAAACACTGTGGTTTGCTCTTGAACCAGATGATGCTACCACTGCAACCATATGATGATTATTATTTTCTTAGCACTAACTGTATCCATACTTTGCCACACAGTAAATAAAACTAAATGTGTTATGTACAAGAAATTACAACCAAAAAAACATTTCAGGGAAGGACACTGGATAAAGGTATAGGGGAAAATATAACAAAACATCCCTGTCCCTGAAGGAAACTGCAGCTGCTATTACTGCTTTGGCTAGAAAGGCATCTCTTTGTAACATGCCAAATTTCATGGTTCTAGTTACCCTAAAGCAAAATGAAAGGTCAAAGCTGACATAATTCATAATGGTGGCAGAAGATTAACTGTCTGCAACCTTGCTAGCCAGCTAATCAAGGATTAGAGGCATCTTTTCTAAAAGGGATTTTTTTCCTTTGCCTCTCTGATTATATGCCCACTGTCCCTGTAACACTGTTGCAGGCAAATTTCCCTGAAAGCAGAGACTGGCAATCAACTTCAAAATCCTCTGTTTTGGAGTGAATCCTTGCCAGCAGACATGCTACCATCAGGAAGACCTGCCAATGCAGAGCTGGCCCAGAGTACATCTTTTTGTACCTTATAAAATGAATAAAAGCCCCAGCTAACCTGATTACAGCAAGGAGAGTCAAGGTTTGGGATGCCCCTACATTTTATTTATCATCCTTGAAGGCATAAAAAGAAGGTATATAGAAACAAGCACTACTCCAGAATATGGCGATCTGGGAAGGCACATTCAATGAAGTACCTTTGGAGAATTTCCCTTTGATCATTCACAGGAGGAAGGACAGAATATTACAGTTATTTAACTTATATTTAACAGCAATTTTTACAGTTGGCTCCCACAGTCACTCTTTGGGGTAGTTACAATCTGTATCAGACAGCTGTATAGCATATTTGAAAAACAATTCACAAGACAGAGACAACTAATAAGCATAGGAAAGAAGTGACTCAAGTGGTAGCAGAAGCAGAAAGGGCAGGTTATAAAGAGGAGCTTTTAAAAAGGCACAGCTCAAACAAAGAGGCCTGGCACAATGAAATCCCATGGCAAAAGACATGGAGACCATGGTCTAAATCCAATAGTAGTGTTACCCAAAGTAGGCCTATTAAAATCAAGACCAGTAAGCCTCATTTCTTTCAATGGATCTACTCTAAGTAAACCTAAGGGCTAGAATTAAGTTACATTAAGGCCAAGAGAAGCAGACAGAAAGTAAACTAAGGGCTCGTCTCATGGGCCAGAATATGTTGGCTCCTGCTGGCATATTCTGGCTGCAGATCTGACCCATTCCTTCCTCATTAATGGCATGAAAAAGGATGGAGTCCAAACTGTCATGTCGGCCCATCCCTGCCACTGCTGCCCACATCCCACTCTCTGGATCCAAGTAGGAGGCCCACAGCATGTGAGAAGGCCCCCTGCGCTGTAGGCCTGCTTCCTGGATCTGGAAAGTGTGACATGGATGGCAGCTGCAGCAACAGGCCAGTGTGGTGGTATGGCCTCCTGTGGTCCCAGGGGGCCTGATTCATTTCTTCTGAAGAGAACCCCCCCCAGGTATTTTAATATAATTGTTTATCAGGCTTTACCCTGTCTTTGTTCCAGGTATCATGAGGGCTGCCCAAGGGTAAAAGAGGGCAAAAGCCCAGTGTCATTAGGACAGCAGGGCTCAAAGACAAGGCCAATATGGGGTAAACAGCCCATCTAGACAAGGCCTAAATTAAGCAATAGAAAATCTGATGATAGTCATTCCCATTAAGAAGGTAGCATGGAAACCTGGAATATAAGAGATTGCCAAATTCTGTAGGGTGTGGAAGAGAAAGGTACACACTCCATGAAAGTTATGAATGTCCTACTCAAACATTTTAAAACTCTTGCACAGAAGTGAAAGCCAAACTAACAATTAACAGATAATGTCATGGGCCAGTAAGAACAACATAAAAAAGTGAAGGTCTGAGCTCCAAGAATATTAAAGATATCCTACAAGAGTCTACTTAAACTTTAATCCAATGTGGTATTTTCCACCTTGCTTTAAAAAACTGTTAAGATCCTTGTGCAAAAAAGACTAGCTAACCTCTTCTTACTTATGAAACGTCCTATACAATATTCCTAAAAGCTTCCATTAAACACTCTTAATAATTATTTTTTTAAAAAAAGAATCAATGTTAAGAAGAAACAATATACAGTATTCCCATTAAAACATACAGAAACTTGGTAACTATTTTTTTAAAAAAAATATTAAGAGAGAAAACCAGCAAGTTGATTTTATTAACTGATGTGCATGCAAACAGCAGTCTGATAGCCAACCTCTCTCTCTCTCATGGTGCATCATTGTTGTTTAAAGATGTCTTCTGCTCACCTTTTTTGGTAGAATGATTCACAGCCAAAGTACGTCTAGTTAAAGCCATGGTTGCTAAGCCCTATAGGGTTTAGGTCCAGATTATCTGACAGACCATATCTCCCTATATGAGCCTGCCTAGACCCTGAGATCCACAGAGGAGGCTTTTCTTTCAGACCCACTGCTTTCATGGGTACACTTGTTTGGAACATGACAGAGGGCCTTTACAGTGACTGCCCTTAGACTTTGGAACTCCCTTCCTAGAGATACTAGAAGGGCTCCTTCCTTGCTGTCCTTTCATGGTGAAGACTTGTTTATTTAGACAGGCTTTTAGAGCTTAAGGCTTTTAAGAGAAGGGCGGTAAGAGGACTGTATTGTTTTAAACTGATCCCTAAAATCAGTCCTGGTCAACAGCCTGGCCACAGCATTTCAGACCTGCTGAAGTTTCTGAGCATTTTCCAAAGGCAGCCCAACACAAAGGCAGCACATTATAGTAGTCCAAATGGGATGTAATTAAGGTATATGTCACCCTAGCCAGATCTGACTTCTCAAGGAACAGGCACAGCTTTGCCAGTTTTAACTGTACAAATTCACTCTTGGCCACAGCCGAAACCTAAGCACCTAGGGTCAGATCCAAGTCCAGGAGCAAACTGAAGCTGTGAATCTGAGATTTCAGGGTGTGTGTGACCCCATCCAGCACAGGCTGAATCCCTATTCCCTGATCTGCCTTCCAACTGACCTGGAGCAACTCTGTCTTGTTTGGATCAAGTTTGATCTTGTTCATCCCCATACAGTCCGTTACTGACAGTAGACTAGTTTATTACAGAAATAGGAACGTTGGTCTTACCTGTGATACGTTCTTTTCCAGTGGTGAGGCGAAGAGCATCCGTAAGCTTTGGGTTGTCTCTCCCCATTGCTCCTGGTAGGCAGGAAACAAAAGCTTTTGGGACTGCCCCCGGTGAGGTCATCCACCAGGAACGACCCCGGCTGGCCAGTCTATTGAAAAAGCCTCGCATACATCCTTGCATGCTTGACTCATGGCGATAGGTCTCCGAATCAGAGTCCATCCTTGTCCATCACTGAAAAATCATCCATCGGATCTTCCTCATCCACCCTGGTGGACTGCTGACCGCTGTATGTCGCCCGTCTCTTCTTGACTCCACTCACCAATGGGTGGGTCTGGATGCTCTTCGCCTCACCACTGGAAAAGAATGTATCACAAGGTAAGACCAACGTTCCTTTTCCCAGTGGGGAGGGCTCCAGAGCATCTGTAAGCTTTGGGATATACAAAAGCAACATTCCATGGTGGGTCTGGCGAGCAAATGTCCTCTAGACCTGTACCACCTGCTGCAGGACTCTTCTGCCAAACGTCGCCTCAGCAGATTGCATCCTGTTCAACCTATAGTGTCGCACAAAGGTGGAAGACGATTTCCAGGTTGTGGCTTTACATATTTCCTCCAGTGGAGCATCCTCCCAGGCTGCCGAGGTTGCCGCACTCTGAGTTGAATGTGCCAGGATACCTTCAGGTACTTCCAGGTGCAGAGACTGATAGCATGCTGCGTTGCAGTTGCGGATCCAACGACCCAGTGTGGATGGTGAAACCCTTCTTCCCAGATACTTGGCGTGTGGGGAAATAAACAGTGCTTCGGAGACCATGAACGGTTTAGTCCTGTTAATGTAGATACGCAGGGCCCTGCACACGTCCAGGGTGTGCCATATCTTCTCCAGTTCCCTTACAGGGTTCAGGCAAAAGGATGGTAACACCACTTCCTGCGTCCCGTGGAAAACCAAATTAACCTTCGGTCTGAAGTCCAGCTGTAGGCGCAGGACTACCAAGTCCGGTCTAAAGATGCACAGGTCTCACCTGATTGAGAGGGCTGCCAGCTCAGAGATCCTGCGTGTGGATGTTATGGCTACCAAGAACAGTACCTTCCAGGTTAGGAACTTCAAAGAAGTTTCCTTTAGGGGTTCAAAAAGATGTAACATCAAAGCCTTCAGGACCGTGTGAAGGTCCCACGTTGGAAACCTGTGTACCATTGGCAGTTCCAGGTTTGATAGTCCCTTGACAAATCTACACACAAGAGGGTGATTGGCCACTTGTGCTGCCTTTCCTGGCGACAGGAAAGATGTAACTGCCACAATCTGTTGTTTAATGGTATTTGGTCTCAGCCTGGCCTCCACTCCATCTTGCAGGAAGTCCAACAGTACCGGGACTGAGACCTCTCTGAAGTCCCTTCTCTTGTGATTACACCATTGATGGAACACCCTAAAGGTGTATTCGTAAATACGCTGAGTAGATTCCCTTCTGGAGGCCAGAATAGTATTCACCACCGTCTGAGAGTATCCCCTTGCTGCTAGCATCTGCCTCTCAACCTCCACGCGTGGAGCTGAAGCCAGTTGGGGTCTGGGTGGTGTACCTGCCCCTGTGGCAGGAGATCCTGACGCAACGGCAGTGGGAACGATTCCAGTGCCAGTTCGAGGACGTCTGGGAACCAAGATCGGCAAGGCCATTCTGGAGCCACCAATATCACTTCTGCCCCTTCCGATCGGATTTTGGTCAGGACTCTGGGTATCAGTTGGAGAGGAGGGAATGCATATAGCAGACCTTGTGGCCACGCGCTCGTCAAAGTGTCCATCGCCTCTGCTCCCTCTGCTAGATATCGGGAGAAGAAGCAAGGCAGTTTTGCGTTTGCTGGGGATGCAAAGAGGTCGACTTCTGGTCACCCCAGGGTCTGGACAATGGTCTCGAACACCTCCTGGTGTAAGCTCCACTCACTCTGATCTATGTCCGAGCAGCTGAGCCAGTCCGTCTTGGAATTGAGAGATCCCTTGAGGTGTTCCGCCTCTATCGATATCAGGTTCTCCTCCACCCAGTTCAGTAAGCATGATGCCTCTCTCATGAGGGCGTGGGATTTCATGCCCCCCTGGCGATTTATGTGCACTTTCATAGTAATATTGTCTGTCCGAACCAGGACAGACTTGCCCTTGATCAGATCTGCAAATGCTAGTAAGGCGAGCCTGGCCACTCTGAGTTCCAGCCAATTGATGCTGTGCGACGCCTCCTCCTTCATCCATTTGCCCTGGGCTAAGTGCAGCCCGCAGTGGGCTCCCCAGACCCTCAGGCTGGCGTCTGTCATGATCTGGACTGTGTCTGGTCTCCACAGTGGACGTCCTGTTTGTATCACAGGTGAGTCCCACCACTCCAGTGACTCTAAAACTTCCTGTGTCATGCGTACCAGTTGGTGTTTCTTGAGTGCGATGTTGTTCTGGAATGGCAGTAGGAACCACTGCAGGGATCTGGCGTGAAACCTCACCCAAGGCAGGCAATCGATCGCCGCAATCATAAGGCCCTGCAGTCAAGCAAGGTGCATGATGTCCACTCTTGTCTTGTTCTTCACTGTCTGAATTGACTGACGGATGGCCTGTGTCTTCTCCAGGGGTAGGATACCTGTCCTGCTGTGATGTCTATCCACGCTCCCAGGTGCTGTATCTGCTGGGAAGGAGTTAGTTGGCTCTTTTCGAAACTGACCTGGAAACCTTGCGCTTGCAGGTAATCCAGTATAATTTTCACCTCTTCTTCTGCTTTCTGATGAGAGGAGGGTTGTATCAACAAGTCGTCCAGATATAAACATGCAGACCTAAGCAACTCCAGCGCGCCACTAATGCTACCATGATCTTGGTGAATACTCTGGGGGCCGATGAGAGATGAAAAGGCAGCACCATGTACTGGAAGTGTCTGTTGTTGTAACAGAAACGCAGAAAGTGATGATGGTCTGGGTGGATGGGGATACGAAGATACGCATCCTGTAAATCCAGGGATGATAGAATGTCCCCTGGTCTCAATGCTTCCAGGATATGCTTCAGTGTTTCCATCCTGAACTTCCATTGTTGGACAAACTTGTTGATCCCCTTGAGGTTTAGGATAGCTCTCCAGGTTCCGTTCTTTTTTGGAACCAAGAACAGGATGGAGTAGCAACCCGTGCTGCATTCTGCACCAAGCACCTCCTCTATTGAGCCCAATTGAAGTAAATGCTGAATGGCCTCCGCCATCAGTCGCTGCTTGGTCGTGTCTCGCTGTAGCAGTATAGGGATGAACCAACCTGGAGGTCGCTAAGAGAACTCTAGCCAGTAGCCCTCCCAAATTGACTGAAGGACCCACCTGTCTGAGGTAGAGCTTTCCCATACCTCCATGAAGGCCTGCAGCCACCCCCTCACTGGGGTGCTGGCGTCATTGTTGACGTCTGCTGTTACTCTTGGTGGGCTGGTTCTGGCCTGGCTTGGCCGCCTTGCCCTGCTGGTTACGTTGCTGATAGCGATTGTCTCCCCAACGAGGTCTTGATGGTTTGAAGTCCCTGGATCTGTTGGTGGATGATCCCGCCGAAGAGTTCTGATGCCCCCATGAGGGACAAAAAGGCCTCTAGCCTCTGGAGGACCTCCTGTCCTCCTGTCTCTTTGCTGATGCTAGGGTCTTCTTTTTCCTGTCCTTGTCTTCCACCAATACAGGTTCCAAGGAGTCCCCGAACAGCTTCTTGCCTAAAAAGGGGGACAAGACCAGATTTTGTTTGGATTTGAAGTCGGTGTTCCAGAATCTTAGCCACATCTGCCTCCTCGCTGCCACCACCGCAGCCTGAGCCCTGGCGCAAAACTGGACAGAGTCCAATGTACTATCCACCAAAAAGGCAGACATCTTAGCCAGCTTGTTGAGATCCTGTCGTATTCTGGTTTGTGACTTGGGGACGTCCGCCAGAGCATCCTTGGACCATTGAATGGCCACTCTCGCCATCATGGTAGCGGTGGAAGAGGCCCTAATGGCCAGCGAGAGTGCCTCATGGGCCCTTTTCAATGCAGTATCCATCCGCCTGCCCTCTGGGACTTTCAAGGTCTCTTCCCCATCATGACAAAAAACTGCGGATGACACCAGCGCCGAAACGGGGGCATCGATGAGAGGCACCTGCAGCTTGTTCATCACTTTCTTGGGCAGTGCATACAGCTTCTTGGCATGGCTTGGCTGTCCCTTGGTCATTGCTGGGGATTCCCACTCATAGCGTATTAAACGCATCAGTGTAGCAGGCACAGGCATTTTTAGCACCGCTAGCTGTGAGTCAGGAAAAAATTCGCCGGATATTTCTGGCAAATCCGGATCCGTCTGAGATTGTTGACTCTTTGGGAGCTCTATCCCCAAAGTTCTAACTACCTTTTTGAGTAGAATAGTGAAGTTCTCTGCGGCAAATAATTTGGCAGAGGAGCAGGGGGTGCCTCTGGGATGTTCCTAGACTCTTCCTCGGACAGTTCCCCTTCTTCCCTATCAGGGTCTTCCAAGATGTCAACATCCTCCCCCTCGGATGTGTATATTGAAAGCACCTCCCCTCCTCCTCGGAGAGCTGTGGCTCCTGCTGCTCCCTCTGGTGCTTGCTGGGGGGGGGTTGTTGCAAAGTCTCCCCCTCATGATCAGAGAACCACTGGTCTTCATTGTCAGAGAGATTTCTCTTCTGTAGCATGCCTGAGGCTGGCTGCCCTGCGACCTGGTTACTAGGTCCTGGGATCGCCTCCCCCTCCTGTGAGTCTGCAGCCGTTGTTGCCGCTGTTTTAGTGGGTGCCGCATGGGGCAGAGGATGCTTCGCCTTGCCCCTGCTGGTCCCGCTGCCCTTGCCTCCCCACCGGGTTGTCTGGGCCTGGGGTTCCACCCTCTGGGGCCTGGTGATCTGGGTTGGGGGGGCTGAAGGATTCCTAGCCCCCTGGGTCTCTCCCCCCCAATGCGGCCTGGGGATTCCCGGCAGACTAGGCTGGAGCAGGCTGGTCGCTAGCCAGTTCACCGCCTCCCTGGCCAGGGAGGCCCTAAGCCAGTCAGGGATCACTAGGGGCACTTCTCTCCCCATCGTCCCAGCTCCCAGGGCCCCGGACGAACTCACAACATCCACCAGCTGAGGCTAGGGACTCGGATCCACTGCTGCTGCGTCCAGCTGTCCCAGGCCTCCCTGCACTGCGTCGTTCTCCCCACTCTGGGGCTCGGTACGTGCCTCCTCCTCCTGGAGAGGCCACGTGGGGGTAGCCTCCTCCCGTTCGTCCCTGCGCCCGTTCGGGTGGGGAAGGAACGAGGCGCAGTGCGCGCCGGCCAGAGCAGAGGTCTTCCCCTCCTTAGCCGGCCTCTTCCTGCCGCCACTGCCCTTCTCTGTGGCTGTGCTGCCGCTATTGAGTCCCGCGATCTTGTCAGCGCTGCCGCTCGTGCCCGGCTCCTCTAGGGCACTCCTCCTGGTGCTGCCCTGCTGGGTAGCTCGCTCACTAGCATTCACTGACGCGATGATAGCGTCCATATCAGTGGGATTCATTTCTCCCCTTTCTCCTTCTCTCCACAAGGCAAGCAACCAGGTTCCTCCAGGACCAAATTTAAAAAGGTAGTTTTTTTAAAGGGGGGGTAACCCAAGATGGTGCCTGCCATGTGGAGGGAGGGTAGAGAGAGAAAAATAATCCACATTCTTCCAGGAGTGTAGGCAGGAAACAGACTGGTCACCCGGGAGTCATCCCTGGTGGATGACCTCACCGTGGGCAGTCCCAAAAGCTTTTGTTTCCTGCCTACCGGGAGCAATGGGGATAGACAACCCAAAGCTTATGGATGCTCTGGATCCCTCCCCACTGGGAAAAGCTTCCTTGTAATCAGATGGAGAGATAGAGTTGTTTGTCATCAGTGTATGATGACACCAAAACACAAAACTCCAGATGATCTCTTACAGTGATTTCATGTAAACATTAAACAGCATGGGGAACAGAACCAAGCCCTGAGGCACACCACAGGACAGTGACCAGGGTGTTGAACAGGTATCTTCCTGTACCAACGTCTGAGTCAATCCCTGCAAGAAAGACTGCAGCCACTGTAAAACAGTGTCCCTAAGTCCTATCTTAGAGAGGTGACCCAAAAGGATATCATGGTTGATGGTATCAAAAGTTACTGATATACAGTAGAACCAACAGGGTTTGCTCTATTGACCAAAGCAACCAAAGCTGTATCTATCCCATTGCTAGGCCTGAAACGGATCTAGATAATCTGTTTCACCTAGGAACCCCTGGAGTTGGGAGGCCACACATGCTGCAACAGCTTGCCCCTGAAAAGGGATATTGGAGACCAGTTGATTGTTCTCCAGTATGGTGGTGTCCAGGGAGGATTTTTTTTTCCATAATGGTCTCCACAGCCTCTTGTAGACAAGATGGAAAACCCGCCTTGCTGTCGTGAAGCATTCACTACTCCCCTGACCTAATCTGCCAGTCCCTCTTGGTCTCCTTTCAACAGCCAGGAAGGGCCTGGGTCCAGCATGCATGTGGTGGCTCTCACCTCTCCAAGGATTCTGTCCACATCCTCAGTTGCACAAATTGAAGGACATCCAATAACACTGGACAAGCAGGGTCTAAGGTTACATCCACTGGACCGATATCAACTACAGCCTCCAAGTAAGAGCAGATCCAAGCTATTTTATCCACAAAGTGCTCTGCAAAGTCTTCACAGTGGACTGCTGAGTGGTTTATATACTGCTCTTGTGGGAGAGAGTGTAAAAGTCCCCTGACTCAGGACAGCGCTGCAGGATGACACTGTGTGGATGTAATCATAACAATGAAGAAGGATTTCTTCACTGCCACCACCAATATGGCATAGGCTTTCCAATGAGCTCTAGCCCGTGTTCAGTTGGACTCGCTCCACCATTGTTGTTGTAGTCTGTATCCCACTTGTTTCATCACCACCTCCCTAGTTTTAATATGATTAATACTTTAGTTCTGTTTCAGTGTTGACCTTTTTATGGTTTTAATTGTATTGTAATTATTTTAGTTTGCAAGTCACCTTTACGCCCAATCTTGGGGAAAAGGTGAGATATAAAGAAAGATAACAACAACAACTTGCAATCAAAATCTCAAAAGCCTAGGGTTTTATATGAAAGGACATTAGCTTTGCCATAAGGTATAAGTTTAAAAAGATAGGTAAAGCTTTTAAAATCACATAAATATTCCTTGTGTTTTAATTAGTAGTAACAGAGGGAGGGAGAAGGGGCATTTACAGTAGGCACAGAGTGCTTATCTGATGCACAACAAAACAGTCCAAACAGACTCGGTGACTAGCAGTTTTAGAGTTAAAAACAGAAAACTTTATTATCACAGTAATCCAAAGAGCTAACCCTACAAGTTCGTTGCTCACAATGGAACCTAACTAACAAGCAGTATACTAAAAGCATTCTACAATCTACAAAATCTGGTGGGTATAAAGTCATTTGCTATCCATCATCCCACAGTAACAAACATACAGCACATAACTCCCCTTTTCACAGTTCGACTGCATACTTGTTTACAAGTACAGAGGAATGCAGATACAATTAGCCATAAAGTGATATAGCAGAACTGAACTTGGAAGGAAAAGGTCACATCCAGGACTGATCCTGACAGTAAGGACTGCTGTGACAGTTCCACAGAAAAAAAAATTAAGGATAATTGCACTTCAAAATGTTCTACAGAATTAGCTTCTGAGTGTAGGATAGTATTCATGAATCAAGATTCTTGATCACTCCCTTTGAGCATCATGAAGGCCAATGTAGTGCCCCATAACTCTCTGAACACACTGATCCTGCATAACTTCAGAAGTGAAGCTGTGTGGGACTGAGTTAATACTTGTCCAGGAAGCTACTGGGAATGCAAGGAAACTCCAGGTGAGGCTAGGAAAGAATCTTGCCTGAAACTCTAAAGAGTTGTCAGTCAGAGATGATAATACTTGTCTAGACCAATGGCTTGACTTGGTATAAGCAGCTGCCTATCTTCCTATATACTGCCTGCTTACTATTTAGAGTAGCCCACCATATCTACTGATTTAATATTGACTGATACAATTATCCATGGGACACAAAACAGCAAGCCTATCATAGAGTCTTCCTAGAAAATGTGTCCTCTCTAGCCATTTTCTAGATCCTCCAAGGCAACTCTATGGCATTTTAAACCAAAAGTCCCATTATTCTCAATGGTGTTTGCTATTATCCACAGTTTTTGGTATCCATGCCCCCCCCCGAACCAATCCCTAGCAGATAAGGGGGTCCTACTGTATCTTTAGTATGAAATATGGTAGTTGATGCCATGGGATAAGCACTGCTCTGATCCCTCAGCAACTTCTGTTTAGCACAGATATCTAAATGGAAAGAATCTTGATAATGACTATGGTCCCATGGGTTCTGAGAAAAAGTTGTGACTATAGAGAAGACATGCCCTATGAGGAGCAGCTTAGGGATCTAGGTATGTTTAGCCTGTAGAAGAGAAAGTTAAGAGGTGGCATGATAGCCATGTTTAAATACTTGAAAGGATGTCATATTTAAGAGAGAACAAGCTTGTTTTCTGCTGCTTCAGAGACTAGGACATGGAGCAATGCACTCAAACTACAGGAAAAGAGATTCTACCTAAACATTAGGAAGAGCTTCCTGGCAGTAAGAGCTGTTCAGCAGTGGAATGCACTGCCTTGGATTGTCGTGGAGTCTCCTTCTTTGGAGGTTTTTTTTAAAAAAAAAGACTGGATGGCCATCTGTCAGGAGTGCTTTGATTGTGTATTCCTGTAGGGCAGCGGTTAGACTAGATGGCCCTTGTGGTCTCTTCCAGCTCTATGATTCAATGATTCTATGCCTATGATCCATCAAAATAGACTGGTTTACATTCTGATTCAATATTTTTTTTTCTAATTTATCAGATACATCCATATACAAGACAATGAATGGTAATTTATTACTTCTAGAATGGTATCCTTTTTACCTATTTCTAATCCTCTTGGGGCAAACAGTAATTGGTCATACATGTTAGACTTCTTGGTTGGTACATTCAAGTGATACTAGATTCCATTCCAAAAGCCTTTATCCCCTCCTATGATTTAAATGAATTATGTTTTGTTCTGTACTTCAGTCTACTGACTAAGAAAAAAAATTAAACATTAAAAAAGATAAAAATGCATCATTAACATAATCTCCATATTCTCAACTACCAATATAAGCACAAATTTTAATATACAAATAGTGTTTTCATGATATGTTTAGATTTGTACTAAGGGAAAAGGATTGTTCAAGTTTAGTTATAGACCTCTGGTCAAACTGGAGCACATTTTCTAATCTAAGAATAGGTGGTGCTCCTGGCCCAAAGCCAAAGTATGGAAAAGTTACAACTCTTAGCCCTAAAGATAGTTGACTAAGTTGTGTGTAGAGCAGTAGAGACAACTTGTATTAGGGATTCCTTCTGAATGACATTCTGTATATCTGACATTATTAGGTGGTAAAATAAGTACGTACAGTCCCTCCATATCCACGTATTTGGCATTCACAGATTTAAGTATTCATGGCTTGAAAATATTTTTTAAAAAATAATAATCCAAAAAGTAAACCTTGATTTTGCCATCTTATATAAGGGACACCATTTTGCTATGCCATTGCATATAAAGGGACTTGAGTATTCACGGATTTGGGTATTCACGGGGGGTCCTGGAACAAACCCCAGTGAATATGAAGGGACAACTGTATATTCTAGTTTCTTTTTGTTATTATAATATATGCATATTGTTTTATTATTAAATATATATTAAATAAATGTAAGGGCAATACAGACAGTGTTGAAGAGAGACATTGGAAGATTTGAGTTATACAGTACTTTCATAACAAGCAGAAGCCTCTCAGATCTGTAACGTAGGTGGTATAGAATTTTTTTAAAAGCTGCTTGAAGGGTGCTATGATCCTTGTCAGTTTTATTCTGTATATTGCATGTGTGGGTAGATCAAACCACTTCAAAGTGATTTTGACACATATTTTGTTCTTCACTAATTTTATTTAATTTCCTTTTCCTCCCTGTACACCCAAACAATTCTTACACTAATACAAGATCAATCATTATCCTATACAGAAGTTAATTCCAGTGTTCTTCTCTTGCAATTTGTTTGAGTAAAATATCAAAATTTTCATTATAAAATATTCCAGCAGTTCTTAAGAGAGGAGAGGAATAGAAATGTTGTTTTAGGGTTTCAATATTTACAGGAAGGGTTTTTGGGGTTTTTTTTTTTGAGGGGGGGGTAATGTATTCAGAATTATAAAAGATTCCACTTATCTCTGATTTAGACCTTTTCTCTTTCAAAATAAAAAATAAAAAATCAGAAGTTGACTTGGCCCAGATAGCATATGGCTTTTCTTACTGAACCACTAACTATTCATGCTGGTTAATTTCCATTTCAATCAAGTAAGTCTTTCTTGGCAAGGGAGGCACATGTAAAGCACAGGGATTTCCCAGAAATTAAATAAAGCATGCCTAGTAGAAAGTATCTTATTATCTTAGATGCAGAAAATTTGGGATAAATAGCTGGTATGATCAGAGCCTAAGAATGTCAGGGGCTTCTGCCAATTCTGTGCTTTGCTAATGCTCCCCAAATTATATAGATTTTTGCAAGACTACAGTGATGATTATCAGATGGGGACAAAAATAGCGTCCCCATCTCGCAATCTCCTCTCCTGCCCCTATAATGTTATGAAAAGAAAAATGTTCAGACATACCTTTTCTACGCCTGTCAACTCCCCTCAGCAGCCGAGGAGTGAATGGAGCTCTCACAGAGCTGCATTCACTTCCTGGTTTGAAATCCTGGGCCGTTCTCACAAGAGGACAAGCACGGGAGAAATTCAAAGTTTAAAAGAAAAATCCAAGTCAAAAAATTACAGCAAGCACCAAAACACACTTTAAAAAAAACAAGCAACCTCGGGAAGGGTACAAAAAAGTGTGTCACTTACCTCGTTGTCCCAATCGCACCTGGAAGTGTTTGGCTTAGAGCTCCCACTGATGCTGGCATTGTGCCAGCATAACGGGACACCTATTCACTCATCCGTCATTACGTGACAGAAACGGAACGGGCTATCTATTCATGGCTTAGCCCATGAATAAAAAAAAACAATGATGGTGGAATGGAAGGCGTATGGGAGCATGACGACTCAGGGACGTCATTGTCTGAAAAGAAAGCCCTTTTGAGATCTACTGGTGTCATGATAACACCATATTTAACCCGTCTGATAATCTCCAGTAGGTCATTTCTATTCCATGTTACAAAGGAAAATATACCTGGAGAAGGCCTTATAAAAACACCTGTCTTTATATTTTTTTTACTGCTTATGTAGGTAAAAGGGAGCAAAAAATGAAAAGAAAAAAGAAATATTACTATGAACACCCACATCTCTGAATGGCTGAAAGTCTCATGACAACCTTTTACAGGACCAGTTCCTCTGTAGATCAGCAATGTAATCCTAACTCAAAGATGTGCCACTTTTAAGGTGTCAGGGATAGTCATGAACTTCTGCTAGCAGAAATGCCCTTCTGCTAGCAGAACTGTCTTCTGCTGGCTGATGTTAGAGATCTACCAACAGAGCAATCTGCTAGCTAAACTGTTCTACTGGCTAAGATTTGCTAGCAGAAGCCGCAAAGAGAAAGAACAATGGAATAGTTGAGGTATACCACGTACAACCCTTTGTCTATCTGGATTGTGTACTAACAATGTTTTAGCAATACATGTTTATTTACCAATGTTCAAGTCCAACAGGTTATAAGTGATCAAACATCCAGACCATTTTTGTTAATCCTGAAGCACCATCCATCTTCAAAAAGCTGTAGTATATGCAGTCTTCAACAAGGCTGCTTTGTACTGGTCCAGAACTCAGTTTACCCCTTCCAAACTTTAAAATGCAAAACTGCTTAACTCTTTTTTGTTGTTGTTGCTGGATATTACAAAGAACTGTGGCTATTTGGAAGGAGACATTGGGTGACATCAACAAAGCCCTACCAGGTATCAAGTACAGAATGGGGCGATTTTGCACAACCAGTAGGTATGCTTGTAACATGTTTTCTATTGCAGTTCAAAGACTGAATCGTAATAACATTTAAGGTATGAGCAGCAGATTTCTCCTTTATTCTACTCTTATGTAGTGACTCCACACAGCCTTGTGTTCCATCCTCCCCACCTTCCTGTTTAATCTGGACATTGTCTATCATTGATTTTAGAATTAGAGTGAGCATGTTGCCATCATTTTCCATCCATGTATTTCCATGTTGTTTCCTGGAGGCCACTGATGCATACCTGCATATACTGTATGTGATTATTAAAGAAGCTCAAAAGGGAAGGTGTATGAGTGGGTGATATTGATTAGGAGTCTTCATTGTGTTGTAATTTAAATCAGTAGCTCTTAACCTTTTCTTTACCAGGGACCCCCTTTATATACAAGACTTAACTCAAGATCTAAAACAACAAACAACAACAACAACAGATAATAATAATACAATTACATCATCCGTTAAACCTTCCCTCAGAGGCACTGGAGGGAGAGGGAAGACTTTGTCCTGATTCTTCCTGCAAGCCTTTGCCTTGGCTCTTGTCATATGGCCACTCCACTGTAGACCCTGGGGGTCCGTGGACTACCGGTTAAGAACTACTGGTTTAACTGATGTGCATATATAAACAAAACAAAAAACCTGTGGCAAATGTTGATCTGAAGCCTAAACATAAAAAAAAGATGGACTGGAGACTGAAAACGACATTTAGTACCTCTGGACAAACCAAGTGCATCGATAGAATTTTCTAAGCATCTGTAATTTTAAGTCTTGGACTTTTTCAGATGACTTAAAAGTCATCCTGAGGAGCCACAAGAGGCACAAAGCTGTCTCGCTGCAGGGGTCCTTTTTCAGACAATATTGTCTTCTTCCGTTTCACCTCCATGTTCCATGGAGGGAGAAGGCACCACTTTTTACTCATGAAAAACTTTCGTGAGTAAAAAGCACCACCTTTTCCCTACATGGAACATGGAGGTGAAACAGAAGAAGACGGTGTTGTCTGAAAAAGGACCCCTGCGGCGAGATAGCTTCATGCCTCTTGTGGTTCCTCAGGATGACTGTTCTGGATTTCGAAAGAGCAAAAACCTATAATTTGACTCATTACTATAATGGAGATGCTACTTGTATGCTACTTGTATGTTGTATGCATATCAGATTAATGAATACACTTGCACACTATAAAATGCTTCTGGGGTACTAAAATTTCAGCACAATTCATTCTTGGACAATGGCACCCTTTTATTATACAGTCATCCCTTCATATTTGCGGGGGTTAGGTTCCCCAGACCCCCATGAATGCGAAAAATCCGTGAATAACAACTGCCCTCCCCCCTCCCCCGCCCAAGCAACCACGGGGCCTCCGGAGGCCCCATAGTCGCTTTCCCCCGCCTCCCCTCCCTCCCAAGGCCTTCATGGGGCATCCGGAGTGTCTCCAGGGGCCCCATGATCGCCTCCCCGGCCCTCCTCCCTCCCTCCCAAGGCTTCATGGGGCCTCTGGAGCGTATCCGGAGGTCCCATGAAGGCCTCCCTGGCCCTCCACCCACCCACCCAAGGCCTTCATGGGGCTCCGGAGCCTCTCCGGAGGCCCCATGATCGCCTCCCCTGACCTCCCACCCAAGGCCTTCATGGGGCCTCCAGAGCATCTCCAGAGGTCCCGTGAAGGCCTCCCTGGCCCTCCCCCCACCAGGCCAAGGTCTTCATGGGGCCTCCGGAGCATCTCCGGAGGTCCCGTGAAGGCCTCCCCGGCCCTCCCCCCTCCCACCCAAGGCCTTCATAGGGCCTCCAGAGCCTCTCCAGAGGCCCCATGATCACCTCCCCAGCCCTCCCTCCTCCCGCCCAAGGCCTTCATGGGGCCTCCGGAGCGTCTCCGGGGGCCCCATGATCACCTCCCCGGCCCTCCCCCCTCCCGCCCAAGGCCTTAACAGGGCCTCCAGAGGCCCCGTGTCACTGCTTTTGGGAGGCCGGGGGCCCTCCCAAAACCTGCGAATATTCAAAACCGCGAATGTGGAGGGGCAACTGTATAGAGTTTAACCAGAAGATAACAGTATACAGTATATGTGCATATTCAGAAGCAAATAACCATGTGTTGGATTGTAGCCTTTGAGAAAGAATATTTCTGTGGTATAGTGATTAATATTCATTGATTAATTTCAACTTTATATTCTGCCACATACTTTTGTAATGAGATATTTTCAATACTTTTTTTTGAAGGACTAGGTTTATTTAGCTCTTTAGATTCTTGCCTTTATGTTTCAAAGAAGAGCTTAGCCAGGCTATGAAAATGGACAAAAAAGAAAATTTGGTTTGTATATACAGACTTTGACCAAGATCCTATACACTTTCAGAGTAGTGTAAATACATGGCAGCACAGTTATGCTGGATCCCACCACTGTGCAATGGGTGGCTAAGCTTTCATTCACCCTTATACAGTGGTCAATTAGCTCTCCACCCAAGTCAACAGTGAGAGAGGGAGGATGTGTATATGGGCTCACAGAATAACTGGTTGGTAGGGACCACACTTACTCAGCCTCTGAGAAAGCACAACCATGATGGTTTTTATGCTAGCATCATACTTCACTAAAATTCTGGCCCTTTTCTTACATTTCCTGAAGATCTTATTTTTAGGCTGTCACAAGAAGACTCCTTATTGGATCAGACCTGAGGAACAGAACACGGAAAAGTTACTGTGGCTATGCTGGCTGCAGCAGGGAGATGGTTCTGAGAGTTGTAGACCATAATTTTCCATGCTCTGTAGAGGGTTATGGTATCTTGCACCCCATCTCCCACAGTGGTCAACAAGGTGCCAAAGGGTGAACTCAAAGGCAATAGCTTTTTCCTGCTGTTGTTTCCCAGCAGCTGGTACTCTAAGGTAAGCCTAATGAAAAGATATCATGAATAAAGCCATCATGAATAGTAGCCATGACAAGCTTATCCCCAAGGGATATATTGCCTTTTTTCTGAACTCAGTGAAATTAGTTGACTAAACAGAAGGCACATAAACCGTGCACATTAAGTTTGTAGCTGTTCCAAATAATTTAGGTAAATCTTCAGCAGGTGCTTCTCAGAAATGTGCCACTATTCTGTATACCATAACATATTGTGTAAAATTGTTAACTTTATTATCACATCGTTAGGAAGCACGAGTGCAACATATATGTTATGGGTTTACTTTTATATCATTTCCTTCCCTTCATATTCTTCTTCTGGTCATTCCTAATATAGTACCCTTCCAATTAAATGCATACTTCATTTTTAATCTCTGCCCCAAGAACTATTACATATTAAATTAAATCTAACAGCTATTCTCTTGAATTTAAGTTCTTTTACTCAAAATGTGACTATGTTGGTCCTTCTAATTTGGTATAATTTGTGAAATTGATACCAGGACACCTTCCTTTCAATATCATAATACTATAAGAAAGATAAATGTGTTCCCTATGCAACTTCAGTGGCATCCTTCCTTCATACAAAGAATGTATTGATCCTGTTTCAGTTGCCAAGCTTACTTTTTAGATTTGATATATGCCTTAAAAAAACCCCACCTCACTCAGTTTCTACATTTTTATACATTAAGCTGGATGTCCATATTTAAATCACCAAAACCTCTTTATTCCTCCATTGAAAATTTAATCTTCTGTATCAGAATAAGAATATTTTCTGCCAGCCATGCCAGGTATGTTAGCAACAAAGGACATCTATAAGGCAGAGCAGCAAGTTAGATCCACAGAAATCATGGTAGAACCTACAAGAGTCAATCCAAGAGGTCATTATATGGGTCTTATGATTGCTGGCAAAGTAGAAAATGGAGCAATTTAAGGCAGAGTACCATAGCTAGAACAGAAGTAGAACTGGAGCAGAGGGCCAAACAATACTAGATAAAATGAGACTGAAATCCTATGCATGCAATGGGATTTACTCCCAAGAAAAATGTGCATAAGTTTGCAGTTTTCATGAGAAACAAGAAAGACAGGGCAGGAAAAAGTTCACACAAAATCTTGAACAAAATGCAGCTACAACAAATCACAAAATACAAATAAATCCTTTGTGAAGCAGACTTTTTTTAAAGCTGTGTAGCCAGACTAGCAGGCAACTGCTGATAGCAATAAAATTCTACCATTTCTAAGACATCATATCATGAGAAAGTAAAGCATTATTTTCCAGTATGAAATAGCCTCAGGACTAGATTAGTAGGGCTACTAAGCTGATAGCACAGGAATTAATGGCATTCCAAAAGAAATGACTGAACTAAAAAAATAAGGAAAGCCATATTGTTTCAAGATTCAAAACTCTTTTTCCTTGATCCAGCCTAATGATGAAATAGCTGCATTACTTCAGAAAAGCAAATATAATTGGCTACATAGGCTGACCCCCATTTATGTGAGATCGATACCTGTAGTTTCAATTATCCATGGTTGAAAATCTCTACTCATCTGCTCCCTGTGTGCAAATGAGCTGGCAGGTGGTCCATGCCCTCATGGGCCATGGAGGAGCCACACTGGCAGGGACCAGGAGGAAGGCAGCAGCCATGGCAAAGTGGAGCATCCAGAGAGAGGGCAAGAGTGGGAGGCTGGCTGGGGAGGAGCCTGGTGATGCCCCTCTGGGCAGATGGAAGAGGTCACCCCTTTCTCCGCCAGGAAAGGCATGATGATCCAGCTGTGCCTCTTTGGGCAGTCAGAAGAGCTTGCCCCATTCCTAAACCTGGAAAGGCATAGCAAGCCTGTCCATGCCTCTTTGGGCAGACCCGCTAGAGGGAAGATGAGCCCCAGGGCACCAGCCAGGCAGTGAAGGAGCAGATCAGATGTGTCTGGCCACACTTCCTGCTCTTGAGGTGGGAGGGAGAGACGGAAGGAAAAGCAAGGCAGCCTCTGGGCATGGGTCATCATCCCTGGCTGGGTTAGCCGAGTGAGATTGGGCCTGGGTGAGAGAGTGGAGGTTGTTCTCTCCCTTCTGGCAGCCAACTGAGCTCTGGCTCACCCTGCCACCTGCCCACCACTGTTACTGCTGGCCCAAGGAAAAGCCACACTTCCCCAGCACTCAGTAAATCACGACAGCCTCTCTTATTATTTTCCATTGAAATAATAAGTGTTTGCTATTCTCCACGGTTTCATGCTTCCGCAGTAAGTCTGGGAACATATCCCCCAAAGATACGGGGGTCAATCTGTATAAGTTTTTAATCCAAACTGTGGTGATACCATCATATTTTGTAAACATGTAGAAATATTATAACAGGGTGAAGGGACAGGGCTTCCAACTCTTATGCTGGCTTCCATTAAAGCAGATTTTGATATCCCCAAAGGTATGAATGACACTGATGTTGCTGCTGAAGAACTTCACTAGACTGCTTTCAACTTAGCATTCCAGTGGCAACACATTTACCGAGAATGTGTTTAACCTGTTAGCTCATGTCAACTTTTAAAAGAAATCCCAGATGAATTTCTGGGAGAGATTTAGTCAACAGCATATATGTTACAAATGTACTTTTAAAAATGTTTCTACCATACTTGTTGGTAATGTCTGAGAAGAGTTAATACAAAAATGTACCCCACTGGGCTAAAAAACAAAACAAAAAAACATACTAGGTATTTTTGTACCCTCATTGGCTTTTACTTGATTAAAGGAAACTGTTTCATTATAAGAGCAAAGTACAACAATTCCCTATAGGATTGAAGGACAATTTTCCAAGTGCATTGCCATGCAAGTATGAGAACGATACAATATCATTTCCTAAACATACAGTCATCAAAATTGGATTTTATTGATATTTGGATGAGATTCAGAATGACTGGCTTATCTAGAAAAGATTCAGAATGCAAGGCACTCCTGAAAAAAAAAAAAAGCAATTCTTGCATTCTAATCATTTTTTCTCTCCCAATTTTCCTCACGGCAAGAGTATAAAAGCTTTGAAATTTCTTTTCACTACCAATGACATATCATTAAATTATCCCTACCACAGATGTGCTAAAGAGACATGGATATAGCAAGCAATGATTCAAATGACTGTATTAGATTTCTTGAGTAATTTGATCATATTGGATGTGGCATCACTAAGATGACAATCAGGTACTTTTTAGTTCTCCCTAAAGCACCAAGAATTGGGTCTGGGAGCCATACTTCTAGACTGTACATCATGATGAGGATGAGGAAGTAGTGCAGGAGACATGTAAGAAACTATGCACTATATAGGCAAGTTTTTAATTTGCAAAAGGCAAGAAAAAGAAAGTGAATCACAGCTGCCATTTTTTTCATGTTATGCCAAGAGTAATAACGTTAATCCTAAAGAACAATAACTCTGTGCTACATGTACTACAAAACATGATGTAATAATGAAAAAGTTTTATATGAGAATGAAGAGAACACTGCAAAAATTGTTTATGTGGCATGGAAAACTGTGAGGAAACGGATGTCCTACAAGTCATTTCACCTGCAGAAAAGTCTAGAAATTCTATAGCCAATTAGAACAGTGTAGCTGCAGATAGCCCCTGATTCACAGAGAAGTCAAGTGTTTGCCAAGTGCCCCAGACCTGGCCAGTTCAAACTTAATACAACATTGCTTGCATGGCTTAAGAATGGGACAGAGGTATAGGTTTATATTTGTATTTGTTTTGTTGACTCAATCAGTTTATAAATCATCCCACTACCACTGCCTACCAGATCTTTTTATTAGTCAGAATACGAATCAACCTAGTGCCTAACAAATGCTTGAAGAGATATAGAAAACATCAATTAAGCTTTTCTAAACCCTTGCAAAACAGCAGCATTAGAATAAAGTCCAACAGTAAAATTAGATGGCATCATCATCATCATCATTATTTTATTTATATCACGGCATCTATGTACATACTTGAAGCACAATTCAAAGATCAATGGGAAAGAACCCATTGTATCATTTTCTCTTCCTGTACAATGAACAATAAAGTGGAAGTCTAGAGAGAGAAAATCCCATAATCTGGGAGACGCCACAGAAAAGGACCTGCGGAGTCCCCAATGATGTAGCCTCCCTAGATGGGGAAACATATGGCCAGGACTCTGATGATTACAAATTAGAGGCAGGTTAATAAAGGTTAGAGGCAGATATCCTGGCAGTTAAACATTTAAGAATGAGCACCATGAAGTGTGTTTGGGGAGAAAAAACAATCAAGAAATTGAAGTACATCCATAAACAAAAGTTCTGTATTGTATAAATGCACACCCAACAGAGGCCTGACCACCATAATCTACACCAGCTGTAATTTGCACTGAAACAAGTTTGCACTAGGACAAGTTTTGCCTTAGCTTTACTTTCTGAACACTTTTGCAGGGCAATAAAGTAATTCTGCTCTTGTTCCTTATATTATTTTTAAAATGTGACTTTTCATGATACCATAATTACTCCCAAAATGTGACTTTATATATTTTTAATTACTGTATGTTTTTAATCTTTTATAATTTAATATTATTTTAAGGGGTGGGTGGGCTAGGGTACTGGGACTATGGAGTTTTTATATTGTAAGCTGCCCCGATTGCATTGCAGAGGGGCGGGATAGAAATAAAATTTTATTATTATTATTATTATTATTATTATTACTTTGCCTTCTAAAAGTACTTAGCTATAAGAAACCTATGTTACCTGTAACTTGTTATTTCCAAGTATGGCTAGGGCCAAGACCCAAAAAGTTCTCCCTGTTGTGAATAGGAATTTTTCAGGAACTTTCCACACAATCCTATAAAACTACTTTATACAAACCCTACAAACGCACACATTTCCTTTACAGGGCTGGCATCAGAGACAGGTAGGGGTTGGTACCTACCAGTATCTACACTCCTGTAAGTGAGTACCCTGACTACTACTTTCTCCTTCCATTTGGCCCAGCTTGTTAGCCCATTCTTTCCCCTTGGCCTCCAAAGGCCAAGAGAACAAGTGCTGTGAGAAGCAGCTGGAATGGCACTTAACTACTACTAGCTCTTTCACTAGAAAGCCAGCCATCTACAATAGGAAGAAGAAACAACAACAATATCCATCAGCAAATGCAACAAGGAGCTGACTGGCTCACTAGGGTAGGGAAGCCCTGAGGTAGTCTTGCCTGAGGTAAAACAGCTGCTGAAATAATGTATTACTACTTCAAATAGAAGCAGCTACATACAAGGGATGTTTACAAAGAACAAGAGGACAGGTTCCAGCTCCAAGGGGATTTGATCTGGCAGTGAAGACTGGAGAAGGAAGAAATTTAATTTCAATGCATATAATATCTTGCTGAATACCTATGGCCCAGTAGATGTTTCTGCACCTTACCTATGACAGGTAACTTATAGCTAAGGACCTGGATAAAATGTCATTTATCCTGCATTTGGAATAAAAGCAATAGCCTTTGTGACAGAGGCAAAGATCTCTGGTGAACATGATGCATAACCAGCCTTCTTCTCAACCTCATCTGCTTGCAGGGCAGGATGCAATCAAGCAGCTGAGCAGCAATTCCCACCACCTCCCCTGCTCCAAAAATGGGAAGAAGGCTGGCACTCCTTTGGGAGCTATGGGGTAAAGGCACACAAAGAGCCTTCACCACACAGGACCAGAGCATCAACCTCCCCACTCCATCACCTCCACTAGAATTACATGGTCTAGAACGGGAAATGAGAGAGAAGGGGCACACTGCTTAGAGGCAGCCCATGAGTATTTCAGATGTGATGCCTAAGTATATGTTTCCCCAGGCCCAAATCTTTCCCCTGTGTTCTCCTTTCTGTCCCCTTGAGAAAGGCCATGTGGGGGAGTACTGAGCACTGCTATTTAAATGTACATACTTTCAGGAAGTGATTACTAGCAACACTCAGGGGTTGCCTAAACAGTGAAAATACTCCTCATAGAATCCAAGGAGAGTACGATCCTTCATCAACCCGCAGTGTTTAGAAGGAGGAAGGCCAAATCTACCAAAAACTCCATAGGAAAAGCCTTAATGGCTTTTCATGAAGTTTTTAAAAAGTTTTGTGGGGAATGTGCATTCCCACTCATTGGGACAATCTGATTCACATTCATTCACATTCCCAATAAGAGCAGAAGTAGAAAGCTGATTGGTCAGACATGGGCAAGGGGTGGAGCTTGCTAATAAGGCAAGCACCCAGAACTGCCATCTTGTATTTTTGCTGTAGCAATCGTGTCCTCAGGTGATGAAACAGCCTTTTTGTTTTCTTTTTAAAAATGTATTTAGGTGGAATATTGCACTTTTGCACTTTAAATATGCTTTAAACACACACACACACACACACACATTGTCTGGTGGCAGCAATTGGTGACAACTGGCAATTGGCATGCCCATTGGGACAGCAAAAGTGGATAGCTTTGCATGCCTGTGATTTTGCCAAAAAAACATTAAGACAAATTGAAGCTGCTTTGAATTGGTGTTAGTGCACATCAATCCACATGTTCTGTCGCATATAGACAGGCCCTCAGGAAGTGTTCTGGTGGTGGAGTTCTGGTGGCTGTTTTTTTGGGGGGGGGGTTGGCCAGGACCACCAGGGTTGCCCAAAACTGTTGACCCCTATCAAGCACACAGAGATCATAACCCAGTCCTAAGTAACTACAGTATCACTTTTCTGCATGCCCACATACTTCCGCTGAAAAATACAGAATGAAAAAAAGAGCATTTACTTTTATCAAATGGGGCATTGTCAAGATGCTTTCATATGGTTTGGGGAAGATACGCTATTCTAGTTTGGGCAAAATAAAGATCAAAGACTAGCAGTTGCTTTGTTCTATACTGTAAGGGATGTTTCAGTTCAGACTTGATTGCCATTGCTGACAACCTCACAGTCATTTCCTCCAAATTCTGAATGTTTCAACGTTCCAAAGAGATTTGTCTGCTGTAAAGAACAAACACTGCAACCGTCTTTGTTCTCCCCAAAGGACAATCTATGCGCCGGTTTCTAGACATTTAAACAAAATGATCTTGATATGAAGAACCCAATATCCTCTCCCAGCGTATTCATAAAGAGGTTTCACAGACGTGGAGAAATGAATCCGCAAATAAAAATTCCTGGGCCAATATTGCCGTCTATCACTCTTTCTTTTCTCTCTCTCTCTTTTTTTAAAGAGTACACTGTGAAGTAGTAATAACCCTTAAGTGGGATGGAAACAACCATTAAGGTCCATCTACTCTCGCAATACTCTGGAAGACTATATGGCACTTTTATTTAAACATTTTCCCATTACAAAGAACCTAGATTGAGACTTGCTCTTAATCATAAACCTTCTTCCTTCAGTTTGGCATCCATAGAAGCCTTCTTCATAGTCTACAAGTCCCTGTGCCCCTACCGTTATATATATATATATATATATATATATATATATATATATATTAATTATATCAGGCCACCAGGCATACAACAAAGGGAAATACCAGATTCAACAGAGAAAAACTGCACACAAAACCATGGGTACATTTGAAAAATGTGCACACCAACACACACACACGCTTTAGTCAACAGGGGTAAAAAGGCAGACAAAAATGTGTACAATAGGAGAAAGGGTACCTTTTCAAAAATGCACACAGAAATGAATGGATTATCGTATGGGAAGGGGGAAAGGTTTGCAACACAAGAACTGGGACAGAAAGGGGGTGCCGGTGGAATTATGAGAAATGCAATGTAATAGGGTTTCACATCCCTAGTGCTAACATACTCATTGTGGTCCAAATACAGATAAACAGATGTGTGTAGGGTAAACTTCATGCAAGTGTCAAAAATTAAAAACATAAACTTTTGAAAGTATATTGTCAAGCAGAGGGAAAATAGTATAGAGAAAGGAAGCAGATGGAAAGATTATACAAATGCACTAAAAGAGAGAGGTGAAAGTAAGTAATGGTGTTTAAAAGGAATTACCATCAATCTTGTTGCAGTTTACTTCTAAATAGACATACATGGCAAATAAACATACATGGCATAGTGTAACCTTTGAAAACTATTAGAATTCAATTTATGATAAACAGCCAAAAACTGTAATCAAAAGAGCAGATTTGTGAAATGACTGTCTTAACATCCATTTCTTCTTTATAATTAATATCTATATAATTGGGAGGCAGGGATTCCTAGTGGAACTTGTAGAAAACTATATTAAATTATTTCCTCATTTTCTTCCTTGGGAGTTCCAACTGTGAATTATTAGCATTCTCAACACCTTTTCTTTACAATTCATATTCATGTTCTCTTATATTTTGTCAATTATCTCTAAATATCCTCAAGAAATTGCTGCTGACTGCTTGCAATCCTAATTGCTTTTATTTCCTTACATAACAAAGAGTAGACTTCCTACATTACACTACTGTCTAGACAAGCAATTTTTTTTAAAAAAAATAAGCTCTGTTGATTACCAATAATAGGGATGTGCACCAGCCACAAGATTTAGTTCGCACCCTAATTTGGAATACAGACTGATTATCCCAGAAAAAGGGGGATGCTTTGAGTCTGAATCATAGTTTGGCAATCCAAATATTCATGCCTTTTGCTTTCATCGGAAACCAGATAAATGGCCACAACCTTCCACTCCCATCTGATGAAATATTCAGGTATACAAAATTATGAGGCAACGCCCGTCAAACTGCGGACAAATGTGTTGAGTACTGCATGTCTTTAAATACCGGTAGTTATTTTGAAAAAAGGAAATGACCAATTCCTTAAAAGTATTTCTTGGAAAAAGTGGATGAAATATGCAGGGATAGTTGGACCCTTATTGAGGGGATTGCACCTGCCATGTGTCAGATAAATAGCCTCAATGAGTTTTGTGCAGGAGAAGCCATTACAGTTTGAAGAGCAGCTCTTAAGAGTTTGGGAGTTTGAAAAGATGCACTTTGCTTTTTGGTGACAGTAGTTTAAAATGACATCTATCATAATACTGCTGGCCATAACTAATAAACATGAAGGAATTTAAAAGAATAGATGCAGTAATGTTGTAGAAGGAGGGACTTCAAATGGTGGGGGAAATTATTTGCTTCCCTTTGCCCTTTTCCATTTTGGGGGGGGCATTTTTTCTGACAATATGTAAATATAGAGGCAACAAACCTGCAAAACTTCAAATAGATAGTTGTAGGAGCTAATCAATGAAAAAACGTTTGAGGCTTTTTTGTTACTGCTGCTGTATTCTGATCTGTGATCAAAATCACAAAAAGTGCAACAGAATGGGGTGGATGATACATGTGACATTGTGACATATATAGCAGCAGAGGCAGAACTACTTGGACAGTCAACATTTTTCAAGAAAGCAACCAGTGATATATTCTTCCAGATTCCATGAAAACTCTTACCATTCCTGCTCTTGTGAGAGAGCTAGTAGAAAAGCTACTACACTTGGGAGATTATCAGATGACCTAAATATGGTGTTACACGAATGCCAGGCTTGAATATCAGATGTTGTCATCCCCGTCCTGTTATGCTCCTGTGCTGCTTCCATTCCCACGGCACTCTTTTTAATTCATGGGCTAAGCCATGAATAGATCACCCATTCTGTTTCTCTCATGGAACGACGGGTGACTGAAAAGCTGCCCCGTTATGCTGGCGTGATGCCAGCGTCACTGGGAGGTCCGTGCCGAAACCTTCTGGGTGCAATCGGGAGATCGAGGTAAGTGACACACTTTTTTGTACCCTCCCTGGGTTACTTGCATTTTTTAAAGTGTGTTTTTGTGCTTAGATTAACTTTTTAACCTTTCTTTTTCTTTTTGAATTTTTGAGGGGCAGGGAGGATCGCACTAAAGGTAGGTCTGAAATTTTTTCTTTGTATATTGTTACAGGGACAGGAGGGAGGTGGGAGAGAATGTAGTGAGACGGGGACGCTTTTTTCGTCCCCATCTGATAATCTCCTTGATGAGACCTACAGTTCATTACTTCACTACTCCAGCCCCAAAATTACAGGGACTGAAGAACTCTCATTAAAAAAAACACACACCAAAAAACAAAAGCCAACCCAAAGAGATTTTCCCAGCTAAGTGCTGAAGCTGAATCCTTCAGATCCTACTTTACAACATGGCACTAGCTACGTGACTGATTTCCAGCTCCATGACTAGAACCATAATGATTTAGAAACAGCACTCCAAACTGATCAGCAGTCTTGTGTGAACTGACCTGATTCCTCTGCTGAAATCACATCTACTGTTCAGAACTACTCTTGTACTAGACCAGTTCTTATTATTATTGTTAGAGAGGTCTGGACATTACCAACACATACTGACAAAAAGAAAACATCACTGCTTTGCCATGTCTAAACTCAGCATTACTACTGTGAAGAGTCGTGCAACTCAAGATACAGATGAAATTGTGTATCTTTCCAAGAGGAAGAGCTTGGAAAATCCTGACAGAGCTTGGGGAGAGGGATCCCTTTTTGGACTACCAGTTACATAATCCAAGGGGCAGGTTGGATTCTGAGAGTCATAGTCCAAAAACTATCATTCCCCAACTCTGATAAAGCCATACAGAATTCCTTTCTTTCCAATTTCCCCTTTGTTTCATAAAGTATGTGGGTTACATTGCCAGATATTTTGACCAAACATTGAAAGCTGCTCATCCAGATCAGTGGTCCATCTGGCCCAGTATTATCTACTTTGAATGGGAGCAATTCTCTAACACAGTAGCTCTTAACCTTTTCTTTACCAGGGACCCCCTTTAAATATATTTTGTTGCTGTGAACCCCCAAGGTTTAACTCAAGATTTAAAACCATTATTACTATTATTCAATTACACCATCCATTAAACCTTCCCTCACAGGCACTGGAGGGGGAGGGAAGACTTTTCTTCTGCTTCTTCCTGCAATTTTATGGCTGGAGCAGATTGAAGAGCAATGTGCAGCCAGCTTTTGCCTTGGCTCCTGTCACGTGGGCTGAACAACCTTCAAGCCTTCACAGACCCCTGTGAGGACATCACTGCCCCCTGGGGGTCCCCAGACCACAGGTTAAGAACCACTGTTCTAACATATTAGATAGGGGTATTTAACAGCACTGACGATATCCTCAGCTCCTTTAGGTAGGACACATACTCTGGGAGCATTACTGTTGTAGAAAATCCAGCATTCTTTCTCCCCCACTTATTTGCTATTAGAGCAAATGAGTAACAGTTAGGATAGGGTCTCCTGTATGCTTTCCTCTCATCCTGTCTTTAATAAGCATGGTTGTAAACAGTTCACAACCAAACTACAAGATCATGTGACCTAGGTTATTTGCCTTCTGGTCTTTGATCTTTTATTATTCTTTCTTCTTGCTTTGGATGCTAAAGCTGTTCTTTCCATCTTGCTTCACAGCCTTCCTTCTGTGAAGGAAGAATGCCTTCCTTCTTACTGAAATGGTGAGTGAAGATGAACCTCTTTCTTATCTAAAACCTATTCATTAACTTAGTTGGGATGTAGGCTACATGAATATGTAGATTCAAACCCATTAGTAAAGCTTAAGTTTTTCTTTCAACAAGGAGTTGCCTGCCTCTTTGTCCTGGTTGGGTCAAATCACATATGATTTGGATCAGGGCCCTGGGGGGGATTCCAAATCTTTGTGCCCACACCAATTCCCTAACTTAATATTGCCTTCCCAAAAGTAGGTATGAAGTGGAAACACAAGGTCCTTGCATTTTCACTCTGCATATCGGAGGAGGGCTTTGTTATGTTACACAGCAGGACCTCTGATCTCCATGTAGACCTTGAATGAAAAAGATGTTCAGTGTTCAACTGCATAACCCCAATATCACATTTTGGGTGAAATGCCATCTTAGGAGAAAGGTGGGATCTAACTTCAATGAATGAATGAATGACTAATCCTACATGTATGCATAGTACATGTACACATAGTCCAAATGTGCAGTTTTGCATCATTCCATCACCACCTGATAACTGTCAAGCCTTGGGAAGGACCTGATGCTTTTACTTACAGGTGGGGAGGGAGGCTATTCAGACTGTAGAGAAGTATCTGGTCTCAACTTTGCTATTGGAGGAAGGATTTAGGGGGCACTCTCAAATGGAGCAGAGCCACCTTTACCCTCCCCACAAGCAATTCTGAATTGCCTCCTGCTTGGTCCCCTTCTCTGTTAAAAGGGGCAGCAGCAGAGACTGACACTGCTGGATATGGGATGTTTTTTCCAGTCCCTTCCCCAGACCCTTGACTAAAGGGACTTACATGCACATACAATTTAAATGGGACATTTGCATCAAAGTGGGTAAAATGCTCCAAAAAGGAATTTTTGTGCACTTACGTTGCATTTATGTACATGTAAGTCACAAACAGGATGCATGTTTGAGGGAAATGAACTGGGACCTTAAAAATGGCAAGGATGTGATTTGCCCCCAAGGTAAGTTCCCTTCCTTCTGCTCCACGCCAGTCATAGGGCTTTTTATTCAGCTTCAAATCAGTATGTTTCAGTTGTAATACAAACTGATCAGTATGCACTTTTGCTCAAGAAATGTATGAATCAAAACATGAAGAGTCTTGAGTGAGCCCTTTTTTTCTTGGTGATTTAAACCACTTCTTTAAATTGGTCTATCATAACTTTTATCCATATTCCATTTTCATTGGGGGGGGGGACACTTGAGGTGATAAATCCAACAATAAAACTATATCACTGCAGCTCTCTTCAGACTACTGTATATATTACATAGTACAAAATGTGCATCAGAGCTTAACTGTATTTCATTCTGACATTGCAGCTTTCTTAAAAAATTAAAATAGTAACATTAAAAGTTTAGATACAGCCCCATAAACACATTAAGAAAGAGATCCTTGAAAGGTCCCTTCCTATACCACCAAGTACATCCTGCACACTCATGTCATAATAGTAGGCACCATGTAAAAAGAGGCACTCTTTCCAGAGGCCAGGATCCAGTGGTATACTGCAGTGTACTAAAAGTGGTGGTCACTGTACTGGTCTCAGTCGTGGAGCAATTGCCCACTGGTCCTTGCTACTTCACCACCACCACCATCAAATAGCCTGAGAAGCTCTGGTATTTGCTTCCATCAGTGGAACTGAGACTTTCTTCCCTTCCTCCCTTTGTATCCCCTGCCCCATACCAAAGAAACTCTGCATCACTGAATTTCTAATCCCCTCACACATAGGGCTGCAGGACATAAAAAGGAAATTGCCTCCCTCCTCACTTTCCTGGAAGAGGCAGCAAAATTCCACAGAAGTTCATTGTTGGTGCCTGGCCTGTGTAAGGGAAGGGAAAACAGTTTTGATTTCTGTACTTGAAATTTAATGATGATGATGATGATGAGTTTAAATAACATATGCTAATTTTTTAAACATATGCAGGCAACGTCTTTCCATGTACTACAGCCTTCTCCAACCTAGTGCCCTCCAGGTTTTGCCTTCAATTCCCATGTTTTGCAGCTAGAACAGTAATCACAGATGATGGGGTATATTATCCAAAGGTAAGCATCAGGGTAGAAGGTGGTATAGTATGTCTGCTGCTAGTCAACAGTTAACAGTTAAGTCATTTGCTTGGACTAATAAAATCTATATTTCCCACAGAGTGTACAATTTAAGAAAGATTATATTACTGCTCTCCATTGACGCCCCCTTGTTGTGGGAAAGAGGCTTGCGTACCCTAATGATGTTTTGAGCTATGCTGGCGGTGGCACAATAGCCACCGGTAGGGTCTCCCATGCCAGGCAGGTCAAAACCGAAGGGTCTGACAAAGAGCGTCAAAGGGCAGGATGGGCTCTCTAGCCTTGTGGCAACCGTCCTAGGAGAAGGAAAACTCTAATCCCAAACCCTGGCAGATGGTGCTCGTCCAACCCTGTAAGGTCAACCATATAAGAGAAGGAAACTCTAATCAAACCTACGGCCCGAGGACCTCACTGCTACCATCCATGCTTGCAAGGCCAGCAGATGAACCTTTGGTTTAAAGGGTGAGGCCAGTTCTGTGCACACTGCGCTCCACCAGAAAAATCCATTGCACAGGCTTGAAGGACAAATCCAATTAAAAAAAAAGCCCTGTAGCGATAGGCAAGGGACGAAATGGCAGGTGTAAAGATGCACTGGAAACCGCAGACTCAACCCTGCATGCAGGCGGTTCAGGACTTTGGTTGCTCGAGGCTGACCCAGGAGATGACAGTCTTGTTCGGCAGCATCCTGAATGACCAAGCAACCTTTTTTTAAGGAGAGCACTACTTGCTCCATATGGAGAGGGGCCTAGAAAAGGTGGCCTAATGAAAGCTCATCCCCAACTACCTGGTTGGCTAGCCACGGCCAACGGGAATCTTCTGATGCAGTCAAACCAAGGCAAAGAAACAAAGGCGCACACCCGCCTCCAAAGGTGTAAATAAACTGATGCTTGCATGCTGGAACATCAGAACCATGCGAGACTCTGAAGATAGTGGACGGCCTGAGCATCGTTCTGCTCTAACAGCCCATGAACTATCACGACTTAATATTGACATTGCTGCTCTTAGTGAAGTTTGTCTCCATGAGGAAGGCAGCTTTAAAGAACACAGCGCCGGATACACACTTTCCTGGTCTGGCAAACCCAAAACCGAAAAACATCTTTCAGGAGTAGGCTTCATGATTAAAAACTCCATTGCCTCCACACTCGAAACCTTGCCAACAGGACACTCTGATCACATTATTTCCTTACGCCTCCCACATGTTGTTCTCTTTAGTATATATGCCCCAACTATGCAAGCTGACCCTGTAGAGAAAGACAAATTCTACACAGACCTACGCCAACTCATACAAAAAGTCCCTGTGGAAGATAAAATTATTATCCTTGGTGACTACAATGCCAGAGTAGGAAAGAACTCTGAAGCCTGGAAAGGTGTCTTAGGCAAGCATGGTGTTGGAAATTGCAATGATAACGGACATCTCTTGCTAGAGTTCTGTGCAGAACAACAGCTGACTATTACAAACACTATCTTTCAGCAGAAAGACAGCTTGAAGACAACCTGGATGCATCCCCATTCCAAACATTGGCACCTCATTGACTATGTTCTAGTCTGCCAGAGAAACATTTGCGATGTCCACCATACTCGAGTGATGCTCAGTGCAGAATGCCAGACAGATCATTGCCTCGTCAGATGTAAACTAAATCTTCATCTCAAGTTCAAACCTAAGAGGGGTGGCATGTTAAAGAAGAGACTCAAAGTCAACAATCTTCAACAAGCTACCATGAGAGACAACTTCCAGGCAAACCTGCAAACAAAACTTGAAGACCATCCTATAGATCCTTCTCCTACAGTGCTTTGGCAACATATCAAAAACAGTATCCTCCAGTCTGCGGAAGAATCCCTCGGGTTCTCCCACAAGAAAAATCAAGACTGGTTTGATGAAAACAACCAAGAGATCCAGGAGCTGTTGGCAAAGAAGAGTACTGTTCACCAGGCATACCTCGCCCAGCCAACTTGCCATGTAAGAAAATCAGCTTTCCGTCTCACATGTAGTAAACTTCAACAAAAACTCTGAGACATGCAGAACAAGTGGTGGATCAAAATATCAGAAAAGACACAATGCTGTGCAGATCAGGGGGATTCTAGAGGATTTTATGAAGCTCTTAAGCAGTGTTTGGAACTACTTATCAGGTTCAAAGCTCCTTATACAGTACAGATGGTCAAACATTAATTACTGATAAAGCCACCATCTTGAATCGATGGGCTGAACACTTTCAAAGTCTCTTTAGTGCCAGCCGAGTAGTCCAAGGCTCAGCTATCCAACATATGATACAAAAAATGATGAAAAATGAATTGGACATAGCTCCCACTTTGGAAGAGACCCTTAAGGCCATACAGCAGATGAAAAATGGCAAGGCAGCTGGGATTGATGGAATCCCACCTGAAGTCTGGAAACACGGAGGTCATGTACTCCATGATAAATTCCATGAACTCCTTGTGAATTGCTGGAAAAAGGGGGAACTGCCATCAGATCTCCGAGATGCAGTCATCATCACCTGTACAAGAAAAAAGGAGCAAAATCCGATTGCTCAAACTATCAAGGTATAACACTGATCTCTATTGCTGGAAAAATCCTTGCAAGGATACTCCTGAACAAATTAGTTCCTGCCATTGCAGAAGAACTTCTTCCTGAAAGCCAATGTGGCTTCAGAGCCAATAGGAGTACTACAGATATGGTATTTGCCCTTAGACAACTGCAAGAGAAATGTAGAGAGCAGAACAAGGGTCTCTATGTAACATTTGTTGACCTCAACAAAGCCTTCAACACTGTGAGTAGGAAAGGTCTGTGGCAGATCCTGGAAAGACTAGGATGTCCCCCCCCCCAAATTTCTTTAAATGATTATCTTGCTACACGAGGGCCAGCACATTCAAGTCAGATATGGCGACGCTCTTTCAGAGCCCTTTCTAATTACTAATGGAGTGAAGCAAGGTTGTGTTCTTGCTCCAACTTTATTTACAATTTTCTTCAGCATGATGCTCCAAAGGGCTATGGCAGAGCTCAAAGACGACGGCATCTATATACGTTACCGTACTGATGGTAGCTTGTTTAACTTAAGCTGTCTGAGGGCTCGCACTAAGACTCTCAACTATCTAGTCCGTGAGCTGCTCTTCGCTGATGCTGCTGCCCTTGTTGCCCACACAGAAGCAGCTCTGCAGCGCCTAACATCCTGCTTCGTAACAGCTGCAGAGCTGTTTGGGCTGGAAGTCAACCTGAAGAAAACGGAAGTTCTTTACCAGCCTGCACCACAGGACGAACACCACCATCCCCACATTGCCGTCGGCAACTCTGTGCTTAAGTCCGTTCAGCAGTTCATCTACCTGGGAAGCATCATCTCCTCAGATGCCAAGATTGACAAAGAGCTCGATCACAGATTAGCAAAGGCACATAGCGCATTTGGAAGACTTCACAAAAGAGTCTGGAGTAATAAATACCTGAGGCGAAGCACAAAAATCAGTGTGTATAGAGCCATTGTACTGTCTGTCCTCCTTTATGGATCTGAAACATGGGTCACCTATCGCCACTTACGACTCCTCGAATGCTTCCATCAGCACTGTTTACGCACAATCCTAAATATACACTGGACTGACTATGTGACGAATGTTGCTGTCCTTGAGCAAGCAGGGATCACCAGCATTGAGACCATGATATTGAGAATACAGCTGCGCTGGGCAGGGCATGTTTCTAGGATGGAGGACCATTGCCTCCCAAAAATAGTATTCTACGGTGAACTCACCATGGGTCAGCGTAAGGGGGTGCTCCAAGAAAGCGATACAAGGACTCCCTGAAACAACACCTCAGGCTTGGCCAAATTGATCACCAACAATGGTCCGCCCTGGCCTCACATCGGGAGGCATGGAGACACACTATCCACAATGCTGCAGCCTTATTTGAGAACTCACGCTGAACAAGTCTTGAAGAGAAACGACAACGCAGAAAAAAACACAACCCGGAAACATCACCCAAGGAAACCTTCTGCTGTGCTTTCTGCAACTGGACTTGTCTATCTCGGATTGGCCTTTTCAGTCATCAGCGTGCTTGCAGAAAGCGCGGGCTGAGTCCTTCCTGAATCTTCATTTGCGAAGAGAATCCAGAGAGAGAGAGAGACAGAGAGACAGAGAGACAGAGAGAGAGAGATTACTGCTATAAAGTTAATCATGGGGGATCCAAAACAGCAGTGATTTTCTAAGTGTGTAGAACATTTTTTTCCCCCTACACCACTCTTCAAAGTTTATAGTTATTTTTCCTGCAGCCTCAGTGCAGGAACTTGCTGAAGCTTTTCTGTTTCACTCACTGATATATAAAACTCTATCAAAGCAGTGAGCTACTGTCAGCATCACTGGATGAAGACAAGCCCACAAACAGCAGCAATAAGTATACAGTATTTTAAAAACAACAACCACCCAGTAATGAAGAGAGATCAGCAGATACAGTACTCTGTCAAGCCCTGAAATAATTTCTGCCTATATCCAAGAAAATTATTTTTGGGAGTCCCATATTGGGAGGATGGTAAGACACACACACACACACAGAGTAAAAACTGAAGATGCTTTGCTCTTACCAACTTCTATATTACTTTTAAAAAACTGGCATAAGAGGAAATTCCAGAAGAGTTGAGATAGCTAATTTCTATCTTCTTCTCTATTATTTATTTATTTATTTATTTATACCCTACTCTTCAACCACAAAGGCTCTCAGAGTGACTTACAAGTTGTTAAGCAATAGCACTTTACACATCTACACCTCACTAAGTGGTTTCCAATGTGTATTAGCTAATTGCCCCGACAAGCCGGGTATTCATTTTTACCGATCTCCGAAACAGTGGAAGGCTGAGTCAACCTTGGAACCGTTGGGATCAAACTCACAATGTTGTGGCTGCAGTACTGGCATTTAACCACTGTGCCACCAGGGTTCCCTACCACTCTTTAGTTTTTTTGTCATAAACCTCTGTCTTCTTATGTCAGTATGTCTTCTTATATCAATATCATGAATAGTAGCTTGTATTCAAAAATTTTGATGTGCAACTAAGGATGCATCTACACTATAGAAATAATGCAGTTTGATACCACCTTAAGTGCTGTAGCTTTGTTCTATGGAATCCTGGGACTTGTAGCTTTACAAGGTCTTTAGCCTTCTCTGCCAAAAGTGTTGGTGCCTCACAAAACTTCAAATCCCAGGATTTTGTAGGATGGAGCCAGGGCAGTTAAAGTGGTGTCAAAGAGGAAATTCCAGAAGAGTTGAGATAGCTAATTTCTATCTTCTTCTCTATTATTGATTTATTTATACGGCATTATTTCTACAAACTCTAAAGGCTTGTCTAAACCGGCCAGAATACTCCACCTTCTGGCCAGAGTGTTTTAGGCCCAGAGCTGGCACAGATCCCTGCCATTACTGCAACGAAACAAGCAAACGTCTGCACGCACGCGTGCACATCATACTCTCTGAAGCCGGGAATAAGGTTCTCAACGTGTGATCTAGGCTGGTCACATGCAGGGGCTCTTGATTACATGCTGGGGGCCTTCTTCTCTGCTTCAGAGTGACAGCAGCATCTGGTGATACAGGACGGTGTGCAGGTACAGACTCCTGTGTTCCTGCACTGGACCCATCCAGGTTTTCCTGCATGATGCAGGTTTTCCAGGGGTTATTTTAAAATGCTTTAAATGGGTTTACACCTGCTTCACCTTGGAGATTGTCAAGACTGTCCAAAGGTGAACTGGGGCAAGAGCCCTGTGTCATTTGGACTGCAGGGCTCCAACACAGGGGCGAGGGGGGGGGAGCTGGAGTAAATTGCCTGTCTGGACAAGCTCTAAGTAGCATTGTTGCTTGTACAGGGATCACGCAGTTTTCCTTTCCATCTGCAAAAGCCCTTTTTCCCCACTTAATTTTTTCAGGGTACTTGTTCGCAGAAGCTTTTCTGCAGCCCAGATGGATATCAAAGACTGAAGTAGAATCAAGTACTGTAATCCCTCTTTACCCAAGCGGATGTGTGTTCTGCTCACACAAGGGCTGCTGCCACATTGCAGAAATAATGTAGTTTGACACCACTTTAACTATTATGGCTCCATCCTATGGAATCCTAGGATTTTTAGTTTGTGGTGGCACCAGAGCTCTCTGATAAAGAAAGCTAAATATTTTACAAATCTACAAATCCCAGAATTCCATAGCATTGAGCCATAGCAGTTAAAAGTAGTGTCAAACTGCATTATTTCTGCACTGTGGCAGCATCCAAGGACATCTCTGGATGCAAGTCGTTGTTTTGTTGTTGTTACTATGAGTAGTTTCACAGTCTACCACTGGAATTTCAGACCATCAGTGATCTGGATTCTGCCCAACAATCTTAAGAATCAGGGAGCTATCACCAAATAATGTGGCATGTTCCAAATTGTGTGTCTGTTTTGTAACTGTGCTGTTGTGATCCTGTCTATAGTAATACTGTATTGAGATGTTTTGCCAGACTGTTCGGAATTAATAATATTTTTCCCACTTGCTTTCTGTATTCAAAGGAATTAACATTTATACTAAAAGATGATACAACACTAATGAAACTACACACTATTTTAACATAACACAAAAGCAAAAAATAAACCAGTTAATAGCACTAAGAAACAAGAACAAATTTATATCTAAGCAGACCAATCAAACACTCATTCAAACAACAGGTTCCATAACTGTAAAGATAGTCAGGTAAAATCTCTCAAGGTGGGTGCTGCATCCAATGAGGAGGCATGTTCCAGCTAGCACTCACTGAAAAAGTGATGTAAATGGACAAGAACCACTGGCCTTAATTTTGTACTGACTGGCAGACAAGGTAAATGGAATATCTAATCCTGGAAGATAGATGTAGAGACATAGAAGTCTTGGCCTTACATTTAGCAAGCCACAATTTTGCATTACCAGTACCAATTAAATTTTCATCTTTCCTTCCTTGAAAGGCTGAACACATAGTATCCAATCATCTAAATCCATTGAAAACCACAGGAATAAGGAAAAAAGGAACTATCCCAAAGCCAGCTAGATGAATAGGAATTTGAACCGCAGTCTTCCAGATCTGGCACCCTACCCACTACATGCAGGTGGCTGCTATTTAAAAATATTACATAAATAGCCCCCCTCCATAAGGTGAATGTGGATTGTTTCCTTAAGTTAACAAAACAGATAGAAAACTGAAAAAGTGAGGAAATTAAGATCTTTATAAGGGGTATCAATTTTCTCTAAAAAGTAGTTTGTTTTGTCTTCATAACTTTAATTTCTACAGTGATTTCCTCTATATAGTTCATCTAATTGTAGAAAAAAACTAAAGTTGTAGGGGAAGGGGAGATTTCTTCTATTAAATTCTTTAAGCTAAATTATTTTATCATTCAAGCCCAATTTTGGGGTGATTTTCCCCTCTTAGAAATCTGCATCTCTTTCCATATTGTTCAGGATGCACCCTAACTTTCCAAAGCAGTGGCTTTTGGTGGCTTGTTTGTTTTTGTTTTTGTTTTTTGTTTGTTTTTGCGTGGGGTGGGGAGAAGCGAAATGGGTGCTGGAGGGAAAGTGAATAAGAATTTTTCATTCCTCAAAAGCTTCCTTAAATTAACTTCACTATCTTTCTGAAGATGTCTTAAGGAATTTTTTGACCTTCAGTGTTGCTCTCTACACATCATCACTGCACTAACACACACTTAAAATTTCCTTTTTTAAAATTTACAAATGAAAACTCCATATGATTACCCTGTTTACGAGCTTGGCATGTTTTGTATGTACTGTTTGCTGTCATGAATAAATTTATCTTGCATCATGAGTTGAAATGTTTGTTCCAATGTGCAAAGATAGTAAAAAGAAAGGCTATCAAACAATAAATAGCTCAGCTAAGCAAGCCTGACCTGTCAGGTTTGCATTTTGAAGACAGATGATGCCATCTAGTAAGGTTCTATGCACACAATTCTTTAAAAATATAGGGATGCAGCTGAACTTTGAGAAACATCTTTCTGACATGTTAATCTCTAAACGTACCGGTGTACAATTTAAGATGTCAAGCACTAGCAAATAATATTGAATCCAACAACCAACATGCTCACATCATCACCAATATGGACCAGCAGTGATAAAGTGAATTGTGTGTCATTTACAGTGCGTTGAGCAATGCTGAAATCAATTTTTCCCTGCTCAGCTCCTTTTAAACCATGTGTCATCAGGAAGCATGTAGCACTATGCTTTTAAGATTTAAAAAGACAAAGACTTCAGTCTGTTGCAAGAGTTGAAAAACCAGGTGGGACTGCCTTTGACTCACATCATTAAGCACCATCTTACACAATATGGTTTGAGCAAGAAGAGTAAAGGGAATACATGAAAGACTACTCTGTTTGCTTACTCTCACATAGGATGGAGAAGAAAGCAGGGAAACCACACATATATGCACACAAACACACCACTTTTATTTTTTGACACAGTAATTCAAAAAGCCAACTAGAGTCCAGCAGTGCGAATCATGAAGCCTTCAAGATGTGGTTGGATTGCCACTTCCAGCGTTCCTAACCACAGGAGCTGCAGTCCAGAGAGTTGCATGATGCCCATCCCTGAATTTTAGGAAAAGACAAAAGCTAAATAAATCAGATTTCTGCCTCCTTTATATACTAGTGATCCATCACTTTTCTCTATCTGTATTAGCAGCACGGTATATTATAGTCGCATTCAGTGTAAGTCACCAATTACATTCCAGTCTGTTGCAAGGCTCAGTACCTCCACACTTTTCAAACTTTGTCATAGAATTTTTCTCCAAAGGTAAGAAATTAATGGCTTGACCCTTTCCCAATTATAACATCAAAACAAAAATGAATTAACTGAGAGTATACTTATCCTGTACATTAGGACAAGGAGATCAGCAAAAAGGGGAAGAACTGTTTGAAGGGAAGGAACCTTGGGAAGGAAAAAAAAAAACACCAAGAAAGTGTAAACATAGACTTTGTACTCTTTTTCCAATGTGTTCCAAATGTTTTCAAGCACTATCACAAATGGAAATGGTCAAATGGCCAGCCAGGACTTAATTATTAGAATACAGGGGCAGAGCAGCAAAGAGTTCTACTTTGTAGTCTAACCTGTTCATAACATAGCACAGAACAGAGTGGAGGAAGAACAAGAAAAAAACTTGTGCTTCTTAGGAAAGCACTGCATGTTTTACAAGCATGTCTTAGGTTCCCTGCATGTTTTACAAGCATTATATGTTTTGTGCATTATGGGTTAGTCCTGATTTGCAAAAAAACAAAACACAAAACAACAACAGTGGAACACAGTGATGTCAGAGGAAGGAGATCTGCATCAAACCAGATAAACAAATCTCATGTTTGCTATATTCACCATACTGTGTCACTGCTCAAAACTGTGCAATTGTCAGATAATAATGCTTATTTATTTATTATTAGTGACAACAAAACTCAAATCCTACAGAGCCACCACCACCTGTTAAAGATTTTTCTTTTTCATTGGCATTGCCCAGATCAGGTCATATTAGTAAGATGCAAACTACAACATCTGTCCCAGTATCCAACCCATAAGGAACCATCTTCTTCACAATTTGTTCACCTTTTTTGACAAAATTCACACAAGAGGGTTTCAGTATGAGGTAACAATAATACATTACACATTGGATATTTTTAAGTTGCAGCACAGAGTAAATGAAGTACAAGACCAGCAAGGACCTTCAGAACATGTTTAAAGGTACAGTTAGCCCTCTGCATCCACAAATCTGGCATCTACGAATTCCACCATCCACAGATTAAAAATACTAAAAAATAAATAAATAAAAAATAAAAAAAATCAAAGAAACAAACCTTGATTTTGCTATTTTATATAAGGGGCACTGTTTTACTATTCCACTGTATATAATGGGACTTGAGCATCCATGGATTTCGGCAACCCCAGGGGGTCCTGGAACCAAACCCCAGTGGATATTAAGGGCTCACTGTATTCCTAATCCTTTGATTGTTCCAAGCTGGAAATCAGAGGAATAAAAATGTATATTCTCTTATCATAGAATCATAGTGTAAGGTGGAGGCAGGGACAGGAAAGATATCCTTAAAGATTCCCAGCTCCGCTGCCCCCAATACTGGATTTTAAACACCTTATTCGGGGTTGGACTAAATGACCTCTCAGGGTACCTTCCAACACTCTGATGCTATGAAAGTTCTTTCTCTCTCTCTTTCCTCCCTGCAACCAGGTGGCAAGTTAAATGTGTCTTTCTCCGCAGAACTGTAACCACAAGGCAAAACACAAGAGCTTTGCTAGCTTTGAAGAGAAAGTAGCTAGCCAGACCTCATAGAATGCCAGGAAATATAGACTAGTTTCAATATAACTATATGACTTGACCACAAAATGTTCCAGTGACAGGTGCACAAATAGGTCAGATCACTCTTTGGAGCATGCGCACCTGCACCTCAACAACATAGAAGGAGTGTGTCCAAAGGCATTTTGGGCATTCCAAAAAAGATGTGAGCTATGAATTCAGCCAAAACTTTAAAAGTTCTTGCCAAAGTGTTTACCCCATTGTCCTGAACTCTTTTCAGCACCCATTTGGCCAAATGGAAATAAACTGAGCTTCATATCAGACCACTGGTTGCCTGATTTCCGTTCTGCGTCTGTGAGTTGTTTCCTAGTTAGTTAGTTAGTTAGTTATGGTTTATTTGATTAGTCAATTGACCATATCAAAACAATTAACATCAATTAAAGAGTTGTTTCCTAAGGCAGAGGTACCAGTAGAGTTGGAAGAGACCACAAGGGCCATCCAGTTCAACCCCCTGCAATGCAGGAATAAACAATCAAAACATTCCCAATAGATGGCCATCCAGTCTCTCTCTGTTTAAAAACCTCCAAAGAAGGAGACTCCACCACATTCCACTGTGGAACAGCTCTTACAGTCTGGACGTTCTTCGTAATGTTTAGATGGAATCTTTTTTCCTGTAGTGTGAATCCATTGATCCATCTCCTAGTCTCTGGAGCCGCAGAAAACAAGCTTGCTCCATCCTCAGTATAATATCCTTTCAAATATTTAGACATGGCTATCATGTCCCCTCTTAACCTTCTCTTCCCCAGGCTAAATATACCCATGTCCCTAAGCCGCTCTTCATAGGGCATGGCTTCCAGACCTCCCACCATTTTGGTTGCCCTCTTCTGGGCGCGATCTTACTAAACTGACTCATTTTAAAGTAACATCCAAACTGGGATGCCAACAGGACCATAGCAAAGGTTACTGTTGTTGTGTACCTTCAAGTCATTTCCAACTCATGGTGATCCTAAGCCTAATCACAGGTTTTCTTCGTAAGATTTGTTCAGAGGGGGTTTGCTTTTGCCTTCCTCTGAGACTGAGAGAGTGTGGCTTGCCCAATGTCACCTTGTGGATTTCCATGGCTGAGTAGTGATTCGAATCCTGGTCTCCAGAGTCATAGTCTAATGCTCAAATCACTATACCACACTGGCTCTAGCAAAGATTAACATCTTTTTATTGCTACACTTGTAACATCAGTCCTAGTCCAGCATCCATTGCACATTATCCCATTCCCCTTGTAGTGGGTTGGAAGAGGCACACTCCCTTCTTGCTGCAAATAAGAGAAAAGAGACATTTGTCCCTCCACATTTGCAGGTTAAGCATTCATGGATTTGATTATTTGTGGATTACTGTATTTGCTGCCCCTCCAATACTGCCCTATACACGACTGAAAAAATATGTTCTCTCTAGGCATTTCTAGATCCTCCAGCCTGATTCTATGGCCAACATCCACTGGCAGCCTAGAGAAGTGTTCTCTCAGGTAAAAAAAAATAGCATCCTATATTTGCATTTTTTTCCACTTTCATGGGGATCCTGTGACCGACAGTATTATATCATGCTGTTTTTAGGCGTTAAAAGAGAGGTGGGTGGGTGGGAGCGAGGGAGGCTCAAAACTTTAACAATGGCTATACCACAGCCAGGCATTAACATTTAACAACTGAAGCAAAAAGCAACAAAAATTAAAATACAGGACAGTCAGGTGGGAACCTAGTCACCTCTTGAGCTTTTTAAAATCAACACTGGATGGGAATTACTATTCCAGCTCAAAGCCACTGAGGTAACTCTTTAGGAAAGTAGAATTAGAGTCCGAACCAACATGGTATAGTGGTTTGACCACTGGATTACAACTGTGGAGACCAGAGTTTGGATCCCCACTCAGCCACTTGGTGACCTTGGGCAAGTCACATTTCTCTTAGCCTCAGAGGAAGGCAAAGGGAAAACCCCCTTTGAACAAATCTTGCCAGTTTGCCTTAGGGTTATCATAAGTCAGAAACAACTTGAAGACACAACAATAACAAGAATTAAATTTCACTAAATAGCACAGTCAGGTCACAGCTGTGTTCACTAATGCCATCACAGACCACACTCAGCACATGCCACAGGGAACCTATATGGCGGCTATAGAAAGACTGCATTTTCCTAGGTGCAAAATACAGCACATGCACTATTGGGGAAACATGATATCTCAGTAGCAAGAGAAGAGATTCTGTATTTCCCCACCATAAATAGGCAGCAACAACCAAGAATGCACCAACAACCACCTGAAAAGGCTGTTTGGGAAAACTAGTTGTATTTTAGCCTCCAAATGAAGTACAGGTGTAAACAGCCAGGGGCTGTCTAGGCATGCACACGTTAAATGTATGTGACTGTATGATAAATGCTGCAGTCTGGCAGTGTCCACTTAGACTCAGTGGTGAAGTCTTTTGAGTAGAAGGAATTTACTTCCAAGAAGATAACAGTGAGAATGTAGTGGGGGGCCTACTGAAAATAGGAAGGATTATACAGACCATCACACTGAATATTTTACATTCGTCTTCTCTGGTTAACTTTCATTAATCAGAAACAGCCACAACTGAAGGTGATATGTCAGCTGGATCATGTTAAAGAAGGTTTTCCTCTTAATATGATAGGATGGGTTTTGCTATCACACCAAGGAGCTGGCAGTCATCTTTGGTTTTCAGGGCTGATTTTATAACACAAGGGGACAATTTTTAATCTCTGTTGGTCCAGGTCTCCACATAAATACTGGATATTACATACCTGCACAAACAACTTGAACTGACATTGTTCAGCTTAGACTGGTTCAATGCCATTGTTTTGCATAGGGCCAAAATGGCCTTAGATCATGGATGGGCACTTCAGGATTAAGAGATCTGTGGGGGTTTTTTTAAATGAAATCTGATGTTCACCACCAACTGGTCCTGGAACTAGGTTCAAAATGGTGGCTTCAGTGAATGGAATTAAGGGACAGTATGGTCAGGAATTCCTATTTGTTTATTTATTTATTTATATTTTTATTTTTTGCCACTCAGCCACCAGGGCCCTTAAACATGTGGACAGTCCTTCAAAATAAAAATCTACCCCTGATTTTCCTCTAAGTTTTCAACAGTCTAAGAGGAAACCTTTTTGTTGCCATTTTTGTTCAAACGCTGAGATTTATGCACCCTTGTAAACAGCTAGTGATCCACCTTTTCCAATCTACTTCCGCCCCCCAACTGCTGTCCTAGATGCTTTCCAGATTGCTCTCTAAAATATGTCTTTATTTTATAAATAAAATATAACTGTGCTGATGTCCAACTCCAGTTTGCCCCTCCCCCATGTATATGCATACTGCAAAACCAGTTTTTAATAGCATGGCTAGGTCAAAATAATGGACTATACTAAGGGGGGGGGGAACCCCCAACTATAATACAGACACAACATATAATCAAATCCATTCATTTTAACTTCATCGCAGAAGTACACAATAGAAATACATAAGTGGTATGATCTATTACAATTTTAAAATTGTTGAATTTAAGTATGATGTCAAACTGTATGAATATATAGCAGTTTCATAGCAGAGTACCTTTGCAGGAGTGCCTACAAGTTCTTAACTATTATTACATACTAGACGGCTTGAATGTACATGATTACTCCTTAAATATCCAAGTGAAATTCAGCGCTCATTAGCTAAATTGCAGCAATCATTCTACAGTTTATGGCTGAAATAGACCAGTGTTTTTAGCATTTATTTAAGGCTCTCCACTGCTAAACTAAGAAATTGGTTTAAATGCCAGGAACAGCAACAGTACAATGGCTGAAACAGATCGTGGTTTTTATGAACTGGTTAACACTAACCAGGGTATGTGAAACAGGGCTTAAAAATGTGTCAGCTGCTCAATTAGGAAAATTATTTTCCATGCCAGGAGTAGCAATAGTATTATGGCTCCTGAGCATATGCAGAGTTGCCTTTCTACACCCCATCTGGAAAAACAAGAGGTCGGTTATCCAGATCAAGGCAAACAACTAGTAAGTAGGGTTGGACCCTGAGTGGCTACCTTGTTAGAAATTAAGCAACAGGAAGTGAACTACCTGCCTTTGGATGAGACAAGATAACTCTTTCTTTCAGTAAGTAACTGTATATGTGTGTGCCTTCAAGTCATCTGTTAACTTATGCCTATGCCATGAATTTCGTAGGCAAGGAATACTCGCGGTGGTTTTACCAGTTCCTTCCTCTGAAATATAGCCTACAGCACCTGGTATTTGTTGGCCCTCTCCCATCCAAGTACTAACCAGGGCTGATCCTTGCTTAGCTTCCAAGATCAGACCAGATCTGATGCCTTTAGTGTATTTAGGCCCCTCAGTAACTGCAACTTACTATAAAGCAGGTTAATTACTCTGCAATCGACACCAGTTTTAAATCAGTCATTTTCCCCCCAGGTGGGTAATTTAAATTCAGTGTTTTGGAAATATGCAATATGGGAAGTTGGGGGTGGGAGAAGAGAACCCAAACCAATTCATCAGTCAGGATGGAAGAAACATCAAACAGGCTCCCTAAACTCAGAGGACAAACTCCATGGCAAAGATGAAAATCAGGGTGAGGCTGGGATGGGAGGGGGCGGCTTAACTGGCATGCCCTTCTTCCTTCAAAGGCAGTTCCCTCAGTATGTAAACTGACTGGCAAGCCTTCATGACTCTTGCATAAGGGAGGGAAAACCAAGCCAACGCATCAGCTATACTTATTTCACAGTTATCCCCTAGTCCAATAACTGCAAGTTCGGGTGGGGTTTCTCCCCCCCCCCCACTCTTCTTTTCTTAAATTAAGTCATAATGTTTTAGCCCTGGCATCAGCTGAAGGAAGTCCAAACTCCGTTTCAGAAGGGTCGGGCAGCCTTGAGCTACGGCCTGCCTCCGCGGAGGAATTGAGGAAGCATCACATCCTCACATACACAAACGCAGGACAGCTTTACACGTGGATTCAGCCCGTTCCCCGCGGCTGAAGGCAACCCGAACCTTTCCGAGGACCAGTAACCACTGATGCCGCCCTAGCCCAAGAACGGGTATCCCAGCCCCGTCCGCAGCTTTCCTTTAAAACCCCAGCTTACTGGGTGTGAAAAGAAATGGTTTCGCTGTGCGCCCGCCCCCCAAGTAAACAACCCCCCTGGGCGCCGTTACCTCCTCGGGAGCCATGGAGAGCGACGGTCCTGCCTCGGCTGCCGGCGGGCGGGCGGGCAGGCGAGCCGGGTCGGGGCTGCAGCCAGGTGCCGGAGCCCGCCAGGAGACCTCGCTTCGCCTCCCGGCTCTCACGCTCGCTTCACCCCGCCGCGTTTCAGGCGGAAGGCTGCGGTACAGTCTGCCCCAGATAAATGCATTAACAGCAGCCACCTCATGATTCATTAATCAGTCCCAGTGACCAGAACCACAGGAAAAGAAGAAAGAGGAGGGGAAGGAAAGGAGGAGGAGGGCTGGGAGGGAACGCCAGCCTTGGTTCCCCCTCCAAAAAAAAACCCCCGCCTCGCCTCGGCTGGAACTCTCCCGAGCGCGGAGTTCATTAATGGATTCATGACTCTCTCATCTCTCTCCCCTCGCCACCCCCTCCCCACAAAGAAGCCGCCAAGTCCGCCGCCTCAGCGCGCAGCGGGAGAGTAGCGGCGCTGGTTGCTCCCGCCCTCTGCTAGGCGGCTGAAAGGCGCTGCTGCCTTCGCCCGGCGCGTGCCTCTCTTTTGCCCCCGCCGGGCCGGGCTGAGGAAAAAGGAGGAGCGTTGGGCGGGAGCCAGGTGACTTCCTTAGTTCCTCAGCAGCCCTGGTTCACAAAGGGAGGCGGGCGGGCGGGCGGGTGGACGAGCGAGAGGGCGCCTTTCCTCGCTGGGTTCGGCACCCGGCGCTCCATGCGCACAGCTCGCCTTTCCCAAAGCGGGGGCAACGTCGCCCTTGGAGGGGCCGCCAGGTTCAACAAGTGGGGGGGGGGCGAGAGAGAGAATGAGAGGCGTCTCAGTACCGAAGAGGTGTTCAAGCGCCGGAGTCCTGACTAGCCAGGAAGTCTTTTGCCGCCCGCGTGTGGAGGAGCCGTGCCTTGTTCTCGGCAGTCCTTTCCTATAAGCGGGAATGTGCCCCGCCGGGGCAGGGGGAAAGGGCGGAAACACGCGGGTCGAAAAATATCCGTACCTGGCCCCCTTTTTTCTCCTCACAAGTGTGCCAACGCGAGTCGCGAGGGTAGCCAATGGCTACTCCAAATATAAACCCAAATGGGGGTTGTTGCTTCCAAGTGAGTGACTACGGGTAGAAGCGGGGGCGCAGCTAGGTAATTTTAGACCTCGGACTTCATGGGAAAGGCTGAAAAGCATCTGTATCCATCCCACAGAGGTCTTCTAGCCAAAGCGTTTGAATCACAAAGGCAAAATAAATAAATAAATAAAATTCCGTGCGCTCAACCTCTACTTGCTGTGTGTTTTTTTTTTAGGGGGAAGAGACAGACAATAACTTCGCAGCACAGGAATGAGCACGGCTTTGTCCATAATTTCGGAGCAACCTTGATAGCCAGCCCAGATTTTGGTTACCACCACTTTTTGCAGCTTAGAGGAGAAATGGTGCCATGCTCTTGAGCCAACACCCCCTCCCCCGACATTTTTTTGCCTGAGGCAGAAAAGCACTTATTGCTCTCCAAGTGGTGAAAGTGCACAGTACCCAAAGCCAGCCAAGTTATTTTGGCATCTGAGGAATAAAATACCAGAAGCACGTCTAAATCAGTGCCTTTCAATCTATCTGATGCGGGTGGGAGACCTGCATTTTATCCCCCTCTCTCCTGATGTGCTAGGAACAGACACTGTACTTGTGCAAATAGCTGTTTGTTTCTTTCCTGAAACTTTCCAGTGACCAACAGTGAATGGATGGCTCCTGGTCTGGACTGGTCATGACAATGGTCCATGGGACACCACTTTAAGTAGCACTGATTTAGGTAAACAGTTTTCTGACCTTCCTTAACACCCCAAATCTGCTCCCTCAAGCTTCCATCTCATATTACTTAATGGTAGGGCCAGCCCTTTCCACCACCTCATGCTATGCTGAGGGAACTTGGAAGCACTGAAGCTTCTCACCACTTTCCGAATTCTTCCAAAATCCATCCCAAGAACCAAAAATATCTGTACGTGGCCCCCTCAGCAGAACAAACCAACCCCCTCAGCAGAAAAAGCAATTCATTTATTTCTGGAAAACACATTTACTGAGTACTTATTCCTGATTTTTTCCCAAGGACTTCAGGGCAGCATACATGAGCCCAAACCTAACTTTTAGGCCTCACTAGAGAAGTGCCATTGAATCAATGGGGCTTAGCAATATGTTGATTCTCCATTCCTCAATTGATTTGATAGGTCTGCTCTAGTTGTGGCTACCAACAGGAGCTGGCCTTATTCTTCCCAATTGATCTTCATAATAAGCTTGGGAGATTGGTAAGGCTGAGAGGTGCTGGCATGCAGTAAGCTTCTGGATTTCCCCAATCTTCCTCCCTCATAGCATAAAAGTAATCAGCAAATGGAGGGGGAGTCAAGTCTGGAACAGAGAAGAAGTTGTGTCAGCACTGCAGTTCTGAACAACCAGGAAGTGTTTGAAGTGTATGTTGAAAGCACATAAGGGGATCTCCCTACCCCATTTGGAAAGGCACATGGGATAATCCTTCCATACTAGGGAGTGGCATTCTCTGGAACTTTTGTGGGTCTCATTGGCCAAAGGGCAGAGTTTCCCTTCCTCTGTTCTGTGCCTCTCAGTGTAGTATTAATCCTCACTGCCATCCTTTTTAATCCTCACCACTGTTTTTTCAGATTGGTTAGGCTGAGAAATAATGAGTGTTGGGCAAGATATGCAGGGCTTACTGGTCTAACATGTGGATCCTTTTTGGCTAGATCATGAGGGGAAAGGGGAGGACTTAGCACATTCTTTACCCAAGCATGAATATATTTATAGAACAGGACCGGGAATCAAGCAGACCTCTGGATGTTCTCAGACTGCAGCTCCCAGCATTCTTCCTCATTGGCTTTGCTGGCTAGGGCTGCTGAGAATTGCAGTCAACAACATTTGGAGAGCCACACAATTCCCACCCCTGCTATAGAACAACTATTTAATAGTTTTAAGGCTTTTCTAGATAATGGGAGGGATTGGGCTCTGAACAACATGCAGTACCAACAGGTTTGTGGCACATACACTATCATGATCTTCATCACTTTATTTATATCCTGCCTTTCTTCCATCTGGGACTAAAGGTGGCTTACAAAAAGCAGAGAAATACAATAAATATGATAACACTTGCCACTCCCTGTACATTGAGTTCTACGTATGGGGTCACATACAGTGGGAAGTCAAACTCAGTGATCCCAGCTGAGAGAGTTTACTAGCAGCACTGGGATTGTTGAGGAACGGGAGAGGTGAAATGGGACAAAGTGTCACAAAAAGCAACTGGAGTGGGTTGAAACTATGGAAGAAGAAAAAGCTGACATAATGTTAAAGTAATGAAGCCTGTATGAGCAGGACTGCTGACATGCATGTGGGCTGCACCTAGTCATACACCAGGTGTGATGAAAAGGCCACTCTTTTAGCCAATCTCAGAGCAGCAGGTGCCCAGCCAATAGGAAGGCAGCTGGGCACGGCTATAAAAGGGGCCTGGCAGAGAGTGAGAGGGAGTTAGTTGTTTTGAGGTTTGACTGGAAAGAAAGAGTTACATCGAAGGGAGGGTGTGCTCTTAGAGTTCCTGAGAGAACTTTTCAGTCTGATGACCACAGAAGGGTCTTAAGGGTCCAGAGAGGGACTGAATAGACTTGGAGAGTCTAATAGGGAGAGGCTCAGAACAAGTCAAGTATATAAAGGAGATTTAGGACTTTGTGCCTGAGTTAGTAGTGCTGGTATGTCTAAATTGATGTTACTATTTTAAAAGGAATCTGATGTAGCTAAGTCTTAAGAAGATTAACAACTTTAATACTCAACTACAGTTTATTTGTTTTATATTTTTCAATAAACGTTTGTTAGAGTTTAAAGCAGCTTGGCCTCCGTTTAATTTAAACCACGCTACCTGATATCAGGGACACAAAGGGCTGTCCCAATAGAAAGTGGTTGGTGCTTCACACATTCTTTTGGGGGAAGTAGTGGGATGCAAGAGAACCCACTGGACTGCCATCCTAAAGTCAGAGTGTTAAGGTGGTGGTTTGACCGTGTACAGGTCGCCACACCAGGTTGAGCCCAATTTGAATGTCTACTACCGCTTCCCACATTTTGTCTGAAGACTACCACTATCTAGACTTTATGATTTTCTCCCCTGTTCCCTTGCCTACTTTTGAGTTCTGCAGATCTTGAAAGCTTGCACATTTGGTGACCTTTGTGTTAGCCTAATAAAGATACAGTATTACTATAGCACGGATTTTTTCTTATGCCCAAACTTTGGTGTCTAATTCATAGCTCTCTGACAAATGCTGTATGACACAGCAAAAGGTATCATCTTACTTTGTACTTCTTTTGACAGCTGTTTTTAGCAACTGCATGGTACATGAGAAAAATCATTCAGCACTTGGGAATCTGATGGTAACAGTAGGCCAAAAGCCAATTCTCTCTCTTTCTCTCTTTCTGTTTTGGTTTGTTTCCATCAAATCCAGGAGCCAATGGTTAACTGCTGAGTGAAGCCCTAAATATAGGCACAGGCTAGAAGATGGAAGACTGTTCTAGGTCATTGGATGGACCATTGTATGCCTGGAGGGTTGTTAATGCAAGATTTTTGAAAAAACTTCCTCTAAAAAGCCAAGGTAATAGTCTAGGTGTCATCTTCTATTGCTACTAAAGTCTCAGCAGTGATGACCCAGAGGAACATCCCCCAATTTATCATATGAATCACTAAAACACAGATGGAGAAGTTTGGGCCCACCAGTTTTGGGGCGCTACAATTGTCCTCAGCCCTAGCCAGCATAAGATGAAGGAAGATGGAAACTGCATTCCAAAAACATCTGGAGGGCCACCACTTGACCACCCTTAATCTAGTTCCCCATCCTGACACTAGAACCATATTATTTCCTTTTCGGATTCAACTGCTACAAACCCTGAATTAGAATGGTGGTTATGAGCTTTAAAATCCTGTATAGTTTGGTCTCTCTGAACCTTGATAAAGCTCTTCCATGGACAGTGCCACAGCTCCAAAAGTAAGGAGAAGACAATTCCTCATATCCCATTTTTAAGTTAATTGCTGGGGCTTGGAGTTTTACATAGCCTGTAGTGGGCACCCACATTGTGACACAAAGGGAAAGACCTCTCCACTGGCTGTGTCTTTGTGTGACTTTTAGTGTTTAGTTAAGATACAGCTCTTCTGGAAAGCATTTTATAGGGTTCCAGAATGTGGGGAAAGGTCATCAAGCAGACAGAACCTAACACCTTGCCTCCTTGGGCATTCTGCCTTCTCTGCAAATTTGGCTGATTTAAGGCTGCCGCCTGATATACATGTCCCTGGAAAGGAGTCCTCTGGGACTTACATCTGAGTAAATATACATAGTCATGTGCTGCAATCACTACAATACAAAGATGTTACCTAGTCTTTGGTAAATGTCAGCAGACCTCTCAGACCAATCCTTGATCCCTTAGGGCAGGGATGGGAAACCTTCAGCTGTTGACTGTTTCCATCATGCTTCACAGTTGAACAGGGTGACTAGGACTGATAAGAACTGAAGTTCAATGACATCTGCAGGGCACCGGTTCCCTAGCCTTTAGCTAGGAATATAAAGCCCTGACCTCAAAGCAAGAGATATAAAAGCCTGGGGAAAATGGAAAAATTCAGAAAAATACCCCACACATTTTCCCTCAAGCTTTTTTCCCTGGAAAAATGGGGGGAAATGGTTTATGGAATTATTTTATTTTAGAATGATGAATAAAATGTTTAAGAGAAGGCGTTCACATATTTGCTTGACACTATGGAGAACTAATGGAGCTAAAATAATTTTCTTTGTTTTACTCATGTTGATAGTATTTTATTTTATTTTATTTTTTGCCTGTTCATCAAACCGGCAAAATCAAGGAGGTTCCTTGTAGTTCAGGTGTTCCTTATAGTACAAGGCATTGTAGCTTTATTTGTAACTATATGTGTGTGTGTGTATGTGTGTGTGTGTGTGTTGCATACACACACTAAGTTCAATTTGCAATTATATTCTGAATAAACCACTTAAGGGGTGCTTTGGCACTGTTAAGCAATATAGAAATTTAGAAAATAAAATTAGAAAAAAATAAACTGTATTTTTAATATATCAAACATAATACATTTATGCTAGATCATGTTATACAGTTGTCCCTCCGTATGCATGGATTTGATATCCATGGATTTAAGTATTCACGGCTTGAAAATATATTTTAAAAAATAATAATTCCAAAAGCAAACCTTGATTTTGCCATCTTATATAAGGGACACCATTTGGCTATGCCATTGCATACAATGGGACTTGAGTATTCACGGATTTTGGTATCCGGGGGGGGGGGTCCTGGAACCAACCCCCAGTTAATATGAAGGGACAACTGTATATTATGCACATTATAAGCAACTTCTGAACAAATCTTTTCAAGAAAACCTTGATAGGTTTGCCTTAGGGTTTCCAGAAGTCAGAAATGACTTGAAGGAACACAACACACACACACACACACACACACACACACAGAATAGCAAAATGACTTTCAGTCTGTAGGAAAAACTGCCCCTCAACACACTCATGACTTCAAAGTTTCCCAAAATTTTACATCTCTACTCAAAGCTGGGTTGGTGATACCAACTTGTCTCTATAAGTAGCAGTAGCAGAAGATTCCCAATGCCTTGACTTGCTTTTCAGTACAGATTTCTGGAGTTCTGGAATCTCCTGTCCTGGAGTATTCCCCTCTCCTCAGTTTGTTTGTTCCAGCCTCAGACTTGAGTGTTTTTACCATACCCAGAGCTTAGAAAAGTTACCTTTGGAGACTACAGCTGTTCTGGGAATTGTAGTTCAGAAAAAGAACGTTTCTGAGCTCTCTCCATGTTTTTCTCTTGACACCTGATAATTAAGAACCAATCACAGTTGAGGCCTTATGCAATTATTTCTAACTTAGGAGATTTTCAGACCTGCCAAAATGCATGTCTGCCGCGCGAGCAGCCTCCCGAAACTGCTGCGCGGCAAGGGTCTACTTCGGACGACGCTGTGCCTCTCGCGAAACCGTCCGTGTCACTTCCGTGAAGCTTGGGACGGCTCGGCGCCATATTTCAATCACGGGCAGCCTCCGGGATTTTGCAGGTCTGAAAATCTCCTTAATGGCAATAGGAACTGGTACCATTCTGTTGAAATAGGCTGAAATCTTTTTGGTTGTGTGTTGTACTAGCTGAGCTTGGTTTTCTTTTTTTTTAATTGTGTGTTGAGGATTTTTTATTGTAATATTTATTGCTTTTGCTATGTTATGCTCTGCTTTGGTTGCAATACTGCAGAGAATGCAGTAGATAAAATGTTAAATAAATGTTTTTAATGATTGCATGTATAATTACTATTATAAAAGGGAAGAAAAGCACCACAAAGTAGGATGCAAAGTAAGATCTCATGGGATGCTTGCCTGTGCAGTATTTATTAGCCTTTCAGTCTTCTCTGCTCCTTCCTCCAATATACATGTATTTTTATTTGCTTCCTGTATTAGAGAACCATGGCTAGAAATCCTACTGTTGAATTTTCACATTTATTTGTACTGTTAAAGCAAAACTGAGAACTCTGGATTTCATACGTGAACAATTAAATTTAATGCTGTTCTAAGAAAATAGTTATTTTGAGGACAATTAAATTCTCAGATACAGAGGGAATGCTTTTAAATAATTCATTTTCTAAAAAAACTAATCTGTTTTCTCTATTTTCCCTTATTTTTCTTTTAATTTCTTCTGAGTTTCACATCCATGGCTCTATGGCCTTTCAAACCATGCTGCTACAAAGAGGCAGAGAAAGAGAATAAAATAAATTTAGATATAGCCATCAAGCACACTTGGAACCCACTCAAGCATCTCCTAATGGAATGTATTATATGGAAGTGCACTCCACTGATTTCAATATAACTTAGTTCCAAGAAGGAACCTTTAGAATTACAGGTGTACACGGGGGCAGGGTATCATATAGCTCTCCAGATGTTGTTGACTATACCTCCGAGTATTCCCAATCAGCACAGTCAATTGTGAAGAATGCTGGGAATTACAATCCAAAATCTGGAAGGTTTCTCAGTTCCTAGCCCATGTGTACATGCTTATGTACATGTTTACTGAAAGTAAATCTCACTTGCTTTCAAGTAAATCTGCACACTTAACATGGAAGTAAGCACCACTAAATTAAGTGGCACTTACACCAAATAAAAATACAGAATTGTGATGGTCACCTCCTAACAATAACTCAGCATATGAATGAATCTCATAGACAAGAATTATGTTGTAGTGGCGTTGGTGCCCTTCAAGTTGCGGTGACCCTAAGAGAGCCTTTCACAGGGTTTTCTTGGCAAAATTTGTTTAGAAGAGTTTACCTTTGCCTTCTTCCAAGACTGAGAATGTATGACTTGCCCAAGCCCACCGGGTGGGTTTTTCTCAGGCTGTGAGGCTGTGTTCTGGAAGAGTTTATCCACTTGATGGAGTTGAAATGTTATAACCACCAGCAACAGAAAAGTAACCTCCCTTGAGATCTAGGCTGCCCCTGTCCCATGCAAAGCTGAATGCCCCTTTCTTAGGCAGAGAACACTGAATTTCTCAAGAAGTCCCTGTACTGTGACATCTAGAAAGTTGTCTCATGTGATTTCTTCTTCCATAAGAAACAAAACCTGGATGCCAGCCACAGATGCAGGCGAAACGTCAGGAATAAACTCTTCCAGAACACTGCCTCATAGCCTGGAAAAAAACCACAGAAAACCTATGGATGCCGGCCGTGAAAGCCTTTGACTTCACACCACCTGGTGGGTTTCCATGGCTGAGCAGAGTTTCAAACCCTAGTCTCCAGATGCTCAAATCACTACACTTTGCTGGCTCTCAGAGTTATATACAGTCAGACCCCCGTATCCACAGAACTAATATCTGCAGTTTCATGGGACACAATATTGGAACACATACCATAGAATTGTACTGGAAACTGTCCAGAGAGGCATACTCTCGAGGCATCTTCTAGGTCCTCCAATGCAACTCTATCGTATGTTTTTACTGGAATTCCTTTATTTCAATAGGGTTCACTGTTATCCACAGTAAGGCCAGGAACCAAACCCGACTGTACATAATATAATTAATGCATGTCACTTAACTTCTTGTTAATTCACAGAAGTGCAAAGAAGCAGGAAAAAAATTGGTTTCAGATTGTTAGCCATCCAAGAGGTAGAGAGGATGGGAAAGATTGATGACTACGGTAGGAAGAACTCCAGATCTCTACATGCCCTTAATCACTAAACATGTTGATTATCCCTGGATATCAGTTTAATACTATTCCAGGGAAATAACCAGAATAAAAGAGCTCCTTGTTTTGATATTTTCTTTTATGCTTCATGCAAACCCTTTGAACTGTTTGGAAATGGAGGATAACAATGTTATTTGTTCAGAGTAAGTAAACAGAATTCCAAAGCTGAGAAATGAACCATGTATTATGAAATCAAGTACCAGAAGGGTAAAGGGAAGAAATTCATCTCTGATACAACTGAAGCACTGTGAAAATTTATGCTACAATAAATTGGTCGGTCTTAAAGGTATTGCTGGATTCTTTGTTGTCCTTTGAGGCAACATAGTAAATTCTGAACCAACATGTGCAATGGATAAGATGGGGCTGAACAAATGGAAGCTTATCTCAGGTGGTTATGAATATGACACATCTGAGAACAGGGTGATAGCCTATGTTTGGGTGGAGCTTCTAGTAAACTAAGCAAGTATGTGACAAACAACAGGACAATGCACAAATGTTTTCTTTTTTGTTTTTCTAAAACTGCTTATAAGATTGCTTTGTTTTGTAATTAAAGACTACTTCTTCAGATGTTTCTCTTCTCAAAGAGATTTGAAACACACACAGACACACATATATACACACCTTAATACTGGACAAAATGGCAACATGCACTGTTTCAGGTATCTTCCTTATTTTAAAATCTGCTGAACTAAAATTAAAGTGGCTAGATAAACTTGAAGCTGCAACTTTAAGCATACATCCCTGTGAGATAGTATCAGGCAACACAGTGAGGCTTACTGCTGAGTAAACGTGCATAGAATTGCACTCTTAGACTTACTTAGTATGAATTTTTGTTAGTAATCCTTCACAGCTAGATGCAGAGTCTAACAATGGGAAAAGAAAAAGAACTATCCAAATTCATCTTGTAACATGCATCCCCAGTGACTGCTTTTGGAATCCATTTTTTGATGTACTCTAATTAGTGATGGTGTAGAGCCAGAGCTAACAGAACTAAAGCTCAAGGCCTTAATAAAAGGAGACACTGATATCTCCTTTTCATTCCATAAATGTGGACTCTGGAGATTATCAGACAGGAACAAAAAAAAGCGTTCCTGTCCCACAATCTCCACTCCTGCCCTGCCCCGTCCCTGTCATGCCACAATCACCTTCCCCACTGCACTTACCTCCTCTCCTATCGTTCTGGCAGCCCAGGAGTGAACAGAGCTCTAACAGAGCTCCCTTCACTTCCTGGATCGAAATCCCACAGATTCTCGTGAGAAGACGCGAGCACAGGAAATTCAAAAATAAAAATAAAAAGATGACAAAAAATGACAGCAAGCACAAAAATACACTTTAAAAGGTAGAAGTAACCCAGGGAGGGTCATGAAAAGTGTGTCACTTACCTGGATGTCCTGATCTCACCCGGAAATGTTCTGGCAGGGACCTCCCATTGACGCTGGGATCTCACTAGCATAATGGGGCATCTTTTTGCTCACAGGAACATCTATGACAGAAATGGAATGGGGGATCTATTGGTGGCTTCTCCCATCAATAAAAAGCTGTGCCGGTGGAACAGCAGCAGAACGGGTGCATAACGAGCGGCGAACAACATCTTTTGAAAAGGGAGCCCTTTTGCAATCTTCTGGTGTTTGTGTAACACCACTTTTAACACATCTGATAATCTCCTCTGAATTTAGCTGTAGTCCTCACTTCAGTGTTGGGCATGGGCAGATTTTCCTAGTAATAGTTGTAATGCAAAAGTACTTGGAGATGGCTTGGTCTTGAAAGGAAAATGAAGATGCACTGGCTTTTGCCCACCAAAGGCATTACCTTTCTGTAGCATGCATACATGCATACAGGGGTCAACCTGTACTGGGCAGCAGCAATAGTGGCAGAGGATATCTCAGAGACAATAACACTGGCAGAGGATCTCTCAGAGACAACAGCAGTGGCACCACAGCTAATACTTGTTAGTACTGCACAGCAAGAGGCACGGTAAATCCATATATTGAGCAAGAAATGCCAGATGTCCAAGCTGGGTTCAGGAAAGGAAAAGGCCCTAGGGATCGTATAGTAAACATATGTTGGATAATGGAACATACCAAAGAATTTCAAAAGAAAATCAGCCTGTGTTTTATAGATTATAGCAAAACCTTTGATTGTGTATATCATGAAAAATGATGATTGCTCTTTTAAAAATGGGTATGCCACTACATTTGATTGTCCTGACATATAACCTGTACTCGGGACCAGAGGCTACAATCAGGACAGAATATGGTGAAACAGAATGGTTTCCAATTTGCAAGGGGGTCAGGCAAGGCTGCATTCCATCACCCTGTTTAACTTATATGCAGAACATATCATACATAAACACAGAGCAAGGAGGTATGAAACTTGGAAGAAGGAACACCAACAATTTAAGATATGCAGATGGCATCATACTACTAACAGAAAATAGCAAACACTTGGAATGATTACTGCAGAAAGTCAAGGCAGAAAAGCCAAAGGCAGGCTTACAGTTGAACATAGAGGAAACAAAAAAATAATGACCACAGAATATAGCCAGTGGTAAGGGATTCCTGAAAATTGGTCCAAAACAAATAGAGAATCAAATGGTGAGAGACAGAATGATTAAGATTAATGAAAAAAAAAAAGAGAGAGAGAAATAGCAAGAAAACAATATGCAAAAAGCTTTAATGGTAGCTTAAACACAGGATATGATTTTTCACATGGAAAGACTTCCTCAACAAATGAAATCCAAAGAGGTACAGCTGGAGTCATGTGAAAAAGAAAATATGCCCTCTTTGAATTCTATGGTTTTACATATCAGGACATAATAACAATAATATGTTCCTTAGCAGATCTTAAAATTAGGTACCTCAGATGAACAACAACACATACCGTATTACACATTGTCGTTATTTATTTAACAAAAATAAAGCCAAAATGGAGAAGCCATGTGTGAAGAACTAAATACACCTTATGATTCAATAGCTTGTAGAACCACTTTTAGCAGCAATAACTTGAAGTAATCATTTTCTGTATGACTTTATCAGTTTCTCACATCATTATGGAGGAATTTTGGCCCACTCTTCTTTACAACATTGCTTCAGTTAATTGAGGTTTGTGGGCATTTGTTTATGCACAGTCTTTTACGGTCCCGCCACAGCATTTCAATCAGGTTGAGGTCTGGAGTTTGATTGGGCCATTGCAACACCTTGGTTCTTTTCTTTTTCAGCCATTCTGTTGTAGATTTGCTGGTGTGCTTGGGATCATTGTCCTGTTGCATGACCCAATTTTGGCCAAGATTTAGCTGTCAGACAGATGGCCTCACATTTGACTTTAGAATACTTTGGTATACAGGAGAGTTCATGGTCAACTCACTGACTACAAGGTTCCCAGGTCCTGTGGCTGCAAAACAAGCCCAAATCATCACATCTTCCACCACCATGCTTGACAGTTGACATGAGGTGTGTGTGCTGGTATTCTGTGTTCAATTTTCACCAAATGTGTCACTGTGCATTATGGTCAAACATCTCCATTTTGGTCTTGTCTGTCAAAAGGACATTGTTCCAGAAGTCTTGTAGTTTGTTCAGATGCAACTTTACAAACCTAAGATGTGCTGCCATGTTCTTTTTAGAGAGAGGATGCTTTCTTCTGGCCACCCTTCCAAACAAACCATACTTGTTCAGTCTTTTTCTAATTATACTGTCATGGACTTTAACATTTAACATGCTAACTGATGCCTGTAGAGTCTGAGATGTACTTTTGGGGTTTTTTGCAATTTCTCTGAGCATTGCACAGTTTGACCTTGGGGTGAATTTGCTGGGATGTTCACTCCTGGGAAGATTGGCAACTGTCTTGAATGTTTTCCATTTTTTAATAATCTTTCTCACTGATGAATGATGGACTTTAAATTGCTTGGAAATGGCCTTATAATCTGTCCAAGACTGATGGGCAGCAACAATTGCTTCTCTAAGATCACTGCTGATGTCTTTCCTCCTTGGCATTGTGTTAACACACATACCTGAATGCTCCAAACCAGCAAACTGCTAAAACTTTGGCTTTTATAGAGGTCGTCACATTTGCTGATGAACAATTAATCAAGGGCATTTGATTAGCAGCACGAATCTGCTACTTAGCATCTTAATTCCTGTGTAAGCAGTAAGGGTGTACTTAGTTTTTCACACATGGCTTCTCCATTTTGCCCTTATTTTTGTTGAATAAATCATGACACGGTGTAATACGTCATGTGTTGTTCATCTGAGGTTGTATTTACCTAATTTTAAGTCCTGCTAAGGAACAGATTATTGTTATTATGTCCTGATATGTAAAACCATAGAATTCAAAGAAGGTGAACTTTCTTTTTCGCATGACTGTATAAGAGGACATTCTCCTGTCTCAAAAATATACATTTGAACCAGCGTTTAGGTGCCTAATCCTAGATGCATGCGAGCAGGCCTATTGTTATCATTTGAACCTAGACCAGTTGAAATTAGTTGTTCTCTCTTTTCTGCTTTCTTTTCCTTTCTGTAATCACAGCATCAAGCAAACTGATTAAACTTCCATAATAAATTACAATTTGGAAAGATTGGAAAATGCTGAAGTTCTGCAATATGATTACTATGTGGCTGTAAGGCATACAATATTAGCAAATGAGAATTGTAGCAGCATTGTGATAAATTGGCCACAGCACAATCATAGGCTTTCCATTTTACTGAGCAGATTCTTCTGTGGTGCGGAATGGATCTGAAAATTAGCAACATAACACAGTCATGAATTACACCTCTTCCCTTAGAACAGAGCTACCCCCAATGCCACCTTTTGCAGTCCCTGCTGATGGGGATTAATATAGTAACTTTATGGCATGATACTTGCTTTAATAATACCACATGTTTATAGTTAATCCATAAGTCCCAAAAGTGATCTGTGCATTAACATATAAATAACTATTGTGTAGCCTTTCTCCTGAAAGAATAGCTCATTCAAGAGTTATGCCATTGTTGAGTGTGAATATGAATGCTCTGCCTCAACAGTAAAATTAACTCAAAGGACTTCTAGGATTAGGGAAGAATTTCTTGTATAAATGACCAGGTGCCACTGGAATTACTGAAGATCACAGATGATAGTTGACTATGTAAATACTGCTATTGATGTTATAGCACTGGCTTCCCCAAACTGACACACCTCCCCTCTACAATATGTTGGGCTATGACTCCCATCACCCCAGCCATCTCAGGATAATATGCGTTTTAGTCCTTACACACATGGGGTTCGGGGAACGTGGTGAGACTATGACATGAATAATTTTGTACTGAAGTAAAAGAAATGCAAACAAAAGTTGTGACGTGCCCTGGAACCCCAAATGAATGTCCTTCAGCAGAGCACAGAGATAAGGATTCTCTTTTGTGGCAAGATGCAGAGCTGCAAGAGAGTTTGTAGTACTAGTTTGTAGTATGGTAATTGCTCTGGATCAATAGCATTTAGCAGTGATGTATTCAAGTCTTTTCCTACAAGTCTTATGTCTCAAGTCTCTACCTTCAAGTCTCAAATCGAGTCTCAAGTCCTTGCAAGACACTTTCAAGTCAAGTCTCAAGTGTGGGAGCTAGCTTTAACAGGAGAGAAAAAAAAGAGATGGTGGTAGGGTGTGTGTGTGCAGATGAGAGTTTCAATAACTAGAAAATCAAGAAGATGTGCACAAAGTTAGGTTAAAAAAAAATAATCAGCAAACACATTAGGCAATGGACTTGAGGCGGAGGTTGAGGCCTGCTTGGCAGCCTGTCTCCACTGCGCATCAGAGGAGCCTTCTAAAGATTTTGAAAAGCTTTAGAAGAATCCTTCCACTTCAAGCCTGTTGCCTAAAGCATTTGCTGTTACCACGTCGATCATGTGACCAGTAGGCAAAAAGCAGTGAGATCATAGAAGTGTTGTTCAAAGGAGAAAAACCATTTCCTGCTCTGTAACATTTCTGGATGAATGTGTTATGTTACTGAGCCAAGGCCAGCAAGTCAGTTGCTAGAAATAAACAAGTCACGAGTCAAGTTGAGTCAGTGTGTTATTTATTACTTATTTATTGTCATGTCAAGTCCAAGTTGAGTCACTGAAGCGACTTGAGTCCGAATTAATCGACTCGAGTCTACATCATTGGCATTTAGCACTGCTTACAACAGTAGCATTTCACTAACATTCTGAATTTCTAATCTTTATGATCCCTAGAACTGCTCTTCTGTAGACAACTGGGAATAAATCCCATGGAATTTGGTATAACTTACTTGTAGCTTGTGATTTGAGGCTATCTATTTTTGTAGATAGTCTTTTATTGTTTAAAGCAGTGGTTCTTAACCTGTGGTCCAGTGACTTCCTGGGGTCCATGTTGTCCTCACAGGGGGTCTGTGAAGGCTTGAAGGCTGCTTGGCCCACCTCCTGCCTGCAGTGGAATGGTCAAATGACAGGAGCCAAGGAAAAGTCTGGCTGGCTGGGCCTATGCATTGCTATTCAATTTGCTCCAGCCTCAAACGTGAAGGAAGAAGCAGAAGAAACTTCTTCCCTCCCCCTCCAGTGCCTCTTAGGGAAGGTTTAAAGGATGATATTATGTTGTTGTTGTTGGTGGTTTAAAACCTTGAGTTAAGTCTTGGGGGCCCATGGCAACAAAAGATATTTAAAGGGGGTCCCTGGTAAAGAAAAGGTTCAGAGCCACTGGTATAGGCTTTAGCAATCTGCGCCCCTCACCATTGTTTAGAGTTGTAGTCCAGCAGTATTTGGACGTTCACACATTCCCCATTCTTGGTCTAAAGCCACCTTCTAAGTTGGAATACAGACAAATTCCAGACTAAATGATTTGTCCTTTGCCTTTTCCAGGGATGGGTAACCTGTGAACGAACTCCAGATATTTTTGGATTCCAGCTCTCACCAGCTACAACTTCTAGAGGGCTACAGGTTTCCCACCCTTCTTCACCTATTGTGATGGCAACAGCTTTTCTGACCTTTAGGAGAAAGACTTTGCATTACCCATTAGCTGTCCCTCAAAATGTCTGGGAGGAAACATGGGACCTTTTGCATGCCGCTCCTGGGTTCTGTCATTGACCTATGGTGCCTCTGCAGCTTACAGTTGAGGCAGATTTTGAATCAAGAACTTCTACTCATAGGAGATTTTCAGACCCACAATTAAATCCATGGGAGATACGGAACAGGGTCGGGAAAAGTCTTATTTTCAGAAGACATTCACCCTTTTCTGTGTCTCCCCCATTCCTATTCTGGATTTCCCTGTGATATTTTCATCATGGGGAAACATCGTTTTTGGACCACCTGTTCTGTTTCTGTCATGGAATCATGGGTGGTCTGAAAGGTGTCCTGTTTCTATCCCGCGATGGCAGCTGTGGGAGGGAGGTACATTCTGGATCCAGGAACACCCAGGTAAGTTGGACCCTTCCCCCCTCCTCAGGTTACTTGTATTTTTTATTTTTTGCTTTCTTTTCTTTTTTGACAGCTGGGGGGTTATTTTTGAATTTCCCTCCCACTCATTCTTTTGTGAGAACAAGTAGAGAACAAGCTACTTTATGGCAGCTGCTTTTACAGCAGTGAAGCCAAGATAGAGGGAGGATGTTCCTGCCCCGGGATTTAGGTAAGTGTTTGAACATCTTACCTTTATTCTGAGGCAGGAATGGGAGGGAGGCTTGTGGAACAGGAACGGGGCATTTGGCCCCTTTTGAAAATCTCCATAGTCAGTACATGACATCTGCTAGCAGAGTCTAAATCTTCAGCTCCAATCATGCAATGCCCTTGGATCTCCTATCCAATTACTTAGGTGGGTATAACCTTATTTGCGGGTGAGATCTGAAAAGATCATAGCCCAAAGAGTGGTAGGGCTGCTGGGATTTAGCATTTATTCACAAAATCCTAATTAGAGAGGGGGTTTTGTGTTGCTTTTCTCCTGATAATTAAAAAATAACAAACACAAAACAAAGAATAATAGAGAAACTTGACAGCCGGCAAAGTTAAATGCTAAGGAAGCAGCAATGCTGACATTAGCACTTCAAAAGAGAACAGCTATTTGAAAATTTAACTGCCTAACAAACACTGCAGACAGAGAATAAAATAAAGGGCGGAAGAGGAAGGAGGAGGAGGGGAAAAGTAGAAGGAAGGAGGGAAAGAAAGTCAGTTGATGAACTTGATTTGTGAATAGAGTTGCCAAGCCTGGTATTAAACTGGGAATGACTCTTTTGCAAAACTGTAATTTAAAGGATAAAAGAGTCAGTTAATGAGGCTAGTTAATGCACCCTTTTGAACAGGGGCACAAATAAATAGACTCCCATCAGCAAATGAGCTATGGTTGGCTTTTCTCTTCTTTGTGAGGTTTTGCTTTTTTGGCATTTGATGGCTTAATACACAGGAGAAACTAAAATGGTCTTTCCAATATGGTGTCAGATGAAATGGCATCTCAGGTGCAAAAACCTTTCTCAGTGTTATTAGCAAGGAGGAAGAATCCTGACTCTACACAATTACAAGTTCTATTTCTCTAAGTGACAGGATGCTGAACTTCCTGGACACCTAAATCCATGAATTAGAATGAAGACATATTTCCTCTTTGGGGCCTGGAACCAACCTTAATCAAAGGAACAACAGTGCAATTAATATGGACTTTGTTTACTTACTTGACTTTATACCTACCTGTAAAACGACATGGTATGTTATTCTTTTATTTTCCTGCCAGGAAGAAGAAGGAGAGCAGCTTCTGGGCAGCCATTTTGAGTGGGTGAGTTTGAATTTTTTTAAAACTCTTGGGAGAATGTGCTTGTTGCTGAGGGGGTGGAGCTTCTGTGAGTCACATCTGTGAGTCACCAGGGGGTGGAGCTAGGAGCCTAGCTCTATATAACTCCTCTCAGAGGTGCGTGCCGAACGCCGCACAAATTTTATCAACCAAGCAAAAGTGCAGCATAGGCAGCAGGGGAGCAACGAACTTTGTTTTAGAGGTTCTCCTTTATTTTATTTTTTAAAAAAACCACTTTTGAGGGTTTCTTGCTTAGAGGAAGTGAAGCAGTAGCTTGCCTTCAGAACAAGTTTGCAGCCAGGAGATCTCTATAAAGTTATATTTCCAGTAGATTGAGCTCACTGACAGAGCTTGGGGAATACCGGAAGATTTTTTGAGGAGGAAGCCCATAGTCCTGTTTCACTGAATACTTAAGACTTCTCAGCATGGACACTGAGGGAACTGCTGCAGTCACCTGCAACACTTGTGGGATGTTTGTCTTCTTGTCTACAGATGTGAGGAACTTCACATGCACCAAGTACAAGTTGGTAGCCCTCTTGGAGGAGAAGGTCCAGCAGCTGGGGACCTGGGTAGCTACACTTCATCATATTCATGAGCAAGAGGTTTTCCTGGACAGAACAGAACAAACACTCTTGGACAGGGACCACACAGAGGAAGTTGCTGGGGAGGAGAGGATCACTTCACATACACAGGAGGTAGACAGCTAGAGGAATGTCACACACAGAAGAAGAAAAACCAGGGATTGTTCTGGCAGCTTGCAGCTACAGAATAGATTTGAAATTCTCTCCCTTATCAAGGACAACAAGGAAGAACAGCATGGACAGACTTCAGTGACAGAGCAGGGAACCCTGAGAGTACCACTGCAAGGTACAGTCACTGCTAAGTCTTGGGGGAGGTGTGGGGGGGACTCCTTGCTGAGGGATACCTAAGCAGTGATTTGTGGGCCTGACAAGATGTCTCAGGAGGTGTGTTGTCTCCCTGGGGCAAAGATCTATGATGTGACGGAGAGGCTGAAAAGACTGGTCAAGCCTACTGATCATTACCCCTTCCTTTTGGTCCATGTGGTAACCAATGATACTGCAAGGCACAGCTTTCTGACGATCAGAAGAGATTATGAGGCTCTGGGGAGGAAGCTGAAAGAAATGGATGCACAGGTTGACACCTTGTTGCTTCTTCCAGTTGGGGCATGGTCCAGGAAGGGAGAGAAAAACAGCCGATGTAAACAACTGGCTCCGTAGATGGTGTCACCGAGAACAATTTGGATTCTTGGATCATGGGCTGCGGTTCCATGAGGGGGGACTTCTGGCAAGGGATGGGTTGCATCTCATGCTGGTTGGCAGAAACGTTTTTGCCAACAGTCTAAAAAATTTGATCAGGAGGGCTTTAAACTGAGTCATATGGGGGAGGGAAACAGTATTCTGGAAGGCAAAAAAGCTGGAGAAAATAGTCAAACTGTCATAGAGGGAACAAGGCAAACAGTGCAAGGACCCAGCAGTGGGAGGCAAAAAAATTGCACAGGCAGCAAGTAAAGGGAACATCTGGTCTTAGATGTCTCTAAACTAATGCACAGAGCATGGGAAATAAGCAAGATGAACTTGAACTCCTAGCACAACTAAGCAAATATGATATAACAGGCATTACTGAAACCTGGTGGGATGAGTCTCATTATTGGAATGTAGGAATAGACAGGTATAACCTTTTAAAGAGAAACAGGCCAAACAGGAAAGGAGGAGGAATAGCATTATATGTCAGGGATATTTACACCAGTGAAGAGATCCATGACATCAATACTGGAAGCCAGTTGGAGAGCATCTGGATAAAAATTAAAGGGGAGGAAAACAACAGGGATGTTATTGTGGGACCCTACTACAGACCCCCAAGTCAGACAGAGGAATTGGATGATGCCTTTCTAGAACAGATGACCACACATGCAGGAAGGAGTGATGTAGTAGAGATGGGTGACTTCAACTATCCTGATATTTGCTGGAAATCTAACTCAACCAAAACTTCAAGGTCTAGCAAATTCCTTACTTGCCTAGAAGACAATTTCATTGTCCAAAAGGTGGAAGAGGCAACAAGGGGGTCAGCTATTTTAGATCTGATCCTAACCAACAGGGATGACCTGGTTAATGGGGTGCAAGTGGTGGGATCCTTAGGTGAGAGTGATCATGTTCTCCTGGAGTTTGTTATACAATGGAAAGGAGAAGCCAGGCATAGTCAGACACACATTCTAGACTTTAGGAGAGCTGATTTCAATAAACTCAGTGAAATACTGGGGGTGATCCCATGGTCAGGATTACTAAAAGAAAAGGGACTTCAAGACTTCAAGGCAGATGGGACTTTCTCAAAAGGGAGATACTGAAGGCACAATTTCAAACTGTACCAATGAGGAAGAAAAATAGGAAGTGTCTCAAGAAACCAGGATGGATGATTAAAGAACTTTCAATAGAGCTAAGTTTTAAATGGAACATGTATAGGAAATGGAAAAAGGGAGAAATCACCAAAGAAGAATTCAAACAGATAGCGGACACGTGTTGGAGTAAAGTCAGAAAAGGTAAATCACAGAATGAGCTCAGGCTTGCTAGAGGGGTTAAGAACAATAAAAAGGGGGTTTTTTTTATTATGTCCGCAGCAAAAGGAAGAAGAAGGAAATTGTAGGGCCACTACATGGAGAAGATGGCAAAATGCTAACAGGGGACAGAGAAAAGGCAGAATTACTCAACACCTTCTTTGCCTCAGTGTTTTCAGAAAAGGAAAAGGGTGAGCAACCTGAGGATAAGGGAACAGAGGACACAATAGGGAAAATCCAGCACAGAATAAGTAAAGAGGTAGTACAGGAGTGCCTTGTTAATCTAAAGCTCCAGGACCAGATGAACTACATCCAAGGGTATTAAAAGAGCTGGGAAATGTAATCTCAGAGCCATTGGCAATAATCTTTGAGAACTCCTGGAGAACAGAAGTCCCAGCAGACTGGAGGAGGGCAAAGGTTTTCCCCATCTTCAAAAAGATGAAGAGAACGCTGTGGATATCGCATACCTTGATTTCAGTAAGGCCTTTGACAAGGTTCCCCATGACATTCTTGCAAACAAGCTTGTAAAATGTGGGCTAGACAAGTTAACTGTTAAAGGGATTTGTAATTAGTTGACCGGCCAAACCCAAAGGGTGCTCAGCAGTGGCTCCTCTTCATCTTGGAAAGATGTGACCAGTGGGGTGCCACAGAGTTCTGTCCTGGGCCCAGTACTATTCAACAACTTTATCAATGACTTGGATGACGGAATTAGGGGCATACTTATCAAATTTGCAGATGACACCATATTAGGAGGAGTAGCTAATACCCTAGAGGACAGGATCAAAATTCAAAATGACCTGAATAGACTAAAAAGCTGGGGCAAAGCTAACAAAATGAAATTCAATATGGAGAAATGTAAGGTACTGCATTTAGGGCAGAAAAATGAAATGCATAGATATAGGATGGAGGAGACCTGGCTGAATGAGACTACATGCAAAAGGGATCTAGGAGTCCTAGTAGATTACAAGTTGAACATGAGTCAACAGTGTGATGTGGCAGTTAAAAAGGCCAATACAATTTTGGGCTGCATCAATAGAAGTATAGTGTCTAGATAAAGGGAAGTAATAGTGCCACTCTATTCTGCCTTGGTCAGACCTCACCTAGAATACTGTGTTCAATTCTAAGCACCACAATTCAGAAAAGATATTCACAAACTGGAGCATGTCCAGTGGAGGGTGACTAAAATGGTGAAAGGTCTGGAAACCATGCCTTATGAGGAAAGACTTAAGGAGCTGGGTATGTTTATCCTGGAAGAAGACAGTTAAGGGGTGACATGATAGCCCTGTTTAAGTATTTGTAGGGATGTCACATTGAGGACGGAGCAAGCTTGTTTTCTGCTGCTCCAGAGACTAGAACATGGAACAATGGATGCAAGCTGCAGGAACAGAGATTCCACCTCAACATTAGGATAAACTTTCTGACAGTAAGAGCTGTTTGGCAGTGAAACACACTCCCTCAGAGCATGGTAGGGTCTCCTTCCTTGGAGGTCTTTAAACAGAGGCTCAATGGTCATCTATCAGGGATGCTTTGATTGTGATTTCCTGCATGGCAGGAGGTTGGACTGGATGGCCCTTGTGGTCTCTTCCAAGTCTACAATTCTATGATTCTAATTGAAAATAAAATAAGTTGAAGCGGGTTGGACAATGACTAGAGTGCATCTGGCGAAAAACTCAGCTCTTGTCTGACAAGACTTGTCATAGGAAATTTCTTTCATAGAATCATAGAATTGTAGAGTTGGAAGAGACCACATTGTTCCTATAGAGAGGCAATACGTGCAACGAGGAAATCCTTCTCTTTTGCACGTATTGCATCTGCAGAGTCTCACCCGGCCGAGCTGTTTAGCGTGGTGAGGGAACTGACACAAGTTCCACCTGTGCAGAACTCATTACTAACCCAACAACAGCCTGCTGTGATGCATTTAACAACTTCTTTGCAGATAAAATCTCTCAGATAAGAACCAATTTGGATGCCGGGGTTGGAGCAGATTCAATTGACGATGTGTCCCGTAACTCCGTTGATGAGGTTATACTGGATCAGTTTCAATCTGTAAATACCGATGACGTGGACAAGCTCCTTGGTAGAGTTCCTGCCCTCTTTACCCTTGCCCTTCATGGCTGGCCATCCAGGGGGGTGATGCCTTGAGGATGTTCCTCAGGGCATCATCAATGCATCCCTTAGCGAAGGTCACATTCCATCTTGCTTGAAGGAAATGGCAGTTAGACTGCTCCTAAAAGATCTTCCCTTGACCCTCTGGATATGAAGAACTACAGGCCAGTCTCCTTGTTATCTTTTTTTGAGCAAGGTGATCAAGAGGGCAGTTGCTCTTCAACTCCAAGCTGTCTTGGAAGAAACCAGTTATCTAGATCCATTTCAAACTGGCTTTAGGATAGGATTTGGAGTTGAGACGGCCATGCTTGCCTTTGCTGATGACCTCTGCCTGAACATCGACAGAGGTAATGTGACCCTGTTGGTGTTACTGGATCTCTCAGCGGCTTTTAATACAATAGATCACGGCATCCTCTTGGATCACTGGAGAAGGTTAGGAATCGGAGGCACTGCATTACAGTGGCTCCACTCCTTCCTCTCGGGTAGATTCCAGAGGGTGATGGTCGGGGACAGTTGCTCTGCAAGGAAAGAACTTAATTGTGGCATCCCACAGGGCACCATCCTGTCCACAATGCTATTCAACATATATATGAAGCTGCTGGGAGAGATCATCTGGAGGCATGGGGCAGGGTGTTATCAGTATGCTGATGACACCCAGATATATTTCTCCATGACTTCGTCATTGGCTCTGGCTTCAGATGGCATCTCTCCTCTCAATGATAGTCTTAGGGCAGCAATGGACTGGATGAGGAAAAACAAATTGAAGGTGAATCCATACAAAACAGAGGTTCTCACGGTAGCAGCCCCGAACCCAGCTACTAGGATACAACCTCTAGTCCTGGATGGAGTCACACTCTCCTCCAGGGACTGAGTTTGCAGTTTGGGGGTACTCTTGGGACTTTTTCAGATGAACCTAAAATCTGGAAGAAGCCGTCGGGAGAGGAATGCAGCTGCTCCGCGGCAGGGGGCAGTTTCTGACGACGCCATCCCTCTTGCATTACCCTTCGTGTTCCTTCCGTGTCACACGGAAGGAAAGGGTACCACTTTTTATTCACGAAGAACTTCCATGAATAAATAGTGGTGCCTTTTCCTTCCATGCGACACGCCGAGAGGGACGGCATTGTCAGAAACTGCCCCCTGCCATGGAGCAGCTGTGTTCCTCTCATGGCAGCTTCTTCCGGATTTTAGGTTCATCTGAAAAAGTCCCTGGACTTGTCACTCTGGATGACAAATCAGGTAAATGCGATGGTCAGGAGCGCCTGTTATCAGCTTCGGCTGATCCACCAGCTGCACCCTTTCCTGGAAGTCAGGGACTTTGAGACCATGGTTCATGCTCTGGTAACTGCCCATCTTGATTTCTGTAATACACTCTACATGGGGCTACCCTCGTGCTTGGTCTGGAAACTTCAACTAGTACAGAATATGGCAGCCAGACTGGTCTCGGGTACATCTAGAAGAGACCATATAACACCAATCTTAAGATCACTTCACTGGCTGCCCATTAGTTTCCGGGCCCAGTACAAGGTGTACAAGGTGTATTTAAAGCCCTAAATGGCTTGGGTCCAACCTATCTTCAGGACCGCCTCCTTCCATATAATCCTTCCCGTGTTCTCAGGTCCTCTGAGAGGAATCTGCTGCAACCTTTAAAAACTAGGCTCTCGTCGATCTCCCAGAGGACCTTTTTGGCTATTGCTCCCAGATTATGGAACGGCCTGCTGGATGAGATCCGTCACCTTAAATAGCTTTAAAAATGCTCTTAAGATGGATCTCTTCCATCAGGCCTTTCCTGAATAGATACCCGGCCATCACAGAGAAAAAAATTTATTAGTCCAATCCCATCCAGCTTTTTATTGTGTTGTTGTTAGTATTTTTAGTATTTATTAATTAGGTTTTCTGTGTGGGCAACAAGGGCAGCATCATCAGCGAAGAGCAGCTCACGGACTAGATAGTTTAGAGTCTTAGTGTGAGCCCTCAGACGGCTTAAGTTAAACAAGCTACCATCAGTATGGTAGCGTATATAGATGCCGTCGACTTCTTCAAGCTCTGCCATAGCCCTTTGGAGCATCGTGCTAAAGAAGATTGTAAATAAAGTTGGTGCAAGAACACAACCTTGCTTCACTCCATTAGTTATTAGAAAGGGCTCTGAAAGAGCATCGCCATATCTGACTTGACCATGCTGTCCCTCATGTAAGCAAGATAATCATTTTAAGGAATTTGGGGGGACATCCTAGTCTTTCCAGGATCTGCCACAGACCTTTTCTACTTACAGTGTCAAAGGCTCTGCAGCGCCTAACATCCTGCTTTGCAACAGCTGCAGAGCTGTTTGGGCTAGAAGTCAACCTGAAGAAAACAGAAGTTCTTTACCAGCCTGCACCACAGGACGAACACCACCATCCCCACATTGCCGTCGGCAAATCTGTGCTCAAGTCCGTTCAGCAGTTCACCTACCTGGGAAGCATCATCTCCTCAGATGCCAAGATTGACAAAGAGATCGATCACAGATTAGCAAAGGCATATAGTGCATTTGGAAGACTTCACAAAAGAGTCTGGAGCAATAACACCTGAGGCAAAGCACAAAAATCAGCGTGTATAGAGCCATCGTACTGTCTATCCTCCTTTATGGATCTGAAACATGGGTCACCTATCGCCACCACCTACGACTCCTCGAGCGCTTTCATCAGCGCTGTCTACGCACAATCCTAAATATACACTGGACTGACTATGTGACGAATGTTGCTGTCCTTGAGCAAGCAGGGATCACCTGCATTGAGGCCATGATATTGAGAACACAGCTGCGCTGGGCAGGGCATGTTTCTAGGATGGAGGACCATCGCCTCCCAAAAATACTACTCTACGGTGAACTCGCCACGGGTCAGCGTAAGATGGGCGCTCCAAAAAAGCGATACAAAGACTCCCTGAAATAACATCTCAGGCTTGACCAAATTGATCACCAACAGTGGTCCGCCCTGGCCTCACATCGGGAGGCATGGAGACGCACTATCCACAATGCTGCAGCCTTATTTGAGAACTCACGACGAACAAGTCTTGAAGAGAAACGATAACGCAGAAAGAATCAGAACCCAAAAACATCACCCAAGGAGACCTTCTGCTGTGCTTTTTGCAACCAGACTTGTTTATCTCGGATTGGCCTTTTTAGTCATCAGCGCGCTTGCAGAAAGCGCGGGATGAGTCCTTCCTGAATCTTCGTTTGCGAAGAAAAGCCAGAAAGAGAGAGAATTATGTTTTAAATATTTAATTATTTAATTGTATTTTAAGGGGTGGGTGGGATGGAGGGGTTTGTATGTAGATTTTAATGTTGCAAGCCACCCTGACTGCATTTTGTAGAGGGGCGGGAAACAAATAAAATTATTATTATTATTATTATTATTATTATACATTTTTAAAATGATTATATCATTATAAATACTTTCCTGCAGCTTTATATTTGTTACACTACCTTTTAATGTATTGATTGCCCTATGCATTAGCTTAAACATGTGCTTTGTTTCCATGCCAGCATTAATGTGTGATGCTTGCTACCCTAACAAGTTTTAGAATATGGTGTGGAAGCATGGCACACTTTAATGTTATTTTATTCATATAACACCTTTCTCCTGGCATGGGACCCAAGGCAGAGGCTTAAAACAAGATTAGCTACCAACTTAATAACAAAAAAGTTAAAACACAATTAAACCATGATCACATTAAAACACAATTAAATGTTAAATTAAATTAAAGTATTAAATCATTTTTAAAACCTAACAGTAAAGTGAAAAGTACAGCATGGCCACATGCCCACACTGACACCCGCCCTAAAAGCATCCCTACAAGCAATTAGTCATTAAAAGCCTATTTGAATAAAAGGTCTTTGCCTGCTGATGAAAGGAGAGCAGAGAGGGGGCCAAGCTATCTTAGCCTCCCGTGGAAGGGAATTCTACAGGCTGGAAGCATCCATAAAGAAGACTGTCTCCCATGTCCTCAGCAGATGGCCCTGTGATGGTGGTGGGACCTAGAGAGAGCCCAGCCCTGAGTTGATTCTGGCCCCATCTACATGATGAAATAAACCCATACGGCCTTTGAAAGATCAATAATGTGTACATACGGCCAGATACCTTCGTGTCTTTCAGAAGGGGGGCTACCAAATCCTCTGTAAACTATATGAATTCGGAGTTCGAGAGGAATAGCAGATCTCAGCAAAAAATCCAAACAACCGTTCGAATTTTTGATTGTTTGTATACCCTGTTCGCACACATATGAACAGGTAGTATAATCTGATTGGCTGGCTGAGCACAGGGGGCGGGGCTAGCAAAGAGGGGAATTGGGAGTGGCCACCATGTTGGATTCCTGGATAAGTGAGAGTCCGGTAAGTCCATGAAATGGAGATTTTTACATGTTTTCATTTTTATTTTGTATTGTAAATGTGGGGAACATGTGGCGGGAGATTTAAAACTGCTGCTTGGATCGCTCGCTCAAGTGAGTTGGGCAAGGGGGCATCATATGGAGTTTAGGGCGGGTAAAAATAAGGTAGGCAGATCATACGCATTCAAACTGCTGCCTTTTTTGAATTTTTTGGACTTTTTTGGACATCTTAAATGTAACGGAAGCAGCCTTGCCACGTTGCGAGGCTGCTGTGCTGCAGGGCATCCCTTTCGCATGATGCCCGTCCCTGCCGGTACTGTTGCGGTACCGCAGGGACATTTGAGTGTAATATTTCAGCGATTTTTACTCACAAAAGTTAATCATGAGTAAAAATCACTGAAATATTACATTCAAATGTCCCTGCGGTACCGCAACAGTACCGGCAGGGACGGGCATCATGCGAAAGGGACGCCTGCAGCGCAGCAGCCTCGCAACGTGGCTAGGCTGCTTCCGTTACATTTAAGACATCCGAAAAAGTCCTTTACCTCCCAAACGGATTGTTTTTTCATCGTGTAGATGGGCCTCTGTCAGGTTCTTATAGGACAGTTGTGGGTAAAAGTGTGGCCTATAGGCCACATGTAGCCTCCAGAGCTGTGTTGTGTTCCTCAGGGCCTCCAGGGGTCCAAAATGCCAAGAAATGGTTTGGAGGGCATTTCCACCATGTTTGGTGGACTCCTGGGCTCCCAGAGGGCAAAAACAAAACAAAACAACAACAAAAAAAAATATTTTGCTAAATGTTTCATTGGGGGGATGCCCTTTGAGGGGCATGAGAGACATTTCTACCATGTTGAGGAAAGGGGGGGGGTGGACCAATTTAGGCCCCAGAGAAGCCTTTCTTGAAATAGGAAATGAAGTGGAATTAACTTCCTGCTTTTTTTTAAAAAAATGCCTTTTCTGAGCCTAAAATGTACCAGGAAGGCCCTAAAACATGGTGAAAATGTCCCCAATGCACCCTAGAGGGTGTTTGGGGTAAAAAAGCATTGATTTTTTTTGGTGGAGTTTAGTGTGGTGGGTGGGGGTGGCCCTCCCAAGATCTCCTGTGGGACCAATGCAGCCCTCCCCAGCCTTCCACAGTTGTCCACACCTGTTTTAGAGCAATACAATGTTTCAAATAATCTGGACCTAAGCAATATCATAACTACCGTACTTTGTAAGATATAAGACCTTCCAGGTTAGACCTATCACATGATTTGCTACCAGGGAGAACTGCTGAAAATATTTTTGACCATAAGATTCCATAGCCTCTAGACCCACAGCTGTTGACAATTGGAACAGAAACTGTTATAGAGCTGTAACCAAATACTCTTGCAGTTTTTCTTTGTCCTGCCTCAAATATGGTGTTGGTCACACTTAGTGTAAACCCAGTGAAATCACTGGGACTTAAGTTAGTAAAGGTTAAGTTGTCATTTGCACTCTCCTTTGCAGTTGATAGATCATGCTTACAACAGGTAGGCAAAACAGACAAATTGTGTTGCTTGATAACAGGAGTTTGTAGGCAAAACAGACAAATTGTGTTGCTTGATAACAGGAGTTTATTACAAATAGAAAAATTCAAAGGCTCGAGCTATTACAGAAAAATATATCTGTGCAGGTATAGTACCTTCAGGTGGAAGGAACAAAAAACTAAGAGCCAGACCTTTATACTCTTACTTTTGCTAGCTTGCAAATACGTCAATTACCTGTGGCAATTTCTAATTATACACCTAAAGAAAAGCATAGAAAAAAGTTGCTACCATCCAGACTCTTTGGCACAGTAGGAAGGCCATATAGATAACTTGCTGGATGGTTCCCTTTGTTTTACTCCCTCAACAAAAGATTATCTGTTCTTTTCTTGTCATTGTACATGCAGCTGTTAAACAGACACAAAGCAGGAGAGGAAGGAGATTCTTATGGAGTGATCCTTCTTGTAGTTTCATCATAAAATGGATGCTGGAATCCATTTCAGACAGACAGGCCTACTGCTCTAAAAGTGAAGTCCCATTCACATGCATGGGCTGCTCTAATTGTGGCTATTTTAGCAGATTTCTCCAGGGGATAAGAAAAATTCTTCCAGCAGGGGCAAGGCTCATTATTAACAGTAATGTCTACACTTCCCTCCCCGTCAACCCATGTGTGTTTATCTCAACTATATTGATAGCATAACCACCATTTTGCATTCTCCATAAGATATCATGCTTTGCTAATTTTGCAAAGGAAATGAGTAATTTTAGCAGTTTTCTTCCTGGTGTGAGAAAGTCTTTGTAAACTGCAGTTTTTGAAGCAGATCCACAATTATGGATTTATTTTGTGCAAAATGTACATGTGATTTTGTGTGCATGTGTTGAAAACAGCATTTTCTACACAGAAAACAACCCTGTGTGAATTTTGGGCCACAGTTAGTCCCAAACTCCAAAGATTCATCAGCCTCAGCCTCTTCACTAGAGTGTCCCGATACCCAAGAAACAAGTTTTTCAACTCCTCCCGCCCCCCCCCCCCCCGCAAATATTTTTTCATCCCTAGTCCTCAACCATGCTTTAATTTGTTTCAGGTCATTTTGTTGGAAATGTGGTAGATACCAGACTGCCTCACCACCATGATGGTGGAGAATATTTGGAGAAAAATCTTCAGCGTGTCCTTTTGGAAGGGCAGAAAAGGGTGACAAAAAGAAAAATGGCAGGGCTTTCATAAGGAAAAAAGCCAGTACTTTGTGAAAAAGCTGGCACAGGTTTTTTTTTTTTTTTTTGTATAAACAGGGCTACTGTATTAGGATGGCTGGGAATCATGTGCCCCCCCATAACTTGTTGGACTGCAACTCCCACCAGCCCTAGCCAACATAGGACTAGTACCACATGATTTCTACCCCTGTTGTCTAGGCATACAGTTGGACCCCATGTCTGCAGAGCCAATATCCATGGTTTCAGTTATCTGTGGGACACAAAATAGGAACACATACCATAGAATTGAGTTGGAAAATCCTTAGAGAGGCATCCTCTCTAAGCATCTTCTAGGTCCTCCAATGCAACTCTATCATATGTTTTTACTGGAAGTCCTTATTTTAACAGGTTCGCTGTTTTCTATGGTTTCCAGTATCTGTGGTAAGTCTGGGAACCAAACCCCTATGGATACAGGAATCTGACTGTACTTAGGTTGGGTAAACTAAGAACATTTTAATGTTCCTACATACCAATATAAGAGCTGCATAGCATCAAGTTGTGGATTTTGTCATCATTATCATCTCTCTTTTTTTGCACATGAGTGAGTCAAAAGTGTCTCACAGTATATCAAATAAATGACAACAAATATAACAACCAAAACACAACACTAAGATTAATTACAAATAGAGGCCAGAATCCTCTATGCACTATGTTAATTACATAGTTACATAGTGAATCCTGGCCTAACACCTCCAATCTCCACTTACCTTGCATGTGCGATCTCCACTGTGACAGGCAGAAATGGTTCCTATCACAATCCACCCTTGCAGCAGTGCTTGCATGAATGGACTCCTGTTGATTGCTGTGACTGCTGACTGGTAAGTGGGGCTGAGGGACTTTCATGGTCCCTACATATCCCCTAAATGGGGGGGATACTTAGGGATCATTAATATGAAGCAGTCACAAATACGTAACTTTTGGTTATGCATTTGTAACTACTGAAACTGGCCAATATTTGCATCAACAGGTACAAAGGTAGAAACGTTTATTATGCCATAAACTGATGTAATAAAATATTGATTTTTATAATAAAGTTTAGTAAAAGACCCCCCCCAAAACTGAGATAATTAAGCATCTTAAGAATAAAAAGGAGAAAAATAAAGCTACAAAAAACAGAAAAATAAGAATATGCTAGTAAATATATGACCTATTGGATCTCTATTCCACAAGGCCAGAGAGGGCTCCTCTTCCCAAGGGTATTCAGCTTTAAAAAGATGCATATCCAATGGATGAGCTAACCTGTTTCATTGTTGTTCTTACCCTGTCATTCTGGAAAGTCACAGAGCCTTGTGAACATTGTTTCCATTGGGGGGCAAGGACCAGTTCTGCACTTACCTAATCTGGAAGGCCGTGGGTGGAGAAGGCAAGGAAACAAAGTAGTGGTGGCATTACACCTCATTTTTGTACAACTCACATAAATTCAGGTCCACTGCACAAAGATGGACAGTTGGGTATTTGTTGTCCTCCCCCTGACACTGTCCAGGTGTTCTGGACTACCACTCTCATCACCTCCAGCCACACAACCTCTTGCCATGGGTGTAGCATAGGAGCTGGCAGTCCAGAACCAAGAAGTAGAAATGTTCCCCCACCACAGTGTTCCCTGCTGCTGGCACCTCACAACAGCTTCCTTTTTTTAAAAAAAGAGCAGTCATTAGAGCTGCAGTGTTAGCACTCCCTCACCATGACACACATACCTGCCTGTGCCTGACCTCCACCGCCGCCACCACCCCTACACCATGGAAGGAAGAGGAGGAGAAGATGGCAAGAGCTCTGCTCAAATGCAGCCAGGAGAGAAGGAGCAGGAGTAACCTGCTGAATGCCTGCTGGAGCCAAGCAACTATGAGGGAGGACTGGGAAAATCACCTGTGCCTGTATCCCATAGTGCCTTTGCTGCATCAGGCATTAAAAACAATAGCTGAACTCTGTGTTGCTCCAAGTTCCTGTGAGTGGAGCCACAGCAGGAGGAAGAGGAGCTACACCACCATATTGTTCTTTCTCTCTTCTTTTTCCTTCCATGGCTGGGACTAGAGTGTGAGTCAGGCAGCCTGCAATGATCCTGTTTGACTGGCATCCCAGGAGCCTTGTCCTCTCCAGACCAGCCTAGTTCTGCCCTACCAGTTGACATGCTGGATGGGGGATTGTAGAGTTTATAGTCAAATACATATGAAAGGCACCAAGTTGGTGTGGGCAGGGTGTGTGTATATCATAGTGTGATAGATGCAAGTCTGTGGATATTAATGACAATGGGATCACTCGGAAGGGAAAGTCCTATGAAGAGGCCTGCAGGACTTAATTCTGGAAATATTTACTGAAATCATCCTATGTAATTCACTCATGAGCGATAATACACTTCAAATATTTGTAGGTACTTTCCATCCAGGGACAGAGGTGTGTGTAAGTGGAACACAATGGCAGGCATTTTAAAGAAGCTAGAAAGAGATCAAGGATGAGACTACCCTTGAAATCACTGTCCCTTGTTGGGAGAAAAGCAAAACTTTATTTCTAATCTTTCAACATATTTTGTGTCCTAGTTGTTAAGACAGAAAACATGTCAGGAAATGTGTATCCTTTACGAAGGCATGTTTGTCCTAGTTGCACAAGTTGCCAGAGCAGGAGAAGGAAGGGAAGCAAAGTTTCTGGGAAAACTATAAAAGGGACTGAGAGTAGCAAGTCTTGTTTACACACTCAGGGTAAACAACTCTGGAAATTATACTCATGGTGCGATTCTTCAATGCTACAACAAGGCCAGATGGGAACTTGAAGTGGCACAGAGATATGACCTATATATTCTTATAGCAGCTTCCTTTGCGTTTTTAGGCATTGGTGTTCAACTGTTGCCTTCTAGATAATGCTTTCTAAACATGACACCTAAGTCTGGTACACATCTGCTCGTCCATAGTGCAATGTAAACACATTTGCACTGTTCTTTATTTTTATGGTTATGTACTTTATGGTCTATGTGTTGAGATGGTTGCTGCCATCATATTCCCACTCCCCCTTTTCGGCCCTCTAAGGGTGTCCAACCTGTCTGTTAGCCACATTTGGGGGCACCGTTCTTCCTTTGACCTGGGAAGATTGGACTCAAATTAGTCCCTTTAGGTTTTTATGATCAACTAGTTCCATAAGGGCTAATTTCTGTCTAAGCCTGGTTGTGTGTATAATTGCCCTGAGAAGACACACTGTTCTTTTTCTGTCTTATGAAAAAAAAGCCCCTTTTATTTTAGTTTTTAGAAAATGTGCTGAGATAGTCCCACTGTATTCATGTCAGTGCTGAGAAAATTGGAGCTGGGAATTTTATTTATCCAGGCATTGGGGAATGATCATTATCCTTTTTATCAAGTAAAGCATTCATTATGGTTTAACAGATGACAGGGATAGATACAGGAGAGAGAAATGTGAGGAACAAGGGAAAGACTTGCTAGCCTTACTACTTTCAAAAGAAGGATGTGAAGCTCCATCAATCAGCATAATGGAACAGGGGTTCACTGATAAATGGTTACATTTGTGAATAGGCTAATATTCTGTACCTTCAACTTATTCACTCCATCTTTAATCCCCCCCCCATCCTATTTATCTTGGGTAGGAATGTTCCCACATGCAAAAAGCATTTCAATTTCCCATTGGATCTGCATGGTTGGCATAATCATTGTTTAATTATTATTTTTTTTAACTTAACAAATTGGGTTTTGATTTTCATGCTTTGGGCTTGAACTTCTTTGCGGGGAGAAAAATATCCTGGCAACAGGATTGGATTTCAATAAAATGTTTGCTCTCTCTCTCTCTCTCTCTCTCTCTCTCTCTCTCTCTCTCTCTTTCTCTTTCTGTTTTTTTAAAAGTAAAACAACCCCCACAAACTCTCACACACATCAAACATGCAAATGGTAGCCTCCAATAGATAGAAAGCTCTTTGGTTCTGTTTCCTGCCTGAGCAGATACAGTCATTTTAATTTTAATGAAGGTGATGAAATGTAAAGTGTTCTAAATACATTATGATGGGAAAAATTAATGCCAGTGAATGGGTTAGTTATGCTTCCCTGCGATAAAATCAGTTTTAGCCTAGTGAAATAGATACTAGGGTTGTTTTAGCTCTGCTTCAAGTATGGTTTTAATTCTGATAATGTGAGTGCTATGTTAACTTGTATGTCAGGGATAAAGAGTGTGCAGTCCTCCATATGTTGTTGGATTGCATCTCCCATCATTTCTCATCATTGGTTATATTGTCTATGACTGATGGGGAGTTGCCATTTCTCTGGAGCACTCCATATTCATAGAATCATAGAGTTGGGAGAGACTACAAGGGCCATCTAGTCCAACCCCCTGCCACGAAGGAATAGCCAATCAAAGCATTCCCAACAGATGGCCACCCAGCCTCTGTTTAAAAACCTCCAAAGAAGGAGACTCCACCACACTCTGAGGCAGTGCATTCCACTGTGGAACAGCTCTTACTTCAGGAAGTTCTTCCTAATGTTTAGGTGCAATCTCTTTTCCTGTAATTTGAGTCTATTGCTCTATGTCCTAGTCTCTGGAGCAGCAGAAAACATACTTGCTCCATCCTCAGTATGACATCCTTTCAAATATTTAAACATGACTGTCATGTCACCTCTTAATCTTCTCTTCCCCAGGCTAAACAGACCCAGCTCCCTAAGCCGCTACCCTCATAGGGGATGGCTTCCAGACCTCCCATCGTTTTGGTCACCCTCCTCTGGACATGTTCTAGCTTGTCAATATCCTTCTTGAATTGTGGTCCCCAGAACTGGACACAGTTTTCCCTGCTCCTGTTTTTCTTAGTCAGCATAATATCGAGAAAAGGTTTAAAGTTATGTTCTTAAATGGTTTATGGATGCCCCCACCCCAACCCCGCTCACAATAGTATTCAGTCCTTTACCTTTGAAAGTCTGTAAGTAGAACTTGGAAAAATTACTAAAGTGGCTGTGCAGGTTGTCTGGGATTCTGGAAGATTCAGTCCAAAACAATAACTCTTCAAAGCTTTGAAAATGTTATCACATGACTGAAATGAGAACTGTAATTCCTTCAGTCTTTTCACATAGTTATTCCTTCCATTCCAGAATACTAGGTGTCAGTTTCCTGTCCTACCTGTTACAAAAACAGAGAAAGTACAGTAAAATTAGAATCATCCCCCTGGCTACCTGCTGTCAGCCCAAACCACAAACATCTTACATCTCTTTCGGGAGGATACAGGGAAGAGGACTTTTCATGTACTAGAATGCAACAGAAGACGTTTAGCTTAACTGAGTTGTACTGAATTTCTGATTGAAAAACAAACCATATATTAATAAAGGTCATGGCGTTCAAAGCTGCCTGCAAGGAAATACATGGGCTTCTTCTTTGAAAGTTAATAATGAGAAAAGTATCTCACAGCTATGATTGCTACATGAAAGACTTCAAATGTCCTAATTTTTTTTTTGTGGGGAGGGGGAGGAATCATTGCCAGGTTGTTCCCCTCCCCCACCTCCCCTTATGGTTATTATTTTTTTTTACCTCAACAGCAATGCAAAGAATGAAATGTTGATATATTTAAATTAACGTGCATATGCAAATAGATGATGGCTTTTTGATGTTTGGGGGATGGAGGAACCTTCCAGCTCAAGGAAAGAACAATAGCTTCTCAAGTCTAGTAACAGAGCTGGAAAGCTATTTATATATATAAAAAATAATTTCTTACAGTTATACTGCAAGCATGCCCAATGTAGTTAGTTAACATTATACTGACTTTTAAAAATAAAATAAAATGTACCTTCCCATTTATCATCCCATAAGTAATGAAATTGGTTACTTTAAGTTCCCTTAATGTTCCGAATACTGCAAGTCACTGGCTTCTGATACAAAACACACTCTTTTCCCCAACAGTTCCTTGTTGCTTCAACAGAGAACACAAGGCAGCAGCATATGCAACACTGGAACCATGTCATATTCCTCTTCCATAATTTAGTGGGAACATACCCTCTGTGGGAGAGCCAGCAAGGTGTAGTGGTTTGAGTGTTGGACTAGTCACTGGGGGTGCATCTACACTGTAGAAATAATGCAGTTTGACACCAGTTTAACTGCCATGGTTCCATTATACAGAATCCTGAGTATTGTATAGTGAGGCACCAGCACTCTTTGGCAGAGAAGACTAAGGATCTTATAAATCTACAGATCCCAGGATTCCATAGAATGGAGCTACAGCATGTAAAGTAGTGCCAAACTGCATTATTTCTACAGTGTAGATGCACCCTGAGAGACCAGGGTTTGAATCCCTGCTTGGCCATGGAAACCTAGTGTATGACCTTGAGCAAGTCACACTCTTGCAGCCTCAGATGAAGGCAAGGGCAACCCCCTTCTGAACAAATTCTCCCAAGAAAACCCTGTGATAGGTTCACCTTAGAGTTGCCATAAGTCAGAAATGACTTGAAGGCACATGGCAACACAGCTGTCTATAGAAGCAATATTTAAAAAATTATAGACACATGGCCAAGTGCCAGCAATTACTTATTTGTACTTAGCTCTGTCCAGGATCATTATGACAGTTCCCCTCTTGGATCAGGAAGATAATTGTGAGATAATCAGAGCTGGGGGAAGTTAATTTTTGGACTATTGTTCCCAGAATCTCCTAGACAATGTGTCCATTCACAAGGCAGAGAAGGCTGGCAGTTACACTTTGACAAGTTTTAAATTCAGTTTAAACATTTAAACTCTAGGGATAATATAGCTAAATGTCTACTGCCTGAAATTGTTCTGCATTTGTGTTACATAAGAAATGGTACAGTAGACTGTATTAAAGCAGCGCTTTCCACGGTAGGGCTCTTGTGCAGTTAGGCATGCAATGCATTCACACTTTCTCTCACTTGCACAGCCCCACCCCATGCACACTTTAACTCTGTTTCTGCTAGGTGACAAGCAAAACACCTGCAAGTCCAGTTATGATATTTATTAAAGTCCTGATACTACAACAAGAATATTGAAATAGAAGGAGGTTGTTATATAGACTTTCTCAAACTATGAGAAACAGTCTGGGTAAGGCATATGGCCCAAAGATGCTGTTTGTAGTAGTAAACAGTAAAGAGAGTTCTGAGGGGGAACCTTCCCCCCCACACACAAAGAAATAGGGGCTTTTCCACACTAGCCAAAGCAAATACTGTAAAACTGTACTACAAGTCACTTCCCTTATATGCAGGACTGGTACATGCGGTTTCAATAAACTGTTGTCTAAAAAATATGGTCCTTCTAGGCATTTTCTAGGTCCTCCTAAGAAGTTACCATTGAGGTGGAGGTTATGATAGAGTTGCACTGGAGCTGCCTAGAGCAACTACCTGTCTAGGAATTTCCTAGGTCTTCCAGTGCAACTCTATGGTAACTTCTGCCAGAAGTTACCACAGAGTTGTGCTGGACATGCCTAGAGAGGTGGCCTCTCTGGCATTTCCTAAGTCCTCCAGTGCTATTCTATGGGGTTCACTATTACCTACGGTTTCAAGTATTAGCGGTAAATCTGGGAATGTATCTCCCACAGAAACATGGGTGACTTGTACTGTCATTTAAAGTCTAGATGCTAAAAAAGAAAACATTTCATTTCTCTTATGTTTATAATTATGATTTAAACATTATAAAATTGATAAAAAAAACCTTGTTATAGTAACTAGGTGTGGCAAAAGGGTCTTTCAATGGGGTGTGTGGTACCTCTGTCTTATGTTTTATATGCATTTTAAACTGTTTAAATTTGTTAATATGATTGTCTATTTAATTTTTTAAAAGCTTTGGTACCATATATTGTTTTAACTGTATTTTGTTTTGCCCTCTAGGAGTGATTACACAGGACAGCAATATTGGGTTAAAATGGCCACAACTGTATTAGCAAAACAGGAATCTGAAATGCAGCAAATGGGATATGCTAGCACTCATGTGGAGAGTTCGGTTAAGCTGAGCCTCCTTGAGGTAAAAATTCATCAGCTTTGAACCGTAGGGAATTTCCCCCTGATTCTTCAATACCCAATTCCTTCAAAGGGGAAGGAGGTACCAAGACAATTCTGTCCCCGCCCCCCAATGGGACCAGTTGGCACTCTTAATGTGAGGTTGCAGTGTGGGTCAAGGAACCACCTCTTTTACATCTGAAAAATACCCTTTTGTTCTTCTGGTTTTCTCTTTAAACATCATTGGCTATTAGAGGAGCAGAAAACCCTTTTTGGCCCAAATTCCAATTTTAGAAGTGTCTTGGGAGCTTCATTCCAACAGTGGGTGTGACTCACAGAGCAAGCTGGAGGCAAAGCAAGGTGGCCATGGGCAAGGTGTGAAACTTACCAGTTTGCTCCAGTGCAACAGCTTTCAGGCATGTCAAATCTTTCCAGCATGCAAATGAAGGTTCCCATTTCATGCAAAAGCTTTCCTGAGTGAGAACCAGAGTACCTGTTTTATCCAAAGCCTTCCCAGTCTGCAAACAAGAGCTCTTGTTTCATGTATGGTTATTACATTTGAAAAAGAAGTGCGTTTGGTTTGTAATCTCTGTACTTTATACTCTTACAAAGTTTGAAAAGCAAAGGATTGGCTTAGATGGGAAACATAATGCTAGAGAACATAAAAGACAAATGCTAATTTTGAGAGATGCTCAGATAAGAAATAATGTGGAGAAGTTCATGTGTGGCTTCTTCAGTAAATTAGACATGTGAGGGAGTGGGAATGTAGGAATGGGAGGTGGGTGGGAATGAGGACATTGCCCCTCAAAATGAATTCTTTAACTAGGGGAACAAGACAAGGTTGCCCACTTTCCCCAATAATATTTGCTATGGTGATAGAAATATTAGCTAATGTAATTAGAAGGGACAAAGGTATTAAAGGGATAGGAAATATTGAAAAGATTAAAGTGAATATGTTCACAGATGATACTTTAATGAAAATACTAGATCCATTGGAAAAAATGAAAGAGATAGAGAAACATTTGGAAACGTTTGGGGAAATGCCAGGTTTACAAGTAAATTGGAATAAAGCAGAAATGATGATATTTAATTATACAGAGGCAGAGCAAAAAAATATGAAGAGTAAAAAGAAATATATTAAAATAAAGGAGCAAATAAAATATTTAGGAATAAATATTGGGACAGAATTGGAAAAATTAGAGGAATTTTTTTATTATATTAAGGAAAGATATGGAGAAAAAATAGAGAAATATGGGAAAATTAAACTCTCATGGTTTGGAAGAATAGCGCTTGTTAAAATGAAAATTTTACCAAAAATATTTTTTTTATTTAGAACGCTGCCTATTAAAATATCAGAGATGGAATTTAAAAAGTGGCAAAATATGATAAATAATTATTGTAATGGAGGCAAAAGATCAAGAATATAAATCCCCCCCAAAAGGAGGTTTAGGCTTACCCAATTTGAAGTTATATTATGTAGCGAATCAATTGAGATATATTATTGATAGTGTTGCGGAAGTAAAAGAAATGGAATGGATAGAAATAAATAAACAAGAGATAGATTTAAAATTAAGAAATATATTCTTTTGTAAACCAAAAAAGAAATTTAGGGAAAGAGTACAGTCTGTCTCCTTAAAAAATATACTAGATATTTGGATTAAATATAAAAAGGTATTAGTTCCAGGAATATCTACATTAACTCCAGTAACATTGCTGGAGGGTTCCCAGCAAATTTAAGAAATGAAGTGGAAGAAAAGTTAGGAGGACAAGAAATAATAAGGTTGAAGGAATGGATAGGAAAAATAAGAATTATATGGAAAAAATATTAAAAGAGCAAGGATTCACATGGTTTAAACTAATACAGTTAGAACAATGGACAAAAAAATGGTTAAAGGAGGAAAGTTGTAGAAAAAATACAAAATTTGAGGAATTGATTATACAAGCTATTCAAGAGAAAATTAATATAAAGGGTATTGCAAGTAAAATATATAAAATGTTAATGGATAATGAAGAGGTACAAGATTATCTTAAAGATGTATGGGAAACAGATGTAGCAATTGAAATAGATAAATCCAAGTGGGAGAAAATATGGAATATGCATCATTTGAAAACATTATCAGTAAGAATAAAAGAAAATTACTATAAGATTATATGGAGATGGTATTTAACCCCAGTAAGATTAAATCAAATAGATAAAAAGTGTTCAGCACAGTGTTGGAGGGGATGTCAAGAATTGGGGATGTATATTCATATGTGGTGGAACTGCAAATATGTGCAGAGATTTTGGGAAATAGTAATGAAGGAAATAAGTGAGATAATGGAGATAAATATACCTTTATGTCCTGAAATAGCATTATTATCATATTGTGAAAAAATACAAGAACCTCAAATTGTTAAGGAATTATTAACAAATCTGCTGACAGCAGCAAGGTTAATAGTAGCAAAGAAATGGAAAACACAAAGTGAATACCAAATAGAAGAATGTTATAATGAAGCATGGAATATAGCTATAAATGAGAAATTAACAAATATGGTTAAAGAAAAAAAGGAGGGCTAAATAAGAATGTTTTTGGCGAAAAATGGAGTAAATTCTTAGAATTTGTATTAATAAAGGGGAGAGGAAGCAAACCTGAGTTGGTAACAATGGCATTTTGGAAAAAGGGATGAATTCCCTCCTGGGTGGAGGGAATCACTGTTATATGTGTTTGTTAAGTTGAATGTATAAATTGTATGTTGTTTAATTTTAAAAAATAATAAAAATCATATTTAAAAAAAACAAAATGAAAATTCTGCCCCTTCCAATGAAATTTTCCTCAGTCCCCAAATTTCTTGCATATCAGAGATTGAAACATTAAAAATAGTTCATATCTAGATCTCTTTCATTTGCTATGTTCACATTCCCTTGGTAACTTTGCTTGCTCCTTTTCTTTGGATGCCTAAACAGTACTGTATTTCTAAATGCTCAACTGAAGTTTTAAGTTACAGCAATACTAGAAATTTGGGGAGAAAAATAAAACTTTCATGGCTGGGAGGCAGAATTCTTATTTGGTGGGCAATGCCCTTATTTGGGGCCCCCACTAGTAGTTACATCACTGGGGCTACACCTAGTTAGACATGGGCTACCCACATAGAATTGCCTCTGATGGCTCCTTGAGGTAGAAATAATTCAAGCATTATTTGCTGCAAAGTTTAATTTGTGATAACAGAGCCATGGATATTCATCCTGTGATAAACATGTGACAAACTGTTAATAGATACAACTGTTTTGAAAGTCTGCTTGTACATTATATTTAAATGTATACTAATAAGGTTTCTAATATGTGTACAATTTTAAAATTCTGGATGTGGTAACTATGAAGTTGATGAACTTCCCCAACCATGAACTTCCCCAACAAGATGTCTCTTTGGATCTGTAACATAACAGAGCCCAAGTTGTGATGATTTTCCCAGGCACAGGGAGTAGCTAAGATTTTAAATTCTGCAAGCTTCTATTAAATTATGTCATGTGTGAACCTGTTCCAAATGTTTTGAGCAGGAAGAGTTGCTCACTTAAATGGCAATGCTTAATATTCAAAGAGTGCTTATGGTGATTCACATGCATTATATTCTCGTCCTCCTTATATCAGCTCCATAAGGTATTTCACAAAATTACTCCCCAAATTATGAATGGAAATCTCCCCAAATTATGAATGGTATGACCATTTAATGACCAAAATGTAGTGAGTCCATAATAAAGGTGATTCAGAGCAGACACTAGCTGCCTTGTGCCTCTTTTTCTTAGCTGTTATTATGAAAGGTTTAAAAGATATTTTTTTAAAAAAAATCTTTCTGTCTTATACAGGGAATGAAGAATAGAGACAAAAAGAAACTGAAGATTCCACTCAGGTATAACTAGGTCCAGTGGTACTTACTGATTAAACCGTGGATTAAAATTATCCACAGAGGGCTTGACTACACTGGCAGGGAACCCTGCACCTACCTCGTAGCCGCAGCAGATGTTTTTGATCTGCAGTACCCCATAAACATCACACACACCAAACTTATCTGATGGTAGATCTGAGTATCCTGCCACACTCCATTGGAATAGAAGGGCAATCCAATGCTGAGCATTTGTTCTTTATGTCACATTATTTCTGGCCACATGGCCGGAGCTGCTCCATTTTTTCCCCTCTTCACTCGTGCATGCAAATAAGGACATACATGTTGCCCCAGAGTACTGTATTACTGAATCAGTGGAGATAGACTTATCCAGATGTGTGTACAATTGGAAAATAAGAAAAATAAAATAAAATAAAGTGCCAGAATGGAGACCTATCCTGTCCCTCATACCAATGCCAGTCCATGGCCACCACACTGCCAATAATCCAGGTTTTCCCCTGAAATGTGGAGCAAACCACAAATCTTTGAGACCCAGGAGATTTTCACATGGGCTATATATCCCGTGACAGGAACAGAACAGGGTTGGGAAAGGTTTTCCCTTTCAGACAATGTCGACTCTGTTCTGTCCTGCATCTGTCCTGCTCCTGTGCCTGTTCTGAAATAATGTATTCACGATGAAAGATTGTGAATAGACCACCCGTTCCATGTCTGTCGTGGAATCACAGGTGTATGAACAGGACCCCCGTTCCTGTTCCGAAATGACAGCTGCAGAGGGGAGGTCCATTCCGAGCACTTCCTGGAATGATCTGGACATCCAGGCAAGTGGCACCCTTTATTTTACCCTCCCTGTTTTGATTGTGTACTTTAAAGTGTGTTTTTGTGCTTGGTGAACTGATTTGATGTTTGGTTTTTTTTGTGTTTTTTTTAATTTACTACCCAGCCGTTCTCTCGCAAAAATGGCTGGGATTTCAGTTCCCGGTCATAAATGCAGCCTTATGACAGCTGCATTTATGGCTGGCAAGCGAGAGGAGGGGGAGCCTGTTCCTGCCACGGAATTAAGTTTCCTGGGGGCCGTTTACACGATGAAAATGTCCCGGGAAGAATTCGTGTCGATCCCTGGCAGTTTACACGTACATCGGGTCGGATACGTGATTTTTGGAAGGGGGGCCACCTTTTATTCCTCAACCTGAAGGACTTCCAGTCCCGCGGTTTGTGCCGGTTTTTAAAAAAGTCACTGCAGGATTCAGAAAATCGGAAATGTAAACAGCCTGGGACAAAACAGCCCGGGTCTCGGTACTGGGATGACCAGAAATGGTGACTGGGGGCGGGCTTAGAGATCAGTGACCAGAAAAGGAGGGGTCAGTCACCCGTTCAACAGATCCAGCCTCACCAGCCGAAAACAAAGGCATCCCTTCCAGCTGCACGAAGGTTGATGTGTGTGTGTGTGCGCGCGTGCGCGTGTGTGTGTACTCAATCACCTTTTTAAATGGATTTCTACACTGCAAACCCTTCAGCTTTACCTTTTCCTCTACTGCATGTTACAGAGAGATTGTGGTGGGCAGAGGGTCGCCCATTCATCCCCTGCCTTGGTCACCTCCCTGGATCAGAACGGGCACATTAAAATATTCAAGCCTCTGAGCGAATGAACACCCTTTAATTCCCCCTCTCTGTGTCTGTGTCTTTCAAAATGCCTGCCTGGCTTGAAATCTCTGCAGCCTGCTGTAAGGGTTAATGTTTTAAAGAGGCAAGGGGAAACACAAGCGGCTTGATTTCAAAAGGAAAGCCCTGCGTCTGAGCGAAAGATCTGTCTGGATCTTTCAAAATGCTTTCTGCCTCTTCTGGAAGGGTTAAAATTTTAAAGAAGCAAAGGGGAATAACAAACCTCTGCCCCCCCTCTCTCTGCCCCCCCAGCTAGCCAATAGCTTCGCCCGTGGTGCGGAACTCTAAAGGAAGTGCGTCACCGAGGTGGTGAAAACACGAGTAATTGCATCTTTGATTGACAGCCAAAAAAAAAAAAAAATTAAAACCTAAAAGAACCCGGAACTTTGGACGTGTAAATATCAGTCATGGAACCACCCAGGATATCCAGATCAGTGACATAAATCATATAAACAGTGAGGGATGGATTCGTGATCACAAAATCATGGTAAGCACTGTGACAATTTCTGTCGTGTAACTGGCACCCTGCAGAAACTGTGCTGAGAATACCTTGTGCAGATAAGCCTAGAGTCACCATCCTATACTAAACAGCTGGATATACTTCAGCCTGCATCCAGTTGCTAGTCCTAACTAGAGTTGATCCACTGAATTAATGGAATTTATATAAGTTTTAACTTACCACTGAAGCAATTTATTCAATAGATCTCTTCAAGTTAGGACTTGCAACTGAATTTAGGCCTTTGATTTTTATTTAGGACTTTGTTATTTTGACTGGTAAACCCAGGTAACTCAAATCACCTCCCCTCAGCAACCACTCACTAAATTTCTCAATAAAAACTTCTATTACCATTGCATTTGTTTAAAATAAAATATTAGAAAAGAACTTTTTTTTAAAAAAAACTATTCTTCTAGGTTGCATAGATTTTTTTCTTTTTGAGTTTGCAAATTCCTGCTGAACCTTAGTAATAGTTTTTATATATGCAAAATCAATTGCCTTTTGTTCAAAGAGAAATAGAGGGCTTGCAGACTCTAAAATGTAAAATAAAGACTTAATTTACATAATTCTACCTAGCCACAATAGTATTCAATAATATTATGGTCTTTTTTATGTACATGGCTGACTCATATAAGTATTATTTGCATATTTTTTAAAAAATAATTGAAGCCTAGGCTGAAGGTTCAGTCATGTGAACCCATTCTCTTTGACAGTGACATTCCCCATATGTATGTTCACATAGATATGTTCTATTGACTTCACTGGGACTTATTTGGAAGGCATAGTGAGGAGATATCATGAGACCTGCCTGATAGCACACTATTCCTTCCAATAACCTTCCAGTTCAAACCTTGGGGTGATTAGCAGAATTATGGCAGAATTAAGGGAAACAGTCACACAATTCAATATTATTATATATGTTCATGCAAAAAGAAGTCTTGTGGCTTCAGGGGGCTTACTTTTTAGGCAGTGTGTTTAGAACTGTTGCCTTGATCAGGACCAAACTATGGCCAAGATCTTAGATCACACAGGCCAGATAAAACTCCATTGGACATAATTCTCCCACTTCCAGAGGAGGATGAGGGGTAACATCCAGCAACATCCAGCTGTGTTTCTGTAGCTGGATGTTATTTATTTTTTTTATTAGTTTATACCCCGCTCTTCAGTCACAAGGCTATCAGAGCGACTTACAAACTGTTTTAAGCAATAGCAATTTACACATCTACACTACATCCTCTGGGGACCCCTGGGAGGTCCATGGAGATGCTTGCTTTTTCGCACATCTGGCTGAAGAAACACAGCCAAACATTGCCTGGATGTCTCCCATACTCTCCTGCCCACTAAATGGCTAAGGGCAAACTTGGAGGGAAAAATGCACCTATTACTATGTTGAATTTGTATAATTATGAAGGTATGTAACAATCCCTACTATTAGCCCATGTTTCCCACATTTCTATCTCTCCTTAATTCTCTCTCTAAAAAGTTCCAAAGCATCCCAAAACCTTCTCTCCTATTGCCAGGCCTAGTTATGGAAAGTTAATGTGTTCTACAAGGTTCATGATATCAGTTTTAAAGCAGAGCTTGGAAAAGTTTCTTTTTTTTACTACAGTTCCCAGAATCCCCAACTCAGCATGGCCAATCCAGTTAGTGACAACTAGAACAGACCCATGGAATTGACAGAACATGCACAGCTGTTAATTTATCAATGATTAAAAGTTTCTACTCTAGTTAGGATTAACAATTGGATGGAGGCCTCAAGGCCCTAGGATTGGATGGGTATGTTTGGCAATTCTGGTTTCTTCCCCATTAGAGGTCTTCTCTCCCCCGCACCCCAATTTTGGCAAATTCTTACAAAAATGAAATTCTTACCGACCTTGAGCTTTATCCCATGGATACACTTATTTTCTAAGAAGTTGTTTTAGTCTTGTAACAGCTTACTTTTAACATTTCTAGTGTGAGAGTGAATGCTACTGTGCCTCAGTAAAAGCCACTTTAAAGGCAGTTTCTCCATGAATTCATGAGTACCGTATTTTTGTGCCCCCTTAAACATGTGTTTATAATCTAAATAAAAAAAGGTTTTCAAATGTCCCTATGCAAGCCTCTTAGAGAGCTGCTCCTTTGGGCTTTATTCCCAGATTTCTACATTAAAGGATTGGATTTATCAGATCACAGTGATGCCTGTCTATTCACCGGTTCAAAGTAGCCTTTACCTGTGAATTTTTCAGCAACATCAGTAAGCTTTTATGTCAACGAGTCTAAGGACTTTATCACACTAGCAAACAGGAATATACCAGTTTGTAAATGTTCAGTATCACAGTTCTCTGCAATTGTATGGGTGTGGTGCAAGCGTGCTGCTTTGGCAATCCTTCTGCACTGGCTCTGTAACTCTGCCTTCTGACCTATGTATGTCCTACTCAATGCATGTGTACCTTTTATGTTTATTTTTGCTGTGATTCCATAATTACAGGAAAATGATTAAAATTATTTTTATTTTGCTGTTCTGCCATAATTATACAAACACAGCAAAAATAACAAGTTAAAAAACTTGGGAATAGCATGGGGGAGGGGGGAGAGGGAGAGAGGAGGAGAATCATGCCCCCTCATGCCACGTGACTCCTGTCTTGTCATTACTGCAGGGGAAGAGACCTATTGCACCAGGGAGACTAATAAAAAAGCAGAGGGGTTTACCCCTTCAATGAAAAGGAGCACTACACAAACAAATGAAATGAAAAGCAGCAACAGGATAGACATGGCTGTGTGATAGTTACTGACCAACTACAGCTAATATTTTGCTGTAATTGCAAAATACCAGCCTCATGTGATAAAGCCCTAAATATCCCCTTTTTGATAGCTAAGCTTCATGATTATATTGTACAGAATATCAAACATCTATACAACAGTTTGAAATCTTAGAAAAGTCTATTTATTTCACTTAAAAATTGACTCTGTTGGCCTCCAGTTGATTTGGGAGGACACAGTGCTAATCAGCTACAGGCTATCCTGATCAATGACTTGACTTGCTGAGGAATGTCATTTTTGTACCCCACCCTGGTAAAATTATTAGATTATAGATCCAGACTGTTAGAAGGTTTTCACAAGAACATGTCAAAATGCCTCTGGCAGATACAAAGTTGACTAGAAGATTCTAGGAAATTCTTGGATCTGTAGTCCCAAAAGTAACCTCTCCCAAACTTTGGTTACAAACATTGGGTAGCCAAAATGTGGCTTTCCAGATTGTTACTGAAACTGCAGTTCCCACCATTCCTCACCATTTGCCATGCTTGCTAGTACTAATGGTAGAATCATAGAACTGGAAGAGACCACAAGGGCCATCCAGTCCAACCCCCTCCCATGCAAAAATACACAATCAAATCACTCCTGACAGATGGTCATCCAACCTCTGTTTAAAAACTTCCAAAGAAGGAGGTAACTGGAGTCCAACAATATTTAACGAGGGATGTGCTTTGCCAACCCACCATAGGACCTCTAAGTCCTATGAAACAGACAGAGGTCCAGGAGAGACAGCTTCCACCACCATTTTGTTGTTACATGCTGTCAAGGCTATTCTGGGGGCTCTCTGCCTGGAACCCGCAGAGTTAGCTTCCCTGTAGAGGTAACTCTGAGCGGCCTCATTCAAGGGTGCCCCCTACAAGCCAAAATGCTGCCATTACTGGCTGAGTTGAATCCCCTTTCCGCACAGTGCAGTGAGAAGCTGTGCTGGATCTCTGATAACCAGTGGGACTACCCACCACTGTGAACCAACCAACTCTTCCCTCCTATCCCCAGAGAGAGAGAGAGAAATGTAGCAATGACCAAGGGATATAGGCACATGTAGCATCAGCATATAGGAAGATTAAGAAAAGCTTATTTTATTCAAGCAAGTTCAAGTTATGCAAATCTCTCATGAGGGCAGGCATCTTCCATGCCCCCAGGCCCATTTTAAAGTTACAGAAATAGCAAAGGTATTAAAGTCAAAGCATTCCGTTATTTTAAGCTACATTCAGCCAAAGTTTAAGAAAATAACTGCCTTCAAGGGCAAGTCAACAGTGGGGGTAAGAATCCAAATGAAATTCACACTACTCTGACACAAATTTACTCTGACACACATTACCTGGCCAAAGCCAGATTCTGTACTACTCCTTGATAGGCTTGTCTACATGGTGAATCATCTGGATTTTTACCCCCAGGCACCTCTCAAGCACCATTTTATTTTTTGCCCTTCTTGATACCACCACCACTGGTGTGCAGTTGCTCACTCTAAGGTCAGAATGAGGGGGACAACCATGTGATTTTATGGTTGTCCACTCCTTCTGACCTCAGAATAAGTGACTAGCACCAAGTCTTTGCCTTCCTGGCACACAATCACCCTCTCTGGGATCAGAATGAGGCAGCTAGCCATGCAATTGCATGGCTGGCTCCCTTGTTCTGACCTCAGAAAGAGTGACTATACACCATGGCTCTGCCTTCCTGGTGCACAGTCACCCTCTCTATGGTCAGCATGAGGCAGGCAGCCATGCAATTGTGTGGCTGGCTGCCTCATTCTCACCTGAGAGAGAGCAACTATGTTCCAGGGCTCTGCCTTCCTGGCCAATATAGGAATGAGAAGGTGTTGTTGGGTAGGGGGGAAATGGCAGCACCTGTCAGACAGTGCTTATCCTGCCTCCCCATTGCCCAAATCCAGGGCAGATGCATTGTTCATATTACAGTTTTCTCTGGAGTTTCAAGCAAACTCTGGAGAAAACTGCAAGTTTTGAAAACCCGGATTAAGGCAGAAGACCTCGAGTTTGGTGCAGATATGGCCATATGGTGTCTGGCCTTATCACACCAGATTCGAGGATAAAGCTGCATGTAGTGTGAGCCTTATCGGGTCAGATTTGGGGGAGGTGTCAAGTTTTTTCAATAGCATAAACAGGACCCAAGTTGACTCCAACTTATTTTGAATCTATCATGGGATTTTTTTGCAAGATGTATTTAGAGGAGGTTTGCCATTGCCCTCCTCTAAGGCTGAGAGGGTGTGACTTGTCCATGATCACCCAGTAAGTTTCCATTGCTGAGCAGGTATTTGAATCCTGGTCTCCAGAGCCCTAGTCCAACACTTAAACCACTACACAACACTTCCAGCCTCCCCATCACTGCATATCTGTATAAGGGCATATACCTTTTACTTTGGGTTGCCATTACTCAAGGATTATTAATTTTTTTAGACAGCTGATGTAGGGAGAAAGTATATTTCCACACATTAATGGATTAAAATGTTGCAAGAGGGCTTAGCTTCCTAGAATTAAAGTATGAGAATGTAAGTGGGACCTGCAACAAAATGTTGCCATGTGATGGATTGCTTTAGTTCAGGACACTTCATTCCTAGGAATCTCCCCACCTCCCAGATTTCCATCCCTATTCCCCCAACTTCCAACATTCTCTGCCTGCTAAGGATGCAGTGTTGAGCTCATCTGAGTCCTCATTTGAACTTGTTTGGAGATTCTAGCAGTGGAGCTCAGCTGTCATAAACCCTTGACCGAAGAATGGTACACTCCTTCTATCTGGGATGGTCATCCTCTTCCACTAAGTGTGCAGCTTCAGGAGGGATGTACATGGAGCGGTGAGGGAGGAAGGAGACACCCACCTAGCCAGCCAGATCAGCTGAATCAACCCTGGCAATCAATGGGGTAACAGGCATTGCAACCAGATCGTCCTCACATCCGAGTCCTCATTTGGATTGCTTCAATCTCTCACCCCCCACATTCTTCCTTAGAGCTTTTTTCTTTCTAAAAAAGAAATTTAACTTCTGCAAATATTAAGGTTCTCTCAAACCTGCTGATAACTCATACCTGTGCTTAAATGGTGCCACTTTGGTTCAATAAGGATGAATGCTTAGACAATGAAATCTAGAGTATTAGGCTTATCACACCCCAAAGAAAAATGGCAAGGCAGCAGGAACACTCCATCTTCCGTGCTGCCTTACCTCATGGTGTCGTTTTTTTGTTCTGGTCCCATGAGGGACTGAGGCAAAACTGTGTCTTTTTGCTAACCAGAAAAACCCATTAGCAAAAAGACATGGTTTTAGCTCAGTCCCCCATAGGATTGGAACAAAAGAAAGCCAGAAGAATGATGATGTCATGCGGTAAGGTAGCAAGGAAGAGGGAACATTCCTGCTGCCTTTCTGCTTTTCTTCAGAATGCAGTAAGGCCCTTAGTATATACCAGTGATCTGTCCCAACTGAACCTCTTCCAGATACTTTGGATAGCAACTCCATTGTCCATGGTGGCTTGGCTGGGGTTGATGGGAGTTGTTATCCATCACATCCAGAATGTGCTAGATTTGGGAAGGTAGGTATATCTAAAGGTAGAAAGATAGATAGATAGGAAGCCTGGTGCAGTTTTAGAGCTATATGTGCACTGACTCAGCTTGTGTCCACAAGCCATATTACATAAGCATCATTCTTTCCCCCTGTTTTTTTATTGCCAAGGCAATCCACAGCATCACAAGTGCAATTACTTGCTACTTTATATAGAAACAGCACCTTTAGAAAGGACATTTCTGTAAATATAATACATTCCGTTATTGTAAGTGCTCTGGGTGAGATGATGATCATGTGGCCTTTTTTCCTCTTTCCACCCCCTTGTTAAAGGTTAATATTTTCATGCATTTGTGAAACACTCTAGACTAGTTTGCTGGCATGTGGGCTGCTCATTATGAGATAATTGTCTCAAAGATTTGCTGAAAGTGCTTAAATATTAAATATATGCCACTTATAAGCAAATAGTCACTGGGATTTTTCAGCACAAATGCTCAAAAAAATGTAGGTTAACTGATAATGGTGGCTGAACACTAAAGATAACAAGGCAGTGAAAAGTACCCATAATAAAAGGATGCTGCACTCTATACCTCATTTTGTATTTGTTTGTAATTTTTAAATTAACAATTTAAATAAAAAAGTATATGAACATATCAATTTAATACTAGGAGAATTGCCTCATAATATAGGCAAAAGTTACTACCTAGGCTGAAATTATGAGTGGTAGTGGTGAGGGTTTTCTCACTTATAGAACTGGATGTCAACGTAGATAAACTTAAATTTAACACCTTGGCATACGCACAGTCATTATCTTGTTGCATACAATATTCTGTAATATAAGTCAGCATGATTATCTCCATATTGCAGATGGGGTGGGTGAAAGACAGTGGGTTTCCAAAAGTCATATAGTCTGGTGCTTCTTAGCCTTTAGTCCACTAAAGTTTTGGCCTTCAATTCTCACAATTCAGGACCATTGGTTACGCTGGTTGGTCATCTGGTTGGCTTTGCTGGTTGGTCCTCCAAACATCTGGAGGATGAAAGACTGAGAACCACTGGTGTGGTAAATTCATGGCAGAGACAAAATCCAAATCTTTAGCCACATGCTACTCCAGTTTTCATATTTTGCTTTATAAAAGAAATGGTGGGATATAAACCCAAAATGTTTTGTTGCATGAGACAGCGCAACATCCACAAAGCCAAGTCAAGCTGCATATTAGACAAAGTCAACCATGTTATTTTTGCCCATGAAGCTGAAAATACTATCAGTGCCTTTGGAGATACTACAAGCACCTCTCCTATTCTTGGGTGGGAAAAATACAATAGCACAAAGTAAATACCATTAACTAAAGAATTATTTCCCTTGCATGTCATCCCAAATCTGCTGCCAGAGGCAGATGCTTCACCCTACTTAAGGGTAGGGCTGGCTCTGACCTAATCATCAGTGTACCTTTCCAAATGCAGTTCTACCTGCATTCAAGAACTATTCTATTCACATCAGAAGCCTAGTTATTCATTCTGTTTCCAATATTCAGGCTCTGAGTGCAATTGCTTATGTAACCAAAATAGAACCAGGAGTCACATAAAGAGATGTGTGGGGAAAGGGATGAGTTATATACACAGAATACAATGGCTGTAGTTCAGAGCAAATAGTATGTCTGACAAAACAATTTCCTTCTCATTTGTAAATGGATAAGCTCCTCCAATTTAGAATAAATTGGACATAATTTTCCTAATTCATTCTTTATGAAATGTTCTGAAGTAGTTGAAATTACATTTAGTATACCTCATCTCCATGTCATATGCAGTGCATTTCCAGTAAGTGCCTTCATCGAAGGCATGTATGCTTTGGCAGTTTCTAATCTTTGTGTGTGCATGTCTTTGAGAGTGATTTGATCTACATGGATTTCAGTAAATAAAGAATACCATCTATATAATATTTTGATACAAAGGCTTTGCCCTAACAGCAACAATTGTCTTTATTCCTTTCCTTTCTGACAATGTTAGAAATACCTAGCAAGTAAAATTTTGGGAGTACCTCACAAAACTGCAAATACCAGGATTCCAGAGGTTGAAACCATGGCTGTTAAAGTGGCATCAATGTACTATAATTGTATCATGTGGATGCCCTTTTCATTTCACATTGTATGCCAGACCAGAAATCTAGAGACACAAGAGAATACTTCCTTACAATTTGGCAGGACAGGGCAGGATGGTTACTTGCCCACAGTGGTAAGATACCACTTGATAAGTTAATGACTATATTTACCTTTGTTCTTGTACACTGGGGTGGCCTTTCAAAAAGCAATTGAACCAGAGCTCCCAGCATTTCCCACTATTGGCTATGCTGACTCATGCTGCTGGTTGCTGCAGTTCAATGATGTCTGGACAGATGCATAATTTGAGTCCTATGTAAAGTTGGCCCTCCATATCACAGATTCAATCAGCCACAGCTTGAAAATATTTTTTTTAAATTCCAAAAAGCAAACACAGATTTTGGTATCCATAGGGCATCCTGGAACCAAACCCCAGTGGATACCAAGGCCCCATTGTATATTAAAGTCATAGTTATTGGCCATACAACTGCATCACTTTAAAAAAACATTTTAATTGTTCTCATGTTTTTTTAAAAAAAATGGTGGGGGAATTAATAACAGGAGGTTGTACTCCTGATGTCACTGGGACTCTGGGCAAAGCACCATGCAGGAGCTTTTCTGCTGGGCAATGGCTTTTCTTCTTTCCCTTTTTCCTCACATAGGGAAAGGGGAGGAGTATTGAAGCTGAGTTGGCACTTGAAAATGCTGGCTAAGAGCAGCTGGCTTCACTCTCCTTCCTCCTTCCAGGAGGAACAAAGCCAAGAAGGGAATCCCTGCTATCCATCATTACTTGTTGAAGATAGCAGGGATCACCTTCAAGTCTGTGGCAGCTGGTGTCTCCTGTATCAGTGGTGTGGTAAATCCAGAGTTTAGTTTATATGTTAAAGGAGCTATCTAAGATGCTAGGTTAGGGTTCAGCACCTTGGACAACTCTCAGGCTAAAAAACTGCAAATTGTATTCACCACCAGTCCACCACCGCTCCTGACGTGGAAGATACTAGCCTTTAGGATATTTCAGGAACTAGCAAAGGAGGAAGGGCTTGCTTTCAGACCCCTGTGGTCTGGATGGGGGAAGCCAGAGATTCTTCTCCTTCACCTTAAAAAAAAAAAAAGGAAAGATCTCAGGAAAGGGGACCTTACCTGAATAGTACTGCATGCCTCAAGGAAGTAAAAGGAGTCTTTCTCTCTCTCAATCCTGCTCCCTTGCAAAGGTCATACATTTGATGCCTTCCACTTCTCCATTCTGCCCCCCCCCCCAACACAGACAGTGATTCTAGTTGCTCTGCCAATCTACCATCAGGCTTATCAGTGCTGCTCTTGGAAATCAAGTTAGACTTCCACCGTTCATGATACAAGGATCATCAACGAAGATAACAAATTGGCAGTCATAATGGGGTTTGTCCAAATGGTGAAAAAAACTCCTCACAGAATGCTAGGAAAATCCTACCTGTCCTAATGGTGATTTTGCCATATTGTGAAGGAGTGGGGCAAAAAAGGCCTTCATGGCTTTTCCTGTATTTTTTTAAAAAATAGTGAGGGCATGCACATTCCTGTTTGTTAGGACAAGTGAGTTGTTTTGATTCACTTGCTCATACAAGAGGAAGCACAAATCTGATTGGCTGAATGAGTGCAGGGGTGGGGCTTGCTAACAAGGCAAGCACCTGCTGCCACTATGTTAGATTTTTCCCTTAGCAAGCAATTGCTAAGGCAAGAAAACAGGGTGGGTGTTGGGTTTTTTGTTTTTTGCTTTTACGCTCAGTTGAAAAATTGCTCAATTGCATATCATTTGAACATCATTTTAAAAAATAAGGTCTTTGGCAGCAAATTAAGGTAAGTGTAAATGCAAATAAATCACTCATGGCCACCATGTTTATTAGAGGGCTGGCAAAGCTTATGGCGGCGGGGGGGGGAACCATTAGGACACATCGCAGCTGCTGTAACATGTCATTATTACGAGATACTCCTTTTTTATGGGCTTGTATAGACAAGCCCATGGATGGACAAACTGGGAGTATTTAATACTAATTGTCTGTATCCACTTAAATATCTGAGTCAGCATCAGCCTAGACATGAAGTGTGTGCCATTTTCAAGTGTTGTTATCTTCTGCTGTGAGAGCAGGAGAGGTTAAGGGGGTTATGCCTACCAGTCTCCTTGCCTGGATTGATGGAGATCATCTTTCATTTGGTGTTGAGGACACAAAGGATATTCATTGGGGGGGGGGCATCAATATCCCTGCTGAACTCTTTTTATTTTGAGTGGCTCAGGACATGATGGCCATCATGACAACTGTGGGATGTCCCAGTGTGACATTGAATCAACACATGTGGTTTTCCCAACATATTTATTTTTCCAAACTGGAGAATGATGGTTTAAGAGTCAGGAGAAAGGAATTTTCATTAACTGTCATGTCACAATCAGATCACCTCCTCACAAGTTCTTGACTTATATCAGCATTTTCTTTCTACAGGGTGAGAGAATCATTAGGACAGCCTGCCCTGGAGACTAATAGAGAAGCATGATTCACATAAGGAATGCAATTAGCATAAAGCTCTTCCTGATCTAACACTATTCTGATTACTGAGCCTATTCAGTGACAATGATAGTAGTGAAAAACAAAGCATGGAAATGTTAATTTGGACACATACAACTCCCAGAATCTCCCAGCCAGCACAGAAAGTGGCCCTGCTGTCCCAAGGGATTCTGGGAGTAGTAGTCAAAACTAGTCATTTTTCCAAGCTCTGGTTAAAAGAAAGTAGCTCTTCACTGCCACCACTGTGTCTTCATAGTACTGTCCAGTGTGGAATCTTTCTGGGTGGTTCAAGCCTTCTTGGATGCTGTGGATATTAAGGAACATGCCATGTGACTGCTGTGACATGTTTACAAACACCTTGGATGACACACTACAATATCACAACACAACTCCTCCCTCTCAGCCATTTTGACTGATGGTTGACTTTGCATTTATAGCCACACACTGGGGACTTCTTCTTGTGCATCTTATGCATGCACAGTATAGCCTTGGCAAGCACGTTATGCCAGACTGTTTCAGTTGAAGAAACAGTAGGAGTGATTACATGAGCTTCACCTGCCGTAAGAGGGCAGTCACTCTTGTCACTCCCCTGCACGTACACTGTGTATATAATACATTGGTGTTGTGCATTCCACTGATATTCAGAAACTTGCCTGTGGTAATCAAACAAAGAACTTGGTGGAGGGGGCGTACTGAAGTTGTTATCTATTTGTTTTCAAATAGCTGCAAAGGAAAGAAAAAAAGATGAAGCGTAAAAATGTCAGCCTCTGGTGTGAGAATATAATATGTGTTGTGGTATTCATTAGCACATAATTAAGATGGATTCATATGAGTTAGAATACAAACATGGTATACATGGAGGATTTCCTTCCCTTTGCCTCCCCAAGCTAATTTGCATTTATATAAAACCACACCAGTAGGCTAGTATGTTGTTTGTTTTCAGAAAAGGGTACATTTAGTTTGCAGAGGAATGGTTTTGTGCCCCAAGGTCAGATGCTAATTTTAAGGTGACTCACACTTTGGGATTAATCTGTTTGATTATTTTATTCTTTCCATGTTCTTTACTAGAGCTACAGTGGCGGTTAACTCCTCCGGAGCTTTCTGCAGTTCTTCAATCATCTGCAGTTCTTCAATTATTAGGGAGCCCTGGTTGCACAGTGGTTAAATGCTGGTATTGCAGCCACAACATTGTGAGTTCGATCCCAAGGGATCCAAGGTTCACTTAGCCTCGTAGGTTGGTAAAATGAGTACCCAGTTTATGGGGGAAATTCGCTAACACACATTCCAAACTGCTTAGAGTGTGCTCAGTGCACTATAAAGTGGTGTAGATGTGTAAGTGCTATTGCTTAACAATAACAGAAACCCCCTGTGTGACCTTTGGGCAAATCACACTCTCCTAGCCTCAGAGGAAGGCAATGGCAAACTGTCTCTGAACAAATCTTGCCTGGAAAACCCCATGATAGGTTCACTTTATGATAACAATAAATTAGAAATGACTTAAAGGCAAACAACAACATGAACACACATACACAGAATAACATATGATGTTTTGGTATGTTTTAACATGTACCAGTTTTAATAATTTGTAAGCTGACTTGAGTCCCATTATTGGAAAAAGATAGGATATTAATGAATAAAATAATAATAGTAAGGAAAAGGGAGAAGAGAGAAATACATTCATTTCAACTCAGTGCTGGTGGAATACCTTTACGGAAAGGCCTTCCACATATTGGACTGTAAATCCTAGCAGCCATAGTCAGCATAGCCAAATGGGGAGGAATGCAATCCAACATCCTCCTTAGGGTTAACCAATTGCCATTTTGTATTTTTAAAAGATAGGCAGATAATTGATATTTTAACAACAGTGTAGTTGTATCTGTGTATTCTCAGTGGAAAAAGAAGTGCATTCTAAATGATCCCCCACAAGGAGAACAATGGGAAAATAATGATGCTGCATTGTAAACCCCATCCAAAAATGGGATTAACCCAGCATGCAAACAGGAAATGGATGCAATGGAATAATTTCTGTGGCTGCAAATGTGCATACTATTATTAGGCTTACAGAAAATGTTTCTGATTAGGTCCCAATAAAGCAGGCACAGGAAAGAAAAATGAGTGCAAATGAGTTTGTTGACTTGAGGGTAGAATGTCTATTTTATCTGTTAAAATTAAATCTAGTAAGGGTCCAGTATGTTTAGCATGATGGCACTAGGGATGTGAGGAGAGGCCAAACTGCATCAGTTAACACTGTCAGGGGGAGGGGTGACACCAGCCTTAGTGATGCCACAGATGTGTTTAGTATGTGAAATGATTTCTGCTTAAATTCTGTGTAAAGGACATGGATTGATTTGATAGCAGCAATCTGAAATATATATTTTAAAAAACAACCAGGCATAACATTTTTTTAAAATATACAAAAATCTGGGTATAAACTCCCCAAAGCTTCTTAGAATAAATTATATTTTGAACTTCATGCAAAATTTGTAATGTAATGTAATATTTCGTACTGTAATATAATAGGTCCATTATGCCCTTGGTCTCTGTGTCCCATTTAGTTCAACTGCTTTTTAATTTAATTTAATACTCTGTTTTATTGAAACTAGTCTTTCAATTGTTCCATTTTAATTTAATGAAAACCTCAGGAACTAAGTCAATTTGTAGCATTACAAATTGCTACACACACACAGTGTACAGTGCAAAACACACACACACACAGTGGAATTGTGGTTCAAGTGCCTCGTGTTATATAAACCCCAACAGTTTGCTCCACTGATCTAAATAGAGCTTTGTCCTTGGTAAGTAGTATACAGATTGAATCCTGTTGGTAACATACACTGGTATAACACCAACCCACTCCATGATGCGAGTGTGTGCCCTAGGGAAAGCTGACATGCACAGAACATCTCCAGGTATCAACCCTTGCATGCAACCCCAACCTAAAGGCACTAGGTATGCTTCCACATCCCATCACTTCTGGGGTGGGAAGGAATGCAGCTAGATGGCTGCTGGGGGCACCCTGTTCCCCCAGCCATTCACTGGCCACAGTGGTGTAGCCAAGTGCCTTCAGGCTGAGGTGACAACAGCCAGCTGCAGTGAAAGCCCAGCAGAATTACTAAAGTTCTTGTGTGTTTTAAAGTCATTCTAACTTATGGTGACCCTAAGGTAAACCTATCACAGAGTTTTCTTGGCAAGCTTTGTTTAGAAGGGGATTGCCATCACCTTCCTCTGAGGCTGAGAGAGTGTGCCTTGCCCAAGGTCTCCTAGAAGGTTTCCACAGATGAGGAACCCTGGTCTCCAAAACTGTAGTTCAACACTCAAATCATTGGACCATATTATGTGTGTATGTGCCTTCAAGTTGCCTATTGACTTATGGTGACCACATAAATTTTTTTTCATAGGGTTTTTGTTAGACAAGGAATAGTCAGAGGTGGTTTTTCCTACAGCACCTGGTTTTCATTGGCAGTCTCCCGTCTAAGTACTAACCAGGGCTGACCCTGCTTAGCTTCCAAGATCAAATGGGATCTGGTGCCTTTAGGGTAACTATTTCCACCCTGCCAGCCCTTAAACAGTCTCCTAACCTGGCACTGAAGTCTAACTAATAAATTAGCAACCTAAATACAGTTGTTCCTCTGTATCCACAGATTTGGTATCCATGGATTTAAGTATTCACAGCTTGAAAATATTCTTTAAAAAATAATAATCCAAAAAGCAAACCTTGATTTTGCCATCTTATATAAGGGACACCATTTTGCTATGCCACTGCATAGAATGGGACTTGAGTATTCATGGGTTTGGGTATCCACGGGGGGTCCTGGAACGAAACCCCAGTGAATATGAAAGGACGACTGTACTTACAAAATTAAATTCCTATTATCACAAACAGAGATGGGGCTGTGTTGCTTCCTAGGTGGTGTTGGTGAGGAATATTGCGAGTTGCAGTTCAACAGCATCTGGGGTGTATGTGTCACACATTCTTCTTCCCTAATCTAATGGAATAGTTTCCATGTTTTGGGGGTCATGTCACTAGGTTCTGTGGGTTTTGCTCTTAATTTGAAACAAAAATGGCTAGCAAAACAAATGAGATAGTGGACTTTTTCAAACGGTTGGAAAAAACACACAAGGAGGTCGGGAGACGAACGGGGCTGTCGCACTCACACAGCCCCATTTCAGATGATGCACTCCTTCTCCGTCCTCCTCCTGACCTCCTCCTGACCTTCCCCTGTGCAGCTCGCACCGCTTTGTATTGACAGAGTTTTTCCACCAATAAAAAGTGGTGCCCACAGCATGGGAGAAGGTTGGGAGGAGGACGGAGGAGGACTGCGTCATCTGAAGTGGGGTTGTGTGAGTGCGACAGCCCCGTTCTTCTCCTGACCTCCTCGTGGGTTCTTTCAACCGTTTGAAAAAGTCCAGTGAGTAGGAGCTATTTCATTCCTCTCTGGATTCTTGCAAGTAGGTCTTTTGCATGTTGGCTTCAAATCAACAAATCTTTTCATTTGCCACTTTAAGATATCAGCTTTAAATGGACTCTATCATCCTAAAAAGCAATGTAAGAAAATATACATTTATCCTCTGTATTTAGCAAACTGCTGTTGCCAGGGCCTCCAGAGATAAGTGTATCTTTGCATTCATTCCTGGGGCTTGGGTTTTGGATTTTAGCAAATGCTTTGAGCAGTTTCTAGGCATCAATATTGAAGTTTCTGCATTTTAATTGCCCCTTAGTTGCAAGGTCAGGAATATCTCAGGCCCTGAGCTTTCAGGACTGAAACCTGAGATCTAGGACAGCCCCCTATGATGTCACGGGGGGCAGTCCCTAGTGATGTAATTAAGCATGATAAATTAAGGATCAAACACAGTTGCTTAGAGCATTTCATGCCAATAAAAAGCACAAAGTCTAACAACTGGAAAAACTAAATTTCTCTGATTGAAAATTGTGTTCTCATTCCTCTACACCGAAGGGGTGGGGGGCAAACAAACCCATAAGCCTTTCACAACTTTGTTACAGCTTGTGAGCACCACTTTTAAGACAATTTGGGAGTTGTAGTCCAACTGAATAAAATTTTCCATGCTCTGATTTGAACAGATAAACAAACTTTTTTTCAGTTCTTTCTTTTAAAAAAGCATTTAGCTTTTAACAATATATATATGAGGTATAGTTCAATTAAAGAACATTTTCCAAGCTCAGCTTTGAACAGAAAAAACAGACTTTTCCTAGCTATTTTACTACCCTTGCAATTATTATTATTATTATTATTATTATCCTGCCCCTCTGTTACAACAATTGGGGCGGCTTACAAAAATTAAAATACCAATACAATTTAAAATCCCCAAATACCACCCACCCCCACCCTCGCCCATAAAAAGATGTTAAACCAAATACATTAAAACAACTGATATAAAATCACATTAAAATAATAAATAATAAATAGCCAGCAGACTAAAAAGAGCCAGGATCCCCTGAGGCCGGGATCTAATTAGGAAAGGCCTGCTGAAAGAGATCTGTCTTTAGTGCTTTTTTCAAGCTACTCAGGGTTGTTATCTGACGGATCTCGTTCGGCAGGTCATTCCACAATTTGGGGGCGATTACCGAAAAGGCCCTCTGGGAGGTTGCAGACAGCCTAGATTTTTGTGGCTGAAGCAAATTCTTCCCAGAGGACCGGAGTGCGCGGGGAGGATTGTATGGGAGGAGGCAGTTCCAAAGATAAGTTGGACTCAAGCCATTTAGGGCTTTAAAGGTAATAACCAACACCTTATACTGGGCCCGGAAATGGATAGGCAGCCAGTGGAGAGATTTTAATACTGAAGTTATATGGTCTCTCAAAGATGTTCCCGAGACCACTCTGGCTGCCATATTTTGTACCAACTGAAGTTTCCGGACCAAGCACGAGGGTAGCCCCATGTAGAGCGCATTGCAGAAATCTAGACAAGAGGTTACCAGCGCGTGCACAGTCTCGAGGTCCCTTACTTCCAGGAAAGGGTGCAGCTGGCGTATCAGCCAAAGGGCGCTCCTGACTGTCGCATTCACCTAACTAGTCATCTGAAGCGATGAATCAAGGAGTACCCCTAGACTGTGAACACAGTCCTTAACGGAGAGTGTGACCCCGTCCAGGACTGGAGATTGCAACCCAACTCCTGGTTTTGGGGCCACTACTGTGAGCGCCTCCATTTTGTCCCGATTTAATTACAATCTGTTTTTCCTCATCCAGCCCATTACTGCTTTAAGACAATCATTAAGAGGAGAGACACCATCAGAATTTGAGACCGACGATTGGGACAAGGAGAAATATATCTGGGTGTCATCAGCATACTGATAACACCCAGCCCCATAACTCTGAATAATCTCACCCAGTGGCTTCATATAGATGTTAAACAACATTGGGGACAGGATGGCGCCTTGCGGAATGCCACAAGTAAGCTCCTTTCTGCTGGAGCAGCTGTCCCCAAGCAGCACTTTCTGGGACCTGCCCGAGAGGAAGGACCGAACCACTGGAGCGCAGTGCCTCCGATTCCTAACCCACTCAGGCGATCCAAGAGGATGCTATGATCTACTGTATCAAAAGCCACTGAGAGGTCCAAAAGCACCAAAAGGGTCACACTACCCCTGTCGATGCTTAGACGCAGGTCATCTGTCAAGGCAACCATGGCAGTCTCAACTCCAAATCCTGCCCTAAAGCCAGTTTGAAATGGGTCTAGATAATCGGTTTCATCCAAAACCACTTGGAGTTGAAGTGCAACTGCCCTCTTGATCACTTTGCTCAAGAATGGTAACATAGAAACTGGCCTATAGTTGTTCACGTCCAGGGGGTCCAGGGAAGGTTTTTTCAGAAGCGGCCTAACGGCAGCTTCCTTTAAACAGGATGGAACACACCCTTCTCTAAGGGATGCATTGCTGATGTCCCTAAAGAACACCATCAAAGCACCTCCCCCCCCCCAGGATGGCCAGCCATGACGGGCAAGGATCAAGAGGGAAGGTCATCTTCCTCACCCTACCAAGTAGCTTGTCCACGTCCTCAGTACTCACGGATTGAAATTGATCCAGTAAACTTACATCAACGGAGTTGCTGGACACCTCGTCAATTGTTTCTGTCAAAATACTGGCATCTAAGTCGGCTCTTATCCGAGAGACTTTATCTGCAAAGTTGTTAAACACATCACAGCAGGCTGTTGTTGAGTTAAGCAACGGGTTCTGCGCAGGTATAACCTGCGTCATCTCCCTTTCAAGCCTAAACAGCTCTGCTGGACGGGACTCTGCAGACGCAATATGTGCAGAGGAGAAGGATCTCTGCGCTGCATGTATTGCCTCTCAATAGAACCAAAGGAAGTTCCTATGACAAGTCCTGTCGGATAACAGTCGAGTTTTCTGCCAGTTGCGCTCTGACTTGAACATATAGGAGCTGTTGTTCAACCAAATAAACTTTCCCAAACAAAAAGCAATTTTCCCAAACTTTGCTTTAAATGAGGTTCTTATTAACCAATGAACTTTGCAGGCCACATCTTTTCTTTTCTTTTCTTACAATCAGGTTGTGGCATTCTACCTGACTCCCAGAATAGCAGCAGACATAATAATAGTACTAATAATAATCATCACATATTTGAGAGAGATGGAAATGATGAAAATTACATTGATAATTCAACATTGCAGTACTATTATTTCTGCTTCTATTCAGAAGCAAGCCCTATTGATTTTAATTGGACTTACAAATTTGACATGCTGAGAATCTAACATATCTCAGCCATTGTTTCAAGTTTTTTTTCAATGTGAGGGGAGAGGAAGAAAGAGATAGTGAGATGGAGGAGAAGTAATATGTTGAATGTAAGTAGGAGAAACAAAGTAGAAAGAAAAAAAGGATGAGAAGGAAAGCAAATTGATGGGGAAGGAGGGAGAAGACACATGGAGAGGTGGAAGGGGGGGGAGAGAAGGAAGGGAATAAATAAGAGGAACGGGGAATAAGAAATGATGTAGAAACTGAGTGCAACTAGGGACTTTATGAGACAAGCCTCTAAAAACATTCTTTTGCCACCATATTTTACACCATTTTTCTGCTGGCAAAAGAGCCCTTTATATCAAATGTTGCTGTGATATCATGAAAAAGCAGCCTCATACCTCTGCATTTGCTGCCAAGCATGATCTTGCTAGTTCTTGCAAGAAGACGTGAGCACACTTAAAAGTCTAAAAACAGCTAATTTTTTTAAAAAATGTACACACAAGCACTGAAACACACCTAAAAACTTGCCTGCAACACAGGGAGGTTCATAAAAAGAGCATGAATAGTTTTCACATTCCCACCTGGAAGTGTTCTGGCAGGGACTGCCCATTGACTGTGGAATCGTGCCAACAATTTCACACACTCGCAATCACAGCAACTACCACCACAGTCGATCTATTGACAGCTTGGCCCAACAATAAAAAATAATGCCTTCTTTTCAACACATAAACACAAAAGCATGATGTCATCTGGTAACAGCTCCCTTTCGTGTTCATTAGGCATTGTTATGATGCCATGTCTGCCATGTCTGATAAAGCCCTAGGTGATGTGGGGAGTAGAGATTGAGAAAGAGAAAGATAGAGAAAATAAGGAAAAGGAAGATGTGTAGCCAAGAGTTGTGGGGGTGAGGAGAAAGGGTTTGAGAAGGGGAAGGAGGGAAGTGAAATCAAGAATGACAAAAGAATCAAGACATTTTTACCACATTTTTTCTAACAATGCTATAATCTGTGTATGTGCCTTCAAGTCACCTGTTGACTTATGGTGATCCCATGAATTTCATAGGGTTTTCTTAGACAAGGGATACTCAAAGGTGGTTTTGCCAGTTCCTTCCTCTGAAATATAGGCTACAGCACCTGGTATTTCTTGGTGGTCTCCATCCAAGTACTAACCAGAACCAACCCTGCTTAGCTTCCAAGATCAGACAAGATCTGGTGCCTTTAGGGTGCTATAGGCTTCACATAAAAATGTACTGTTTCTTCATCCAGTTAGGTTAGGAAGAGGAAAGTGGGACCAGAACTGGGAAAGATAACAATATGCAAAATGCCAACAAGTAGCAAACTTTGTAGTACAGTAATCAGTGACTTCTAGGCAAGAAATCCTGAGATAGTTGTCTGTTCCCTTCCATTGACTCTTGGAGCTTGTCTTGCTTTGGGAAAGTTTTAGAAGGGAAGGAGAGAGGGGAAGAGAGGATAGGCACCCTAGAGGATATAGAGAAATGGCTCCAAAGCAGCTTGCAGCAGCAGGGTCCAGCATCACATAGTAATTTTTTTAAAAAAAGCTTTACTTTTTAATGCAGCACTCTTGCTGTGAGATATTTCCCCCTTATCCTGAGGAACAGAGGAGAGAACTACACCCTACAGTCTGCGAAACAATCAGCCAAAATATGGGGTTATCAACAAACCTGCTCCTTTCCAACTTCAGGGCCAGGGTCTCATCATGAACTTCTTGTTCAGGCAGGCTTTTGGCTTATAATTTATGTAACAGAAAGGATTATTGGTGGGATTGTGCATTTATCTTTTCTTATAGTATTTCGATCTTTTTAAAAATTAAGTCTTGTGTTTTTATATTATTTTACTCTCCTGCATGTAAGAGACCTATTGTTTAATTGTTTTTTTTTTTAGTATCTGTATAAATAATGTTTTACTGTACCTTTTTAAAAAAAAGCTATAGGCCACCTTAGATCCTGTATGGAGAAAGGTGGGATATAAATCAAATAAATAAATAAATAAATAAATAATAAAATAATAAAATAAAAGTTATTTGTTTGGACTACAACTCTCAGAAGGGCCAGAGTGGTGTAGTGGTTTGACTGTTGACTTAAGACTTCGAGAGATCAGGGTTTGAATCTTGCTCATCCATGGAACTTCACCTGGTGACTTTGGACAGGTCTCACACTCTAAACTTCAGATGAAGGCAATGACAAGCCCCTTTGAACAAACCTTGCCAAGAAAGCCTTGTGATAGGGTCGCCTTAGGGTCAACATGAGTCAGAATCAGCTCAAAAGCACATAATACACATAGCTCCCAGACATGTTTTCACCCAGGCAGTTTGGCTATGGCCATGATGAGTGGGGGTTTGCAGTCCAAACTAGCAACTTTTCAAAGATTGGGATATCTCCCTCATTGTGCTGGGCATTGGAGGTCCTCAGAAGCATTGAAGGCAAGCTTCAGTCACATAGGGTTTCTGAGGCTTTCTGAACCAACAGGGCTACTTGACTTAAAGGACCGATAAAGCTCAGCATAAAACTAAATCTGAGACTTCTGCTCTGGTCTTAGGTTCCTGCAGCCATGGTAAACTTCAGTGGAGTGCTTTTGAAAGCCTCCAGACTCCAGGACAAGGTGAGCATCTTTACTTCTCATGCCACACAAATGTATTTGCCAGGCTAAAAGTAGGAATAGTGCAATTTTAATTTGTTTGTGTTTCTTTTTATTAGAATTTCCCCAGATTTACCAATTTCTTGTTTGGGATGGAAAGTTTTTTTAAAAAATAAGAGAGAACCTGAAATGGATAGATTTGTCTATCCTGGTTCTATGGCTCTGATCACTTAATTCTTAAATGTTAGGTTTGAATCACATAGGACTTTATCAGATGAGTCAAATACGGCATCATAACAACACCACATAACCATGAAAGGGCCCTTTGATGTCACCCTTTTGTGGTTATGGCACTTTAGTGCTGGCATTGCCGGCATGTGAAACCTTGGGCCTTTTAAATCACGTGAATGCAGCATCAATGGCCAGTCCAGCGTGAACACTTTCGGGTGAGTTCAGGACATCCAGATAAGTTTCACTCTTTTTATGACCCTCCTTGGGTTACTTGGGACTTTTAAAGTGTGTTTAGGTGTTTGGTGTCACTTTTTATGCTTTATTTTTTGTTTTATTTTTAAATTTCCCACACAACGAAGTCACACAGGATTTTGAATGAGGACGTGAACGGGGCTTTGTTCACTTCCTCTTCATTGATGGGGAAGCCTTCAGCTGGAAGAGAAGGTAAGGCAGTGGAGGGGCATTCTTTTGCTGGCATAAAAATTGATATTTTTTTTTTAATGCCAGCAAAAGAACACTTGAAGGGACTAGTCTGATAAAGTCCTAAGTATCAACCATATCAGTGCTGACTTAAGGTTTCCACATCTTTTTCTTTCAAAAAATGCTGCTAATCCCCCCCACACACTCTTTTTTGGGGGAATATTTTTATTTACACATAATTTCAGAAATATAAAACAACATATAAGGATATCAAACAATGATGAGAAAGAAAAGAAAAAGAAAGAAGAAGAAAAAGACACCCGCACACGCAGGGTATGTGTGACTCTCAACATACAAGCCTATGGTTATAATTATCTACTTCCTCTCATGTCCAAATGTTATATTATTATCTTCTACTTAATAAAATAAAATACACTTCTGCATAATTCTCTTTTCTATTATTCTTCAAAACCTGTTACAGTTAAGCTCCCCCACTTTTTCTTCATATACTGAATTACTACTGCCCAATCTCTTTTAAAACTATCTGATGACTTCTCTCTAATTAAATTTGACAACTTATCCCTTTCTACCAGGTCATATGGTTTTAATAACCAGGAATCTCTGTGTCTTTCCACTTTTGTGCATATAAATTCCTGGTTGCTGTCATCATAATATTGTATAATTCTCCCGTACTTCTTCTCCAGCTGTTCTCTTCCATCACTCCCAATAAGCAAAGTTCTGGCTTTAATTGAAATGTAAGTTTCAAGTTAACTTAAATTTCAGTTTAATTGAAATTTGTTTCAACATCTTTTCCATTGTGCCATGTGTTATCATGTGTGTGTGTGTGTGTGTGTGTGTATACATATATATATTGCTCATTTTTAATGCCTCTATTGCATTCATGTACACGGCCCTCTGTGCTCAGACATACTTGTTGAATTTGACAGATTGAAATAGGGACAATATTGTTTATGTTTTCAGTAGCCAAACCTTTGTCAGTTTCATCAAACTTAGGATGGAAAAAACCTTGAGGTTTAGAACATTTAAATGCAGCAGAAGATGAAACAGCTTTTCCCATCCCTAATTAAAATATTTGGTTGCTGCTGCTGAATTCTCAAGAGATTTATGAATTCCTGGTGCTAATTATCTGTTATCACCACAGCATTTCTGTTTAGAAAGTACTTAAAGATTCCTCACACTATAAATTCAAATGTTTTGTCTGAAATTATGCAAAACAAATTCTTACTTTGGTTACTTCAGGGACATCAGGAGAAGTATAATTCAGCTAAATATTGAACTTTTGATTGAGAATGACAACAAAGAGTGATACAAAAGGTATTCTTTACTTTGGCAGTAGCAAAATGTCACCAGCTATTCTGATCTGCATATAGAGTCTAATTCAGACAGCTGAAAAGCAATGCTAAAAAATCTTTTGATTTTTAGAAATGGATATTTTGCCCTGAGATACAATGTGGGATCTTTAACATTATTGGTTGAGTGTAATACTGATGTACAGTATATGATATTGTTCCACAGTTCTGTGTCATGTTCTTATTATGACTTCCAGCTGGAACAAACTTGAATATGAGTTTGAGAAAACATATGTGCCCGACAACATGACATTGGCTGTTCCTTTAATTCAGGGCTAGGCAACTGCAGAGGGAGTGTAGGCAATTTTTAAAATTTAAATTTTAACTTTTACCAATACACCCTGTGGGAGGAGGGAAACAGCAGTATAGTTAATGTGACTGGAAGTGACATCATGTCACTTCTGATTTAATTTTTGGTGATTTTTTGGGTGTGTGTGTGTGTGTGAGGGTTAATCAATGTGGGAGCCTTGAGGCATTGTGAGGGCAAAATCACTGTAATTTGAAGCAGTTTTGAGGGGCTGAATTTTTTTAATGGAGGGGGTGGGTCTGGAGATTCAGAGGGGGGCTTTAGGAGCCACAAAACAAGGCTCCACAACATATTGCTGATTTTTTTTTAATGTGGAGGTTAGATTTGGAGACTTTGAGGGGGTTAGATTTGGAGACTTTGAGGGGTTCAGGAGCCACAAAGGAAATCTCCACCAGCTGCATACATGCCATAGGCTGCACTTTCCCCACTGCTGTTTCAATTGCACCAAGAGACTGAGGCTGTAACTACTACAATTACGCGAGTGTGGCCAAAGAGAGAGAATGAGAGAGAGTCATATTCAAGTCATTTGCTCTTTGACAGTGAGAGCTTAAAGTCTTGTTTACATTTTTATTCTGGCCTGAGTTGAATTTTTCTGTATTCTGACACAACTCTGCAGTGGTGCCATGTGGCAGCGGCACCTGGGAGCTCTCACGTAAGTGGGAGTGTGAATCTGGCCGGGTTTTTGTTTGAACTCTAAAACGGCTGTCCAAGTTGCTGAAGCTGAGCCTCAACATAAGTTCAGCACTTTGGATAGCACCTCAGGAAAGATCAACTACCACACTTGCCTCCATTAGCTGTGAATGCTGAATGGGGACTAGATGGAGAAAGACTTGGTGGGAGGAAGGCTCATTAAGTTTTAGGTTTTCTTTGCCTGAAAAATTGAAAGCACCAGATTTTTTGAGAGACTTTGTTTTTTACCTAAAGGAATATAGAATCCATGCTGAGGACTTGAAGGGTGAAGACAGGCCAGGTCAGAGCATCAAGAGAGGTTTGTATAGAAAAATAGTGGAGGAGATTTATGTTAACTCGTGTTTGCAAAAATGTCAGGCCAAACCAGATTTGTCAGACTACCTAAAACACCAGACTAGCCCGACTGAGTATTTCATGGACAAAAGGGTCCCCAAAAAGTTGTGGGATTGAACCTCCAGAGGATGTCAGGGGACCCAGAAAGTCAGTGGGCCAAAAGAGGAAGAGGAAGGAGTCTGGTTTCATGGCTGAGAGTTTTTGGAAAGTGCCCTGGTCCACGGTGCGCCTGGTCAACCTCTATGTGGTTAGGGTTAGTTTTCCAAAGACAAAGGGAGCTGAAAAGTCAAAATCTGCAGGATGTAAAAGGCACTGCTTATTATGTGAAGAACATAATTGAAAATTTAGCTCTGAGTGAAAAAGAGAAATTGCCAAACCATCGTTGGAAAAAGTTTTGGCTGTGGTTTAGTGAGACAATCCCAGCAATAACTTAAAAGGATATTTTAAATAAATAAATATGTTATTATTATTATTGTATTTTTGTATAATTTTGTATTATTTTTTAATTAATCTTTTATTATTTTTTTTCTTTTCCAAATAAGTATAATTGTTTTGTGTAAATATAATGTGATTATAGTGCGTTTAGATTAAGAGGAAAATGTATTAGTGTTAGGATAGATAGTTTTATTTTTGTATTAGTAAGAAAAGAGGAAAACAATTAATATTATTTTTGTGTTACTGTTATGGCCTTTTGCGGTCAGGTGTATTTTTCAGTAGAATGGTCTTATTCCAATAAAAAATTCTTAACCCCTTAAAAAAAATCCCCATTAGCTGCTTCCCTGTGGAATCACAGGAGGTTGAGGTAGAGTCTGGGCATTTAAGGAGAGAAGATCAAGAATCTAAGTAGAGTCTAAAGAAGATTGACCCCCTCCCAAGTTTCAGGGAGAGGCAGCACTTAAAGAGGTATGGAAATTGTTTAAGAATGGCAAGTCTTCAGCAAAGGATACATCAGGAGTAAGGGCTGCTTGTATGATGGACTTCTGATAGGATGTCTTGATTGGCAGCAGTTGTGGGTCCTGTCAATCTCTGTATAAAAAGTGCTGCCTGCCAGCAGTCAATATGTGATGTTCTCTTGGCTCTTTCAATTCCAGAAATTCCTGCTCCACTTGGTTCTTATGGTGTCTGACCTTCCTTTAACTCCACTTCTGGGCTTCCTGGCATTTGATTTGCAGAGAACTTTGTAGAACTGATCTGTAATGACCCAGTTCTGTTTCTTAGACTCTGTTTTTTCATCCTTCCTTTGTTTGATGACTTCCTGGGTGCCTTGAACTCAGCTTGGCTTCTTGGATACCATGTCTGCCTACTACTGATCTGCTCTGGGCCTCTCAGTGAAGCTACTGGCTTGACTCAGGGCCATCTGACATCTTGCCTAGAACTCCCTATCTGGAAACAAGATCATTATAACATTAACAAATTGATCTGAGAACATTTAGTCCAACATTTAAAAAGCATTTAAAAGTATTAAAAGGCATTTAAACAGATTAAAATAGAAACTCTCTATACCACCTCTGCATTAAAACTCTATCTGCCATCACCAAATGCCTTCTTAAATAAAAACATGTTCACCTGCCAGCAGAGAACAGGGAGGAGGACAATGGGATCTCCCATGGAAGGGAATTCCACAGCCTGGAAGCAGCCACAAAGAAGGCTCTTTCTTGAATCTTGACCAATCACACCTTCAAAGGTGGTGGGATTGAGAGAAAGCCTTGTCCTGCAGATCTTAAAACATGTGTTGGTTTATATATGGAGATGCGGTCTTTAAAATAATCTGGACCAAAGCCTTTAAAGGTCAAAAGTCAAAACCAGCACTTTGAATTCTGCCTTCAAGGGAATTATAAAATATAAATATCATCCTAAAACACCACCAATATGTCCACAGTTCACTTTTATCCAGTCACTTTGTCAGTCTGTACAACCAGTCCATAGATCCCCCCTATATCATGCTGCCAGTTTACTGTGAGACCCTCAGAATGCAACTCTGAGAATCTTCTGCTGCATGAATCTCTGATCCTTTGATAGATATTGTATCACCAGAGAACCACCTTACTCTATTCCTGTATCCAAATACTTCCTCCTATTTTCATTAGCCTTGTGTGAATGCTCGAAGCCTATTTGCGTGAATGCAATTACTGTTAATTTCCAATAAAGATCATTTAATTGTATATTTTGGCTTAGAGTTTCCTCCATTACTACTGGTATACATAGTCCTCTTGCTGCCATATTTGAGCTAATAAAATATTTCCAAATTAATATTAGAACACGGACCCACGCAATCAGGTAACACAGCCAGAGAGGTCTACAGCCTCACCAAAATACTGACCCTAGGATTCCACTGTATGTAACCATGGTAGTTAAAGTTACAGCACTGTGGAGTCAAGTGCTATAACTTATTATTGTGAAGGGCCTCTTTTTTAGTATCAGTTTTTCATATTTATGGAGCCCTGGTGGCGCAGTGGTTAAATGCCAGTACTGCAAGTCACCACGTTGCAAGTTCGATTCCAGCGGGCTCCAAGGTTTACTCAGCCTTCCATCCTTTCGTAGGTCAGTAAAATGAGTGCCCAGCTTGTGGGGGCAATTAGCTAACACACATTGGAAACTGTTTAATGCAGTGTAGATGTGTAAATAGCTGTTGCTTAAAACAATTTGTAAGCTGCTCTGATAGCCTTGTGGCTGAAGAGCGGGGTATAAATAAATAAATAATAAAATGCATATAATGCTTCAAAACCCATTTGACCAAAGACAACCTTCAGGCAAATCAACATTTGTATTGCCATGAGAAGCAATGCCTCAGTTCTTCAGCGTTCAGCTTTCTCTGAAACTGTTATCTGTCTTCAGACCAAGAAAATGCTCAGAGATCAGATGCCTCTTGTTTGCATTGCTAATTTTTTTCCTCAGTGCAAATGGATCTTTGCCTCATCAAAGTTTGTTCCAAGGGGCGTGTTGTAGTTGCTACGGAAAAGTAGAAACAGCACTAGCAATCTGCCTTCAAAATCCTCCTTGTCTTTGTACCATTAAATTCAAGCTGAAAAGGAAGAATGGTTCTAGATTAATATCAGACAGCTTTTAAAAATGAAATTTATACAGCCGACCCATAACCCATTTGTCATTTACCTATGTAAGTTCTAGCAAAGTGGGCAAGTCTTTTTCAAAATATGAGCTGATCTTAGTACAAAAGTGGTAGTATGTAAAGCACAGTTTTCTTGAAGAAAAAAAAATAAGACATAGCTTAGTATAAAGGTATATTCTTAGAGCCAGTGTGGTGTAGTAGTTTGAGCATTGGATTACAACTATGGAGACCAGGGTTCAAATCCCCATTCAGCCATGGAACCCTACTGGGTGACCCTGGGAAAGTCACATTCTCTCAGCTTCAGAGGACGGCAAAAGCAAATCCTCTCTGAACAAATCTCCGCAAGAAAACCCTGTGGTAATTTTGCCTTAGAGTTGCCATAAGTCAGAACAATTTGAAGGCACACAATAACAACAGTAACAATGGGCAATCTGTTTTCTGTCAAGAATTACTTCCAGGGGTCTAGCTACATGGGAGCAAAATGAGGGCATCCCCTCCAATAAGAATTCTGCCCACCATCTTGAAATTTTCTTTCAGCATCCACATTTCTAGCCTTGCAGTAAATCAAAACTGCCATTGAGCATTTAGAAATCCAGCTTTCAGCATCCAAAGAAAATGGGGCACAGTTACCAAGAGAATGTGAACACAGCAAATGGAAGAGTTCTAAGTGTGAACCATTTTCAATGTCTTACTCTCTGCAATGCTAGAAATTTGGGTACCAAAGGGATTTGGGACAGAATTCTTATTTGGGGGGGGCAATCCCTTCATACCCCTGGTACTGGCTGCATTCCTTTGCCATCTGTTAAGGACAGAAAAGTTAATTTTATAAATCCCAGAATCCCCCTGCCAGTGTGGCCAGTGGCTATGCTGGCTGGTAGATTCTGGACATTATAGCCCTCAAAAGTTACAAAGTTACTCTTGCTATGATGTTGCTGGGTCGGGCTGATGCACAGCTCTAACATAACAGGGGCATAGGAGCTCTTCTGTGAAACAAGGCCAACGGGCATTGGGTGGAGGGGGGATACTGGACAGGGAAGCCTAAAGTTCTCTTTCAGTGACTACTTAAGAACACTGAATATGGCCAGTGAGGGAGCTGCTGCAGTCACCTGCAACACCTGTGGGATGTTTGTCTTCTTGCCGGAGGAGGTGGGGAGCTATATCTGCAGCAAGTGCAAGTTGGTGACCCTGCTGGAAGAAAAGGTCAAGCATCTAGAGGACAGGGTATCTACTCTTCTGAATATTAGAGAGCAAGACGTTTTCTTGGAAAGCATGGAGAAGACCATCCTGGAAACAGAACACAACAGTGAGTGTCTATGGAGGAGGCTATTACCCATACACAGAAAATGAACATGTGGAGGAATGTGACACAGAGAAGTAGAAAGGTCAGGGATCCTTCGGCCAACTTGAAGCTACAGAATCGATTTGAAGTTCTCTCTCTTTCCAAAGAAGAAGAAGAGCAGCAGTGCCAGGCCTCAGGGAACATACAGGAAACCTTGGTAGATCCAGCACATGAAGTGGCCTCTACCAAGACTCGAAGGAGGAGGAGGGCAGTGGTGGTTAGGTATTCCCTGTTGCGAGGAACAGAAGCAGAAGTCTGCAGGCCTGACAAAATGACTCGGGAGGTATGCTGTCTACCTGGGGCAAAAATTCAAGATGTAACAGAGTGGCTGACAAGACTCATCAAGCCTTCTGACCATTAGCCCTTCCTTTTGGTCCATGTGGGAACTAATGATACTGCAAGGCATAGCCTCAAGAAAATTACAAGGGATTATGAGGCTTTGGGTAGGAAGCTGAAGAACCTGGATGCACAGATAGTCATTGTGTCTGTCCTTCCAGTGGAAGCGCATAACCCAGGAAGGGAGCAAAGAATAGTGAAGGTGAACAACTGGCTACGCAGATGGTGCCGCTGGGAACAATTTGGCTTCCTAGACCTCGGAATGTGGTTTCAGGGAAGTGGACTTCTGGCAAGAGATGGGCTGTACCTCACAACGGTTGGTAGGCATGTTTTTGCAAAGAGTCTGAAAGATCTCATCAGGAGGGCTTTAAACTGAGTTGTATAGGGGAGGGAGACAGTACACTTGAAGGCAGGAGTTCGAGTGCTAGAGACAATAGCCCAGATGTTATACAGAGAACAAGGCAAATAACACAACAACCCAACAATGGGAGGAATAAACCCTTTAAAAGGCAGATAGGAGAAATGGCCCATGGTCTCAGATGTGTCTATACAAATACACAGAGCATGGGAAATAAACAGGATGAACTTGAACTCTTAGCACAGCAAAACAAATATGATATCATAGGCATCATTGAAATCTGGTGTGATGAGTCTCATGATTGGAATGTACTAACAGAGGGGTATAGCCTATATCAGAAAAATAGACCAAACAGGAAGGGTGGTGGAGCAGCATTATACATTAAGGATGTGTACACCTGTGAACATATCCATGATTTAAATCCTGGGAGCCAGATTGAGAGCATCTGGGTAAAAATCAAGTGGGAGAGAAACAGCAGGGATATCATTGTGGGGGTCTACTACAGACCTCCAAGCCAAACCGAGGACTTGGATGATGCCTTCCTGGAACAGATGACCACACATACGAAAGGAGAGATGTAGTAGTAATGGAGGATTTTAACTATCCTGACATTTGTTGGAAGTCAAACTCTGCCAAGAATTTAAGGTCCAACAAATTCCTCACTTGCCTTGCAGACAATTTCATTGTCCAGAAGATGGAAGAGGCAACAAGGGGGTCAGCTATTTTAGATCTGATCCTAACCAATGGAGATTACCTGGTTAATGGTGTGGAAGTGGCAGGATCCCTATGGGGGAGTGACCATGTTCTCCTGGAGTTTGTGATACAGAGGAAAGGGGAAGCCAAGCATAGTCAGACTTGCATTCTAGACTTTAAGAAAGCTGATTTCAGAAAACTTAGGGAATTACTGGGGGTGATCCCATGGTCAGAAATACTAAAAGATAAAGGAGTTCATAAAGGATGGGGATTTTAAAAAGTGAGATATTGAAGGCACAACTTCAAACAGTTCCAATGAGGAGGAAAAAGGGGAGGTGTCTAAAGAAGCCAGGATGGATGTCGAAAGAACTCTCAACTGAGATAAAACATTAAAAAGACATATGCAAGAAATGGAAAAAGGGGGAAATCACCAAAGACGGATTCAAACAAATAGCCAGGTCATGTAAGGGGAAAGTCAGAAAACCCAAAGCTCAGCTGGAGCTCAGGCTTCTTAGAGAGGTTAAAAACAATGAAAAGGTTTTTTTTTTGGGGGGGGGTATGTCCATAGCAAAAGGAAGAACAAGGAAATGGTAGGGCCGCTGCAGAGAGAAGATGGCTAAAGGCTAACAGGGAACAGAGAAAAGGCAGAACTACTTAACACCTTCTTTGCTTCAGTCTTCTCCCAAAGGGGGAACAGTGCTCAACCTGGGGATGATGGAGCAGATGATGCAGTAGGGGAAATACAGCACAGAATTGGTAAAGAGGTAGTTCAGGAATACCTGGACAGTATAAATGAGTTCAAGTCTCCAGGGCCAGATGAACTTCATCCAAGGGTATTAAAAGAACTGGCAGAAGTAATCTCAGAGCCACTGTCAATAATCTTTGAGAATTCCTAGAGAACAGGAGAGGTTCCAGCAGACTTGAAGAGGGCAAATGTTGTCCCCATCTTTTTTTTAAAAAAAAAGGGGGGGGGGAAGAAGACCTAAATAACTAGTCAGCTTGACATCAATACTAGGAAAGATTCTAGAGTAGATCATTAAACAGGCAGTCTGTAACCACTTAGAAAGGAATGCCATCATCACAAAAAGTCTACATGGATTTCTCAAAAACAAGTCATGCCAGACTAATCTTATCTTTTTTTTTTTGATAGAGTTAAAAACTTGATAGATGAAGGGAATGCTGTGGATGTAGTGTATCTTGATTTCAGTAAGGCTTTTGACAAGGTCCCCCATGATATTCTTGCAAAAAAGTTAGTAACCTGTGGGCTAGATAATGCAACTGTTAGGTGGATTTGTAATTGGTTGACTAACCAAACTCAAAGGGTAGTCACCAATGGCTTCTCTTCATCCTGGAGAGAAGTGACCAGTGGGGTGCCACATGGTTCTGTCCTTGGCCCAGTGTTATTCAACATCTTTATCAATGACTTGGATGAGGGAATAGAGGGCATGCTTATCAAGATTGCAGATGACACCAAATTAGGAGGGTTAGCTAATACCACAGAGGACAGGATCAGAATCCAAAATGACCTGAACAGATTAGAAAGCTGGGCCAATATTAACAAAATGAATTTCATCAGGGAGAAATGTAGGCTACTAGACTTGGGCAGTAAAAATGAAATTCACAGATATAGGATGGGTGGCACATGGCTTGATGGCAGTACATACGGAAGGGATCTTGGAGTCTTAGGACTTTTTCGGATGTCTAAAATGTAACGGAAGCAGCCTCGCCACGTTGCAAGGCTGCTGCCCTGCAGGGCGTCCCTTTCCCATGGTGCCCGTCCCTGCCGGTACTGTTGCGATACCGCAGAGACATTTGAGTGTTATATTTCAGCGATTTTTACTCACGATCAACTTTCTAGGGGGATGGATGTGTTTAGCCTGGAGAATAAAATGTTAAAGCCATGTTTAAATATTTGAAAGGATGTCATACTGAGGATGGAGCAACCTTGTTTTCTGCTGCTCCAGAGTCTAGGACACGAAGCAATGGGTTCAAATTACAGGAAAAGAGATTCTACCTAAACATTAGGAAGAACTTCCTGACAGTAAGAGCTGTTCAGAAGTGGAATACACTTTCTCGGAATGTGGTGGAGTCTCCTTGTTTGGAGGTTTTTAAGCAGGTTCAATGGCCATCTGTCAGGAGTGCTTTGATTGTGTATTCCTGCGTGGCAGGGGTCTGGACTGGATAGCCCTTTGATTCTATGATTCTAAGCCAACAGAAGGCAGGATCAGAACCAATGGTGATTGGTTCACCTCTTTCTCTCTCTCTCATTATCAGTCCTTTTCTTTCTCTTTCTCTTTCCCTTCTTCCTTCCTACCTACAGGGCTGACAGGTAAAAGACAGATTGCCAGTGGGCTAAGTGTGTAGCATGCAAAGGACATTCAAAACTAGCCCATAAGATGCATTCCCTCTCTTGATCTAGAGGCAGATGAAATACTGTTTGAAAGTTAAGAACACTACCATTACAGATCCAAGAGTTTTTAGTATGGTGAGGATGGAGATCATCTTTATATTACTTCTTAATTAAGGGTGTGATGAAACTGGGGAGATTATCAGATGCAGCAAATAAGGTGTGATTATGATGACAGGATATGGTGAAAGGGCTCCCTGTCACACGACGTCATCTTCCTTGCATACTCCTGCTTTGAAAAAGGCATTCTTTTTTTATTAGCAGGCCAAGCTGCTAATTGATACCCCATGGTGATTTTTCCATGTCATTGCTTGTGTACAAAACTGCACCCCATTCTGCTGGCCTGATTTCAGGGTCAATGGGTTGTCCCCACCAGAACACTTCCAAGTGAGAATGTGAAAACGAGGAACAGGACACTTTTTTTAATGAACGTTCCCATTTTGCTGGCAAATTTTTAAGTGTGTTTCAGTGCTTGTGTGTTCATGGTTTTTGTTGTTGTTAATTTAGGTGGTTTTAGACTTTTAAGCATGCTCGTGTCTTCTCACGAGAACTGCCAAAGTTTCGCACATGCAAAAACATGGAAATAAACAGCACTAGGGGTTGTGTTGCAATAATTCTGGGGTGGCTCTTTCTTGTGATTAAAGCATTGTGTGGTATGAAGTGTTGTTCTGCCAGGATACTTATGCTTTAAAATATAGTGGGACAAAAACGTTTTTAGAAGCTCATCTGATCATCTCCTGGTACTCCTCCTCTGAAAGAAGGCATCTACAGGTGGAATGAAGAGAACGATGACTTTCAGCTAGAGTCTATATCCACACTGCACAATTATAGCAATTTGATCCTACTTCAACTTCTATGGCTGCATCCAATGGAATCCTGAAGTTTTTAGTATGGAGACACACTTAGAATTCCCCTATAAAGATCTCTAGGTTACTCTCTTCCTGAAGTACAACACTAGTTGATTCCTTAGCAAAGAATTCTGATGATTGTACCAAACTACAAATCTCAGGATTTCATAGGGTGTGATAAATGTTAAAATGGTATCAAAGTGTTATTTGTAGATCTTGCCTTTCTCCAGATTTGCTCCAGAGGTTTAGGTCCTTTTGGAATCTGTGAGAACTGCCTGAAAGTGAATTCTTCTTTTTTTCTGCTAGTTTCAGAGGGGCACTAACTACATAATGTTTAGGGATATATATAGAGGAAACATTTAGAGAGAGAAAATTGCTTGCAAGGCCATATTATAGAGACATTTTATGCTTAAATTGAGCCAAAAAAGGGTATTCTGTAACCATTTTCTTAAAAACTTAGTGCTCAGTATAATTTCCAGTCAAATATAATGAATTCACACAGTTTATTAGCATTGTGCTATTGTTAACTGCTACTAGCATAACCCATAAAATCCAAGAGGTATGGCTATATAGGGGGAAATAATAACTGGGAATATATAGAACTAAAGTTCTACCAAGGAAATCTTATGGTCCCTTTGATGGCATCCCAAGGGTTACAGAGAAGATATATCTCCTCCTCTAAGGTTGTACAAAGTGTGTGTGTGCATGCATGTGCCTTCAAGCCATCTGCCAAATTATGGCAACCCCCTGAATTTCATGGGGTTCCTTAGACAAGGAATACTCAGAGGTGTTTTTGCCAGTCCCTTCTTCTGAAATATACCCCACAACACCTAGTATTCATTTGTGGTATCCCATTTAAGTACTAGCCAGAGCTGACCTTGCTTAGCTTCTAAGATCAGATGAGTTCTGGTGTCTTTAGGGTATTTAGCCCCCAAAGGAGGAGATCCAGCCTAGGAACCTCCCCTCACTGTTCCCATGGATAGAAGAATGACCTTTACTTCTGTGATGCAGGTCTTGGAAGCAACACATTAACAACAGCATTGTTACCTCTAATGTGCTACTACATGGAAAAGATGCTGGGCTTTTTTGTGAAATCATGTAATAATCTGTAGCATCTCCCCGCTCCCCAATTAGTAATGTTTGCTCATTATTCTAAAATATTGTTTGGGAAGATTATTTGGAAATAATTGCCTTCCCCTGCCCCCAATTTTTCCAGCTTTAAAAATAATTAAAATATAATGCAGTAGTAACACCATACTAAGACATCACTGGTAAAGCAACAAACAACACCAAATGCAATAATTTTTCAGAAAAGATGCAACAGCAATGTGTCAGCTTTTACAAATAACAGTCTTAGCTCTGCTCTGACATTAGAACTCTAGTTTCAGAAAGGGAAGAAAGTGGGGTAAATTTGTGGGTGATTAGAGGGAAGAGTGGGAGGGTTTGGGTCCAAATGATCTAAAGATTTCGCAGTCTCCAAATATCCCCAACCTGGGCGGTGGCGGCGGGGGGGGGGGCACATTTACACACACTTGAAAGTTTATGTAAAGTATTTATTTCTCACTGGAATTAAAAGCAAGCAGCAGCAACAACCACTGTTCATTTTCTGCTGTCCTGTTGGCACTGATCAGCCCAGAATGGCTTAGTTGTTTTCCAGGGTCCAGTGCTGGAGCTGCATGAGATAACTCTTAGGGTTATACTATTGGTATTATAACTGTTTCTCTATAAGCTGGAATTGAAGTTAGTAGAGTCACAAATCAATAGTGGCTTTTTATTTTTGTATCAATCACTGTAGATATGTCGATACTTTATCTAGAAAAAGTAGCGGCTTACCACATGCTGAAGTAAAATGGCAGTGCAGCAGGAAGTTTCCATCTTCCATGCTGCCTTACTGCATAACATCATCATTCTTCCAGTGTTCTGCTGTTCCAGTCCAGTGGGAAACCAAGATAAAACCACATCTTTTTGCTAATGTGTTTTCTGGTTAGCAAAAAGATGTGGTTTTACCTTGAGACCAGAATGGAAAAATGACAATGTTTTGCAGTAAGGTAGCATGGAAGATGGAACCTTCCGGCTGCACTGCCACTTTACTTTGGCATGTGGTAAGCCCCATAGAAACACAAAATCTGGCATACAGAATGTTAATTTCAGCTAAAACTGAGGGACTCCCAAACTCTGGCCTTAGGTCAAATATGAAAAACATGAGACTTTCCAGAATCTATACTACTACCTCTTCCTCACAACCACCTCACAGCCCTGTACTACCCCCAAATACCTGTGTTTTGCCCTACAGTCTATCTCAAAATGCTGACAGGAAGTGACAGAGGTATTTGGGCTTGCTGGGGAGTGTGCCCTATTGGATGGGTCTGGGGGAGAGTGGCTCTTGGCTCCCACACAATTGCCCACCCCTGCTCTAATATTTTTGGATTCTCATGATCCTTCACCATTGTCTATGCTAGCTGTGACTGTTGGAGTTGCAATCAAACAACATGGATCCCAGCTGCCTTGGATCCTATCTTGGGAGAAAAGTGGGGTATAAATTCGATAAACAAACAAATATGGGAAAGGTCACATATTTCCCACTCCTTCCTTAAAGGAGCCGTTGCTATCTCCTAGAGTTTTGTTCAATAGATTTTTCTTTTTCTTTTTGGTTATTAAACTTCACAGTGTGTTTGTTTGTGATCAAATGTAATTAATGAAAACATGCAAGGGGAAATTTGATTTCCTCCAAATTTGGGGCATTATCTCCACCTCCTGGTTCAAGATTTTTTTTTAATCTTTAAAATTGTTTCCTCACAAAATTACATGTAATATCACTGAATTCAGATCTGCAATAAGGCTGTTGATTTGAGAAAGTGGACCATGATTCCAAGGTTCATTTCTGTGCTAAATTATTCATGCAAAACCCCAGTGAAATCGGTGGCTCATACCCAAGCCTAAGTGGTATCAGGACTGCATTCTACATAAAATTCTGGGTGAGAGAAAGAAGATAACTCATCCCTCCCTCCCCTGAAAGTTAAGTCATGTTGGTTATAGGCAATTGACATGCATTTCAGATAGTCACATTATGTCCCTGAAATACCAGCTTGCTTGAATGCCAAATTAAAAACACTGACATTTAACATGTCATGTTTGTATGACTGCTGCTGCTTCATCACCCAACTGGCATTAAGGAGCTGAGTATAAATAACACAGTTTTGCATCTTTCATTTACTTTGTTGCACACTTGACTGGCACAATCTTTTATCAAAACCCAATTCGAAGTCTTTGGGGGAAAGACCTTGAAGAGATCTTATCTAGTTCTTGGATAAAAATTGTCAGCTGCAAACACCAGCAGCTTCCCACCTACCTACCCAGAAATAGGCACAGAATGTTGTGTCTTAACAGCACTGTGCCTAGGGAATATAAATAAATCATATTGTCTGTTAATGGGTTTTCTACCACACTGCCATGAAATATTACTGATGAATATATGAAATCTTCAGACATCATATTATGGAATGATGTGTGTGTCAAGAGCACTGTGTATTGCACCCAATAAAATTATAATAGAAGACTCCACAGCAGAAACAAATTTCCTCCAAAAGTTCTTCCCTATAAATGTTGTTGTAGCATCTTCTCTGAATATTCACCCAATATTTGATATCAGCATTTGGCACCTAATGATATTTCTTTCTGGTCAGTGAAAGCTGGTTTTGGTATTTGAGATTAATCCATATTGGACAGTCATTATGAAAGAGTATTTTCTAAGAAAGTTGTATTAAAATTGTCATGCAACACCATTTCAGTATTTGACTATATTTGATGGTTGACATGCCTTGATATTTAGGTCAAGATCCTGCATCACAGAGGACCCCCTAGAAGTCTTAGCAGGTGATGTCATTGTTCTGTATATGGCTATAAGAACAGAGCTAGATGTTTCTCTGATGCCCCCTGCTTTTTACCAGTCACTAAATGACCATGGAGCAGAGGCTCCTGCAGTTAAAAGGTGGGTTGGGAGGGGAGTTTGGTCATTGCGTAAGGTCAGTAGAGAATGCTGGCCTCTGCAATTACCAATAAAATGACTTCTCAACATATTTGATTTTAGTATTTAATAGCTGGTATGTGGCATTATTTAAATTTGACAATATTTTTAATCATTTTATTTTATATACATACACATATATTATCACAATTCAACCATCCATATATTTATTTAATACACTTGCAAATATTCTTCTTGGGATGGAACACTTACAGCCTTACTGCACTCTGAAGAAAAGTGGCAAAGCGGCAGGAACGTTCTGTCATTCCTGCTGCCTTCCTGCATGGTGTCAGTGTTCTTCCAGCATTCTTTTGTTCCAGCATTCTTTTGTTCCAATGGGAACAAATTGGAAACCACATCTAAAACCACATCTAAAATCATGGATTTTTCTGGTTAGCAAAAAGATGTGATTTTACCTCAGTTCCCCACAGGACTGGAATGAAAGAACACCAACATCATGCAATAAGGCAGCAGGAAAGATGGAACATTCCTGCAGCTTTGCCACTTATCTTCAGAGTGTGGTAAGGCTTTTAACTGAGACAGGGGTAAAGCTACTACACTATTAATCCACTATTAAATGACCTACCAACAACATGACCTTACTGTGTGTTCTAAACTGGCAGCGCTGTTTTGATGCAAGGTAAGAAAGCGAGCTGGACTTGTGGTGTTGGCAGGACATAGGGAGGGAGAACTGGGGAGAGGCAAGTGTGAGTGAGGGACATGGTTTGTGCATCCAGGGTGGGTGGGTTTTGCTTTGGTTCTGGAAAGGAGCAACCTTACTGGGTGTTTAAACCTGGCAACACTGTTTTGGTGCAAGGTAAGTAAGTGAGCTGGAGTTGTGTTGTTGGCAGGGCAGAGAGAGGGAGAGCGGGGGTGGGAGGTGGGCAGGCAAGTGTGGGTGAGGGGCATGATTTGTGCATCCAGGAAGTGGGTTTTGCTACAGTTCCAACGTTTAGCTTTGGTTTGGGGCAGGAGTGACTTTACTGTTTTAAAGGGATAGTGTTGTTTTGGTGCAAGGTAAGAAAACAAGCTGGAATTGTTTTATTGCAATGACAGGAGAAGCGGGGAGGAGGAGGAGGAGGAGGGTGGGGTCTTGGAGTTTGAACTAGTTGAGCAGTAGCTACAAACCACGAATAAGCAAAACTGAGAAAGTGAAACCCACTTAAGTGGCAGGCCAACTGTATTTGAGCAATAAGTTGCCAGTTACATGGTGAAATTACATGTTTGACAGCTGCCAAGTCAAAACAATTGAGATATACTAGAACATTAAGATGTGCAGAGCTAAACATTTTGAGTAAAATCTTGCATTGAGAACTAAATGACAAAATCTGGCATGTAATGTATTTGAAAGGATTGGACTCAGTTATACAATAAGCACTTAAAAGGAAGGAGCTACTTGATGAGTAGATACAGGTTGCCCTCCATATCTGCAGAACCAGTATCCATGGCTTCAGTTATTTATGGATGGAAAAATAGAGACATATACCATAGAGTTGCACTGGAAAATGCCTAGAAAGGTATCTTCTCTAGGAATCTCTAGGTCCTCCAACACAACTCTATGGTATGTTTGTACTAGGAGTCCTTTATTTGAATAGGGTTCACTATTATCCATGGTTTCATTTAAGTTTAGGAATGTATCCACCATGGATAGGGGGGAAGGCAACCTGTAATTCATAATAATGCCCTCTTATAAGAGGGGCACATTCTAGACTTTTACATCAACAAGGGGACCAAGGGGCCACTCAGAGGCTGCACTCCCTGCTTGCCAGGAAGAATGTAATCACAAACTGCCCCGATTGTTTTAACAGAGGGGCGGGGTATAAATTTATTATTATTATTATTATTATTATTATTATTATTAAACTGGAGACCAACCTGGCCCCTTTCATTGCACAGTGAAGGAGCATCTGCTCCAGACATTGCTTTCCTCCCCTCTTCCACCTCCTTTCCCCTTTTGCATCTCATGTGTTAAACTATGGGTCTGCAGACAGGGACTGCCACCTTTAATCTTGAATATCTGTACAGTGTGTTAAAAATGTTAAATTGTCTTTGGCCTAAACTCTGTTGCTAGTTCCATATAGATTAGACCCACTGAATCAATAGGATTTCCCTACTTACTGTCTCACAATTGCTTCAGTGGGTCTACTTTAATTGGGACAGACCAATAGGATTGAATCTTATGCATGTTTGCTGCAGCTGCTCTGGCAGTGACTCCAATCCAGTTTATGGCTTGAAATGTCCAGGAAGATAAGGATTCATTGTGCTCAACACAGGACCACTTCTGTGGTTGCTGAGAATGTTTATTTTACTTCTAACACCCCATTCCAATGCATGCTCACAGAACTGATGAAACACATCAACTTACCCAGGTGCTTGAAAACGCAGCAGGCTGGGGAAAGCTGATCTTTAACCTGATATAGTTGCCTTGCTGTTACAAAATGTTAGGTGGCTAGTAAAATTCTCAGTGCAAAGATTTCTCCTGGAAAAAAAGAAGTGAATGTTGTGCATTATGCACAAGTTTAATAATTTGGACATCTAATAGCTGTGCATTTCATGCTTTGTTCATAGAATCATAGAATCATAGAATCATAGAGGTGGAAGAGACCACAAGGGCCATCCAGTCCAACCCCCTGTCATGCAGGAATACCCGACAGATACCCAAGTCAAATCATTCCCAGCAGATGACTATCCATCCTCTTTTTAAAAGCTTCCAAAGAAGGAGATTCCACCACACTGCGAGGCAGTGTATTGCACTGCTTAACAGCTCTGACTGTCAGGAAAGACTTCCTAATGTTTAGGTGGAATTTCTTTACCTGTAGTTTGAACCCATTGCTCTGTGTCCTAGTCTCTGGAGTAGCGGAAAACAAGCTTGCTCCATCCTCAGTATGACATCCCTTCAACTATTTAAACATGGCTATCATGTCAGCTCTTAACCTTGCCTTCTCCAGACTAAACATATCCAGCTCCCTAAGCTGTTTCTCATAGGGCATGGCTTCCAGACCTCCTGCCAGCAGGGCTGGTTTAAGAGCCCTGCAGCACCTGCAGTCACAGGGGGCCCCATCATTGTGGGGGCGTCATCGTAATCCTCCTCCTGCAAAAACATTATTAGTAATAATCTGAATATCCTGCACTGTGAATAGGTTAGGTTAGGCTAGGTTACATTGAACTAAGATAAACATATGTCCACCCCCCAAATAAAGTGCTGTAGCCCCCCCCAAAAAAAATTCCTTAAACTGGTCCTGCCTACCATCCTGGTTGCCCTCCTCTAGACACGTTCCAGCTTCTCAATATCCTTCTTGAATTGTGGTGCCCAGAACTGGACACAGTATTCCAGGTGAGGTCTGTCCAAAGCAGAATACAGTGGCACTATTACTTCCCTTGATCTAGACACTATGCTCCTGTTAATGCAGCCTAGAACCACATTGGCTTTTTTTAGCTGCTGCATCACACTGCTGACTCATGTTCAGCTTGTGGTCCACTAAGACTCTAAGATCCCTTCCGTATGTACTGCCATCAAGCCATTTGTCACCCATCCTATGTCTGTGCATTTCATTTTTACTGCCCAAGTGTAGTATCCTACATTTCTCCCTGTTGAAATTCATTTTGTTAGTTTTGGCCCAACTTTCTAATCTGTTCAGGTCATTTCGGATTCTGATCCTGTCCTCTGTGGTATTAGCTACCCCTCCTAATTTGGTGTCATCTGCAAACTTGATAAGCATGTCCTCTATTCCCTCATCCAAGGCTTTGATAAAGATGTTGAATAGCACGGGGCCCAGGACAGACCCCTGTGGCACCCCACTGGTCACTTCTCTCCAGGATGAAGAGGAGCCATTTGTGATTACCCTTTGGGTTCGGTCAGTCAACCAATTACAAATCCACCTAACAGTTGCACTGTCTAACCCACATGTTACTAACTTTTTTGCAAGAATATCATGGGGGACCTTGTCAAAAGCCTTACTGAAATCAAGATACACTACATCCACAGCACTCCCTTCATCTATCAAGTTTTTAACTCTATCAAAAAAAAAAAGATAAGATTAGTCTGGCACAGCTTGTTTTTGAGAAATCCATGTTGACTTTTTGTGATGATGGCATTCCTTTCTAAGTGGTAACAGACTGTCTGTTTAATGATCTGCTCTAGAATCTTTCCTAGTATTGATGTCAGGCTGACTGGGCGGTAGTTATTTAGGTCTTCTCCCCCCCCCCTTTTTTTAAAAAAAAAAGATGGGGACAACATTTGCCCTCTTCAAGTCTGCTGGAACCTCTTCTGTTCTCTAGGAATTCTCAAAGATTATTGACAATGGTTCTGAGATTATTTCTGTCAGTTCTTTTAATAACCTTGGATGAAGTTCATTTGGCCCTGGAGACTTGAACTCATTTATACTGTCCAGGTATTCCTGAACTACCTCTTTACCAATTCTGTGCTGTATATCTCCTACTGCATCATCTGCTCCATTTCTCCCAGATTTGGTTAGGTTGTTGTGTTGTGTTCAAGTCATTCCCAATTTATGGCAACCCGAGGCAACCTATCACAGGATTTTCTTTGCAAGATTTGTTCAGAGTGGGTTTTGATTTTGCCTTCCTCTGAGAGAGTGTGGTTTGCACATGGTCACCAAGTGGGTTTCTATGGCCAAGTGGGAATTTGGACCCTTGTCTCCAGAGTCATAGTCCAATACTCAAACCACTATACCACACTGGCTCACTATTTCAGCCTTACAAGATTTAATTTGAGAAGGATCTGTTTAGCATGTGATGGTAGGAGCCAGCTAGTTTGGTTTTATTTGTTCATTTGCAGCCTCCATTTGCTGCATCTATGGAGCTCAAGGTAATATATGCAGCATTCTTCACAACAATCTTCTGAGGTGGGTGATGCTGTCAGAGAATGAGAGAGTAACCCAAGGTCATTCAGTGAGTTTTACCAGACTTAAACGTGGATCTTCCAAGTTGTGGGACCTTTTCAAACAGGGTAAAAAAAACCCCGAGGAGGTTGGGAGAAGAACAGAGCTGTTGCGCATACAGCCTCCCATCTCAGACACCACCGTCCTCCTCTGTCCTCCTCCCTACCTTCCCCCATGTTTCCTCCATGCTGCTTTTTATTGACAGAGGTTTTCTGAAGGAGGAGAAGGGTGGCATCTGAAATGGGGTGCTGTACGTGCGACAGCCCCATTCTTCTCCTGACCTCCTTGGGTTTTTTTCCCCCCATTTGAAAAAGTCCATAGTCCTAGGTTGCTGCCACACTGTGGAAATACATAATGCAGTTTGACACTGCTTTAACTAACATGATTTCATCCTATGGAATCATGGGATTTGAAGCTTTTTGTGGCACAAGAGCTCTCTGACAGAGAAGGTTAAATAACTGACAAAGCTACAAAGCCCTGAATTCTATATTATTGAGCTGTGGCAGTTAAAACTGGTGTCAACCTGCATTATTTCTGCAGCGTGGCAGCAGCCCAACACTAACCACTACAACACCACATTGACGTGGAGATGGGCTATTGTACACTGCTACAACAGGATCAGTCCTACAAATACTAAAGTATAAACCTAAGAATATCCCTCCTTTGTCATCTGGAAAAGCCCATAGAGACTTCCTTGGAGTTGTTCCCGATGATTTCTCTTGTGCTAGATGAGTTATATGGAGCAGATTCATAGCTTCCCAGTGGAACAGATGGACACAGAAGAGCTTCCCACCTTCTGCCTCAGGATAGTTCATAGCTGGTTCTCTAAGAAATTAAGACATTTTTCAGACTCCTCTGACATGCCCTTTCCCTCAGCTTCAGTTTTAATCATATACTAAATATATGGCCTAATATTTGGGAAGGAAAAATTAAGTGATGTTCTGCTCCAAGGGCTATTGATGCCCAGGCACTGAAATCCTGCTTCAGATAGTGCCAGAATCAATATGGATCTCTATCAGTGTCATTTGAGGATCTGTAAATTTAATTTTACTGCTATACATACATACATACATACATACACTGTGTGTGTGTGTGTGTGTGTGTGTGTGTGTGTGTATAGCTCAAGCCACACTATGGAGTTTATTAACATCCTCCAATTGAATCCCATAGCATATTCCCTTAAAAAAATAAATAAATCCTGGAAGGCAGATATCCTTTGCCAGCACTGACTGGGGTTATCACAGACCAAGCTGGGGAAAGTTCCTTTTTTGAACCACGGTTCCTAGCCTGCATAACAGAGGAACAGAGGTAGCTCTACTGGCTGGAAGCAGCATTGTTGGTTCAGGATTATCCCTGGCCCAGAGGTTTCCTGGCCAAAACCTGAAATCTAGGAATGACCCTTTGATGATTTCATAAAGCATTATACATTAAGTATCAAGCATTGCTGCTCACAGCTTGGCATTGTAACGCCCTGTCTTTACCCAACTCAATTTAGAGGCCTCAGGATGAAACCAGAAAAGTTTTATTGAAAGTTAGGCTCAACACAGCAGCAAAATCATTGCTAGTTTTGGCAGTAGCATAAGTTTTATTTTTAAGAACCTCTTATACCTTCCCACAAGGTTTGCATTGTTTCCCACAGGCACCAAACTGCCCCAAGTGAACTTGGTTCTCATTGTGTCTGTTCCAGCACCTGCACCCCTTCCCAACACATATTAGCCTCAACTCAACATAGCTACAGAACAGCTAAGTGGGATAAGGAATGTTTAATCTACCCTACCTGGTTCTATCCAGAAGGTGGATGCAGAACAGAACAGAGGGTGCCACTAAGACTGAGAGAGATGGAGAATGTTACTTAAATAAATACAGATGATTATCAGATGTGTCAAAAGTGGCATTACAACAATGCCAGAAGATTGCAAAAGGGCTCCCTTACCACACAATGTCATTATGCACTTGTTCTGCTCCTGTTCCACGAGCGTTGTTTTGTATTGATGGGAGAAGCTGTCAATAGATCCCCCATTCCATTTCTGCCACAGATTAAAATTAGGTGTGCAACTAAGTGCCCTGTTTCACTGGTGATATCCCAGCATCAATGGGCAGTCCTTGCCAGAACACTTCCGGGTGAGATCAGGACATCCAGGTAAGCTACCCTCTTTTTATGACTCTCCCTGGGTTACTTGTTAATTTTAAAGTGTGTTTTTGTATTTGCTGTCACTTTTTTGTGTTATTTTTATTTTTGAATTTCCCACACCCACATCTTCTTGCAAGAATCTGCAGGATTTCACTCCTAGGCTGCCCTGTTGATGGGAGAGGAGGTAAGTGAGGTGGGGAGGGCAATTGTTCTGGGACAGGGGTGGGAGTGGAGATTGTGAGACAGGAAGGCTTTTTGTTTCCTGTCTGATAATCTCCACAGAGAACTCCTGGACAGTCTTTGTAAATCATAGCAACAAATCAATTAATCCTTGAAAATGATACCAAGCTACTGCTCTATTACCTGAGCTGGAGATTTTCACAACACCATTTCCTCTTGCTGAAAACTGTGTCCACTAAAACTGGGAAATTTCCACCCTCATCTACTGCCTGGAGACTCAGGGCCAGGCCCTCAGATCTGGCAACCCTAGCATGAAGATTCTGCAGGTTGCAGTTCAAAAAGTAACTTTTCCAAAGTATTGTATAATAGAAACTCATGAACAATTATACTTGGGATTATCTGTTTCATCCAGTGAATTTGTCAAAAGAGTGAATTGAACTATCCTATGACAAGTTCTAATTGTACAATGTGAGGTTCTAATTGTTCAGTGTGGGTGCATATGCAACCCTTTGATGCCTGAAAACAATTCATATCAGAATAAACATAGTTTATTGCTGTCAGGTATTTGCATTCCCAGACTCAGTGAACTACAGTTTCAGAGTTCTTAAGAAAACTTTATTGTCAGAAATCCAAAAAGCATACCATATAAGGTTGTTGCCTAGAACTGAAACTACAGACTATATTAAAAGAATATCACAATCTTTGAAATCTGTTGGGCTCTAATACTATTGGCTAACCATCATCCCCAGACATGACATTCTCTTACACTGGCCAGCCTCCTTTTCCAGGCTGATTTTGCAGCTGCATTCTTATCTTTCCCCAAACCATCTGAAACTGTTACCACTCCCCTCCACAGTTGGCAAAGAACACCCATTAGCAAGTGCCACAAAACACACCTACACAACCATTCTTTGAGGATGCCAGCCACAGATGCAGGCGAAACATCAGAAAGAAACTATTCCAGAACATGGTCTCACAGCCCAGAAAAAACCGAAGGAAAACAAGGAGGTCTCTTTCACACATTATAGCTGTTCAAGGCCACTTTAACTCCCATGACAACAATGTATGGAATTCTGGGATTTGTAGTTTTGTGAGGTATTTAGAATTCCCTGCCAGAGAGTCCACCAAACTACAAATCCTAGGATTCCATGCATGCTGCCATAGCTGTTAAGGTGGCATCAAACTGCTGTACTGTAATTGTGTAATGTGAGGGGCTAGAGAGAGATTTACATCCCTGGTGTATATACATATCTCAGGAACATACTGAGAGAGAGTGTAATAAAATAAAGATGACAGACACACAGACAGACATGGTTCAACCCACTTGCCAGCATTTTTGAACTCTCATTAGAGTCTCTGGGTATGGGGACCACCATAACTATGGGTTTTGTTTCCCACAGGATGTGTCTATATTTCAGATCCATCAAAACAAAACTTGGAGCTACAGCAACTTCCTTCCCTGAGTGGCCCTGTACAAATTTCTAGTACTCTTAGCCTCTATTTGCCTTTGGTAAAACATGTTTGAGCCATGCTGTTTCCAGTCGAATTAGTATGACTGTCCATGAGGAACCATTGTTGCCTCTCCTTTAAATGGAATAGCAATGGCAAGGAACAGCTTGAGCCCCTGTGTTCTGACCTGTGTTCTGCAAGTATAGCAAGCCCCTAAGCGAGTGAAGCCCTCCTCCCCTCCCTCTTAGCACTGAGGTGGCAGAGAAAACATCCAAGCCTCACTACCAACATGACACTAACGACAGGACTGGCTCTACACTCTGTCATATATTGGCAGAGCTTCCACAGCTGGCTGAAAGCTTAAAGGAAACTTCTAAGGCTTCAAATTCAGTAGTTCTCCACAGCCCCAGAGATACAGGATTCAGGGGAGCAGGGGGAAGAACACATTACAGGGGTTATATGCTTGCTTTCCCCCCATGGACTTTGCTACTTGCCATTTCTCTCTGACTTGTTAGTAGGCAATTTGTGTCAATTCTCATGTAGCCTGAAGATACTAGATGCACTGGATTAGCACAATGAAAGTGCTGATGTGGCCTCTATTGTCTAATTTTCTATCTTCAAGAAACTGTTTCCACAGTGACCTTTGTCTCTCTTTGTATCTCACTGTTGTCCCATGTGAATCAAGAGTTCAATCGCAGACCACACCAAATTCTCTCATGCAGCTGGCACAATGTAAAAAAGGAGGAACTTTAGCTTCTGTCTTTTACAAGGCTTCATCTGCCCCCACTTCTGATGAACTTTCAGAGAGTTCCAGGGTCCTAGGAATACAAACCAAAAACCATTGTTTTGTTTCTGTTCACCAGTGGCAGCCGGTCACTTTCATGTAGGTGGAACAGCGATTCGGGTTCAGAACTTAGTCTGATTTTTAAACACACTATTCAAGCTATTGAACCAGTTTGGGGAATAGGGTTTGGTATCTGGAATAATCCCTTGAAAGTATGGATTACAAACCAGAGTGGATTCACTATCTCACTGACATGGAAGCCACCAGGGCTGTTCACAGCAGCTTCCTCTGCCTGTTGCATTCAGGGGCACAGACCAATATTTCCTAAGTTATCTGATGTAGAGGACAGGCAATTTCCCCCCCCTATATGCCATGGACCAGTACCATATTTGTGTCCATTGGTTCAGCTTGTTCTTTCCCCTGGACATTCTCCAGAGACTGACACAACTGATGGCTAATGAACACCCTGGGCCACACTTTGAGTAGCACTTATGTACATCATTTGGGATTAGAAAGGAAATCTGGTACTGAGTTGTGCAGACATTCTGAGTTCCAAACAGGGCCCTCCCATAAGAGAGAGAGTATGAAAGAGCAAGGGATGCCATAAATTTATCTCATATCACACACTACTCAGCCTAATTAACAGTTTAAGCCAGTTATACAATTATGTAAAATTAGATAAAGCCCAATAAATGTTCAGAATAACAATGATAAGAGTCAGAGTACAATAGGCATCACTTAAAATCATGTAGCAAATGCCTATCTAAAGTGGAAGGTTTGCCAAAATGGTGGAATACTTCCAGTTTGGGTTCCATTCTAGCCTGTTGGAGCAAAGAATTCCACAATTTAGGCGTGGCTTCATACTGTATGTACTATTAGGCTGAGTGAGGCTGTTAGCTCAGGTAGCTGATGCTGGGTGGCACAGAGGGGACAGCAGTGGTAGCCCCTGACCATTCCTTTCTGCTGGAATGCAGAGCTGTATATTCTATCTTTACACTCATTCAGCGAGCCTACAGTCCTCAAGAGAGGTGATGGATGTTGTGAAATCATCAATGTTGAAATAAGGTTATCAGTCTATTTGGTTTCTGCAGATGGAATGATGGTGAGGGAGAGAGGGGTTATAAGTGTCATTTTGTCTGTTGCCTCAGGCAGCAAAATATCATGGTCTGGCCCTAAGGAAAAAGTAAGACATGCTCTTAGAGATCAGATTGTTTTTGGTAATCCATGCATTGTACAGTCTTAATGCAGAGGAGAATTGATCCTACAGACAGAAAATAAGAGATCCACTTCCAAAATCACTCAGAGATTGACTCTAACAATCCTTGTGAGAATCCCTTATAGCCTTGCACTGTAAAAGAAGGTAAGAATCAGCATTATGCATATTCCTAGGTCATACGTCATGCTGAGATGTACCAATTATGCATCAGCATGGTCAAAGACATGAATTCATAAAAGTGAATTACATAGAGGTGTTCCAAGTAGTTTCAAAGCTCCAGACTAGTCGAAAATGCATTAAAGACTGAAATATGTATTAGCGTCTTTTCCACATGTAGAAAAAAATATCTTACTGTGTAAAACCAACCAGCCAACACAGCAAAGGCTTAGAAAAAAAAATCTTTATTATTACCAAGTCCAAGTCACAATGCACAGAATGTCTTGGTATCAAGAGCCCTGTGCTATTCATCTGTCCATTCTGTTTGTAAATTACCGGTAGATAGTGAAAGGAACTTTTGTACATACAAGATGAAGCACAATTATAGCTGGAAAAATTGCCGCAAGTACTAAATTTTCTTATTGCTTAAATGTTGCAAAGTAGATACAAAGTAGACCATTTTTTTTTCAATCTCACAGGAGGAGAGAACTTTTTTTTATCTCAAGGAGCAAGAACATTCAGTTCCAGGAACCCATTCCAATGGTGAGTGGGACCAAAGGCAAAGAGGGGACCAAAATACACCCATCTACTAGTACCAACATTAGGCAGCATATATAAAAATAGGGCAAAAAGTTCTATTCTTTATGGTTTGAAACACAAGTAGCAGTAACTAAGGAGATTATCACAGTAGCCTCACATCTTGCTTCAATTACATTAATAAAGGAAATGGGAACATATCATTCCTGCAATGTTCATCATCACATCTCTTTTCCACTCATGTGATTGTGTCCATTTGGCAACCCCTGCTGCTGCCCCTGGTATGATAGTCTTTGGTTCAGTCATGGAATGAGTGCAGTCATGTGGCATGAGGGGTCCTTATTCTCATCTTCTCCCCCCTCCCAATTTCTTTTCCAAAGCAGCATGAAGCCAGCCTGCTTTGGAATAACTGCAGGCAGAAGAGAGGGGGGGATAATCAGGACCCATCATGCCACATGACTGCCACTCACCCCAGAACTGAACTGGAAGAAACCTATAACACTTGGCAGATTGGCAGATCAAAAGCGATATTGGCAATCATTGACAGGATTTCCCTGTCAATGAAAGCCTGCGCTTTAATGACAAGTTCAATACAAGGTGGCAACGGGACAGAGATGAGGACTTTATCAGATGCTCTTAAAAAAAAACAACCATGGAGGTCGGGAGGAGGACGCCTCTGTCCCGCTTCCGGCGGTCAATATTGCAATATTGCCCCATCCTCCTCCAGTCCTTCCTTCATGCTTCCCCCGTGATGGAAAAGGCATGGCTTTTTATCAACGGAAACTTCCATCAATGAATAGTGGTGCCTTTTCCATCCCTCCAGCATGGAGGAAGCACAGGAGGAGGAGGAGCCATGCAATATCAATTGTTGGAAGCAGGACAGCAGCAGCATCCTCCCGACCTCCACAGGTTTTTTTAAGAGTGTCTGATAAAGTCTGATGTCATGCGATAAGGTACAGCCATAGATGTTTTTATACAGCTGCAATCATGCTGCATAGCCCTTGTGTGAAAATGTCCCAAGCCTTAGGAGAGGCATTTCAGCCTTTAAAATAGGGGGGAAATTGCCAAGACAGTGAAACCACCAAATGTTGGTATTGTGGTGAAAGGAGTATAGCCATCTTGGAAACACCAGCAGGCTGGATAGGGACCAGGAGCTCCAGAGACTGAGGTTCCATATTACTGGTTTAACTGTTCAAGTGAGCAAAATTTGACAGAAGATTCATGCATGTTCGATTCATTTTGTGAGCGTGTCTCAATAATAGAATCAGTCTTTAATGCACTAGGGAACAATGCTTATTGAACATAGTGGGACTTCTGAATAAACATGCATAGGATTAAGCTGTATATGTGCTGATTGGTGCTTCATCATTTTTTTCCCGACTAAAAATGTCAGATACAAAAATGACCCTTTTGAATATGCCACTTTTTTGTGACAAGTGTCAACTGCTTTCTTTCACAAGTGCAAGAAGAGATAAATTAATGGGGTTTGAGTTAAAAAATATTGATCTTGGTTTAAATGATGTTTAGTTCTGAACTACAAATTCCCTTTCCGCTCCAGCGTCTTCAACACTGTGATATCTTCATAGGTTTGAAGTAATAAGTTAGAAATAACTTGTTAATGGATTAGTTCTTTTGCTGAGTATTGAAAGTACCCTGGGTATGATAGCGCAGATGAGAGTAAGGTGTACTTGTTGCACAAAGCACGCTACGGCTTGAAACAAAGCACCAGGTGCTGGAACAAGTGCATACACCAAGTTCTGGTGTCATTAGGGTACACAAGGAGAATTGCAGACACCTGTGTGTACACCAAGAGTGCAGGAGATAGTGCTGTCATGCTTGTCATCTATGTGGATGACCTCTGTGTGGCATCAAAGAGTGTCGAAGATGTCAAGAAAGTGCAGGTGGAGTTAGAAAACTGGTTCAAGCTAAATGATTTAGGCAAACTGAAGTGTTATTTAGGCATAGAGGTAGAGAGAACTGCTGATGGAGAATTTTTCTTAAGTCAAAAAAAGAAGATTGGCAATTTGGTTGCCAAGTGTGGGTTAAGTGAGGCAAAAGTGGTCAGGACCCCAATGACCACTGATTTTGTAAACTTAGAGGCAGAATAGGATTTTGAGAGGCCACTCAGTGGTAGGCAGTCTGTTGTTTATCGCAAACAACACAAGGCCTGACATCAGGGGTTTGTGGAAATGGTAGTGGGGCTTTACGGGCCACAAAGGTGAGGACAGGGGCCAAATGCCAGTATAGGAGCACACAGCTAAAGCATCTCTGAGAGGTGACCACCCAATCTTATAAAAAATCTTAGTCAAACAGTTTTTACCATCAGGAAATTCTTCCTAATCATAGAATCATAGAATTGTAGAGTTAGAAGAGACCACGAGAGCCATCCACAAACTCACTGTTTAATGATCTGCTCTAGAATCTTCCCTGGTATTGATGTCAGACTAATCTGTTCATTCAGATCCTCTGGAGCAGCAGAAGGCAAGTTTGCTTTCCACATGACAGTCCTTCCATATACATCTCTTCAGATATTTAAAGTTGTGTGTCATATCATTCCTTGTTCTTACTTTCTGCTGAGTAAATATAGCCAACTCCCTTATCTTTTTCCTAATATATTTTAACTTCCAAACCCTTCAATATCTTGGTTGCCATCCACTGAACATGTTCCAGCTTGTCAATAACCTTATTGAACTGTAGTACCGAGAACTGGGCACAATACTCTAGGTGAGATCTCTAACCAAAGCAGAATAGAATGGTACTTTTAGTCCCCTTGATCTGCCACATCATATTGTTGACTGATATGGTTTAACTTGTGGCCTACTAAGACCTCTAGATCCTTCTCATGTGTACTGCTATCAAGCCAGGTGACACCCATGCTTTATTTGTTCATCTAACTTTTCCTAACCAAATGTAGTACCTTACACTTTGTTGTTCTTGTGTGCCTTCAAGTAATTTCTGAATTATGGTGACCCTAAAATGAAGCTATCATGGGATTATTATTAATTTTTTGCAAGATTTATACAGAGGGGGTTTACCATTGCCTTCTTCTGAGGCTAAGTGAGTGTGATTACCCAATGGGTTTCCATGGCTGAGCAAGGACTCAGACTCTGGTCTCCAGGGTTGTTCTTCTGAGGCTAAGTGAGTGTGATTACCCAATGGGTTTCCATGGCTGAGCAAGGACTCAGACTCTGGTCTCCAGGGTTGTAGTCCAACATTCAAAACCATTACAGCACACTGGCACTCTATTACTGCTGAAATTCATTATTATAGTTTTGGTCCAGTCTTCCAGTCTATTAAGGTCACCCTTACTTCCTGATTCTGTCTTCTGAGGTTATAGCTGCCATGATTCCCATCTTAGGAGAAAGATGGGATATAAATCCAATTAATTAATTACAAATAGCAAATAGCAAATGCTCCAAGGTTGATGGCCTTTGACAATGTAATGGCTATCCCCTCTAGTCCTTCATCCAAATCATTTATAAAAGTAGTGTATTGACTAACGCTGGGACCACAATATAACTTCTGTCTAGGATGACAACGAAGTTTTGGTAAGCATTCTTAAGGATCGGTCCATCAACCAGTTACATATTTTCCTCACAGTTGCATTGTCTAACCCACATTTTGCCATCATGTTTACAAGCGTATCAAGCTGGTGCTAAGTTTCCAAGTGTGGTCAAGCTTTCCCATCAACACTTCATTATCTGGTGCTCATTGCTACTCATTTGCACTATGGTTCCCAGGATGTTCTTGCACGATTATGCTCTGGAAGCATAGGACCCATTTAAATAGGTGCAAAGGTTTTTTTAAAAAATCCCTTCCCCTCCTTGTGTGCTTTTTGAACGTGTACTCAAGTGATAAGGCATCAAGTTCGCACATTCAGCTGTGCCTCTTCAGCTGTTGAGTAATCAAGTAATGAGGCATAGAGTGATAAACATGCAAGCATGGATCACCACTAAGTCATTTTAATGAAGGCTTCATAATGTAATGGCTTGCTTCAGTATTAAATGGCAATAGTCAGAAAGGCTTCACTGGTCAGGTGCACCTCCTCATCATTGTTTTGCCAAGCACAGAAGCCAAACCATAACCTTGCACATCAACACAGAAGGTATCCTTCTGCTGAATGAAGCTTGACAGTTTTATTAATCTGATGTGCCATTTAATTTGCCTTTCTATTAGCAGTCTTACTACCCCTCTCAGCTTCCTCCCATTTTTGGCCCATTTACAAAAACCTAAATTGGAATTCTCTTTCCCCAAAGATTTAATAACACTGAAGCCATAAACAGCAAAGGGAGGATCTGATAGGCTCCACTGGGTTGCGGGGGGGGGGGAAGCATCATTCTGCAAACATGGGGAGAAATGACAGAAGCAGACTGAATTTAAAATAAACAAAGACAGAAAAGGAGTCCTGGAGCTTTGATTTAAATTGCGGGGGTGGGGAGGGAAATTTCCTGAAGTGAGATGTTTCGCCTCAAGAAAATTTCAGGGACATGACCCAGAAAAAAAAGGTTGGGATTTCACCAGCAAGGAATAGCTCTTGAAGGTTTCTCTGTGAGGGAGACAAAATGGGCAAACAAGCATGTTGCCTGTTTCTTTTTTATTGGAAAGATAGGAGAGAGAGATTGTTCGGCTCACTTCTGGATTGGGATCTTCTCATAAATATCTAGGAGATTGATAGGTTGACAAGGTTTTTAGAATTCTGGTTGTTGAAGAATAGCAACAAGAATGCACCCACCCTCATGCTGTTTTGGTTTGTGAGTAGTGGGGATCCTCACCTCTCATTAAGTAGAATGCTTAAAGGAAGAAAAATAAAGAGTGGATTTGTGTTTGTGAGAACTGTGGCCTCAGTTCTCCTTTGGTATGGAAAAGGAAAACAAAAACATTCTGGCTGATATCTGCTAGTGACCTATACCAGTGTAAGTTGCGTTACACAGGCAGCGTGAATTCTATGGACAGTGTGCAACAGTTGTATTCAGCTGATGGTAGTGTAAACCAGGTTCCACATGCGGAACCACTGTGCATGTGGCAGCACATTAAAGCTCACAGAGAAGTGTGTATTTCATTTATGCATTGGGATGTCAGCTGTGGGCACTGACCATTTATCCCCATACATTGCTCTACTTTGGTATTCAATACAGAGGTTGTGTAATGCAAGCATGACATAATTCTGCCCGCAGAAAGTTACACTACACAGAAGCAGTGACGGATCTTGGCCCGTACCTCTTAATTTTCTGAATGAACAGTTATCTCTTCCCTTCCCCCTATTTTATAACTGATTTTATCCCTGACTTGGTGGATTTCACAGTTCATGTTAAAAAACAAAGATGTCTGCTTGTTCCTGACTTAGGCAATGCATAGATTGGACACATACATCAGCAACCCTGTACACAGATAATCCTTTCTCAGAAACTTGACAATGGTAAATGATTAAGTTGTTACTGCCAGCAACACTCAGTGACCCTTTCAAACTACTGTACACAGTTATAGCAGTATGATTTCACTTTCCCATGGCAATATCATATGGAATCCTGGGGTTTGTAGTTTGGTGAAGCACTAGAGCTCTCTAATTTAGAATTCTAAATATCCCCCTAAACTGCAAACCCCAATTAAGCCCAGTTAAAATGGAATCCTAGTGCTATAATTCTGCAGTGTGAAAGAGCCTGGGTTCTCTGAAGTATTCTTGGTAGGAAAACCCCCATACTTCTGCTTAAGTGTGAATGGGTACACAGTTAGAAGGCAGTGAAACTGAAATCAGTCTCTCAGTCAGAACTGATTAAACAGGTCATGTTGATTGAACAGAACAAGGCTGGCCAACATACAGTCTCTCAGACATTTTTGTAGCCATTCTTCCCCTCCCCCCCTGCCCCCATGTTTTGTTTTCACTCAGGAAGAATTCCAAGTGCAGAGATTCTTCTGTAAATGAAGGTACAGAGCTGTCCTATACTACTCAGAACAAGCTGCCAAGAACCAATAAATCAGCTTCCACCATTCAAAGGGAGTAGCTGGATTTTAGTCAGCTTACCAGTACGCAAAGTCAGTCTAGGAGCCAGACACAAAGAGTAAATGCAGTCCAGTCCTAAGACTCAAACATGGCAAGACAACAAGCCAAATCAACAGTCCGACAGGGAAATCCAAAGATGAGGTCACAAAGGCAAAGGCAAGGTTCAAGGTCATGGGCAGTAAAGAGTCAGAGTCCGGGGTGGCTTACACCCAAACAGGTTGGTTATTACCATGCTGTTCCGGAGGAGGTGCTGCCTAATTTATAAGCCAGCAGCATCTGTCGGGTATTGCCTGATTACTTCCCGCTTCCTATGTATTTTCACTGACCTCCTATGTCTTTCCTTTTTTTGTTTGTTGATGCTGCATGAAACTAGGTATGTTTGTATTCTGTTCCTCTGGTGTTTATGGCTGTGGAATATCCTGTTGCTCAGATGAGTGAGCCTGCTAGGCACTCTGTTCCTCAGCAGCTTGTGTCTGTGTTAAACAATTTGCTCCTCAGCCTGCTGGTCACTCTGTCCCTGTATCTCTAGCTCAAATTCATCTTCACTGTCCTCTGAGAAGCAAGGCGTGACAAGAGCTTTGCTGTAGTGTGAGGCATTTCCTGTTCCTTCCCCCTTTTAAAAAGGGGAAGAACCCACTAGGTAGAAGGCCCAGGCAGTCTCCATCCATCAGCCATTAAACAGCCAATGGAGGTGCAGCCTAGAGCTTGGAAGCTGTCTTACATGGGCATAGGAAGGGTACAAAAGTGTGATCAAGGAGTGTTAGTCCTATAGGCATGAGCTAGGATTGCATCCGATTCTCTAGTATAAATACCTATAAGGATTTGATTTCCCATCCTGATTAGACCACCATGTAGCATTGGCCAGGGATTCTTGCCAAAGGTTCTTTCCACTTCTCCAGTCATCCCTGATCACTGTTTGCAGATACAGATATTCATTTTCCTCTCCTTCTTTTTCTCCTCCCCCTCCTCCTCCCCATGATCACATTAAAATAGACAGATACAAACAGTCATTAAAAACACAAAAACAACAACTTCTGTTACTGCTGCTGCTATATTTACACCATCTTCCCACAGAAATCTCCAAGACAGAGTATAACAAATCAAAATGAAACAATGCTATAGAAACATCACCATCAGAAATAATGTCCACCCCCTACTCCATCCTCAAAAAACAATTGGAAATAGCAAATACTCTACAATTTCTTTGCTCAGCATCATTGCCCCCCCAAAAAAAACTCTTCTGAAAAACTAAGCTTTCCTCTCTTCTACCCTGCCATTTGTTTAGCTTTCTTTCAACCCCATAATATTCCAAGACCTTAGGGCAGAAAACAAGCCATCTGAAACAGGAGTCCAATTAGAGGGGGAAATTGTGCATCGTTACTCAAACTGAATTCAGGGGGGGGGATTAATACCATGGCCAAACTCAGTGCATGTACATAAAGTACCACATGTACTCAAGTCAATGTTTACAATTTGGTGGAAGTGGACATTCACACATAAATGTTAACTATCCAAATAAATGTTGCCAGTGTCAGAAGTCCCTGGTGAATCTCAGGGCTTATCACCTAATCAGTAGCAATGATCTTGTTTGGGTGACTTGAGCATGGATAGATGTTGACATTTATCATATTTTAATATTGTTCTTGTGTGTCTACAAGTCATTTTCAACTTATGGTGACACTATCACGGGTTCTTCTTGGCAAGATTTGTTCAAAGGAGGTTTGCCTTTGCCTTCTTCTCAGGCTGAGAGAGTGCAACTTGCCCAAGGTCACCCAGTGGCTTTCTATGGCCATGTGGGGATCTGAACCCTGTTCTCCAGAGTCCTAGTCCAGTGCTCAAACCACTATGCCACACTGGCTCTCAACATATTTTTAATATAGCCCGTATTTTAATATATAAAATACTAAGTGAACAGATATTTCCCTTACTCCCCAGCCCCACCATAGACATACCCTCCCCAATAAATGTTCCCTTTTTATAAAGCTTCTGGAAAATGCTCAGACTCAGCCTTCAATGAATCACAGGGAAGAGTTTCACAAATGTGGGTCCACCACAGGGGACATCACTTAGAATGATTGGGAGAGCTCAAATATCAACACCAGCCCTCTATAGACAGGGACAGTGGAAGAAAAACAAATAACTGAAGTCCAAGTGTGGAATATAATTAGGAGAGTATAAACAATGGAAAGCCATGGTATTCTGTGTGGGTTTATATAAACACATTTCTGGAAGCATTGTCAAGAGACCTGTCTGCAGCCATAAGAAGGCTGTTATATAACCAAGTTATGGTTTTACAGTGAAATGAATTTTCAGTTTATACCTAGAAATAGGTGAATTCGAAACACATAGTACGGAAACAGCAGGGTAGGTGTTGGGGAATGAAGTACTGACTCAGTCTGTATGTTGTTTCAGGTACTAAACAACATGAAAACGTCAGGAACTCTTCAACATTCTCTAGTTACACTTGGATTAGCATTCTCACATCTGATTAATTCAGTTTGGGGAAGGGGGAGATTTCCTTCTAAAGAGCATGGTCACAATGATAATCAAAATATTAAGGAGACAAGCACAGCAATTCTCTAGTAGCTGTAGGGAGGGAATTAACAATGCAGCACCCTGTGCCCTGGGTGGACTTTCAGCCATGGGGACCCTTTTAAAATAAAATAAAAAGTATTAAGGATATTAACAGTGGTGAAATTACCTACCTTAGTTATAGAGATGGAGAAGTTCTGGAGAGTGTTAAGGGAGCTTGTAAGGAAAAGAAGGCTTTGGATTCTATGGATACCAAGCCCCCCTTGATGTGCCCAAATAATACCCCTTCTTCCGTAGTCATATGTTGCAAGTGCCTGAAGGATCTAAATTGATAGAAAATGCATCCATGCAGCAGTCAAATACAGATTATGTCTTAAGGAGCAAAGATATTAATGGCTTTAGAGAAACAGATTAAGGCTTTTATTGCAAGAACTCCATTTTAAGATAGGAAAGTTACTCAGGGTGCTATCCTAAGCTAGATACATCTCTAGGGAGAATTGAAAGAGTTCTGGGGAGGAGAAGAGGTGGAAACATCCCTAAGAGTATCAGTTTACATTACAGAGAGAGCAGGATAGGTAGATAGGTAACCTCAATTCTACTGCCCTCTCTGGGGCATTCTTGACTCTTCACTGCTAAGCGTTGTTGCACTTCTAACATAAATATCTTAAGGTCAGATAGTCTCATTGTTTTTACTTTCCATTTTCTCAGATGGGAATGACCATAGACTAAATAAAGACCAACTAGGGACTTGTCTATATGAGGCAATAAAGTGTGGATTGGTGTGCAGTAATGCCAATTCACAGCAGCTTTCAATGGTCTCCATGGTTTTTTTTCAAGATTGCAGACATGTGAAGCCATATGCATTTGTTGTTCAAACTGGCATGCTTGAGAATCAGGATGGCAGGCACAAGCGAATTACTTGTGTTTTTATTGTCAGCAGTTGCCCTCGCAGAACAGCATTTGAAAAAACAAAACACCAGGAAATCCAAGGTGCGGAAGTGCAACCTCCTGCTTAAATAAACAGGACCAAAGAGAGAGAGGGGCTGTTTTGTTGCCTTGGTGCATTATCACTATGGTGAAAATCCAACATGGCACTTCCAGGTGCTTGCCTTGTTGGCAAGCTCTGACCTCTGCACATATCCAGCCAATCAGCTTTCCACTTTCTCTCTTATCAGTAAAGCACAGCAAAGCAAATTGGCTGTCCAATGAGCAGGAATGCTCATTTCGTTTGGAGTTGTTTTTAAAAGTTGGGAAAATCCATGAAGCCTTTTCCCATAGGGTATTTGGAGTTTTGTTTTGTTTTGTTTGCCCCCTTCCTTACGAATATGGCAAAATGATGTGCACAATGCACAATCAAAAAGACACACCAATTTGTGGGTTAAGTTGAGGGGTTTTGTTGTAGCTGATCATATGCAGAAGCATGGCCAGCTCTTAAACAGATCCACATCTCCAGCTTCCCATTTGTCCCATTTGGACAAAATGTTTTCTCCTCAAATTCTAAGAGGGGTATTTTTGCCATATAGACAAGCCCTAGGACTATTGTTGAAGGCTGCTCAAGGACGAATAGCTGAAAAATGGAAGCTAGCACAAGGGTTGTCAATAGGGTTGCCTGGTTGGATACAGTATGGGTTTTTTTTTAACTTTAAACCAGAACAGATTGAAAGGAAGGATGAGGTACCACAAAACTCCATGAAGCGAGGTGAAGGTACTTGTCTTCCCTCATCTTTCAACCTCAGGATTTCAGCCATACACAACAAGGTCCCTCACAATGAGGCTCTTGCCTCCCTGATGAAGAAGGGGTGGGAGGGTGTGTGGAGGTGCTGGTGACATGAACAGAGTTCCTCTGCTCTCCCCCAGGGAGAAAAGAGCCATGTTGGAAGGGACCGGCCGTGGCTGAAAATCTGAGGTTGAAAGGGAAGGGAAAGCTTCATGGAGTTTTTTGGTACTTCATCCTGCTTCTCAATCAGTTCAGGCTTGAAGTTACAAAAGCCTCATCCTGTATCCATCTTGGCAACCCTACTGGTCAATAAAGGTGTAGTTAAACAAAGCCTTCCCAAAGAAGTTAACCTGTCAAATAAAATACAACAAAAGAGAGAGAGGTACAACACTGAGGTTATTTGGTTTCCATCTTTACTGTTCATTAACTCGACAAGAGTACTACCGTATATGCACCTCCAGCAATGCAGTCTAAACTGTGGAGAAATATAGCTAAAGACTGGATTGGACTTCTTTGACTCGTATGCCAAAGCAAATGGACTTACCTTTAACTTTCTAGATGAACCATGCACCTCACTCTGAAAACATCGCCTGAAATATGCTTCTGTTCATGTTTATTTGTTATTCACCCATGACCTGTAGTCTTTTCAGTGAACTGTAAAACTCATTATAGGCTTGTTTGTTTTTTAAAGATGATTTTTGCAGAATCAATCATGGATGATGGCAGATTGGGTTGATGGAGATAAACCTCTGACATGTGAAACCTAAGCAGTTAGTTTCAATTTGCACAATCAAAAAGACACACCAATCTGTGGGTTAAGTTGAGGGGTTCTGTTGTAGCTGATCATATGCAGAAGCATGGCCAACTCTTAAACAGATCCACATCTCCAGCTTCCCAACAGTAGGCTTCTAGAGGATGGTTGAATACATTGAGGATTGGTACATGGACAAGAATGCCATATTCACCGCAAAGTCATGGTGCAGTTGCCACACAATGTTTGTGATAATTCACATCTTCATCTGGCTTTCTGAAGGAAAATCTGGGTTTGAAAGATTCATGGTTTGCTCTGCATTTGAGGGGAAAACCAAGATTATTGGCTGTGTGGCAGCCACAGATTGACTTTGGAGTGAAGGTGGAAGTGGGGCTTCCAGTGGACAGGACTCCATTCTGGTGCTTATGCATTTATGCATTCATTTCTTTATTTATTGTTATTTTTGATTATGTGCATATTTGGATAAACATATCTCTGCTTATCTAGTAATGCAGTACTCTGGGACAACATATATTCACATGCACAAGCAAATAGAGCACATGTGTTTGTGTGCAAAGGGTCCCAATTTCAATATATGCTACCTCTAGATGAAAAAATGCTGGCAGCATAAGTGAAAAAGGGCCCTGCTTAAGAGCTGTTCTCAGAATAGAAAATAAAGAACAAGATGGACCAATGAGTCTGGGGGGGAAACACCATACTATTTATGTATCATTTCATTTTTATATGGATTTGCATTGCATGCATCTGGTGCTTGTAATATTTAGATATCCGTCAGGGCAAGTATGACAGCAGTCATAAAATACAACAACATTTAATAAGGATAAGAAAGACAGGTTTATCAGGAAGCAAAGGAAATTATCTGCACAGAAAAAAAAAAACACACCTGGTGGAATAAAAGAGTTTAAGCAGAGCCAGCAAGAGAGGGGATCAACGAAGCCTCATTAGACATGGAACTCTATGACTGATGCATAACCAGTCAACTGCACCACCATTACAGTCTGATGCATAACTCCATCATTAGACATGGAACTCTATGACTGATGCATAACTCCATCAACTGCACTACCATTATAGTCAGGAAGTACTTCTCCATCCAATATTAGAGCCTATTACTGAAGGTGGAGCCATTTAGAGTCTTATTGCACAAGGAAGGGAAGCAGCAGTAAAGCCTGAGAGTAGTGCATCTCACTTTGCCTTATCACATGACATCTGATTCAGCTGTGCTTCCATTCTGATCTCTTGGGAGATGGTGGTAAACATGAGCTTTTTTGCTAACTGGAAAAATCCATTAGCAAAAAGACTCGCCTTTACCTCTGTCTCCTATGGGACCAGAACAGGAGAACAGCTGAAACACACTGAAGTTGTGCGATAAGGCAAGGTGGGATGTGTTACTCTCGGGCTTTACTTCTGCTTCGCTTCACTTGTGTGATAGAGATTTAAAGGTAGCCACCTCCACATTGAATTGTGCCTCTAAGCTGATATGTTTCCTTATCACAATTTAGTTGTTTTACTATACCAAGCACTGGTATAACTCTGCTGCCAGTCATATACATTGGGAATTAATCCATGGATGAAATATTAAGCCACATTTATTCTGGAATACTTATTTTGTTTTTAGGTACCTTGAAAGCAAATAAGTATAAAACCATCATAGATGCAGGCAAACACACTTTGGGGGCCAACAAATGTATAAATGTACATATATGAATGTGCTAATAAAGCACAGCCCTTTGTCTTTTGCTATGATAGGCTACAAAAAATATGAAAACTGACTGTAAAGACTCAAGAGTGATATTCTGGAATATGCAAATGATAAGTATAACATGTTAGAAGAATAATGCAACCTATATTTCATACTATAATTTTAAAGACCTTTAAGATGGAAGTAACACATGTAAGAATTTTGCCTTCAGCTCCAATGTTAAGTTAATTAGAATCCGTGGTTCATATTGCAGGGTGAGAACAAAATACAATTTTTAACTTCCATTTTTATTACTGCTGCACTAAAGATTTTTACTAATATCTATAAAACACATACATTCTCCCAGATTTCTTTGACCTTAGGCTCTTAAACACTTAAAATGCTTTCTTTTTAGGAGCAAAGGGAAAACTAAGGAAGAGGTCTCATCATTCAGAAGCCTTTAGGCAGTCTTTATTTGAGAAACAGTACTGTATAGAAAGAAAATCAAATAAAGGCAGCAGAATCACAGTTTATTGGCACATTACTATAATGTTCTTCCCAGATGCAAGTCTATATTTCATAGCTTACTTCACAGCACATAACTGACTCTCAGGAAAGAAAACAGTCTGCTAGGTATTTTTAACTAAGCAGCTGACGGTAGTAGTTAAAAGCCTCATATTCCTTTCACTGCAGATTTCATGATACTGCAACGCAAAGTGTTTTTTAGATGGAACATTATCAAACCTTCATAATTTTTGCCCTGTCAACTAATAAAGCCACCAGGACTCTAGTCTAACTTCAAGGGCACCATTGCAGGCTTCAGTGAAGGGAAGGGAAATGCTTTCATTAAGACAGCATTCACAAGTATAGTCAAAGCCCTAGACTTGGATATTTTCATGATCCAATAGCAAATAATGGCAGCTCATAGTAAAATAAACCTGGGTGAACCTATAGAAATAGGACATGATGGAGTCCTGTGGTTTAATATCATAGTTTCTGAGCTTGCAAGCAAACGTTGTCAACTGGATATGTGGGCCAGGAATGGGAATCTTCAGTAATCCAGATGTTTTGGTCTACAGCTCCCATCAGTTCCATCCTGATGGTCTAAAATGACATTGTGGAAGTTGTAGTCTAAAATATCCAGAAGGCCAAAGGTTCCCCCAAATCCTCACCCCTAGCCTAAGACAATAATGTTAATTCTGTGCTGTAGGATCCCTGGGAAGTGTATGCAATATAGGGATGTAAAGATATTTGCAGATGTTATCATTCTCAAAAAGAAAGGGTGTCTTGACACTTGAAGATACTCCATCAGGAGAACAGTGCTCTTCAGGATTTTTTTTCCTCCTGAAAAATTTTCCTCCCCTACAAAAACTCCTATGTTTGTACAAAAAGCAGTATTTTTACACAGGAAATTGCATGACATGCCAAATGCACCATTTCTTGTGCAAAAATGACCTTTTTGTGCAAAAATTCACATTTTTTGCAGAAGAGAATAATGTTATGCAAAAATAATTCCTGTTTTTTACACAATTAATGTTTTTGACGGGGGAGTCTTAAAATGTGAAAAAAATGGAAATGTGTAAAAAAAAAAACCCACCCCTACAACTCAATAACACCTTCTCGGATTAGAGAAAACTTTGTTCTTTCATGAGAAAATGAAATATGTGAAAATTTACATCCCTAGCATAATACACTTAGAGATGAGAAATGGAAAAAAAGAATATGGCGTGCTAGGGACAGAATGGATCCCAAAAGACAGAGGCAGAGAGATTTTCCTTTAAGCAACAGGGGATAAATAGTGTTGTGGTTGTGAAAACTGTGATGCTCAGATTCATGGAGGATGTTATCATAGACATTTCCTTTCAAAGTAATTCTTCCTTTATTCAGCCACTTCCCTGGTTGGCTAGTTTTATGAGTGGAATGTGAGGTTTTGTTTTCCTAGGCTTTTTCTAAGGCCTGTGCTAAAGTAATACTCCAAAGTAATACACACCACAGTGAGCTGCATAGAGCAAACATGAGAGTATTCTCTGTATTTATTTGCTGAAGTGGTGGCCATTAAAAGTTGGTTGTGCCAGAAGGCAGAATAAGCTTGGAAAGGGCCCAGAATTGAAGATGGTTCAAAAATACTGACCAGGATAAAACAAGACAACTTTTACATTTTCAGAATGTGGTTTTCAGATATACTGTAGCAAGCATTCCAAGCAGAAAACCAACTTTTTCACTTTAATGTAAAAGTTACTTTGCATACCTGAGAGCTGCAATATACCCAAACATAGTCACCTCTTGGTATGAAATATTTAACCAACCTCATGAGTGAAATATGAGATGCAAGAGCTCTTTGGCTGAGAGGAATAAGTCATTTAATTTGGTTTCACCAGTGGACAAACAGTCCTTTCCAGAGCATTGTGTACTAGTGTGCCTGACCTGAGGTGGCCTTGTAAAGCAATGATTTCTGCACTGTTGGTTCAATGAGCTTTGCTGTGAAGTGGGGACTTGCCCATGACCCACAACTGTTATGGTTGTCAGAACTGGAGTCAGAGCTAAAGTTGCACACCAGAGTGTGATCATGATAGCAAAACTTACTAATGGGGAAGCACAGACAAGCTAGGAGAGGCTGCAGCAGTTTGATTTTACCTGAAGCTACTGAGAAGGGTATGATTGAGTGAAAATTACTTTTGCACTTTGAACTCAGTTTGCAACAACTGAAGTAATTGCTGAGTACAAAGCAGGAAGGTCGGAAGAGGAGAGAAAAACCTGGGACATTTTAAAATGCTACAAAATCATTCAGGAAGGCCCTGAATAGCACTCAGAAATACAAGAGCAACCTGGTGTGATTACAAACTAGTAACTTTAGTGACACAAGTATAAATAATAACAACAATGAATATAGTATATGAATTACAAACTATAAAACAAATGGACATAACGAAATGTATATAGACATATCAAGCGTCCTTCTTATATCATCATGACTATTCCAAACCATGTGCTCATGAGAGTAGTAGGAAGAACCAAGATTGAGCTGAATGAAGTATGAACATGAATAGTTCACTAGGGAGGTAGCTGAGTCAGGAACAAGGAGGACAGTTTTTCCCAGGTACCATAGTTGAAACAGTTTGGGCTAAAAATACTTCTTCAGCTTCTTATTATTAGCTATATACCTTAAGAACAATTCTGTGAATTTCAAATTGTTATGCTATTCTCTCACCTTTAATGATGTAAGCAACAGGAAAGGGGTTACTCCCTATGACCTATAAGGTTTTATAATACACCTAATTGCTGCTCAGGACCACGACTGTAGAGAGGCTGAGGCTGATTGTTGTTCAATGTGAAAGGAATCCATTTTAAAAAGCACCAGAAGTAGAACAACAGAGGATTAATCAGGACTGTCCCTGCCATATCAGGACAGTTGGAGGGTATTAAGTTTTATCAGGAGCCAGTCTGGGGTGAGGCAGAGCAGTAACATGTGTGACTGAGACTTAAACGGAACCGTCAATCCAGAAGAAAAAATATCTGGGGAAATACTGAGGGTGTATGGATATCCTTTCAATTATTTCTCTTCCCAGATCAGTGAGGGTGGTTGGATCTTGTCAAAGGGGTCTTCCAACAAGCAAATGACACTTCTGAGTTTTCTACCTAGTCTGTCCCTGTCTGTGTTCTGGAGAGCCACAGAAGGGAGGAAGGAAGGGAGGCAAGGCTCTAGAGTGGGTCAGAGTGGGGCTTTAGAGGGGGAGAAAATTCTGTGAAAGGCAGTCAAATCGCTTCAATGGGGAGGAGGTTGCTGTGGAATCCCATCATCTTTTCCTCTCAAGAGGCCTCTGAGTCTGGATCAAATTGGAATCTGACAGGTCCCTTCAGAGCAAATATTGGTTCTGTCTAAACAGTCCTGTCTAAACAGTCAAAATAATCCTCATGGAATTTGCTGGGAATACAATCTGTTTTAAGGGGAATCTGCATTGATGCATTGTATTCAGAAGGGGGGGGGACCTCCAAAAACTACACCCGGAGAACCTTCACTGCTTTTTCTGGAGTTTTTAAAAAGCTCTGTAGGAACCCTGGTGGTGCAGTGGTTAAATGCCAGTACTTGAAGTCACCACGTTGCAAGTTCGATTCCAGCGGGCTTCAAGGTTCACTCAGCCTTCCATCCTTTCGTAGGTTGGTAAAATGAGTACCCAGCTTGTGGGGCCAATTAGCTAACACACATTGGAAACTGTTTAATGCAGTTAGATGTGTAAATAGCTATTGCTTAAAACAATTTGTAAGCCGCTCTGCTAGCCTTGTGGCTGAAGAGCGGGGTATAAATAAATAAATAAATAAATAATTTTTTAAAATGTGCATTCCTGCTCGTTAAGACAATCATATTCGCATCACTGCACTTTCCCATATGAGAGGAAGCACCAACCTGATTGGCTGGACAAGCATGGACAAAGATTCTGGGAAAGCCTTACATTTTAACATTTTAAACATGTTTCTTTCTCATTTATCCCCTTCCTTATGCCACAGAAAAGTGCTTATAAAGGTCATACCTATTTACAGTTCGTTTTAAACAATGCTTTTTTACAACATATATTCTTAGTAGAATAACAGTAAAAGCAGTGTAGACACCTCTAACCAGATGGTCTCCATGTACATTTTCAAATGTACACCCAAGTGGGGGCCAATAGTACTCCACCCATATAGTAGTCATTGCCTGCTTAACTGCTGTTGTTTCACAGCAGAACAATCCATGATGGAATGAAAGTACCAAAAGACATCAGTCTCATTGACCCATAAGTCCTGAGTTGCTCAAATCCTAGGTTGCGTCTAGGAGCATATAAGTGGTGAGCCTCCACTGCTGAGACCAAGATAAGAGACAGAAGATATTTCTGTTTTGTTGCAAATGTAGAAAATGATGGTAGTGATGGTCAATGATGGAATATGTTGCCTCGGAGTGTGGTGGAGTCTCCTTCTTTGGAGGTTTTTAAACAGAAACTGGATGGCCATTTTTGGGGAGAGCTTTGATTATGTATTCTTGCATGGCAGGGGGTTGGATTGGATGGCCCTTGTGGTTTCTTCCAACTCCATGATTGTACAATTGTATGATTCTATGTGGTTTTTGTAACCGTTTTGAGTATCCTATCATATGCAGCTGTGATATAGGCTCATGTGCCTATGCTTTTCAAGCAGCACAATTGCAAGTTCTCTAGGAAGTGTTATTGTTGTTGTTTCAAGCAAATCATAATACCACTGTTAGAATGCAGTTGCATATCACAATGGCACAATATGTTGTTTTCATGTTCCAAATGGCTGACTGCATCCATTTGATTGAAATTTATCTCAGCAGTATTAGAAGAACTTCACTGGCTGCTTTTCTAAAGTGAAAGCCTGAGGCTTACCTTTAATTAAGAAACATGTCTTCTATACCAACTTGGCTGTGCAGGCCATCTTCAGAAGCTCTCCAGGTCAACCTGCCATTTTGGGTAAGAGAGGTAAGAGAGAATTCTCAGTGGCACTGTTTGAGGAATTCCTTTCCTAGCATGGTCCTTCTGGCATCAACACCATTATGTTTCTGTTGCCAGGCAAAGAAGTTATTCTTTCTATTTTTATTTTTAATGTGCTGTTTATTTTTAAAATATGTCATTGACGATTTGCAGAGGTCAGAAGTAACTAGTTACAATAAACATATAGTTACTTGTAATTAACTCAATTTTATCATAATAATAAGTATCATGACATGACATTACAACTGTGATTTTATGATGTATAATTTTACTCCTTTTGCTATATAATGGTAATACTGATAGCTGTTGTGTGACTTCAAATCCTTTTGACTTATGACAAACCTATCATGAGGTTTTCTGAGGCTGAGAGTTGTGACTTGCCCAAGTCACCCAGTGGGTTTTGGGGGCCAAGTGGAGATTCAAACCCTGGTCTCCAGTGTCTTGGCCCAACAGTCAAATCACTGCACCACACTGGCTTTACACTGATAGAGCCACATTTAAATATCCGCAGACTCTTCCTCCTTTTTCTCCTCTATCATAACTCAAGGTACAATGGGAACATAAGGACTTTCAGATCAAGTTTAAGTCTTTTCTCTTTCCCCATCCCTCCTCAGCACCTTTTGCAATACCTTGTCTGATAAAGAGATTTGCATGCAATTTTGTGTTCTCAGTTGATCTAATAAAGGCATTGCATTAATATAGCTGTTGGATTTTGTTTTATGCCAGCATGGTTCCCTTTGCATTCAGTTGTTTGTTTTTCTGTGTAACCTAGGATTATTTTGCTGCATCATCATTCATTGCAGCACATGAGAACTGAGCATGTCAATTGAGCTTTGGTTGAGTGACATGTGTGTGCACATTATTGTAAATGTTGTTGTTTCCAACTTATGGGGACTCTAAGGAGAACCTATCATGGAGTTTTTTGGGCAAGAGTTGTTCAGAGAGCATTTACCTTTGCCTGAGGCTGAGAGTGTGTGACTTGTCCAAGGTCACCCAGTGGTAGAATTAATTAATTAAACTGTTAATTAACTACACCTATATAGAACTATAACTATTTGATGGAGATTCTATGCTAAGGGAGCACTATTTGTATCACAGACCTCTCCATAGTACATGATCTCCTTTCTCCAGATTCCTCTTTCCCTCTCTTCCCTTGGAGTGAAGAGACCTTTCCGCAGGTCTGAGTTTTAGACCTCTGTGAGGAAGTTGTTGTGTTATCAATGGCAACATGAAACCTTAATCAGTAGTCAAGCTTCAACAGACACCAGCAATGGGGCAGGGTAGAGGACAGGCAGCTGATGAGACTCTTGCTAAGAATATCCTTTAAGCAGGCCTTCAAAGGAGTCCATCTCAAGCATCTCTTCTGCCTTCCAATATACTGTTTGTATCCCCAGAGAGAAATCTAATTGAGTCCTTTCACTGATGAGGACTGCAGTGCAAATAAGCAATGCAGAAGGAAACAGCTTGATATTTGCTCCCTGCCTTAATCAACAGGCAGCCTCATGCTGCAGTGACTGCCATTTAAATCAGCTGAAATCTTTGTACAGGGCAGTAGGATTCTCTTCAATGGAAGACATAAATTACAGTTCCACACCTTCCATTTGGGAGCAACTTCAAGGGGCCCCAATATGTTTTTCATAAGCCTTCATATATTTGTTGTAAATTGCCATCCCAGCCTTAAAGATTTAAGACAACTGACTTCTGATTCCCAAGCTTGCTTTAAAGATAAAGATAACAGACCCCCAGTAATTCCACTAGTTCTCCTAGTGCATCTCCTCTTTGAGCATTTGTAGAACAGCTTACTTGACAGTAGATAATTTTGATTATGATTTATCCTTTATACTGCCCTTCCTATATGTCAAGTGCTCTACAGTCCATACCATGTCCATTTTCACAATGGCTCTTCAAGACCTTCACATTTTGAATTTTTACAGATAGTGAATAAGAAAAAAATATATCGTATCACTCAGGTTTCAGGGTCAATTATATCCTGAGAAAACCATAAAGTAAAACACCTTGGGATATTGTATTATTAAACATGTAACCATTTGTAAGTTTTTTAAAAATATACCATTACTGAGAACTTTCCTTTTGGGAGATTGGGTTGGGGTGAAACAATATAAGATGCATAGGAACATAGTCATTTTCCTTTTATTGATACAGGGCCATGGTCATAGCATAGGGTCTGGGGTCCTGTTGTGTTATCAGTGGCAACAGGAGTAAATGAGAGAAATGGCCCCCTCAAGTGTGGCAGCCACTGCCATTGTTACCCTAAGAGGTGGGGGTGTTAGGGTCCCACCCATGATGCCTAAATCTCCTGTAATATCTGGGGAAATTATTAGCTCATACAGGAAGCCAGAGAGAGGAGGGTAACTTCAGGGATCACCTATGTATATCAGTACTAACTGTAGAGAGCACTCCAACTAAAGTAAGACGAAGTATTTTATTGGACTAATGCAAAAGTGAACTAACATACATAACACACATTTCTAAGAGCCATGCAAGACTACACCAGAGTAAGGCAGAAAGGTTGGATAGAGAGAAACTGGTTCGGAAAGACAGGGTGATAGTTACCAGTCTTGTACAGAAGAGTTCTGTGCAGCAAAGGTACTCAGATCGATAACTGAGGGTGGCACAGAAAAGAAGAGAGTGACAAGGTTAGGGCTCTAATATTTATACCATATTCCGTGCCTTGGATGTGGCGGGTGGGGGGTGAATTGAGCAATAACAAAGCTTCGATGATTCTCCCATGGAACAGACAAACAGGCAACCGAAACTCAACTGATTGCTTTAATTGTGTAGAGATAGAACATTGAAGGTTTTGTGACAACCTTGTAAGGTTGGACAGGAGAGGGTATGAGGGAAGATTTTTGTAGGATGTGGAATGAAGAATGGTCATTTAACTGCTTGATTGAATCACTGCTGAAACACCCAAGATTGTAAGAAAGGATTACCGTGTACCTCTTTAATGACTGGGTTGTTAGCATAAACCCATTATGGGGGCTTTCCGCTCAGTCCTAATATGGGCTTTCACACCATTATATTTCTAGACACCCCCCAGGTCATCATGATCTCCAACTAACCTCCTGTCTGCCTAAGCCAACCTGACCCCAAAAAGTGTCCAATATTTCCAGATATGGAATCTCACAGAAAAGGGGTAGTAGGGCATGCTAACATCATCTGGCCTGTCACATACCCACCAACATTTTACAGATGAAACCTAGGATGTGTGTGTTCAAGCAACATCAGAGTGTGGGCAAAGAGAATTCATCAGGACTGTCCCTGATGAATGGCTGGTGGTGGGTCAGGCAGAGGCCCACTTTGGCAGAGGCCTAGTGGCAATGCTCCTGGTGGGTCAATGATAGCTATGACCCTGGCCAGACAATTTTTCCATCTAGTTCACTATTGTCAGTTCTGACTGGCTGTGGCTCTCCAGGATTGCAGGCAGAAATCTTTCCTAGGCCTGTCCCAACATTCTCTGATAGTTTTCCATTCAGATACTGACTAGGCATGACCACACTTTGTTTCCAAAAAATCAGACAAGATGGTGACAAGATGGTAGTACAAATACTAAGGGGCATTTTTGTCTTTCATATCTGTACAGTTTAAAGTACATAACACCTGCAAGGGCAATATGTGGTGTCTAACAGACCCTGTAGAGTTGTGGTTTTTTACACATTTATTTAAAGTATTTATACCCCCCCTTCCCTCAGTAGGTGTTGTAGGGTGGTTTACAAGAGAAAAATAGAACTACTTAGCAATTTATTTTAAGAAAGCAATTAGTTGTCATTATGGTACCAAGAACCACCCCCAAATAACTGTTACTGTTATACAGTTATAGCTACATTTTTTCAGAAGAAACTCTTCATGTCCCACTCTTCAAAAGTAATGGAAACTTTTAATTTTTAGTTACTTTTTAAAAAGTCTTATGAAACAGAACAGTCTCCTCCCAAACACTTCAACATGACTGAAACACCCACAACAGAACATGAGGCAGCACCATGAGGTACACTACAAGCCAGTGTTCAAACCATGTCATATTCCACCTCCTTCTTTTAGTGAGACTACACACCCTATAGCAACAAAACCAACCTCAAAAGGTTAGTTACAAAGTAAATCCATCCCTTATTAAATTATGACTCTAATGTAACTTGTAACTTCATTAGGTAGAAGGAAGGAATGGCAAGTACTCATTATTTGTAATTAGTTATTTCCATACTATGGTTTGTATAACTACTAAGGGATTGGTCTGAATATAGGCATACCTCAGTTAACAAAGCCTCTGACAAAGAAGCTCCTTTTAACAAAGCTCCTTTACTGGAGCCCTAACCAGGTTCCCCTTTTCTTGTCTTCTGTCTAGATTTTTTTGCAGCATCAACATTGGGAAGATGGTGAAGGAGGGTTGAGGAAAGATAGACTTTCATCACATCTGCAGTAAACCATGCAATAAAGCTTAACCTGGAAAAAATGGGATCCTACTCTATGGGCTTGCCTAGATGGGCAATGTACCCCATCTTACCTCCTCCCCTGGGCTCAGAGCCCTGCAGTCCTGATGATATAGGGCATTTGCCCTGTTCTGCCCCTGGGCAATCCTCACCACCCCAAGGGCAGAAATGGGGGGGGGGAGGTTGGGTTAGAGCCTGGTACAAAGTTTTAAAATAATACCCAATTTGCTCCACCACCACTGGCAAAAAATGGATTGGGCCTCATGTGTCTTCAGGAGCCCATCCTTGCAGGCTGGCCCTTGATGCTGCTGTGGTCTCCCTGGCTCTCCCAGAAGGCAGGAAGGAGTCCTACAGCATGAGACCAAAGTTGGCCGCATGCAGGGGGCCTCAGTCACATAATGCAGGCCCCCTTCCTGCCTTTTGAGTCAGTGAGAAAAATGGCAGCAGTTGCATTGATGGGCTGGTGTGCCCATCAGGACTTCTTCCTGTTCCATGGAGGAAAGGGAGGGGGACAATGGGCCAGATCCGTGGTTGGGATACGCTGGTGGGGAGCTGGCATATCCTGGCTTGTGTAGTTGAGCCCTAGGTGATCATGCTATAGCTGTATGTGTTTATGTACAACAGGCAAGATAAATAGATGCCTCCACTTACTAAGCATGTGTGAAAAGCAAGCCAGTAAGAAAAGGAGAAATCATATTAACAAACCTGCCTCACTAGCTACCCTGGCATGTTGAAAAAGGATAGATCTATAGATTTTGCCACCAAAATGGAAATCACAAGAAAAGTGGATGCTGTTGAAAGAACTGTGGTCTCTAGAATACAGCATTCAAATGTTTTTGTTTACTTATGCAAGGCTTACTTGACCTGGTTGTTCATTTCACATGTTCATAATGTGAAATGAATAAATATGTGAAATTGAATCAAAGGTTTGCTGAAACATGTTGAACTGCTCTTCTTTTTTGTGGTGTAGGAACCTATCCCTTTTCCCCCCATGCTATTTCTACCTCTGATATCAAAGTTTACAGAAGTAAAGCCCAGGAATAAATGTACTTTGTTAACTGAGGTATACCTGGGAAAAGGGGAAATCATGCACCTGCTTTAGTAATGAGATCATGTGCTTTACGCCAACAACTTAGGCTGCTGCTACACTGCAGAAATAATGTAGTTTGACACTGCTTTAACTATAATGGCTCCATCCTATGGAATTGTGGGGTTTGTAGTTTGTTGTGGCACCAGAACTCTCTGCTAGAGAAGACTATATATCTCACAAAACTACAGATCCCAAAATTCCATAGCATTGAGCCATGGCAGTTAAAGCAGTGTCAAACTGCATTTATTTCTGCTGTTTGGAGCAGCCTTAGGAGTAGTCCAGATGGTGAGTAGTCCAGATGGTGAAAAAAAACCCTCTTAGAAACCACAGGGAATCCTATGTGTCTAAATGGGATCCCACAGCGTTCCATTCTTTTTGGAGAGTGGGGGAGCAAATGTTAGGGAAAGTCCACAGCAGAAGCCTCTGGGACTTTTCCCGAGTTTTTTTAAAAAAAACCATCGGAAATGTGCATCCTCGCCTATTATGACAAACAAATTGCATCCAGCGCATTGATGAACAAGAGAGCTGATTGGTTGGATGTGTGCAGGGGGTGGAGCTTGGTAAGATGGCAGATAATGAAACCGCCATGTTGGATTGTTGCCGTAGCTTCCTTGTTTTTTTTAGTTATTTAAGTAGAAGATCACTCTTCTGCACCTTGGAGTTAGGTTTTTTTTAAAAAATATTGTTTGGCGGGGGCAAGTTGGGGAGTACAAAACTGCAAGTAGTTCACTTGCGGCTGCCATCTTGATTCACTGGCATGCCTCCGTGTGAAACAGGAAACACGCAAAGCTTTGCACACCAGCAATCTTGCCAAAAAATCATTGAGACAGATGACAGCTGCTGCAACTTGGCATTTCTGTGCCCTAATTCACATTTTATTCCCTTGTTTAGACCAGCCCTTAGCCTCTACTATGGATAGTACGATTCTTTATGGGTCTACCTGGAATTAATCTCACTGAGTTCAGTGGGGCTTATTCCCAGGTAAATTGCAGTCATAAAGGGTGGAAGCCATAATGTCTGGCAAAAACTGTAGTGTTCTTGAGCAGAAATTTCCTCCTTTTATTTACTTACTTAATTTTGAGTCCTCATATCTCATCCTGGATAGTGTAGAGATTTTTTTAAAAAGTATTAAAGAGATGTGGGAGTGGTGGGGAACCTATGCAGATATAATAAATGCAATTTATAAATACTGTAGCTTTAATATAGAAAGACCTAATAAATGTAATTATTTGAGTGGGAAGAAGGCAGACAAATGCAGCTAGCTATAGGTAGCTAAAGCTGGAGCCTGTTCAACAACATGAGCTTTGGAGTGATAACAGTAACACCATGCTCTACCAGCTGCCATATGCTGACAGTACAGTTGCCTGCTATAGCCTAGACAAGGCAGGTCAGATGACTCTGATAGACACTGACCCACAGGGAACAACTCATGTAGAAATGTGCCATGCTTTTAACCCTCCTGGCTGGGAAAATAAATCTCAGAGACAATAGCAATATTTGCTTGTGCCTCAGAGACCAAGCAGCCCAATCTGGGAAAGGGAGTGAGGAGAGAATATTTATTACAACTTCCCACCCCACAAATCTTGAAGTTTTTGTTTTGTTTTGTTTTTAGCTCTGAAGTTGTTATTTTATTTAAATTTTCCATGGAGTAGAGGTATTCCTTGAAATCTATTGGAACAAAATTAACAAAATCATCGACTGTTGTGACACATTGACTAACAAGTTTTATTTGGCATCTGATGAAATGGGCTACAGTCTTCATATGTTTGTGCCATATAAAACATTTTAGTTTTAAATGTGCCACAAATATTTTTAGTGGTGTTGGATTGTAGACTTTCTTCGTGTGGGTGAACAAAAATATGAGTAATGCTGCAGTATAAATGTGTATGTGCATTTATGTGTCTATACTTCAGTTTATGGCTTCTATTGCAAAAAGGTCACCTCTCACATCACCATTCTTTATTGTTCTGCTTCCCTTCTCTTCGCCCCCCCCCCACAGCTGGTCCCCTTTCACATGCAAATCTGCATTCTCTGCCAATCTCTTTGCACTTCCTTGGATCCCCTACCCCTACTTGCCATATTATTACAAGTTATGACTATACAATGTTGCATTACAGCATCATTGTCTGATGTTTGAGTAGTGAGTTCTATTACTTAATAGAACCAAAACTACATAGCTGGTGCACAAGAGGGATATATCACTCCAGCAGACCCTCATAGTTTGCAGAAGTACCTCAAAAATGTAGGGGGGGGGAAATACTTCTGTAATGTGAGAGGGATTCCAACATCACCCAGTAAAGGTTGATGGTGCTCAGATGCCACAAGGCACTGGTCAACTATTGTAGTGGGGGAGGGAATACAAAAAGTCGGTAAAATGAGTACCCAGCTTGTGGGGGGCAATTAGCTAACACACATTGGAAACTGCTTAACGCAGTGTAGATGTGTAAATAGCTATTGCTTAAAACAATTTGTAAGCCGCTCTGATAGCCTTGAGGCTGAAGAGCGGGGTATAAATAAATAAATAAATAAATAAATAACAGAGTGGCTTGAATGCTGAACTTTCAAGCTTCCACACTGCAACATTTTGTTGCAGGTTCTGTTTGCAACAGCAAGAAGAGGGAGTTGGGTGACTTTAGCTTGGAGAAAAGAAGACTGAGAAATGATATGATAACCATCTTCATACATCTGAAAGGATGTCTCATGAAGATGGAGCAAGATAGCTAGATAGATAGATAGATAGATAGATAGATAGACAGACAGCTAGATTGATTGATTTTTGCTGTTCCAGAAGGTATGACCTAAATCAACAGGTTCAAAAAATAGAGGAGATGATGATGATGATATCAATATCTACTATCGTCATCTTGCCTTTCTACCAATATAGGGATTCAAGATATTAAGGGGAACTTCCTGATGGTAAAAGCTATTCCACAATGGAATAGCCTCCCCTAGAAGCTGGTCAACTCTCTGGGAGGTTTTTAAACAGATATTTGATGAGCATCCCTCAAGAGTACTTCATGATTCTATGATTCTAGAAACAAGAATTTAGCATGTATATGATGCTTCAAAGTAAGCCAGGACTAGGACTGCAGGAAATCAGAATTAAAATACCCACTCAGCCCGATTATATCCCATGGCAGTCCTTACAAAAACACTGTCAGACATAGCATTGTCTTCAAACCTTTATGGCAGACGGGAGCAGTGGAGAGAGGCTAAAAGCCATATAGGTTTGCTTATGGCTGCTGGCTAAGTGTATGACAGCAGTGAGACCTGAATCATGACTTGCTTTGCCACAGTTCTGTCTTTGAACCACTCTGCTGCAACAACATTCTGAATGATGCAAAGGTAGCCCTGTGAAAGCCATGGACATGCAGATGAGATGCATTTTCTTTTCTTTTCTTTATTACCACTTTTCTGCCCCAGGGCATGATTCAAGGCTGCTCCTAAGGAAATAAAAAAGCCATTAAAATAACAACAACACATAAACAGCAGTGGTCACAGCAGCAGATAAAAACAAACCCATATCTTGAATAAGAAGTAATGAAAGCCACATTAGCAAGCCATGGACCATAACAGACAACCACTGTCTCCACAAACAATGCTTAAAAACTCATTAATAATGATACCTACTATTTAATACAACACCTGCCATTGACAAAAATAACACCAGTCAACAAGGCAGCCTTTACCTGGTACATAAAAGATACTCAAGTTCTTGACTGCATGCAAATTATTTGCACACATACACCTGCACACACACAATGGTTGGGACATAGTGCAAGTGTGGTACTGCCTTCATCTTTTGTGGCAGACACTAGGATTGCCAGGGGAAGTAAGGGACAAGGCTCCTGTCACTTTAATGGTTGTGTAGAAGAGAGGATTTCAGCAGATGGTGTTTGTGTGACAAGTAACTCCTGCTGAAATTCAATTTTTAATGCAATCATTAAAGGGGCAGAAGCCCTTTATTTCACCTGGCAACCCTAGCAGATAAGACAGAACACACACCCTGGCTTATGGTATCCAGGTTTGCTTTTCATGTTGGCTGTGCTTGTACGATATTGTCAAGGATGCCTTGAGTTCAGCTCAGCTCAGATCTTCCTTAGTCTGTTTCTGTTAGCGGAAATAAATAAGTAAGTAAATAAATAAATTTGAGTCACGTGTAGTTTGTGTCTCAGTCAGTCTCTGGAGATTCCTTTCCAATCTTTCAGCATGAAATGTGTGCCTTGGTAGACCATAACTCACTATCATGTTGCTTTTGTATGTGCACTTGCCTTCTGCAATAATATGTTAATCCAGTTCACTGAGGGTTTTATGAGAGATCTATAAAGAACAATGTGAGTGAAGCAGTATCACTGGCAGCCATTCCCCTATGCAGATTATGAAAAAGGTCACCGTCCTGCAGAATTTGCATTTGAAGATCTCCTTACCTGTGATGGTACAACATAAAGGATGGAGGGGAAAGATTCTAAGCGTATACAAGGGAGAGGACCAATTTTCTCTTTCAGGCCCTGTACCAGCTTGTTTGTACAGTTTTAGCCAGGAGGAGATGCGAAGGGGATTAAATTCTCAGGTGTTTGTATGATGAAGCACACAGAGTTAAACTTTGAGAGCTTGCCCTCCTCCTGAAATAAATTGGGAAGTTTCCATACAGGTAACATCAAAGGCACCATAGTATTTCCATTATATATATATATATATATTTATGAAAGCTGGACAGTGAAGAAAGCTGATAGGAAGACAATCAATTTATTTGAAATATGGTGCTGAAGGAGAGTTCTGTAGATACCATGGACTGCCCAAAAGACCAACAAATGGGTATTAGAGCAAATCAACCCTGAACTTTCCCAAAATGACCAGACTGGGGCTAGTATAATTTTAGAAATATCATGAGACAACAGGACTCATTAGAAAAGATGATCATTCTTGACAAAGTGGAAAAGGAGTGGGGAAAAAGAAGACCACAATGCAGGTGGAAAGACTCAACCAAGGAAGCCACAACCCTGAATAGTCAAGACCTTGGTAGCACTACTAGTAATAGGCTGCCTTGGAGGTCTCTCATGCGTTGGGTCATCACAAGTTGAAGCCAACTTCAAGGCAATCATCATCATCATCAACAACAACAACAACATGACTCTTGTTGCTATCTAAATAATTGGAGTGCTATACACAATATTCTTTACAAATGGCAATATTGATCCAAATATGGAAGAACATGGGATTCATGAAGCTTGACATGGCCTTGGGTTCATTTTACCACTCACTTATTCTCAGATATGTCAGGATACTGGGATATTCAACCACAGAGAAATTTATATTGTAAAGAGCTGACATGGTGCTAAGTGCTACTGCCAGCAGGGGCCAGTAGTGAGCTAGCTACATGCAGCTGGTGAGCATAACAAGATACTGTGGGAACAGAAGCAGATGAGTGATTCGGTTATCTCTCTGGGAACATACCAAGTAAACCATGTGTATGGGATTGAATAACTGTATTGTCCATGAATGTAATGTATTTGTATTTGTGTAACGAGATGTTCCCACCCACTTTAAGCACTTGGATTTTTGCTCTTGGGTGTGCACTTGCACTGTGCACTCTATGCTATGCAGTACTTGACACTGCTGTGACTGCTGAGTTATGTAGTCTATGTTTCTGGAGTCTCAGACTCATTGTATATATTTCTTTAGTATGCACAAGTAAAGGAAAGTAGTTTAGGCACAATCTCTGTGTCTGTGTGCTCATTTCATCACCCCGATGGCTGCTGGTTTTATTACAAGACCTATTTGCTGTCCAATGTTCTCACATGGTATATTGCTCCCACTGGTGTGGCACAGAGGATCTCATTTCTCAGGCAGGCATATATGGGGAGAGACAGTCCACATATTGAGGTTCCAAACTTTTTAAGGCTTTAAATGGCATTATGAACATCTTGCCCTTGCATGGCACTACCTGTCAAAAGTGGTGAGATTGTGTCCTCCTGTGAGGTGAGAGGCTATACTGATGGTATCAGTGCTGCTGGTAGGGTCTTCCATGTCAGACAGGCTTTCATCAAGAAGGCAGATTAAATGTGTCAAACAGCTACTGGGTGGCAGTAGTAGTGGGAAGTTACACTTGCAGAGGACCTCTCAGAAACAACAAGAGTTGTACCATAGCTAATACTTGTTAGTACTGTGCAGAAATGAAACGTAGAAACATTGCAATACTTGGGGTGAGTGAGCTAAAGGTGAACAGGAATTGAACATTTTCAATCAGATAACAACATGGTGTTTTACTCAGGAAATGAAAATCTAAGAAGAACTGGGGTGGCATTAATAGTGAAGAGAGATGTAGCAAAAGCAGTCAAAGGATATAATGCAAAGTCTGACTGAATCATATCAATACAATTTCAGGGAAAAGCCATCAGCATAACCATATTCCAAACTTATGCTCCAACCAATGAAACAGAAGAGGAAGAAATTGAAAGATTCTGTAGCTGGAGTCCAGGAGGAAATTGTTCGCACACCAAAACAGGATACGTTGGTAATCACAGGAGATTGGAACACAAAAACAGGAAACAGAGCAGAACCAAACAGTTTAGGAGAACTTGGCCTAGGATCAGGAAATGAAGCAGGAAAATGACTGATTTAATTTTGTGAAGCCAGCAGTTTGTTAATCACAAACATATTCTTCAGGCAACCAAGAGGCAACTGTATACATGGATATAACCTGATGGCCAATATGGAAATCAAATAGACAACATAATTGGAAGCAGAAGATGAAGAAGCTGCATTCTCTCTGTAAAAATAAGACAAGGAGCAGGTTGTGGCACAGACCATGAATTGCTAATATAAAAAATGAGAGTAAAGCTAAAGAATAGCACTAAAACCAACAATTATGCCAAAATACAACCTGCAGGACACCCCTGTAGAATTTAAAGATAATGTATTATATATATATATATATATATATATATTGACTGGGAGCCAGAACTCTGGAATGAAGTCAGAGACATTATCAGGGAGAAATGCAAAAAGGCATTATCTGTAGCCAAAAAGAAAGACAAGCCCCACTGGATGACAGATGAAATTCTTCAAACAGTTAAGAACTGGGGAGAAGCAAAAGTAAAGGAGGACAAAAATAGGGTCAGGACCCTGAACACAACTATTCAATGATTTGTGCACAGGGACAAAGAGAACTACTGTAACAATCAATGCAGAGAAATATAAGATGACAACAAAAGTGGTAGAACAAGAGACCTCCTCCACAAGATCTAAGAAATCAAAGGGAAATTTAAACCAAGAGTTGAGATGCCCTGACCAGCAGAGAAACACACTGCATGATCAAGAAGAAATAAGATGATGAAAAAAATACACTGAAGAACTATATAAAAGAGACAAATGTATGACATATTCATCCAAGAAAGAACAAACTCACAATTTTAGAAAGTGAAGTGGAAGCGTCACCCAGAGCACTTGGGAGAAATAAATCAGCAGGAACAGATGGCATACTACTAGAGCTGCTTCATTCTACAGAGACAGAATCTACTTGAGTTCTAACTAAAATCAGTAACTAAAATCTATCAACAAATATGGAAAACAAACAGTGGATCCTGGGAAGCAGAGAATTGTCACCCACAGGATCACCAAGGTTGCCTACCCCTGGTTTAGATGTTTCCGACACATAATACAAAGTGGTTATTTTACTCTAGGAAAGGGTGCCTGCCTTTCTATATTAATACTTTTGTGTAATTAAAGAAATTACCCTAAAGAGTACATATAACCAACCATGGAAATGAAAAAAAAACAAAAAACCTGTCTCTCTAGAGAGGCCTGCACCGATATTTTGATTTCCACAGTTGACTGTGGGAACCATATCTAGAGTCACTGGGACTACAGATGGAAATCTGAAGAATGCATTCCATGAGCAAATGCTATATGTGTCTTCGATCACAATTAGGTTTTCTTCTATTTATTTATTAACTTATTTAAAAATTGCACTTATTAAAATGTAGTCTGATATAATTTATATTAAAAAAAACATAATGTAATTTAAAATAACATTAAAAATGTAATGCAATTGATTTATTTAATTCATTCTCTGACTTTCTATAAAAAAATATTCTTACACCTTCAGGTATACCAGGTGTGGAACCCCAGTTACGGGATGTCCTCCACCAGAGAGCTAACTGGGGCCACTGTTGGTTTCATTTTTGTTCCAAGTTGCCAAGTTAAAACATTTTATTTTTAATAAAAGTCTTCAGGGGCTGCTTCACCTAATATGTGCATATACATAGGAGATTATCAGATGCAGGGGAACATGCCAAAAAATCATATTCCCAACCACGTCAGAAGACCGCTAGAAAAACAGAAAGGGAGATATTACCAGATGCCCTGACCTTCAGTTGTTTCTGGGGTGTAGCACTGCCACAGATGAGGCTTCCATTGACAGGTGTCCAGAAAGCAACTAGGTGCCAGCAAAGTATAAACAGCACTAATCTGGGAAGGGAGACAACTGTGAGTTAGCTCACAGGAATGCAAATACAGTCAAAGATATAGTCCAGTAACACAGTCCAAAAGGGTGAGAGGATTACGACAATCAGTCAGCATGGTCCAAAGCTGTCAGTGGGTCAACAGGAGCAGGCAGCAGGGTAGTCAGGGACAGTCCAAGGTCTAAGCATGAGTCAGGGTAACAGAAGTCAAGATAATTGAACTCTAGGCACCAAAGTCAGCAGGAAGCTTTCACCAGGAAGATCAGTTGATCTCTGACAAAGCCTCCATCGACTCTCCCAGCATATATAAAGCAATTAAGGCTTTGTCAGGTGTTTCTTAACGAGCAGGTTTTTCTCATAAAGTCTCAGAGACTTCCTTTAAGCTTCCTTTTGAGCTCACTGCTGGGTATACAATGGTGGAGGTAAGTCCCTCTCTTCTTCATCCTTATCTGAATTGTCAGGACTCTCTGCTGGGACTGATCATAACCCACTCAGACCAGGCTCTTCCTTGGCTCGAGCCTCGAGGTTGGCAGGGTTCCCTGCTGGCATAGGTGTAGATAAACCTGTGCCAGGGTCCCTAGGGCCGTTCCCTGCCATGTCCTCACGGGACATGACAACGGGGACAAGCCTCCAATAAAAGGGGATGCCTTACTCATGGCCGCGCTATGCCCCTGGGATGCTGGAGGACGCCGTCGTCTGACAACAATCTTCCCCCTTCCTGTGCTCCTAGTGATCTTTTGACATGGCTTTTGCCACGTCTGATAATCTCAATAGTTTCACAGTGTTTTAACTTCACTTTTTAAAACTGTGCATTTCATGTCTCTTTAGTATGTTTAAATTATTTTCATCATTTTAAATTTTATTGTCCTACATTTGAAATTGTTCAACAGATTTTATTGTAAGCTGCCCAGAGATCTTTCAACATGGGGCAATATACAAATACTTTAAATAAATAAATAAATAAATAAATAAATAAAATCTGTTTACACCCATAATTGTTGTCACATCAAGCCTTCATCCCTTTCCCCTTCAATCTGGACTTTCTGGCTGCAGACCATAGTAAATCATTGGATGGTGAAGATATTATCATTTCTATACTATGTCATCATATGGTATCAACCACTTCTTTCATCAAAGAGAAAAATGACTAAAAGGTCATATCAATGGAAATTAGTGTATCTTTCCAGCTCCGATAATGAAATTTTGTTTCATCATAGTTTTAATATAGGTCAAGCAAATGAGCTGGAGAAGATAATTAAATAGCATGATAGTTTATTTAAGGGGGGAGGGAAGGAGAAATAAAAAAAAATTAAAATTCATCCCGCCTGTGGTTTTGAAGAAGGTTTTCTATAATGATTGCCTTACTTCAGGGGCACATACCCATGGGTATTGCCACAGTGCTGTGGAGTAAGGCCTAGAGCAATAAGCGAAAAGGGGGAAAAAAACCTTTAACTAGGAAGAGACTGCAGCTAATAAATATTTGATCAGATACACAAATTCACACAGTTTGATCATGCCTAGAGGAATTTGCCATCATTTATTAACTCGTGCAATGTAAATGTACAGCACCATGTTTCTGAAGAAACAGAACATTGATAAAAGTCATTACCTTTTCTTTTTTCTTTCTCTTTCAGCCTAGGATTTTCCCAAAAGTCACAAGCACCTGAAATGCTGTCAGACTTCATGCTTATGTGGATGAAAGGAGAGAGTCAAACAAAAGGAACCACAAAGCCTCTGTGGAAAGCAAATTATCATTGCTGCAACAGTATCCTGAACACAGCATGGGCACAATTCACACAATCCTTTCTCTACTGAAAATGAAGCAGAGGAAAATTGATGTAGACCAGTTGCAGGCCTAGCTGCATATATTTGGTTGGGCACTGAAGAAGGAGCCAAGCGTGAAGACAAACATGAGTCCAACAACTGACTTGAAAGTACAATGACCACAAGTTTATTGAACTTTACAGCTGGACAGGTTGGCCTGGCATGAGGCATGGATCTGAGATTGAATGACCCAAAGCATTTGGCCCAGCCCAGCCTTCTAACCCACAGGAGGAGGCACCCAAGGAAAGGAACAGAAGAGCCACTTGGTATACAGCCATTTTGTGGTGCTGTTGCCACCCATGGTGAGGCAGTTACAGACCCGAGCTGTGCATAACCCAGCATATCTCACCCTCCTATCGATCTGCAAGGGATCCCCAATTAGAAAGTTGGGTTCACAGCCTGCATCTTACCCACAAACTAGATCTTGCCTCATGCCACCAGCCAACCCCTTACAGCTGCAACCAAGAACAGAGTTCATATCAGATGTTATACAGCCATGGATCCTGCCCCCAGTCTGACAGATATGCTCCATCTTCATGGAATAGCATCCCCAGGTGGAAGGAAATGTCCAAGTGCTGAACTGGCCACTCTCCTGTAGCCAGAATGTCAAGTTCCCTATCTCTTTGTTAGCTTTCCTCCTAACAATGTCAATCCTCCGAGGGGCCTCAGCCCCACGCAAGCAACATTGCTCCAGCAAATCTGACCAAAGCAATATAGTGGCAAGAAACCAGCCAAATACCATCATAGGGTCCCTCTTTTCTGCTCAAATCAAGTCCAGCATCTTGCAGGAGATGCGGTCCTTCTCACCTAGTTATATAACCAAGGCCTCTGAAGGTTCTGATCTCTGGACTAGCTGGAAGATTGTCAGGAGTAGTGTACCCCACCGCATTCCCCTGTGACTGATCCAAGTACATAATATTGACATGGTTTTCAAGGCATATATCCGTCCTTCACCCATTGGATGAAATGTTCTCTGTCATGCACTGCAGTTGTGTTTCTACCTTTCAGACAAATCAGGGAAAACTGATTGTGAATGATCGAGTGGTGAGCTTGAACATGTCGGAACCTGCATGACAAACATCAACACTCTCAGCTGTTCAGTTAATTGTCAGTCATCATTTAAAGCAGCAGTGTTGCCTGTTGTGTGCAGGGGAAATGATAAGTTTAAAAGTCGAGCAATGTGTCAATTTGAAATTTTTAGTAAAATTGAACAAAACACCAACAGAATCTTTTCAAATGCTTACTGAGGCCTATGGAGAAGACTGCATGCCTTGAGCATGTGTGTTTGAGTGGCACAAAAGATTCAGAGAAGGACGTTAGAATGTGGAAGACAATGAATGCTCTGGATGACCTTCCACTTCAAGAACCAAAGAAATTTTGGAAAAAATCAGCCAGATTGTTTGAGAAGACCACTGACTAAGTGTCTGAATGAAAGCTGAAGCCGTGAACATTGACAAAGACACTGTATGGAAAATTTTGCCTGAGTGTGCCAAGATGGGTTCTCACAGCAGAACAAAAAGTATGCAGTAAGGATATTTGCACTGACATTCTGCAGCAGCTTTGAGACAGACACAAACCTTTTAAAAAAAAAATCATCACAACCTGCATCTTCCAGTATGATCCTGAGACAAAACAACAGTCAATGCACTGGAAAACACCATCATCACCAAGAATGAAAAAAAGCACGTCAAGTCCTCATTCAAAGCCATGCTGATTGGATTTCTTTACATCAAGGGGGTAATTTTGGCAGAATGGGTTCCAGAAGGCAGAGCAGTGAACCAGCATTATTATAAGGAAGTTTTGACAAAGCTGAGAGACAGAGTCAGGGAAAAAAAGGGCCAGAACTGTGGAACAATGGTTTCATTCTTCATCAAGACAATCTGCCCGCTCACTCAGCACTTTCTGTGAAGCAGTTTTTGGCCAAAAAACACATTCCTACACTTGAACATCCTCCTTGTTCGCCGGATTTGGTACCATGTGACTTTTTTTTCTTTTCCCTAAAGTGAAATCAGTGCTTGGGAAGCCCTTTCATGGTACTGTGTCATCGCTATCATGCCATATTTGCTGCATCTGATAATCTCCTTGGATGCATGTATGCTTGGTATGCAGGTAACTGCCACCTGCCAATTGCCTTAATGTGTGCCAAAGGCAGCCCTAAGACAATTGCTACTGTGGCAGCTTCTATTCTGAAACAATGACCTCTGAATTAGGAAGCCAGCAAACTCAGCTGACCTAGACACATCCTTAGCACTGACATAAACTGAAATCTTGGTCCATATGCAACAAGAGTGGGCCCTCAAACTTGGAAACATTATCTTTTTGAAGATCCCAGAAACTCCTAGTCTATACAGGTCTGTACAAGCCCCCACCACCACCACACACATAAACATTCACCTTATGTAGAGAATGTATTTATTTTATTTATTAAATTTTTAATATCGTGCTCTAAATTGTGGGATCTCAGGGTGGCATACCAGTAAACAATATTAACAGTTTAAAACCATTCCAGATTTTTGAAAATAAAAATAAATAAATAAATTGACAGGCTAAAACATATGAAACAATTTTACAAGTTAAAACAGCATACCTAGTTAAAAGAGTTAATAATCATGTCTGTGTATGTTTGAAAAGTAAATTATGCCCAAAGGCTTTAATGAAAAGACATGTTTTGGCTTGGTGCCAGAAAGGCACCAACACGAGCGCAAATCAGATATCCAAGGGGAGGGCATTCCACAAACAGGGTGCCACAACAGAGAAGACTCTGACCCATGTCAATTCCTGTTTTAAACAAAGCACCCCCTCAGTCTAAAACAGGTTAGGAAGTGAAAACGCACTATCAGGACCCCTAGAGGGGACTATTGGTAGTTTTTAGCACACACCCAGAAAACACAACAGGAGGGCTGATAGGAAAGGAGAGAGGGAAAGCAGAAAGCAGGGGCAAGAACTGCAGTAAAGGTCTTGGGCCTTTACCCATCCCTACTGTAAAACATTTTATATCTGCATATTTGTTATCGGCCTGTCATGGTTAGAGTATTTTCATATCATTGTTTGTTTGCATGCTTCTGCCTGCTGGTAATCATTTTGTGTGTTTATATATTTCTGCTGGATGGAACGCAGGGCAAATTATGGCCTGCAGGCTATATGCAGATTCCCCCAGGGACCCAAGTGCAGCCCCCAAACTCATTTCTATGTTAAAAGCCTCCTGAACCATCTAGTGATTGTGGGAGCCATTGTGCCATGTTGCCCCACACCCCCACAAGCTGTTTTATACCTGGAGGGTCCCCCTCTCACACACACACACTGAAAGAGTCTTCTGGACACTTCTGTTAAAAAAAAAAAAAGCTTCTCCTTGGCCTAAAACAGGACAGAAAGCCCTACAACCAATGTGCCAAAGTTTCCCTGTAGCCCCTAGAGCAGGGCATGTTTTGGCCTTTGGGCCACATGTGGACATTTTGTGGCTCAACATGAGCCCCTGCCCCAAAACTCCCCACCCCGACAAAAAATATTCAGCATGATTTTGGGGCAATTTCTGATCCCCCCCAAATCCATGCAAAAGCCCCCAAGCACATAAAAATAATCCCATCCCCATAAACACCCCCAAAACTGCCCTGAAATACCTCCATTTTCCTCAGCAGCCCTTCCCAAAATGGCAACAAAATGCCATTTTGAGAGGGACTGCAGAACAAAATGGAGATACTTGGGCTCCCTGTGGGGGTATGTGTGCAACCTGTGGAGGGAATTCGGGGGAACTTAGCTCTTGGCTTCCACACAGTTGTACACCCCAGCCATAGAAGCAGTTTCTTTTAAATTAAAAAGAGTTGGGGGAGATATGGCCCTCTTAGGTCCAGTGGGGTGTATTTGTAGCACCTGGATCTGGGGCAGTTGCCCATCCCACTAAAAAAAGATGTATAATTTTGTCTAAAGTATTTAGAACAGAATAGAACATTTGGTTGTTGTTGCTTGTTACAGTACATTCATTTAGTAAAATAAGGCCTAAATCCAAAGGCTAGTCTCAGCTAGCTATTTAGTAGAACCGTTGCATCAATTACTGAATGGTAAGTCAACATTAAATCCCATTGAGACAAACATTTTATTCTGCTTGGGACTAACCATTGGATTTAGGCCTTGATATTTCTGTTGAGCTTTGTATATACAGTTGTCCCTCTGTATCCACAGATTTAAGTATTCACAGCTTGAAAATATTCTTAAAAAATAATAATCCAAAAAGCAAACCTTGATTTTGCCATCTTGTATAAGGGACACCATTTTGCTATGCCACTGAATATAATGGGACTTGAGTATTCATGGATTTTGGTATACACGGGCAGTCCTGGAACCAAACCCAGCGAATGTGAAGGGACAGCTGTATACCTATATGTAAGTTCCATGATGGTGGATTTGGCATGCTATCTCTGTTAATATAAGTGATGTCTGTGTTCTTATTCATTTTGCCATTTCATGTAAAAAAAAAAAAACAGGCACTGAAATACTCCATTCAGATAGCAGTGTTTATCATTATTTTTGGCAAATTATGGATGTGCAACATTATAAGTTTCTGAGTTTCTATGCCCCCACATGAGGAAACTGACAGGATCAGACAACCCCTCCTCCCAATAAACAGTTTGGCATTTTTTAATGAATGTGGGATGCACTTTGGAAGAACAAACTAAGGGGAAAAAATGGAGAATCATACAATACATGATTACGGCAGCTAGGCTGTTATATGCACAGAAAAGGAAAGAAACAACTACTCTGACACAGAACAGGAATTCAAAGGCAGTGTTAGTCTAGAATATGGTAAGCAAGGAGATCTTGTTTGAGACTGAGAGAGAGAAACTGTAGCATAAGCTTTTGTAGACTTGGTCTAAATGGTTCTTCAGATGCATGGAGTGAACTGGTCCCTAGGAACAAATCGTATAAGCAGGCTGTTGAATAGCCATAGAAATGCAAAAGAAATGCAAAAGTAGTGGTGATGAGGTGACAAATTCAGTTTAATAATGGTTATTGAGGGACAAAGGCAGGAGGTAAGATGTTGCCTAAGGTGTGTGGATGACCATATGAATAGTAGAGGGAGTTTGGAATGTAGTCTGATGCTGGTTGGGAACCAGAAAGGAGATGTGATAAACTGGTCAAGAGCACCTCCATGAGACTAGGGTGTTAACAAGTGTTATGATACATGTAGTGTGCCAGGAAACCATTGTCTCTGTTCAACCCACTATTTTTTTAAATTATCTTATTTAAACATTAAACAATAAACTTAGGACAAACATGTCAACGCACACAACCTACTAACATTAAACACTAAAACAACAATACTTACATTCACACAAACACACCTACAAACTTACATATGCATTTATATACATATCTAAAGTATATAAACATATACCTAACAATCATCTCCTTGTCTATCAGGTTAATTATTTCTCCAATTTACTGCTATCCACTTAATTGTCAAGATTCTGTTGTCGTTTACTAATTTTAATATTATTAGATTCCTTTTTATTGCCTTATTTATCCCATTGATATAATTATTAGATCTCCCCGATTGGCTTTCCAAAGGGGAATTAAATCCTTCCACGCATCCATATTCCTCCGGTTTTCCCTGTCATCTAGCAAATTGGATAATCTATCCATTTCATACATGTCCAAATAACTTTGCTATCCAATACTCAATTAAAGGAGTCTTTTTACTTTTCCACTCTTTTGCAAAAAGTAATCTTACAGCCATTACTGCATAATTTATACTTTATTCAACCCACTATTGATGGACTGGGATTTATGGATATATTCCAATTCAGCTGTTTCTCTTTCCAATCTTCTCTTGTTTTGTTGTTCAAGTATAGCTGTCTTGAGGTCAGAGATGGAATGTTCAGGAAGATTGAACTGTTCTGCAACTGATTTTTGTGCATTCCAGTTCCTAATGTCTGATTTATGCCCATTTATCCTCTGATCTAGAGACTGGCCTGTTTGCCCAATGTAGAGTGCTGAACGGCATTGTTGACAGAGGATGGCATATATCACATTAGAGGATGAACAAGTGAATGTACCTCTAATATTGTGGATGATGTGATTAGGGAGATTATCAGATGCAGGGGAATGCACCAAAAATTGTGTTCCCAACCACACCAGAAGATCAAAAGAAGAATAGAAAGGGAGATCTTACCAGACCCCCGTGTCCTTCTGCCATTCCAGTGGCATAGCCCTGCCGTGGAAGAGACTCCCCTTTTCTATTAATTGGGACAAGCTCTAATAGAAAGGGACACTTTACTCACAGCTGCGCTACACCCCTGGAACACTGGAGGATGATGTCAACTGGTAATCTTGCCCCTTCCTGTTCTAGCGATCTTTTGACACAGTTCTTGCCACATCTGATAATCTCCCAGGTCCTGTGATGACATTACCTGAGTAGATATGCGGGCAGAGTTGGCATCTGGGTTTGAGGAGGACTGGTTAATAAAACTGTTTGACCTTGCCAAAAGGGATAAGTTAATTATTTTAATTAGAGAAAAATCAGTGATTAGTTTTAAGAAGGATTGGGAACCAGTAATTACCTTTTTATGGGACCAACAGGGAAAATGATCAATAGTGGGATTTGAAGATTAGTAGGATTAAATAAGCAGAAGAAGTTTAATATAAGATGTTTTGTAATAAAGGAAGTAAGATATCATATCATATATAACCATCGGTAGGTAAATTGGAAGTCAATATTTCATTTTCCCTCTCATGTTTGTTTGTGTGTTTGCTAGTAATTTTTTTTATAATGTTCTGTTGCTGTATTTTTTCTTTTTTAATATTCCTATTATATGTAGTTTTATATTGTAGAAAATTTCTCTTAAAAACATATTTTTTTAAAAAATAAAAGCAAGTGGAGGGAAGCCTTGAGGAGGTGACCTTCTATGGAAGGGAATGAATACCTGGTGCCACACAAATCTTTCTGCTTTTGTCAATTAAGTAGGTTGAGTGACAGATTTTGAAGTCACTGCCATTTAATCCTCAAGGAAAAGATAGCAGAATGAGGAGAACAAGAGCATTTAAAAGTGACCCAGAGGGATTAAAAAACTGCTAGGTTAGAGAAGCTAGATTTCTTGGGACTTCCATGGGGCAAAGAAAAGGAAGTACAGTAAAGAGAACAATCTTTCCAGGACTGTTTAGACTTTATCAGACGTGTGAAAAAATGTGTCAGAAGAACATGACGAGAACAAAAATGGGTGACATTATCATATGACGTCATCCTTCAGCTGTTCTGGGGGTGTAGCACGGGTGTGAATAAAGTGTCCATTTTTAATTGATGGGCTAAGCTGTCAGTAAAAAGGGACGTTTTATTCATGCCTGTGGTATGCTCCCAGAATGGCTGAGGATGCAGGAGTCTGATCATGTCACCCTTTCTGTTCTCGTCCTGTTCTTCTGACATGATTTGGAATGTGGTTTTGTGCTGCATTTCCCCACATCTGATAAAGTCTCCAGTCTCATGAATAAGACATGTTTCATTGTGATGTGCCCAACAAACTATCAAGAGTTTACATCAAATCAGGAAATAAATAAAAAGAGAATGGGAAAATTGCCTAGCAGTACGAGGGGGGATGACATCATCTGAAAAGGGAATCCCTTTAGCGATCTCCTGGTGTTCATGTAACACCACTTTTGGCACATCTGATAATCTCCTCCCTGACTTCCTCCCCACCCATGGGCTGCTAGAGAAGGGACAGCTCACTCTTGTGGAGACCTGAGCTAATTATTTCCAGTGGGCATTTGGAATTAGGCCAAAGGCTCCATGAAATTGGCTCAAGCACCATACATGGCTCTTAAGCCATATCATGCCAGCCCTCATTTTTTGGGGTAGATTGTGAAGCAGCCTGAAAGTTGGAGCAGCCTTGAAAGAGTGGCAACAACAACAACAAAAAAACCTTACTCTAATGAACCAGGACAAAACTAAGAGAAGGATGATGCCATAGGCAGCTGATGTGAATATGAAACAAGTGGGTGGGTGGGGGAGAGCAGTGCTATGTTTGGATGAAGCACTGTTTTAAAGGTTACTGTGAGACTATGTACTTTAAAATAGACTTCTAAAAGTCACTGTACAGAATATGAAATGAGATGGATGAGCTTCTGTATAATTTGGCATATACCAGGAAGGGAAAATTCCCTGCAGCCCTGTCTGGAGAACACAAATAATCCAAACTTTTTAAATGCATAATGTGTCAGGAGTTAGAACTCCATTATAAAATGGCCAAACAAACTGCAGAGTCATGCTGAGTCATAATGGCTGACTCCATGAACTGCCTAGTCTTCCTTAGCTATGGAAGGAGGGTTGTTATTGGTGTGTAATATCATGTGATTGAGTAAGCCAGTGCCCTATAACTGTGTATATGGGAGGGCTCAAAACAGAGCTCACCCTTCTTTCTGTGAGTGCTGTGGCTTGGCAATGACATTCTGGAATTGTAAATACTTGTATATATTGCAACCGAGTTTGAAGATAAAAGTGCCTCCTGCTTATTTGGACATTAAACACTCTGTGTGTGAGTATTCTTGAGAGCATGTTTCTACTGAGTCTACTGAGACAGGCTTTGAGGCTTCTGCTGGGGACTGAGTGGCCTATCATCCCCTGACATAATGATGGTCATGTACTATTTTTAAATCTAGCACTTTGTTGCTGAAATGAAACAACAAGGAAGCACTGAAGCTCAATTCTTTCAGCTACCATTGCTTTCACAGTGTGCCTGGTCCTGAAATCCATCTGAGAACTAGGAGGCTTAACTGGAAGTCAATGAATAATGCTACTTACATGCATTAAATTAAGTAATTTACTGCATGTAACTAGCATCATTCAATTTTTCCTTCAGACCTTCCAGGACCTTCCAGGGAGCCCGGCTTACACGGAAAATTTAAAAATAAAAATACAAGTAGATGTCTAAAAATTAAACCAAGCACCAAAACACACTTAAAACTTTACCAGCAACACAAGGATGGTACAGAAAAGGCTGTCACTTACCTGGATGTCATGATCATACCCTCAAGTGTCGGCACGGACCTCCCAGATCGCACCAGCATAATGGGGCACCGGTTCACTCACATGTGATTCCATTACAGAAATGGAATGAGTGCTCTATTAATGATTTTTTCCCATGCATAAGAAAAAAACGGGGACTGAATAGGGGCAGAATGGGGTCAGAACGGGACAGGGACGACGTCGTCTGAAAGGAAATCCTTTAGTGATCCTGTTGCATCCCTGTTCTGGGTTATTAAGCCTGTGTGATAATCTTCTGAGTCTCAAAGGTGTTACAAGATCCCCTTGCTTACCAAAGTGGACACTGTGTGGCTTAGACAGTGCATGGGTGGGTGATGAAAGGTAAAGGACAGGGAGAAAATGATCACTGCGCAACATGAGGCAACAGGAGGAGGAAAGGGGAGGAGTGGAGGGAAGGGGGAGGGAAGGAAGGAAGGAAGGAAGGAAGGAAGGGGAATGAAAGGAACTATTGGGGAGGAGAGGGATGGACTATGTTATAGGCTGAAAGGTAAAAGTGCAAAGACATGGGGCAGGAGATAGGGGTGAACCATGGAGGGGAAGAGGTCATGAGACAGTGTGGGGGCAAGTACTGCAAAGAGAGGAGGCCAAGCCAAAAGATACAGGGCCCCAAGAAGGGAGAGGCAGGAAAACAAAAAGTTGGATACAAGCACAAGGCAGGGGAATTATATAGGGCAGAAAAGACAAAGGGAGAAGGAACTGAATGAATGGGATGGAAGGAGGGAGGAAGGGAGGGGAAGACACAAGAAAAGACTAAGACAATGAAGATGAACAAAAGAGGTCCATCAACCATTCCATCCCAAGCTATAGGTCGTGACCTACTCACTTCCCCACCTTCTTAGCCTCGCCTCATTGATTTTAATGTTTAATGTTTGTTTTAATTTTATGTTTATGTGTTTTAGCATAAATGTTTAATGGTTTTGTGTGTTTAAATTATATAATTTAATTTATATAATTATATAATAATTTATATAATTATACTGTATATTGCATTTTAATCTGTGTTGTACCCCACCTCGAGCCTTGGGAAGAGGCAGGTGAGAAATAAAATAGCAGCAGCAACAACAACAACAATTACTACTACTGCTACTACTATTACTACCTCCTCCTCCTTCTTCCTCCTCTCCTCCTCCTCCGCCAGACCCAAGTCTCTCGTGAGACTCCCCAGATTTCACAAGTTCTGCTGTGCTCACAAGACTTGGAGTCCTCACCAAGTCTCATGACAGCTGCAGCCAGGCAGCCATCATGAGATCCATTCCTCCCAGTGTAGCTTGGCTGGGATCAGGTGTCAGTGGACTTCCATTTACTCTTTCGGGGGCATTCCATTTACTCTTTCGGGGGCCTTCCTATTATTCCATAACCTTGGCTTCTTCTTCCAACTCTGTCCTTCTCAACCTCATTTCATATGGTTAGAAAAACATTACAATATAGCTAACTGGCATCATTCAGTCCAGCTCCCAAAAGGCTGGAGTGGGTCCAAGTGAGGCAGTTGCTTCTAGTGGCAAGATGATAAAAGAGAGGGAGAGGACAAGGCTCTGTATATACCACATGGCCTGTTCTGTGCCTCCTAACCTAGCTTGTTGGCCTCAGGTGTGGCAGAGGATGTTGTCGTTTCACCAGTGTGGACCTGATCCAACTGTCAGTCTGGTTAACTTACGTACATGGAAGAAAAGTGTAGGACACCATCTTGCTCTTTGCTTGAGGCAGAAGAATGTCTTCGGACAACCCTGCTGACCAGAAAGCAAAGCAAAGCAAAACATATCACAGGGTATTTCACAGATAACCTTGCCCTACTGTTACTAACTTACTAACTTGCTGCAATTAGAATGAACACGCACGCACACACACACACACACACACAGAGAGAGAGAGAGAGAGAGGTTTATAACTAGCCAAAGAGAAGCCATTAGAGAGGAGCAGCAAATATTATTTGAAAGCAGATTGAATTTTCAAATGTCTGTAAACTTGGTTTTAAGTAAATATGCAATCACTGTCTCTAAGGAGGAGACGCTTTCAAAGGCAGTTTCACAGACTGGTATCAACCAATAGGTCACAGATTATTTTCAGAACACTGGCTAATGAATATATTTCAATGCTGTCCTGCATCTCCAAAGGAGGTATGAAAGGGTTGTGAAGCCAAAAAGAGTACGCCAAGATGTACACATTGATCATGTGTCTCCTAAAGGTGGCATTCAATAAAGATAAATGTTAGCAAGCAAATGATATAGCCACAGGAACAGAAGAGTCATGAAAAAGGGATTAACCTTTTCTCTGCTGGAATTCTGGCAACATCATTTTCAGCTCAAATGGGTGTTTCATTGTAATCAATGCAGTTTCACAGCACTAGCAGGGGTACCTGGCAAACATCTGTCAGACGTTCCTAGGAGGTGCAAAGTGTCTGGAGGGTCTGCAGCAAATGCCATCATATGAAAAAAATATATATGGTGCATTATGAAAGAGTCAAAGGGAAAAGAACTTCTATACAATGTGCACATTTTCAAAAGGTCAGTGCATGCTTTCCCCCCCCAAATATCACTGCACATATATGCATCAGTGCATTGCCTTTTTTTTTAATGGTCTTCTGCTCTGTCTCACTGACTTAACAAATCTGTAGGGGACCATATTTAGATATTACCAAAGAACAACTGCCTATCTGGAAAGAAAAGAGTGCATACATATATGACTTTAATAAACCAGTTCTTACATAATTCTCACAGCAGGTAAGACCAAAGCTTGGATGTGATGAATTACAACTAACATAGTTACCTGTAACTGGTTCCTTGTTTTGGACAGCATGGGTGCTCTTGGTAACCACCTACACAACTGTCCTCAAATTACCCAGTCCACAACACTAAGAGAGTTCCTACTAAATTGTAGGTTCTCAAAATTACATTCATCACAGCCATTTCATTCTACAGCACTGGAAGACAAATAAAATTCTCTTTTTGCCTGAGCAATGCAAATATGCATTACCATGCTTCCTGCACCATGGAGCATAGTCCAGGAAGAACAAGAATGTATCCCAGTAGATTAACCAGGCAAGACTGGTTGGGAAAAAATGGCTGCCGCCACCCTTAATACCAGAAACTAACAAATTAAAGTAATGTGAAATGTGAATCATTGCTCAAACGGATGAGAAACTGAGCATTCCAGATATTTCAAGAAGTAGGAGTAGCATCTGCCTGCATGGAACCTCATACCTGAACAGTACAAGTAACATATGAAACAGCACATAGGCATGTGGCTCCAACATCATCACTTTTCTTTTCATTTCTTTCTCATTAGAGCTTCAAAAGCTTGCATCATGTGTTTTGCATTTAGTTGGCTAATAAAGGTATCACTTTTTTGTGGATTTTGGATTTTGTTTACCTGCATGGCCAACATGGCTACCCCTGAATATGTTTCCAAGAAGTAAGATAGTGCTAAACCACAGGCATACCAACTGAACCAAGATATCACCAAAAGTTAACAATGAGCATGTAAGACTTCATGCCCAGAGGGAGAGAGCTTAGCTAATGAAGTGCACTCCCACTATTTATTACGGGATATATGCACATGACAATGGCTATACACATGTGTAGGATATAAGATATGTTGACTGTGATGTTGTTACCTGGTCTTACATCCCCCTCCCTCCAATAATTCATAATTTGCTCTATCAGACATGTCATGTGGTTTCAAGTAGATCAGGGCAACCCAAACATGGAGTTAGTGGAGGTCACTGAGGCCTGCGAAGGTGTCTTGGAAATACCCTAGAATCGAACATGCTGAGGACATGAATAAGCAAAGCCCCAATCCCCTTAGACAGCCATTAGGGAGGAATGTGTTATTCTCTCCTGGATGCACCTGGCAATTAGTCATACTCCAAAAACAACCAGTGCCCAGAACACCTATTATCCATACTCATCCTGGTAAATGTCTTTCCTTCACACCTTTCCCTATCCAAAATACAGAGGAGGCCATAAACCCATCAACCTTAATGTTTCAACCTTTACCGGCAATCAATGAAGCTGGAGCTTCCATTGTTTAATTCTGGGAAACTCACCCAAGCATTGTTTCACACTCAAAACACCCCTTGAGGGTATGATATTGGGTATAATTATTACCCTAAAATCATAGCCATGTGTGCACAGTTCCTTATACACTGTTACTTTGCTGGTTTGCTGTGCTGCCCTGTGCACAGTTTCCATATGCCATTACTTCGCTTGTCTGCTGTGCAAGCCCCAGATACAAGTCTGGGTCTTTTTTTTTTTATTGTAGGAATCTCTGCTCTCTGGACAGGTAATTATAGCCCATTCCCTGAATCTATTCCTCTATCCAAATACTTCCTCCTGATCCTCCATTAGCCTTGTGTGATTGCTTGTAAGCCTAGTGCATGTGTGAATGCTTCTATGATTATTTTCCAATTAAAAACCATTTTTATTTCATTTTTGCTTAGAGTCTTGTCAGTGAGTACTGGTATACACAGGTGTAAAGATCCCATAGTTACCTGGCCTTTGAGCTAATTAAAATTTCTCCAATTTAATATTGTACTTTTTATATCACAAGTGGGTCCCCACAGACCCCACACAATTTGGGTAACAATGTAATGATGCCTGTCCATACACAATTTCTTCTATCTTGTGTACAAGTGCTACAGTGTTTTTAATGCCTGGTGTGTTTGTATTAAGGAAGTATCCTCTTTGTACCTTTTGCCACACAGTAGAATAAAGTTTGGTTGGATTTCCACCCAGGTGTGTTCTTCCGATTGGGCATGAGGCACGTTGGGCAACAAACCCAGTGTTGGCCAGGGATAGCAATATTATTAACATTGTTGACAATACAATATTTGAAATAAAAGGTGTTTAAGGCTTTGGTAAATAATGATAATGGATTGTTGATGAGGAAGTAATATTTAGCAGATTAATTCCAAGTTGCAGGAATAATGCTCTTCTCATTTTCTTCCAGTATTCTTCACATTCTTGAAAATATAAGTCAGGAATATGCTGCAAAGGGAATACTGAAATTATGTCCTGATTTTGTGTTCAGCAATAAAACCTGGGACAGGTTTGTTTTTCTTCTTTACACTGGGTGTTGTTTTTCATGGAGCTAAATCCTAAAATCAAAATAAAATAAAATAAAATAAAATTAGATAAATCTTATTGTTAGTCCTGACTAAGGGCATGTCTAAAAGGTGAAAATACTCCTCATAGAATTTGAGAATAGCTTTTGCCCCAATGGGGTCCCACATCATTCTGCTGTATTCAGAAGGAGTAGGGGCCAAAAATGCCATATTCTCTGAGGGAAAAGCCTTCATGGTTTTTCACAAACTTAAAAAAAAAAACTGCAATGGAAACGTGTATTCCTGCTCGTTGGGATGACCAATTCGCTTTGCCGCACTTTACCAATAAGAGCAGGAGTGGAAAGCTGATTGGTTCGACATGCACAGGGGGTGGAGCTTGCCAGCAAGGCAGCAGCCAGAACTGCCATGCTGGATTTTCAACATAGCAATTGTGTGCTGAGGTGACAAAACAGCCTTTCTTTTGATCACACTTCCGCATTTTGGATTTGCTTTAAAAAAAAATACTGTTTGGTGGCAGCAACTGATGAGAATAAAAACACAAGTAATTCACTCATGCCCACCATCTCGATTTGCAGGCATCAGATAGCTTTGCATACCTGAGATCTTGGAAAAAAACATGGAGACAAATGAAAGCTGTTGCAAATTGGCATTACTACGCACCAATCCACATTTTATTGCCTCATATAGACAAGCCCTACATCTACTGAATCAATTGAACCTATGTTACTGTTTACTTACCAAGTTCCAATTGATTCAATAGGTCTACTCTTTGGGATTAACAATTGGTATAGGCTATGGTATCCTTTCCTACGTAGAAGTAAGACTGCATTATGAAGCTAACTTGCCTTCAAAAACATTTTGCCAAACCTTTTTGAGGAGATAGTGTGGGGTTTTTTGGTGGGTTTTTTTTGGGGGGGGGTAGGAGAAGAAGGTAAGTGTCCTTACATTTTGAAAAACCAAAAGCAGCTCATGAGCATAGTTGTGTTTAGAGATATTCCTTTATTGTTCATTAAGAAACAATTAAAACTTATTGCCAATATAAAAGTGTTATTTAAAGATTCCAAACTGAGTGAATCTAAATGGGAAAATAATTGCTTGAAATTATCTGAGGTGAATCTTTCCTCCTCAACTGCTTCAGTGTGTAAGAAGCTTCAGTCCTACTCAAACACAATTATTTCTGCTCAACTCAAGAGTTAATATTAAACTAATGTCTGCTCTGATGCTGGACAGTGTTTCTTGGCCTAACAACTAAATTGTCTCTGGAGCAAGTCAATGAGTTGCAAGGACTGGTATAAGACATTTTGCTACCTCAGGTGGAGCAACAAATGGCACTCCCTGAATGAGGACCTCTCTGCATGGCAACATTTTGTAGCAGGTCTCTCTTGAGTTTAATTTCTTCACCATGGCTGCTGGTACCATCAAGACATGTAGGGCGGGGTGGTCACAGTAAGGTGAAGTAAATCCTCTTCTCTTGCAGCACTACAGAATATATATCTAACTTAGCTATTGACCCAACAGGCTTCAGTGCTGTCAAAGGCTGAATCCACATCTGTACAACAGTTTGTAATCTCAATCCCAAACCTGTTTGAACACATGACATTCCTCAGATTTGAAGTGAAAGCACTTCTTTGTGATACCTGAGGACTTTAAAGTGATTTTTTTTATAATTAGTTTTTTTCCCAGATTTTACATTACATTAAGTTTCATTTTAACAACATATCAAAACAACAATAAACAATTAAACAATGGGATATTTGTTTGTTTATCTTTCTTTTCCAGTAAGAGATTAATAATTCAGGAACTAAACATAAAGGTGTCTTTCCATAAATGCTGTTGAATTCCTGGGGCTTCAAGTGACCTGACTCTTCATTTATGTATTTAATAAAAGTCCACCAGTCTTCTTGGAATGACATATTCTTAAACCAACTCTTTTTACTATGCAGTTTCTTGGAAAAACTGTTGTTCCTTCTTTATTAAATGCTGTACGTTTCTGTAAAAAGGGTGATGAGTTTGGATTAAAACAACTGAGTATGGCATTAACAGGGTCAAACTGGGTCAGGATACTTCACACTGGAGCTGAGTTATTTTGCATGTGTGGATTTAGCCTTACTCCAGTCTCTGCTTGAGTGCTGCCTCTATCATCCTATCTAGCTACTCCTGCACTCCATTACTACTGCCAAATTCCACAAAGAATTGATGAAAACATTGGCTAAGGAGGAAGCTAATGTCAAGGGACTGGTTATGTCAGATGATTGGAGAAATGATGGGGAAGGAGGGTCCCATTTTTCTTAATGGACCATCCTGCACAGTTTGTTCCTGTACAGCTGGGTCATTGATGAATACTAGGTGAACAGTGAAATACTGTGAGTTCCTACCAGAGAGGAAGAAGGGAGATAGGAAGTTAGAGGATCCCCTTTATACAAGAGGGGTGGGAAATGTGAAGTTCCCCCTGATAATATTGAACTGCCTGACATTCCTTGCCATTGGCTATACTGGCTAGGGCTCCTTAGAGTTGCAATTCAATAACATCTGGAGGATTGCTGTCTGAAAACCAATTGTTATTCCCAACTAAAGTAGACCCAAGGAATTAATGTAACTTGCTAAATCAACACTTACGTAAGTTCCTTTGGTTCATTTGGGCCTTAGCTAGATGGGTTATTTATCCTGTCTTGACCCCATCTTTGAGCCCTTAAGTCCTAATGACACAGGGTTTTTGCCCTGCTCCCCTCCCCCAGCAGTCCTCATGATGCCCAGGGCAAAGACGGGGCTAAAACGAGGTAAAGCCTGATAAACCATTATATTAAAATACCTGCCAAAAAAAAAAAATTATTGTCAGAAGAAATGAATTGGGCAGGACCACAGGAAGCCCTACTGCCACACCAGCCCATCACTGTAGCTGCTGTCTACATCACACTCTCCAGATCCAGGAAGCAGGCCCATAGCACATGACCAGCCTGGTCACATGCAGGGAGACTTGGTCACATGCTGTGGGCTTCCTGCCTGGGTCTGGAGAGTGGGACACAGGCAGCAGTGGCTGCATGGATGGGCTGACATGTTGGTCTGGATTCCACCCCATTTCATGCTGGTAATGGGGGAGGAAAAGGCCAGATCCACAGCCAGAATATACCAATGGGGAGTTAGCATGTTCTGGCCCATGTAGATGAGCCCTTGGTCTCTTCCAGCTGAGACTAACAATTGGATTGAAACCATTGTTTCAGTTCTATGCCACACTGCTTGCAGAGATGAATACAAAGTCAACACACAATCTGTTTGCACTTGACTTCCTTGAAAAAAAAAGATATTAAAGCTACCATGCAGTTGGAAATAGATATTAACTGGAAACAGATATTAAATGGATGCTATCAGGAATCACAGATTTTCAATTGAAGAAGATGTGAAAATTACTAAAATATCTTATGGCATTATATCAGGGAATTATCACTTAATTAAAGGATCCCCCCTCCTTCAGCATTCTCTCTGGAGACCAAAGCTGTCAAGAAACGAAGAAAAGAAAAATAAAGACATTTCCATTAGCACTGTTTAGCATTTATGTACATTAAAGTAAAAGTGCACTTTTAATCTGAGCTACTCAAAATGGAAAGCCAGTGCAGTATAGTAGTTTGGAAATTGGACTAGGACTCCAGGAGATCCAAGTTCAAATCTCTGTTCAGTCATGGAAACTCACTAGTTTCTGGGTAATCTTGAGTAAGTCACACTCCTCCTCAGCCTAAGAGGAAGGTGATGGCAAATCTTCTCTGAATAAATCTTACCAAGTAAACCATATGATAGAGTCTCCATAAATTGGGGTCAGCTAGAAGGCACATATGAACAGTCAAATGAGTGAGCCAAATTCCACCTAAGTAAGTTGTAAACTGAAATTCTTTCTAAAGATGATTCATTCCAAAGCTTGAACAAGTTACTTCTTTGGATTATACGTTCCAGCTCAGCTGCTTGGTTGAGGGATTCTGGAGGTTGCAGTCCAAAAAATATCCCCAAGGTCTGCTTCACTATACGGCAGTTTCAGATTGCAGGTTGTATACTGCTCTACATTTTGCAATATCATCTAAATTAGGTGGATGATATTGATCATTAAATAAAAATCTATATCAAGGTTTTCAGTTACTTTGAATTATTGAGTTAAAATTAGATTTAAAATTATATTTGCATGAAAAAGTACATATTGGGGAAAGCTATGTATGAAAATGCATGTATATACAGAGAAATTGCATACAAAATGTTAGGAGAAATGGCAGGCCAAAAAAAGGGTGAACTTTGGAGCTTATTTTCTTTTTAAAATTTTACAGAATGTAGATGGGAAAAGAGCTTTTCTGATTTCTGAAACAGACACAGATGAGGATCAGATTGATTCATCCATCCTTCTAATAAACAAATTAAATATGAAGACAAAACATGCATTTCCAAATGTGTGTCTCCATACCTGGAAATTATTAAGTCCCTTCCCCCCTTTCTCCCTAGGAGCAAAATGCTGATTATTCAACATAGGGCTTTATCAGACTACAAGTTTTAAAACATTCTTTTGCCAGCATAGAAAAAAAAACCCACCACATTTCTACGCTGGCAAAAGCATGTCCCCCCCCCACTTACCTCCTTTCCTGGCAAAGGTTCCCTGGCAATAAGGAGGAAGTGAACAGAGACCCATTCACTTCCTATCTCAAAATCTCACATGATGTCATCATGCAGGAAATTCAAAAATAAAAACAAGAAAACTACATTTCAAGTTGCACAAAGCACACACACACATTTTAAAAGTCCCAAGTAACCCAGGGAAGATTTTTTTTAAAAAAGTCACTTACCTGGATTTCCTCATCTGACCTGGAAGTGTTCGTGCTGGAGAGGGGATTGTCGGGATAAGTACAAGATTTAAAGGGACAGAGGCATCGCATGCCGGCAATGCTGGCAAAAAAGCAGCAGGGGGATCTATTGATGTCTTAAGTCATCAATTAAAAATGATGGGTTTTGGTCTTTTTTTAACCATGAAAAGGCAACGCCGTCTGATCCATGCACCCTTTCATGATTATGTGGCATCGTGATGATGATGTATTTTCCATGTCTGATAAAGTCCTTACTAATGACAAAACATTAAGAACAACTTGGCAGAGATTTCAACATTGGCCTTGCAATCAAGATGTTCTGCCCATCCATACATTTTTGTAGATCACAGTCCATCTCCACAGTGTAGATCACTCCCCCACCCTCTATATTCTTTACTCTCAGTTTGGAAAAGTTATTTTTTGGAATACAACTCCCAGAGTCCCCAAGATAGCATGGCCAGTGACAAGGGTGGCTGGGAAATTCTGGGAACTGTAGCCCCAAAAGCTAACATTTCCAAGTTGTGCTTCACATATGCAGCTGTTCAGATTGCAATAATGTTTTCCATTTGTAGCACTTATGATTACTAAACTGGGGTAGATTTGTGTTGCTTTGCATTTCTGAGTGGTTTGTACATTGCTTCAAATTTTGCAGCACCATTTAAATGAGCTCTGAGTATTGGAGCTATCTGAAGAGGGTTTTCCCCCCAGCTATTTTTTTCAAACTCTGCTTCATTTTATATGCAGCTTTCTAGCTTGTGGTGGCATTTCTCATGTCTGGCACTTCTGATTACTACCTTCAAGTGAGGCTGTACGGTAGGTTTTGAAGATCACATTCCTTACTCCTCTCATCATATATTCTTATATTCATTCATTTTTTAAAAAAAATTGCTGATACAAGCACACTTTTTTTAAAAAAATTGGCTAGCTATATTGAATAGATTTATAGCCTTCCTTCAGACTTGAGCCACACCCAAACCATTAGAGCCTAACAACCACCACCATAAGAGGCAACACCTTAAACGTTAAGAACAACAATTAAAGCTTCAACGAAATCAGCAGAATGGCAGGATAACTATCTCACTAACTGTGGCAGTTGGTGGCCTTCATGTGGTGAATCCATTCTGGGTATTTTATTCTGTACTTCAAAGATCTTGAATCTCTTTTGGGTATAGATACTACTCATCAACATTTTTATTACACTGTTATGGCTGAAAGTTGACCACAGTTTTGTAAGGAAGATTACTGTTCCATACTTCATGATGGTCAACTGACATGTCTTTCAATGGGAAGAAAGGTCTGGGGATGGTTCTCTGAGAGAGGAGGACCCTTTCCAAATTTTGGAGGAGATCCCTCTTAAGTAAAAAAAAAAATGTGTGGACTAGACCAAAGGTCTATCTAGTGCAGCATTGTTTTCCTACAGTGGCCCAGCTAGAATGACAAATGGGAAGCTAGACAACAGGCAGGACATAAGCACAATGATACCATTCTGTTCATGTTTCCCAGCAACTTGTATATAGAGGCATGCTGGCACCATTAGTCCTATCTTCCCTGAACCTGTTCAATTCACCTTTAAAGCTGTCTAAGGTGGTGACCATCGCTAGATATACAGAAAAGGATTATGCCCAAGACCCTACATCACTGACTCCCATAGTGAAAAATGCACAACTAAGGACTTTATCAGACCAGCCAAATACGGTGTTGTAAGGACTCCTAATTATCACAAAAGGGTCACTCTTTCACAATCATATCTAGTTTAAAAGCCATACTTTTTATTGACAGCCCAAGCTATCAATAGATCTCCCATGGTGATTTGCTGCTGGCATTGCTGGCATTTGACTCTGCATGCCATTGTACTGACATGAATGCAGTATCAATGGGCAAACACTTCCAGGTGAGATCGTGGCAGCCAGGTAGGGGATGCTCTTTTTATGATGCACCCCCCCTTCACTTGGGACTTTTAAAGTGTGTTTCTGTTCTTTGCTGTACTTTGTGTGCGTGTGTGTGTTTTGCTTTTACTTTTAAATTTCCCATGCTAGTGTCTTCTTACAAGAATCAGTGAGATTTGAAACCAGGAAGTGAGTGGAGCTTCATTCACTCTCTGTTAGTGCCTGGGCTGCCTCTTTAATGTGAGCAAAGTAAGGTCTGCTGGGGGGAGTTCTTTTGCCAAGATAAAAATGTTACAATTTATGCCAGCCAAAGAACTTTTGAGGAGGGTGGTCTGATAAAGTCCTAAGTACTATGATGCCATGATTGTGAATATATAGTATAAGAACCATTTGAAGATGAGCCCACAATTTTAGAAAGAGAAGTGGAAGCTGCACTCAAAGCACTTGGAATAAATAAATTGCCAGGAACAGATGGCATACCAATAAAGCTGTTTTAAGCAACAGAAAGAGAACCCACTCAAATTCTAACTAAAATCTGTCAACAGATATGAACAACAAAGAAATGCCCCACAGACAGGAAACACTCAGTATATATTCCAGTCCCCAAGAAAGTGGATACCAGGGACTGCAGTAGCTACAGAACCATTGCATTAATCTCCCATGCAAGCAAAGTGATGTTCAAAATTCTATAACAAAGACTTTTTCCATATACGGAGCAAGAAATGCTAGATGTCCAAGCTGGGTTCAGCAAAGGAACAGGTATGAGGGATCATATTGCAAACATGCATTGGGTATTGGAGCACACCGAAGAATTCCAGAAGAATATCTGCCTGTGCTTTATAGATTATAGCAAAGCCTTTGATTTTGTAGGACTTGAAAAACTATGGATCATTCTTAAAGAAATGGGTGTACCACAACATTTGATTATCCCAATGTATTACCTGTACTTGGGACTCTTAGGGCAGAATTAGGAGAAACAGAATGGTTTCCAATTGGCAAAGAGATCAGGCAAGGCTGCATTTTATCATCCTATGCTGAACATACAATACATAAAGTAGGACTAGATGCGAAAGAAGGAGGTATGATAACTGGAAGAAGGAACACCAACAATTTAAGGTATGCAGATGACATCACACTACTAGCAGAAAATAACAAAGACTTGGAAAACTACTAAAGAAAGTCAAGAAAGAAAGTGCAAAGGCAGGTTTACAGTTGAACATTAAGAAAACAGCAATAATGACCACAGGTGATTTACATAACTTTAAAGTAGACAATGAAGACATTGAAATAGTGAAAGATTTCCTATACTTTGGCTCGGTCATTAATCAAAATGGGGACTGCAGTCAAAAATCAGAAGACTAGAACTTGGACGGCTGTGGCATCACTAAGGCTGGTGACACTCTTTCCCTGATTGTGTCACTTGGTGCAGTTGGGCCTCTCCACACCCCGCTAGGGCCACCACTGTTGGAAGGTCAGCTATAAAGGAACTAGATAAGATCCTTGAGTGTAAAGATATATAACTGAATACCAAAGTCAGGATTGTCCGTGCCATTCTATTTCTAATTTCTCTGTATGGTTGTAAAAGCTGGACAGTGAAGAAAGCTGATAGGAAGAGAACCAACTTATTTGAAATGTGGTGCTGGAGAAGAGTTCTGCAGATATTCTGGACTGCCAAAAGGACAAATAAATGGATCCTAGAGCAAATCAAGCTTGAACACTCACTAGAAGCTGAGATGAATAAACTAAGACTGTCCTACTTTGGCCATATCATGAGAAGACATGACTCACTTGAAAATACAATAATCCTTGGTAAGGTAGAAGGCAGTGAGAAAAGAGGAAGACCCCATTACAGTTGAGAAGAAAAGAAAATTTTGAGAAGAAAAATGGTTCTCTTTATTTTATAGACCTCTGTCACATCCTTCCTTACTCAATGTTTTTCTAAACGAAAAAGTCCTGGCATCATAACCATTGTAACCATTCTCCCTTGGGGGAGTTGCTCCAGATATATGAAGGTTGGAGCTATATCTTAGCAAAAGTAATAAATAATAAATAAATTGTGTGTGCATGCACACAAGTGACAAAGACATTTGTGGACCCAGGTCAGACTTTTCCCCGCGCCCATATAACACGAGACACTGTTATATCTTCACAAATTGTATTGGGTACATGTGATAAGGATGAACATACAAATCTATATCTATATCTATATCTATATATAGATATAGATATATGAGATAGGATATAATCTTGATATTTTTGGCAATAAAAGGCCACAACTTTGATAATGGCTGTAAATGGCTGGCACACAACACATGGGTTTGGATCCCTTCATTAACCAACCCACTGTTGCTTAATGGCCCTGCCAGTCTCTACTGGCACCACGTGGCATGGAGGGGAGGAGTCCTGGCCAAGCTCCGCCAGCTTGATGACCCTCCCCTCCCCTGTGAAACAAACAAGTACAATAAAGAAGTGGTTCTCTGTGAACTTGACCCTGAACTTGACCTTGACTTTGACGGAGGCCCCCCAGCCAATTATCTTGGATCAGGACCCATGCCAACCTCCACAAAAGGCAGTCCCCCATGGGGACCAGCCTTCCGCCAACCTGAATAGCCATCACCAAAAGGCCTTACCCCCACTCGTTCAGGCAGTCTACAGAGAGATAGCCAACTCATGCCAGATATACACCTCAAAGGCCCCACAGCGTCAGCTGCTCAGCTGCTTAATGGTCTCTCTTGGCAGGTCCCCTTGCACCACCTTGGTCGCAGCTCTGATAAGGAAGAAGTGGCTTCCAAACTCCTCCACTGGCAAACCAAGCCACCACAATGCAGCCCTCAGCACACTGACAAACTGGAACCTCTTCAGTGATGTCCCATCTTTGTGCAGGAATATGGGGATACTCCCATTGTGGCGCCAATGAGGGTTACGATGCTGGGGTCAGCTTAAATACCAGCCCCAATGCTGTAAAGCAACAGCTGTAAAGCTGCTGTTGCAAAAGGCCGCAAGAAGTGGCATCATCTGGCTGCACTGGCTGGAAGACCTGCCTCCCCAGCTCAGTGAGCCAATTGGAGTGAGGAAGGCCTACTCTGATTGGCTGGCCGTCTCGTGCCCTTCTCCCGGTCCACAAGGCAGGCCGGGAAGAAGAGGCCTGGCATGGCAGCCCCCAAGCCTGGCAGCCCCAATGTGATAAAGTTATGAGAAAGAGAGGTAAGGAGGCAAATAAAAAGAGAGCCACACATTTCTAGCTGAAGTTAGTTGTGGATGGCACTGTACAGGCTTATCATGTTGCTCTCTGGGGATCTACTTCATAGAAGTACCTGTTTGTCTGAACATAGGCTTGCATATTCGTAAATAAAACAAATATCACACTCCACAACCCTCTAGGAATCTTTTATCCAAAGGAATCTAAGAGAGCAATCTTATGAGGAAGGAGCCTGAAGGACAGAAAGTTCCAATATTAGAGACTTTGATGTATTAAAAACCCTGCTGGGTTCTTACTAGCACAGTGTAAGTTGTAAGGGAGCCTTTAAAAATATGTTGATGATTTTTTTTCTCCTCTTTTCTCCCCTCTGCAGGTTTCCCCCCTCCAAAATCCATTCTGTTGCTTGCAATGGGAAGGAACTTACTTAGACCATACTGTGTGCTGATCTAAATGTTTCCCCATGTTGGGAACGTGGATGGAGAACAGAAGAACTCTGTATCTAGCAGATACAGGTCTTTTTCTGGTCAGCACATTACCAAACCTTCAGCATGCCTTGTTTCCCTCAGCTGATACCTAGCACTCACACTCCAATGAATCTCCTTCTCTGGAGATCTTTAAACCGAGACCAGATGGGAGTGCTTTAGTTGTGAATTCCTGCATGGCAGGGGATTGGACTAGATGGCCCTTGTGGTTCCTTCCAACTCAATGATTCTTATTCTACAAGGGTGGAGTATTGACTCTGTAGAGGGAGCTGCTGGTATAAACTTCTGCACTGCTACACAATGCAGTAACAATGCAGTTTGACACCATTTAAATATTGTCTCTCCATCCTATGGAATTCTGGGATTTGTAGTTTATTGTGGCACCAGAGCTTTCTGACAGAGAAGGCTAAATAGCTCACAAACCTAGAAACCCCAGAATTCCATAGCATTGAACCATGGCTGTTAAAGTGGTGTCAAACTGTATTATTTCTGCAGTGTGACAGCAGCCTTGGAGGAGCTGGGAGGAGAATTCTGAAATCTGATCTCCCCTTCCGAGGTTGGCCCTATGTTTAAGATCTTGGAGGGGTATTTCTCTTCCTTCCTATGGTCTCAGGATCATAGGATCGTTCTCATATGAGCTGGTGAACATTGCTTTTTCTTACCACTTGTAAAGTAGGCAGAAACACACACAAATATTTGGTGTATGCTGACCATGGAGATTTTCAGACAGGAATGAAAAAAGCGTTCCTATCCCACAATCTCCACTCGCACCCCTGTCCCATCCCTGTCATGCCACAATCACCCTCCCCACCACGCTTACCTCCTCTCCCATCATTCCGGCAGCCAAGGAGTGAATGGCCCTCCCTTCACTTCCTAGATTGAAATCTGGCAGATTCTTGCAAGAAGACACGAGCGCGGGAAATTCAAAAATAAAAAGAACAGGGGAAAAAATGACAGCAAGCACAAAAACACACTTTAAAAGGTACAAGTAACCTGGGGAGGGTCATAACAAGTGTGTCAATTACCTGGATGTCCCAATCTCACCCAGAAGTGTTCTGGCAGGGACCTCCCATTGATGCTAGGATCTCACCAGCATAATGGGGCACCTTTTCGCTCGCAGGAACATCCATGACAGAAACAGAATTTCTGTTGCAGAAATATCCATGACAGAAATGGGGGATATTGGCTTATCCTGTCAATAAAAAGCAGCACCAGTGGAACAGCAGCAGATTGGGTGCATAACGAGGGGGGAATGATGTCATCTGAAAAGGGAGCCCTTTTGTGATCTCCTGGTGTTCATGTAGCACCACTTTTAATACATCTGGTAATCTCCATAGTCACAGGGAAAGTGGACTGAAAAAGCACATACAGCTTTTGAAGCAATATTTCAGCAAATTAAGATCTGGGGAGAAAATACATTTTTGTTGATTATAAACTCTCTGTAGCCAAGGAAATGTTGTTGACGTGCTTGAACCTAGTGCTTAATAGATTTTTTAATGGGGAATAATAGTCAGTATAAGAGCCACCACTGATTAGCACATATGTCCAGCACTGTGTTAATAGCTAATAATGGCACTATTAACCTCTGTCACCATAGCCTTATGGGTTAGTCCTATTAAACGGAAGGAACCAATCCAAATGCAGCAACCTGAATTCCAAATTGTAAATGGAAAAAACTACAACACAAACAGCAGTAGGTTCACTGACTGCCAGGATTTGGCTTAAATGATATTCTTACTTACAGCAGTAAACTGACTGTTCAAAGTGAGAGGAGATGATACTTAAGTGTGCATCATTCCATGTTAAATGGACAATATAACAATCTGTGATGGACAATAATGCAATGGGAATGATGGGCTGATATTTAGCCAGGCAAGACTCATTTGGAGTGTTAGGAGATTTTCACACACCTAAAATATCCCTCGGAGAAATCGGGACAGAAATATTTTTGTCCCGGAAGCAGCGCCGCGGTTCGCACACCCAGTTCCCTCTCCCGATATGCCCTCGTCGTCACGCTGGGTTATTTCTTCCCTCTTCCAGAATATTTTATTAACAGCGAACTCCCGTTAGTAAAATATTCTGGAAGAGGGAAGAAATAACCCAGCGTGACGACAAGGGCATATCAGGAGAGGGAACTGGGCGTGCGAACCGCGGCGCTGCTTCCGGGACAGAGATATTTCTGTCCCGATTTCTCCGAGAGATATTTTAGGCGTGTGAAAATCTCCTTAGTGTCAGGTATCTACCGTGGCAATTATCATATTGAATGAACTTATACATGAGGTGTCCATAATGGTCTTTGATGTAAATGGCATATTGCTCAACATTCCCCCCCCCCAATATCAGTGAGTCTTTCAAGAATTCAGAAACAACAACAACACACACAGTTGCCCTATGTCCAGTGGTGGCTGATGTCCACTGAGGCTGGTGGGGCAGAGAGTGAGGTCAGTAGAGGCAGAGACAACTATATCCAGTTTGTTCACCAGCCTACTCCCTTGTAAGGTCTACATACATCTTGTAGCCTCCTGCTCAGGGTCGCCTTATCTATTAGGCACTTTAGGCACAGTGCCTAAGGCCTACAAAAATTTCAGGGCCTACAAAAACAGGATTAATTTTTTTTTTCCCCACAGGAGTTGGGAAGGAAAACAAAATTTCAAAATAAAGATATTAGGGCTTACGAAAACCTTAATACGACCCTGCTTCTGCCGATTCAGTGTGATGTTGGCGGTGGTTAGGTAGGTGGTACTCCATCTCCCTAAACAGCTGAACCATTACTATTTATATACATTAATCTGAAATACCATGATTATTTCTAGTAGTGATCTAGTAGGCTCTACAAATCTAAAGCACCATAGTGCATAACAAATATGAATTATTTCAAGACATCCCCTTCAAACCCCAGTAGACATTATGGCTCCAAAGTATCCTTTGTTTGATCTGCTAATATATCTCAGGAAAATATGCAGTTGGGTATTTACAATCTCCAGAACCATGTGAAAGATCCATTTTGAGCAGAGGCAGCAGTGGACTTGTTCCCCTGAAAGCAGGAGTCTACACTCTGTATTGAGGGAGCACCTCCAACAGTTGCTCCAGGCTGCAGATCCATCCAGCTGCTGGACCGTATTTCTGATTGAAGTTTGGCCTTGGGAGAATGCCTGTAGAAATCAAAACAGCTGCAGGAGTAGTAGCCATATACTGGGGAAATGGAAAAAAGCAAAATGGAGGAAAATAAGTATACCCAGTTTTTATGCCTGAGCAAAACACAGATCCTATGATTTCCTCAAGATCTGAATCTTTGCTGGACTCTAAAGGGGCACAGGACACAATGAAGGATCTGGCAAAGGCAAAGCTTTCTTATGTGCTGACAGTCCCTCCCTCCTGCACAGAGAGAAATCTATGCTAGGAAAGCAGCAAATTGACATTGAAACTCCTTAACTGTGTTGTACCCGCCTTTCCTCTAGCCCACTCCTAGATGATACCAGCATTTTCCAAAATTCTACATTTGTAGCAAGTTTGACTTTAACCATTTGGACAAACATTCATAACACTTATTGGTGCGCATTCTGTAGAAATCATAAAAAAATAAATATGCCAGTATGATTTTTTTTGTTCCCTAAACCTAACTATCTCATCTTCTTTCTTCCTGTACTAAAACTACAAAGATAGGTCTATCCTGCATGTTCTCAGAGACACACTCTATGTTTTCAGGCATATTCTTCCAAGCTAAGCAACAAGCTTTATGTCTTGCAATGGTGTTCAGGCCTTGGAAAAGTTAAATTTTGGACCGCAACTCCCAGAATTCCAGGGCCACACTGGAGATTCTGGCAGCTGTAGTTCAAAGAAGTAACTCTGATTGTAGTCACATACATTACTGCACACACAGAGAGACAAAAATACAATGGATGATTCTGCAGAATCATCCATTTCTATGAACATGCCTACCCTTGTAGCCAGCCAGTACAAGTTTAAAAAATTCCAGAGGGGTAAAATAGCAGTCCAATGACAGTTTCATTGTGACCCTTCACAACAGGAATAATTAGTGGTAACACTTTCATTCTTCAAATCTGCTGCTTGTAGATTGACTCAGCAAAACCCTGCATAATTGTAGTTCCTGGCTGCCTGGAACCCCTTGTACATACAGTCATTTGTATGTACAAGGGGTACATTTGTACTGTATTCCAGCAGACATTTGTACTGTATTCAAGATTCCTCAATCATGTACTAGTCTGCTGTTTTCTTCTTTATTGCATCAATTGATTCAAAACATGTTCCTTTAATCACCAATTTCAGTTTAGGGAATATAAAAATATTCACATGGCGCCAAATCCGGCAAATATGGAGGATGTTCATGTTGGGAGGTATGAGTCTAAAATTAAAAATGTATTAAAAATTCCAAGGATCTAGCCCTTTTAAAAATAAAAATATCTTCTTCAAAAGTAAAAACCTTTTCTTTCAAATTCAGCAGAGTAATGCATTGGAATACAGACACAGCTCAATTAACATTTAAATGTGTGGTCTGATCACCCAATCAATTAGACTCATTAAAAGAACAAAGAAGTCAGTTTAAAAATGCATATCAAAAGTTTACTGAAGGTATATCAATCTTAATCTACATATTAAAACAAACTTTAAAAGGTTCCTAACTAACTAAGAGGATTTAGGGTAGGAAAAGACTCATCCAGCCTTTAAGCGGTGTGGGCTACATGGTGATGGTGACTTGAAAGAACTCAAAAACATGGCCACAGCCGCATGGAGCCTTAACTTAAAAGGAACTTAAATAAAGTGTCATATAATATTTAAATTAGGTCATGTGACAAATGAACCATTGTTCCAGTTGGCTGAAATTGCCTAGTTAAGAAAAGGGTGTGTGGAAGAACTGAAGCATGCAGGGAAAATTCCTAGACTGAAATTAACATGGGATACACAAGATTGTATTGCATTACAATAATGATTTCCCCACATACTACAGTTCAAAAAACTGCTTCACAGAAAGTACTGTGTGAGCAGGTGCATTGTCATGATGAAGAATGAAACCATTGTTCCACAGTTCTGGTCTTTTTTTTTTCTCTGACTCTTTCAGCGTTGTCAAAACTTCCTTACAATAATGCTGGTTCACTGCTCTGCCTTCTGGAACCCATTCTGTCAAAATTACCCTCTTGGTGTCAACAACAGCAACAACAATGAGCATGGCTTTGAATGTGGACTTGCTTTGATGTGCTTTTTACATTCTTGGTGATGATGGTGTTTTCCACTGCACTGACTGTTGTTTTGTCTTAGGATCATACTAGAAGATCCAGGTTTCATCATAAGTGATGATTTTTTGAAAAAGGTTTGGCTCCGCCTCAAGTTGATGCAGAATGTCAGTGCAAATTTCCTTGTGGCTCTCTTTATGCTCTCGTGTGAGAACCCTAGGGATCATTTTGGCACAAACTTTTCTCATGTTGAGATCCTCATGCTAAATATTCCGTGCAGTGTTTTTGTCAATGTTCATGGCTTCAGCTATCATTCAGACACTGAGTTGGTGGTCTCCTCAAACAATCTGGCTGATTTTTTCCACAATTTCTTTAGATCTTGAAGTGGAAGGTTGTCCAGGGTGTTCATCATCTTCCACAGTCTCATGTCCTTCTCTGAATCTTTTGTGCCACTCAAACACACGTGCATACGACATATAGTCCTCCCTGTAGGCCTCAGTAAGCATTTGAAAAGACTCCATTGGTGTTTTGTTCAATTTTACTAAAAATTCAAATTGACACATTGCTTGACTTTTAAACTTAGCATTTTCCCAGCACACAACAGACAACACAGCTGCTTTAAACAACAACTGACAACTAACTGAACAGCTGAGAGTGTTGATGTTTGTCATGCAGGTTCAGACATGTTCAAGTACACCACTTAAGTGTTCACAATCAGTTCTCTCTGATTTGACTGAAAGGTAGAAACACATCTCACTATTTAATAGACAGACCTATAACATAGTATAATACATTGCTTGGCAGGTAAAAGGTTGGATCTCAAGTAAGAGGGTTGGAAAAGACCTCTGAGACCTTGGTGAGTCACTGATAATTGGTATCAGCTGTACTGTACGAGGCAGACCAAAGATCTGACTCACAGCTCATTCCTCTCTTTTTTTTTTTTAACTGTTTGCGGAATCCCCCAACCAAACTCTGACTCAGTAGAAGACAGCTCCATGTGCCCATCTATGTGTCCAGAAGAAGGCAACTGAAATGATGAAAGGTCTGGAAGCCATGCCCTATGAGGAGCAGCTTAGGAAGCTGGGTATGTTTAGCCTTGAGGAGAGAAGGTTAAGAGGTGTCATGAAAGCCATGTTTAAATATTTGAAGGGATGTCATACTGAGGATGGAGCAAGCTTGTTCTCTGCTGCTCCACAGATTAGATGGCCATTGTGGTTCCTTCCAGCTCTATGATTCTATGATCTTTCTAATGGTTTTTTATTTATTTCTCTGTCTTCTGTCTATTCATTAGCCCAATTTTCCATATTTCCAAAAGTCATGCTGTGGTTTACGTTCTGTGATATGACAATATTTCACTGCTGGTACTTCTTTTTTTTCCCTTCTTTTGTGGGATGGGATGTAATTTATTATTTCTAATGATCTGTCACAGGTAACCCTTGTGAAGAAAATCATTGTTGGAAGACCAATTTTGAGTTCTTCCTACAATTAAATGAAAAGTAGGTCAACAGCTACTTCACACAGATGATATTAAGTATGAAGGGGGGAAGTTGCACAGCAATAACCATTACTCACTTATTATGTTAAAAATCTATAGAACAATAGTCTTTCAACTCTGGCAGCTGATTTGTGTGCTTAAAAGGGGATTTTTTTTATTTTTTATTTTTTTGATACATGTAAACATCCCATTTCAAGAGAACAACACAATGAAAGCATCATCTTTTCTTTGGAGTTTCAGTAATTGCTGTGTGATAAACACGCAGGCACCGATACAAGCTAATGAGTGGACTTAAATATAGAAACTAGTAATTAAACCGTGCTTTCTTACCACTCTAATTGGTATTTAATTTATGCACCTGATTTTTCCAGGTGCTTGTATGTACTCATTAAACATGACCTCCAAGAAAGTTAGAGGTATTAGGGAGGAGAGAGAAGGCAGAATGACACGTCTGCTGAAGTGAAGGTTAGCCTTTCTCACCAGTGCAGAGGAACACTTCCCCAAGTATAGCAATTACACATGACAGAAACTATAGGACATGTTCAGGAGCTTTTCACATTAGGCAACATTACCACACTGTTTGCCGGTTGCTTCATTGCACTTAAGGACCTGTCCACATTTCATTTCCAAATCTGTTTGTAACTTTGTTTCAAAAATGCACTCCAGGCACAAATGGACATTAGCTGCAAGTAGCTGTTATTTAAGTTTTTATTTTTTAAGTCCTTTCTCCTTTTTAAGGCATCCAGTAGTTCAGTGGTCAGCAATCTGCAGAGAGCCATTTCAAAAAGATTGCTGGGGGCATTGGAGAGAAGCTCTTCCATTTTCTTAGCAGCCGGCCAGCCGGTTACATTGCCTTAATTACTGCTCCTACTATATCCCTCTCTTTTCTTTTGGGTTAGTAATCTAGGAACCATATGACTGTCTTCAGGGGGGCAGATTTGCCCAGAAGGCTTGCAGTTGCTGACTTCTGTATTGACAGAGCATAGAATAAAATAATTATGAATGGGGTCAGTTTATATCAGGAGCATGTAAGCTAAAGAGTTGTTTTTGTCTTTGAATGTATACATGTAGAGTGGGGTAAAGAATGTGGAATTAGCTAAGAAAGTCTAGTGTTACACTTCATAATTGTTATTGATGCACAAAACAATACTTTAGTCCCTAGACTGTGATCCTCAAAATGTTCTGGTAGTACTGATCATATTCCCAGTTCATTAAATACCCTAGGTAAATTATGTGTTATTAGGAAAAAGTGCTAAATTCACAAACGTATCCTAAATATTACATATCTGCAAATTACACAGAGCAAAGCTGTCATGAACAGTGCCTCTAAAGGAGCAAGATTCCCAATGGAGGAATTGTTCTTGTTTTCATAAATAAATTGCATACATAGGGATCCCCTTGTTCTCCAAACATCCATGTGATTAATCATTAAATATATTTGCTTTACTAAGGCAGGAAGCAAGTGCCTTAGAATTCTCTTTGTTTCCTCTCCAAGTTGTGGGAAAGAATGTCTGAAATGACAGTTGTCAGAAAAAAACTACTTAATAGGAATCGTACCAAACCAATTGAGTTTTCATTGCAAATAATTTGGCTTTCAAATGCTATTTCACTTAAAGCTGGGGCACATCGACACGACCCCCCCCCCAAAAAAAAGATCCAGCAAGAATGCGGACAGAATACTTTAGTTTAGATGAGCCCTGCTGGGATTCACCATATTCAGAAGGAGTGGGGCTGAAAACTCCACATAGACCATGATAGCAACTTTCACTGTTTCTCACAATCTTTTTAAAAAAGGGAGCGAAAATGTGCATAATAGGTCATCTGTACAACTAATTTGAAAAGAGGACACAGCAGAGCTGAAACCTGATTGGTCGGACCTCAGAGTGGGCGGGTTTGCAAGGAAGGGAATGCAATGCTTGAGCCACCATTGTTGTTTTTTTGCTAGCTGGTTGTTCAAGTGGCAGAGTGGCAAAGCAAAAGTACAAAGATTTTTTCAAGCAGAAAATAGCTCTTCTGCATCTGTCATTTAAAAAAGGGGGAATGGGGGAGATTTTCCAGATGCAATTCATTCACGGCTACCATTTCTTTTCTGGCATGTAAACTGCAAACTATTCCTTTCCAGCAAGCTTGTGAATTAGTTGTGGGCACAAGTGGGCACTGCAGCGACAGGGAGGTGAGGCAATAATTTTCGCTACACATTCTCCTGTCTAGCGGTGCCACTGGTCATCTATCATTTTTCTTCCCAGTTTTCCCTTCTGGAAGGGAAGGAAAAGGCTCCAGCAGAAAGTATTCAATGAAAAATCTTTGAAGTTACTTTTTTGAATGATAACATCCCAAATCCCACAGCCAGCATGGTCAGTTTGATAACATTTCTATTCAGTACAGGCTATTTGGTTACTATTTCTAATAAGTAGGTTTTCTGAGAACACAGTTCTTTCTTTCTTTCTGAAAATATTTCTATCTCACCCTGTTAATAAGGAAAATCAATACAAAAAGGTTAAAACAATGTAAAACAATAAAAATAATTTAAATAGACTAAAATATATTATTTAAAACATGCTTTTTTAATTTTAAAAATTGAAACCAACTGCATAAGCTTTTGAAGTGAAAAAGCTTTGACAAACAGCTATATTTTTACTTGGTGCTTAAATGAAGTCAATGTTGGTGCCAATTGGGCCTCTAAGGGGAGGGAAGTACACAATTGGGGGTGCCACAGCTGAGAAGGTCCTCTCCTACATCCTCACACATTGTATTGACCTCATTGGCGGGAGAAAGAGGAGGACCTCTGCCAGCAGGAACTCGGGCAGTCCTTGGGCAGGCACCTAAAAAGAGAGGTTGTCAGCTATGTAGTGAGGTCTCAAGCTTTTTAGGGCTTTCAATATCATCATAAGCACTTTGAATTCAGACTGGAAGCATATTGGCAGCTGGTGTAATTCATTTAGGACCACTGCCTTTTGATGTCTATATGATATTGCAGTTAGCAATCAAGCCACTACATTTTGCATTAGCTGCAACTTCTGAATCATTTTCAAGGAAAACTCCATGCAAAACACATTGTAGTTTGTGTCTCCCCCCCGCCCAATCCACCGGGCATTACATACCATGGATATGTAAACTGTGGATAATAGTGAACCTTATTGAAATGAATGACTTCCAGTCCAACTTCCTGCAAGAGCATATCATAGAATCATGCTGGAAGACCTAGAAAATGTCTAGAGAGGACATATTTTTTTGAATGTGGATAAGTTAAATTGCAGATACTAGTCTCATGGATATGGAGTTCAACCTGTATTCTAATTGGGAGCTTACTAATGCATGAACTATTGTGGCTGATTATTTCTCTCCAGGAAGGATCGTAACTGGTGCACTAGTCTAAGCAGGTGCCAAGCATTCCAGGCCACAGAGTCCTCTTGAGAGAGCAGTGAGAAAGGTGGATCTAGGAGTACTGCCACATATATATATATATATATATATATATAACTGGGAATTCTGGGACTGATATTCTAAAGAAGTCACTTTTCCTACCTTACTCATGATGGTGACATTTGATAAACACAGAAATACATGTGTGATACAGATAAAAATACACGTAAATATGATAAATAAATATATAAAAACACTATCCTAATATGCTTATTTGATGAATAGGCACATTTACAGTAGACCAAAAGAGAAGATTTTACTCTAAACCACAGGTTGTAGAAGGAAAAATATTTTGGCTGTAAATTACAAACTATTATAGTGTTGGTCAATGCTGGGTTCCTATACTATCTCCTAGGCAAATAAGGTTCTGAGATCTCTGGTACTTTTTTTTCTAGTCCTCAGGATGAAGGGAAGAACTTCAGAAACTTAAGGGGGAGAGCACTGCCTTGGAAATTGTGTACATATGCATTTTTCCTCTTTTGTAAGACTTGGAGCTTGTCTGCACAGGCAATTTATTCTGTCTTGGAGCCCTACGGTCCAAATGATGCAGGGGTTTTACCCCGTTTTGCCCCCCAGGCAGTCCTCACAACCCCCAGGGCAAAGATGGGGGGAAGATGGGGTAGGGCCCGTTACAGCATTTTAAAAAAATATCCAGGAAAAACCACTCCTGCCAGCAAAAAATGGTTTGGGCCCTGTGTGACCATAGGAGCCTGTTCCAACACACTGGCCCATCGCTGCAGCTGCTTGCTGCAGTTGCTCTTCTGCAGCAGGAAGCTAGCCTGCAGCATATGACCAAGGCTGGTCACATGTAGGGGGCCTTGGTCACATATTGCAGGCCAGCTGCCTAGCTTCAGAGAGAAGGAGGGAGACTGTGGCAGTGGTGGTGGCTGCAGCAATGGGCTGGCATGCCCGTCTGGACTTCCTCCTGTTCCAGTAATGGGGAGGAATGGGTGTGATCCACAGGCAGGATAAGCTGGCTAGGAGCTGGTGCATCCTAGATAAGCCCTTGGTGCTTTCATCTGAATGACGTACTCTGTGCAACTATGTTTGATGCTTAGTGTATCATGCTTAATGACATCACCTGCTTTAATTTTTAAACATTTTGGATTGTGTTCTCAAAATTACTTCTTTAGATTACAACTTCTAGTTCCGGGAGTAGTGGTCTGAGACAGTAACTTTTCCAAGCTCTAGTTTTCTTCTTCTTAATTTTTGTTTTGAAAAGTTTTGAAACTGAACAGGCTAAAAAGGGAGCAAGATCCCTCCAGTAGGTCTCTGGTTGCAGCATCAATCGCTTTCTCTTTACTAACAGTTTTTATTACAATTGTGTTATTAATGATTTCAGCAGTCTTGGCTCTTCTTCTTCCCATACAATTCATGGGATCAATTTGCTTTTAGAATCGAGTTGGGATTTCACTTCAAAGCAAAGTTTACGTGCAGCAGCAAAGCAGTAGTAATAAGTTATGAATCAGGTTTTGAAGAGTTTGTAAAAACTCCCCATTTCGTTTTATTTGAAAAATGAAATATTCATGGTTTAATTATAGAAGTCACCACTCTAATTACAAAGGCATAATGAGGTCATGGTAGAAGCCCTCTTAGGACACAAGAATTTCAGGAGCTAATAATGGATCCCCTTTGGATTAAGGCTAACATGTTAACACAAGTCACTAGATTTACTAAAGGCTCCCAAATAAATCCATTTACCATGTTCTGCATGGGTGAGGAAAGGTATTTCCCTCCTCCTTGTCTCATGCCAGTTATCTCTTTAGCTTTCTATCACTCCTTTTCACCCTCTCTTTACCAAACTCTGTCTTAAAAAAAAACTGTTGACAATCAAAGGCCCCAATCTAAATCTGGGCTGTTGTACAAAAGATCCAAGGCTACCTCCCCCATCTCTATATTTTTGATATTCACACAGCCTTATACAAGGGTTAAAAAAGAAAAAGAAAACAACTTTCCGTGGGTAGCAATTTAGGGCTTTTTAAAAACCAGCAATGTCAAGTCAAGTCTCAAGTCCTTGCAAGATATTTTCAAGTCAACTCTCAAGTCTGGGAGCTAACTTTAAGAGGGGGAAAAAAGGAGATGTTGGTGTTGGGGGCGGGAGGTGCATTTTCAATAACTAGAAAATCAAGAATATGTGCACAAAATTAGGTAGAAAAAAGTACATTATCATAGGCAAGTTACAAGGCTTTATTTGAACAAAGCTGTGCTTTTAATCAAATTTTTCAAGGGAGATTATCAGACATGGGGGAATGCACAAAAAAACCCACATTCCCAAGCACATCAGAAGATTGCTAAAACATCAGAAAGGGAGACCTTATCAGATGCCACGTCCTTCTGCCATTCCGGAGGCGTAGCACTGCTGCGGTTGAGGCTCCATTTTCCTAGTGACAGGGAGAAACCACAAATTAAAAGGGATGCCTTTTACGTGCAGCAGCAAAACAGTAGTAATATGTTATGAATCAGGTTTTGAAGAGTTTGTAATGAAGAGAATGCACTACGCTCCCAGCATGCTGGAGGACAACAACGTCTGGTAAGGTCTCCTCTTTCTGTTCTTGTAGCGATCTTATGATGCAGTTTTTGCCACATCTGATAATCTCCATGATTTCATTTGAGAATAACCATCCCCCCCCCCAGCCTGCTGTTTGCTGTTCCCCTCAGCGAAACACTTTGGAGTCAAGTCTTGCATGTTGCTGCTCTTAGGAAATACTTTAGAAGGACTATCTGCTGTGCAGTTGCTATTGGGCTTGAAGCAGGGGATTTAGGTCTACTCAGAATCCAGCCTGTCCTTGCTGCAAATCAGAGGAGTCTTCTAAAGCATTTCTTAAGAACAGCAGCATGTAACACTTGCTCCCAGAAGCATTAGGCAAACAACTGTAACATCCTGGCTGATTACTGAGGCAGCAGGGTGGGCTTGGAAATCCAGGGAGGGAGCTGGTGAAACCTCAGCAAGAGTAAGACAAAGGAAAGGGGGAGGAGGAGTTGGCGAGGTTGCAGGCTGGCTGCAGAGACACTAACTTCATTTGGATTGAGGAAGAAACAGGAGCGATATGAGAGCAAACGGGAACACTAAACTAGAGGTTGGGGTCTGCTTGGCAGCCTGTGAGAAATGCTTCCCATGAAGCTGCCAAGCAGACCTTGGACTTTTTCAGATGGGGAAAACCCCCCGAGAAGGTCGGGAGAAGGGGGTTGTCGTGCTTACTCAGCCCCATTTCAGACAGCCCCGTCCTCCTCCAGACCTCCTCCCAACCTTCCCCTGTGCTGCAGGCACCACTTTTTATTGACGGAGGTTTTCTGTCAATAGAAAGTGGTGCCCACAGCATGGGGGAAGGTTGGGAGAAGGACGGAGGAAGACAGCATCATCTGAAATGGGGCTCTGTAAGTGCAACAGCCCCATTCTTCTCCCAACCTCCTCAGTGGTTCCCCGCCCCCGTCTGAAAAAGTCCCTTGTCTGCAGCTTAGGAAAAGGCAAGCTTTAGAGGATCCTTCCACCTCAAGCCTGTTACTGAACTCATTTGCTTTGTTCCCCTTGAAGAAACGCTTCCCAAGCTCTTGGGGCAAGTGTTGCCTGCTGCCAGGAAATGCTTTAGAAGGCTCCTCCTCCTCCAAGGCCAGCAAGTTGACAGCTAAAAATACACAAGTCTCAAGTCGAGTTGAGTCAATGCTTGATTTATGGCAGAGTCATGTCCAAGTCAAGTCATTAAAGTGATTCAAATCTAACTCAAGTCCAAGTCAATAGACTCAAGTCTACATTACAGTCTTGGGGCAGAAGACGTGATTAGAACGGATGGTGTAAACAGCCCTTCTTGTGCATGGTAGTTCTGATGCATGTCATGGATCCATGTACTTCCATATTGTTGCACTTTTATATTGTTCTTATTTATTTTGTATGCAAATGGCCTATGGTCATAGAATCATAGAGTTGGAAGAGACCACAAGGGCCATCCAGTCCAACCCCCTGCCATGCATGCTATACATCCCTCAAATACCTCTAGTTCATTTCTAAAGTTTAACATTAAAGGCTTCATTTTAGATATTAAATACCTTTTGCAAATTACAATTACATTTGCACTTTGGTGAAAGAGTCCTGTATCTTCATATGCAGGAAACCTACCTTTTTAAAAATACTACTGGTCTAAGCCAGTAGTGTCCAACCTGTGGCCCTCCAGGTGTTTTGGACTCTAGCTCCCAGAAGCCTAAGTCAGCTGGTCCAATAGTCAGGATTTCTGGGAGTTGTAGTCCAAAAACCTGAAGGGCCACAGGTTGGATACCACTAGTCTAATAATAATAATAATTATTATTATTATTATTATTATTATTATTATTATTTGTATCCTGCCTCTCCCGTCAAGATCAGGGTGGAAAACATCATTTAAAACATTAAACCATAATCCACCACAAATATTAAAATAACATCATTAAAATGACTATACAATAGTCTAAGCATTAATACAATTACTTACTTACATGTGAGTAAAAGTGGAAGAGCAGCTGTTCATGCACTGTGCTAGTGCTTGCATTTTTATTTTATTTTTGCCAGGATTCTGCAGCTGTGACAAGGAAATACTGATAAAACCTGCTGGCTCTGAAAAGCCTCTTTTTCCAATGTCTCAATTGCCTCCATGGCTGCTGTACCCACACTCCTTTTCTTCTTGCCACCACTGCCTGAGTGGTATAGTTATGTGGCCATAGTAAACCAGCAGGATTCTAGCTCTGACAAACCAATGTAGAAGAAGGACATCAATGCATCATGCAGGACTGCAGGGGTGAAAATAGTGCTGATGTTGTTGAACTGCAGCTCGCAGTAGACAAGCCAACATAGCCCATGGTAAAGAATTCTGGGAATTACAAGACAGCATCTGGTGGGCTGCCAGATTTCTTCACCTAGTATATTCTTCACTTGGTCTGGTCCCAGATTACATTCAAAGCCATAATCTACTCTCTTGTGGTTCTTACTCAGCTGCCCCAAAACATTTTGCTGCCCGAGGTGAAGCAGCAAAGGGTGCAGCCTCACCCAGGTGCATGGTACCCAAAGCTAGCCAAATCACTTTGGCATCATCTGAGACAGAAAATAGTTCATCCACCTCTCCTGTTTGGAGTGTAGCAATTGTTAATCAACCATAAACAATTAAAGAATTTATTGACCTTTCATGACATTCCAAAGCAGCAGCCTGAAGAACCCACCTCACTACACCCAGCTGACCCAAACTGCCATTTTATACACTGTGTTTGCTGAAGTATGCCTTGGACTGTTGAAAACATGTCATAGGACAGTTATCCCACTCCCCACAGATAAAGCTGTAGTCCAAAGATATATATAGTCCATATATATGCAAAGGAACAAAAAACTTATTGGGATTTCACTCAGTAGTGGAGAGTAAATCTCTCTCTCTCCCCCCCTCCCTCCTTCCCTACATATACACACATACACACACAACATACAGCAAGTGTTGAAAAACCTCTAATACTATGTCATGGGGGAGAGCTTTGGTGGCGACCCTTGGCACTAGAACTACAGTGATCCAAGCATATCCATATTTCCATTATTTATATGCAGCACTTCCCAGACTTGCACTCTGCAGAGTTGTTGCCCTACACATGACTCCTATCTTTCCCACTCAGTATGGCCACTGCTATTTTTATGTAATGGTATCTGTACCATTTGAGGTAATGAGAGAAGTCTGACACAAGGACTTCAGTTCTACAGCCTTACTATGTGGCACCATAACATTGTTGCAGTTTGGGCTGAGCTGGTGTTTAATAAGCCCTGTTTCTTTAAGGTTTCCATCCAAGATAAAGCTCAGGGAAGGGTATGGAATCAAATTGTCAGTTCATTCCCATGAGTGTACTTCACTGTTACCATGCCTTCAGAATAGCAACATCTCCAAATGTTTCCTGTCTCTATTAGTCCCGTGCAATAAAAAGCAGTTTGCATTTACAAAAAAAAAAAAAAAAAGTACGGTAAAGGGAAGAATAGGGCATGTAGTTGCATACAATGCAAGGTGAGTTAGAACAAGAGTATAGCAGGGGGGGGCATGCAAATGAAGGGCCTTTAGCCCCCAAATTTCTAGCATTGCAAAAAGTGAGACACTGAAAAATGTTCACATCTAGAACTTTTACATTTTTTTGTGTTCAAATTCTCTTGGTAACTTTGCCTTTTCTTTGGATGCCTCAACTATATTTCTAAATGCTCAAGTAATGTTTTAAGTTATTGTAATGCTAGAAATTTTGGAGTCTGAAGGAAAATTTCAGAATTCTTATGGGGGGACAGTGCCTTCATTTTGCCTCCACCCCACCTCATAACTATACCCCTGAAGTACAACCTTAACTCCGGAGAAAAGTGTGATAGCAAAATGACAACCACTTCAGTGAAACCTTCACCTATCCTGGATTAGAGATGTGAAGGCCCAGAAAAAATGTTTTTTTCCCCCTGAACGCATATTTTATGTTCCTAAAGTAACAGAGTGACTGTCAAACTGTAAAAAGTGCTAATGTTACATTTTTCAATTTTTTTGAAAATTTCCATTTTTTTTCTGGAACCCCAACACCCTAGGAAAATCCCCCCCCCCGTGGCTTCAAAATTTCCAGAAATTTTACTATCTTGGAAGATATTGTCTTGTTTTTTTCTGTGAGAAAATGCAACACAAGACACCACAAACCACTGGATCAGAACTGGAGAAATCTGTGGCCTTCCAGATGTTTCAGGCCACTCCCATCAGCCTCAGCTAGCATGGCAAGGTCTCACTGGGGTCTAAAATTTGACCCCTGGAGGACTAGTAGTCAATACACTGGAACTGGAACTACGACAACTTTGTACCTAGTACACATTTCAGGTTAATATCTGATGATGTGACTTGCCTATTTTCATTATCCCTGCCTTTTAAGACTCCAGATAATGCAGGGAATACTAAGATGCTCTTTGACTTCCAGTTTCTTTGTATTCCCATGGCACTTTGCTGCTAGGAAGATAAAACCTGATCCCTCTGGCAATGCTGTACTTTGTAATCTAATCAGTACAGGCCCCATTCACGCCTGCCATGAAAGAGTTTTCTTTTTGTAATGAGCACTTCCTCACCTCCCAAAGAGTGTTGTGAGGACTGAAAGGTCATGTTTCAAGAATGAGGAAAATTAGCTTGCCCATTAAAAAGAGATGACCTCACTTGCTCTATACTAATAGAAACAGCAGGATCTTAAGTATTGTTGTTTGCATGCACCCCACTCCCATAGTCACCTCCTAAAAATGTGGGGTCTACTATTTTAGGCCCCTAAAATGGACAACAGCACCTCTCTTGTTGTTACAGGCATTCAGATAATTTTTAACTTATGGCAACTCTAAGGTTTTCTTGGCAACATTTCTTCACAGGGGGTTTGCCATTGCTGTCCTCTGAGGCTGAGAGAGTGTGACTTGCTCAAGGTGACCCAGTGGGTGTCTATGGCTGAGTGAAGATTCGAGCCCTGGTCTCCAGAGAGCCAGTCTGGCAACTGAATCACTACACTGCTAGCTCTACCTTTCTTGAAGAATGCCCTTTTTAAAATTCAAACAGGAAGTAACTGAATGTTGACACCTAAATCAGGGGCAGGGAACCCTCAAATGTAGCAGAATGGACAGTGGTGTCCTCAAAGGTTTTGGGGGACTCTACCAGCCATTTTGAAGGTGAAAAATTGTGCTCCCCAACTGTATGTGTGTGTAGAATGTTGACCCTGGGAGAGAGCACAAAAAGGGCCTTGGACTTTGTCATTTATTGGGGCAACATCTGTTCCAGCCTTGCTTGCCCTTTGCAGGCTACTAAATGACCATGCAGACATGTTCTGGACTGGCAAAGTATTATGGTCTGCAAGTGCAGTGTAGGATCCACAATCTGCTGTTCCCTGCCCACATGCACTGTGAACCACAACACTGTATTTTGCAGATATCTCCTTCCGTCTTCAGTAAAGGTAAATTAACGTAATTAGTACTGATGCATGGATTTTGACCTTGGATTATGCAGTAGTGGCAAGGGAAGATAGACAGAATTAAGGGTGAAATTCTTTATTATTATTTTTTCTTGAAAGAAGCAACCAGTCACTTTAGAAATTTTCTTCCCACTGTGAGAAAGTCTTTGAAAACTGTGCATAATTCACACTTGGTTGCTTTTCCCAGAAAACAGCATTTTCTGCATAGAAAATAATATTTCTCCACAGAAATTGCCATTTCCTATCAAGAAAATGCTGTTTTATGTTCAGAAACAACCACATGCAAATTTTGGGCAGAGTAAGTCCTGAACTGAAGATTCGCAGTTTTTTGACACTTGAAAGGCATGTCTTTGGACAAATTTTCAAAGATTTTTGAATATTCTTTCCATACCTAGACAGAATCTTCCAGCTGCAAGTGACCTATTGCTCCAATGTTTTCCTTTGTTCACGGCTGCAGCACATATAGCTACCATAGCTACACTGGTGTAGCATACCATCACAATTCTGGCTTTAGATGATTTATTGTTTATTTTATTGTTTTGGGGCAATTTATATGCCACCTTTCTCCCAAAGCAGGACCTAAGCCTGCTGACAAAACAATTAAAATCACAATTAAAATTAATTAAAAACATACAAAGTAAAAAAATATATAAAGAAAAACATAAAAGCCACACCCCGATAAAAGATGCATGGGTGCAGTTATACACCGAAGTCCTTCTTGAACAAAACCATTTTTCCTGCCAGTGAAATGAAAACAGGGAGGGGGACAACCTAGTCTTCCATGAGAGGGTGTTCCAAAGGTTGGGAGCAGCCACTAAGAAGGCTTTCTCTCATGTCCTCACCCAGCGAGCCTGTAATGGTGGTGGGACTGAGAGAAAGCCTTCCCCTGAAGATCTTAAAACCCTTGCAGGTTCATAGATTCTGTACAGAACTTCTGTTGAATGCTCTGACAGTGGGGCCAAGAGGAAAAATCCCATCCCATCTCCTGCATTGCATGTGCCATCATATCTGAACAGAGTTGCAACCAGAACTCACTCTAGTTTTCCTCCCCAAACTGCTGACAGCAACAGCTATTTGACGGTGGAAGAGACTACCTTAGAAGGTGGTGGATACTCTTTGTTAGATGTTTCTAGACAGAAGTTTGATGGCCATCTCTGAGGAGTGCTTTTGCTGCAGATTTCCTGAATGGACAGAAGGTTGGACTATAAAACCCTTTGAGTACCTTCCAACTGTACAGCTCTATGATTCTACAATTATCTTATGTACTCTCAGAAGATCTGATCCTCATGTGTTAGACCAGTCATCTTAAATTTAGCAGCTACATTAACTTTCACAGAAAATCCCAATTAATCTTTTATTTTAGGGACTTTGAAGTCATTACTTATTTATCCACATACTTCTCAATAGCTTAGTGATCATTTGAAAGGAGTAACATATGTCTTATAAAGGCACAGAATACCTGTGCATTAATGTATTCTGCCAACTAACCAATACTAGAATGATCACAACATTAACCATGAAAATATTAAGGTTTTAGCCATGTGAAATATGTAGTTCAGGGACTCAGCAATACCCTTTTACATCCAGACCTTGATTTAAAAGGCTAAAAGCTTTAGAGAGTGTATGCCTGCTGCTGCAGCACATTAAAAGGTTGAACTGAAATGAATGCAGGGTAAAAAGCTTTCCTTCATTTCAGCACAGAATTGGTTAGGCACTCAAGTCAAATATATGTCTCAGAGTTTAACTCTCTAAAGAATAAATTAGAATTTAGATCATAGTTACTATTTCATGTTCAATCACAAGAGAGGAAAAGAATTTTATTTATATGTTATATTTCTATCATGTCCATTCTTTAATGACTGCCAAACAAAATTCCACTATACAGCTATGTGGATAGTGCCATCACAAAGTTCAGTCGGTAGGTGGCATTGTGCTTAGTTTTATGAGGATAGAATCAGGTGTTTCTGGTGTATGTTTTATTCTTGCTTAAGGGGAATACTAAAGTTCCCTGACTGGTTTTTCTTTATGCCTTCTTTTTTTGAGGGGGGGGGCATAGATTGGACTGTCATATGTCTTGTAATAGAGCTCCCACAATCCATTTCTATTGGCCATACTCTAACTCTTTCATGTCAGTGATGAAGGCTAGGCTGAGAGGTAATCATCTTACCCAGCTATTCACTGAGCTTCATAGCAGAAGTGTCATCCAATAAAGAAACTTTGGAGATTATCAGACAGGAATGCAAAAAAAGTTCCTGTCCCACAATCTCCAATCCTGTCCCTGTCCTGGCGCAATAACCCTTCCCATCAGACTTACCTTCTCTTGCATCCACAGGCAGCCCAGGCATGAACAGAGCTCTAATGGAATTCCATTCACTTCCTGGATTGAAATCTTGCCCATTCTCACAAGATTACACAATTGTGGGAAATTCAAAAGTAACAAGAAAAATAGCAAGAAAAAAGTTTACATAAGAACATAAGCACACTAAAAAAATAACATGTAACCTGGGGAGGTTCATAAAGAGAGGGTAGACTACCTTGTTTTCGCTATTCCACCCAGAAGTGTTCTGGCAGGACTGCCCATTGACACTGTATTCATGGCAGGACAATGGTGCGAGGTTTCAAACACTGGAAATGCCGGAACAGAAATGGAACGGGCAATCTATTGACAGCTCAGCATTTAAATAGAACACCATAGTAACATCAGTGGAACGCAAAAGAATGACATCATCTGATATTGGTGTCCTTTTGCATTGTGCTGTCGTCGTTATGGCGCCTAATAAGCCACATCTGATCATCTCCTTTAGCTGATTCATCAAATTAGGTTTTGGCTTATTTAGTGATTAAAGTCTGATCTGCATATATTTGCATGCAATTAGGGCAACTGTTTTGAAGAAAACAATCCCCACTTCCTTGGTTTTTACATGATGCTTGTATGTAAAATCTATATGTGTCACCTTTGAAGGGGCATTCCATTCTATAGGAAACCATAGAACCTATGGGGAAAGTGAGAAAAACTCTTCTTCCTACCAAGTGAAGTTTGGAGAAGTACTTATATTAAATATTAATTAGCATTTTGGTAAATAGTCTTCATTTGGGAAACTCATGCATAAGTAATCAAGTATGCCTTTTGAATCAAAGATACTTTTGAACAAATTACTCTAACCAAGTAATTTGGGACTTGAACCCTGGTTTCCTACAGCCATTGTCCAAACCCAGCACTTGTGGGCTCCAATAGCCCTTTTCAGTCTTCTACCTCGAAAGCCAATCTAAGATATTTTTGTGCCTGAGATAAAGGGCAAGGTGGTGTCCCCCACATTTCACATGGACACCAAGTGAACTAGCAGCTGAGATTTACTTCAGTACTGGTGACAGGAAGCCATACTTCACCTCACTTGACCCTAGTCTAGGGGGTACAGAACAGGTTGCCTGCAACTTGTAGGACAAAATACTACATCAAGCAGGTGGAGGGAAAACTCCACCTATGCACTTCTGTGTCCATTCTCCGCATGTCTTTCCCTCCCTTGTTTGGATGGGTGACAAGGGGCTGTCTTTTAGCTCTTTGTGCCATGTCCAAAATCTCCCCCTGCAGCTGTCAAGTCATGTGGGAGACATTGCTGCTCCTTACCAGTTAGGAGGCAAGGGATGGGGGAGGCAGGTCAGTTTGGGGAGACCCTAGAGCTCTCTGGCTGAGAACTCTAAATGCTCCTCCCTAAACTGCAAATCCCAGGATTCCATGGGATGTTGCCATGGCAATGAAATGGAATCATAGTCCTATAATTGTGCCATGGGAATGGGCCTCAAAAACAGGTTTTAAATTTGATATGTACTAATATCTTAACCTGTATAGCAAATAAGTGTTGCTAATATGTAAAGTCCAGGGTAGTATAGGACAAAATGAACATCTTCCAGAAAATAATGGTGTCCATTTGCTATCTCGAGGTTGCCGCTATTCAAACTCATGACAGAACTGATCTTCAGAGGTTGCTGTGAAATTTAGGAGGACCCACCAACAACCCACTATTATTTACATGGTCAGTGAAAACATTCAAATTCAGTTGACTACATAGTTCTAATCCTTTTACAGAGACCCATCTGCCACTTCTTTATTAGAGTAACTTTCCACACATATTTGACCCAGGACATTATGCTTAATGATAAATATTTCCATGACTTTTTAAGGACAACCACCTACTGATTTCTTCCACATGTCTTCCTGTCTTATTTTCTATTCTCAGAAAATATGGCTTGGGGAATCAACTATCAGCTGGATGAGTTAAGAAATCAGGGCGAAATCAGACCAATATTGTCCATTTCTGCTTTTCATATCTTTCTGCTCTTCTCCGTACCTCCAAAGGAAGATCTGACAGGGGTTTTCTTGCAATGAAAATGTGGCATATGTCCATTATTCCATTCCCCTTTTTAAAAACAACAACAACAAAGTTACACTTCTATAGCTGAGGAATATATCTATTTTGTAATCTTCATAGTTGCGGGTTTTATTTTTCCTAATGTCTTTGCATGGTTATAGTACTTCTGCTATAGTACCTATTGAAGGATATACTTTTGGACAAGTCAATAATAATAAAAAAAAAAGATAAATGTAAGGTAAGAATTCCCCAATTCTTGGCAATTATATAGCAAGTTGACGCTATGACAGTGAACACAGGGACATACAGAGGAGAAAAGATTAAAGGAGAAAGAGCCAAGCAAATCTTTACAAGGAAAGCATTAATGTTGTAGAAACATTATACGGACCTCCATTAGTCAACACCTCTGACAATTTGAATTCACCGTTTTCCTTTCCCCAGTAGCTACTTATTAATATAATCCTACAGTTAAAAATAACAGCAGCAGCAACAGCAACAGTCCTGTTTATACATTTTGGAAAGATATTTTCATGGGACTCTAGAATAAATGAGGTTGTTAGGTTTTATGAGAAATAATATAATCTCTATTATAGTTCTGTTTTCTTCCCCACATTCTCTGAGATTGTGCATGACGGTAGAAGAATCACAGAATTCACAGGGCAGGGGTATTTTGGTGTGAGTTAAGTCAGAATTCCAATGAGAAAAATAGGTCTCCCCCAAATTCTGAAGCTGTGGCTCATTGGATAGTACACTCTTGTATGTATGCATAAAACCACAAGTTATTAAAGGCTTTGGGTGATTTTCTCATTGATTTTGACAAGAAAAGACAGAGGTCTTTTGGGAGGGCTGCGTTTGAGATCGATATTGTTCTAAACCTTTCTATAATTCACCAACTCATGAGTTGAATTTCAAGATATAACCACAAAGTTAACACAGAAATAATCTGTACTGGGAAATATGAGCCTTTATATAATTAAACTGTTCAATGATACTTAGAATTCTGACTGGTTGTTTCATCTTCACATGGCTTGACAAACGCCAGCTAATTAATCCTCACAGCTATTGAGAGAAGCAGGTAATCTTTGCACTTATTATCCCCTTCACAGGAGATAATAAATTCATACTATCACAGTTACAAGAGTGTATACAATAACTTGCTTCTGACACACTTTATATAAAAAGAGAAAATATGAATTCATTTTTAACATTCCTTCTTATAAGCACCAATGTGTGCCCTGCTGGCAGCTGGTTGCTTCCATGTCAGTAGATGGCAAAACATGCTGTGTTTTATTCCAGACTTTAAAAGGAACTGTTTAGAGGATAGAGTTCAGCACTTTGGAGAACTCCTTTAACGTCGGGAATAAAGCTCAGAGTGGATTCGCTGCACCCCTGACACAGAAACCACTGGTGTAATGTACAAATGCATTGCACATAAATGAGGGTTGGATTTCTGACATGATTGATCCATCTCCACAGTCATATGAAGTTCTGTAAGTATATTCATGTGAACAGAGTTAATTCTCCCTTCAGATACCCAGGAAAGAAGGGAAGGTTGCAAGTGGAGGTGTTGAGAAATGTGAGAGAGAGATGTGTGAGAGAGTAGTGGATCTTTCAAGCAGAGTAATACATTGGCATGGCTGAAGCTAAACAACCACCAGTCCTATGCCTCCCTACACATACAGTGTAGCAGAGAAAAAAGCAAGCTTAGTCCTTGTAAAACATACAAATCAGCTTGACTTATAAATTATTTGCGCATAATCAAGCACATGGTTTTATCAAGGAAAGAGAAAGAAGGAAAGATGGCTTCAAGTTAGGGTGATGCAGGAAAAGAGTGGGTGTGGAAAAGCAAATAAAAAGGAATTTGCCATAATGTAAACTAGCAGTTAGTGAGTATAGGCTCCCAAAGGCTGCTAACTCTTAACAGGAGGCAGCAGAGCTTTTATGTTTATTAGTATGTTACCATCTGAAGTAGCACTCATTTAAGCATATCCTGCTTCCACTTTGTAACTTCCAGTCCATCAGTGCTACACATAAAACTGTCACCAAATCTATTAAAAGTAGCAAAACGTTATGCTAAGGCAACTTTTGTCTAGGGTCCCCAGATATTGGTAGACAGAACTTCCAAAGGGTGCTCAGCAGTGGCTCCTCTTCATCTTGGAAAGATGTGACCAGTGGGGTGCCACAGGGTTCTGTCCTGGGCCCAGTGCTATTCAACATCTTTATCAATGACTTGGATGAGGGAGTTAGGGGCATACTTATCAAATTTGCAGATGACACCAAATTAGGAGGAGTAGCTAGTACCCTAGAGGACAGGATCAAAATTCAGAATGACCTGGATAGACTGGAGAGCTGGGCCAAAGGTAACAAAATGAAATTCAATATGGAGAAATGTAAAGTACTGCACTTAGGGCGGAAAAATGAAATGCATAGATATAAGATGGGAGAGACCTGGCTGAATGAGACTATGTGCGAAAGGGATCTAGGAGTCCTAGTAGATCACAAATTGAACATGAGTCAACAGTGTGATGTGGCAGCTAAAAAGGCCAATGCAATTTTGGGCTGTATCAATAGAAGTATAGTATCTAGATCAAGGGAAGTAATAGTGCCGCTCTATTCTGCCTTCGTCAGACCTCACCTAGAATACTGTGTCCAGTTCTGGGCACCACAATTCAAAAAGGATATTGACAAATTGGAGCATGTCCAGAGAAGGGCAACTAAAATGGTGAAAGGTCTGGAAACGATGCCTTATGAGGAGAGACTTAGGGAGCTGGGTATGTTTAGCCTGGAAAAAAGATGGTTAAGAAGTGATATGATAGCCCTGTTTAAGTATTTGAAGGGGTGTCATGCTGAGGATGGAGCGGGCTTGTTTTCTGTTGCTCCAGAGACTGGAACACAGAGCAATGGATGCAAGCTCCAGGAACAGAGATTCCACCTCAACATTAGGAGGAACTTTTTGACAGTAAGACCTGTTCGGCAGTGGAATGCACTCCCTCGGAGCATGGTGGGGTCTCCTTCCTTGGAGGTCTTTAAACAGAGGCTGGATGGCCATCTGTCGGGGATGCTTTGATCAAGATTTCCTGCGTGGCAGGGGGTTGGACTGGATACAATTCTATGATTCTATGATTCTATGATCATCTCTGCCCATTAGTCACTCTGGCTGGGAATAAATGGAGAATATAGGACTTTATCAGATGCAGCAAATATGGCATCATAAGGACACCTAATGATCGTGAAAGGGTGCGCGTAGCAGACAATGTCTTTTCATGACCATGTGCTGTTAGTAAGGCATACTTTTTTATTGATGGTCCAAGCCATCAATTGATCTCTCGTGGCACTTTTTTGCCAGCATTGCCAACATTTGAAACTTTGTGCCATTTTCCTCTTGTAAATAGAGTCAATGCCAGAACACTTCCAGGTGAGATCAGGACAACCAGGTAGGGGATGATTTTTTTTTTAACCTCCCCAGTTTACTTGGGACTTTTAAAGTGCATTCCTGTGCTTGTGTGTATGTTTTCTCTCTTTATTTTACTTTACTTTTTGAACTTGCGACGGACATATCTTCTCACAAGAATTGGTGAGATTTGAAACTAAGAAGTGACTGGAGCTCTATTCACTCTCCATTAGTGCCTGGGCTATCTCTTTAACACAAGTAAGGTAAGGTCTCGGGGCAGGGGTGTCTTTTGCTGGCATAAAAATGCAGTAAAATATGCCGGCAAAAGAACATTAATGGAGGGTGGTCTGATAAAATCCATAGTATAACAATATCTGCGTACACTAGGTTGGGAAAAGCTGTACTAAGGCATTTGACCAGATGACAACTCTATAACATGTGGCACCTGATATCTCCAGCCACATTTGGTATCTTTTTCCACTTTCATCAGTGCTGTATACGCACAATCCTAAATATACACTGGACTAACTATGTGACGAATGTTGCTGTCCTTGAGCAAGCAGGGATCACCAGCATTGAGGCCATGATATGGAGAACACAGCTGCGCTGGGCAGGGCACGTTTCTAGGATGGAGGACCATTGCCTCCCAAAAATACTACTCTACGGTGAACTCACCATGGGTCAGCGTAAAAGGGCAGCTCCAAAAAGGCGATACAAGGACTCCCTGAAACAACATCTCAGGCTTGGCAAATTGATCACCAACAAGGGTCTGCCATGACCTCACATCGGGAGGCATGGAGACGCACTATCCACAATGCTGCAGCCTTATTTGAGAGCTCACGCCGAACAAGTCTTGAAGAGAAATGACAACACAGAAAGAATCACAACCCAGAAACACCATCCAAGGAGACCTTCTGCTGTGCTTTCTGCAACCGGACTTGTTTATCGCGGATTGGTCTTTTTAGTCATCAGTGCGCTTGCAGAAAGCGTGGGATGAGTCCTTCCTGAATCTTCGTTTGCAAAGAAAAGCCAGAGAGTAAGAAAAAAAGAGTAAAAAAAAAAAGAGGAGTAAATCTTTCAGGTTCTTACCACTGTCATGCAGGAATTCTGAACACAAGTTCCATACGAATAAAGAAAATGAACAAAATGCCATTTCCCATTCCTTGAGAAAGATACCTGAGCCAGTTTCTATTTTTACTAGAAACCATCTAAAACATGTCTGGAAAATCTCATTCAGGAGTGTACAAGTATGTAGCCTGAATGTCAAGAATCTCCTTCCAATGTTTTCAGAGGCAACCATGTTGGACATACAACAAAATACAACAAATTCCAAATCCACAAAACAGCAATACCTTTATCGAGCCAATTAAAAAGCACAAAATACATCATGCAAGCTTTCAAAGCTACACTGGCTTCTTTATGAGGCAAGGGTGTTAAAATCATACTGGAGAAGAAGAAAAATTGACAAAGTTAGAGTCATAGGACTAACATGTTCTCTGTCTAAGAAAGGGGTGGGAAGCTCATATAGGATGGAAACAGTCTGGATCTCAAGGGAAGTTACTTTTTCTGCTGCTAATAGAGTTGAAAATCTTATAACTTGGGTTTATGGCTCTTGTTTCCCAGTTCCCACATGGCCAAAGAGAAAAGTGGCTTCTGTCTGCATTGATATCCCTCCAGACCATCTTAACTGACAACAAAAGCAACATCTTAAGTCAAAGTGTAGGCCTGTAATTCTATCATCATCATTTTTTTCTTCTCCTATATGATTTTTAACACCTTTGCCTGATGAAGAAGCCAGTAGAGCTTCAAAAAATGTTTTTGGAATTAGTTGTATTTTGTCCAAATGTTTGTTAGTAGTGCTTTCTCTAACACAGCTACACTATTGAACATGAAATCAAACTCACTTATACTATGAACTTCAAAATCCAAATTTAGCTGCTGAATGAGCAAGAATGTACAGCTAGTCTAGACAATGGATATAATGCTCATTCCTGGACATTATTGCAACTTCGCAACAGTGGTGTTTTTTGTTTTTTGTTTTTGTCTCCACAGCCTTTCAGCAAAGATGACAGACTGAGTTGCTATCCATGTTTGAAGTTTACATGCCAGCAAATCAAGATGGCAGCTGTAAATTAGCATGTTATATGTTGCCACCGCTGCACAGTATTTTTTTTAACATTAAAGAAAAGGTGTGGAAGTGTTACTTTCTGCTTAAAAAAATTATTTCATCACCTCAGTGCAGCAAAAAAGCACATGACTGCTAACGCAAAAATGCAACAGGGTGCTTACAGGCACTGCCTTGCCAGCAAGCCTGCCCCCCACGCACATTTGACCAATCCATTCTCCAGTTTCACCCTCTTTGAGCATGCCCAGCAAAGTGAATTGGTTGTCCTAACAAGTGCTAAATGCACAGTTTCTTACATTTTATTGCATCCTTTCTCTATCAACATGTAGCTAGAAAACCAGTTATGGGGACACATCTACACAGATGCTATATTCAAAATGCAGCCATTCGTTAACTGACCTCATGATTATGAGAGAGACATGATATCTTCCCAAGGAAGGGTATTTCTCTAAATTCAGAGCATGGGCCTTCTGGACTTTCTGGAAGAGAAAACATAAAAGAAAGTGTTATGTTATGACAAAAATTACCACAGGAGGAGGAAGTATGATAGTGAACCTCAGGGAAAAAAATATATAATGAGTCAGTCTGGGATTAGCATTAATAGTAAGGAGAGCAATTGGGAGGGGGAAATTATGCTTCCTACAAGTTACCCTTCCTTATAGTAAGAAGCAACAGGAGAATAAATATCATACTCACAGAGCTGATGACAGAAGGATAATATATTAAAAATTATAAGTAGGTAATTCCTGTTCTCTAATTACTAAGAACCTCTGAGACATAGAAAGACAGTTTAAGATACAAAAATCAAGAAATCGCATTTGATTCTTTAGAATTAATGAGGGATTCAAAGACTTGTCAGTGCAAGATGCTATATCTGTGCCATATTAGGCAATAATGAAGACATCAGTCCTTTAAAAATGTTGAAAAATAATGCTGCCAACAGCCCTCCCCACCTCAATTATACAGTTTTGATGAGACCAAAGTTTTTAAGGTAGATATGGAATTTAAACAGCTGAAAGCAAATTTCAGGACAGTAGGCTGAACCAGTGAAAAGTAGACTGTTGTGCCAATATTAGCCTGAACAGACCACTATAGACCTTTATGAAGCAACAATGTTGTCACAACACATGCACTGTTTAAGCTGGACCTGAAGTGGAAGCGCTGTTCACTGGCCAGTGAAAAAGGCCTCCTCATTCCCTCAGCTATCTTTTAGTAGTGCACAATACCTTAGGAGCAATCATTGGGTTATACTAATTGCAGGGTTTATTTTTACTAAGAGAAAGCTGGACTCAAGTCCCGCTGTTAGACAAAGTCCTATAAATTTTGTCCTGTCCTGAGTTTAATGGCATTCTGTCCATCTCATGGACTGAGCAGCACAGATCACAGTCTAGATCTATGTACAAAAGTACCCAGCTTCGTCTGAGTTAGGACAATATCACACTGTTATAGCACCATTATTCCACTTTAACTGCTTTGGCTGCCTTCTGTGCAATCCTGGGATTTGCAGTTTAGGGAGGAACATTTAGAACTCTCAGCCAGAGAGCTCTTATGCCTCACTAAACTACAAACCCCAAAAATCTACAGGAGGCAGCCATAGCAGTTAAAGTGGAATAATGGCACTATAACAATGTAGTGTGATAATGTCCTTAGAAGTCTGCACCTCTGTGCTCTTTCTCTTCTGTCCCTCCACTGACAAAACTTTTTCTTCTTCTTGCTGATTTTTCTCTTTCTCTACCCCAATTCTTGCTCACTCTGTATTAGCTTCAACCAAGTTACAAACACCACTGTCCCCACTTCTACTCCAATACTGTTTCTCTTCTTTCATACTTCACCTTTTTTTGTTTCTCACTGGCCTTTCTCACCCTCCATACAGGTTATCACTCTTCTCCTAACTCTCCTTCTCAGCCTTACCAAGAGCTCTGTCACACACGTTCTCTTACATACTCACGTACCAGAACTGTATTTTACAGAATACAAGATTGTGGTAGTATAGTACCATGATGTTTAATTAACAGAAATATTTCTTGATGTAGACATACCTGCTACCTTATAAGTGTATTCCAACTGGTGAATACAATGGAGAGATTTTCATGGACAGGGCAAGTCCAGGTGCCAGGTGTAACAAGAAAAGCAACTCCACAAAAAATTACTCACAGAAGAGGGAGATATTTTATACGGTAAAGCAGCCTCCTTCTCTCCATTGCCCTCCAAATGCTTTCAGTTACCACTTCCATCATTCTCAACCAGCATGGCTGATGATTAGGGATGTTGAGGTTTGTAGTCTACAATATTGGGGATAAAAGATTATGTTCAGTGATTTCTCCCTTCAACTTCCTTCCATAGGATGCCAAGGGACAGAACAATACTAAAGACTTCATAGAATCATAGAATTGTAGAGTTGGAAGAGACCACGAGGGCCATCCAGTCCAACCCCCTGCCACGCAGGAAATCATGATCAAAGCATCCCCGACAGATGGCAATCCAGCCTGTTTAAAGACCTCCAAGGAAGGAGTCCCCACCACGCTCCGAGGGAGTGTGTGCCACTGCCCAACAGCTCTTACTGTCAAAAAGTTCCTCCTAATGTTGAGGTGGAATCTCTGTTCCTGGAGCTTGCATCCATTGCTCCGTGTTCCAGTCTCTGGAGCAGCAGAAAACAAACCTGCTCCATCCTCATCGTGACACCCCTTCAAATACTTAAACAGAGCTATCATATTGCCTCTTAACCGTCTTTTTTCCAGGCTAAACACACCCAGCTCCCTAAGTCTCTCCTCATAAGGCATGGTTTCTAGGCCTTTCATCATTTCATGGGACTTTACTAAATGTTAGCAAAGGTATTCAAGGAAAGGAATGTAGGAGGACTGTAACAATAGGCATACAGTACTTGGGGTGAGATAAATTGTGCCCAACCCTTCACTCTGAGCTGTGGGGTTGTCTAGTCAAGAAGATATAATGTGGATTGGTGTGCATTATTGCAAATTTTTAGCAGCGCTCATTTGTCTCCATGGTCTTTTGACAGAATCTATTGTATACAAAGCTATCTGCATTTTAAGTGCACACACAACCATGCCTGTGAATGAAAAAGGTGGCTGAGAGTACAGTGTGTTATTATTCTCCACACGTGTTATCGCTGCTGCACAGTTTTTTGTTTTTTGTTTTAGTTGTAAATGAAAGGTGCACAAGTGTGACCTTCCACTTATAAAAAGCTCTTTGGTCGCTCAGCACAGCAAAAAAGTTCACACTCCATTACACATAACTCAAAAATGGTGCTTCTGGCCACTTCCTTGCTGGCAAGCCCACCCACTGCCTGCATAGCTGACCAATTCGCTCTCCACTTCTGCCCTTGCCAAGAATGTGCAGCATCCCGAATTGGATGTCCAGAAGTATGGTAATGCACAAGCCCATTTATTACTCAAAAAATATCAGGGAAATCTGCAAAGGCTTTCCCCCATAATATATGGAGTTTTTGGCCCCCCTCCTTCTGAATACTGCCAATCTCATTCACTGTGTGTTGGGACAAAAGGTATTTTACTTGAGGAGTATTTTCATTGTCTAGACAAGCCTTGCCTCATGGTGCCAATAATACAAATGTGAAGAGGCTTCTGCAAATAAACCCCAAAGCTTTCCTCTGTTAATGTAGCTTTCTGTATAAAATGTTACTGGCCATCAATGCTGGCTAAAATTGGTGTTGCATAAACAGAACTTGTACAGCAGGCTAGTTTTTGGATTTCCCATTTATTTCTTTTGATGGCCTTTCATAACTCACTTGTTGTTCTGTTTTGCTCCATCACTCCTGAGTTATGAGGTCATCTATAACTCCTAGAAATAAATGATGTGCCACCAGTTATTGCTCTGTACAATATTACATTAATGTGTGTTACTCATACCATTTAGAATTTCTATAGAAACTCACATAAATTTGTTTACAATGTACCAGTCTGTTTACATCTAGCAGAGCAGAAATTTAGCCAGTCAGTTGAATATTTTCTTAAAACTTTAAACTCCTATGGACTTAATCAAGAGATGTTGGCATCCTATACCTAAATAAAAATTATTAATTGTGACTAATGGCGCAGTTCTATGCACATTTATTGGGAAACAAGCCCCTCTCTGAACTTTCAACATTCACAGGTTTACGCTGCAGTTTCCATCACAAACAACAAAATTAATTTCTATTGAATTGTGCTCAGTGATATTTTAACTCTGCAGCAAATTTTAATAAAATGCAATTATTTTAGGCTTCAAATGCTTAAAAAGGATGAAGCTATTAATTGGTCAAGGCACACCTCTGGTGTGTTTGAAATGACATCCAATTCAAGTGAAAAAGAAGGTGTTCTTGTATCCTACGTTACAGAGGGATCACCCCTTTGCAGGCATGACCTTTTCCACTACAATCTATCTATATATAATTCTCTTGGGTATGTTGCTGTTTCCAGTGTGCTGATTGGCTGCTTAGGGAACTGACCAACCAATCACAGCACACTGCTAGGCAGCCAATCAGCACACTGGGGGTGGGACCATGTAGATCTCAAACATGGCTGCTGGAGAGTGAGTAACATGGGGGTGGATGTGGTGTGTGCCTGTCTGTTCTGGAGTGCAGGGGGTGGGTGGGAGAGGCAGAACAAGGGGTGGGAGGGGCAGAATGAGGGTTGGGAGGGGCAAAACAAGTGTGGGAGGGGCAGAACGAGTGGTGGGAGCAGAACGAGCGGTAGGGGTGGCAAGGGACAGAATGAGCAGGGGGGCAGCAGGGGGCAGAACGAGCGGCGGGTGGGCAAGTTAAACCCACCAGCCTACCTCAAAGGGTTGTCATGAGGTCTCCTGGGCATTTGGGGAGGGAGTTTTTTAATGGCGTATGGTACGCCAGGTCCAGCTAGTGACATATATTGCATCTTTACTGAAACTATAATTATTGACCTAAATATAATTGCTAGTCCCAACTACAGTAGATCCACGGTCACTGTATCTATTATTGTTGCGACTAACCATTGGACCTATGCCACAATTTCAAACTTTTCACATATACATAAACATTATATTTGACTATTAGGCAAACCTATGCCCTCTTTTGGGGTGATGGGCCCCCTGATTTTTGGCTATGCCAAAAGTGGCCATCCTAGCTGAAAACAATGCTTTGCCAAAGCTGATAAATCCTTACCTTGGAAACCTTGTAACACATTGTTTTCCAATTAGTATACTGTAATGTTTAGTGGTCCTCTCCTGGGACCCATTAACACTACAGAATTACAGTGCTGTTATTCCACTTTAAATGTCATAGTTCTACCCTGAGACTGGCAATTTAGGGAGGGGCATTTAGAATTCTCAGACAGAGCGGTCCAGTCCCTCACCAGACTACCAGTCCCTGGATTCCATAGGATGAATCCATGGCAGATTAAGAATAACAATAATGCTATAATTGTGAACCAGCCTCTTTTCTCGCAGCAATTGTACTAGTGCAGCAAACAGGAACATACCTGTTTGAAAATGTTCAATATCACACTGTCCATTCATGCAAGCACACTGCGATTGTGATACTTTGGCAATCTTCTGTCCTGCACCAGCTCCATAACCCCTGCATGCATGCATGCCTTTCACTCACACTCACACACACACACATATATATATACACACACACTACAATTCTGTAATTATGGTAAAACAATTTTTAAAATTGTTTTATAATTTCTCTATAATTACACAATCACAGTAACAACAAAAAAAAGTGGTGGTTTCATGCTCTGGCGCACCACCTCCCCCTTAGCTGCTAGCCTCACCCACCCAAGGAGGGAATTGGAGTTCCCCTGGTGCAGTGTCCACTCCAATATTTCATCACTTGGGCCATCCCTGAATTATTGGATCTTGGTGGCCTTTGACCAATGAGGGATATGGCTAGCTAGCCACCAGAATTCCATTACATATTCCACCACCATCTTGCTGCCCTTTGTAGCCCAGTGTGCTCCTGTTCCTGTGGAAATTACCTAAATATCAGTTTTGGAGTAGGAGGTCATTGACTCTACAGTGCAATGACAGAGAAATTTAAATCTCTAAATGATATCCTAGCCCCCTCCCCAAATTGACAACTTTTATGCAGCACTTAGCATGACAAACTAATAAAAATATTCTTATAAAGCTTCTCATTGTTATTGTTATTGATTTAACCACTGTTCTGAGGTAATTTTTTAGTGGTGCACACTATCCTGGGATCCCCTATAGATGAACAGCAGCTCAGAAATGTTAAAATATGTACACACAGCCATATAAAGCTTTTAGAATAGTCAATCTTCATTTCAATTCCTTTGCAAATAATCTGAAGGCTGAAGTTTTACATTTTCAAGTCCATCACAGGCTCTTAAATTTTCTTCCTGGCTCTTGTGTTCTAGTTCACTAGAACTGCTCAGTCTCTTTCCTTGTTAATCTACCAGTTCATCCCCCATTGCTGTAAATGTGTGTATAGGGTTTTGTTTTTTGTTTTTTACTTTGTCCCACATGAAACACTCTACATTTTACACTGACATGGACTCTCTTGCCACTTTGAGGATCCTTTGGGTGGGAAATTACTTTATATGAATATAAATATAAACAGAACTCATTTGCCATTTATGTTTTCCATTCACCCAGTTCCATGAGATCCTTCATGAGCTCTTCACAGTTTACAAACATTCATTACCTAGAATAATTTGGTGTCATCCATAACGGTGATTTTCTTACTATTTACCTATGACTCTAGATCATTTATGAAAAGTTAATAGCATTTGTATGAATGGTGTTCCAATATATTTTCAATCTGAGAGTTTTTTCAAATTATCACTTTCAGATATTTTAAGCCTTCCTGCCAGATTCTGATCTGTTCCTTTTGTAGAAGGTTGAAAATGACACAATCTATTTTCTCTATGTCCTTATCAAAAAAAAGGCTTTGCATGATACAATTTGAACCCTACAGAATAGGATCAAAGTATCTCTCTATTACATGTTTTTCTTTATAATCCAGATGGTGGTAAAGCTGTTGGTAAATATTTACCCCTGAAAATAGTTTATGGTATTAATGTGCTTTTGGTATAGGAATATTAGAATCAATTTCCTCAAAAGCCATAGTGTCAATCTTGAAAAAGCACGACATCTAGCTCAGAAAATGCACAGAATTAGCAGGAAATTAGTATGGGGGTGGGCGGGGGGAGAGATCAAGAAACTACAGGTAACAGATTTTGTCCTCAAGGGAAGCAATAAATGAACTTAATAAATAAATAAATGAACTTGACTTGACTTCTGGCTGGCTGGCAAGAACTGTCAGGACTTTGGATAGAATGGAGGTCCCCAACACTGGAGTGCTCCATTTTGATGGATTTCCCCCCTCTGCATTGCTACCTGAATTGTACAGTTTTCAGAATGGATTGACAGAAAACAAGTCAACATTTGGGATCAAGTCTGGGATCTGGCATACATACCTACACATTGTGTGAACCTCATCTGCTATTAGTCCTGTAGAGGTATATGTCCCTGTGCACAGGCCTATATAGGCATTCGAGTGGAGTCGCAAAAAAGAGAATGGGTCATATAAGGAGGCATACATGGATTTATGTTCACATGAAGTGATCTTTATTCAGTATAGGTGGTACATAAATGTATGTCTCTTAGGATATTAACAAATACGGCATTATAACGTCAAAACAAGACTGCAAAAGGGCTTCCCTATTGCACAATGTCATTCCCCAGCATTCTGCAAGCATTCTGCTGCTGTTAAGAGGGCATTCTTTTTTATTAGCGGGCAGAAGCCACCAATTGACCTCCCATGGCATTTTTTTTCCTGGTATTGCTTGTATGCAAAACCATGCCCCGTTCTGCTGGCATGATTCCAGTGTCAATGGGCGGTCCCTACCAGAAAACTTGTGGGTGAGAAGGGAAAAACTAGGTATCGTAAGCTCTTTTTATGAACCTTCCCATCTTGCTTGCAAGTTTCCAAGTGTGTTTCAGTGCTTGTGTGTTTGTTTTGTTTGGTAATTTAGGTGTTTTTGGACTTTTAAGCATGCTTACATCTTCTCGCAAGAACTGCCAAAATCTCACCCATGCAAAAATGTGTAAGTAAGGAGCGTGAGAGATCATATTGCCAGAATTCAGGGGTGTCTATGTCTTGTGATTAAAGCAGTGTGTGAAAAGAAGTGTTATTATGCCAGGATACCTACACTGTAAAATATAGTGCCAAAAGAATGTTTTTAGATGCTCATCTGATAATCTCCTTACATTCTAAGAAAGCATCTTGAACATTTTTTTGAGTGACTGAGTGTGCCATGCTGTGGGAATGTAGACTGCATGCTCTATATTCCTATGCATTCATGCCAAATTACTAAGGTTATCTTCAGAGGGTCTTCTTTGGGTGGTGCTGTCCACAATGCATGATGGGTGGCTTTGAGAAAAATAGCCTTCTCATAGAATACCCTACCCAAGAGAGATCAACATAACATCTCCATTAGTAGCATTTAGATGCTAGACTAAGACCTCCCTCTTCCAAGGGGCCTTCAGTCCTTGATTATTATTATTATTATTTGTTTCAGTTTCACTGTTTTAAATTTTCTTCCTTGATCTTAATATTCTAATATTTTAATGTTCTTATATGTTAATATTTCAACAGTGTTCTGTCCAAATTTCTTGTTTGTATTCTAAAAAATGATTTTTTTAAAAAATATTTTAAATTGGATACTGCCCAGAGGGTGTTACCAGTTGGTTGATATGTGAACATTTGAAAGACAGAAGGACAGAAAAAGCAAATGACCTAAGAAAGCCTTCCCTACCCTTGTGCTCTCTGAAAGACTTCGACTACAGCTCTTTGCATTCCTAACCATTGATTATGCTGTTAGGAACCAATGGATTTGAAGTCTAAAACAACCAGAGGGTACCAAATGTAGCAACTGGGACAGAAATAACAAGTGGGAAGTGCTTGTGTGTAACCATGAGAATGCTGCTAGAAGAGGACCTGGAAGACACACGCCCATCATCAAACATTCCAAGGAACAGTCAGATTTCTATGGAGTGTCTGTTCCCCAGCCTTATACCCCATCCCTCCAATAATTCATAATCTGGCAATATAGGACAATTCATGAGGTCTAAGGTAGAGCAGGGCCAACCAAAATTAGGTTCAAGTGAAGGTCACCCAAAGACCTAAAGAAGTTGTCTTGGAAATTCCCCAACAACCTGCCCAGGAAGGGATTACGCAAAGTCAGAGTTGTTAGGGTGGAATCATAGAATTGCAGAGTTAGAGACCATGAGGGCCATCCAGTCCAACCCCCTGCCACGCAGGAAATCTTGATCAAAGCATCCCTGACAGATGGCCATCCAGCCTCTGTTTGAAGACCTCCAAGGAAGGAGACCCCACCACACTCTGAGGGAGTGTGTTCCACTGCCTAACAGCTCTGACTGTCAAAAAGTTCCTCCTAATGTTGAGGTGGAATCTCTGTTCCTGGAGCTTGCATCCATTGGTCTGTGTTTCAGTCTCTGGAGCAGCAGAAAACAAGCCTGCTCCATCCGCAACGTGACACCCCTTCAAATACTTAAACAGGGCTATCATATTGCCTCTTAACCATCTTTATTCCAGGCTAAACATACCCAGCTCCCTAAGTCTCTCCTCATAAGGCATCATTTCCAGACCTTTCACCATTTTAATTGCCCTTCTTTGCACACACTCCAATTTGTCAATATCCTTTTTGAATTGTGATGCCCAGAACTGGACACAGTATTCTAGGTGAGGTCTGACCAAGGCAGAATAGAGTGGCACTATTACTTCCCTTGATCTAGACACAATACTTCTATTGATGCAGCCCAAAATCGCATTGGCCTTTTTAGCTGCCGCATCACACTGTTGACTCATGTTCAACTTGTGGTCTACTAGACTCCTAGATCCCTTTCGCATGTAGTCTCATTCAGCGAGGTCTCCCCATCCTATATCGGTGCATTTCATTTTTTCGCCCTAAGTGCAATACCTTACACTTCTCTGTATTGAATTTCATTTTGTTAGCTTTGGCCCAGCTCTCCAGTCTATCCAGGTCATTTTGAATTTTGATCCTGTCCTCTAGGGTATTGGCTACTCCTCCCAATTTGGTGTCATCTGCAAATTTGATAAGTATGCCCCTAATTCTCTCATCCAAGTCATTGATAAAGATGTTGAATAGCACTGGGCCCAGGACAGAACCCTGTGGCACCCCACTGGTCACAACTTTCCAAGACGAAGAGGAGCCACTGCTGAGCACCCTTTGGGTTTGGCCGGTCAACCAATTACAAATCCATTGAACAGTTAACTTGTCTAGCCCATATTTTACAAGCTTGTTTGCAAGAATGTCGTGGGGAGCCTTGTCAAAGGTCTTACTGAAATCAAGGTATACGATGTCCACAGCGTTCCCTTCATCTACCAAGCTGGTCATTTTATCAAAAAAAAAAAAAAAAAGAGATCAGATTAGTCTGGCATGACTTGTTTCTCTGAAACCCATGTTGACTTTTTGTGATTATGGCATTGCCTTCTAAATGTTCACAGACTCTCTGTTTAATGATCTGCTCTAGAATCTTCCCTGGTATTGATGTCAGACTAACTGGACGATAATTGTTGGGATCCTCTTTTTTCCCCTTTTTGAAGATGGGAACGTTTGCCCTCCTCCAATCTGCTGGGACTTCCCCTTTTCTCCAGGAGTTCTCAAAGATTATTGCCAATGGCTCTGAGATTACATTTGCCAGCTCTTTTAATACCCTTGGATGTAGTTCATCTGGGCCTGGAGATTTAAATTAATTTAGTTTAAGAAGGTATTCCTGTACTACCTCTTTGCTTATTCTGTGCTGGATTTCCCCTATTGTGTCCTCTGTTCCTTTATCCTCAGGTTGGTCACCCTTTTCCTTTTCTGAAAACACTGAGGCAAAGAAGGTGTTGAGTAATTCTGCCTTTTCTCTGTCCCCTGTTAGCATTTTGCCATCTTCTCCACGTAGTGGCCCTACCATTTCCTTCTTCCTCCTTTTGCTGTGGACATAACCAAAAAAACCCCTTTTTATTGTTCTTAACCTCTCTAGCAAGCCTGAGCTCATTCTGTGCTTTAGCTTTTCTGACTTTACTCCTACATGTGTTCGCTATCTGTTTGAATTCTTCTTTGGTGATTTCCCCCTTTTTCCATTTCCTATACATGTTCCATTTAAAACTTAGCTCCGTTGAAAGTTCTTTACTTATCTATCCTTGTTTCTTGAGACACCTCCCATTTTTCTTCCTCAATGGTACTGTTTGAAATTGTGCCTTCAGTATCTCCCTTTTGAGAAAGTTTCATCCATCTTGAGGTGTCTTCTCTTTTAGTATTCCTGACCATGGGATCACCCCCAGTGTTTCCCTGAGTTTATTGAAATCAGCTCTCCTAAAGTCGAGAATGCATGCCTGACTATGCCTGGCTTCTACTTTCCATTGTATAACAAACTCCAGGAGAACATGATCACTCTCACCTAAGGATCCCACCACTTGCACCCCATTAACCAGGTCATCCCTGTTGGTTAGGATCAGATCTAAAATAGCTGACCCCCTTGTTGCCTCTTCCACCTTTTGGACCATGAAATTGTCTTCCATGCAAGTAAGGAATTTGCTAGACCTTGAAGTTTTGGTTGAGTTAGATTTCCAGCAAATATCAGGATAGTTGAAGTCACCCATCACTACTACATCTCTCCTTTCTGTGTGTGTGTTCATCTGTTTTAGAAAGGCATCATCCAGTTCCTCCGTCTGACTTGGGGGTCTGTAGTAGAGTCCCACAATAACATCCCTGTTGTTTCCCTCCCCTTTAATTTTTATCCAGATGCTCTCCACCTGGCTTCCAGTATTGATGTCACGGATTTCTTCACTGGTGTAAATATCCCTGACATATAATGCTATTCCTCCTCCTTTCCTGTTTGGCCTGTTTCTCTTATAAAGGTTATACCTGTCTATTCCTACATTCCAATCATGAGACTCATCCCACCAGGTTTCAGTAATGCCTATCATATCATATTTGTTTTGTAGTGCAAGGAGTTCTAGTTCATCTTGCTTATTTCCCATGCTCTGTGCATTGGTGTAGAGACATCTAAGACCATGTGTTCCCTTTACTTGCTGCCTGTGCAAGTTTTTTTTGCCTCCCACTGTTTTGTCCTTGTGCTGTTTGCCTTGTTCCCTCTATGACAGTTTGACTATTTTCTCCAGCCCTTTTGCCTTCCAGAATACTGTCTCCCTCCCCCATATGACTCAATTTAAAGCCCTCCTGATCAAATTCTTGAGACTGTAGGCAAAAATGTTTCTGCCAACTTGTGTGAGATGCACCCCATCTCTTGCCAAACATCCCGCCTCATGGAAGCGCAGCCCATGATCCAAGAATCCAAATCGTTCTCGGCGACACCATCTACGGAGCCAGTTGTTTACATCGGCTATTTTCCTCTCCCTTCCTGGACCATGCCCTTCAACTGGCAGAAGAGACGAGATGACCACCTGTGCATCCATTTCTTTCATCTTCCTCCCCAGAGCCTCATAATCTCTTCTGATCTTCGGAAAGCTGTGCCTTGCAGTATCGTTGGTTCCCACATGGACCAAAAGGAAGGGGTAATAATCTGTAGGCTTGATGAGTCTTGTCAGCCTCTCTGTCACATCACGGATCTTTGCCCCAGGGAGACAACACACCTCCCGAGACATCTTGTCAGGCCCACAAACCACTGCTTCTGTACCCCGCAGCAAGGAGTCCCCCACCACCACCACACGCCTCTGCCGAGGCTTCGCAGCTGCTGTTCCTTGCGGTGGTACTCTTAAGGTCCCCTGCTCTGCCCCTGAAGTCTGTCCGTGCTGTTCTTCCTCGTTGTCCTTGATAAGGGAGAGGGCTTCGAATCGATTCTGTAGCTGCAAGCTGCTCGAAGAATCCCTGAATGTTCTTGTTCTGTGTGTGACATTCCTCCAGCTATCAACCTCCTGTGTCTGTGGAGTGACCCTCTCCTCCCCAGCTAGTTCCTCTGTGTGGTCCCCTCCCAAGGCTGTTCATTCTGTTCTGTCCAGGAAAACCTCTTGCTCCCGAGTCTGTTGAAGTGTAGCTACCCTTGTCTCCAACTGCTGGACTTTCTCCTCCAAGAGGGCTACCACTTGCACTTGGTGCATGTGAAGTTCCCCACGTCTGTAGACAAGAAGACAAACATCCCACAAGTGTTGCAGGTGACCGTGGCAGCTCCCTCAGTGTCCATGGTGAGAGCTTTTAGAACTCTTGGGTAATGCTGAGAACTCTAAGCTGTACTTTTAGGTATGCTGTATTTTTGTTTTGGTCACTCAAATTCAAACTCCCAGAAGCTCCACCCCCTCACCAACAAGCAGCCTCTCCCAAGAGTTTAAAAAAATTCAAACTCACCCACTCAAAATGGCTCTCCAGAAGCTTCTCTCCTTCTTCTCCCTGGCAGGAAACTGGCCTGAAAAGCCTGTGCAAGGAGTTTATATAGAGCTAGGCTCCCAGCTCTGCCCCCTAGTGACTCACAGGTATGACTCACAAAAGCCCCACCCCCTCACCAACAAGCAGCCTCTCCCAAGAGTTTAAAAAAAATTCAAACTCCCAGAAGCTCCACCCCCCTCAGAAACAAGCAGCATCTCCCCAAGAGTTTAAAAAAAATTCAAACTCACCTACTCAATATGGCTCTCCAGAAGCTTCTCTCCTTCTTCTCCCTGGCAGGAAACTGGCCTGAAAAGCCTCTGCTTTTCAGAATGTGCTAATCTTCCCTGCATGAACCTGGCAGTGAGTCATACTCCAAAACAAACAATGACCAGAATCCCCATTATCCACAAAATATCTTTCCTTCACACCTTTTCTTCTCCACAATATGGAGGTGGCCATAAACCCATTAACTTTAATGTCTCAACCATCAGTGTAGCTAGAGCTTCCATTATTTAACCCTAGGAAACTCATCTAAGCATTATTTCTCACTGAAAAAAAAACCCTTAAGGGTATGATATTGGGTATAAATATTACCCCAAATCATAGACAAAGTGTGCCGCTACAGTTGGACACTGTCACTCTGCCCAACTGCTGTATCACCCTCAGCTCTGAGTCTGAGTCTGACTCCTTTGCTACACAAACCTCTGCTCTTCAGATAGGTAATTATAGTCCATTCTCCCAACTATTTCTGCTATCCAAGTATTTCCTCTTGATTCTTTGTTAGCCTTGCGTGGTTGTCTTGGGAGCATGTGTGCATGCTCCCATTATTATTTTTCAATAAAAAACATTTTTATTTCATTTTGGCTTGGAGTTTCAGTGAGTACTGGTATATATAGGTACTCAAAGTCCCATCAGTTACCTGGCCTCTTGCAGCCATACCTTTAAGCAAATTAAAATTCTCCAATATAATATCATATTTTCTGTGTCATGAGTGGATCCCATGGACCCCCAGTAATTCGGGTAGCATGTCATTCAAATTTACTGCACATTATTTTCCTTGTACACAAATACTAAACATTCATAAAATGTTAAAAAAAAAATAACATGCTAAAGGCAAAATGGCATCAAAAAGAAAAGTTTGCCTTCTGTAACTTTTTCAAATGAAAAGGATATATCCTAGTGATTCAAAATATTTGGGGCAGATGTCACCTACAAATTTCCAGGTAATTAGTAATGAGAAACAGCAATGGAAAGGTGAGTAGCAGATATTTTTGAACAAGTGATTCTCTGGAGAACAGCAATAATTGAAGAAGAGATAACCAGCATGTTATAAAATTTCAAGTATTCCTCCATTCTTTCTTTTAGATACTTTTGTGTGTGTGGAGTGGGGGGAGGAGTGGGGGGGGGAACTGTTAAGTTCTTAATGGCAGATGGCATTACTTATTCATATTTTTAGAAATTCTTTGAAGCAGTTCCTAATGACAAACGTCTTGAATGCCTTAATGAGAAGAATTGAACAGCCAGACAAGGGAATGAATGAAGATTGTGTGCAAGAGCAAGCAGAATATTGGCACAACTGGGTTTTTGGAGTGGAAAAACCACTCTTAAGAAGTTAGCATCCACATGTTATCAGGAGGTAGTGTTTCTCTAAGATTATTATCCCACAAATTCACAACAGAATGATGGAAAAACCACCCTTCCATCTATATTTTTCTTACTGATCTGTTAATTTTCAAACCAGAGACAATTTTCACATGGTGGGGGGGGGGCGGGGTTGCTTTATACAAAGCATACTAAGACTATGGATGAAATGGCCTTCCAAATTATATGTGGGTTAGAGATACTTGAAATGAAAAGGGAAATTAAGACATTTTCTTCCCTCCTTTCCTTGTTATAGGCATCAGAAAATGGGGATTGTGTCCTTGCTACCACACATCTTATGTCAGTCTGCAACCCAGTTTTGACTCCTGACACTCAGACAAGTCGGCTAGAATGTACCCTTGTGTTCCAATAGTACAATCATACTCACCAGCCCAGAAGTAAGCCTTACTGTTTTGGATATCACTAAAACCCATACTAACCTGAACACTCTTGTCTGATTTTTGGAAGTAAACTGAATTAGGCCTGATTAGCAGTTGGATTAGCAGTTGGATGGAAGACCACTAGGAAACATCAGGGATCTTGAGACCCCAGATCTGGCCACGGTAACACATGCCTTGATTACATCCTATTTGGACTACTGTAATGCACTCTATGTGGGGCTGCCTTTGAAAATTGTTTGGAGACTTCAGCGGGTCCAGAAGGCTGAGGCCAGAATGCTGACTGGGGCTAGTTATAGGGAGCATATAACTCCCTTGTAAAAATAGCTTCACTGGCTACCGGTTCATTTCCGGGCCCAATTCAAAGTGCTGGTCATGACCTATACAGCCCTACACAGCTTGGGTCCAAACTATTTGAAAAACCGTGTCTCCCAATACGAACCTGCCAGAATTTTAAGATCATCAGGGGAAGGCTTTCTCTCAGTCCCGCCATCATCAAAGGACACAGAGAGCTTCTCGGTGGCTGCTGCCACCCTCTGGAACACCCTTCCTTAGGAGGCTAGGCTGTCCCCCTCTCTGCTTTCCTTTTGCTGACAGGCAAAGACATTTTTATTCCAGCAAGCTTTTAATTCATAGCTGCATGGACAAAGGTTTTTATTGGAGTGTGTTTTTATTGTTTCATTCTTTTAGCTTTTATATGTTTTATATTTAATTTTAAATTGTAATGATTTTAATTGTTTTTAACTTTTAACTGTGATTGTTAAATTATTTTTTTATATGTTGTGAAGCCTTGGGTCTCATTTTGGGAGAAAGGTGGCATATAAATCAAATCAAATAAATAGGGCTAGGAAAGAATCCTTCTTGAAAGGCTGAATAACTGCTGCTGGTTTGACTCAATATAAGGGGGCATCCTATCTTTCTGTATATCTACTCCCACACAGGTGAGTGTTAGATTCCAGTCTGTATTTTGTTCCATAATTATTATTTTTTTTTAAAAAAAAAAATCATGTTAGTGAGACAGACTCAAAATTCCTCTTAGTGTCATCTGTGGAAACAGCTCAATTCATTTTGACTCAAAACATCAGAGCAGAACAATACTCAAAACAGCTAGTTCCAGATCTCAGTATTGACAATCTTCACAATATTCTCAGTGCAGTGCTAATTTGTTGTGTTTTATACATACTATAAATCTGCACAACACTCATTGCAGGTACAATGTAAAACACAATATGTAAATGACATATTTCTATATTAATTTTTAAAGCATTTAAGCTACCCAGGAAGAATCATTAAGAAGACTGATTTTCTAGTTTAAATGCCACTGCTCTTTAAAATAGTCTACTTGAAAACACGGATGCACTGATGCCCTCTTAAAGGCCTTTTGGTCCTCATAGGACTTTATCAGTCGTGGTAAAAACCACGGCATTAGGATGTGACGAAAACAGAAAGGATAGAAATTATCAGACAATGATGTAGGTTACCTGTTGCACTGCATCACGCTTAGCCTGTCAATAAAAAGTGATGCTTCATTCACACCAGTGCGACACAGTGGTAACGAGTAAGCGACAAAGGACATCTGATAATTTTGCCTTTTCTGCTATCATTGTGTCATCATGTCCTAAATTATTTTTTTGCTGCTATTTGCCTCTCCTGATAAAGTCCATAGTTTTGTGGCCATGTGAAATACAGAAGTGTAATTTCTGGGTTTCTTGATAGCAAAGTTGACATTCTGCTCTCTTCTTCACATAACCTGGTTTTGTACCACTTTGAGCTAATGCTTTCACCAAAGCAGAAAACTGAGGAGGTTCAGCATTTCATTCAAGGAGAAGTACTGTCCTAATCATCTCTCCAGAGCAGGAGATTCCTTCCTCATTGGAAGAGGTTAGGAGGGTTTTAGGATATTATCTACTGTACTTTTGGTCTGAAAGGTATTTCAGCTTTATGGACTGCACTGTTACGCCCAGAGTTTTAACAGTAAATTTTAAGGTGCAAAACTACAGCACAACAGTCCCCAAAACTACACTAACTACACTGAGAGTCCAGAAAGGCAGGGACTTAGATTGCTATGTATTGAAATAACAGTTCTAGCAATTGTCATCTCCCTCAGGAGTAGGGACTTGATCATATCAACCTCTCAAAACATTATTTTGCTAGCCTACAAAAATCCATTTTTATGCCAGCAAAAGAATGGCCCACCACCACACTTACCTTCTCTCCTGGCAAAGCCTTCCTTAGCAATGAAGAGGATGTGAATGGAGCTCCATTTCACTCCCTCATTCAAAATCCTGCATATTCTTGAGAAAAGACGTTTGTGTGGGAAATTCAAAAATAAAACAAAAACAAAAAAACACTTTAAAAGTTACACCAATCACCTAAACACACTAAAAAAACTTCCAAGTAACCCGGGGGGGGTGGTTCATAAAAAGTGCGTCACTTACCTGGCTGTCACAATTTCATCTGGCAGTGTTCTGGCCAGAGCAGCCATTGACCCTGCATTCATGTGAGTTAAATGGCATGATGTTTCACACGCTGGCAATGCCGGCACTAAAGCACCACAGGGGAATCTATTGACAGCTTTAGCCGTCAATGAAATAGGATAGGTTTTGGCCAGGACATAAACACAAAAGGGTAATAATAACTTAATAATAATAATAACTTTATTTTTGTACCCCACCTTTTGCCTATTAGGCAATCAAGGTGGCTCACAACAATTGGATATAAAACAAACAAATCCATAACAACAGTAGTAGCTTAAAGCAGTTTACCCCCCTTAAAATTCCATATAATAATACCTATATTTAAAAATAATTAGCAAATTCACCAATAATATAAAATACTATCCTAAAACTTTAAACTATAACATCAAAACATAAGCATAAAACATAAAAAACATCAAACATCAAACATAAAAACGTGGGAGAAGCATCCATTAAAATGGTCTATTCTATTCAAAGAAGGCCTGCCGGAAGAGATCCATTTTGATGGCATTTTTGAAATTCTCCAAGCTGGTTGCTTGACAGATCTCTTCCGACAAGGCATTCCATAGTCCGGGAGCAGTGACAGAAAAAGATCTCTGGGAGGTCATTGTTAATCTAGATCTCATTGGTTGCAATAAACCCCTCCCAAAAGATCTAAGGGTACAGGGTGGATTATATGGGAGGAGGCAATCCCTTAGGTAGGTTGGACCTAGGCCATGTAGGGTTTTATAGGTCATTACCAACATCTTATGCTGTGCTCAGAAACTGATAGGCAGCCAGTGAAGGGATTTCAAGATTGGAGTAATATGCTCCCTTCTCGATTTCCCGGTGACTAACCTGGCCACCATATTTTGCACCAGTTGTAGGTATAAGGGTAGCCCCTTGTAGAGAGCATTGCAGAAATCGAGCCATGAGGTTACCAGTGCATGCACTACAGTTTCTAGGTCCTTTGTCTCAAGGTAAGAGTGCAGTTGGCGTATCTGCCAAAGCTGATAACAGGCGCTCCTGACTGTTGCATTCACTTGAGCAGTCATGTGAAGCAACGAGTCTAGGAGCACCCCCAAATTGTGAACACAGTCCTTAGCAGAGAAGGACAAAAGGGTAACATTGTCTGATATGCCTGCCCTTTCGTGTTTATGTGGCTGTCATGATGGCCCGCTCAGCCATCATGGAGAGTTTATCTACAAAATCTGCAGGTGACAGCAACTGGAAAATTCTTCTCTTTGCTTTCCATAGCAACAGGTATTGAGAGGGTGGGACCCTCATTTCCTAAACATGACATCACATCACCTGACTGGTGAGCCAATCAGATTTGGGCCAATCAGAGATGACCACAAAGACGTTTAAGTTTCCTGAATTCTTTTTTTCTAAGCCAGATGTAAGAGAGACGCATGGCTTAGCCACATGCTTGGGACCCATCCTTGGGCCTCATGCAGGAGCCATCTGGCTTGGACCAGATGGACAGACACCTTTGTAGCAAGATTAGCATAGCAGGCAACAAGTTGGACTACAACCTTGAGTTCTTTTACACTAGATAATTATAGTGCCATAGTTGCATCATGTGAAATCCTGGAGCTTATAGTTCATTGAGGCACAAGACAAGCTCTCTGGCTGCGAATTCTAAATGCCCCTCCATAACTTCCACACACCAGGATTCCATAGAATTGAACCATGGTATCACAGCATGCTATGATTGTTTAGTATAAAAGAGCCCCTTGCATTTTATCTACTTTTTACTTAAATTTTTACTTTACTTTTTTTTTTTTTTACTTAAGCCTTTTTTTGCAATTGTTGTATGTCTTCAAGTCATTTCTGACATGGTGACCATAAGGTGGACTTATCACAGGGTTTTCTTGGCAGGATTTGTTCAGAAAGGATTTGGCTTTTGCCTTCCTCTGAGGCTGACTTGCCCAAGGTAACCTGGTGGGTTTCCATGGCAGAGTGGGGATTCAAACCCTGGTCTCCACAGTCATAGTCCAGCATTCAACCATTACAACATGCTGGCTCCTTTTTAAAAAATCTGGATACTTGGAGGAACTCCACAATTCATTCCCTCTAAGACCACTGACAAACTGCAGAAATAAAGCAGTTTGACACCACTGTAACTGTCATGGCTCACTGCTATGGAATTCTGGGATTCATAGTTTTGTGAGATATTTAGCCATCTGTGTCAGAGACCTCTGGTGCCACAACAAACTACATATCCCAGGAGTCCACAGGATGGAGGCATAATAGTTAAAGTGGTGTCAAACTGCATTATTTCTGCAGTGTGTCAGCTGCCAAAGGTTCTGTTTGGGTGAATCAGTGGTTCCCACCATGAGGTTCTATATGGATGAATTGGTAACTGTTACTCAGCATTCCAGCTATGCCTGGGACTCTATAGCCTTGGAGCAGAGAGAGAAACATTAGTTCTATGCACTCTTGTTCCATACCCTCCAACATCAGAGTGTAGTCAAGATGGCAAAAATTATTAATGAGAAAGAAGAGGCAAGCTAAGAGAGGCTGCAACAGGTTGTTTTTGCTTGAGTCTACTGGGAAGGGCAAGATTCCATCCCTCCCATCCTCTCTCCTGCTTAGTTAAGTGAATGCAAATGAATTTTGTACTTTGAAACTAATTTCCAGAAATTGAAATAAAAGCTGTTTTGAGCTTGGAAGTTAAGCAAGGCCAGCCCTGATTAGTTCTTGGATGGGAGACCACCAACAAATACCAGGTGCTGTAGGCTATATTTTAGAGATAGGAGCCACCTCGCAGTATTCCTTGTCTAAGAAAACCCTGTGAAATTCATGGGGTCACTATAAGTCAACAGGCAACTTGAATATACATTTAGGACTTTATTAGACACAGCAAAAATCGCAGAATTACAATGTCACAGTAGTGCGAATGGTTCCTGCTATCACATGACGTTGTCATGTTCACATGGTCAAACCGGGCTCCAGCTGTGAATAAGGCATTGCTTTTAATTGATAAAACAAGCAGTCAATAGCTCTCAATATCGCTTTTCTTTTTGGCACTATTGAAGAGCATGCAAAAACATGTCCCACTGTAATCACAAGATTACAGCATTAATGGGTGGACCTCTTCCCCCTCTGCCCATTCCTGGTGAGAAAATGTCCAAGTGAGAATGTGAAAACTACTGTATTCACAGGATGCTCTTTTTATGAACTGTCCTGGTTTGTTTGCACATTTTTAGGTTTGTTTAAGTGTTTGTGTGTTCATTTACTTTGCAAATTAAGGGAGTTTTTGGTGTTTTTAAGTGCGCTCACGTCTTCTTGCGAGAACTACCAAAATCTTGCCCATGCTAAATGATGGAAGTAAAGCCCTGTTCTTAAAGCACTAGTGGTAGTCATGTGATAATTCCGTGCTGTTTTTTCATGCGATTATAGCGGCATGCGATAATACCTGTAATAATGCCACCATGTTTCCACTTTCTTCATTTGCAGAATTATAGCATTTTTAGATGCTAACCTGACAAAGTCCTTAGCCTGTGTAGACAAGCCCTAGGCAACCTGTGTGTTCCCTGCTCAGTTGGCAATCTAGCTGCTAAGTGTGGTTTGACAGCTCTTAGAATGGAGGATGCCCTCAAATAGAGGTGTAGTTTTTGTAAGCTGGAACCATTGACACCCTATCTCATATCCTCTGGCATAAGTCTCTGGACATTCCCCTACTAGGGCTTAAAATACTTGGCTTCAATATGGCTTGGCTTTGATGTTTTGCCTTAATACAATAAAAGAAAAGAAAAAGACAGACACAAGGCCAAACAGGAAAAGTAGGAAGGAGAGAGAGAAATTGGAACATTTTAAAAGCAGCCTTAAAAGTGGGATGAGAGAGGATTAATTAGTACTCTCCCTGCCAAATCAGGACAATTGGAGGGTATGTTGTTCTTATGTTCTGTGAGCCCAGTTTGGAAAATGTAACTCATTACGGAGATTATCAGACACCCAAAATATGGCATGACAATGACACCAGAAACTGTGAAAGGGCTTCCCTTTCATCACATGAAGTCATTCACAGGTTGTCATGCTCCCTTGCTGATTCTGTTCCCCAGGCACTCCTTTTAATTCACAGGCTAAGCCTTGAATAGATTTCCCATTCCGTTCCTGTCACGGAATGATGGCTGAGTGAAAAGGTGCCCCGTTATGCTGACACGATACCAGTGTCAGTGGGAGGTCCATTCCAGAACACTTCTGGGTGCGACCGGGACATCCAGGTAAGTGACACCCTTTTTTGTACCCTTCATGGGTGACTTGGTATTTTTTAAGTGTGTGTTTGTGCTTGCTGTCACTTTAAAAAGTATATTTTTCCTTTAAACTTTGAATTTCCTGCGTGCTTGTCCTCTCACGAGAATGGCCTGGGATTTCAAACCAGGAAATGAATGCAGCTCCAAGAGAGCTGCATTCACTCCTGGGCTGCCAAGGGGGAGGGAACATCACATGATCAAGGTAGAGTGAAACTGTTCATGTGTGTGTCAGAATGGGAATGGGAGTGGGGTGGGAGAGGAGATAGTGAGACAGGGACACTATTTTTGTCCCCGTCTGAAAATCTCCTACATTTCTCTATTGTTCAGTCTACCACTCAGTTCCATTTGTAAATTATGGAGCTGTCACATATTCTTCTGCAATACCTATTCATCATATCAAATATATTTTAAAAGCTGAATAAAAATAGGTTACATGTCCAAAAAGGTAGTCTTTTTCATTGCCATTTCAGCTATAGTGTTTACCTTTTTTCTCTTTTTAATACAAAATAAATGTTATATATTTCTGGCTTCTCCCATTTAATTTTGCAAAAAGGACTGGTTTAAAATAAGAGGGCTGCTTAGACTGTCAAACCTGGCAATTCATCCTTTTATTGGAAACTATGAAAGGAATGTCTGGCTCCCTCAAGGCTAGTACAGAAAATTACATTTTACGTAAATTTTATGCTGAAAGTCTTGCATCAAGAGGGAATAAGTTAAAATGAAGTTTCAGAACTCAATGACAAAAGCCAATTCTTTCTATTCATGCAATTTAAGATAATTATTTTTAAAAGTGGCTTCCAATGCTTACCCCAATGCAAAGGTTGAGAAAATTATTTTTGTACTACAACTCCCAGAATCCCCCAGCCAGCATGGCCACAGCTTAGGGGCCCATTCACACTACTCAATTATTGCACTGTTATTCCACTTCCATTCTATGAAATCCTTGGGTTTGTCATTTGGGAAGGCATTGGTACCATCTAGCTGAGAATTCTAAATGCCCTTCCCTAAACTGTCACTCCTAAGGTACCACAGGATGGAGCCATGGCAGTTAAAGTGGAATAATAGCACTATAAGTGTGTAGTGTGAATAGACCCCAGGCAACTTGAGCTGGTAATGTTCAAACCAGGGGCTCTTAACTTTTCTTTACCAGGAACCTCCTTTAAATATATTTTGTTGCCGCGGACCCCCAAGACTTAACTCAAGATTTAAAACCTTAACAATAACAAAAACAACACCTAATAATAATAATAATAATAATACAATTACAGCATCCATTAAACCTTCCCTCAGAGGCTCTGGAGGGGAGGGAAGACCTTTCTCCTGTTTCTTCCTGCAAATTTGTGGCTGGAGCAGACTGAAGAGCAATGCGCAGGCCAAGTCAGCGAGCCTTTGCCTTGGCTCCTGTCATGTGGGCTAAGCAGTTTTCAAGCCTTTGTGGAGCTACTATGAGGACATTGTGGTCCCCTAGGGGTCCACGGACCACAGGTTTAATTGCTTTTAATTGGAAAAAGCCATGCTTGCTGGTTTATTGTAGCATTGAAAAGTAACTCTCCCAAACTCTGTTTGAAAGATAAATGTGCCCTAATCCAGACTCTCTTCACATGTCACAGCATGCATGGAGCATCTAACTTTACATTACAGGAAGAAGAGGCAGTGTTCTGCTTTTAAGACTAACCCATTTTCATTTATAGGCTTATCGCACAAGGGGAGGGAAATGGCAGTGCACCCTGATAATAGCACCTCCCATCTTGCTTTATCACATTACTTTGGTATTCAACAGTTGGTCTTCCATTCTGGTCCCATGGGAGATGGTGGCAAATGCAAGTCTTTTTTTCTAAGGGATTTCAGTTAGAAAAAAGACTCACATTTACCACTGTCTTCCACAGGACTGGAATGGAAGAACAACTGTTGAACACCAATGTGTTGTAATAAGGCAAGATAGGAGGAGCTATTATTGGGGTGCACTGCTGCTTTCTTTCCTCATGCGATAAACTTCTTAGTTGATGTTGCAAGCTTATACCTGCTTACCTGAGAATAAACCAATCTCAATTCAGTGGCACTTACAAATCAAATTCTGAGTAGATTTGTATAATACTATATTATAAGGCACTGGTATGCTGCTTTTCGTAAACATTTACTTGGAGGTGATAATAATGCAGTTAAAAATCCAGAACAATTACAATGTTTAAAAGATATTTGTCTTATAAGAAAATGTCCTAATTAGGTGGCTTATAAGCATATAATACAGTAATAACATCACCACTTCTATAATATTCTCTTACCTTATATTATATTATTGTGAAAGCACAATTTGCAATTTGTAACAAATATAACAAAGTAAGTGAAAAACAATAAAGAGCAAGGGAGGAAGAAACATATTGTGCTTTCTTTTGCATTCCTAATTTTTATACCTCAAGTTCTTTTCATCTCAAATATGAAAAGAGCTCGAAGAACTGGGAAATTCTTCAAAACTGAATTAAAACAAACATTCCACCTATCTGAACTGTACAGCTGTTCCCATCTTGGAGAGGTGTTATGTTAATCTTCCAGACAAGTATTAAAGAGGAGAAGAATTTCAGAAAAAGGAGAAGTGACAACTCTAATTCAGCACTAATTAGAATGCTTGAATACACAGGGGTTCAAACCCAAACTGTTTAAGAGTTAAGCACTCAAGCTCTAGACCTAGATGGACAATTTTTTCATTTTTGTGACTCCCACAACCAAAATTTTACAATCTCAAGTTCTTTCCAAACCCAGTATTAAGGAATTTGTCAATATTGGTAAATAATTGTTTTTAAAAATGAATTGAATTTATATCTTCAGCCATCCTCAAGTAATACTACTTGCCCCGCTACTGTCCCAGTTTCACAGGGATCACCTGAGTCCTCTGCTGTCCAATTTCTCAGTAGCCTTTAAAATGCATCTCCACCTGGGGGGGTCTCTCTATGCAGCCTTTATCGATTTCAAGTCAGCCTTTGATTTAATCCCCAGGGAAAGGTTATGGAAGAAATTAGAAGACACCACCATTGAGAAAAGGCTGCTCACTCTTATGCGTGGCCTATACGAGAATACCCATCTCCGGGTAAGATGCAACCACTTAGGGCACCTTTCAAATCTAGTCTTTACCTTCAGGGGAGTTAAGCAGGTTTGCATCTTAGCACCTACATTATTTAACTTTTATATTAACTCAGTGATTAAAAGTTTAGCTGTTACTAGTTTTCATCGCCCTAAATTGGATAAGTGGCCTTTATCAGTCCTCCTATACGCAGATGATGCTGTGCTCTTATCATTTTCAGAAGTTGGTCTAAGGAGACTCCTGAAAGAACTTGCCAATTATTGTAATAATGAATTTTAAACTATAAATTATGATAAAACAAAGGTGAAGGTATTCACCAGGAAGAAGACCATCCACAAATGGCAAATAAATGGAACTCCTATTGAACAGGCCACAAATTACAAGTACCTTGGGGTAGATTTTCAATCTTCTGGGACATGGAAGATCCAGAAGGAAAGAGCAGTAGAGAACACACAGAGGACAATATTAGCCCTGTTGAGATTTTTCTATATGCAAGGGGGGCAGCACATCCCTTCTGTCACCCAAGTGTTTACAGTCAAGGTGTTATCACAAATACTCTATGGCTCACAATTGTGTACCTATAAAAACTTTGAATAATTTGAAGCAGTACAAACAAAATTTCTCAGAAGCATATTTGCTACTCCTTGTTGTGTCTCTAATGCAGTGTTGCACCTTGAGGCAGGCTTGATCCCCATTGAGGCTCGTGCCTGGATCCTAAAGATCAATTACTGGCTAAAACTTATTTTTTGCCCTGTCAGGCTGGCTCCTTTAACATTAGGAGATGGATTTCAATCCACATGGAAATAAGAGTTACATAAGAGGCTTTTAACATATGGGTTTACTCTGAATGTCCTGATAGTCCTTGGCTTTAGTGGTGCCAAAATTGCCATCAAACAGCATATAAGGGACATAGCGCTACAAAATCATGTGGGCCTAACTATTAAATATCCTACCTTAGGAATTGCTGCAAAACCCGTTACTCACCCTAATTATCTCACTAACTTAACAATTCCTAAGTATAGGAAGGCTTTTACACTGCCACGGTTTGATGCTCTTCCATCTGCTGCTGTACTTGAAGTAAGATATAAGAAATCCCCATATCATGAGTGCATATGGCCTTGTGATAATGGGGCAATAGAATCTCTCAATCACATACTTTTATACTGCCCTTTTTATCAAGGGATGTGTCTTGCATACACCGATTATTCAGAGTATGCCTGGTAGATCAGAATAATTTTATAGTGCTTACCTCCTTGCAGACCAGGAAACACACATTACAAATAAAGTTGCTAGATTCCTTGCATCTGCCATTATGATCCACAGACAGATGACAAGCAAGTAGTAGCATAAGACAGCACAAACCCAATCAGTTGAGGGAGCCAAAATGAAGTAGGGCTAATATATGGATTTAGATAATGCACTAGCCTATATGTGGAATTACTCTGACAAGTTTTAGCATTATTATCATTACAATTAAATTTTAATATTTTAGTATTTTAATATTTTAGTATATTAATATTTTAAATGCTAAAATATTTTAAATATTCAAGTTTTTAAATACTGTATCTGCTGCACTTCATAATGATTTATAGTATTTTTTATTTGTATCCATAATTCATGCATTTAATGGTAAAACTTGTTGTTTTTGATTATTCTGGCCAATGACCATAATAAAGGTTGTTGTTGTTGTTGTTGAATACACAGGGATTCAAACCCAAACTGTTTAAGAGTTAAGCACTTAAGCGCTAACCTAGATGGACAATTTTGTCATTTTTTGTTACTCCCACAACCAAAATTTTACAATCTCAAGTTCTTTCCAGCCCCAGTATTAAGGAATTTGTCAATATTGGTAAATAATTGTTTTTAAAAATGAATTGACTTTATATCTTCAGCCGTCCTCAGGTAATAGTACTTGCTGCATTGCCATGCCCCCTACTGTCCCAATTTCACAGGGACCACCTGAGTTAATCCTCTGCTGTCCCAATTTCTCAACAGCCTTTAAAATGTCCCAGTTTCTCTCTCCTCCTCCTCCTCCTCCTCCTCTTTTCCTTTTCACCCTCACCTTACTTGAAATCCTTCAAACTCAGTTCAAAGTACAGAAGTAGTTTACACTCAACTCAGCAAGAGGGACAGGGGAGGTGGGAAAATATCTTGCCCTTCCTAAACTCAGTGCATGTTTCTCTGCTTAAAATAGTAGCAGTGGCAACACTGGGTGGGTGCAGAGAACCCAAACTGCACCAGGAGCGACTGTCGGAGGGAGGGGTGATGCTGGTTTGAAGAGTGCCACAGAATAGTGGGTTTTGTAAGTTTTTCCTCTTGTTGCTGGGCCACATTATGATATTGCTTGGACACATACATGTGTTCTGGTTTTCATCTGTGAAATGTTGAGGGGAAGACATGCCATTTGCTAAACTCAAGAGTTTGGGAATATTACTTTTTAAGATGACCACTTCATGAATCCCCCAGATAGCATGGCCTTTTCCATGCTCTTCTTAAAACTATTTGTTGCTGTTGTCTGCCTTCATGTCATTTATGTCAACCCTAAGGCGAACCTTTCATGGAGTTTTCTTGGCAAGATTTGTTCGGAGGGCGTTTGCCATTGCTTTTTTACATGGGCGAGATTTTGGCAGTTCTCACAAGAAGATGTGAGGGTGCTTAAAAGTCTGAAAACATCTAAATTACCAAACAAAACAAACACACAAAAATGTGGAAGTAAGGAGCATGAGCAGTCGTATTGCCGGAATTCAGGGGTGTCTATGTCTCGTGATTACAGCAGTGTGAGAAAAGAAGTGTTATTATGCCAGGATATTTACACTGTAAAATATAGTGCCAAAATAATGTTTTTAGATGCTCATCTGATAATTTCCTTATACTCTAAGAAAACATCTTGATTATTTTTGTGAGTGACTGAGTGTGCCATGCTGTGGGAATGTAGACTGCATACTCTATATCCCTATATGTTCTTCACCTTTTCTTTACCAGGGACCCCCTTTAAATTTTCTGGCCACGGACCCCCAAAACTTAACTCAAGATTTGAAACCCTAATCATCATCATCAGCAGCAGCATCTTCTTCATCAGCATCAGCATCCCTAATAATGATAATGATAATGATAATGATAATACAATTACACCATCCATGAAACCTTCCCTCAGAGGCACTAGAGTGGGAGGGAAGATTTTTTTTCCTACTTCTTCCTGCAAGTTTGTGGCTGGAGCAGATTGAATGACAATGTGCAGGCCAAGCCAGCCAGCCAGCCAGCCTTTATCTTGGCTCCTGTACTGTGGCCACTCCACTGTGGGGAAGAGGTGGGCCAAGCAGCCTTCAAGCCTTCACAGCCCCCCTGTGTGGACATTGTGGACCCCTGGACCACAGGTTAAGAACCACTGTCCTAGACTATTTAAAAACTGCAAGGGCCATGGGACAAGCAGCTTCTGACACTCAATACATCTGAGGCAATTTCTATCACTCTCTTCTGAGAAGAAGCAAATTAGTCAAGAAAAGGCCACTGGAAGGACTACACCAAATCATACTGTGTGGTGGTGATATAACAGCTGAAAGTTCCTTGGCCTGCCAATGTGAGACTCCATACAAAGAACTCCATCACAAATGGAAAGGTGTTTAATAGGAAAATCAATTGAGCTAATCTATGTGTAGATGGCATGAAAGGAAAAGGAAACTTTCACACTACTAGATGGCCATATCAGGAACAGTACTATATTACTCTATTCATATGTAAGCCCAGTTGAATTAAAGGGCCTCACTTTCAAATAAGCACGTGCAAAACTATCACCTAAACCACCAGTTTGGCAGCAGAGATCCACAGACTGCATGGGGCAAGTTTTATCCCAGCTAGCTATCTTGGCTGAGAGTTCTGGGAACTATAATTTATATATATAAAAAAGGAACATTTTCCAGCAGCAGCCCAAAAAGCCAATGCAAGTCTAGGCTGCATCAATAGGATCATAAGGTCCAGATCAAGGGAAGCAGTAGTGCCCTTCTGTTCTGGTGAGACCTCACCTGGAATAATGTGTTTTCTTCAGGGTACCAGAGTTTTAGAAGGATATTGACAAGTAGGACAAGTTTCTAGAGAAAGGAAACCAAGATGATAAAATGTAGAAGAGGGAGAGAGCTTGTTTTTGCTGCTCCAGAGACGAGGGGCTTATCTACATGGGCAATATACCCTGTCTTGCCCCTGTCTTAGAGCATTGTAGCCCTGATGACATAGGGCTTTCCCCCTGTTCTGCCCCAAGACAGTCCTCATGACTCCCAGGGCAAAGACAGGGGGAAGACGGGATAGGGCCTGTTACAACATTTTAAAATAATACCTGCTTTAATCCATCCCACTGGCAAAAAATGGATCAGGCCCCATGTGACCACAGGAGCCTGTTCTGGCATGCCAGCCCATTGCTGCAGCTGCCAGTCTGCTGTTACTCTCCTGCAGCAAGAAGGAGTCCCGCAGCATGTGACCAAGGCTGTTCACATGCAGGGGGCCTTGGTCACATGTTGTGGGCTGTCTTCCTAGCTTCCGGGAGAGCAAGGGAGACTGTAGCAGCGGTGGCTGCAGTGACAGACTGGCATGCCTGTCTGGAATTCCTCCTGTTTCATGAAGGGAATGAGGGAAGAACGGGCCTGACCCATGGGCAGGATATGCCAGCAGGGAGACGAGCCCTAGGACACAAACCAGTGGATTTAAATTACAAAAAAGAAAAATTACACCTAAACATTAGGAAGGACTTCTTTACTGTAAGAACTGTTCAACAGTGGAATAGACTGCCTCAGAGAGTGTGGACCCTCCATTGTTGGAGATCTTTAAACAGAGGTTGGATGTGCATCTTTCAGGAGTGCAATAAATGTGTATTCCTGCATGAAAGTGGTTGGACTAGCTGGCCCCTGCAATCCCTTCCAACTCTAAGAGTATTACCACAGTGTGCTTCCAATAAGCGTTCATGCCGTTTCTTAAGGAAACAAATAGATTCCTTGATGCAAACAAAACATTATTAAACGCTATACCCAATCTCATTTTTAAAATCGTTGGGTAACATCTGGTACCACTACAAGGGGACCGCATTAGCCCTTTCCCCTCCGCCCCATGTGTATCACTCCTCTTCCCTCAATGAATCATCATTTCTGTTTTCAATAAGGCGCATGCACCCTTTTTTAAATAAAAAAAAATTGCCGCAATTTTGTGCTCTCACGATCTTTTTTTTTTTTTTTGCATGCTTATTCAGGGATGTCACAGAGCTACCTCACATCTGCCTATCACCATTATCCTAAATTGGGCACCTGTTTAAAAACCCATGTACAATGTACTATAAACACTGAATGTACTATGAAATGGTGGTTCCTAACATTTTTTAAACTCACACCAAACAGTAGATCACATGCCACACACTGCCACACATGTTTTTCCCTTTTTTACTTAGAAAGTGAGTCTTCCTGTAAAACCATTTGCCACCTTGCACCCAGCAGGCTGTAGGTTATCTGTTTCCAAAGAGGATCGCTCCCCTCTGCAGAACATTGAGAAGTTTCTCTCCCTTTCTCAGGAGTAAGCCTCTACTGAACTCAGTAAGTACTTACTCCCAAGGTGCAAACCTACAGACAAAATGTCATGGCGGGGGGGGGGGTGTTTCATTGATTGATTGACAAATACTTGCAATTTTTTTCTTTTTAATTTCAAGAGGACAAAAACCAGCTTAACCCAACCTGTGGGGAAAGCACTGGAGTGTGCGTAGTTGTGCTTACTCAAGAGTAAACTCTGTTGGGCTCAAGGGGACTTACTTTTGAGTAAAGCCACATGGGAAAGGCGAGAAAGAGAGGGGTCAGATGTCTTCCACCAGCTAAGACATGTTCCTTATTTATTTTTTTAAAGCAGAAGGAAGAAAGGTTTTGAGAAATCCCCCCCCAAAAAAAACCCCCAAAGCTTTTCTCTCCCACTTCTGGCCACAAAGAACTCCAGATATAGATTTCTTTGCTCATCAACTCTACAGGCTATGGGCATTGCATAAAAATACTCATCCCTACAACGGTGCCATGCAGACTTGCCATCCCCCACTCCCCACATGCCAAATCACATAAAAACCCATACACAACCCTCTCCCCCATGTTTGTTTTAAATAAAATATACATTTAAGTCTGCCCTGCAACAGCTGAAGCTGAGTTTTGAATCCAAATAAACCCTGGGAAAGGTGGGAGGGGGTAGAAGAGGGGCACTGGTGAGCTCTTCCAATAAGCTGGAAGTCAAATTAGGACAAAGAAGTTGTGAGGCAGGCCTCCTCTTCCTCTCTGTGCATGCACACCAGCACGGAGTGGAGAGGAAGGGCTTGCAGTGGTTACAATCAGTTTTGGAGTGCTCCTGCCAAGAACTCCTACCCCGATCTCTCTGAGACACACTTCAAGGGTTCCCTAATCTGGAAATCCCTTAGAACTATATATCTCCTCAGGTAAGCTGCCACCACCCAGACACAGTATTTTCTCAGCCCACCGGGAGACTGATTGAGTTCTATGGTTAACCAGTGGAACTACTCACTCTTTTAAAATATTACCAACCTCCCTCCTCTATCCCCAGAGAAGAACCAAGATAGCCAGGACTGAAATTATGTGTGGCTTAGTAAGGAAAAATAGAAAGGCTTATTTTTATTCAAGCAAGTTAAAACAAGTTTAAGAGGGAAATTGTTTCATGAAGAAAAGGCTTTTTCCTCCAGGCTAAAGCTTAAAGTTACAGAGATAGAAGTCAAGGAAACAAATAAAAAATAACCCTGATGCAATCTAACTAAACTGTTCCCAGCACTAAGATAACTACTTACATTTCAGGGTATATGAGGGTTAAATCTGGTGGTCAAATTGGCTAGGCCACATCCTTTTCCTAAGCCAAGCCCCACCATGTGGTCACTTAGACCATGGTTCTCTGAGGTACTTCCATTCCCTCAAAGAGTTTTCTGTATGTCTCTCACTGGCCACATGGCCCAGGCAGGTAGAAAACCTTTTCCAAATTACCATACCCAAATTCTCATTGGCCAGTCTAGTGTCTGGTGATCATTCCCCAATTTTCATTGGCCAGTCTAATGTCTGGTGATGTGATGTCATGATGATGTTATATCAGGAGATGATCTCCATCTCCAACCTTGATCGTAACCCTTAACCCTTAGTTTCCTGGTCCTGTTGATCAGGCAATCACTGTTTGCCAATTGGAAATGTAGTCATTGCAGAATGACGGGAGTTCCACCACCTTTGCAGGAGGATGTTACTTCCATCATGACAGAAGTATAGGTAAACACAGGTGAAAACTGGAGGGCAGCCCAATACATGCCCACTCTGTCATGTGTTGTTCTCTGATGATATTACTGCACAAGATAGTATGGTGATTTCATAGTGCTACTGATTTCATTTACAGGGATTTGCCATGAATGAAAAGGTGCACTACAAAGACACCCCACAGCTGAACTAGCAACAAAAGGGAGGTTGCATTGCGTGATCGGGAAGAATTCATTTGCACAATCATGCATAATCATGACTAATGTATAGTGCAACAAAACCCTGTGTAGTAAACCTCTAAGACACTTATCACACAAAACATTTAAAGCACAATTATTCTGCTTTAATTGCTATGGCTGCCTCATGTGGAATCATGGGATTTGTAGTTTAGGAAGGAACATTTAGCATTCTCAGCCAGTGACCTCTTAGGCCTCACTAAACTACAAACCCCAGAATTCCACAGGAGGTAGCCATAGCAGTTAAAGTAGAATAATAGTGCCATAACAGTATAGTGCAATAAGATTCTGTGATTCTATACTTACTAGCTGGACCCGGCATACCACACACCTTTAAAAAACTCCTCCCAAAATGCCCAGGAGACCTCATGACAACCCTTTGAGGTAGGCTGGTGGGTGTAACTCACCCACTCGCCGCTTGTTCTGCCCCCTGCCTCCCCACCACTAATTCTGCCCCTTGCCACCCCCACCTCTCATTCTGCCCCCTGCTTCCCCCACCACTAATTCTGCCCCTCCCCTGCTTGGTCTACCCCCACTACTTGTTCTGCCCCTCCCCCATACTTTCTGCCCTCCCCCACTTGTTCTGCCCCTCCCCCCCACTGATTCTGTCCCTCCCCCACTCATTCTGGCCCTCCCACCTCTTGTTTGGCCCCTCCCCCACTCATTCTGCCCCTCCCACCATTCATTCTGCAACTCCCACCACTGTTCTGCCCCTCCCACCACTCGTTCTGCCCCTCCCCCCACTCGTTCTGCCCCCGTACCACTCATTTTGCCCCCCTCCACTGTTCTTCCCCTCCCTCACTCATTCTGCCCCTCCCCCCACTGTTCTGTCCCTCCCACACTCGTTCTGCCCCACCCCCCACTCGTTCTTCCCCTCCCACCCCACTCCCTGCACTCCAGAACACACACGCACACACCACATCCATCCCATGTTACTCACTGTCCAGTTCCAGCAGCCTTGTTTGAGATCTACTTTGTCCCACCCCCAGTGTTTTGATTGGTTGCCCAACAGACCTGTGATTGGTTGGTCAGTTCCCTAAGCAGCCAATCAGCACACTGGAAATGGCAACATACCCAAGAGAATTATATATATAGATGCTTCAAAGTCAAAAATTCTGGAATTTTGATTCTTACTTGCCTATATCCTGCACCTATTAATTCTGTGATAGACAGGTTTACAAAAAGAAAAAAGAAAAAATGCTTAAAAAGTAAATGCAGTCATCCAAAGAAAGGCGGCAAGGGAGCAGAAATATTCTGTCTTCTGCACTGGTTTATTGCATGATAACATTGTTTTTTCGTTCTAGTCCCATGGGGGACTAAGGTAAAACTGTGTCGTTTTGCTAATCGAAAAACCCTGTTGGCAAAAAGACACAGTTTTACCTCGGCCCCCCATGGGACCAGAATGAAAGAACACCAGAAGGATGACAACATCATGCGTTAAGGTAGTGCAGAAAACAGAACTTTCCTGCTCCCGTGCCACTTTTCTTCAGAGTGCAGTAAGGACCCTAGTGCTACCAGTCAAAAGGCACTGTGCAACTTTCCACTTTCTTCTCCTTATTTTTAGTAGTGAGAAGAAAAAAGAAGTGGAAGGACACAGAAGGGTTACAAACCAATCTTTACGAGCAGTTTATAGGTTGAACTCAACTTCTGTGGCTTCAGATTTTCCCAATAATGTGGTTTCTTCAGAATGTTTCATGCAAAAGAAGACCATCTTTATCATGATCCATCTAAAAGGAATGATGTTGGTTAAAGTGGAATTAAAACAGGAGAAAGTTGTAGCGAAAAAATGGAGGATGAAACCAATGTTTTGGAATAAAAAGCCAGCAGATGTGTGCAAAGAAAGGTCAAAAAAACTATCCCTGAAATAACAGGTCATGTAGGGTTATCACTGTTTTCCTGACAAAGTAGATTCTCAAACACGGCAAAAACCACATTGGAAGATTGTGAGAAGAACAGGAATGGGCGAGATTATCAGACAATGTTGTCCTTCAGCGTCCCAGTGGTATAGCGTGGTCATCAATAAGGCATCCCTTTTTATTAGCAGCTTGTCCCCATCAATACAAAAGAGAAACCTTGTCCATGGCAGCACTACACCCCCGGAATGGCTGAAGGATATGGGCATCTGATAATATCACCCTTTCTGTTCCCGTCACGTTTTTCTGATGCAGTTTGGAACACTTTTTTTGCAACTTTCCACTGTATCTGGTAATCTCCAGAGACACTGAACCATCAACAGCTATATGACAGGCATTAAAAAAAGAAACAAAGAGATCTAAGCATGATGTCACAGGAATTGGGGTGCAAGTCAGGATCCAGGGTGTTCGGAAGGCAAAGTGGATGAAGAATTTCAGTGTTGAAAGGATACTGAAAATTCTTAAATAACAAAACAAAACAAAAAAGCCACAGTTTTTAAAATGAGCAAGTGTGATTTTTAAAAAGAGGTGCAGATACATGAATGGTATGAAAAGATTTCTGGCATTTCACACTCAGCAGTTCTTTTCTTCAGAATAGTGTAGCTGTTATTTTGTTAAATTGCCCTGCTCCCTGCGGCTTATTAAGCACAGGCATAGGGTATGTTCCCACCCCCCACCTGCAGTTCTTTGCTCCATCTACTACATGGATTGGACATCTTTGGGAAATTAAAGTGGAGTGGATTGCTGAGAGAATGACAGCAGCTGATGCTGAAGTTTTGAAATCAATCCATCTATCTTGATTTCTAAAGAAGAGAGAACAGGGCTTCAAAAATATGAGACAAAAGACAAATGGCTTCCTTAGTTGATCATAGCTACACAAACCTCCTTTAGACATATATTTAGACAGATCTGTGCCAGTCAAAGGAAAGGCAGGCTATGGAAGAGAGGAAAGTGGTGGGGAGGAGGGATGGCATTATAAAGTATAGAACATTTATAAAGAACAGCATATGATGACCTAGTCATTAATCTTTCTCCCTCTTTTCCTGTATATTGTGTTAGGCACTGCATCAGTTTGCATTCTTCCTCTGCTAGGTGCATTTGCTGTTTAATAAACCACCAACACAAGATGGTGACAGTGTGCAAAGCAGAATTGCCAGCATCAGCAGTTCCACTTTACAGGGAATCTTATTATTTCCTGCACCAATGGCATAGCGGAGCTAGGGCTTGCAGACCCCGAGAGCTGGTATTTGTTTTGAGCAGCAAGGACAATGATATCATCTTCCATCCATGCAGCATTATCTGTTTCCTCTGAACCTATCTGCACTCTGTGTGTGTGAGAGAGAGAGATTGAGAGAGAGAGTTGCCAGTGTTGTCCCAAACAATGGACATTATCAGACATGGCAAAAATCACAGAATTAAAACATCATGGTAACTCGAATGGTTCCCGCTATCACACGGTGTTGTCATGTTTGCATGGTCAAACTGTGCTCCAACCATGAATAAGGCATTGCTTTTAATTCACAGGACAAGCTGTCAACAGCTCTCAATATTGCTGTTTTCACAGTATTGAAGAGCATGTAGAAACATATCCCGTTGTAATTTTGAGATTACAGTGTGAATGGCCGGTCCTCTTTCCCCTCTCTCTATTCCCAGAAAGAAAACTTCCATGTGAGAATATGAAAACTATCCACAGGACACTCTTTTTATGAACTGCCCCAGTTTATCTGCATGGTTTTAGGTTTCTTTAAGTGTTTGTGTGTTTGTTTACTTTGCAAATTAAGGGGTTTTTGGTATTTTTAAGCACACTCACATCTTCTCACAAGAACTGCCAAAATCTCACCCATGCTAAATTACAGAAGTCCCATCATTAAAGTGCTAGTGGTGTTCGTGCGATAATTCTGTGGTGGTTATTTCACACAATTACAGCGATGTGCGATAATAAGTGTAATAATGCCACTATGTTTCTGCTTTCCTCAATAGTGGAATTTCAGTGTTTTTAGATGCTCATCTGATAAAGTCCAATATATTGTTAAAAATTATTCCTGTTTTAATATAAACTGTTCCAAAATTTCTTAGCTTTGAGTGGCCAATTAGAAAGACAAGACAAGGCAGGAAGGGCTATGGTGGTGGTTACCATCAGTGTTTCTCTGAACAGAACTCCCTTCTTGCGTTCAGGATGTATGTTACACAGTCAGCCATATGAAAAAGACTGCTTGTGTCTCTTTGTTTTACAATAGTGTTCCCTGTCTTGAACCCTCAGGCTGGAATTTGAAGAAAATCATGCTAAGTATGTATGTAAATATTTATTACAGTCAAAGACCAGTAGCCGAGAACCAGCAATAAATGCAAATACAAACATTTACAAACATTTTAAATTTTTAAAAGTCATAAGCAAAGTAAAACAGAATAGAATTACATATTACATATCTGGTAGGTGTTTATCAGCAAAACAATCCATTATATACTAATCCTTGGTGCTAATCATCTCTCATCTTACTTTGATTGCTGCTGTGCAAAATTTAGCTACCTTACATGTTATAGTAGGATTAGTATCAGAGAGTAGCAGGGCAGCATAGAACTGTTCAGAGCATCCAGGATATTTGCAAAGTATTGGCAAGATGATCAGATCAGTCTCTATAGAACAAGCACTGAAGCACAGCTTCTACAGATTCAGCTTGGCCAGAGTCACATAGGCAGTGTCTCTCCAGATAAGGAATTTTCCTATAACGTCCTTCAAGGACAGCTGAAGAAAGAACATGACATCGAGCCAAAGTAAAGGCACTATGATGTTTTGGCAATTCTAAATTACTTAAATATACCATAGGGATTGTAAGGTATCTGCTGAATTAACTGACAATAAAGGAAGGGGCTCTATCAAATCCATTTGACGTTCTATATCAATGATACGCTGTTTTATAACTGTTTTGGCCTGGGCAAATCCCATATTTAATAAAGAATTATGGGAGAGGCCCAAGGCCAAAAACTTTGTTGTAACCACATGATACCATGTAGATTGAAAGTCATCCTTCAGAACAAGGGGAGCAAGCCCAATAGGAAAAAAAGATAACGTGAGCCAGTAAATAAGAATAGCCATCCAAACTCTGGCCTTAATACTCAAAAAACCTGCCTCCATCTGCAGGATGGCATTGGAGACACATTTTGGAACCTAAAGGATTGATATCAAAAACTTAGATTGTATGTGCTCCAGCAGATCAAAATTGGGAAAAGGGCCTAGCTGGGCACCATATAAGAGTTGATTGATTGACTTTGCTTCAGAAAGCTTCAGGGCTGCTGGTATGTAATGTCCTCCTTTACATCTAAAGAATCTTTGTATCACCATTGAGCTCCTCTGAGCATTCCTAGTAACATAATCTCCATGCACTTTTCTGCTTCCTGTAGCATGAAAGACTATGCCCAGGTATTTATTTAAATATGTTTTTATTTTAATTTTCAAGATTACAAAGTATGGGGGTCTTCTTCCACATCAAGTTGAATAAGCTTATAAAAGTTGCATTTTACATTTCCCCTCATCATCGAAGTGTACAATTAGATTTTATGCCCAGGTATTTAAAGCAGGAAACCTGCTCTATCCTATGGCCATCTAAGGTCCAGGAGTGATCACTATTTTTTTTTTTTTTGGCAAAAGTCATAATTTTAGTTTTCTGGTAATTAAGGTAAGTAAATAAATGAACTGGATGTACAAGTTCAAATACTTCATATTTATATACATACCTGACTGCAACTGTCAGAGGGTTTTAAAAGAGACTTCCCTGCCATGTTAAGTTTTGCTTTGGGTTGCTTGGCTGCTCTGTAGCCGATGGCAGAATGTTTAGAAATGGGAGAGGGTGCAGGTTGTGGAGACTGATAATGCAGGAACTGAGGTCACTGGAGCTGCCTGGTACTGTGTGGAAAAGGATGCTGCTGAATGGTGGGGGGAAGGAATGGGTAACTCTGAACAATTTTAAAAGTGAAATTTTGGAGAATGTGTTAGAGCTTGCAATGACCAGCTGCTGTGCTGATCCTATACTTTAATAAAACTTGCTTGGATTCATCCAGAGGCTTTTTCTTTGAGTAGGGAAAGACAAGGACTTTATCAGATCACCTTCCTTTCCTGTTCTTTTGCTGGCATATTTTGTGATGTTTTTATGCCAGAACCTGTTTTACCAAACTTACCTGCAATCTCGACATTGATGATTGAAATCTTGCCAATTCCCACAAGAAGACACAAGAGCGGCAAATTCAAAAAATAAAGCAAAAATAAGAAAGAAAAAGTACACACAAGCACAGCAACACACTAAAAAATTTAAAAGTAAACTGGGGAGGTTCATAAAAAGAACGTCCCCTACCTGGCTGTTGCGATCTCACTCAGAAGTGTTCTGGCCAGACTAGCCATTCAGACTGTAATTACCAGGGAAAAAAGGTGTGAAGTTTCAAAGTCTGGCAATACCAGCACAAAAGAACCACATCCAATCTGTTGACAGCTTGTCTCATCAATAAAATAGAACACCTTATTTACAAGACATAAACGTGAAAGGACGACATCATCTGATATGCGCTCCCTTTCACTTTTATATGGTGTCATTATGCATCTGATAAAGTCCAAGGATTGCATTTGCAAGTTTAAAATAAAAACAAATAAATATATTCTAGCTATCTGATATCTGAATGGTAGTTTTTTGCCCCAATGTGCCAGGAACCATTACCCTATTTATGCCCATTGGGTATCATTGTTTCTTTCCTGGAAACTTGCCAGGGACTGGCAACTAATGGCTCAGGGACTGGCACCTATTCATGGGCCACCACTTTGAGAAGCACTGCTGCACAAAATGCACCTTATATAAGTCCTGACAAGGACTTACCTCTAAGGAGACATGCATAGGATTCCAATGTGATGCTCCAAGAAATAAGCTGTAACATCTGATGCTCAGATAAGGTATTATTTTGCCAGTCCCTAGATTTCAAAAGATCTAAATCGAGTTTTCCTTCTATTTATGACAGGAAAAAATTAAATATTTTTTTCTCTGTCTTCCTGAATTTTGGAACCAGCCATCATGATTTGTCATACATGGTAAGTTCATATATTTGCAACCCACAGGCTTGATTATTTCAATTATCTAGACTGAAATTGCTGAGATGTGCAATGCTACAATTGTTTCAAAACTGGAGCGTATATCACTGTAACACTCGCTTCACTGACTCTCTGTGGAATATCACATCAAATTCAGATCCTCATTCCTCATCCTTTAGCTGCTTCATCAGATCAGCCCATATTATCTGAGGGATCAACTCACCTATACCATGACAATATCTCGTGACAGCTCCAATCCACTGCCAAACTCCAATATGAATTCTGTACTTGTGTTGATGTCAGACTTCTAGCTTGCTGTCCAGCCTGCAAATCTGAAGCTCAGTCCCTGAGGAAGCAAGTGTGGACAAAAACTTAGCTCTCTTTTATTATAAGCAGTCTTTAGACATTTTTACTCTTTGTAGTTTAGTATATTATACACCTTCCAAACAATCTTGCTTACTGAGCAACCTGAAAGTCCAGTAATAAATAAATAAAAACTATAACCTTTTATCTTACAGATCTCTTTTCCATAATTATTGTTCTGTTACTATAAAGGTGCACAGTTTTTCAGACCCAAAGGATGCATTGGGTGGAGGGAATGCACACACACACACACACACACACAAAATCCTTACCAATTGGACTTTCCCCCACCAAACATGAAAAACATGGCCCAGTTGTCTGCATGTATTCTGAGAACTCAGTCCTGCTGCATTAAGTTTCAGGCAGGCAAAGCACAGCTCAATCATATGTGTGACTGCTCAGAGGTAATCCCCCATGCAACAACCTTCAAGCATATAAAGTACTGCTCAAGAACAGTGTATGTAAAGTTTAAACTATTGATGCTCAAACTTTGGTCCTTTAGGTGTCTTGGACTAGAGGTCCCAGAATCCCTGACCATTGACCAAGCTGGTAGGCACTTCTGGAGGACCACAGTTTGAGAGCCAGTGGTCTAAAGGGCATGGTTGAAATTTAAATTATCTTAACTTGGGGGAGAAGGATATGTGGATCTAGTTGTAAAATTCTGGGCTATTTGCAGTAGATAAGCAAGGATTTCTAACCATGGACAGTTTTTGTGTGGAAGGACTTTGGGCTCAGTTTTGCTCTAGTACTAAGAACTGATTCATGACCTCAGATTACTTTGGCCTAAGTCCAACTGCTTGTGCCAACCAGACTAGAACCACTTAACTAATGGAAACTTGGTACGCCAACACTGTGATTAGTTCTGCTTATTCAATGAATCTGCTATAGATGGCATTAGTAATTGATTTTCGGTCTTGCACAATGCTTCAGGTGATACTTGGGAACATAGGAACTGCTTTATATCAAATCAAGCCGTTGCTCCATCTAATTCAGTACAGTCATCCCTTCCAATTCATGGAGGTTAGGGGTGGAGAACCACCACAAAATAGGGGAAAAAAACATGAATAACCTTTGGCTCCCCCGCCCCCACAACAAGCTCCTCTGCTAAAGTGGAGGTGGGTCTTGGGAAGCTTCATTGCCTCCCACCCCCTCCCCCTGGCAAATGTGGCGGCGGGCCTTAGGAAGCCTCGTCACTGCCCACCTGTCCCCCCCCTCACCCCTGCAAAAGCAGTGGCGGGGTTTGGGAAGCCTCGCTGCTACCTGCCCACCCCACTCCAGCAGGGAAGGAAAGCTGACCAAACTCATAGCGCTCGTTGAGGGTTTGGTTGGCTATCCTTCCCCCCCCCAAAAAAAACTGCTCACCCCTTGCTGTGGCCTCAGCTTTTCCCCCAACAGGGAAGAAAAGCTGACCAAACTTGCAGCACTCACTGCAGGCTTGGTTGGCTTTCCTTCCCTGTGGGGGGAAAACCCAAAAACCATCCACCCCCTCCCCACGGCCTCAGTTTTTCTGCCAACAGGGAAGAAAAGCCGACCAAACTCGCATCGCTCACCATGGGTTTGGTTGGCTTTCCTTCCCTGTGGGGGGAAAAGCCAAAAACCACCCACCCCTCCCCACGGCCTCAGTTTTCCCTCCCAACAGGGGAGGAAAGCTGACTAAACTCACAGTGCTCACCATGGGTTTGGTTGGCTTTCCTTCCCTGTGGGGGGGGGAGAGCCAAAAACTGCCCACCCCTCCCTGCAGCCTCACAAATCCATGAATTCACAAATCCAGAAATTAAAAAGTCGCAAATTGGAAGGGACAACTGTATTAACAACTCTGAGTGGCAGTCATTCTTCAGGCTTTCAGGCAGGATTCTTTCTTAACCATACCTGGAGGTCTCTGGCCATCCCTGCCTCTCTTCTGTCCAACGACTAACCACATCAGCCCCTTTGTGAATCTTAGCATTTTAGTAAAAAGCCAAGCATATCTTAAAAGTGACATCTGCCTACCTCTGCTTTAGAGCCATCTTGCAAATTGCAATGTTATAGATTTAAACAAAGCCCCAGTAGAACATCTTCATCCCTTTTCTGCTGTCATTTTCCCCATTGTAAAAATATGATATATTATAAACTCAAATTTCCCCAGCATGGCATCCTCCATATTTAGCTACAACTGCTGTAATCCCCAGAAAACATGGCCAATGGCATGACTTCTAGGGAACACTGGTGACAGTTTATGGGAGTTGGTAAAATGTTTAAATCTTATACCTTACCTTGATGCCGTCCAGAGGTTTGAGGCAAAACTCTTACAATTCTTCACCACTGATCATACTGGCATAGCATAATACATCTGGAACTCCAAAAGATCTGGAGTTTACAAGGTTGAGAAAGATTGCCCTATACATTGATACCTCCAGCTTCCCAAGTTAAAAACTACTCATTAACCCTGTTAGTTAAGGCTGGGGCTTGTCTAGATGGGCAATTTGCCCCAGCTTCCCCCAGTGTTGGAACTCTGCAGTCCAAACACTGCAAAGTTCTTGCCCTGATTCACCTCTGGACACTCGTGATGATGCCCAAGGTGAAAACAGGGGGTAGCCCATTTAAAATATTTTAAAATAACCCTGACAAAACCTGCTTCATGTGGGAAAACCCGAATGGGTCTGGTGCAGGAGCATAGGAGCCTGCATGCACACACTGGCCTGTAATGCTGGCTGCCACTGCTGCTGTTGCTCTGAAGGAGCCCCCCAGCATGTGATCAAGGGCCCCTGCATGTGACTAGCCTGGATAACATACTGAGGGCTCCCTTCCAGGCTTCAGAGAGTGTGATGTGTGACAGTGGGGGAGGCACTGGCTGATAGAGCCCTGTGTGTGTGCATGTGCAGACTTCTGCCCATTTCATCATGGTAACAGGGGAGATCTGGAGCAGCTCTAGGGCCAGAATACTCCACTCCAGAAGGCAGAGTATTCCGGCCAGTGTAGACAAACCCTTACTTGAAAACACAGTTCTTCTAACTGCTTAAAAATCTACCATTTGCATGAAACATCCAGCCAACCTTTTTACTTAACCAGAGATGTAAGTGTGCATAGGACTGGAACCAGCCACCCAACTACTACAGCAGAATGAATGTGCTCATATCCCATATCATTTTACATATCCTGAACATTGCCCAATGCTGTGTGCAGAAGACCCCTTCAAGAATTTGGGACTGGTCTTGTGTCTCTTCTGCTTGCTTTGGACCATAGGCTATTGGCAGGGGGCCTTAGCCATAGGGTCTGGCCATATCATGGCATTCATAACCCATGTGAGCCTGTTTGAATTCAGTGTTCTTCCTTTTGGCCTTCACAAGGCACCCACACCATTCCAGGGACTTGTAACCCCTCTGCTGAGAGGTGGTGGGGCCTTCATGATTGCCTCCCTAAATGACATCATTATCTTCCCTGATGACTGGGGTGATCACCTACATCACCTAAAGATAGTCTTTCAACAGCTCCAAAATGCTGGTACAACTGTCAAGGCAAAGACGTGCCAGTTTACGCTGGACAAAGTGACTTACCTTGGTCATGAGGAGGGTCAAGGGACCTGTTGAGGAAAATGCAAAGTCCGTTCCCACTCTGCTTAGCCAAGCAGTGAGAATTGTTTCAGAGTTAGCAGCAAAAACGTGGGCCTTGAGCAAAATTTGCATACCTCTGGTAAAGATTTCAATAAGAGCTTAAGATTCCTTTCATAGCTTTTATTATAAAGAAAAATAAGGAATAACAAGTCAAAACAAAGTACAGAAAGCATTCATCCCTGCTTCTGTATGCTCCAAAGCTTCTTGAGGACTAACAGAGGGAAAAGGGAGTTTCAAAAGCGCCTGGTACCAAAATCCCTCCCTGCTTACATTTTTTTTCTTCTCAAGACACCTAACCCTTTTGAGGAAAAACAAAACTTAAATTACTTTCGTTTCTGTTCTCCTTACCCTGAAGGACACAGAATAGAAACCAAAACATCAAGAGACAGATTTATGACTCTCAACTAGACCAGTTGGTGTCTTGTTTGCCTGGTGATTAAAATTACCCAAAGGGGGGCATAGATTTCTAATCACAACACTTATTTTCCCTGACAGGACCATCACTCCTTTGCAAGCGAAGGTGGAAGTTATCCAGTCTTGGCATACCCCACACACCAGGAAGCATGTGCAATCCTTCCTCGGTCTGGTGGGCTACTGCTGAAGATGCGTGCTGAGCTACAGCCAAGTGGCGGCTCAGACTGACTATGCTGTTCTTCGATGGCTCCACACTGTCCAGGGAGCTAACAAGAAGTTACTCTGGTGGAGCTTATCCCATCAAGACTTTGGCTTTGATATTCAACATGTGTCAGGAACCTCCTACACAGTTGCAGACTCTCATTTGGGGGAGGGTAGGAGGACAGGTGTTGCATGCTGTTCTATGACTATGGTTTGTTTCAATGTATTGTTTGAGTTTGCATATGTTCTAACTCTTTCTGCTCTAGCTCACAGGTTGAAATCCCAGACTGTTTGGTCCTGCTTTCAGCGTCCCAGACTGTCTGAGATTTGGTGTGTGTGTGTCATGATGGAGTTCCCTCATGCTGCCTTAAGGTGCTACTCCCATCATTCTCCTAGAGAACTAGAACTCCCTTTGTCTGTAAACAGATTGTCTTGCCAGCATAGTATCAGGTAAGAAAAGGGTTAATGGGGAAGGTCTAAAGCACCACCTTCACAGAGCTAATGAGATGACATCATTACCATGACACCATGTGACTGGACTGACCAATTACAGCTTTAAGCCCGGGAAATCTGATGAGGATTTAATTGTTTTTGTTTGAAACCAGTGTGTGAGATTGGGAGAGATTCTGGAAGGAGATGTGAGAGAACAAAGACTGCTATGCTGGTAGAGCAAAGCCATTCCATCCCTGGCTTGAGCTCCCAGCAGCTTGAATAACATCTCAAGGCAACAAACTGCAAGTATTTAGTAGAAATTAGGGCCTGTTTATTCACGTTAGGGAATTCTCTTTAATTTCTTTACTTTGGTTGAATGTAGCTAAATTAGTAACTGAATGTACCCTGAGTAATGTAATGCTTTGATCTTGATACTCTGTATTGCTATCACTTTAAACCTGCCTGCCTGAGGTAGGGGAGAATCCTGCCCCATGTGAGATTGCATGACTACTTCTCTTGAATAAAGTAAACTTATTAATCTTCCTATACTGATGCTTACCACGCGCCTTGCTATCGACTCTGCTACTGTGAGCCTCCTCTGGGGTTAGGAGGAGGGAGTTAGTTGATTCTATAGTGGCAAGGAGTGCCATTGATTATTATAGACTACGCACAACTTCCTACTGTGTTCTGCATGAGAAAGGGGGGTCCCAAGGGGAAAGACCCCCCCAATTAACTCAGTGGGTGGTGGCAGCTACTGGATAATTTTGGGGTCTGTAGGGAGCATCCTGGAGTGAGGATACTCAGGACTAACCCTACAGGGAGGGCTAACCTGGGCTCCTGGGAAGTGAACCCAGGTTTGAGCCCTTGACATGGTAAAATGAGTACCCGGCTTGTGGAGGCAATCAGCTAACACACATTTGAAGCTGCTTATTGCAGTGTAGATGTGTAAACTGCTATTGCTTAAAACAACTTGTAAGCCGCTCTAATAGCCTTGTGGCTGAAGAGCAGGGTATAGCTAACTAACTAACTAGCTAAATAAAAAATAAAAATCCCCTGAGATGTACTCATCCCTGAAGACCTGTACACATCCAGTGATTATGTTTTTGCCTGCCATGTTCTGCATTATCCTTTTGCAGTTCTATGTCAACTTCTCACATTTCAACCAGCAGTGCTGTCAAATATTGAGGAGATCCATCCTAGAAAAAGCTAACCTTCCCCTTTTCAGGAAGAAACTCATTGTATTGAGGTGTTGTCTAGACGGTGAAAGTACTTCTCATAGAATTCGAGGACAATACCTTTTGTCCCAATAGGATCTCACATCATTTCACTGTATTTGAAAGGAGGGGATCCCAAAACTCCAAATATTCTGCAGGAAAAGCTTTCATGGCTTTTCCTGAAGTTATTTTTTTAACTCCGAAGTAAATGCACATTCCCACTCATTGGGACAAACAATTGGCTTTGCTGCACTTTCCCGAGAAGAATGGAAGTAGAAAGCTTATTGGTGGGATGTGGGTAGAGCTTGCCAGCAAGGCAGCGCCCAGAACCACCATATTGGATTTTTGCCATAATGATCATGCACTGAGGCAATCAAACAGCCTTTTTTTTTGTCCTGTTTATTTAAGTGGAAGATTGCACTTCTGCATCTTGGATTTGTGTATGTTTTTTTAAAGATACTGTTCCACAGCAGTAACTGGTGAGAATAAAAAAAACGAGTAATTCATTCGTGCCCACCATCTTGATTCACAGGCATGTCTGTTTGAATATCAAACACATATGGCTTTGCATGTCTGCAATCTTGAAAAAAAATATGGAGAGAAATGAAAGCTGCTGCAAAATTGTGCTACTGTGCACCAATCCACATTTTATTGCCCCATATAGACAAGCCCTGAATTTGAAATTACAAAGTGCCTCTACATGAAGGGATATGCTTCACTGCACTGCTGTGGGGACACGGTTGCACTGGTGTGTGGCTTGTCTACATGGGCCAGGATACACCAGCTCCCCACCAGTTTATTTTGCCCATGGATCAGGACTGTTCCTCCCTCAGTCACTCCATGAAGTGGGAGGAAGTCCAGATGGGCATGCCGGCCCATCACTGCAGCTGACACTGCTGCTGTCTCCCTCACTCTCCCAGAAGCTCAGAAGTTGGCCCGCAACCTGTGACCAAGGCCCCCTGCATGTGACCAGGCCTGGTTACATGCTGCAGGGCTCCTTCCTGCTGTGGAAGGGCAATGGCCAACTGGCAGCTGCAGAAACTGGCCAGCATGCTGGAATGGGCTCCTGTGGTCATGCGGGGCCTGATCTGCTTTTTGCTGGTGGGAATGGATTAAAGCAGGTATTATTTGAAAATGTTTTAAGAGGCCTTAGCTCATCTTCCCTCTGTCTTAGCCTCATCTTTGCACCAGGAGTTGAAAGGACTGCCCAGGAGCAGAATGGAGCAAAGACCCTGTGTTGTCAGGACTGCAGGGCACTAAGATGGGAGGCAAAATGGGGTAAATTGCCCATGTAGATAAGCCCTAAGATTCTCATCTGACTAGTGGCCTTAGAACCTGCTGGGACCAAGGTTTTCAAGATAGCTTGCTGGGAAGAAAAGGTCTTAAAACTGTTGCAAGATTGGGCCACATTGGAAAAATACATTGACAACTTGAAGAACAGGTTCCCTGAAGCCTCAGTAATAGTGGCTGGAGATTGAAATCGTTGAATTGGACAAAATGATGATGAACCTGTTGCTGAAAGCAAACCAAAGAAGGGGCCATCCTAACTTCCTGAGCAGGGAATTCCAAAGTGTGGAAGCAGCCACAGAGAAGGCCTTCTCCTCTGTTCCCACCAGGCACCCCTGTGAAGGTGGTGAGATAGGGAGAAGTGTCTCCCCTGCAGATCTCAGACTTCGGGCAGGCTCATAAGGGAAGATACGGTCCTTCATATAGCCTGGGCCTGAGTCATACAGGGTTTTATATGACAAAAACAGCACTTTGAACTAAACATGTGAAACAAACAACCAGATCAGGTAAGCCTTTCATAAGAAAACAAAAACAGTTTGAACTTCTAAACAATACTTGAAAGCTTCTTCCGAAAGGTCTTCAGGGATTACTTTTTCTTTCAATAACCTCAATTTTTCTTAAGATATCCATTTTGGTAGCCGTTCTTATAGATCTATAGATTTTTTTTTTAATGTTCTGGGAGTAAGCTGGTAAGGTAGGCTTATCCATTATCTATTTTTCTCTCTGTTTTGCTGCCCATGCATGCTCAGTAAGGGATTCTGACGGCAACTGTTGTTTACCTTGCCTTATAGGCAGGAACACATGGCTTCAGTAGGATTGGCTAGAATACAATGCCAATTTTTCCCAGCTCAGGTTTATTTTCATTGCATTGTTTACTGCAGATACATTGCTGCAACCCAGCACCAAATGTCTGCTTCTTCTTCACTGTCTTCCCAATGTTGATGTTCCTAAAAACACCCAGGTAGGGAGGATGAGCAGGTGTAAAATCTTTGTAAAAAAAGAAGTTCACTGTCAAAGGCTTTGTTAACTGAGATGTGCCTATATTAAAAGAATGGATACTCTAATACTATAAGAGGTTAGGGTGTGTATTTTATGTCTCTATTTACATACATCTCATGATATAGATATACTTTGGATTGTTCCAGTCATTTGTTAGATATCTTACTTTTATGAATAGTAGTGCTATTTATGACTAGACTGGAAGGTTATGGATATAGGGCTGTAATTTTTTAAAAAAGGAAAAAGTAAGTTCTTTAAAACAGTGACAAATAGCTCCTGAACAATGAAGGTACAGCATGAACACAACAAAATAACATATTTATAGCACAACATTTGAAGTAACATTTAAAACTACTTTGACTTTATGATTGTGATTTGGAGAACCAAAATAATAAGTCCTGGATAAATGTGGAATAACATTGTAATAAATGGAGAAAGGGGTTGACAGTTCCATTTGTTGTAAGACAGCACACATCTGAGTAGCGCTCTTATAACAAATGAAATGGTGGCAGCAGAACCAGGGATGTCTAGATTATTATCCCATTGACATTCCATGCTCTACTTTATGTTCTTCCCTCCTGCATCCCACCTCTGTTGAATTCTGATTTAACAAGCTTCATTTCTAAATTAATCAGAATTAGAATGTGTGCAGTGCTTTCAGTTCATTTGCAACATCCCCCACCCCCTCGTGTGTTGCCAATGTGCATTCATAAAACACTGTGTTAAATAAATGAATTGTCTGTTGCTTTGTAATGCAACCGTACACACAATCAGATTAAGAATGTTGTTCACAATAAGCAAGGGGGCATTGGTGGTGAGTATATGTTTGTAAATGGGGGGCAGAGACTGATGTGAATGAATGAAAACAGGATTCCTTAACCTGGTACTCTGCAAATATCTTGGATTCTAGTTCCTTCATCCCAAACTAGCATGGCCAGGATTAGATAAGGTTTATGAAGGTAATAACAGTTCAGAACAATGGGGGATTCTTATGGTGCAATCCTGTGGTTTTTGGAAAGATATCCCAGAAGCCATAAGAAATCTGGGGCCCATTCAGACTACAGAATTCTCTCTCTCTCTCTCTCTCTCTCTCTCTCTCTCTGGTTTCTCTTCGCAAACGAAGATTCAGGAAGGACTCATCCTGCGCTTTCTGCAAGCGCGCTGATGACTAAAAAGGCCAATCCGAGATAGACAAGTCCAGTTGCAGAAAGCACAGCAGAAGGTTTCCTTGGGTGATGTTTCTGGGTTGTGATTTTTTCTGCATTGTCATTTCTCTTCAAGACTTGTTCGGTGTGACTTCTCAAATAAGGCTGCAGCATTGTGGATAGTGTGTCTCCATGCCTCCCGATGTGAGGCCAGAGCAGACCATTGTTGGCGATCAATTTGGCTGAGCCTGAGGTGTTGTTTCAGGGAGTCCTTGTATCGCTTTTTTGGAGTGCCCCTCTTACGCTGACCCGTGGCGACTTCACCGTAGAATACTATTTTGGGGAGGTGATGGTCCTCCATCTTAGAAACATGCCCTAAACAAGAACTAGAGGAAATTCAGAGAACAAATTGGTTCGAGTACTTACAAATAAAAGAAAGATTTAAAGAAGACCAGAAAAAAGGGGGGTTCGAAATGGAAAGTAATGCATTAGATAACATCATATGGGATGAAAACAAAAAAGGGAAAATATCAAAATATTACAAATTGTTACTGGGGGTAGAGTTAGAGCAAGAAAACATAAAAGATTTTATGATAAGGTGGTCCAAAGATTTGGGATATGTACTTAAGTTAGAAGCATGGGAAAAGGCAAGAAGAAAAACATGGAAATTTACTGCAGCTCAGAATTTAAAAGAAAACTACATCAAAGTAGTACAGAGATGGTACTATACACCAACAAAATTAAACAAAATGAAGAATACGATTAATCTAGAATGTTGGAGGTGTAAATCTAATCCAGGAACTTATATACATATGTGGTGGACATGCAGGAAAATACAGGAATTCTGGCAGAGAGTTCATAAAGAAATCAAACGGATACTGCACATTGAATATGAAATGAAGCCAGAGATTTATTTGTTAAATATGTTAGATGCAGTAGGCCGGGAAACAGAGCAAAAACATTGGAAACTTTTGTTATACATGATGGTTGCGGCTAGATTGATAATAGCCAGAAAATGGAAATCTTTGGACACACCAAGTATAAGTGAATGGAAAGACAAACTATTAGAGATGATAGAAATGGATAATTTAACAAATAGGATTAAAAATAAATCAAGTAAAAAATTAATAGAGGACTGGGCAGATGTGTTAAAGGATTGGGGAAAAAATGGATATATATTTGATAAACAAATAATGCTATTTTAAGAAGTCAGTAAAGCCAGAATAGAAGAAAGAGAAAAAGAAAAGAATGTAGATTATAAGAGTGGAGTGATGAGTTAAGAAATGGTGACATCCAAACACGTTATGATTGCATGTAAAACCTGATAACCGGAGGTGACGCTGAGGAAGTGGTTTTTTGTTTGTATTTGTGGAATGTAATTTGTTTTCTTTGTGAGTATGTTATTAAGTATTTGTATATAAGGTAACAAACTAAATAAGAAGGAGTTGTAAAAGCAAATGAAAATGATGGAAAAATTGATTACCTTTGTTACCGAATAAAAATTATATTAAAAAAAAAAAAAGAAACATGCCCTGCCCAGCGCAGCTGTGTTCTCAATATCATGGCCTCAATGCTGGTGATCCCTGCTTGCTCAAGGACAGCAACATTCGTCACATAGTCAGTCCAGTGTATATTTAGGATTTTGCGTAAACAGCGCTGATGGAAGCGTTCGAGGAGTCGTAAGTGGTGGCGATAGGTGACCCATGTTTCAGATCCATAAAGGAGAATAGACAGTACGATGGCTCTGTACACACTGATTTTTGTGTTTCGCCTCAGCTGTTTATTACTCCAGACTCTGTTGTAAAGTGTTCCAAATGCGCTATGTGCCTTTACTAATCTGTGATCGATCTCTTTGTCAATCTTGGCATCTGAGGAGATGATGCTTCCCAGGTAGGTGAACTGCTGAACAGACTTAAGCACAGAGTTGCTGATGGCAATGTGGAGATGGTGGTGTTCGTCCTGTGGTGCAGGCTGGTAAAGAACTTCAATTTTCTTCAGGTTGACTTCCAGCCCAAACAGCTCTGCAGCTGTTGCGAAGCAGGATGTTAGGCGCTGCAGAGCTGCTTCTGTGTGGGCAACAAGGGCATCAGCATCAGCGAAGAGCAGCTCACAGACTAGATAGTTTAGAGTCTTAGTGCGAGCCCTCAGAAGGTTTAAGTTAAACAAGCTACCATCAGTACGGTAACGTATATAGATGCCGTCGTCTTCTTCAAGCTCTGCTGTAGCCCTTTGGAGCATCATGCTGAAGAAAATTGTAAGTAAAGTTGGCACAAGAACATAACCTTGCTTCACTAGGTTAGTTATTAGAAAAGGCTCTGAAAGAGTATTGCCATATCTGACTTGACCATGCTGGCCCTCGTGTAGCAAGATAATCATTTTAAGGAATTGGGGGGGGGCGGACATCCTAGTCTTTTCAGGATCTGCCACAGACCTTTCCTACTCACAGTGTCGAAGGCTTTGGTGAGGTCAACAAATGTTACATAGAGACCCTTGTTCTGCTCCCTACATTTCTCTTGCAGTTGTCTAAGGGCAAATACCATATCTGTAGTACTCCTATTAACTCTGAAGCCACATTGGCTTTCAGGAAGAAGTTCTTCTGCAATGGCAGGAACTAATCTGTTCAGGAGTATCCTTGCAAGGATTTTTCCAGCAATAGAGAGCAATGTTATGCCTCGATAGTTTGAGCAACCGGATTTTTCTCCTTTTTTCTTGTACAGGGTGATGATAACTGCAACTCGGAGATCTGATGGCAGTTCCCCCTTTTCCCAGCAATTCACAAGGAGTTCGTGGAATTTATCATGGAGTACATGAGCTCCGTGATTCCAAACTTCAGGTGGGATTCCATCAATCCCAGCTGCCTTGCCGTTTTTCAACTGCTGTATGGCCTTAAGGGTCTCTTCCAAAGTGGGAGCTATGTCCAATTCATTTTTCATTGGTTTTTGTATCATATGTTGGATAGCTGAGCCTTGGACTACTCGGTTGGCACTAAAGAGACTTTGAAAGTGTTCAGCCTATTGATTCAGAATGGAGGCTTTATCAGTAATTAATGTTTGACCATCTGTACTGTATAAGGAGCTTTGGACCTGATAAGTAGGTCCAAACACTGCTTTAAGAGCTTCATAAAATCCTCTAGAATCCCCCAGATCTGTGCAGCATTGTGTCTTTTCTGCTATATTGATCCACCACTTGTTCTGCATGTCTCAGAGTTTTTGTTGAAGTTTACTACATGTGAGACGGAAAGCTGCTTTTCTTACATGGCAAGTTGGCTGGGCAATGTATGCCTGGTGAGCAGTTCTCTTCTTTGCCAACAGCTCCTGGACGTCTTGGTTGTTTTCATCAAACTAGTCTTGATTTTTCTTGTGGGAAAGCCCGAGGGATTCTTCTGCAGACTGGAGGATACTTTTTTTGATATGTTGCTAAAGCACTGTAGGAGAAGGATCTGTAGGATGGTCTTCAAGTTTTGTTTGCAGGTTTGCATGGAAGTTGGTAACTTGTTGAAGATTGTTGACTTGGAGTCTCTTCTTTAAGATGCCACCCCTCTTAGGTTTGAACTTAAGATGGAGATTTAGTTTACATCTGACGAGGCGATGATCTGTCTGGCATTCTGCACTGGGCATCACTTGAGTATGGCGGACATCGTGAATGTTTTTCTGGCAGACTAGAACATAGTCAATGAGTTGCCAATGTTTGGATCGGAGATGCATCCAGGTTGTCTCCAAGCTGTCTTTCTGCTGAAAGATAGTGTTTGTAATAGTCAGCTGTTGTTCTGCACAGAACTCTAACAAGAGGCATCCATTATCATTGCAATTTCCAACACCATGCTTGCCTAAGACACCTTTCCAGGCTTCAGAGTTCTTTCCTACTCTGGCATTGAAGTCACCAAGGATAATAATTTTATCTTCTGCAGGGACTTTTTGTATGAGGTGGCATAGGTCTGTGTAGAATTTGTCTTTCTCTACAGGGTCAGCTTGCATAGTTGGGGCATATATACTAAAGAGAACAACATGCGGGAGGCGTAAGGAAATAATGTGATCAGAGTGTCCTGTTGGCAAGGTTTCTAGTTTGGAGGCAATGGAGTTTTTAATGATGAAGCCTACTCCTGAAAGATGTTTTTCGGTTTTGGGTTTGCCAGACCAGTAGAGTGTGTAGCCGGCGCTGTGTTTTTTAAGGCTGCCTTCCTCATGGAGATGAACTTCACTAAGAGCAGCAATGTCAATATTAAGTCGTGATAGTTCATGGGCTGTTAGAACAGAACGACGCTCAGGCCGTCCACTATCTTCAGAGTCTCGCATGGTTCTGATGTTTCAGCATGCAAGCATCAGTTTATTTACACCTTTGGAGGCCGGTGTGCGCCTTTGTTTCTTTGCCTTGGTTTGACTGCATCAGAAGATTCCTGTTGTCCGCGGCTAGCCAACCATGTAGTTGGGGATGGGCTTTCGTTAGGCCACCTTTTCTAGGCCACTCTCCATATGGAGCAAGCAGTGCTCTCCTTTAAAAAGGCTTCTTGGTTGTTCAGATTGCTGCCGAACTGTCATCCCCCCGGTCAGCCTCGAGTGACCAAATTCCTGAACAGCCTGCGGCATGCAGGGTTGGGTCTGCACAGCTTTCCAGTGCATCTTTACACCTGCCATTTCATCCCTTGCCTATCGCTACAGGGCTTTTTTTGGAATTGGATTTGTCCTTCGAGCCTGTGCAATGGATTTGTCTGGTGGAGCGCAGCATGCACAGGGGCTGTCGCGCTTACAGCACCCTGTTTCAGACACCTCCATCCTCTTCCCGACCTTCCACTGTGCTTCCTCCATGCTGCGGGTGCCTCTTTTTATTGACAGAAAACCTCTGTCAATAAAAAACAGCACCCGCAGCATGGAGGAAGCATGGGGGAAGGTCAGGAGGAGGACAGAGGAGGACGGCAGCAACAGTTGTAAGTGCAACAGCCTCATTCTTCTTCCAACCTCCTCAGTAGTCCCCCCCACATTTGAAAAGTCCTTAGACACTAGTCTGATAATGTCCTTAGACTAAAACTCCCAGAATCCTGCAGCCAGCATGACCAGTATCCATTCTGGCCAGGGGATTCTGAGACCTATAGTCTTAAAAAGTATTTTTTCTGAGCTCTTGTTAATGAAGGGAACAACTGCCCTCCTCATAAGTGCATTCCCAATGTTGCTATTAATTGTGCCATACCACATTTGGCCATTACTACAGTCCGTTAAGATGACTTCTTTCCTTATTAGCTCAAGGAGGCAGTCATTTTTTAAAATTTGTTTTGGCAGCCGCTTTCAGTTTCCCAAACTGGCCCTCAAAACTGAGCATTCCATGTGTGTGCGGGGAGGGGGGGGATCTGCTTTTTTATCATGCTGGAGTTCCAGTTAAGCATTTACTCAAGCTTAGTCGCTTCCCCTATGGAAGGAAATGAAAATCTAACCAAAACATTTGAGTTTGGTGAAACATTTCTAAATTGACAAATACCTTTTTTAACCAGTTCTGGTTTTATCATGCTGCTTTGTCCTGTGGCTACTCTAATACCCACCAGAGCCCAGAAATGTTATTTTTAGACTACCACTCCCAGAATCCAGAATCCCCCAGACAACCTAGCTGTTGTCTTTTCCCAGTCTGTTATACAATAGGAAGGGGAAAGAATTGATTTATACATGTACATAACCTTCAAACTGCAGATGATATGTATAATTTTTTATTGTGAATTCGTACTTTTGAGAGGGGGAAGTTACTACTACAAAGCAATTTCCTTCCCTCACATTAATGTCCAGAGATTAGAGGAATGGGTGTCACAGCTGCTACCATGTCAACTTGAAAGCGACTAAGTGAATTTTCACAAGCAATTAGTTTCTGGAGATACCTGTGAAGGCAGGTATATACTCTCAAGGTAGTGAAGTAATTTAGAGTGGCAGGTGCTGAGGTGGAGAACAGGCACGATGCTGCTAAAAACACAAGAGTACCAGTGATGAACAGAAACAAAATTAGATTCAGGAAGAAACGGCAGGCTACATAGCTGGTCTGTTTTAAGCTTAACCATGAAACAAATAGTTGCAGAAAACCAACTTGCCTGAAATGCTTGGCAGTATGCCAGATTAAACTATGGCAGAATGCCTTGCATGGCACTTCTGAAATGATTAATGGGGGAGTACGGCAATCCAGCAAGATGAGAGAATAGTTGAGTGCACGCACGCATGCACACACACACACACACAGAGAGAGAGAGAGAGAATACAAAGCAAAGAAAGAGTCCAAAAGTATCTCTCATTTTTTTATTATTTTTTTAAAAAAACAGTGTTTGGAAAACCTCAAGAATAATAGAAATGTACAGCTATAGTGTATACAACTACAGTAAATAAAATAAGAGCCAGCATGGTGCAGTGGTTTAAGCATTGGACTATGAGTCTGGAGAACAGGATTCGAATCCCTGCTCGGCCATGGAAACCCAATGGGTGACCTTAGGCAAGTACACCCTCTCGGCCTCAGAGGGAGGCAAAGGCAAACCCCCTTGGAACAAATCTTGTCATGAAAACCCTGTGATAGGTTCGCTGTAGGGTTGCCATAAGTAAGAAGTGACTTAAAGGTACACAACAACAACAACAACAAAGTGTATAGAAACACTTTTCTTTTTTGTCTAGGGCAATGATGAGATTCATATGGGCCTCCAAATATTGCTGGGCTGCATTTCCCCAACATTCATCAACATTGGCTATCCTGGCAAGGGCTACTAGGATTTGTAGTCCAACAGCATCTGGAGAGCCACATGATTTCCACCCCTGGTGTGATAATGGGGAGTAAACAGTCTGTTTTCATCAAGCAAACAGATGTAGAGGTACAGAAGAAGGTTCCTTACCTGGGTTAAAACACACACAAGCATGGTGGAAAGAGACACCTCAGGATAGTGGGTTCTGGGTTAACCTAGCGTGTTGTCCTTACATGTGGTGAAGGATGCTGTACTGTTAGTTTCTGTTATTCAGGATATGAAAGAGTGGTACTTTCAGTGGGATATAAATTTAGTAAAATAAACAAATGAATGACCAAATAATCAATTACCCCAGTCACTAAAATGTATTGATTTGTCTCAGGAGATATTTCCTTCCAGGACAAGAACTGTGCTGCAGATTAAACTTCCTGCTTCCTTGTAACAAGTTACTGTGCCCACATAGGACATTCTAACAATTAGTTGGCAATTTTCATATGAAATAATAGATAATAATAATAATAATTACATATTCTGTAATTAATGTTGTTTTTTAAAGTAAATGTGTCTCCTGGATATCTGCTGATGGAGGAATTCTTTTTTTAATTTATGCATTTTCCCATTTATTTGTGGTAGTTTTAATATCACCCTTCCTTTACATTTCCACAGAAGCTTACAAGAAAGAACAACAGGTAAAATGTAAATATTATAGAACTACAAGGCCATAAGATCACAGAAGCACCATAAAATAGTCAGCAAGATGAAAATGGTCTCTTAAATCTTTCTCTCCCCTCTCCCCACGACCAATCTTTGTCTGGAGCTGAAAAACAATGGGGTTGGATATGCCAAATGAACCTCTATGAGGAAAGTGTGCCAGAACTGGAGTGCCATCATTAAGAAGGGCCTCTCTTTGATAGTCACATGACTTACCATAAATGGTGGGGGAAACCTCAAAGGACCCTTCACTGAAGGTCTTAATGTACATAGGTACACATGGAAGGCTGTGTACCTATCTTGCATTATGCTAGTGCTAAACCATGAAGTATTTTAAATGTCAAAATCAGGGTCTTGAACTAGTCTGAAAACAAATAGATCTAGTGCAATTGTCATAGCATAAGCACAATATAATCACACCACTGTGGGTGTAGCCACACTGCAAACTTACAGCAGTTTGAGGACACTTCATGGACACCCTATGGAATCTTGGGATTTGTAGTTTGAGGAGAGCCTTCTCTGCTAGAGGGCTCCCCTGTGCTAGCAGAGAATTCTAAGGGCCTCTGAAAACTACAAATCCCAAGATTCTATAGGATGGAGCAGCGGCAGCACTAGGGATGTGTGGAGAGAACAAACCACACCAGGTAACACTGTTGGAGGGAGAGGTGACACCAGTCCTAGGGATGGAGCCATGGTAGTTAAAGTGGTATCAAACTGCTATAATTACATAGTGTGAAAACATAGTCTGAGTTAGTGATAATCTACCATTCTGCACACATGACACAGTACACTAATCTAAAACAGAGATTATCAGAGCATGAAAAACTGAAACCAGACTATTTATACTTTGCCTAAATCCAACTCCTAGTCCCAATTAGAGTAAATCTATTTAATCAATTACACGAGTGTAAATCCCATTGATTCAATGAGTCTACTCTAGTTAAGATTTTACTGCAATCTCTGTTCTAATAAATGACTGAGCCACAATGTATGGAAAATCTTGAACTCTTTCAATGTCTTCATAGTCAATTTTAAAGTTATGTAAATAATCTGTGGTCATTATTTTTGTTTTCTTAATGTTCAACTGTAAACCTGTCTTTGCACTTTGTTCCTTGACTTTATTGAGTAATTGTTCCCAAGTGTTTGCTAGTTTCTGCTTGTAGCATGGCGTCATATGCATGTCTTAAATTGTTGATGTTCCTTCCTCCAAATTTCATGCCTCCTTTCCCTGAGTCTCATTCTGCCTTATGTATGATATATTCAGTATACAAGTTAAAAAGATAGGGTGATAGAATGCAGTCTCACCTGAACCACTTGCCAATTGGAAACCATGCTGTTTCTCTGTATTCTGTCCTGATGGTAGTCTGTTGTCCTGAGTACAGGTTGCACATCAGGACAATCAAATGTTGTGGCACATCAATTTCTTTAAAAGCAGTCCATAGTTTTTCATAATCTACAGAATCAAAGGCTTTGTTATAATCAATAAAGCACAGGCTGATTTTCTTTTGCAATTCTTTGGTGATCTCCATTAGCCAATGTATGTTTGCAATATAATCCCTAGTGGCTCTTTCTTTCCTGAACCCAAATTGGACATGTGGCAATTCTCACTCCATATATAGTGTTTTTTTCAATTCCTCCCTGACAATGTCCCTGGCTTGAGTGCAGAGTTCTTCTGGCCTCCAGTCAATTAGGCTTAATAATGCAAATTTTCTTCTTTTTAAATTATTTTTTAATTCTATGAAGATGTTCTTTGGGTTATATTTCAGCAGGATGATTGGTTTAGTGTTCTTATTTAACTTTACTCTAATTTTTGATATTAGCAGTTCATAGTCTGTGCCACAATCTGCTCCTGATCTTGATTTTGCAGAGACAATGGAACTGCATAATCTTCTGCTTCCAATTATGTCTTCTATTTGATTTCTAGATTGGTCATAAGGTGATATCCATGTCTATAGTCATCTCTTTGGTTGCTTGGTTGCGATGAACAAACACCTGGCTTGCAAAATTCAGTCAGTCACCCTCCTGTTTCATGTATTCATCCTAAGCCAATTTTTCCTATAATCTTTGATTCTGCTTTTGCATTCCAATCACCTATGATAAATAAGTCCTGTTTTAATGTGTGATCAATTTCTTCCTGGGCTCCAGCATACAATGTTTCAATCTCTTCTTCTTCTGACTCTGTAGTTGGAGCACAAGTTTGGATTATGGTTATATTGATGGGTTTTCCTGATGTTTTATTAATATGATTCAGATAGACTTTGCATTATATCCTTTGACTGCTTTTACTACATCTCTCCTCACTATTAATAGTGCCCCATTTCTTCTTAGATTTTCATTTCCTGAGTAAAACAATGCAATTATCTGACTGAAAATGCCCCAGTCCTGTTCATTTTAGCCCTCTCACTACAAATATTGCAATGTTTATACATTCTATTTCTTGTTTTACTATGTCTAGCTTCCCCTATTTCATTCTTTTCACATTCCATGTCCCTATAATATGTGTTGTGCATATTCAGACTTTCCTTTTGCCTCTGAACACATCAACCGTTGAATGTCCTTTTGGCTTGAGTCCAGCTGTGTTATTAGCCACATAGCTACTTGTAGTAGTCCTCTGCTGTACGCCAGTACATTGTTGAGTGCCATCCAATGTGGGAATTTCATCTTCTGGCACTCTCTTGTTTCATTTTGGATTATCTGATCATAGGGTTTGTATGGTAAAAGATATTCAAAAGGAGGTTTATTCTGCCTCCCTCTGGTCAGTTATAAGAAGTGCTAGCTATGGTGCCACTGCTGTTGTATCTGAGAGATCCTCCATCAGTGTCACCTCCCACTACTGCTGCTGCTCAATAGCTGTTTGGTACATTTATGGTTCAGCAAAAGCCTGCCTGACATGGGAGACCTTACCAGCAGCATTGCAGGAGCATGCAATTCCATCACCATGGAAAGGTCGTACCATTGGTGGGATACTGATTTTACTTATTCCAGAATCAAAATACCAAAATTCGTGGATGCTCAAGTCCCATTATATAAAATGGCACAGTAAAATGGTGTCCCTTATTTAAAAAATGGCAAAATCAAGGTTTGCTTCTTGGAATTAAAAAAAAAAATAATCAAGCCATGGATGGTGGAATCTGTGGATACCAATGCTGTGGATACAGAGGGCTGACTGTATTATTTACATTTGGTACAAAAGTATGTGTATATGAACATTTTAGATGATTTCAGGGGTCCAGACATGGGACCTAGTGCAGTTGGTGGCATTGACTAATCTTGTTCAATGCCTCTCAGATCCCATTTAACTAACTACCTCAGTTCATAAGAGGCTTTGCCCAAGACCTTTTTATTTAAGGAAGGTTTTGGGTTTTGGTCTATGCAACAGATAAAACTTTTAAAGGGGTGTGTGGGTGTGAAATGTTTTTATTTTATTGTGTTTTTAAGCATCTTTTAATGCAGTGTTTAACTTGTTTTTAATGCTGTTTTTAACTTGTATTCTTTAAAATGGAAATTTAGTTTAACTATCTCATAACTTTTGTATTAACAATTATGTAAATGGATTGTGCTAATGGTAGAGCTCACCCTGCTCAAGGATGGAGATTTGCATGGAAGCCCAGCCTAGGTGTGATGCTAAATGTATTGTTTACTTGCTTCATTTCTTTTCAAAGTTAATAGTGGAACAACCCACCCTAAACTAGTTTGGGGGTATGACAAAGGGTATTATTTCCTCTCCCACTATAATCCTGACAAAAGTTCCACTGGAGCTGTGTTTATGATAAAGGGAGTTACAGTGGAGGCTAATAGCGGATTCAGGGGATTTTCATCAGGACTGTGAAGGTGGAAGAAACAGTCTTTCCCCACAAGTTGGAAACTCCTTTCTTTTTCATCAGCTTCGGGGGGGGGGGAGAGAAAGAATGGACAAGTGACCTAGAAATAATCTATTTTGCATCATGCCTTGTTTGGCCCGTGATAGATAATTCCTGGGCAGTTGGAATGGCTAGAGCCACATATATCCTGTATCACACGGGTTGGCAAATTCCTGAATTGGCCTATAAGTGCTTTATAAAGATGCCATAGTACTGTACTGTTATAATGTCTCCCTTCCACACTGCAGCCTTGATACACATTTATGAATCTATTAGATAGTATTCAGTCACAGAGTTGGTTCTACTATTAGGCAAAATGAGGCAATTTCTTCAGAGAGAAGATCGGGATCAGGCAGCAAAATGAATTGGCTCTGCTAAATTAAACATCAGCTATTATTACCATATTTTAAAAAGATTAATATGATTTAGATTGCATTTATTGTGTACCACCCTGAGATCTTATGATATACAGCAGGAGATAGATAGATAGATAGATAGATAGCTGTTTTCTAGGTTTCTATTCTGAATGTGTATCTGAGTAACTTCCACCAGGAAATGTATTCTCTCACTATTGTGTATGCGAAAGAGAGGAAGAGAAAGAGAGGGAATGAGAGACTGAGATTTAATTTCTTATGCATTTCTTTCTACTTCAAGACAATCTATCAACACCCATCACAGCCTATTTCAGTCTGTGTAAATATTCTTTCCTAGAAATGGATCTTATCCAAATGAGAATTGTGCCTAAATTTTGTGTAGTCTAATTTTGGTAAGAGCATATTTTTTTTGTTGTTATTTCTCTGTTTATAAAAACTAACCGCATCAGCAATAGAAGGCAAGGCAGAATTTGCTGACTCTGTAAAAAAACCCGAATGGAACAAGTAAAAAATCTATGTATGAAACTGTAAGGAGTTGCTACTCTAACGAAGTTGACCCCTTAGGAGTATGCTGAAAGGAAGCAAAATAATTGTTGCTGGCTTTCACAGTTCTAAAACATAGCAAGTTTTATTACATAAGACATTTTAGTTGAGTAAATCTCCCCCCCCCCATAACATTGTAGCATGTTTGTATGTCTCCTTAGAAAAATTACTTAGGACTTTATCAGATGTGGCGTAACATGGCATAAAACCACATCCTCAACCACATCATATGAACACTGTAAGAACAGAAAGGGTGACACTACCAGATGGCCACATCCTTCAGCTATTCCAGGAGTGTAGTGTGGGTGTGAATAAAGCATCCCTTTTATATTGACGTGTAGGGGCTGTCAATAAAAAGGGGTGTGTTATTCATGCCCACGCTATGCCCCCGGAACGGCTGAAGGACATCATCTGGTAATGTTGCCCGGTTTTGGTCTTGTAGCATTCTTCTGATGCAGTTTTTGCCATGTCTGATAAAGTCCTTAAAGTCTGTTTTAAATAAATGTTTACAGAGAAATAAAACCTGCTAAATTAAATGGGACAGTGACATGCATACTTAGGACTTTTATCAGACCACCCCCTAAACCCTGTTTTTTTTGCCAGCATAATTTTGCCATTTTTATGCTGGCAAAAGGACTCCCCATGCCACATGTACGTTCTATCCCATGAAAAGGCTTCCCCAGCAATGATGGAGGAGTGAATGGAGCTTCCGCATTTGAAATCCCGTGTATTCTCACGAGAATACATAGTGTGGGAAATTTTTAAAAGCCCGAAAGTAACACTTGAAAAGTTACACTAAGCACATAAACATACTTTAAAACTTACAAGTAAACTGCTGATGGTCATAAAAAGAGCATCACCTACCTGGATGTTGCAATCTCAGTCCAAAGTGTTCTGGCCAGACTGACCATTGACACTGCATTCATGTCATTACAATGGTGCGAGGAGTCAAACGCAGGCAATGCCGGCACAAAAGCATTAGGGGAGATCTATTGATGGCTTAATCTGTCAATAAAATACAACAGGTTTTGGACAAGACACAAATGTGAAAGGGCAATGTTGTCTGGTATGCACGCCCTTTTGCATTTATATGATGTCGTTATGACACCATATTTGATGTGTCTGATAACATAGTTAGATTACTTTTTTATTTTATTGTATTTCTTTCCTGCTTTTCTCTGGATATGGACCAAATGCAAATCGCAGCAGAGATTAAAACAAAGTACTCAGATTATAGCTTTAGAATAATGTTTTAATAGTATTTAGACATACAGGTCAACCCACGGATCCAGTATCCACAGTTTCACTCATCCACGTCTGGAAAAAAAAGTTTTCTCTAGGCATTTCTACTGTATATCCTCCAATGTTATTTCGTGGTCAACTTGGGGTATTCTTCTCATTGAAAATAATAGGGTTTCTTATCATCACTGTTTCAGGTATCCACAGTGGTAGGGGGTTCTTGGAACATCTCCCCCACAGATATGGGGGTAAACCTGTAGAACACTTTATATTGTGCATAGAAGCAGCTTTGGGCAGATAAATGTTGAAGTGCAAGTATTTGTCATGACAGTCCCCATGGTCCCAAAGAGAGTCCAAAAATGCAGACATCAGAGTTGAGCTATATCCATATCAACAAGTCAGTCGTGGAAGTTTTCACTTCCTCCAGGAGCACATTTTTATATGTGCAATGACTCTTAACTACCAGTTCAAAACCAAGGTACCTCAAAACATGGTGCATTTAAAAAGGGATGGCTCACAAAAACATATTGTTGCTGGGAAAATATGCAGAGAATAGGAGAGCTGCTGTGAGGACTGCAGGTAATCTCAGGGTGGTAAGTAATGTCATTGAACAGTCCAGTGGTTTAACCCCATGCGCCCTGACTCTGCTGCAATATCCCAGATAACTAGTATTTTTTCACCTCAGCCCATTTTGTGTAATTGTGTGTGTGCGCATGCACAGAGGGCACAATTTCCTAGTTTCTCTCAGGCAGCAAAATGACTTAACCACTTTACTTCTTTGGTGGAGACCATAAAATGAAATATAACCTTTTGCCAGGTTTTCAGCATGATAGTATGATAGCCAACAGAATAAAGGGCGTGTTGAAAGAAGTGATACATCCTGACCAATGTGGCTTCCTCCCAGGAAGATTATTATCTTTAAATATTAGGTATATTATTGACATTTTTGAGTTTCTTGAGAAAAATAATGAGCGTAAGGCAGCAATATTGTTTGCGGATGCCGAAAAAGCATTCGACAACGTTAACTGGTGCTGCTTAGTAAAAACTGTAGAAGAGTTGGGATTTGGACAATTTTTAGTAGCTAATATAGGTAAAATATACTCAGAACAAAAGGCCTCGATCATAATAAATGGAGAGAAATCACAAGAAATCCAAATTAATAAAGGAACCAGACAAGGCTGTCCGTTGTCGACGCTACTATTTATAACACTATTGGAAGTACTGTTGAATAAGGTCAGAAAAGAGAAAGGAATACAAGGATTAAAAATTAAAACTCAGGAATATAAGATCAGAGCGTACGCGGATGATATAGCATTTATTTTGGAAGACCCCGCTAATAATGTGAACTGTTTACTAAGAACTATTGAAGAATTTGGGGATTACGCAGGATTTAAAATGAATAAAGAGAAAACCATAGTTCTAACAAAAAACTTATCAAAAAAGGAACAGGAGTTATTGAGAGAGAGATCCAAATGTAAAATGGAGTCAAAGGTTAAATACCTTGGGGTCTGGATAACGAACAGAAATCTGGATCTCTATGTTAATAACTATGAAAAAAACATGGAAAACAATTAAAGCAAATCTAAAGATCTGGTCCAAACTGAACCTCTCACTACTGGGGAGAATAGCTGCGATTAAAATGTCAGTCCTCCCGAAGATGATGTTTCTATTTCAGACATTACCAATAGTAATCAATGAAAAACCATATAAACTATGGAAGAAAGATTTAAGCGAATTTATCTGGAGCGGAAGAAAAGCGAGAATAAAATGGTCAACGCTAATAGAAAGATCGGAAAGAGGGGGGTTAGACCTGCCAGATTTGCAAACGTATCATAAAGCCTGTACTTTGGTATGGCTAAGCGAATGGATTAAACTGGAGGATCGAAGGTTGCTGACTCTAGAAGGAGCCGGGTTAAGGTTAGGCTGGCATGCCTACATAGGGTACAATAAAGCGACAATACACAATGACTTTAATAATCATATAATAAGGAGAGTATTGTTGGGAAGCTGGAATAAAATTTACAAACAATAGTATGGCAAGATACCACAGTGGATATCCCCAGCCGAAGCATTCTGTGGAAGATGGGGGCAATCAGGTAACACAGATAGGTGGATTTCATACAAAGAGCTGCTTAAAAGAGGGAAAGAAGAGCAGACAGAATTAAAAACAAGAGAAGAACTCCAGCAGGAGGGGTGGAACTACAATTGGTTCTCGTATCAACAGACATATAGTAGATTTAAGAAGGATGAAAAGGAGTCGGGCTTTCAAGAAAAAGACACGGAAGTGGTAAAGACCATGTGGGACAACAAGAAAAAGAAAGTTGCAAGACTGTATAGTTTACTTATTTCGGAACTCCTCGAAGCAGAAACAGTAAGAGAGTCAATGACGAAATGGGCCATAGATATCGGCGAAGAAATTCAGATGAGAGAGTGGGAAAACTCCGGAGAGATTAAGTAAAGTATATGGCCTAAAGGAGAAAGTTTGTTGGAAATGTCTGAAAGAAACAGGAACACTTAAACATATGTGGTGGACATGCCCTCTCATCCAAAAATTTTGGTTAAAAGTACACAAGGTCATACAGAAGATATTCAACATAGAATTTGAGTTAAACCCAAAGTTATATCTTCTTAATATCACCTCTATTTTACCACAAAAAGTAGAGAGAGAACACTGGAGAATATTACTGTATCTATGCGCGGCAGCCCGGATGATCATTGCTGCACTATGGAAAAGTAAAGAAGAGCCATCAATAGAAAAATGGCTAAATAAAATATTAATAATGAGAGACAATGATAAATTAACGCGAATATTAAATCAAGACAAGGCAGAAAAGACAGACATAGAATGGCTGCCGGTAACAACATACTGTAAATTGAGGTGGTGTATAGATAAAGATATTGAGATTGGTATGTGAAAACACCAATGTGGTTGAAAGAGGTAATTGTATCATGTGGTTTTCTGAAAACCAATTGTAACTGCTCTGGCGCGAAAGAGAGAGGAAGTACGTAATGAAAAAGCAATTACACGCAGGGTTGATTGACAGGAACAGCAGCAGATAAAAGCGATTCCAATGTCACGTTTGAATTTTAAAAATACGAAGTTGTAGAATACGAAATAAAAATAAATACGGGGTATTACTGTATTGTGAACATATAAAACGGAACTTACTACTATCGAATTTTAATCGTGGGAACTTAGTGACGCTGTATCGAAAGATCGCAAATGCGCAAATTACCGCAATAAAACATGCCGTTTAACTGAGGCCTTAGAGACAACTGAGATTGAGGAGGAAGAAATAGGAGGAGAAAAGAACGAATGATGAAGGATGGAACGTAAGAGAAAAGAAAGGGAAGAGAGATGAGAGGAAATGGGCAATTTTTACGATATAAAAGATATGGAGGAAGAGGAAGATTTTTAAAGAAATGGGTTGGAGATAAAGGAAGAGTACACAAGTATAATAAAAACTTTAGATTGTTTTTACAAAGGAAGTCAGATATATGAAGAATATTTAAGCATAATAGGTATAAATGTATACATGTACATATATGGAGCACTCAGAAATTGATGGGTTTGTACTGTAACCTTGATGAGCGAGAAAAATAAAAGATATTTAATTAAAAAAAACAGAATATTGATTTTTACTCTGTTGTGTTTTCTAAATTCTAATCTTTAACACTGCTGAAGACCCCACTTCTTTTTGGAATTATATTTTGAAATAAAACTAAAAATTCAAACAATGAAGTAGAAGCACATACCTAACAATGTAACAAAATAACAATGCCACAAAATCATTCATCTGGGGGGTAAAGGAGCCTCATTAATTACAGCTCTTTGTATATCATGGGTAAGCTTATGGGGTCAATTAAAAAATAATAAAGAGAAATTCAATAAATATTGAGAGACAGACTAGCTACTTATGGCTTTCCACAAAAGGAGGAAAGAATGTGCAAAAAAAAAAAAAAAGACAAAAGAGGACACAGGTTGCACACAATTGGTATATGCTAATTTTTATGTATAGAGGTACATTCAGATATAATTACAGTAATTTACACACAAATGCAAATGTCAAATCAGTTAAATATCAATAGCAACACCAATACTACTATAGCACCATATTTGAAAAGGCTGTAACTGAATGACCTGTATTCTTGTCCAATCTGTGGTCCAGGTATGATCCACAGGAGTGCTTTCCATATTTAATTTAAAAAATAGTAATAAAATAAAGAGAAATAACCAATGGCTTCAGATAAAAGACTCTCTTTAGACAGTATTTTGAATCAGGACCCTTGGAATAATAAGGCTACGAGACTTACCCAGTGGCCATTTTGCAGTCCCAGCAGAGGCTCATAGAATCATAGAATCATAGAATTGCAGAGTTGGAAGAGACCACGAGGGCCATCCAGTCCAACCTCCTGCTATGCAGGAAATCACAATCAAAGCATCCCCAACAGATGGCCATCCAGCCTCTGTTTAAAGACCTCCAAGGAAGGAGACCCCACCACACTCCGAGGAAGTGCGTTCCACTGCCGAACAGCTCTTACGGTCAGAAAGTTCCTCCTCATGTTGAGGTGGAATCTGTGTTCCTGGAGCTTGCATCCATTGCTCCGTGTTCCAGTCTCTGGAGCAGCAGAGTCTCCAGTCTCTGGAGCAGCAGAGCAGCTCCACCCCCCTCTGTGGCAACCAGGCATGGCTGTCGCCATGCAGCATCCATCTTCTTCCCACTGAGGTTCCAGGTTTGCTGGGAGGATAGCAGAGTGGCAGCCAATCAGGGCAAAGTTAGCTTTTGCTCTGATTGGCTGGGAAGAGAGGGAAGCTGTCCCAATTGGTAGGCTTCCCTCTGGTCCAGTGGCCAGGGATAAGTTCCCAACCACCTCGCCAGATCAGCCAGGTAGCAGTGGTGGGGGTTCAGCAGCAGAGGCCAGGGAGGATGCGATGGGGGCAGCAGAGATGATGGCAGTGGTGGGGCACATGGTGGCGGTGGTGGTGGCAGTGGTGGCCTGGGCAACAAGCCTCCCTCCTCCCTCCCTTCCTCCTTCTCCAGGGTGTTCACTAGTATCCACAGAATTCACAATTTGTGGGGCCCCTAGAACCAATCCCCTGTGGATGCAGGGGTGCTACTGTATGTCCAAATTACACTAGTCTCAGTTTAGTCATCTTGGCTTCTAGTGAGAGTTGAGGACTAATTTGCTCTTGGACACATTTGTTTGTCTTTTTAGTGATGTATGTTATCCATAGAAATCTCCTCCAGCACCACATTTCAATTGAGTTGATCTTCCTCCTGTCAGCTTTCTTTACTCTCCAGCTTTCAGAACTATACATGGATATCTGAAATATTATGACATAGATGATTCTGTCTGGCAGTGTAGAAAATACTGGACTAGATAAAACAGTGGCTTGACTTAGTATACAGCAGCTTGCTACATACATCATGTATCAAGTATCCAAGATATCTTCCTTGCAGAATCTTCATGAAAATTTGAACAAGAAAGATTTCCATGTGTGAATGGTAAGCAACCATCATTTATCAGTGCTTACAGACACACATTAGAAGCTTTTCCAGCTGTTTCCAGATGGCACAAATAGAATATGAGGAAAGCACCACACCACTTCTTTTTCCGCATGAACATTCTTTTTTAAAATCCCCCTCCTCTTCTTCTTCTGATAAATATGTTAACAACCTATAGTGATGGTATTTTAAAGTACCTTTTACATTTTTATTCCTTTTATGTTTTGAGCATTTCAAGTATGTTGGTTCTGTTTCTTTGTAAGCCACCTTGGATCTCACTCTGAAAGGAAGACAAGACAATAAAGAAACTAAAATCTGAAGAACATTTATATGAACAAGCAGAGCTGCATGGACAGTTCATCCACACACACAAAAATTGAGGTATGTGTGAAAGGAAGGGGAGGAAGTTTCATAAATGTTCCCTGACAGTCACCTTTTCATACTGCAAGCTTTATAAATGCCAATTTCTTCCAGAAATTCAGCCATTCAGGTATTATGGTAGGCCTCTCTTGCAGTCAGTCATATTTAGCAACCTGACAGTGCTACAAAGCCAAATAAAAGAATGTTTCCAGCCATCACTCTGAATGGGGAAACAATTCTGCAACCCTTCTCACTCAACCAGCACCAAAACATGGTAAGTATATGGTAAGAAAATCAATCTTTGAATAACATGCCGCACTATCTTGCTTATTGTCAAGTCATTTAAGAGAAAGGGCTTTTTGTAGTCATTCCCAAGAATTATGATGTCAAACAGTGTGGTGAATAATAAACCTCTTAACTAGTAGTAAAGAGGTAAATCAATAGTACAATGTGCAAGAGAAATGGGTTTGTTGCATTAAACAGCACAGTATAGTGTAATGGGAACATTTAGGACATGGAATATGCTTATGTGGCACAAATCATCCATTGGAAAGCAGTAGTGAGAGCTATCATGGGTCGCTACAAAAAGATTTGTAGTAACTCTTGAAAGTTAACAGAATTGGAAGAAGCTTCTTTCTTTTGAAAAGCAAGTTTTCTAAAGCATCTGCTTTTACTATGATTTATAATTTTACAATAACAGCATCTCATCTAATAAATTCAGGAGAATCACTCCAGGAATATAAATGATATTAGGAGCTAATGCAAGGGAGAGTTATTTTACCGAGTAATCATTTGACTACCAGAAAAGGGGGCATATGGTAATTGTACTGTTGGGAGCTCCAGTTTTTGGGAAAACATGGAAGACAGGAAGACAGACAGACAGATGATAGATTTTTTTTTAATCTGTGGGAAGGATGTTGGATGCTTCTCCCATATGCATTTGCTTCTTTTATTCCCACCGCTTTCCTCCCATTGATTTGTATGACTGTTTCTAACTTTGCTGCCTTATTTAATATAGGAATCTGTCTTACACCAAGGACTTTATCAGACACAGTCTTTAAAACGTTCTTTTGCCAGTACAAAAAAACACAACCATTTGTATCCCAGCAAAAGAATGTTTCCCCCGCACTCACCTCCTTTCCTAGCAAAGGCTTCTCTGTGAATGAAGGGAGAGAAATTCATCACGAGGGAAATTTAAAAATAAAAACCTTAAAAAATGAAGTAAAGCACATATACACAATTTAAAAGTCACAAGTAACCCAGGGAGGAACATAGAAAGAACGAAACTTACCTGGATGTCCCAATGGAGCGGCCATTGTCAGGGTAAGTACATGATCTAAATGGTCCAATGGTATCACTTGCTGGCAATGCTGGCAAAAAAGCAGCAGGGGGATCTATTGATAAAAAGTATGTGATTTTGCCTTTTTAAAACCATGAAAGGGTGATGTCGTCTGATCCGTGCGCCCTATTGCAGTTATGTGGCATCTACCTAACAGTTGTCTACAGCAGAACTAAAACAATACATGGTCTATAGACTACCTGCACCCCAACAGTTTATGAACTCCCCAGACTGTCTTTTAAAAAAACCCTCCCATGTGATTTTTTTTTTTGGGGAGAGGGTCAATGTGTGTGAAAGGGAGGAGGAGGGAGGGATACAGGGGGGAAGGAAGGAGGGATTACTTCTGGAAGCATCCTGGAGTGGTGGCCCTTCTCTAAAGTACTTTTGCAGCCTTGCTCTAATGAAATTTTTTTTTAATGTGTGTATGTTTTAAATAATGAAGCCAGCATGGCGTAGTGATGGAGTACAACCCTGGAGACCAGGGTTAGAATCCGCACTTGGCCATGAAAACCCATTGGGTAACATTGGACAAGTCATACATTCTTAGCCCCAGAAAGGCTGTGACAGGTTTGTCTTAGGGTCACCGTAAGTCAGAAATGACTTGAGGGCACACAACAACAAAATCAGAATCAAAAATTTAAACTTCTGGTCACTTCTGTTTTTTGTTTTTTTTTAAATACATTAAAAGTACATTTTGAGAGACATCACTTGTCCTGGGGGAAGAAATGTCATATTAAAGAGAGAGCAAACTTGTTTTCTGCTCTTTCAGAGGCAGGACACAGAACAATGGACTCAAACTGCAGGAAGAGATTCCACCTAAACATTAGGAAGAATTTCCTGAAGATAAGAGCTATTTGGAAGTGGAATGCAGTGTCTCAGAGTGTGGTGGATTCTCCTTTTGGAGGTTTTTAAACAGAGGCTGGATGGCCATATGTCAGGAGTGCTTTGATTGTGTATTCCTGCATGGCAGGGGTTGGACTAGATGGCCCTTGTGGTCTCTTCCAACTCTATGATTATATGAACTCTGGCCTACATTAGGTGATAGTTAAGAATTTTTCCCAGTCCTACCTGAAGATGCTGGAATTGAACCCAAAACCTTCTGTGTGCAAAGCATGTGCTCTATCACTGCAATACAGTCTGTCTACTATGAGAGCAGTTCCATAGAAGTTAGTTGTAACATTCTAGCTCAGCTATTATCCTGACTGGCAATACTTCTCCATGAACATGACAGACACTGCAGACTGGGCCAGCCAGAAAAATCAGCAGTAGCAGAACACGTGATAAACCAACCTGGACACAAAATGTTATTTGAAAACACTGAAATTCTGGACCAGGCCAACAACTATCATGTCAGTATGCATAGGGAAGCTATTGAAATCCACAAACACCTGGACAACTTCAACAGGAAGGAGGAATCCCTAAAAGTAAATAAAATTTGGCTACCAGTCTTGAAAAAGACCAAAATCAAAACTCAATACATGCAAATGAACTCCACCCAGGGATGGGGGATTCCCAGCAGACAATCGACCATTGCCTAAATAGACACTAATCCTCCTTGTATATCACCTGGACAACTTCAATAGGAAAGAAGAAATCCTAAAAGCAAACAAAATCTGGTTCCCAGTTTTGAAAAACAATAAAATCAAAACTCAACACTTACAAAGGAATTCCACCCAAGGACAAGGGGATTTTCAGCAGATAATGGCCCATCAACCAACCATTAGCCAAACAGACATTAACGAGCCTTGCATTTCTATACCCAGAAACTAACCATTCAATTACACAAATTTACATAATCTCCCCAACAGGGGTTTACAATATATAAACTCCACACACTCATACCCAACCATTCTCTGAAGATGCCAGCCATAGATGCAGGTGAAACATCAGAAAGAAACTATTCCAGAACATGGCCTCACAGCCTGGAAAAAAAACAAGGAAAATCCATCTGAATACCCAAAGGTGCATATTTTCTCCAACAGGCACTCACAGTATATAAACCCCCCACACCACCATTCTCTGAAGATGCCAGCCACAGATGCAGGCGAAACATCAGCAACGAACTTTCCAGAACATGGCCTCACAGCCTGGGACAAAACCATCAAAAACCTACTTCTCCATGACTTAGGATAGAGGTATGTCCCAGCCCTAAGTAGAGGTGCCAGAATTGGACCTGGCATCCTTTGTAGACCAAGCATCAGCTCGATCACTCAGCTGCAGCCCTTAATTTGTCGATTCCAATTTCACCATTCAAGTCAATAATGTTCTTTTATTTTATGTAGATGTGAGATCATTTATTTGTTGCTACTTGCAACTCAGCCCCCCCCCTCTCTCTCTCTCTTTAAAAAATATGTGACATGATGCCATGTTATGCTTTGAAAGCCAGTTCTTACCTGAAGAGGCACAGACGGTCTGCATGTGTTCTTTTGCTCTGGTCTCCCGCAATATGCAATTATCAAAAGCTAGTTTAAAGACTCACTTCCGTTCACTTCTTGCCCTCCCTTCTGTCTGTTCACCAGGAGAATGTTAAGAGCATCAAATATTCCAGTGTGAAAGTTAGCTAGGCCATTGATCGACAGAGTTAATTCTGCTCCCTCCACCACACCTGGTGTTTTCTGCTATTTTGGTCTATACTCTTTGCCTCCCATTTCCCCATAAACTTCTTTCCTATGAAATATGATACTGTCAAGTTGAAAATAAAAGCAAAAATAGAAATATGACGACTAGCTTTTTAAAAAAATAATAAAAAATAAGCCCAAATGGATAATTCATAAAGTTGAGATGCAGCTTTGAATAAATAACCTTTTTTGAGTGAGGACATTTCAAAGTAGAAGTGCATTATCCAATTTTGCTTTACTGCTGAAGTGTAGATGTGTGTGTTGATAAGAGCCTTCCATAAAGAATCCTTTATACCAATGGCAGGCCGTCTTGCTTGGAAGAGCAAGTCTCCACACTGAGTAATATACTGCATTTTATTCAGGTCTCACTTCATTACATGGATCAGATTGCTAGCTCCTGATCCCATCAAACACACTGTCGCCTACCATCCAAATCGCAGGCCTCTTAGTAATGTGAAAATGCAAGTCAGATTTAAACTCTCTTTGGAACAACAGAAGGACTAATGATGCTCAGAAGAATAATTTATGGTGGTAATTCTCATCTTGCACATCCTTTACCAGGGCTTCTTTCTTGTTCCCTTTTAACAGATAAAACACAGATTGCACAATCACTTAAATTGGTTTCCTTTTGAATCATTCCATGTCTCAGAGCTGGAATCAAGGGACTTTGGTTCATTTTCAAAGTCAGAGGGAGATTTTGACACTGTCGCTATGTATCAAGGAGGAGAGGCACACAGACAAGTATTGGTAAAAATTGATTAAACAACCCAAAACACCCCACCTTACAGTATTACAATATTATCTTACAATGGTGTACAATATTGTCTTGCAATAGGATTATTTCACAACCATTTCCAATAAGCTACATATTGTGATAAAGCACAGATTCAGTTAATTCCTATACAACTGGCCTGAAGTCATGCATGGGTGAGAAATGGTATTTTGTAATGTGTACATTCACATTCCTAGGGGTGAACAAGTTGAATGGAATTATCATAATACACCCAGCTCCATGTCAAAGTTTTATTGTCATTGTAGCACTATAATCGTGGTCTTCTCAGACTTGGAAAGTTATCCATTACAGTTCAATGTGATAAACAATTCAAGCTGCACTCCCTGGTAAGTATATATTACTGTACTTCTTACCATTCATTTCCTCCCCCTCCCTCTCTCTGTTCAACCAGCTTCTATGCAACATGTTGACACTTCCACCCAAGAAAGGCTTGGGACCTTTATTTATTTATTGGTCCAACTATATTACATAAAGGCTGGGGATTTAAAAAATGATCTTCATGAGAAGAATCAATAAATCATTTCTTTTTGTCTCAGCCATTTTTATGTTTATAGAAAGAAAACTGGAAATGACACTTGGCTGAAATCTGGAGATAATAGCTGTGGCCCTACTTCAAGGAAGTGGAGCATGATGCTCTGCCCACGCTGTTCCATATCTTCCCCCACCTGCATGTTTGTCTTTATTTGAGCAGGGCACAAAAGGCTATCCTCTAATCCCTTACATCCCACCCCAAACCTCTCCAATAAGTAAGGAGCCCTGGTGGCGCAATGGTTAAATGCCAGTACTGCAAGTCACCACGTTGCAAGTTCGATTTCAGAGGCCTCCAAGGTTCACTCAGCCTTCCATCCTTTTGTAGGTCGGTAAAATGAGTACCTGGCTTGTGGGGGCAATTAGCTAACACACATTGGAAACTGCTTAATGCAATGTAAATGTATAAATTGCTATTGCTTAAAACAATTTATAAGCTGCTCTGATAGCCTTGTGGCTGAAGAGTGGGGCATAAATAAATAAATAAAATAAACCTCTCCAATCACTGTCAAACCCCAGGGGAGACTGGTTTTGCTGTTTACCAAAGGGGAGGGGATTGAGTGGGGAGGCAAATCAAATGTTGACAAAATAGTTTGTCTTGGCTCAGAAGGGAAAGGAAATGTAGTGCACTCTCCTATCTCTTCTCCTTGGAACTTGTTACAGGCCAGGCTTATTTTGGTTTCCAACTTTGAGGCCTGGGAATATACCTGTGAAGTACAGAGTATAACCTATAGAGAATGACATGTGGGGTATAAGATATAATGCAGGAAGCTAGATGTATTAAAGTGTGTGTGTGTGTGTGTGTGTGTGTGTTACTGGAAACAAAGAGACATGCTAATGTTGGGCAGAACACCTACTCTGATGTGAACAAATAGATGAGAATGCACACATTTCTATCAACAGTGAGATACCAGCAGATTTCACCACCAGTAATTCCCCTACCTGCTGCAATGGGTGATGTAATCTGATGGAATGCAGCCAAAAGCCAAGATCCAGCTCTTTACAGTTTGTTTATACTGTGTCCCATAAGACTTAGAGTGACACCATGGTTAAGGTCTCTGTTTTGATTGGATAACATAAACAAGGCACTGTTAGCACCTTTGTTTCAACAGGACAACTGACAGCTGTGCAGGGAGTAGGGAGACAATAAAGAATCCAAGAGAAGATAGTGATAAGACTGCTTTGCCAGTCTCCATTATCTGAAAAGAAGGCTACAACATGGCCTCCAAGCCATGCTGTTCCAGATAAAATGCTGAATGACGCAGATATGCTGATAAAAGATAAACTGCCCAGACATGATGATGCAAATAAAAATTGCTGTTAAGGGAAACATCTAGGCTATGTTAAAATAGATAAATGTCTCATTATGATTGTAATGGATGCCTGTTATAATGCTTATGGATATGTAACAAATGCTGATAAATATAACTCTGTTCAAGGAGATTAATCCTTTGATGCTGTGTATTCACAGATGCCTGTTTAGAGATGTACAGTTCCTCAAAAGATGAGAATCTATTCCTAAATAGATATATGGCCGGGTTATATGGTTTAATATGATAAATTTCCTCTATGGCATCCCTAAGGGGAAAGTATATGTTTATATATCTATGATTGCATATAATAAATAGCCTACAAGATTACCAAAGAGCCTGCTCATTTCCCCATAGAAATATCCTGGGATTCCAACACTTAAGAATGCTTAAGTGGAATGTTGATCTTTATTCTGTTTATATTTTACCAACATCATATACCTAGGTGGCCAGAAAGTAATAATGGGATCCCAGACAGAATCCAGATTAGTTTAGACACATTAGACAAATGGCAAAGAATCCTTAATCCCTCAGTCTAAAGATATAGGGGTGGGGAGCCACACCTGTTTCAATTTACATCAGTTGAACTGCCTCCCAACACTCTCCCCAACCCACTGATAAGTAGCAGTAGCAGAAGCCAGCCCTGTGGCTTGACAGAGGTTTTGGATGTTGTACTAATGGCTACAGAAAAGCACCTTGTCCTCCATCCAATGTGTCCTGACTCAGCTAACACACACACACACACACACACACACACAAGCTGGGCAGAGGAGGAAACAATTAACTGAGAGCTTGAGATAATTCAGGCAAGGGCAAAAAAATCAGCAGGACTCAGAGAGCATCCTTGCCTGTGGGAGTCCATTTAGAGAAACATGTTCATCAAAGCCAATTCCAGGTTCAGGAAAACAAGCAAGGAGCATGAACAAAACAGTCCAGGGGTTAAAGAATTCAGGAAGTCATCAGGAGTCATAAGTCTTAGGTGTGGGAGTCCAGAGACAGGAATGCTAGCCAGAAGGAAGACAAGTTGTTTCCAGCACTCACTGTAGGCAGACTCAGCCCATCAAAGCCTCTCCTTTGCTGCTTGGCAAGGAGCCTGATCGAGCTTTGTTGTTCTGCTCTCTGCTCGGTGCGCCGAATCCACAGATTTGGGTGCCATGCTGCTTCCCCAACTGCATCCTCTGCCAAATCAATTGCAGGTGAGTCTTGCCTTTGTGCTTCTCTGGCTGGGGCTACTCTTCAACTGGGAAAGCTGCATTAGGCTGCTCTCTAGGCTGCTTTTTACCTGGGAGAACTGCCTGAGTCTTTTCTTCAGCCTCCTCATCTAGGTCCAGATCCTGCCCCATGACACAATGAGAGACATATTTGTGTGTAAGCCACATTTATGCATGTGTATGTCACTAACAGGATTCCAGCCATAGTTTATTACTGAGAAAGTGTCCTAGAATAGCTGTGGGATGGGTCAAATTTTGCCCTGTGTTCTCCCCAGAAGGGCTCAGTACCCCCAAAAATCTTGACCCAGAAGTTATTTCCAGTTTTCCTTCCTTGGGTTTCATTCCATCCTACCACTTTCTTTATACTCTGCCTTCCCCCCAAAGCTGGAAGCTATGCCCTATGAGGACCATCTTAGGGGTCTGGGTATGCTTAGCCTGGAGAAGAGAAGGTTAAGAGGTGACATGATGGCCATGTTTAAATACTTGAAAGGATGTCATATTGAAGAGGGAGCAAGCTTGTTTTCTGCTGCTCCAGAAACTAGGGACTTTATCAAACACGGAAAAGATCAGAATATACAATGAAACTCCTGACAAATGGCCATCGAGCCATCGAGCCATCACCTCTTCTCCAGGCTAAATGTACCCAACTCCCTAAGTCACTCCTCATAGGGCATGGCTTCCAGACCTTTTACCATTTTGGTTGCCCTCCTCTAGACACATTCTATCTTGTCAATATCCTCCTTGAATTGTGGTGCCCAGAATTGGACATAGTATTCCAGGTGAGGTCTGACCAAAGCAGAATAGAGTGGTACTGTTACTTCCCTCAGTCTAGACACTATACTCCTATTGATGCAGTTCAGAATCGCATTTGCTTTTTTAGCTGCCACATCACACTGTTGACTCATTTTCAGCTTGTGGTCTACTAAGTCTACCTAGTCTACCATTTTCAGCTTGTGGTCTACCTAGATCCCTTTCATGTGTACTATTGTCAAGCCAGGTGTAACACATCCCATATTTGTGCTTTCTTTTTTCCTGCCTAAATGTAGTACCTTACATTTCTCCTTGTTGAAATTCATTTTGTTAGTTCTGGCCCAGCTTTCTAATCTGTTAAGGTTATTTTGAATTCTGATCCTGTCCTCTGGGGTCTTAGCTACCCCTCCTAATTTGGTGTCATCTGCAAATTTGATAAGCATGCCTGTGACTACTTGCATTTTCAGGACGCTCGGGAATGCCCACTCCCACATGGGATTGCACGTAGTCTGACATCCTCCTAATTAACAAGGAGGGTGTTAGGTCAACTGAGAATAATCCCCAAGACAAGATCCATGTACCAAAAGGATTATACCTGTGTGTACTCAGACAGCAATAATTACGTGTCTTGCAATCCTTCTTGTATATTCAGGTAATGAGTATGTCTGTATGTATCTTGTGATTACTCCTGTGTAACAACATAATCTTTACCTAATTGTTAACAGCGTTTACATGATCACTAGACTATATAAACCAGCCTACTGTACCAATAAAGTATACTATAAAGTATGACAATCCCAGAGGGCGTTTGAGCATCATTACTACACATGCTGTCTAGTCTATCATCCAGGTCATTTATAAAGATGTTGAATAGTACTGGGCCCAGGACAGAACCTTGTGCCACCCCACTATTCACTTCTCTCTGGGATAAAGAGAAGACATTGGTGAGCATCCTTTGGGTTTGGTCAGTCAACCAAATACAAATACTGTACACCTAACAGTAGCATAGTCTAGCCCACATTTTACTAGTTTGTTTGCAAGAACATCATGGGGGACCTTGTCAAAGGTCTTACTGAAATCAAGATATGATACATCCACAGTAGTCCCTTCATCTACCAAGCTTGTATCTCTGTCAAAAAAAGAGATAAGATTAGTCTGGCATGATTTGTTTTTGAGAAACCTATGTTGACATTTAGTGATCACAGCATCCCTTTCTAAGCGCTTACAAACAAATTATCTGCTCTAGAATCTTTCCTGGCATTGGAAAATATTTGTTTGGATCCTTCCCTCCCACACTTTTTTCGAAGACTGGGACAACATTTGCCCTGCTCCAGCCTGCTGAGACTTCTCCTGTTCTCCAGGAATTCTCAAAGATGATTGCCAGTGATTCTGAGATTACTTCTGCCAGTTCTTTTAATTCCCTTGGATGTAGTTCATCTGGCTCTGGAGACTAGAATTCATTTAGAATAGTAAGGATTCATGTATTACTTCATTACCTATTCTGTGCTGCATTTCCCCTACTCCATTATCTGCTCCATTTTCCCCAGTCTGAACACTGTTTTCCTTTTGGGAAAAGACTGAGTTGAGTAATTCTGCCTTTTTTCTGTCCCGTTAGCATTTTGCCATCTTCTCCATGTAGTGGCCCTTTCACTTCCTTTTGCTATAGACATAACAAAAAGAAGCCCTTTTAATATTTTTTTTTAACCTCTCTAGCAAGCTTGAGTTCATTCTGGCCTTTAACTTTTCTGACTTTCTCCCTACACATGCTGGTTTAATCATTTGAATTGCTCTTTGGTATTTTCCTCCTTTTCCCATTTCTTGCACTTGTCTCTTTTAAACACTAGCTCAGTTGAAAGTTCTTTAGACATCCATCTTGGTTTCTTTAGACACTTCCTATTTTTCCTCTTCACTTTTTTCACTTCTTTCCTCTTGAAATTGTGCCTTCAATATCTCACTTTTAAGAAACTCCCATCCATCATAAACTCCCTCTTTTAGTATTCCTGACCATGGGATCACACCTAGTACTTACCAAATGTAATGTATCACAAACTCCAGGAGAACATGTCACTCCCACCTAAGGATCCCGCTAAGTCCACATCATTAACCAGGTCATCACTGTTAGTCCTCAGTCTGGCTTGGGGATCTGTAGCAGACCCCCACAATGCTGTTGTTTAGTAACATCTCTGCTGTTGTTCTCCCCCATAATTTTTACCCAGATGCTCTCAACCTGACTCCCAGGATTTAAGACATGGATTCCCTCCAGCAGGTAGCCCCCCTACCACAACCACACATCTCTTCTGGGAAATGGCAGGGACTATTCCATGTACTGAATATTCCAAGGTCTCCTGCATGTTTTCTGAGGACTGACACTGTTGCTCTTGTTCCTGTTCCTCATCATCACTGATAAGGGAGAGAGCTTTGAATTGATTCTCTAGCTCCAAACTCATAGAATGATCCCTGGTCCTTCTACTGTTCTTCTATATATCACATTCCTCCAAATGTCTACCTCCTGGTTTTGGGAACTGCCTTCATCCTCAGAAAGATTCCCTGTGTACATGTCATCTGGGACAGTCTGTTCCACTCTGTCCAAGAAGAACCCCTTCCTCCCCAATATGCTGAAGAGTAGAGACACAGGCCTCAAGTTGCTGGGCCTTCTCTTCCAAGAGGGAACCCAACTTACACATGCTGCAGGTTTTCCTACTCACATCCTGCATTCCACAGCTGTTACAGGTGACTGCAGCAGCTCTTTCACCATCCATATTCAGTAATCTTAAGTAGATACTGAAACAGAACACCCCCTCAAAGCTTCCCTACTAATCACCTGTTGGCCTTGCCTGTTGCTGAGCTCTAGGGACTGGGACTGCAGCTATATAGAGACTGTGGCTGCTAGCTCCTCCAACCAAGTCTCTCATTCACTTCCTCTCAGCAGATGCCCCATATCCCTGAGGACACACACACAAATTAGAACACTAACAAGCACAGAAGCAAGCCTCAATTCAACTCACACACACAATCAGCCTTGATACAAGGTACAAGCCCACCAAAACACAAAAGAACAATAGATCCCTAAGGAGCACACAAGCAAGCCTCCTCCCCGCTCACACAAACAGCCTTATACCAATAGACACAGTAGCCTTAACCCATCAAACGTTCCCAGAAAACAGGAATGGGGAGGTTTAACCCAACAGACACAAGCTCACCTTCCGTATGGTGTCTCTTCCACCACACCCATACAAAGCACTTGTTGGCTGAGCTCCTCCTGCTTGCAGGAAGAAATTATTACACAGATGTATCCCACAAGCTGAGGATCTGATTAACAAACATGGCAAGGGGGAAGTGATTTGGATGGCAAGGTAAACATGAACTCTGGGTATGTAGATACCTGGAGTAGAGTTCTTTAGCATTCAGTTGCTATGTGGCATTTTTGTGATGTTTTAAAGCCAGCTTTGAAGTAGCCTGGGAACACCTTTGGTTCAAATTACACATGATGTGTGAGATATAAGTGACTGGGTCCCCTCACATCTTTGAATAACTAGCCTTGAAATAGAAATACAATAATCTCACCATAGTAGTCAAAATTGTACTGCTCAGCCTGCCACCCAGATGCTAACTGCTGATGGGCAACTTCAAAGTTCTGTTCTCTCTTCTAGTATATCTTTTACCTTTAAACCAGATTTAGCATAGAAAGTTCTTCAAAACAGAAATACATTCAGAGGATTGTCTTCTTACAGCCCTCTGTATAGAGGTCTTATTGGCTATTTGGACATATAGCCATCCAAGCATCAGTCTTAGTCATTTTAAAAATGCCATTATTAAACTTTTTAAAACCCTAAATAAAAATAACTAAAATGAAATATTTATCCTGAATACTCCTCTTCTCTATACCTGGATCACTGGAGAATTATAGGGTGCATTTACACTGTAGAAATAATGCAGCTTGACACCACTGTTAACTGCCATGGTTCCACCCTACAGAATCCTGGGATTTGTAGTTGGGTGAGGTACCATCACTTTTTGGCAGAGAAGACGGAAGACCTTGTAAAACAACACATCCCAGGATTCCATAGGCTGGAGCTACAGCACTTAAAGTGGTATCAAACTGTATTTTTTCAACAATGTAGATGCACCCATACACTTCCCTATTTGGAATTAAGACTGCAGTACAAGCACATTTACCTGAGAGTAAGCTCCATAGATCTACCTTGGATTGTGCTGTATATTATGGATAGGAACCTGTCATCCTCCAGGTATTGTTGGACTGGAACTCCCATCAGCCTGAGCCAGCAGAGGCAATGGTGAGGAATGGTGTGAATTGCAGTCCAACAACATCTGCAGGACCACAGCTTAGCCATTCCACCTTTAAATCGATTGCACTTTACCCACTCTTGTTGTTTCTAGAAAAATTACATTTCCCAAAGTTCAAATAGAATTGCAATTAAACATCATTCTAACAGCTGCAAAGAAGCAAATAATAACAATATAATTTCTTTTCTTCCCTATGTTCAGTCTTAGAATGCTTTTCAGCATTTCTGTTAAGTGGCAAATGGCCTCCCACATTATACATTAACATTCAGAGCACATTATAATTAACTTGGAGGGAACATCACTTATGCACTGAAGTACTGGTAGCTCACAACTTTCAGTGGTCTAATTTTAGTTCTTGATAGTAAAAAGCAATTTGAAGGACCCTGGAAAATCTCCACTTTCAGTTTTTCACCTCATTATGGGAGGGCAGTAGATGAGGTTTAACTTGGGGAAAAAAGAATGTTCACAGTTTTGTCCCTCTTTAATGCTTTCCCCAGAAAAATGTATGATTTACCATATGGATGCATTTAAATAAATCTGGAAGATTGACTTTACTGTCAACTTCTGATTTCTGCCTTCCAAAACTATTTTCTAGAGTTATGTGCTACTTTGAAGCTGAAGCTGAAGTCTTAGAAAACAGAAGTTGCTGTTAAATGAAAGGGACTTGAAATAGAGCTGAAAGCACTGACTAGTTCCCCTGAGTGACTAATTAATGAATTAATATAGTTGCAAAATACAACTAAGGGCTTCATTACACGGGGGAGAGGGACAGCCACTAACAAATCTCCTTCCATCTGCAGAATTCAGAGGGAGTGATCTTCCCTCACCCCATGAGCCCTGAAAACCTTCCAGTTTTCAGATGAGGCTATGGGCAGTAAGGGAAGAAAGTTTTGTGAGCTCTTATTGCAGCACTGGCATGACACGGGATTTGGGTTTAGAAATTTAACACAGGACTTCAGCTGGATCTCTTTAGGGGATTTGGGGCATGGTGGAGACATGTTCTAGCTAATGCCTTTGATTTTAATTAAACTGGAATTATTTAACAGTTATTTAATTTAATTGATCATAAATCAATTTGTTAAATTAAATTACATTAAATTTTACTTAATTATCTTTTGATTTTTTATTATTATTATTATTATTATTATTGCTTTTTACATTTTTGTTTTTTGTTTTTGAGGAAACCAGCCAGTTTGATAACCTTGTTAAGATGAGGGTTCAGGATAGCTGTTTAAGAAATGGTAAGCAGTTAGCAAAATACTCTTAACTGTAGCTCCACAACAGAGGATGAAAATGAAGAAGACCAGGCAGATGGAGTGACTCCTTCTAGTGCTGCAACCAAATCTAAACAAACAAAAGAAACTCTAAAGAATCTTTAAACCTTGCCAAAAGGAAACAATTATGGACATGGGAGGATTCCAAGTAATTCTATTATCCATCCTATATCCTGTGTTTAGGTTTAATGTACCATAGCATTTTGTATCCAAACTGATTCCACTTAAATACACATGAGGAGCATCATCAGATTTGGATAAATCCCAAGGTTTCTCAGATGTATATTGGAAAATAATCAAAATAACACACACATACATTCAGGCTTCAAGCAGTCACACAAGGCTAATGAAGAAAGTAGGAAATATTGGGATAGAAGAATAGAATTTGGGATGGTAGGCTATGCCGTAGCTGTCCAACAAGCAGAGATTCATGTAGAAGCTGTCAGGTTATAGTGCACACTGGGTACCTAAACAGATCTAGGCAGCATAAAATAAACAGCAGAGTGTTTTTCCTTTAGGCTTCAGAATAAAGGCAAAGACACGGACTTTCTGTCTAATATAAACTTCTTCTTACTTGATATATATAAACTTCTCTTTACTGAGCATAATGAAGAGTATTTACAGATATATGCAGCATTCAAAAGAAAAACATCTTTCCTCTATGAAATCCAACACAGAACTGCTCCGTTCAACTCTATAGGACGAACTAAATGCCCAGCTCTGCAGAGTTCCTAGTACCTCCCCCAGTCAGCTCTGCACCAGCTCAGCTCCTGAGCTCAGTCAATATTGATACATTTATCCAACTAGCTTGCTTCTGCAAACTGCAGACTGTTTGTTACATTTCAGCTCTTTACAGGATAAATCTCCCAATATTCTGACAGAAGCTGCAATCCTGGTGACATAGACTGACAGAGTGGCAGGAGGAAGGGCACACTTTGGCTGTGGGAATAACATATTTATATTTGTTATTCCCTCTGAAAAGTGAGTTTGAGTGGAATAGGATGCCTGCTGGAGTTTCCTAGGGTTAAACAATGGATTCTCTGGATGTGTTAATAATTGCTAATGGTTGAAACATTAAAACTGGTGGGCCTCAGGCAAACTGCTATTGGGGGCAGGTGAGGAAAGAACAAGTTTTTCAAGAAAAGAGTGTCCAGCTACCTAGATGGTGTTATTGAATTATTTCTATGTGCATTCAGGAGAATTAGCCCATTTTCTCCCTAACTCATCAGTTCTGGTGTGTGTGTGTGTGTGCGTGTAAGTGACGTAATCCTTACCTTGGGGAGTCTTTGAGGATTTTGAGCTGGCTACTCTCTTAGGTTTTCTGAGCAAACTTTGATTTCTTGAACTTGGGAGTCCCTGGTTTACTACCAAACCACGTGGAGCACCAACAACAAGACAACATATGAAATTTAGCCAATTGATGGATTATTAAAAGAGTGGGGAGTGTCAGAGCAGGTAATATTACATCTCACCTTGCCTCTGATTATCTCAAGGCATCATACGTGACTCTCATGCTCACAAAACTCTATGAGGTAGGTCAGGTTGAGAGAAAGTGACTGATCCAAGGTTGCATCATCAGAAGTTGAACTAGACTTACTTTTGGAGGAACCACAGCAGATACTTGATATCCAGTCAAGTCCTCCTGTTCAGCAGGTCAGCTTGGCTTCACACCAGGAAGAGGAGGTAGAGAAGAGCCATGTTGGAGGCAAACAGCAGCTTGGAATGTTTTTTAGCTGGAAAATGTCATGACAGAAGAGCCCTCTCCCCATTCCTTAGAGAAAGGAGGCTTTGGCATCTATCTCAGACCATCCCCTGCAGATGAAGTAGATGGCTGCAATCACAACATAGGGAGGAGCACAGCAATCCCTAAATACTGCCTTGGGATCGGGGTATTGGCTGAGCATGTTACCAATATAAGGAAGTTGCAAACTTTGCTGAGTATGACTTCAGTCTCCTTCTTGACACCTCAGCTTTTGAAAGTGTGTTCATTGGATTTATGCCCTTTATCCTATCCTGACTCCCTGGAAACCTGACTCTGATTTACAGCTTTCTTGACCCTGGACTGTTTGTCATTGAGTACCTCTTGCTTCCATGGCTTCTTAACTTTGAAACACTGAACCTTGTTTGAGTTTAGAGAAGGACAACTTGATCCTGTCTCTCCCAAGTCACATCAAGTCTTCTAACGACTACACTATACCAGCTCATACATATGGATGTTTGTTGAGCTGGCCTGTGTTTTCACCATGATCCTTCAGCATAAGCCACCTGTCCTGGTCTCACCAGAGTTCCATAGACTGGTTGAAAAGTTTGTTCATAGGGAATAGCTAACTTGCAGTGCTCTTGTCTTGTTAATCTGTCATACCTTGGGGACTTATTGATCATAGCTCCTTTTCTTTGCCTTCTGAAGATCTCAGTGTTAGTTTGGAGTCAGTTTGTAAGTTGTGTATGTCTAGGAGCCAGAATGCATAAGTGTATCACACTTTATTTCCACTGCATCTCTAACTCATTCAAAATAATTTTTAACACCTTTCCCCATTGAGGTTGGTGACTCCTAGTGCTGAGAAAAGCTTGTACATCTCTTGAGTGGAAGAAACTGGAAAATCCTACTTTGATATAACTTCCATTTACGATCGCACCACTTCATCTTAATGTAGAAAGCCACCCATACAAAGCTTAAAATACAACTGTCAGTACAGAGTGTGAAAGAGGAGTGACAGGAGCATTTTTCCCCCTTGCTTCTTACCAAAATGTACCAGCCACATCTCTTTCCTGTGTCTTGAACAGAGACAAAAGCTTTCCATCATATTACATGAGTTAATCAGCTCATCAATGAAAGAATGGCTGTGTTACCATCCAACTACTGTTTATATAGCTACGTATAAAGTAATCATCACTCTTTGTTTGCTTTTTTCTATACCCACCCTCCCAAAACTACAAAAGTCACTAAAAGTTTATGGTTGTATCACAAAAGGAATAAAATTACCCTTTCTTAACTTACAATCATAATGTAATACAGTTATTCAGACACGTCCTAGGATGACCAGGACTGTGCCAGAGAGAAATGGATGATGTCCAGTTCAATCCATGGTTCCTCTGTAGAGAAAACCCAGTCTTAACCCTTTTCAAAGCTTTGCAATTGGGAAAGGATTGGAAATGCAAATGGTAGCCCTGTTCATCAATTATTTGCACTGACAGCTGATGGTCTGGGGATGGAGGGAGGCTCATTCCATTGTAGTAGGATGAAGGGGCTGTCCTGGCTCAGACCATGGACCATCTGTGTTTACATGCTTATCAGGTCTTACTGTGCTGAAGGAGGAGCATACGGCATGCTTTAAGAGACACACAGGCCTCTTCATAATTATAGCACTATGGTTTCAGCCTAACTGACATACCAACATGTTATGGAATCCTGGGATTAGCAGTTGAGGGAGAAATATTTAAAACTAATCCCAGGATGCCATAGGATGTTGCCATGACAGTTAAAGTGGAATAATACTGTAGTTGCTGTGTAATGTGAAGGACCCCCAGATAAACTTATGAGCAATTAGATTGGATGAGTGAAGATCTGAACACCAGCATTTCTGCTAAACATATAACAACTTCAGGAACTTTCCACTGATTAAAAACATACATGTTTAGGTAGAGGCATTTTCTCAACCAGAGCTCAAGTGTCTCATGAAAACACAAACCTCAGGATTCCATAGGATGCTGCCATGGCAGCTAAAGTGGAATCATAGCTCTATAACTGTGTTGTGTGAGACAGGCCAAAGCGTCAGGAGCAAGCCTACAAGCATAGCCTCCATTTTCAACACGGAGAGGCTGTTACACAAGTAACAAGTAAATAGTGAATGCAAAAATGAAAAACTTCTCCCCAGAGTCCTATATAAAGAAAATGTCTGGTGGGGAATTGGGTGTATTGTAGTTTTGTGGTTAACTGCTCTAGCTCCTAACCAAGAATAATGCTGTCAGAGTTCTGCTGTTCACTTCCAATCACAATGCTTTGGTGAGGGATGTAGAAGGAACATTTCAGAGAGTTTTCAAAGCATGTTTCTTTTAACTGGGGGGGGGGGCTGTCTACATTGAAGAAATGCAGCAGTTTGACCCCACTTTATCCACCATAGTTCTTTCAGAGAACAATGGTGCCTCACCAAACTACAAATACCAGGATTCCATAGGATAGAACTATGGTGGATCTCTCTCTCTCTCTCTCTCTCTCTCTCTCTCTCTCTCTCTCTCTCTGGCTTTTCTTCGCAAACGAAGATTCAGGAAGGACTCATCCCGTGCTTTCTGCAAGTGCACTGATGACTACAAAGGCCAATCGAGATAAACAAGTCCGGTTGCAGAAAGCACAGCAGAAGGTCTCCTTGGGTGATGTTTTTGGGTTGTGATTCTTTCTGCGTTGTCGTTTCTCTTCAAGACTTGTTCGGCGTGAGTTCTCAAATAAGGCTGCAGCATTGTGGATAGTGCATCTCCATGCCTCCCAATGTGAGGCCACGGCAGACCTAGGATAGAACTATGGTGGATAAAGAGGTGTTAAACTGCTGCAGTGTAGACAGGCCCTTGGTATTTGCAGCAGCAGAAGCACCCAGAGCTTTCCCATGGAACTCAGTGGCGTTTGAACTAAATGTGTTCTTTGGTGAGCACCCGTGGCAACTTGCTGGCTTCCATGTCAGTGGGATGGTGAATCTATTCTGGGTTTTATCCCAAATTTTAAAGGAATTGTCCAAAGTGAGGAACCTATTTAGGATACAGGTTTCATCACTGTGGGCAGTTTCTTTAAAGTTCAGGCTACAAGCCAGAGCAGATTCACCACTGTACTGAGTTGGAAGCCATCACCCACCACCAGTGCCCACCCATTGTCATGTACTCTGCCTTGAACCCTTTGGAGGATAGTTTGGAAATATTCAGGCGAGCCAGCTGTGTCATGCTGTAGATGGCTTTCTTCACCCAGGTCTTTCCAAACGTAGGACTTTCTCAGATACGGAGAAATGTGGCACAAAGCCACATCCCAAATCGCATCATAAGGACAGGGTGAGAACATAAATGGCAACAATATAGACACCTGCATCCTCAGCCATTCCTGGGGTGTAGCACTGGTGTGGACAAGACATCACTTTTATTGATGGGCTAAAAGTGACAATAAAGAGGGACACCTTATCCACACCCACACTACGCCCCCGGAACGGCTGAACTACAATGTCATCTGATAATTTTGCCCATTTGTGTTCTCGTCGTATCCTTATGACACATTTTTTTTTCACACATCTGATAAAGTCCTTACTACACTGTCCACTAAAGGTTTTAACTGCTCATTATTTTAACTGATATTTTAATATTTTACATCTTGATATGTTTTTACTTGTTTAGAAAAAAATATATATTTGATTTGTTGTATATTATTTGGAGATGGTGTTAGATATGAGATAAATATACAGTTAGCAATTTAATAAAAGTAAAAATAAATACTAAATAAACCAATCCAACATAAATATCAGGTTTGCCACTAACCTAGCTATCTTTTTTGTTGCACTTAAGATGTGGATCCCAGGGGTCAGTTACACGACAGTTTTTAATTCAAAAAATGCCAGCTTACTTCTCTTTCGAACCAGTGTCAAGCAGTTTACATGATTTTCTCCAGAAAGTCATTTCACTGATAACATCCAAAAGTTTTCTGAATTTACAGTTCACATGGGGGGGCATGGTATCCATGACTGACAGTCACGGAGGCCTATCTGTTGCCAGGGTGGAAAGGGTGCCTGCGTTGTGGGGAGAGTGGCTATGGTGTGCCTTCGGTGTGTGTGTTGGGGGGCAAACAGAGGCCCAATGACAGCAACAGCACCACACCACGCTGCTCTGAGGCCTCGAAAGCCAACGCCTTCAGTGGGGGGGGGTGGCCAACCAGAGGCCCAATGATAGCAACGGTGCCATGCCGCCCCAGAGGCCCAGAGGCCTGCAAGTCCAGCACCTTTGGGGGGCAGCCAGAGGCTCAACGACAGCAATGGTTCCATGCCGTTGCTGTCATTGGTTCTTGTCCACACCCCACCCCTCACATCAAAGGCCCCGGGAAGACGCTGCAGGAGGACAGGTGGTCAGTCCCATTGTCAACCACCCTTTCTCCCGCTGCTGCCTCTCCCGCCTGCCTCGCCCTTCTCTTCCCTGTTTGCAAGCAGCGAACGGGGAAGAGAAAGGAGGGGGAAATGGAAGCAGAGGCTGCAGGGGAGGAGAGGGGGTTATAGAATCATAGAATCGTAGAATTGCAGAGTTGGAAGAGACCACGAGGGCCATCCAGTCCAACCCCCTGTCATACAGGAAATCTTGATCAAAGCATCCCCGACAGATAGCTATCCAGCCTCTGTTTAAAGACCTCCAAGGAAGGAGACCCCACCATGCTCCGAGGGAGTGTGTTCCACTGCCCAACAGCTCTTACTGTCAAAAAGTTCCTCCTAATGTTGAGGTGGAATCTCTGTTCCTGGAGCTTGCACCCATTGCTCCGTGTTCCAGTCTCTGGAGCAGCAGAAAACAAGCCTGCTCCATCCTCAGCGTGACACTCCTTCAAATACTTAAACAGGGCTATCATATCACCTCTTAACCATCTTTTTTCCAGGGTAAACATACCCAGCTCCCTAAGTCTCTCCTCATAAGGCATGGTTTCCAGACCTTTCACCATTTTAGTTGCCCTTCTCTGGACATGCTCCAATTTGTCCCATAGCCCACCTTTCCCCCGCTGCTCCCTTTCCCTTCTGCCTTGCCCTTCTCGTCCTCATTTGCAAGCAGAACCAGGAAAAGAGAGGAGGGGGAAAATGGAGGAAGAGGCTGCAGGGGAGGAGAGGGGGTCAATGGGACTCACTATCCCATCACCTGCCTTTCCCCCTCTGCTGCCTTTCCCTCCTGCCTCACCCTTCTCTTCCCAGTTCACAAGCAGCAAATGGGGAAGAGAGAGGGGGTGGAAATGGAGGAAGAGGCTGCAGGGGAGGAGATGGGGTCATCATCTTCTCCCTGCATCCTCTTCCTCCATTTCCCCCCTCCTCTCGCTTCCCGGTTCAGTGCTTGCAAATGGAGAAGAGAAGGGTGAGGCAGGAGGACAAGGCAGTAGTGGGGGAAAGGCAGGTGATGGGACTGTGAGTCCCATCAACCCCCTCTCCTCTCCTGCAGCCTCTGCCTCCATTTCCCCCCTCCTCCCTCTTCCTTCTTCACTGCTTGCGGACAGGGAAGAGAAGGGAGAGGCAGGAGGGAGAGGCAGCAGTGGGGGAAAGGGCGGGTGACGATGGGACTGACAGTTGCTGTCATTGGGCCTCCAGCTTCCCCCCATCAAAGGCGCTGGCCTGGGAGGCCTCTGGGGCGGTGGGGGGTGGGGGCTTGTACAAGACTCAATGATAGCAACAGCATGACACCGTTGCTGTCATGGGGCCTCTGGCCTGCCACCCCCCCTCCACCGAAGGCACTCGCCTTGGGGAGACTCGGGAGGGGGTGCAGCCAAGACCCAAACACAGCAACAGCAGCAGAACGGGGAAGGGGAAAGCGTTGGGGTCAAAAAATGGCAGATAAAGTTTTGCAAGCCATTCCTTGCCAGCTTGCCCCCTCCAACCAATGACCAATGGCATTTCAGCTCTGCTGTGAGCCCCTGCTTCACAATTGTTGCTGGTAATTCACATAGTCAATATTGCGCAATCTTCCAAAACTTTTTTAAACATTCGGGAAAAATTGCAATAGCTTTACCATGTGACTTCTGGGGTTTTTGGCCCCCTCCTTCTGAATAAGGCAATTTTGAACTGAAACATTTGGGACCTGTTAGGAGTCTTAGCGAATTCTTAGTGGATTTATTTTGCCGTGTAACCGACCCCTTGGTTTCAATGTTTCAGAGTGAAAAGGTGTTAAGGAATAAAAATGCCACTGAAACTTAACATGTTAATTCAAACCTTGAATTGAAGCTAAATTTGAAAAATGTAATTCCAGCTTCAAATTCTTAAAAACAACAAAATAACAGAGAAAAAGTATCTTGACAGCCTGGATAGTTTAAGCCAAACAAAAAATATACAAGTTCATGTAACAGAGCTGGAGACCAACTGTGGCACAATAAAAAAATCATGAATTTCATGCAATAATTCTTGTTGAAATAATTTTGTTACATCACAAACACACAGAGGCATGTTTAGCATGTTTGCTTGGAAGTAAGTCTGGTTGAACTCAATGGGTCTGACTTTTGGCTAGTCAAGCACTGGACTACATTGTTCATCTCCACTATCATCCTCAAATATGGCATGGGACATAATTTAAACATCTGGCTCATCTTCTCAAACAAAGCATAATTTTTGTTGATGGTGTTTTGTTTTGTTTTTGGAAGACATTCTTATGAATTTCACCAAGAAATAAACAAACAGAAAGGATGTTTTTGAAGTGAGTGAAATGGCTTTTGATGTGAGTGAAATTGTCATTTTGGAACCAACCCTAGTGGTGCCTTTGGACTGCACAGCTGCCAGATTGATGAAGACAGGCATGAAGTCATCTTTCATCTTTCATGAAATCACTTCTCAACCCCACCCACACACCACGTATGATTTTTCTAGCCCTGAATGTGCATTTTCACATTGGAGATAATACAACATGCTCTTATGCATTCTTACTTAGAGGTGTGTGCCTTCAGATCACCTGTTGACTTATGGTGACCCCATGAATTTCATAGGGTTTTCTTAGGCAAGGAATACTCAGGGGGTGATTTTGCCAGTTCCTTCCTCTGAAATATAGCCTATAGCATCTGGTAGTCATTGATTATTTCCAATCCAAGTACTAACCAGTGCTGATTCTGCTTAATTTCCCAGATCAAAGAAGATCAGATGCCTTTAGGGTATTTAGGAAGTCCCATTAAAACCTGGAATGGATGGAATGCTTGTCCTGCAACAAACATATCCCTGCTTGGTCTCTGTGTGCACATGTGTTTTGTTTTGTTGTTGTTGTTGTTTAAAAGCAGGGAAGGATCTGGATTGAGGCCATAGTATGGAGGGGAGATTATTCTAGTTCTTATGTCATGACATTTTCCAGCTGAAAAACATTCCAAGCTGCTATTTGCCTCCAACATGGCACATGCCACAAATGGCACTTTAAAAGGGACCAGCAGCGGAGGGAATTTGGGATCAGAAAACAGTGCAGAGTGGCACTTCATCAGACAACACTTACATACCATGGTGCCTGTGTGTGGGATCCCCCTGAAGTTTTTCCTTTTTTAAGTTACTAGAAATAGATAGTCACATAACAAATTGTTAGTATATAATAGACTCTAAACAAATAGGGCTAATCCCAAATAAGTGTGCCTAAAAGTAGAAATAGATCTAATCCCCAATGAGTGTGCATGACAGCAGCCTTGACAACTCAGGCTTTGTAAGGAAATTGAGAGACTAAGGACTTTATCAGATGTGCCAAATATGGCATCAAAATGATGCCTAATGATTTACAAAAGGGTTTGCATACCATAGGATGTTGTCCTTTCATGATCATGTCTTGTCATGTCTTGTCAAAAAGCTGTTCCTTTTTACTGATGGGCCAAGCCATCAATAGAGCTCCCCTGGTGCTTTGTTGCTGGCATTGTTGGCATTTGAAATCTCACACATTGTAAGAACAATTCTGGGTGAGATTGCAACAGCCAGGTAGGGACACTCTTTTTATGAAGCCCCAGTTTTATGTCTTTGTCTTGCTTTAATTTTTGAATTTGCCATGCTCATGTCTTCTCATGAGAATCGCCGAGATTTGGAACCCAGAAGCAAACGGAGCTCCGTTCATGCTCTGTTACTGCTGGGGCTGCCTTTCTGACACTGCTAAAGCTAGGTCTGGTAGGGGGGATTCTTTTGCCAGCATAAAAATGCCACAAAATATGCCAGCAAAAGAACTTTAATAGGGGATAATCTGATGAAGTCCTAAATGTCTTTCCTTTTCCTCCAACTCTCCTGGCTTATGTGAAGAACTTTGGGGTGGGACAAAGTATGTATCTGCACTTACATAGTTATTGTAGTTTGATATCACTTTAATTTCCACAGCTCCACCCTATGGAATCCTGGGATTTGTAGTTTGTGAGGAGTTCTCAGAATTCTCTCCATGTCATTCCACTGAACTACAGCTATAGAAAGTTTTCTAGCAAAGAATTCTAAGTGACTCACCAGTTACAAATCACAGGATTCAGTAGGATGGAGTCATGACAATTAAAATGGTATCAAACTGTAATAACTATCAGTGCAGATGCACCTGGTGTTTCTCACCATCTTGGTTATTTAGAGAAGGCAAATCATGCTGCTGTGCTCTGCAACTCAGGGAAGGTATTTGAGGTAGGCTCTACAATTGCCAGGCAAACACAGGCAGTTTCTAGTGGCAACTGGATTTGTGGTACCCTAGTAATGTGGATTACCTTTTCAAGTATTCATCATTCTTTTAAAATTAAAGAAAGTTGTTTGCATTCACCTAAGCATAAGAGGCAACATATACTGACTAGGGGGATGCTATTTAAGACACGTTATTAAGTATGAAAGCCCTATAACCCCATAATCAATTTATTAACATGTACAATTTGAAAGCCACCCCAATTTATCCCAGTTATTTGTTATCCTCAATGTTTTTAGATATAACTATCAGGAGCACTGAAATAAAGCCTTGAGGGACAGACTTAATGAGATGCATCTTTGTACAGACACTGAATGTGTGTGCCTTAGGTTGAACACAAATGAAGAAACCCCTAAGCTGCTGAGGAGATGCTGATCTGGAAGGCTTTTCTATCACTCATTTCCATAGATTTGCAAACAAGCAACTTCTTTGCACCATACCAAATGCATTGTGGATAATGCTAAGTGCCAGTTTCCATGAAATTCATGACCTCTCAAGCCCTTAGGATAGATTGGGCTATAAATCTGAATATCTTGTGTACAGAGCAGTAGAAGTGCTCCTCAATGCAACTTCTATTGTGGCTAAAATCCAAGAGGTTATAAATGCAACAGAAAAATCTCTCTCTCTCTCTGGCTTTTCTTCGCAAACGAAGATTCAGGAAGGACTCATCCCGCGCTTTCTGCAAGCGCGCTGATGACTAAAAAGGCCAATCCGAGATAAACAAGTCCGGTTGCAAAAAGCACAGCAGAAGGTCTCCTTGGGTGATGTTTCTGGGTTGTGATTCTTTCTGCGTTGTCGTTTCTCTTCAAGACTTGTTCGTCGTGAGTTCTCAAATAAGGCTGCAGCATTGTGGATAGTGCGTCTCCATGCCTCCCGATGTGAGGCCAGGGCGGACCACTGTTGGTGATCAATTTGGCCAAGCCTGAGATGTTGTTTCAGGGAGTCTTTGTATCGCTTTTTTGGAGCGCCCCTCTTACGCTGACCCGTGGCGAGTTCACCGTAGAGTAGTATTTTTGGGAGGCGATGGTCCTCCATCCTAGAAACGTGCCCTGCCCAGCGCAGCTGTGTTCTCAATATCATGGCCTCAATGCTGGTGATCCCTGCTTGCTCAAGGACAGCAACATTCGTCACATAGTCAGTCCAGTGTATATTTAGGATTGTGCGTAGACAGCGCTGATGAAAGCGCTCGAGGAGTCGTAGGTGGTGGCGATAGGTGACCCATGTTTCAGATCCATAAAGGAGGATAGACAGTACGATGGCTCTATACACACTGATTTTTGTGCTTTGCCTCAGGTGTTTATTGCTCCAGACTCTTTTGTGAAGTCTTCCAAATGCACTATATGCCTTTGCTAATCTGTGATCGATCTCTTTGTCAATCTTGGCATCTGAGGAGATGATGCTTCCCAGGTAGGTGAACTGCTGAACGGACTTGAGCACTGATTTGCCGACGGCAATGTGGGGATGGTGGTGTTCGTCCTGTGGTGCAGGCTGGTAAAGAACTTCTGTTTTCTTCAGGTTGACTTCTAGCCCAAACAGCTCTGCAGCTGTTGCAAAGCAGGATGTTAGGCGCTGCAGAGCTCCTTCTGTGTGGGCAACAAGGGCAGCAGCATCGGCGAAGAGCAGCTCACGGACTAGATAGTTTAGAGTCTTAGTGTGAGCCCTCAGACGGCTTAAGTTAAACAAGCTACCATCAGTACGGTAGCGTATATAGATGCCGTCGTCTTCTTCAAGCTCTGCCATAGCCCTTTGGAGCATCATGCTAAAGAAGATTGTAAATAAAGTTGGTGCAACAGAAAAATGGTAGTATGATAAAGATCCAAAGTTTCATCTCCGAGTAGATTCAATTGAGCTATAATTGCATTCAGCACCATGATCAATAAGTAACAGGTATCTAGCCAAAGACCAATGGATTATCAAGTGATATTTTCTCACTTTTGTTGTTATGAACACAAAATGGATCCTGGGAACAGGATAGGAAAGAAGAAGAAAGAGAACCTCTTCTCCTTGCTTTGTCACATTTGTGTGCAACCATTAAAGTCAAGTGTGGGCAACATGCGGAGCCAGCATAGTACAGTTGCCCCTCCGTATCTACGGATTTGGTATCCATGGATTTAAGTATTCACAGCTTGAAAATATTCTTAAAAAAATAATAATCCAAAAAGCAAACCTTGATTTTGCCATCTTATATACGGGACACCATTTTGCTATGCCATTGCATATAATGGGACTTGAGTATTCACAGGTTTTGGTATCCAAGGGGGTTCTGGAACGAAACCCTAGCAAACATGAAGGGACAACTATATAGTAGTTTGAGTGTTGGACTAGGACTCTGGAGACCATGTTTCAAATTCCTGCTCAGCGATGGAAACCCACTGGGTGCTCTTGGGCAAGTCACATGCTCTCAGCCTCAGAGGAAGGACTTTATCAGACACACAAAATAAGGTGTCATAACAATGCTACATAACAACAAAAGGGCTCACAGATCAGACGACATCACCCTTTCGCAGTTAAAATCAGCCCCAATCCCGTACCTTTTTATTGATGGCCAGAGCCATCAAGAGATTCCCCATGGCACTTTAGTGCTGGCATTGCTGGCTTACAAATCCTAGGGCCATTTAACTCTCGTGATTGCAGCGAGAATGGCCAGTCCGGTGCAAACACTTCCAGGTGAGAGCGAGACATCCAGGTAAGTTTCACTCTTTTTATGATCCTCCCTGGGTTAGTTGGAGATTTTAAAGTGTGTGTGTGTGTGTGTGTGTGTGTGTGCTCTAAAACTTTTTATGATTTATTTTTGTTTTTGTTTTTAAATTTTCCATGAAACAAAATCTTGCAGGACTTTGAACTCTTCATTGCCTTTGCTGGGAAAGGAAGGTAAGTTCTAGGGGGAACGTTCTTTTGCAAGCACAAAAATGTGGGGTTTCTTATGCTAGCACAAGAATGTTTTAAGGGGCTAGTCTGATAATGTCCGAAGGCAAGGACAAATCCTGTCTGAACAAATTGCCAAGAAAACCCCATGATAGTTTCGTCCTAGGGTCTCCATAAGTCAGAAACAACTTGAAGGCACACAACAACAACAAATAGCCAACATGTAGCCATGGGATAACATGCAGCTGTCAAAGCTATTCTGGAGGCACTCAGGCCTCTAGATTCTGACCACAAAATGGTGGACTTACCTCTCCTAGAAGCTTCTAGGAGAGGCAATTTATCCACCACACCATTTAATGTAAAAATATCCATCTATTTTTTTTCAAAACCAGAAGCAGACTAGTTGGGGGGAGGGGTGGCATTTTTGGCAGAACCTGAAGGGTTCCAGGGGCAGAAAATTGGCCTCCAAACCCACCCCAGTTGCCTGTTCTCTTTCATTTATCTTTGGATATGCTTAGAGTTGGGGAGAACAACCTCTGTATTGGAACGCTCCTACCACGCTCGGAGCTATATTAGCACTGCTGAAATTTGGCTCCTGCCAGTGATATCTTTTTGGTGCCAATGTGGTTGCTGCTGAAATCTAGTAGTAACTGTGGAAGCTCTCTGCTATACACAGTTCCTGTACCACAGAGTTGCTCCAAGATTAGCCTCAGAGCATCACATTCCCTTTCAGAAAGTGAAAGAAAGGGAAGGAAATTGAGTTTGGAAATGTAATCACATTTCAGCAGTGCAATTCTTTGAATATCAGGAGCAGGAAATGAGGTATAAGGGACATAGAGAAGGGCTGGGCACCATCCTGGTTTAAAGCATATCCAAAAAGGGATGACATTTTAAGTCCATTTGAGAGCATGGATGAAACTGATTTTAAAATTGCAGCAGAGGGTGGTATAAAGAAACCTGAGGTCCTTGCCATGTCTTGGGTGGAGACACCTAGAAACAAGGTGGCATTTCAGGACAATTTTTTGTTTCGAAACACAAGTATGACATTGTTACAGGAAACTACCATAAAATACATCTTCTCCAAGATAGGAGTGAAATTTGATATTCAAGAAATTGTGCAGCATTCCATATGAAACTTTGTCAGTATTACTGAACATTTTGGATCCTTCATTTTTTAAGGATATTTTGCCCCCGCCCCCAAAAAATCCCAGAATTTGCCATACACAAAGTTAAATTGCAAATTATGCCTGCCTGAAGAGTATTTATTGGCCTTAACATACATAACTAGTTTTCTCCTCTTGAAATTCCTCTTGAGGTTTCTTCTGAGCAGGACACTAAAATTAAAGTTCACCTTGAAATGTTGTTTTAGGCAAAATTCCCAGCAGTTCAAGATATCATCTTTGTAGTCCCAGCCATGGTCAAAACAGAAAATGCAGGACATTTCCTACATGATAGAAAAGGTTTGCTTCACCTCTACAACTTTCCTGTGGCTGTGTACATACACACAAACTGAGCTCATGTTAGCAACTTCTAGTTACTGAGAACACTTTTTTAAAGTACAATGAGAATATGAGATGAATTTTATAGCAAACTTTTGACATAGCTTCAAGTAATTCCCCACATCTCAGAGAAATAAAACCAAAGTGATGGACAAACTAGAAGCCTTGGCATCTTATAGCCAGAGGATATTTACTAGAAACCTGTTTCTTGAAAGGTCACATTTTATAAAAATCCAAAAGAATAGCTGTGTTGTTCTGTATAACAGTCAGAAATGAAACTTTCAATAATACCATAAAACTTAATAGGTTCATTATGACAAGAGCCTACTTCATTAGATGGACAGTGAACAAATGTGATATTCTATGTGCAGAGTTCCAGTAGGAGATTATATTAGTCCTACATAGTAAACCTAAAAACTTAAGACATTTTCAGAGCAAAAATGCCATTTATGAATCAATGAACTGAAACTAGCAACATTCACTCAACAAGAGTCAACAAGACAATATTTGCTTTGTTATTTAATTAGCTTGTTCAATTGGTTTCCTCCATCATTTGGTCCATATGTATATGTACCCAAGATCTGTCCAGTTCTGTATGCCATCTCTTAGACAATTACATACCAAAGCTGATACCATAACCACAATGTTAACCTTAAATTGCTGTAGGAATTATTGTAGATTTAAAAAATACAAAACATTTTTTGGCACTTATTCATGTGATGTCTCTTGCTGGACCACAACTTGATGGTTAGTTTACATCCCACCCCACCCCCAAAATACATAGATATTTAAGGAACAGAAGGATTAGGGATGAAGAAGCCTGTTGCATGCATTCATGTTTTTTTTTTACTGTAACTCTCATGTTTGCTCTGTCTTGAAAATGAAGAAATTTCCTAATTTTATGAAATAAATAAATAAAAGAAACTCATTGAACTACCCAAATTGAGTAGGGGCAGGTATTTACAGCATATAGAGGAGCATGCTGTACTTACCAGTCATGTAGATATTAAAGATGAGGAGCCTTTCAGAAAAAAAAATAGTGGCAACCCCAATTTAGCGTTAAGATGGCTGAATACACAGGGACTCAAGCCCAGGCTTTAGGAGTTATATAGTCCAAGTCCTCAGCCTGGATGAATAAACGAATTCCTTTGTTTTGGTTTTTCCACATCTGATTTTTTAAAATCTCACATTCTTGCCATCCCAAATATGAGCAGATTTGGAGATTTGGGGTAATAATTTATTTTAAAAATGAAACAAAATTCTTACCCAGCTCTTAGAGTGGTGAATATTGGGGATTGTCCAGATGATGAAAATATACCTCATTGAATTCACAGAGAAGACGATGTGTCTTAATGCGATCTTTTATTTTTATTTATTTTTTATATTTAGGTATTTATACTCCGTTCTTCAGCCACAACGCTCTTGGAGCAGCTTACAAATTATGAAGCAACAGCATTTTACACATCCACACAGCTTTATAGCACACTAGGCACTCTCCAAGTGGTTTACAACATTTTTTAGCTAATTGCCCCTACAGACCAGGTACTCATTTTACCGACCTATGAAAGGATGGAAGGCTGAGTGAACCTTGGAGCCCTTGGGAATGAACTTACAACATTGTGGCTGTAGGACTGGCATTTAACCACTGCGCCACCAGGGCTCCCTAATCTGATATGAATGAGATTCACAGTATTCGGAAGGAGAGGAGCTAAGAACTCCATAAACTGCTCTGTAAGAGGATTCACATTTTCCCCTGAAGTTTTCCTGGAAAGAATGCATAGATGCGCATTTTCACACATGTGGATGTGCAAATTCACATTGCTGCATATTTTCACTCTATTGCCCTTTATCAGAGCATGTGGACACTCCATTCAAATAGATGCAGATGGATGGGAATAGGCAAAAAAATGGTGAAGACAAAAGAACGTTGCTGCAAATGGGTGAAAATGCACCCCGCTCGCAATATAGCATTGCATCTAGACTAGCCCTAGATGTGTGTTCACACAACAGGCACACCAGACTGAACTCAAACTGTAACATTTCATTATCGTTTTTTAAAGGAAAGAGTAGATTCCATTTCAGAATACTGAGCAGGCAGCTAAGGTGACACATCAGCTATATTTCTGGCAGACCTGAAACAAAAAATTAAGCTGAATTACACAGTTTTAAGTAGCACCTAAGGACTCATAACTGGGATTTATATTGTAAATTCAACTATTTGAATGTGAACATTATGCAAACACACAGCTTTCTACTGGTTCCATGGAAATATGCTAAGCCTCTCCAAGTTCAGGAACAACAACAAGCAGCATCCCCCACACAACTGGAAGGAACAGAGTCCCATTCAGACTTGGCGATAATTGAATCAGTGCAAGCCTGAACAAGGATAGTGTCGCTAAGGATTAAAGCATTGTTATTGTACCTCTGGAGAACTGCAATTGCATATGTTGGAAATGAGATGTGATAATGAGTTTCGAGATTTCATGCTTTCTTCTTGCAGGGCAAACAACAACCCATCACATTGTTTCAAATGAAAAGTTTTTGCCATTCATCTACAATCAAGGATGTGAACAGGGGGATGTTGTAAACTGGAAATTATTCTAATGGCTCTGGCAAAGTTAATAAAGTATTTCCTTAATCTGTTTATGTGACTGATGTTTTCCTTCTGGTGCTAGCTTTGTTATCATACATACACATTGGAGATTTTCACACGGGTTATATATCCCATAGCAAGAACAGAATAGGGTCAGGAAAGGTTTTCCCTTTCGGATGACGTTGACCCTGTTCTGTCCTGCATCCATCCTGCTCCCATGACTGTTCCGGAACAATGTAATCACGATTTTTCATCATGAATAGACCTCTCATTCCATCGCTATCACGCAGTCGTGGGTGTGCAAACAGAGGCCCCGTTCCTGTTCCGAAATGACACCCACGGAGGGAGGTCTGTTCCGAGCACTTCCTGGTATGATCTGGACATCCAGGTAAGTGGCACCCTTTATTTTACCCTCCCTGTTTTGATTGTGTGATTTAAAGTGTGTTTTTGTGCTTGGTGAACTGATTTTATCTTTGGGGGAGTTTTACTTTTTAAATTTACTGCTTGGCCATTATCATGCAATAAGGTGATAACATTTCAGATGGCCAGTAATAAAAGCAGCCTTACGGCGGCTGCATTTACGGCAGGCCAGCAAGGGGAGGGGGAGCCTGTTCCTGCAATGGAATTAAGGTAAGTGTGTGAAAGATTTACATTATTCCATGGCAGGAATGGGAGAGGAGGTGGAGGGGCAGTAATGGGACATTTTAGCCCTGTGTGGAAATCTCCATTGTCTCAGTAAATCAAGAAAAAGTTGTTTCTCCAAACCTGTTATGTTAAAACATTCCTTAATAAAACCAGCTAGAACCATTGTTGGCACATAGAAACATTGTTAATAAATGTAGAAATATTGAAGAAAAGTACAGTCGCCCCTCCACATTTGCAAACTTGACATTCGCGGTTTTGATTACAGTCGTCCCTTCACATTCGCGGGGGTTCCGTTCCGCGGACCCCCGCGAATGTGAAAAAACCGCGAATAACGACACCCCTCCCCCCCTCCCTCCCCAGGCCTTCGCGGGGCCTTCCTAGGCCCCGCGAAGGTCTCCCCGGCCCTCCCTCCCTCCCTCCCCAGGCCTTTGCGGGGCCTTGCTAGGCCCCGCGGAGGTCTCCCCGGCCCTCCCTCCCGCCCTCCCCAGGCCTTCCTGGGGCCTCCGGAGCGTCTCCGGAGGCCCCAGGATCGCCTCCCCAGCCCTCCCCACCCCGTCCCCAGGCCTTTCTGGGGCCTCCGGAGATGCTCCGGAGGCCCCAGGATCGCCTCCCCAGCCCTCCCCACCCCGTCCCCAGGCCTTTCTGGGGCCTCCGGAGATGCTCCGGAGGCCCCAGGATCGCCTCCCCAGCCCTCCCCACCCAGTCCCCAGGCCTTTCTGGGGCCTCCGGAGCGTCTCCGGAGGCCCCAGGATCGCCTCCCCAGCCCTCCCCACCCCGTCCCCAGGCCTTTCTGGGGCCTCCGGAGATGCTCCGGAGGCCCCAGGATCGCCTCCCCAGCCCTCCCCACCCCATCCCCAGGCCTTCCTGGGGCCTCCGGAGCGTCTCCGGAGGCCCCAGGATCGCCTCCCCAGCCCTCCCCACCCCGTCCCCAGGCCTTTCTGGGGCCTCCGGAGATGCTCCGGAGGCCCCAGGATCGCCTCCCCAGCCCTCCCCACCCCGTCCCCAGGCCTTCCTGGGGCCTCCGGAGCGTCTCCGGAGGCCCCAGGATCGCCTCCCCAGCCCTCCCCACCGCGTCCCCAGGATCGCCTCCCCAGCCCTCCCCACCCCGTCCCCAGGCCTTCCTGGGGCCTCCGGAGATGCTCCGGAGGCCCCAGGATCGCCTCCCCAGCCCTCCCCACCCCATCCCCAGGCCTTCCTGGGGCCTCCGGAGCGTCTCCGGAGGCCCCAGGATCGCCTCCCCAGCCCTCCCCACCCCGTCCCCAGGCCTTTCTGGGGCCTCCGGAGATGCTCCGGAGGCCCCAGGATCGCCTCCCCAGCCCTCCCCACCGCGTCCCCAGGCCTTCCTGGGGCCTCCGGAGCGTCTCCGGAGGCCCCAGGATCGCCTCCCCAGCCCTCCCCACCCCATCCCCAGGCCTTTCTGGGGCCTCCGGAGATGCTCCGGAGGCCCCAGGATCGCCTCCCCAGGCCTCCCCACCCCATCCCCAGGCCTTCCTGAGGCCTCCGGAGCGTCTCCGGAGGCCCCAGGATCGCCTCCCCAGCCCTCCCCACCGCATCCCCAGGCCTTCCTGGGGCCTCCGGAGCGTCTCCGGAGGCCCCAGGATCGCCTCCCCAGCCCTCCCCACCCAGTCCCCAGGCCTTTCTGGGGCCTCCGGAGCGTCTCCGGAGGCCCCAGGATCGCCTCCCCAGCCCTCCCCACCCCGTCCCCAGGCCTTTCTGGGGCCTCCGGAGATGCTCCGGAGGTCCCAGGATCGCCTCCCCAGCCCTCCCCACCCCATCCCCAGGCCTTCCTGGGGCCTCCGGAGCGTCTCCGGAGGCCCCAGGATCGCCTCCCCAGCCCTCCCCACCCCATCCCCAGGCCTTCCTGGGGCCTCCGGAGCGTCTCCAGAGGCCCCAGGATCGCCTCCCCAGCCCTCCCCACCCCGTCCCCAGGCCTTTCTGGGGCCTCCGGAGCGTCTCCGGAGGCCCCAGGATCGCCTCCGCAGCCCTCCCCACCCCGTCCCCAGGCCTTTCTGGGGCCTCCGGAGATGCTCCGGAGGCCCCAGGATCGCCTCCCCAGCCCTCCCCACCCCGTCCCCAAGCCTTTCTGGGGCCTCCCGAGATGCTCCGGAGGCCCCAGGATCGCCTCCCCAGCCCTCCCCACCCCGTCCCCAGGCCTTCCTGGGGCCTCCGGAGCGTCTCCGGAGGCCCCAGGATCGCCTCCCCAGCCCTCCCCACCCCATCCCCAGGCCTTCCTGGGGCCTCCGGAGCATCTCCGGAGGCCCCAGGATCGCCTCCCCAGCCCTCCCCACCGCGTCCCCAGGCCTTTCTGGGGCCTCCGGAGATGCTCCGGAGGACCCAGGATCGCCTCCCCAGCCCTCCCCACCGCGTCCCCAGGCCTTCCTGGGGCCTCCGGAGCGTCTCCGGAGGCCCCAGGATCGCCTCCCCAGCCCTCCCCACCCCGTCCCCAGGCCTTCCTGGGGCCTCCGGAGATGCTCCGGAGGCCCCAGGATCGCCTCCCCAGGCCTCCCCACCCCATCCCCAGGCCTTCCTGGGGCCTCCGGAGCGTCTCCGGAGGCCCCAGGATCGCCTCCGCAGCCCTCCCCACCGCGTCCCCAGGCCTTCCTGGGGCCTCCGGAGCGTCTCCGGAGGCCCCAGGATCGCCTCCCCAGGCCTCCCCACCCCATCCCCAGGCCTTCCTGGGGCCTCCGGAGCGTCTCCGGAGGCCCCAGGATCGCCTCCCCAGCCCTCCCCACCCCGTCCCCAGGCCTTTCTGGGGCCTCCGGAGATGCTCCGGAGGCCCCAGGATCGCCTCCCCACCGCGTCCCCAGGATCGCCTCCCCAGCCCTCCCCACCGCATCCCCAGGCCTTCCTGGGGCCTCCGGAGCGTCTCCGGAGGCCCCAGGATCGCCTCCCCAGCCCTCCCCACCCCGTCCCCAAGCCTTCCTGAGGCCTCCGGAGCGTCTCCGGAGGCCCCAGGATCGCCTCCCCAGGCCTTCATGGGGCCTCCGGAGCGCCTCCGGGGGCCCCGTGGACGCCTCCCTGGGCCTCCCCGCTCCCTCTATGTCTTTCACGGGGCCTCTGGAGGCCCCGTGTCGCGGTTTTGGGGGGGCCCGGGGGGCCCTCCCAAAACCGCGAATAACCGAAACCGCGAATGTCAAGTTCGCGAATGTGGAGGGACAACTGTATTTGCGGTTTTGGGAGGGCCCCCCCGGGGCCCCCCCAAAACCGTGACACGGGGCCTCCGGAGGCCCCATGAAAGCCCTGGGAGAGAGCGGGGAGGGCCGGGCAGATCTCCACGGGGCCTTCGGAGACCCTCTGGAGGCCCCGCGAAGGCCTTCGGAAGGAGGGGGAAGGGCCGGGGAGGCCTTCACGGGGCCCCCGGAGACGCTCCAGAGGCCCCATGAAGGCCTGGGGAAGGGCTGGGGAGGGCCGGGGAGGCCTCCATGGGGCCTCCGGAGATGCTCCAGAGGCCCCATGAAGGCCTGGGAAGGAGCGGGGAGGGCCAGGGAGGCCTCCATGGGGCCTCCGGAGACGCTCCGGAGCCCCATGAAGGACCGGGGAGGGGGTGGGGAGGGCCAGGGAGGCCTCCATGGGGCCTCCGGAGATGTTCTGGAGGACCCATGAAGGCCTGGGGAGGGGGTGGGGAGGGCTAGGGAGGCCTCCATGGGGAGGAAGGGGGAGGCCCTGGGAGGGAGGGGGGAGGACCAGGAGAGGCCTCCATGGGGTCTTGCTAGGCCCCACAAAGGCCCAGGGAGGGAGGGGGAGGGCCGGGAGAGGCCCCCGCGGGGCCTTGCTAGGCCCCACAAAGGCCCAGGGAGGGAGGGGGGAGGGCCGGGAGAGGCCCCTGTGGGGCCTTGCTAGGCCCCACGAAGGCCCGGTGAGGGAGGGGGTGGGCTGGGAGAGGCCTCCACGGGGCCTTGCTAGGCCCCACTAAGGCCCGAGGAGGGAGGGGGGCCGGGAAGGTCTCCACGGGGCCTCCGGAGACTCTCCGGAGGCCCTGTTGAGGGCTTGGGCGGGAGGGGGGAGGGCTGGCGAGGCATCCACGGGGCCTCGGGAGGGTCTCCGGAGGCCCCGGGAAGGCCTAGGAAGGGAGTGGGGAGGCTGGGGAAAGCGACTATGGGGCCTCCGGAGGCCCCATGGTCACTATGGTGGGGGAGGGGGAGGGCAGTCATTATTCGCAGATTTTTCACATTTGCGGGGGTCCGTCGAACGTAACCCCCCGAATGTGAAGGGATGACTGTATTTCCATCAGAGAAGGATTTGTTAAAATTCAGGTCACAAACACACCCATACCCACCTTTCTAGGCATCCAGCATGACTCTATGGTCAACTTCTACTGGAAGTTTACTATAGATTGATGCTGGAGGACCTCCCAATGCCTAGAGATACCACCTCCAGTACAACTCTATGGTCCTCTAGATGCCTAGAGAAATGTGCCCTTCCCCCAACCACAGGTGACTTAAACCATGAGTACCAATCCTGCATAAATGTGTGTAGGGGGGTGTTGACCTATAATAAGTCACCATTTAGATCAGGGTGGGGATTTCTGCAGTCCTCCAGAACTGTACAGGTTGTTGAACTGTAGAGATTTTCAGGCAGGAATGAAAAAAGTGTTCCCATCTTGAAATCTCCTCTCCCGCCCCTGTCATGTGAAGAAAGGAAAACTTTTCAGACATACCTTCTTTGCACCTTGTTCCCTCAGCAGGGCAGCCCAGGAATGAAAGGAGTTCGAATGGAGCTCCTTTCACTTCCTGGATTGTAATCATGGCTGCTCTCGCTAGAAGACAAGAGTGTGGGAAATTCAAACTATAAAAGCAAAATTCAAGAAAAAAATTACACTAAATACCTAAACATACTTAAAACTTTACAAGTAACCCAGGTAGGGTGCAAAAAAGTGTGTCACTTACCTTGATGTCCCGATCTCACCCAGAAGTGTTTTGGCACAGACCTCCCATTGATGCTGGCATCACGCCAGCATAATGGGCACCTTTTCACTTGCACAACGTTCCATTACAGAAACAGAACAGGGGATCTATTCACAGCTTAGCCCATGAATAGAAAGAAGTGCCAGCATAATGACAGCCAAACAGGGGCATGGCGACAGAAAAAGTGATGTCATCTAAAAGGGAAGTCCTTTAGCGATCTCCTGGTATTTGTGTAACACCATATTTAGTGCATCTGATAATCTTCTGTAACTCAAAGCATTCCACATCATTGGTTATGCTGGTGTACCTCTTTCTGGGTTCTATGGGGCCAACCATGATTGAATATTACAAACACAATTGTACTTTAAATCTCAAAGTGTATATTTTAAATAACAATACAGCAAATTATTAATTAAATTTGATATCTATACACTGTCCCCAAAGTGCCATGCATTCAGTGTGGTGCTAGTGCAGGAATAGATTGCAGGAATCTTTTGCCTGGTCTACTCAGTAGTATTGCAACCTTGAAGTCCCAAATAAAAAACAAACAAACAAAACTCAAAACAAAATAGAGTCAAAGCAATATTAGAAATTATACTACAAAGAATATATCCTTTTGTGTTCTTCTAAATACAAACCTGAAAATACCACTACCTTATTCAAAGTGAAAGGGCCTCCTCCTTCGCCCTGCCAACTGCAAGCCCTCTCCATCTCCATCTTGCCTTCCCCTTCTGAACTCAACCAGCAAGTACAGTCCCTTCCTTAAGTTTTCCTCACCCACTGGGCTAAACCATTACTCAAAGGGGTTATATTGGCCATGGCTGCTGGGAGATGTAGTCCAACAACATAAGGTGGGCTGGGTGATTCTCACACATGATGTAGATGAATGTAATACATGCTCTACTTAATTGTTATTACTACCCACAATCTTTGTCACTGACCATAGAAAAAATGTGATAATAGTCTCCATGTTTCTAGTGCTCAGACCCAATAAAACAGGCAAGCAGTCTGGCTTGTGATGGAGAATCAAATTTGATTCACTTGCTGCAACAAGTGAATCAAATGAAATAAATACAGTAGACTTAAGCAAGGGATTGGTTCACTAATGTGACCTGATATGGCCAGGATGACTCTGAGCTGTGGTGAGAATGGTACAGCTGGAATCACCTGCAGTTTCTTATACCCCTTCCACTTCAGGTAGAACCTAGCACTATTATCTACCCTGATAGCCTCCATCTTGGAATATCACATAATTGGCAATATTTAATAATTTGGATTGATGTTCCTTCCATGTGCTTAGCAGGTAAACCACGGACCCTCCAGATACCAAGGTTGGAGTCACATATAACCAAGGGAGGGGGCCTTTCTAAATTCCCCAAATAAATACTCAGGTCAGACTTAAAACTTGGAGGTGAGTCATTCACTAATCCATTCAAAGATAGCAGAGTCCTTGATGTTTGAAAAACAGGTTCTTCCTCTCTCCTTCCCTTCCAACAATAGACCTTGCCTGCTCCTATTCAATTCTAAACACATCGACCATTAATGACCATTAACTCTTCCATAGCACCCTTTTCTAATCCTGGGAAACACTGAGAAACATTGTATTCCACTCAGAATCCCATCCCTTGAAGGGAAGTGCCACATATAAACATCACCCAAAAACACCACCCAAATGTGTATGAATCCCCTGCTTTTCAGCTTCACTTCAGTTCATATCAACATTCTGTCTTCTGGACTCTTCACTGTCAGTTTACTTCACAATCTCAGCTCTACAGGATCAGTATAGTATAACCCACATTCCCTTACTCCATTTCTCTATCCAAATACTACCTACTAGCTTCAATAGCCTTCTGTGAATGTTTGAAGCCTGAGTGTTTGCATGAATGCTGTTACTGTAAATTTCCAATAAAGATCATTTAATTGTATGTTCTTGTTTAGAGTTTCCTTCATTACTACCAGTATACATAGGTCAAAAGATCTTGCCATTACCCATCCTCTCACTGCCATAATTGAGCTAATTAAACATTCCCCCATATTAATTTTGGACACTAGTGAGATTCTTATGGACCCCACACAATTCAGGTAACAGCACTTCTTCTTCTGACATTGCCCTCCAAGTCTGTTGTCAGGTTGACATGAATATGTTGGGTCTCGCCATGGAGGGAGTCAGTGTCTCCAAGGGCATTGTTAGCATGGCCTACATCCCACTTCTGGAATGTTAGAATGGCCTACACCCCACTTCTGGAGACCTCAGAAATTGTGTATTAATATTATTGATTTGGTTCATCAGTGTGACCTTCCACAAAGGAAAACGTAGGATGGTCTCAAAAGGCCATTTGCGTGTCCTGCCTTATTCTGGGAAGCCTAAGGCTAACAGCTAAAAAAGGACACATTTCCCAGAAAAGGGAGATAATGGGTGGATGAAAACCTTTGCATTTGCTGATTATGAAATTTCCTTTCCTTAATCCCCAAATCTTAAGACCCTTGCTCAAGACTTTAGAATCCAATTACTGGACATTAAGAAACACATTAGCATCTTTCTCACCTTTTGTCAAGACCAGAAAACTCACTGTGCAATCCATGAAGGCTCAGGAAATCTATTGTTTCAACCCATGCATCAGCCATCCCCTCAGGTGTATTTGGAGGTATAAATATCACCCCCAAAATCTCCCTCAGTGTGCACAGTCAGTTATAGGGGAGACCCTGTCACTCTGTGTTAGCCACCCCAGGTTCCTCCATCCACTCTGCCAGATTGACTACAGGACAGGTCTGTATCACCCCAACAAATCCTCTTGCTAGTCTCTATCCAAGTTTTTCCTACTGCTTTTCCTATAGCCTTGTGTGAATGCTTTTTCTCGGTGAATGTGTGTGTGTGTGGTGTTATTTTTGAATTCTTTAATAAAAAACATACTTAATTTTACATGTGTGTGTATTCCATCCAGACTAGTACTGGTAGACAGAGGTTTGCAAGATTCCCTTGTTACCCCCTTTCGCATAGCTAAAGTCAAGTTGCTGCTAACTTCCCCAACATATTCGAAACTCGGTATTTTCTTGGAATTTTCCAAGAAGCATTTTGGGTAGCAGCATAAAGTCTGGGAGTCCTAACCCAAGGTTCTTGGCTCAAATCTAACTTGATCCAATTACATACTTGCTATTTGCTAGGGGTAGCTAGTTTGTCTCTTCAGAGTCACCGGTCTAATAGAAAAACTAAATTTGAAGTCAGACTGATTCAGTGGGTAGTGTTCCTAGTAAAAATGGAGTTGAGGAAAAGGATAAAAACTTCCCTTTCCCATTGTGACCCCAATCCCACTTATTCCCCTTGCCCCTGTGATGAACCAAAAAAAGGAGGAGATCTGTTTACAGAGCTGTCCAGTTCCTTTATTGTGGGTCTTTGGCCTCATTAGAGAAAACATCAGACTGACAGCCTGTTCCTTAGCTCTGAATGTTTGAAATGTGGCAATATTAGGTATGCCCCTTAAACTTCAAGTGGGAAAAAAAGTCACTGCAATGGCAAGTGGAAACAGGACCTAATTATGTAAGATATCAGTGTTCCATCACTGAAGCTAACAGAAGCTTTGGAAAATCAGAAATAAAATTCATCAAGTCTGTATTGGAAGAGGATACGATTTTTCAAAAACCAAACACTTCAGCATGTTGTGGTCCAAAATCTGAGAGGTCTCTTTCACCTGTTCCTGAAATTTACCATTCTTTTAAAAATTAATGAATCGACATGCTGGGGGGCTGAGAATTCATTGGGTCCCAATGAAAAAAGACTTTGCCCCATCCCAGCCCCCCAGAGCAGACCAGATAAACACCATTCTTTGGAAAAGCTCAGTTCATTACACATGTTGGCAAACTGGTATTCAGAACTGTGTGAGTACTGTACATGAAATATTTATTTTGTTAAGAATTGAAAATGTGACTGATTATATTCTGTTCTTAATATATAATAAGTCATTATTGAGGACTTTATCAGATGAGCCCCTTTAAACATTCTTTTGCGGTGAGAATGCTCCCCACCACACTTACCTTCTCTACCAGGAAAGGCTTCCCTGGCAATGAAAGAGGAAGTGAATCGAGCTCCATTCACTTCCTCATTCGAAACTGTGTGGATTCTTGCGAGAAGACACTCACTGGGGAAATTCAAAAAACAAAACAAAAAGAACACTTAAAAAGTTACACCAATACTAAACATACTAAAAAAAAATTCCAAGTAACCGGTGAGGGGGGGGGGAGTTCATAAAAAGTGCATCACTTATCTGGCTGTTTCAATCTCACCCAGAAGTGTTTGTGCTGGACCGGCCATTCATGCTGCATTCATGTGAGTACAATGGTGCGAGGTTTCACACACTGGCAATGCCAGCACTAAAGTGCCTCAGGAATCAATTGACAGCTTGAGCTGTCAATTAAAAAGTATGGGTTTTGGCCAGGACATAAACGCAAAAGGGCAACGTCATGTGGTATGTGCAACCTTTCGCATTTATATGGTGTCATTATCATGCCATATTTAGTGTGTCTGATAAAGTCCTGAGTCAATTAGAGCCTGTTTTGGCTGGTAACTGACATAATTTTATATATCATTATTATTTTCTTTGTATTTCACCGATTTTACAATGGATAGTAGAAACAATAAATGTAACAATACTACTGAGAAGGACAAAAACATAGGCAACATAGATGGTTCTCAAGCCCCTGTCTGGATTGCCGAGCCCTGATCATTTGTACTGGCTCCCTACCTCCATCGCCAGCTTCAACTATGTGACACATGTAACATCGCATGTATTTTGGCACTTAGGCCTAACTCCAATTGGTAATCCCAGCCAGAGTTAGTTGACTCCTTAAATCAATTGCAGAATGGGGAATCAACATTTACGTAAATCCCATTGATTCATGAGTCTACTCTAGTTGAGATTAGAGATTGTATTAAGGCCTAAATGACCTTCTTTTCTTTTTGGAATATAATTAGAGCAGAAGTGGAAATTGTTGAGCTGCAACTCCCATTAGCCATAGCCAGTGTAGCCAATGATGAGGTATACTAGAAGAGGTAGTTCAACAACATCTGGAGGGCTTAACAATTTCCACCCCAATTTAGACAGTATGACACTAGCTCACTGCACATTATTTATTTACTTATTTGTATGCATAGTGGCTCTGGTCAAAGAATCCCAAATGCACATGGGCAGCTCCATATAAGGTGGGAGGGCTTCTCATTCTTTGTGATCAAGGGAATTCTCTTTACAAGCAAAGGAATCCCCACATTTCACAAAGTATTTCCCTTTATAGATGAGCTCAGGAAACCTATGCATACATGAGGCTTTGCACTGCTGGAAAACTCTGGGGGAAATGTTTCCATTTGCATGTTGTTCTATGAGGACTTTGCTGGATCCTAAGACAGTTTTCAAACTACTGAAGTCTTCTATGTATTTAATAACATATTTCCTTCACTCTAACATCTACATTCTGGTTATTTTTTCCATACATAGTCACACACACACACACACACACACACACCCCTTACCAAATGTGTCATTCTAAGGGAGGCTATGGTGATGATTTATTGTTCTAATACTGTATACTATCAGAGAACTGTTGCTGTGATAATAGATTGTTGTAATATATCATCCAAGTGGCATTATCAAGAACATCCCTGAGACAAACTTCTTTTACATTTTAATTGCACTTTAACTTGGCAGTTTAAAAATACGTTATTAAGGACACAATTTCAACCGAAGCTGCACTAATGTAGGTCTTGAAGACTTTCAAAGACATTTGTAGTGCAGACTAGCATATCTGTTATCAACTTGATGACTGCTACACTCATACTTTTCCCTTGATGTTGAGCTTCTGTTATAGTGCTCTTGCATAATCCCAGTTCTTTTGTATTAGGGGAAATGTAATCTGCTTCTTCTATCTCTGCTATGCAGAATCCAGGGAGAGAAGCAGGTAAGAAATAAATATCATCATCATCATCACAAAAATATAAAAATATATGACACATCTAAGACTTTTTCAGACGGGGGGAAAAAACCCAGAGGAGCTTGGGACAATGGGACTGTTGCGCTTACAGAGCCCCGTTTCAGATGATACCCTCCTTTTGACCTTCTCCTGTGCTGCAGGCACCACTTTTTATTGACAGAAAATCTCCATCAATAAAAAGTGACGCCCGCAGCACAGGAGGAGATTCGGAGGAGGACAGAGGAGGACGTGGCTGTCTGAAACAGGGCTCTGTAAGCGCGACAGTCCTGTCCTTCTCCCAACCTCCTCAGGGTTTTTTTCCCCCCATCTGAAAGAATCCCTAGATAGTTCCAACAGTAGCAAAAGCTAAACAACATGTTTTCTGCACAGAAAACTGGTCAGCTGTACAGAAAATATGATTTCTGTGCAGAAAATGCCACGTTTGGTTTTTTAAAAAAAACCTCACATGTGTTTTCTGTACAGAATAAGTCCCAAACTGTGAAGAGTTTCACTTGTCCAGCATTCTCTTCATCAGAATTTCCTAACACTTGGGCGACCCCTTTTTCATTTGGGATTTGAATATCAGCAAATATTCTTTCAGTTCAGCAAAGTGAGAAATATCATTTCCATTCCTAAGAGATTGGTCAAAGAACCTTAAGAAGAAGGAGAAAAGGGAAGGGAAGAAATACCTGAAAGGCTGAAGCACAGATTGTATGACTCAAACCCATGCATACACAAAGATGCCAGCAGTCTATGTGTGTAGGAGCATATGTCCTCTTCCTTAGATTCAGAGAGGTGTGCACTCCAGAAAACAGCTGTGTTCCAGTCTGTATATTAGTCCAGGAAGTGTGATTTAGGCTGTTTCTGTTACAAAAGTGGATCAAGTGAAAACCTCACTCATCTCTAGCTGGCTCATCTGCATTATTCTGGTGGGTCTGCCCCCCTTCTTGCTCTTCGTCCATCATGAGTGTGGTCCTTCTATACATGGCTGATGAAAAGACAAGATTACCCCTTATTTCTCCCTTCCAGAAATGGCCATGGGGTGGATTGATGGATGGCTTAGTGTGTGTGCATGCGTGTATAGAGCCTGGAAAAGCTCTTTTAGGACTACCAGCCTGGATGGTGGAATACGGGAGCTGTAACACAATGAGAGCCAAAACGGGGTAGTGGTTTGAGTGCTGGGGACTAGGTTGGAACCCCCACTCGGCCATGGAAACCCACAAATCTTGCCAAGAAAACCGCATGATAGGTTCACCTTAGGGTCTCCATAAGTCAGAAATGACTTGAAGGCACACAACGACAACAATGCAAAAAGTAACTTTTCCAGTCTCTGTGTCTAGGTATGTATTTGACATGTCTAGGTATGTATTTGACACAGAATGCAGTACAATGTATAATTAAATAGCTGTGGTGGGGGAGAGAGAAAAAGAAGTTAGGAGAGCTGTGCTGAGGCCCCTGAGACACAGGGAGAAGTTTACCAAAAGAAAGTCTTCCAGCTCAGCAGCTTGAGGGGAAGGGCATTGGGAGACAACCCTCAAGCTCAGTAGACAACCCTCAGGTTCATGCTTACCAACTCTTACTTGGAAGTAAGTTCCATCAACTTCAATGGGCTTTATTCCCACATAGCTATGTACAGGACTATAGCTTTAATACATCTACTTGTAGCATGACTTCGCCTATAGAAGCATTCCTGCTTGTCTAGATAATCCTATTTGTGTGAACAAGAGGTCGATAACCTGGGTAAAATGTTTCATTGTGGTACAATCAATTCTGTCTACACATATGTCCCTGTGAGGGATCCCCAAAAGGGAAATGGGAAGAATGAATCTAATAAAACTAAGACACGTTGTTCAATTTTAAGCAAAGCCAACAAGAAAGGAGCAGTGTGTGTGTGTACAAGAGAGAGGAAGAAGAGAGTGCCGGAGAGAACGATCACTGTGTGGCAAAGCAAAATAAGAAACCTTTTCCAGTCACCTCTTACAAGAAATGCTATTTTATTAATTTAGCAGAGTCCTAATTTAACTCAACAGCCTCTGATATGGTAATCAAAAATGCCATAAAACTTTTACAAATGATTCTTTCCAGAGTCATTTTCAAGCAATATATTAAAATAGGACATATTTCACAAAAGTCACCCAAGTAATTCTGATTATAACTTGGAAATAAGAATGAAAATATATACATTTTGTGCAATCATTTCCCAAGAGCTTGAAATGCATTTTATTTCAAGATATTATGAAAAATGACCCACTAATACAAAAGACAGTGCAGTATGCATAAAAATAGTGCTATATTTTCCAAGGACTGGCAGCAGTTAGTGAATACCTAGGGAGGAAAGATCATGATAATATGCGCAGCACTCTAGGCTATCTTTTAAAATTGGTACATATTCCAATTGTTAGAAGCAAATTAACATTCGATTTTATGCCTCACAATCAGAGCTGAGAACAAACCCCAAGAAATACTGCAAAAAGGGAGCACAAGATATTACCTTTTGTACTCAGGGACATCTTTTAAGCATTCAGTATTAGATCGTGGTGTTATTTTTAATGGTCCACATGTGGCCCATGATTCACACATAAAAACAAAAGTAGCCATATTGTCCATAAGGGGTGGGAGAGGGGAGACACCCCAGAATCTCTATTAGGACAATAATGTTATTAAGGACTTTTTCGGATGGGATTTTGCAATGCTAGCAGCCTCATCCTGGTTGCGAGGCTGCTGCGTTGCAGGGCGTCCCTTTTGGATGACGCTCTCCTCTGCCGATACTGTTGTGTAACTGCTGGGACGCTGCAGCGTTATATCTGGCGGTTTTCTAATCATGAAAGTTGATCGCGATTAGAAAAGCGCCAAATATGGCGCTGCAGCATCCCAGCGGTTACGCAACAGTATCAGCAGAGGATCGGCAGGGGAGAGTGTCATCCGAAAGGGACACCCTGCAGTGCAGCAGCCTCGCAACAGGGACGAGGCTGCTAGCATTGCAAAACCCCGTCCGAAAAAGTCCTAAGTCAACCCACACATCATAAAAATGTTCATGCTTCTGAGACCTCAAAATCTCTACATTAGACAAAATGTTATTAAAAGCAAGTGAGAGATGGCAATGGTGGTGGGGTGCTCACTATGTTGAAGGCAATGTAACAATGTGATCACAGGAGATTATCAGACATGGCTAATGTGGTGCTAGGATAATGACAGCATAACGCAAAAGGATGCCAACATCACACAACATCCTTTTGTGTTCTGCTGTCATTTTTCTGGTGTTTCCTTTTATTGACAGGCCAGAGCTGTAAACAGATTGCCCATCCCGTTTTGGTGCTGGCATTGCTGGCGTCTGAAACGCCGCACCATTTTTGACTCATGATTCCAGCATCAATGGGCGGTCCTACCAGAACAGTTCTCTGTGGGATTGCAAGAACCAGGTAGGTTACCCTCTTTTGTGTAGCCTTCCCGGGTTACTTGTTATTTTTTTTAGTGTGTGTATGTGCTTGCACAAACTTTTTTGTGTGTATTTTTGTTTTAATTTTTGGATTTTCCGCACTCACGTCTTCTCATGAGAATGGGTGAGATTTCAGTCCACGAAGTGAACGGAGCTCCGTTAGAGCTCTGTTCATGCTTGGGTTGCCTTTTGAAAGAAGAGAAGGTAAGTCTGATGGGGAGGGTTATTGTACCAGGACAGGGACAGGACTGGAGATTGTGGGACAGGAATGTTTTTTGCATTCCTGTCTGATAATCTCCACAGTCTCCCAAAAAAAAAAAAAAAGGAAGAGAGTGCTAGCAACACTCAAAGGAGATACTACCAGGTGCTGTTATAGTTTCAACTTGTAGTTGGAACTACTTTAGGGGGTAGCAGGGAAGAAAAAACATATAAAATCCAACTCCTATTAGGATGTGTGGTTTTCCACAATGGAAATTTGGGGTCCTAGGGGCCACAAAAACTGTCCTGGGGCCACATAACCCCCATGGACCATATTTTCCCTACTTGTGGTAATCCAAACACTCTCATAGGTCTTATAGGTCTTATAGAAAAGCAAAGGTGCACATCCCATGCAGCTTCTTGTCATGCCCTGATTCCAGAACTTGGAAATAGACTCTGACTCAGAGAATGAAGCAGGACCTGCTGAACCTGAGCAGGAGGATGTTCCAGAGCCATAGGCCTCAGACACAGACAATAGTGCAGTACCAGCTCTGGCAGAGGGTCCAGCCCCTTCAGATACAGAGGACAACCTACCTTCACAGGACAGATACCTACCTTCACAGGACAGATACAACAAAAGGAGGGCTTGAGATAGTCTCAGCATATTTACAGGAAGCAGCAATTAGTTGAGCAGCAGCTGTGTTAGTTGCTGCTCTATAAATATGCAACACTGCCTTCCAGGGGTTGTTGGGAGATTATTTGACCTACCTGAGTACCCGTCATGTTCCTGCTCACTGTGTTTGACCTGGACTGTGTTTGTTGATTCTGGACTCTGTTTACCTGACCTGAATTCTTCTGGACTACCCTGAACTCTGTTTGCTGGACCTGGACCTTGTATATTGGATTTTGCTTGTGGACTTGTGTTTTGCTTGCTAGTAAAGTAAGTGTCTGACTTCACACTGCCTTGATTCCTTTGCCTGTAATTAGCTTGACTGTGCTGTGCCTCTGCTATCAGCTGTGTAGTAATCAGCCTTTGGCTGGTTGCCCAGACATTGTTTGGACACTTCTCATAGGTACCCTAGAAGTCCTGTACCCCCACATTTTTTAAAAAATGAGTGGTTTTATTGCTCCCAAATTACCCATGAAGAGCCATTCACAGATTAATGATTTGCCTTTATTCACAGCCAACCCCCCAAAACACTTATAACTGTCTTTACGTTAAAAAGGAAGTTGCAACTGAAAATTATTTCTGGTCATGCTTCTCAGTCAGTGTGGTCCATCAGGAGTTGGAGGGTGAAACTTATCCCCTCCCCCCTCTGCAGTTGCTCACCCATGGCTTGTGGTCTTCGGTCAAAACCTGCCATTTAGCCACTAGGCAAATATATGTTACTATCACACATGGAACTATCTGTGTATATTTTTGTACTCATCAATACAATACACAGCACAAGTGTACTCTCCTATTTATTTTGTTTATTCATTAAAACACTTCTGTCCCACCCTTTATCATAGGATCTCAGGGTAGCATACAATACAAATAATTTAAAACATTTCCAGATTAAAAAGAACTATTTCAAAGAATATAAAAACATATTAAACAAAACAACTATTAAAACCACTTTAAAACTACAACATTTTTTTTAAAACCATGTACATGTACAGTTGAAATAAATTAGTCATGGAAAGCTTTAATAAAAAGTCTTGTTTTAGCTCGGTGCTGGAAAAAACCCAATGTTGGTGTCAGCTGGATCTCCACTGGGAGGTGTGATACTGTATCACAGGAGGGTATTCCACAATAGTGGGGGAGACACCCAAAAAGCAGCCATTGTGTGCCTTCAAGTCATTTCTGACTTATGGCAACCCTAAGGTGAACCTATTTGGGGGGGGGGGTTGGCCAAATTTGTTCAGAGGGTGTTTGCCCTTGCCTTCCTCTGAGGCTTAAAGTGTGTGACTTGCCCAGGATCACCCCAGTGGGTTTCTATGGGCAAGTGGGGAATCTAATCTTGGACTCCCAGTGTTCTAGTCCAACACTCAAACCACTACACCACACTGGCTCTCACAGCCCAAAAGGCCTTCTCCCATTCCCTTGCACTTTTGCCCTTTCTGGTGAGATGTAGAAGAGAGCCCCTCCTGCTCTTAACTATATCTTATTTATAGCACAATTGGCACTTTAAACAGCCTTACAAAAAATAAGATACCTGCCTACATGGTGCTTACTGCAAAATAAATAAATAAATAAATAAATAAGATTGGACATCAACAGAAGGTGAAGAAAGAGAGAGGTTACCATATGTTGTGTGTTGTATTTTAATGTTGTTGTCCCCCAACTTGATCCATAGGGAGAGGCAGGTAAGAAATAAATAGTAGTAAAGCGGGCCCTTGGTATGCACTGGGGTTTGGTCCCAGGACATCCCATGGATACCAAAACCCATTGATTTCATGTCCCATTATATATAGTGGCATAGTAAAATGGTGTCCTTTATATAAAATGGAAAAATCAAAACATCCAAGCTGTGGATGGTGGAATCCTTGGATGCCAAATCCATGGGTACAGAGGGTCTGCTGTAGTAGCAGCACCGGCAGCAGTAGCAGTAATATTTCCCATTTTAGCCTTTAATCATACTTTCCCACTAGAAACTTCTTGCTTAGGCTCACAACCATGAGCTAAGCTCTGAGAGAGCTCTGGAACCTAGGCCTAGGAGATTTTCAGACAAGCAAAAATCGCCCCTTGCCGCGCGAGCAGCCTCCCGAAACTGCTGCGCGGCAAGGGTCTTCTTCGGACGACGCTGTGCCTCTTGCGAAGCCGTCCGTGTCACTTCCGTGAAGCTTGGGACGGCTCCGCGCCATATTTCAAGCACGGAGGCTGCCCGTGATTGAAATATGGCGCGGAGCCGTCCCAAGCTTCACGGAAGTGACACGGACGGCTTCGCAAGAGGCACAGCGTCGTCCGAAGAAGACCCTTGCCGCGCAGCAGTTTCGGGAGGCTGCTCGCGCGGCAAGGGACGATTTTTGCCTGTCTGAAAATCTCCCTAGTTTAGAACATTGGGTAAATACTTTCCAGACAGGGTTTTAAAAAAGAGAGTGGGGACTGGAAATTCTTGTTTTATTTGGGAAAAGATGTGATACTGCACCTGGGACAAAAACATTAGCAGCACTCATTTAATTATTTGCATCTGTCATAGATCTAAACTTATAGGATAGCTCTCCATACACCGGACAGATTGTGAAATCTTTGATCTTTTTGGACTTCAAATAGAAAAAGATGCTGAGTGTGAAAAAGCAGAAAGAAAGAAACAACATAGTGTAGGCCAGCACAGAGTGAATAAACTCTATGTAAACCAAACATGAGAGCCAGTGTGGTATAGTGGTTGGAGTGGAGTGGAGTGGAGTGGAGTGGACTACGACTCTACGAGACCTAGCTTCAAATTCCTGCTCAGTCATGGAAACTCACTGGGTGACCTTGGGCAAGTCACAATCTCTTCTTCAGCAAAAAGGCAATGCAAAATCCTTTCTGAACAACTTGGCAACACATCTCTTGCCAATAAATGCCCATGATAGGTTCACCTTATGTAACTATAAGCTGGAAATGACTTGAAGGCACACAACAACAGCAACAAGCCCACACATTCCTGTCAAAATGCAGCATCTAGGCCCTTCCAGTCTAGGTCGAGAGCGGGCTTGACGATCAGCGCGGAGCTGAAGCTCCGATCCCTCCTAAAACGGCTCTCGGGGTGCGAGAAACGTTAAGTGCACCCCAACAGTACGACCCCCCTGGAAAGGGGGAGTCAACGGATCGCCCTCGGCAAGATTGCGGAGCGCCGAACCCCTTGGTGGTGGAAAGAAAGAGAAGGGGTAAGCGCGGGGCGTGCTGAAAAGCTGGGCAGCCGGCCGTAGTGGAGAGGAACAGGGCGGACAGGATAAAGCGCCCATACAGCCAGAAGCCGCTAGACCTTATGACTTGATAAAGTTGAGTATGTAATTCGATCTTTGGGAAGGCATACGGCTTAATTGTTGAATGGAGGTTTTTTCCCTCGGGCAGAAGAGACTCTCCTTTTGATGGACTGGGATATTTGAATCCCCTTTGCGGAATACAACGAGGACTGGCTTTGAGACTACCGCATGTTTCCCCTGGGTTGTGCCTGCTAATTAATTAGTGTGTTAATTATTTTATTTTTTTTTGGATAATTCGATTTTCCTTGATAGCCGCTGTCCTTGGCCTTCTCAATCATAAGTAGATAGAACATTTGTTCTCCCCTCTCACTTTTTCTGCCTCCTTTCTTTGAGTCGCCATTAAGATTTCAAAACTTAAACTCTGAAGGCTTATAGGAGAGACGCTACGTTTTTGGATGTTTTGTTGTTGTTCACTGATATCCTCTTTTTTTATCCCCTTATCTCCCTTCGCTCTCCCCTCTTCGCTATTTTTGAACAAACTGGCCACAGCAGCCGTGATTTTTTCTTCTTCTTCGTCTTCTGTTTTCTTTCTTTTTTTTTTTTTTTTGGTCTCTTTCCGCCTCCTCTTTGATTTTTTTTTTGTGGGTGTGTGTGTGTTTTTTTTTTGTTCTCTTGAAGTGTTGAAGTTCGTGATAATTTTGATTTATGTAGAACGGGGTTGAGGCTTCGTTCTACTCCTTTGTACTTTTGTTGACGGGTTGCAGTGTGCTGCTCTACTTAGATAAATGGATATGTATGAGAAAAGAACACCGGGCTGTTGAGGTCCAGTTAAGGAAAGTGTCCTTGAAGACGCCGACAATCTACGCAGCTGTGGCAAAGTCAAACAGAAACAGCTAAGAGAAGTGACCTTGATGACGTGGATATGGTGGTGATAAAGTTTAACAGAAACAAAACTCGAAGGGGATTTGGATTTGGACACTAAACAGAAGTATAATATACAAAGGGCACTAAAAGGTCCCAGGGGAAACTTTTTTCTTTTTCTTTTTCTTTTTTTTGGACCCTGTTTTTTTTTTTTTTTAGTTTATCTTTTTGAGGGTCTTTTTTTGTTTGGTTTTTGGCTTTTGATTTTGACCTTTTTTGAGCTGGGTGTCGTCTGCTTACCCAGTGTCTTTTTTTTCTTTCCCTCTTGCTTGCCTCTCCGCTCTCTCTCTCTCTCTCCCTCTCTCTCTCTCTTTTTCTTTGTTTTTTTTGTGTTGTGTCTCGTGGGTTTAATCTTTCCTCAGATTTGCAGATGCCTTTTTAACCTACAGACCCATAGATAACTGAAGTTGAGGGGTAGAGAGGGAGGGTGAGGAAGGGAAGTTTTGTAGTGGAAGGACAGGGTGAAGAAGGAAGAAAGGAACAGTGAGAAGAAGTGGAAGACAGGTAGCAAAGAGAAGAGGAAGGAAGGAAGGGCTGAGTAAGTAGAAGTGGGAGGGAAAAAGGCGTGAAAGTATAGGAAAGTATAGAAAGTATAGAAAGTATAGGATTAAGAGAGTAAGGTAACGGCTAGAAGAAGATAGGAAGAAATTTGAGAGAGTAAGGGGAGGGGAAGAGGGAGGATAGGGACGGAGGAAGAGGGAGGAGTAAGAAGGATAGAAGGGGGTTAGGAAGTGAGCAGAAAAGGGTTGAAGAAACAGGAAGAAAGCTAAGAGTGAAGAGAGAAGGAAGATAGTAATTTGGGGAGGTGTAGAGAGATAGTGATAGAGTAGAAGAACATAAATCAATTTACAGTTTAAAAAAGTAGAAGATATAGAGAGCTTTATCAGAATCAGTGGATAGATAGAAGGATAATGGCGTCAGGCTTGAGGAACAGGATTAAACTTTCAGAATTGAACCCCCCACAAGGAAGAAGAAACTCAATAGAAGAAGGAACTCCTCAATATATGATTAAGTTCATGGAAGAAATCCGGGACTTTAGGAAAGATGTGACAATACAACTGGGAGATATGAATACTAAATTCAACGCTCTGCACACTCTGCTAACACAAACAAAAAAAGAAGTTCAAAGTAACACAGAAGACATTAGAGAATTAAAGAAAGAGAACGAGGAACTAAATAGCGAAGTGGAGAAAATGCGAGACCAACTAGCACTGGCTGAATTAAGAGAAAAGGAAGCATGGATCCGTCTAAGAGGCCTGAAGGAACAGTCGAATGAGGATATTAGGAAAAGAATAATAGACTTGCTGGTGGAAAACCTGGAATGGGAGGAAGGACAAGTGGGCAGAGAATTAGATCGAGTATACAGAGTGAGACTCCCAACAAATGCAAAGAAGAACCTTCCCAGGGATGTGATAATCCAATGTGTAAGAAAGTCAGTAAGAGACTTTATATTGGAGGTACATTTTAATAAAGGAATTTGGGTGGACGGGAAACTACTAGTCCTAATGAAGGAAATTCCTGCTAGACTGTTAAGAAGAAGAAAAGATTATCAATTCCTGGTGGAGGTTCTGAAAAGAGAAAAGATACCATTTAGTTGGGACAAGTTGGAAGGAGTAATATTTTCATATAAAAAAGAGAGAATTAAAATAGACTCAATTGAAAAAGCAAAGGAGTTTATTAAACAGAATAAAAGAGACTTTGGCATGTCAAGGAAAGGCCAACAGGAGAAAGGAGAACAAATAGACAATCCAGAACATAAAGATGAAGTCCAAGAAACTGGAACGGAAGAAGAAGAAGGAGAAATAGACTTAAGTAAAAGGGAAGATAAGAGAGGGAAAACCCCAGCAGACAAATTGGACTTACAGGAATAAAGAATATAGGAGTACAAATTTCAAGGACTGTAAGGGGAGGGGCTAATAGCAATATCAGTTGAAATAAAAAAAAACACATACATATATATTTATTGATTGTGTGATGCCAATAATTAAGTTTGTTACATGGAATGTGAAAGGTCTGAATTGTCCGAAAAAGAGGAGACTAGTTTTCCACCATCTCAAAAAAACTAATGCAGAGATAACATGTTTACAAGAAATTAGAATTAAAAAAACACATGAACACTTATTGAGACACAGGAGATTAGGAGAGGAATTTGTGTCGTTAGGAAAGAATAAGAAAAAGGGTGTGGCGTTATATATTAACCCAAAATTAAATCCAAAATTAATTATGGCAGATGATAAAGGGAGATATGTGCTTGTGGAAATTAGTAAAGAGGGAATTAAATTATTAGTGATAGGTATTTATGCACCTTCAGAGGGAAAACAAAATTTCTTTAAGGGACTGAGGAAAAGGTTAATCCAGTCAAATTATAAAAGTTACTGCCTTCTTGGGGATTTCAATGGAGTGGTTGAACCAAGTATTGATCGATATTCGAATAAGAGAATAGCGAAAAATCAAGGTAAGTTAACTAGTGAATTTTTTAACATGAGGGAAGAATTCCAATTGGTAGATGCATGGAGATATAAAGAAGGGGACAGTAGAGGATTTACCTTTTATTCAGATACCCATAAGTCGTTTTCAAGGATTGATATGATCTGGACTAGTAAGAATTTAGCGAATCACATAAAAAAGGTAGATATATTACCAAAAGTGCTATCAGACCACAACCCAGTATTTATGGTGCTGAAGTATGGGCACAGTATTAGAAGATGGAGGCTAAACGAGACATTGTTATATAAGGAGGAGGTGACCAAAGTAATTAGAGAAAAAATTAAGGAATACTTTGAAATGAATCTTGAAAAGGGAGTAGGAAATAATATAGTTTGGGACGCGGGAAAGGCAGTAGTGAGAGGTTTATTTAGGCAGTGGAATTCAATAGTGTATAAGAAGAAACAAGAGGCAAGAGTAAAGCTTTTAGAGGAAATCAAAAACAAGGAAAAAGAATTAATCTCGTCCCCCACAAATAAAAAAATTAAAAACCAACTAAAAATGTTGCAAGAACAATTAGAAATGTTAATGACAGAAGAAATGAAAAAGAAACTAGATTACCTAAAACAGAAAGATTTTGAATATGGAAACAAACCCGGGAGATGGTTAGCCTACAGATTAAGAAAGGAAAAGTCCACAAAGATTATATCAAAGTTAAAAATGGGAAATAAGGAGATAACAAATGATGTAGAGATTCGAAAAATATTTGTTAATTATTTTAAAACTATATACCAAGAACAAGTAACAACCAGAAATGGAGCAGAGGAATATATTAAAAAGTGTCAAATTACTAAGCTCACTGAAGAGCAACAAGAAGAAATAAATAAAGAAATAACGATAGAGGAAATTATAGAAACAATAAAAAGTATGAAAACAGGGAAAACTACGGGGCCTGACGGCTTACCTGCAGAATATTACAAAATATTTTATAAAGAATTAGCAAAGCCACTGTGGATGGTTGTAAAGGACATAGTGAGGAAAAAGCAAATCCCACCTAGCTGGGAAGAAGCCAATATAATTTTAATACCAAAAGAGAATAAAGATGAGACCCAGTTGAAAAATTATAGACCTATTTCTTTACTAAACCATGACTATAAAATATTTGCAGCAATATTGGCGAACAGATTGAAGCCTTTCCTAAAAGAGTATATACATAAAGACCAAAATGGATTTTTACCTGGGAGACAAATTAGAGATAATATGAGAATAATAATTAATGTGATTGAATATCTGCACTATCACAACCAAATTGAAGGAGCGCTGATATTTCTAGACGCAGAGAAGGCGTTTGACAACTTAAAGTGGTCCTTCCTAATGAAAGTATTAAATGAGATGGAATTTGGAGACAATTTTATTAACGGGATCCAGGCTATATATAGAAACCAAAGTGCAAATATAGTAATAAATGGAAAGGCATCAGATCTCTTCAAGATGGAGAAAGGAACTAGACAAGGTTGCCCCCTATCTCCCCTACTGTTCATTCTGACATTAGAAATTTTGAATAACGAAATAAGAAAAGAGAAAAGGATAAGAGGCATTAAAATAAGTAAGGAAGAATATAAGCTGCAGGCGTTTGCAGATGATTTAGTAATTATATTGGAGGATCCTGTAAATGGGATTGAGATGGTACTTAAATTAATAGAAGAGTTTGGTAGATATGCCGGGTTTAAAGTTAATGTAGACAAAACCAAAATGTTAGTAAAAAATATGGATGGTATGGAAAAAGAAACTTTATATAAGTTATCGAACTTTGAAATTGTAAAAAAAATAAGGTATCTAGGGGTGAATCTAACAACTAACAACCAACAACTTTTTGAAAATAATTATATTAAAGCATGGGACGAGATAAGGAAAAAACTGAGTAGGTGGAAGGATTTTAATTTATCTCTCCTGGGAAGAATTTCGGCTATTAAAATGTGTATATTACCTAAATTATTGTTCCTCTTTCAGGCAATCCCAATTATTTATACAAATGACGTTTTTAAGAAGTGGCAAAGTGATTTAAACAAATTCTTGTGGGCAGGAAGAAAACCAAGGGTCAAATGGAAAATCATGGCAGATGCAAAGGAGAGAGGAGGGTTAGGGTTACCAAACCTACAACTATATTTTGAAGCGGTATGTCTGTCATGGTTGAAACCATGGATTACCTTGGAAAATAAACGAACACTAGAATTAGAGGGACATAACATTTTGATGGGGTGGCATGGATATCTATGGTACGATAAAGCCAAAATCAACAAGGAATTCAAAAACCACGTGATAAGGAAATCATTACTTAGAGTATGGCAGAAATATAAAAATATACTCTGTCCCAAAATACCAGGCTGGGTTTCAACTCAGGAGGCATTTACGAAAAGAGAATTAAGAAACTATAATGGGTTAAGATATAGAGATGTAATGGTAAAGAAGTTAGGAAAATGGGAAATCAAGGATTGGGAAGAACTTAAAAAAGAGGGAAAACAAATTCTATGGTTAAATTATTATGCAATTAGAGGTAAAATGAGAGAAGAACTAAAAGAGATCCCATTTGAAGGAGAAATGTCAGAATTTGAAAGACTATTAAACTCAGGTAATTGTCATTTAATTAGCTCCCTATACAAATTATTATTAAAATTTGAAACAGAAGATGAACAGGTGAAAAATTGTATGATCAAATGGGCGACGGATATAGGACATAACATCTCGATGTCACAATGGGAAGAGGTATGGAAAAGAGGTATAAAGTTCTCATGCTGCTATAATCTCAAGGAAAGTTTCTACAAGATGATGTATAGATGGTACATGTCGCCAGTTAAGATAGCCAAAATGAATAAAAAAGTCTCAAATATATGTTGGAAGTGTGAAAATGAAGTGGGAACTTTTTATCATATATGGTGGGAGTGTGGGAAGACAAGGAAATTTTGGTATAAAATAAACAAAGAAATAGAAGAAATGGTGGGATTTGAGTTAGGTTTAAGACCCGAGCTATACCTACTAAATATGATAAATGTAGAGAGTAAAAAGGAGAGAGAACATAGAGATTTAATAACTTATTTGATCACAGCTGCACGAATTAGTTTTGCAAAGAGGTGGAAAACTAAAGAAATCCCTTTATTATCGGACTGGAGAGGAAAAGCAATGGAATTAGCACGTTTAGATAAATTAACAAATATAATAAGAGGTAAACCAAAAGAGAATTATCTCAATAAATGGAAACCTTTTATTGAAGTCATTAAATATAAAGAGGGGGAAATTAATGTGGTGGGTTTTGACAAATAAGCGGAAGGAGGCATATTAGTGAAAGTTGGTTAAGGAATTAATATCCATGGGATCATAAGGTTGGAAAAGGATAATCACAGGAAGAAAGTTAGAATTATAGGATGAAATTACTTATATTGGATATATAAGGAAGTTAATCAGGAAAGGGAAGTCACAAATAAGGGGTGTACGTCAAGTACGAATTGTTGGATAAGAAAGGTTTAGATGGTGAACTATAGAGGAGTATTGTTGTTATATTATTGGGGACCTGATACGATTAAGCAGGAAGTCATTTTAAAATTTGTGGTGGTGGTATGTGTAGTTATATGTGTGGGGGAAAGGGAGGGGTGGGGATTAGGGTATAAGTCACTTGTCTAATGTAAAAGTATGTGTGTTTTCTATGTGTCTATGTGTACAATTTTTAAACTGTTAAATAAAATAAATTATATTACAAAATGCAGCATCTAAATTTTCTCCCTCTTCTCTTTTCTCAAGTTATAAGACAAACTGCAAGGTGTTTATACAAATATCTGCTGGGCAGATGTACACAACCATGTTAATAAACCCATTCTGCTATTCACCTATGCATATACGTGGCCTGTGATGCAGTTGTTCTGGCACTTGGCCCCTTCGCCTCCACAGACTACCATTTTCTGGACAAAAACAAAGGAGAAGCAAATCACCTTTTAAATACTCCACAGTGCTCTTTGTTAAATGTAAACAAAATGTCAACATATTTAAAGAATGCATCAAAACTAGAAGTGGACTTCTCACCACTTCTACATTGAGGGAGGAACATTTTTGGCAAGAAAGGGGCCAAAAATTCCCTCCCCAGAACTGCTGCAATTGCCCATCTCCATTGTAAAGCCTGAATTCAAGGATCAAAACTCAATAGACAAAAACTAGACCAACAACTGCAGAATTCTGATCCAGCATTAATCCTTGATTTTTACTAAGAAAATGAGGAAAGGAACCAGAACAATAAATTAAAAATGGAGTATTACCCGTATATTCCGGCGTATAAGACGACTGGGCGCATAAGACAACCCCCCAATTTTTAAGTTAAAATATAGCCAGCCAGCTCAGTGGCTGTAGATGATGGAATAGTCTGTGAAATTAAAGGACTGAGAACAGCTAAAAAAGCATGGGATACTTTGAAAAATCTCTGTGGTGTTCAATCTTTGGAAAGTTGCATTAATACTGTAAGTTGGTTAATATGAAGCTATCAAATCCCAAATTTTTGAATGAGCACATTAATGAATGAGCACATTAATGATTTTAGAGCCACATTGGCAGACAAGATAATTTCACCATAGACAAAACTTGATGCAAAATGATAAGTTTAAATCCAGAAATTCTAATTTTAGGCTAACTTGTCCTGAAAAGAAACATATTTTGACTCTCCTGAGCTAAATGGAGGGCCATTTTAACTCTTCAAAGGCAAAGCAGTTATTCTCACAGCAGGAGGAAGGATTTGCTGGGAAAACTGCCCAGACCATTTAACACTTCAATCATTCTCACAGCAGGGGAAAAGATCTACTGGGGTATAAGACCACCCCTCCACTTTTGAGGAGATTTTCAAGTGTTAAAAAGTAGTATTGTATGCAGGAATATATGGTACTCACTTCTTAGAAGTAGAGCCATTGAACTGAGTGGGGTTTACACCCACACAAGTGGGAAAGTGCAACCCTAATGGCCTTGCACATTGGCTAGCCAGTGCCCACGTTGGCTCAGAAATAAAGTGGATTGCATTCCAAAACATCTGGAGAGCAACAGGTTGGGAAGGCTGGTTATTTAAACAATAACCTGGCCTTTTTCTCTTTCAAATGTTCATTTTAACAATTCGTGAAAGCATCATAGTTTTCTCTAGTAGATTAAAAAAACACACCAAAATTAGAAGGGATAAACACATTTTAAAAGGATTAAGACAGGCTCATTGAGGCCAAAGGGCAGTCTTTATGGAAAATGCAATTGTTTGGTCATTTGTAAGAAAAGGAAAGCAGTTCTACTTTTAAGCAACGGACTGTGTGGCATCTAATCTTTAGATTAGAAAATGAGAAAGCATAAACTGTTAACTTTTGAATTTTTTAAAAAAACATTATTTGAGTGGCTCGAGAAGACTTGAAAGGTGAGAAATGGTTATGTGCCCTTAATAACTGTAATCACTATTTTGTTAGAAAAGGCAGATTTTTAATTAGTAAAACACTCTAAGAAGCTAACCTGCTTATGGAACTGAATAGCTATCTTCAAAAAACAAACAGAAGCAAAGTTTGGAAGCATTTTAATAATCCTTAGGGCATTCATGCTTATCTTTTGAAAGATGCAGCTATCACAAGGTTGCATGAAAGCTCTACAGGCACTCCTAGTTTCTTTTGCTTCTTTGTGTTTGATTAAGCATCAAAGAAAATATACAATTTTGGGGACAGGCTGTCCTAAAGGCAATGGAGAAGCAACTCAACTATGAGCTGAAATTTAATTTCTCATCCACAGTAGCCTCTTCTTATGACTCATTGCATGAATCTAGAGAAGAGCTGCACAACTTCTTGTTCACACTGGATTCCCCCAACAGGAACCCTGTGCTGGTTCCTGTTACTGCTGCAGGATTTGGGTGGCCAGTACTAAGATTCCTCCCACAACTGCAGTTGCCCCTGAAATTTGGTGGCTAGCCAACTCTCCATGGTACATTGGTGTGCCAGAGGCTTTCCCACACCACAGAGCCCTGCTTTATGCAGAACACACCATCTCCTTCCTTTCTTGATGGGAACACCAAAGGGAAGACTTTCTGTGTTCCCTGTGCCACCACCAATTTGGGCCAGGACAAGCACCATCATCATCTACTAAATATGAGCCTCGAGGAGGCAGCTACATGTGCATGTGTGGTGTCTGGGCTGAATGTGGTCCACATCTGCCTTAGAACAAAGTCTGGAGTTGTCTAAACAGTGAAAATACAACTCATAGAATTTGAGGAGAATATGTTTTGTCTTAATGGGATCCCACATCAATCTGCCATATTTGAAATGAGGGGGACGGCAAATACTTCATATACTTCACAGGAAAACCCTTTGCAGCTTTCCCTGAATTTTTTTAAAAAGCTCCACAGGGAATACGTATTCCTGCTTGTTGGGACAACCGATTCTCTTTGGTGTGTATTCCCCATAAGAGCAGAAGTGGAAAGCTGGTTGGTCAGACGTTCACAGGGGACGGGGCTTTCTAACAAGGCAAGTGCCTGAAACCACCATGTTGGATTTCTGCCTTAACGACTGACTGCTACAGCAAGAAAATAGCCTTCTTTTTGTTTGCTTCTTTGTTAAAGTGGAAGATCACACCTTAGATTTAGGTTTTGTAAAAAAAAAACCCAACTATTTGGCAGCAGCAAATCGAGGTAATTAAAAACATGAGTACAGTAGGACCCTCATATCCACTGATTCATTATCCACAGGACACAAAATAGCACACCTACCATAGAGTCTTCCTAGACAATGTGTCCTCTCTAGCCATTTTCTAGGTCCTCCAAGGCACCTCTATGGTATTTTAAACTGAAATTCCCATTATTTTCAATGGTGTTCACTATTATCCATGCCCCCCCCCCAGAACCAGCCCCCAGTGGATACGGGCGTCCTACTGTAATTCATTCATACCTGCCATCTTGATTCACAGGCATACCCAGTGGAAGAACAAAAGCAGATAGCATCACATGCCTGCACTCTTCAAAAACAACCCTTAAGACACATAGAAGCTGCTGAGAATTGGCATTACTGAGCACCAATCCACATCTTATTGCTTCATATAGACAAGCCCTATGTCTTTTGTTAAGATACAGGAATACTGTGGCTGCACTCTCTGGACGTTATCAGACAGGGCAAATAAGGCATCATAAGGACACCTAATGATCATGAAAGGACACGCGTACCACACGATGTCACCCTTTTGCAATCATGTCCTGTTAAAAAATCATACTTTTTTTATTGATGGCTCAAGTTGTCAATTGCTCCCAGTGGTGCTTTTGTGCTGGTATTGCCAGCGTTTGAAACTTCACGGCATTGTACTCATGTGAATGCAGTGTCAATGGCCATCCACCAAGAACACTTCCGGGTGAGATTGCAACATCCAGGTAGGTGGCACACTTTTTTTTTACCATCCCCAGTTTACTAGGGACTTTTAAAATGTGTTTAGGTGCTTTTTGAAACTTTTTCTCTGTTTTTTCGTTTTTATTTTTTAATTTCCCGCACTATGTATTCTCACAAGAATACATGGGATTTCAAAGAGGAAATCCAGGGAAGCCTTTCATTGCCAGGGAAGCCTTTGGATGGGAGGGAAAGTAAGCATGGCATGGGTAGTTCTTTTGATGGCATAAAAACAGCAAAATTATGTGAGTTTAAGGCGGGGTGATCTGATAAAGTCCTCTGTTAGGAACCATAGAACACTAGCTCAGATATTTTCTAATTGGTAGAGGTTGGCTATGAAGAAAGGGATACACTTGAGAAGTTGTTGATGTGTGCCTTCAAGTTGTTGTGTGACTTGGGTGCCTTCAAGTCAGTTCTGATTTATGGCAACCCTAAAGCAAACCTATCACGGGGGTTTCTTGGCAAGATTTATTAGGAGGAGGTTTGCCTTTGCCTTCCTCTGAGGCTGAGAGAGTGTGACTTGCCCAAGATTACCAGTGAGTTTCCAATGCACAGCGGGGATTTAAACCCTGGTGTCCAGAATCATAGTGCAACACACAGACCACTACACCATGCTGTCTCTCTGTTTGAGAAGTAATATCCACAATATGGGGAGAGAATGCAGTTGATTATACTATGAAAGAAATCAAGAACACTGAATCTCTCTGTATTGCAGAAGTTACAGGGTGTAATCCCATGCAGTGCAAGATGAAGACATGCTAAACTAAAGTGAGGTGAACAAAGTTTGACACGGAGCTTGAATTTAGTGGATTATCCTATAACAGACCCTGACATTATCAATTTGATTAATTTGATAGATATTTTGATAAATCAAATTGATCCATCAGTACACTTCCATCAAGTAATGAAATATTAAAACAAGCATAAATGAACTCAAGGTACTGTTAGTTCTGAATTTATTTATCTTTATAAAGGTGTGTATACTGAATGTTTCTGTAGTTTTAGCATTCTTATGCCTGCAATTATTTACCACTTATGAACATTTTACTGTATTCATGAATAAGGATTCAAGACCTTGGTGCACCTACACTGTAGAACTAATGCAGTTTGACACCACTTTAACTGCTGTAGCTCCATGCTATGGAATCCTGGGATTTGTAATTTTACAAGGTCTTTAGCCTTCTCTGCCAAAGGGCACCTCACAAAACTACCAATCTCAGGATTCCATAGCATGGAGGTACAGCAGTTAAAGTGGTGTCAAACTGCATTAGTTCTACAGTGTAGATGCACCCTAAGACTCAAGCAAGAAAGAGGAAGTACAGTTGTCCCTCCACATTCACGGATTTGGCATTCACGGATTTAAGTATTCACAGCTTGAAAATATTATTTAAAAAATAATAATCCAAAAAGCAAACCTTGATTTTGCCATCTTATATAAGGGACATCATTTTGCTATGCCATTGCATATAATGGGACTTGAGTATTCACAGATTTGGGTATTCACGGGGGGTCCTGGAACCAAACCCCAGTGAATGTGAAGGGACAACTGTAATACTGCAAGCAAACAGTAGTTAGCAATGCTGCCTTATTGTTGTGGGTACTGTGAAGGAAAAACTGACCATAACTATTGTGTTCATTGACACAAGTTATTTCAAGGAACAGTCAAAAGGAACTTGGTATAGAAGGTAATTTTGAGTCATTGTTTTTAGGCGAGATGACAAGTATGTATCAAAAACATTTCAGCCATGTATCCAAGGAGCAGAGAAATATGCAATCTAAGATTAAGCCAGTAACCATATCTACTTCATGTGTAATGGATTAGGACAAATGAAGAAAAAAAAACCAAATAAGAAGAGCAGTAGGCAGTGAACAGTTGGGGGGAAATACTTATTTGAAGCTGCTTGATGAATGTTTTGGTAATAATGAACACAATCACATAATGAAATCATGATGAGAGAGCAAAAATGATCAGACTTAATTGGACAGGGTTTTTTTAGAGCTAATTATCTAATCAGTTCAGCTGCTTAGCCCACTGGGTAGAAAGCACCTGAAATCAGAAGCAAAGGAGCAGGGGAATAGAAAAGAAAAAGGAATGAGCTGGAAAGGTAACAGGGATTTTGAGTCTGAAAGTACAAATCTGCTCAAGTACAAAAATGGAAATTGATAAAGTCATAAATCACATAGTGGTTTAAAAGGGGATGAGGAAAATGACTTATATGAATATGAATTTGCCTTACATTAAACAATTTTCAAGAGAGCTTACACACTGGTGCCACCTGTAGCATAAGGAAATGAAAAACAAGCATTCCTGTTATAGTAGAAACCAGGGATTGGGAACAACTCCCAGAATCCCTAAACCAGCATAGCCATGGGCTTTGTAGGCTGGAGATGTAGTGTGAAAAGGTAAATTTTCTGAGCTCTGACAGGAACTGCTATTCTGCAGGCAACTTCTTTTTTACCCATCTCCTTGTCACTTCATTTTCATTCATAAAACTCTTGATAGTCTACAACCTACTTTCAGAATGTTGCATTATTTTAAAACCCTGTGAAGCTTAGGTCACAATTCAGCCAACATGTTTATGCTTCAGATGCCGTTGGTATTCCTTAAATGAACTTAATAACTGACTAGATTGCACTGTTGGCTATGATCTTGAAAGCACTTCATTCATTTTTTAAAAGAAGAGACTTCACTGTTTCATACATTTCCCGATGACACTAGATAAAATAAGCTTTGCACATTCAAATGTTATCATTTTGTAATCATCAAAGTTATCATATCCTCCTAACATCAATCCCACCACTGTGCTTTTGGGACAGAAGCACAGAAAGCTATGTGCCAGGAAAAGCGCATCAATGCTGGTTTTAGAGACAATGTCCATGGACTTTATAAGACCACCCCTAAAGACGTTCTTTTGCTGGCATAAAAAACTCCATTCTTATGCTGACAAAATAACATCCCCCATTGTACTTACCTTCCTCTCCTGGCAAAGGCTTCCCCGGCATTGAAGGAGGAAATGAACAAAGCCCCATTCACTTCCTCCTTTGAAATCCCGCGTGATTTCATCATGCGGCAAATTCAAAAGTAAAACAACAAATAAACATCAAAAAGTTACACCAAGCACCTAAACACACTTTAAAACTTACAAGTAAACAAGGGAAAGATTAAAAGTTTGTCACCTACCTGGATGTTGCAATCTCACCTGGAAGTGTTCTGGCTGGTCCAGCCATTGTTGGGGTAAGTACGGGGGGGGGGGATGAGATGTGCAGTGCCGGAACAAAAGCACCACAGGTGACATCGTCTGATCTGCGCACCCTTTCGAGGTTATGTAGCATTGTTATGACACTGTATTTGACTCATCTGATAAAGTCCCATATTTCCAGAAAACAACTTCAATTTACAGGAAAATTCAAGGAAGTCAGATCTGTTAAATAGCCAGAGGGTTCTTCCTTCCAGTGAAATTCTGTCCTCCGATGGGTGCATGATTAACCTGGCTATGAAGGTTCCCCTTTATCAGCAGAAAAAAGATCAACTGACAAGAGGTGAGCCCTGGTGGTGCAGTGGTTAAATGCCAGTACTGCAAGTCACTAGGTTGCAAGTTCGATTCCAGCGGGCTCCAAGGTTCACTCAGCCTACCATCCTTTCATAGGTTGGTAAAATGAGTACCCGGCTTGTGGGGCAATTAGCTAACACACATTGGAAACTGCTTAATGCAGTGTAGATGTGAAAATTAGTATTGCTTAAAACAATTTGTAAGCTGCTCTGATAGCCTTATGGCTGAACAGCAGGGTATAAATAACTAATAAATAAAAATAAAAAAATAAATACTTCTAACTTGAGTCCAGTTAGTGCTTGCAGAAAGCTTCAGAGATGTTCCCACCAAGTCAAGCAAACCCCCCCCCTTTCTGGTCACATCATAATATATTAGATCCAAAGTTCTTCCAAAGTCATTCCCCATGGAACCCCCCCAGGGTCAAGCCCCCCATGTTAGACTGGCCTGAGGTGGACCTAATAATTTGCCTTCCCACTGGAGTCAGAGAAAGGGAGAGGAAGACCAATATTCATTTGATGGAAATTAGGTAGACAATGCTTCCCATGCAGGCATGCTCCAATCAGCCACACGACTTTTATTATGACAGGGCTCTAGATGCAGTGATGGTATCCCTGCAGAATTCCCCATTGGAAAAGGGCAGAATTGGTCTGTGCAACCAAGTATAGACCAAGCCCTTTAATTAACCTAAAGAATGGGGTGTTCCTATACTGAAGGCTTGTTCTTACCACTTCCATTCCCTGATCTCACAGTGAAGAGCAGCAAGGTCAGAGTGGAAGTTCTACCTGCATTCTAATTCAGTGCAATCAGAACTTTTGCTCAGGTTTCCTTGTTTAAAGCAGGGAGTCTGTGGAATGAAAATGTGAGACTAGGACTTGGAAACACTGCTTTTTTTGGACTAAAATGCCCAGAATCCCTCTGACAGCATCAGCAGCCTAGTATGGCACATCAAACCATACCACTCCAAAGATTTCCAAAGCTGTGTAGGGTTCAGCATGTTTAGTATTTGGATAGGAAACCACCAAGGAATACCAGGAATCTTCAAGTGGGACTAAGGAGGTTCTCAGACAGGCCAAATATCCAAGGACAGGGACGACAGGAGACGATGCCACCCCTGTCCTGGGATGCTCCCGTTCTGTTCCTGTTCCTCCCCCATTTCCTCTTATTCATGGAAAAATCCGTGAATAAGAGACCCATTCCGTTATTATAACAGACATCAATGGGAGGTCCCTTCTGGACACTTCCAGGTGTGATCGGGACGAAAAGGTAAGTAAAAAAAAAATGCCTCCCTAGGTAGCTTTTTCTTCTTTAAATGTGTTTTGGTACTTGCTTTTTTTTTTTTTTACTGCTAGGGGGGGTTTCTTTTTAATTTCCCTCCCGGCCATTCTCTCTCGATGATGGCTGCATTTACGACCAGGCAGGGAAGGGAGGGGGAGCCTGTACCCATCACAGAACAAAGGTAGGTGTGTGAAACTTTTTTTTTTTAAATTTCGTGGCAGGAATGGGAGTGGGGGGGGTAGCAGGACAGAAATGGACCCAAAGGGTCTGTCTGATAATCTCCTAAGAAAGGCTCCTTTATGAAACTCTGGAAAGCAACTGCCAGTCAGAGTTGGCAATAGAAGGCTAGATGGAGCAGTGGTTTGATTCATTATTATCTACAGAAGAAACCAGGGACACATTTCAGCAGGCTCCACAAAAAGGTGTGAGAATGTCAGCTCCAGAAATCCCTGAATTTACGTTGCAAACAGCCTTTGAAGAAGGCCTTGAGAGTATATGCAGACTGAAGCACCTTGGGCTTTTTCCCCAAATAAAAGAGCCTTCAGTTGAGCACCTTGAGACCTGTCTCTGGTTTCTTCTGTGCATTTTATCGAGTGCTCTCCAGTGTTTGTTTCCTCTGGCCAAATCCATACTACACAAATAATCATGTTTGAAGCTGGATTATTTGCTATGGCTCCTTCCTATTGAATCCTGGGATTTGTAGTTTTACAAGGTCTTTAGCCTTCTCTGCCAAAGAGTGCTAGTGCCTTGCCAAACTACAAATCCAAGGATTCCATAGGAAGGTGCCATGGCAAATAATCCAGTTTCAAACTGGATTTTTTTCATAGTGTGGATTTGGCCTCTGATTCAATGTAAGAAAGTTTCCTATGTTCCTATGCTGTCTGAGGAATTCTATGGGATCTGTATATAATTGGCCACTGGGGGTAGAGCAGTGTGTACAGTCCCTTTCCTTGTACCCACTTTTGTATCCGCACACACTTGTCTGAAGGTATGAATAGGGACTTTATCAGACAAGCCTCTGAAATCATTCTTTTGGTACCATATTTTACACTGTTTTTGTGCCAGCAAAAGAACCCAAAATATCAAATGTTGCCATGCTTGCATGAAAAAGCAGCCCCATACTTCCATGTTGGTGAGTGAGCAAGATCTTGGTGGTCCTTATGATAAGATGCAAACGTGCTTAAAAGTTTTTTTAAAAAGCAGCTAAATTAAAAAAAAAAAAAGAACACAATCACTGAAACACACTTAAAAACTTGTCTGCATCACAGGATGATTCATAAAAAGAGTGTCCAATGGCTAGTTTTCCAATTTCCACCTGGAGGTGTTCTGGCGGGGATTGCCCATTGACACTGGAACTGTGCCAGCAAAATGAGGCACAATTTCACACACTCACAATCACGGCAAAATAAATACCATGGCTGATCTATTGATGGCTTGGCCCAACAATAAAAAAGAATGCCTTATTTTCGATACATGATCATGAAAGCACAAATGTCGTCTGGTATCGGCAACCTTTTGCTTTCATTAGGTGTTGTGCTGATGCTGTATTTGCCACATCTGATAAAGTCCAAGGGTGCCAGTTACACGACAGAAATTGTCACGGTGCTTACCGTGATTTTCTGATCACGAATCCGCCCCTCACTGTTTATACGATTTATGTCACTGATCTGGATATCCCAGGTGATCCCGTGATTGATATTTACACGTCCAAAGTACCGGGGTTTTTTTAGGTTGTAGGGTTTTGTTTTGTTTTTGGCTGTCAATCAAAGATGCAATTACTCGTGTTTTCACAACCTCGATGACGCACTTCCTTTAAAGTTCCGTGCCACGAGCGCTGCTATTGGCTGGCTGGGGGGGGGGAGACAGGGGGGCAGAGGTTTGGTATTCCCCTCGCTTCTTTAAAATGTTAACCCTTTAAGCAGAGGCAGAAGGCACTTTTCAAAGACCTCAGACGGAGGAACAGTTAAACCATCTCCTTTCCTTTTGAAAGCAAGCCGAGTAGAGGCTAGGCATTTTGAAAGATCCAGACTGAGATCTTTCGCTCAGACGCAGGGAGATCAAGCCGAGTGAGGTCGGGGGGTTGGATTTCCCCTTTAAAATATTAACCCTTACAGCAAACCAGCTACAGACAGACAATTTGAAAGGCACAGGCACAGAGGGGGAATTAAAGGGTGTTCATTGGCTCAGAGGCTGGAATACCAGGGAGGTGATCAAGGCAGGGGATGAATGGGTGACCATCTTTCTGTAACATGCAGTTGAGGAAGAGATTAAAGCTGAAAGGTTTGCAGTGTAGAAATCCATTTAAAAAGGTGATTGAGTATGCACACGCGCACACGCGCGCACACACACATCAACCTTCGTGCAGCTGGAAGGGATGCCTTTGTTTTCAGCTGGTGAGGCTGGATCTGTAGAACGGGTGACTGACCCCTCCTTTTCTGGTCCCTGAGCTCTAAGCCCGCCCCCAGTCACCATTTCCGGTCATCCCAGTACCGAGACATTTAGTCTCAGGCTGTTTACATTTCTAATTTTCCGAATCCTCCCGTGACTTTTTTAAAAACCGGCACAAACCACGGGACTGGAAGTCCTGCAGGTTGAGGGATAAAAGGTGGCCCCCCTTCCGAAAATCACGTACCCAACCCGATGTACGTGTAAACTGCCAGGGATCGACATGAATTCTTCCCAGGACATTTTCATCGTGTAAACGGCCCCCAAGGTCTACAGTATGTTAACAGAACTGATCAGAAGTGAACATGGAAACAGGAAATAATAACAAATGTATAAAAGGGAAGACGTATGAATAACTATCCACGTGAAGGATAAAACTGTTTTTTTTTAAAAAAATACAAGCTTTGACTTGGCGCTGTGGTGGTATTCAAGCATGTGCAGCCAAAATGAGAGATGTGTGTGGGGTGGGGTGGGGTGGGGTGGGGAGTTTTTGCTTGCTGCATAAAAAGATTCTTTAGGAACAATGGAAGGATACTTAATATGAGAATGTGAATAGGATTTTTAGAAATGCATTCTTCCCAGCCTGATCACTGAATAAAAGGCATTTCCACTGGTTGCAACATTAGAGATTTCTAGCATCAGTGAACCTTGCAAAAGTATGGGGAGGGTCAGAGGGAAGGAGGGAAGCAGTTAAAAAAAACTTTCCCAATGAGGGACAAATCCTTCATGACAAACTCAATAAAGCAAGAGAGAAATTTCTCGCTAGTTATACAAAGTATTTGGAAAAAATGTCATTCTGTTCCTAGGATGATGAATAGGTTTTTGCTGTCTACAAAAACATGAGGGAATGCAGAACTAAGTTGTTGGAAGGAGTCAGAAACCTTCCCATGATTTTTTATATAGCCACAGTGGTGCCCTTTTCAGAAGACTCTTCAAACCGTGTGTCATTGAGCAACATGAACTCAATACGGCCCTCTCTGGGTAGTTCATACCCTTTGGGGACATTGAACTTAGGAATAATGGTCAGAATCCTAGTCAAGTGCTGATGGAACATAACTTCCCACCAGCATGAATGCCTGGGTGTGCGGTGAGGATGGAGACAGACATAGGGAGGAGGTGGAGCTGGGCCTGAACATCTACTGAGAGAGATACCAACAATTGCACCACAGTGGTAGTTACATATGCAAGCATACAGCAAATACAGCCGGCAGCACACCCAGATGTAGCTCCCCAAGAAGCTCGCAGTCAAATGATTTTAGCATGAAGGGGAAATTAATCCTGTGATTTCCACAGCAATAAGAAAGAACAAATATATAAAATAATCTTAGGAGACTTATGTGGGATTCAGCTGCAACAGAAAAAGAGCCTGGCCACACTACACTGATATAGCTCTGTATTCGTCTTTAACTGCCATGGCAACATCCTATGGAAACCTGGGATTTGCAGTTTAGAGAGGGACATTTAGAATTCTCATCCAGAGAACTCTTGGGCCTCACTAAACTACTAACCCCAGGTTGTTGCCATGGCAGTAATCTTTTAAATATGTTTTAAGCATATTTCACTGTTTTTAATCATGTTTTTAATAACATTGTTCAATTCTTTTTTAACTTTTGTAAATTAATGTTTTAGCTTGATCTTTTAAAATTATTGTAAGCTGTCTTGAATCCCGTCATGGGAAAAAGGCAGAATATAAATTCAATAAATAAAACAGTTTGTTGTTGTTGCTATTATTATAGTGGAATATGGTGCTGTAACAGTGCAGTGTAATAAGGATCAAAGTTAGAGCATCTGTCTTACAAAGATGGGTCTAATGGCCTTACTGCACTCTGAAGAAAAGTGGCAAGGAAGCAGGACTGTTCCTTCTTCCACACTGCTTTACCACATGATGTTGTCATTTTTTGTTCCAGTCCCATGGGGGACTGAGGTAAAAAACTGAGGTGTTCTCTACATGGTAAAAAAAAAAATACAAATGGCATGCAAATGTATGGCGATCCGTTCAAATGGCCGTTTGCACAAATACGTGTCATTCAGAAGAGGGGCAGCAAAATCCACCACAAAGTCCGTGTGCACTGCATCCGGGGCTTCATGCGGATTTTTAAAAAAGCTCTGTATGACATGTGCATGTGCAATCATTTGAACACTCACATTCGCACAAATACAAACAGGCAGTGCAATCTGATTGGCTGTAGGAGGATGGTACTAACCAGGGCTGACCCTACTTTGCAGGGCTAGCAAAGAGAGAAAGCAGCTGCAGCTGCCATGTTGGATTTTCAGCTAAGCGAGGGTCCAGTAAGTCAATGAAATGGCAATTTTATACTCTTTTTTTTTAAATTATTTCTGTCTTTGTAAATATGAAGTGTTGCTTGTGCATACCCTGGACAACTGTTTTTTTTTTTTTTAATGGTGGCAGCAGATTTAAAATCGCGAGTAAATCACTTGCAGCCGCCATCTGACTAGGGGTTCATGCAGAGTTTAGGGGGGCTCTTTTGGCCATGTAGGGAGGTCACATCATTGTGAACACCTGCCTTTCTGAATGTGTTCATATTTTTTCCCTTCGTATAGACAAGACCTGAATCTTTTTGCTAACCAGAAAAACCCATTAGCAAAAAGACATGGTTTTACCTCAGTCCCCCACAGGCCTGGAATGAAAGAATGCCAGAAGGATAACAACATCATGCAGTAAAGCAGTGCAGAAAACAGAATGTTCATGCTTCCTTGCTGCTTTTCTTTGGAGTGTGGTAAGGCCCTAATTCCTATTGATTAATCCTAACTAGAGCAGGTCCATTGAATCAATTGTTGGCTGGGGAATCAACACATAGGTAAATCCCACTGATTCAATGGATTTACTCTAGTTGGGCCAAACAATAGGATACAGGCCATGAATTAGTACAATTCATGTATGAAATCACCCATTTCAAAAGGTTCCAATCAGTGCTTTTTTTTTCAACAACCACTATTAATTATCACGCTTTGTACTTTCTTTTTTCCTTCTCTCTCAACTCTTTGTTTACACACACAAAGATCCACACTGGATATAGTTCAGCATGAAGCATTAAATATTTGATGAAGTGGACACTAATCAATCAAAATTTATGTAAGAATGGGGAACATGTGCTCCTCCACATGTTGTTGAGCTCTCAACAGCCCTTATCTTGTGTATGCTGGCTGAGGCAGGTGGGATGTGTAGTTCAACAACATCTGGAGGGCCACATAGTCCCCATCACTGACCTCCACCAATCTTTAAGGTTCCACAAGACTCTTCATTGTTTTTGCTGCAACATATCACCCCTTGGGTCAACATTTTAAGTAGTACTCACCATTCTTAAAAGTGTCTTTTAAGTTGTGATTTAAAGATAGCACATCCCCAAAGAATAGTAATTTCCACTGTTCATAATGCACAATAATGTTTCAAAGTGCATCACATTCACCCAGAGATGTGGGCTCAAGTCCCACTGTTGCCATTCACTGAATATGTACCTCGGACGAATCACTCTCTTGCTCAGCTTTTGCTATCATCTCTAAAAGAAAATCAGAGCGAGCTACTGATAATGGGTAAATAAACATAATGAGGATTTTCACTATACACTTCCAAGGGACTATTGGGATAAACAATGACATTCTCATGCTATGGACTGGAAAACCCCCCAGCTATGTGCTAAGTGTCTCCCATATCCATAAGAGAGTCTCCCATTGTCTGTCTACTCTGGTTTCAACTTCTAATTACAGTTATCCCTTCATATTCACTGGGGGTTGGTTCCAGAACCCACTTGGATACCAAAATCCGTGAATACTCAAGTCCCATTATATGCAAAGGCATCGCAAAATGGTCTCCCTTATATAAGATGGCAAAATCAAGGTTTGCTTTTTGGATTATTATTTTTTAAAGAATATTTTCAAGACGTGAATACTTAAATCCATGGATACCAAATCCATGGATATGGAGGGACAACTGTGTAGTCATTCAGATGATCTGCATTTATCCTGAGATATCATTAATGTGTTACAACTAAGGATTTTATCAGACCACGCAAATATGGCATCATAACAATGCATAATGAACGTGAAAGGGTGCACATAACATATCCCACTAAACTGGAAGCCACTGCCATGCCCCCCTTGAGAGTTTGTCTTCCTCAGAAGATGAAGCAGATGTACCAGTGGGAGAGTCAGAGCAGATGTCCTATAGCCAGCAGAGTCCTCCTTCAGGGCAGGAAGAAGGATTGAAAGAGAGAGCCCACCCCCCCAGTCCCCAAGAAAGGTGGAGGGCCTGGCATCTCGTCAGACCATCCCCTGCAAATGGAGCGAAAGGCTATGTTTAAGGCATCAGCTATGAAATACACACCCTAAATATTGCCTGGAATCAGGGCATTGGCTGAGCTTGCTGCTTTTATAAGCAGGTTACTTCCTGCAGCCAAACTGCTGAATGCAACTTCAATTCTCCTCTTGACGACTTGGCTTTTGTAAGTGGGTTTCTGTATTTATGACTCTTGGATTGTTTAACAACTCTACTACTATGATTCCTTGGACTCTGTTTCTGATTTATGGCTTTCTTGACCCTGGACTGTTTTAACACCAGATACTTCCTGCTTCCACAGCTTCTGACTTTGGTACTATGAATTTTTGTTCAACATTGAGAGTAGAACAGCCAGCAGCAACCAGTGATACAGCATACAGTGTATTTGTAGTCTGGGCCAAATATGCTTTTAAAGAGTTGTGAAGCCTACTCAGTTATTATGAAAGCAGAAAAAATATAAGGTGGTGATAGCCATGCTCCTCTTCATATGGAGTTTGACCCATAGAACCTCTCCATGTGATCTAGAATACTGAATTTCAAAGGTTTCAGATTTCATGGAGAGCTACCAAGGATAGAAGTTCTCTTCAGAATGTTGTTCTCCCCAAGAGGAGAGCACTGAAAACAGAGACAGAGTGGGAAGTTCTAGTATATTGTGTGTATGTGCATGTGTCTTCATGTCACCTGTCAACATATGGTGACCCAATGAATTCCCTAGGGTTTTTGTAGGCACTGAATACTTAGAGGTGGTTTTGCCAGTTCCTTCCTCTGAAATCTAGCCTTTGGTGACCCATTCAAGTACTAACCAGGGCTGACCCTACTTAGTTTCCAAGATCAGATGAGATCTGATGCCTTTAGGATATTTAGGTATTTTTTTCTGACCTTCATAATGCTTGAATAAAGGTGAGCAAGGTTTTCTCTGTCTTTCAAACCTATGTGCTTTTAGGATGAGGAGGAACTATCCAGCAGAACCAGATTTAGGCTCTTCGTCTCCTGAATCAAATTTATGTGAATTCTCCTGAGTCTGAATTGTTTCCCTACATTGTTCCATGTTTCACGTAAGGCCCTCTGGCATGTGATATATTGGTTTCTTCTGCTGACAACAGCTTGTAACCAGGAGTAAGTGTGGTAATAATATGCTGGACAGGAACTATTGTTTATTGTCTTGGCATTGTGTCTCTGTTGAAGGCTATGGCAAATGTTCTCCAGGGAAAATGGCATGAAATGGGGGCAATGCTTCCTGCACATTTCCGAACACCCTCCCTGTATCCCCAGCACTTACATTTTTTGTGACAGCTCACTGCTGTTGCCAACTCCCATTACCAGCAGGTTTTGCAAGAGCAGCAAGGACACTGCCACGCAAACAGTGTGATTTGGCTGTGATGTGAGGGCAAATGGAATTAATTCTGATAGAAAATATCCTGAATAAGAATTTCTGAGCTGGCATTGTTTGCCCTTGGTGACATCAGCTTTGGCTGTCTGACAGCTTCACTGAGTGTCAAACTAGAATTTAAGGGAAATGATTATTCCCTATTAGCACATCTTTCCCTCTAACTTCAGGCTTTTCTCAGAGCTGTGTGCTTCAGCAATCAGACTTGCAAATTAAGTTTGTCTTTACCTTCCAATTATCAATCACAGAACAAAGCTCTAATCTTTGCAAGAAACAGAGTTGAGGAAAAGCACTGGCTAGGACAAACAGATGTCTTTCATATGCACAGCTTCTAAATATGAGCTAAAAACATTTTCTAGATTTCTTTCTATTAAGAATAGAAGGGATCTTTCTCCTTATAAATAAATAAACAAATGCAGTGCTAATCAGGATTTCAGAGAGCTTAAAATGAAGTACTGCTGCAGTTCCATGAATACTTGGATTTAAGAGGTGGGGTGACACAGGGTAGCTGTGTGAAGGGTAGCACACGAACACCTTCTCATGACAACACCTTGTTGTTGTTGTTTTTTTGCAGGGGGGGGAGGGAAGCGAAAGGAAAGCATAGTTCCCAAGGATCTCTCGAAAGGGAGAGATGCATAAGAGGAAGTGACCATGTTACTGAAATGTGTCCTCTTCCCTAGTTTTGATTCAGCCCAGCAACCTCATGTTGAAGGAAAACAGAAGGGCTTGAAAGGTTACTCTTTTAGACTACAGTTTCCAGAAGTCTTCAGCCACCAGTCATCCCAAAAAGTACATTTCCCAGTATTTGGCAAACAGAGGTGACATGACTGTTCGTATCACAATCCACCAACCATCACTGGCCACTAAGTGTCTGGGAAGTGATTATGTGAGACAGAACACTAGCTTTAGATTAACTTTTATTTGACTTTGCAAAAGAGTCACTTTAAAAAAAAAAGATTTTGCTCCACGCACTTAAGACTGTATCTTAGAAAAGGAGGACAGTCTTGATCTTCAGGATTCTCTCACTCATTTTGAATAACTTCCCAAATCCTCATATTTGCACAATTTATTCCCTTTCAAGTAAAAGCTACTGCCTGTAATGTCTGTGTTAATTGTATCAGATACTCTGCTTTATTAAAATCAGAGAGGAATATTTTGAAAGAAACTTGTTAGCCATGCCTCTTCACATTTCAGATAACCAAGTTCAAATTTAGTTCATCATCTCCTACTTTTAATTGTTCTCACTGGGAGTGCTGGAGGATAGGGCTCATTCAATAATTTCACTGAAAGATGTTTTACTTCTTTCATTCTGGATTTATTTTACTCCTGATATTGAATATTATGAATTGTCTTGTCCTTCTTGATGATGAACAATAAGGTGGTGGTAGTTATAGAACAATTTACTTTTTAAAAAAAGAGTATGTAGCACATTAATCACAAACTGAGCTATTGTGCTATTTGCCTTCAGTTTCTAGCTTTTGACCATTATCAGTTAAACTGCACTTACTTATAGATTAGTCATTCTGATTTGCCACTGCCACTGATGTAGAAAATTCAGACTCCTTTACATAAACTCTGTAACCATCATTCTTTGAACAATAAAAAGGCAATTTCTTCCCTTGCATATTTTTTTTCTTAATGTGCTTCTAAAAATTACCCCTTAAAGAATGCATTTGTTAAATGCATGTGTGTGGCTTTATCTCCAGTATATTTAAACTAATGTGAACCCCACGATGATGGAAATAAATCTTATTTATTCCATAGGGTAATAACACATTCAGGCCTCTAAAAGTGCTTGCTAAAACTGGAAACTGTTTCCACTGAACATGAATGTGAAAGTGTGGAGAGTGCACTGCAGCTGAGAAGTCATAGAAAGTGGCTATAGTGGCATTCTAATGGCCACAAGAATTAAGAATACTAACTGGCCTGTATTCACTTACATAATTGGTTTAGTGCAAAGTCTGTTATACTTCTGGTAATTCAGACTTCATGCAATTTTTAAAACAGTTTAATACAGTTTTTATTGTACAACCAGTTGCACAATTGCTTGGGTTGTGGTCCAGTGCAACTGTGTTGCTCCTCTAGCATTAAATTATATTTAGTTAACTGTGCTAAAGTTCTAGCAGCCACTACACTATAGTAAAACCACAATTATCATAACATTTACAGTACACCATTATAGCATACTTGTGTTTTTGTGTTCCACAACATACAAGCCATTTTTACAACCACAATCAGCAACAAGGCCATCACAGCAGACATGCAGAGAGTGCACCAGTCAATCCACTGAAGTGAGGAAGCTGTGATGCTGACACCACAAGGTCCAGTCAACATATCCTGCCATCAAATGAGCAAATGAGAAAAGTCTACAGAATATCTATAGTCTATAGAGCTTCTGATAGTTGGACAGCAACTGATTTTCTGCAGCCACAAGTTCCAGGTTTCCCTTACAGTGGACTTAGAAGTAGAATCTGCTGACAGCCCAGACTATCTTTAGCTGGGAAAGAGCTAGGGTCATGTAAGGAAAGAGCCACAAGGAAATCTACTCTAGCATCCTGTTTCCCACAATGGCCAACCAGATACACATGGGAGGACCATGGGGAGGGCATAACAGCAATACTCTTTCTGCTCTTGTTCCTGAGCAGCTGGCATTCAACACCATGCTGCCTCAGATTCTGGACAGAGCATATAGTCATGATAACTAGTAGCCATTGATATATTTGTCCTCCATGAACTTACCTGTTCTTCCAGCATGGTGTAGTGGTTTGAGTGTTGGACTACGACTCTGGAGGCCAGGGATCAAATTCCCATTCAGCCATAGAAACCCACTAGGTGACATTGGCCAAGTCACACTCTTTCAGCCTCAGAGGAAGTCAATGGCAAACCTCCTGCATACAAATCTTGCCAAGAAAATCCCATGATAGGATCACCTTAGTGTTGCCATAAGTTGGAAACAACTTGAAGGCACACAGTAACAACACCTTAAAGCTGCATACATTAGCAGCCTGCTTTCAAAGGATGAAAAAATAACTCTTTTTTTTCTCAAACCCTGATTGTTATATAAATCTCTAACATGTCCACCATAATTTTATAAACTACTGTCATGTCTTTCACCCTCCTAAGAAGGCACAAACTTTCAGTTGTACCTATTCTCCACTTTTTCTGACTTTATGATTTTTTTTGAGATGCAGTCAGAAGAACTGTACACAGTATTCCAAGTCTGCAAGCACCATATGTTTATATAAAGGCATTATGGTATTGTCACTTTTGTTTTTGATGCTTTTCCTAATGATCCTGAAAATGGAATTGTTGCGTTTCACAGCTGCCACATGCTGGTCCAGCATCTTCACTGAGCTGTCTGTTATGACCTTAAGATGTCTTCTCTGGTCAGCCACTTTGGATATGTGGTATTGGATTTTTATTTTATTTTATTTTTGCACCAACATGTGTCACTTTAAACTCACACTGAACTGCAATTTCCATCATGATGTCCATTACCCTAGTTTGGAAAGGTCCCTTTTACTTCAACTAAAAAAAGCTTCCCATTTTTGTTTATAACTATTCTGAATGGTTCCTTCAGCAAACTTGACCCCTCAGTGCTCATTCCAAATTCCCAAGGACTCATGGATAATTTTTTTAAAAAATCAATCTCTGTATAAATCCTGAGGGAAAATCTCACTTCTTATATGCCAGCGTCATAAGAATTACCCATTTATTCTTATTGTCTGCTTCCTTTTCTTACAGGGATGGAAGGGCAGCACATTCTGACCACCTCCATGTGCCAAGGGGTCTAGGGACTCTTGGAGGTTGCTTCTTCTGTTTCCCAGGAAGAATATTATGGCAAGCAGATTGTCTAGATGGGCAATTTACCCCTGTTTCCCCCCCCCCATGTTGAGCCCTACAATCCAAACAAGACAAGGCTCTTGTCCTGATTCACCTCTGGACAGTCCAGATGATGACTGAGGCAAAGGCGGGTGGGTGGGCAGGAGGAGCTGGGGTATACCCTTTAAAAACATTTCAAAATAACCACCATCTACTAGGGAAAGAGACCATGCTTCCCCCTTTCATGTAAGAACAAATTATTAAGAACTTAATAACTGAGAAGTTGTACATAAATTTGCTTCCCCCCCCCTTTCCCCTCCTAATTCTCTTGCCTTTCATGTCATGACTTTTCCATAGCCCGCAGGTTTACAATGTTATTGCAGATCTTCAAGCTGCTCTGAGAGGCTTTTTCAACTAAGGGGCTGGATAAAAATGAATTATCATTATCCCTTTTCTCAGAAGTCTTTGTTGAGAAACTTTGTCAAAAGCTTTTTGAAACTCAAAATACCAGCATCTAACAGATAGCATCAATCTACGTGTTCATTGATGCTCTCAGAGAACCCCAAAAGGATAGCAAACACAACTTATCTTTGCAGAAGTCCTGTTGATTCTTTTTCAACAATATTTGCTCTTCAATATACTTGACAAGTCTATGTTAATTTTTCCCATCAGTTTACTGGAATGGAGATTACACTAGCAAAACTCTAATTTCCTGGATCTTCCTGGAACCCCTTTTACAAAGTGGTGTTGTATTAACCCTTTTCCTCATATAGGGAGACTGAGCTTAGAACCAATTATATATTTTTGTTAAATGATCAGGCATTTTCACATTTGAGTTGTTTAAGAATTTCAGGGTGGATGCCATCCCAACTTGGAGAGTTGTTGATTTTTAATTTATCAGTGAAGATTAGAACTAGAAAGGATTGTGGAGAACCTGGAACTTGCAGGTTGCAAAACAGCAATACCCAATTTTTAGGGCAAAAAGCATTGTATTTATGCACAAACATGTATTTTGAGTTTGTGTGCAGGGGGGGATCACAATTTTGTGCAAAAAGAGCCTCAAATACAACATAGGCAAGAAGTCAAGAAATGTGAATGGTCCTAGGAACAATCCCAACATCAATGGTGAGATCTGCTGGGGGGTCCCTAGAAGTGTCAACACTGCTGTAATCATTTTGTGTTTGGCTATGAGGACATGCTTCTGTGATGCTACCCACTCCCCACAAAGGTGAGAATGATTGTGCAGGGGGACGAGGGGCTTCAGGGGTTGTTTGTGGTGGTATATGACTCAGCCTAGCATAGATCTGTATGTGGACCTACTATGCTCTGCTGAGCCATACAGGATTGCAGACCTGGTATCAGAGTTAGCATGCCTCTGTTGCTGGGGAATGCAAGACAGAGGGTAGAGTTGCAGTCATGTCACTTGCTATAGGGAAGTGGTTGGCCATTGTGCAAGGAGAATGTTGGATAAGGTAGACCCTTGGTCTGATCAAGGACTGCTTTTCTATGTTCTTAAATTAACCCCAAAGTTGAATAATCTAAGATAATTTAAGAGGTTCTTAAAGAAATATCAAAGCTAAACAGTACTAGGGAAAAATTAAATTAATAACATATAAAGATATGCTTAAGGACAGCTTTAAAAAGAGTTAAGGTCATCTCCTGGGGCTGGTTTACACAGCAGATTTATTGCGGCAATTTATGCTTTAATTCTTTTCCACATCTGTGCCAGTCAGGTTTTTTTTTTTCCTAATTATGCCGCTTTTTCGTTCAGACTTGAAAAAGTGTGGGGGGTGTGGCCTCCCAAGCAGACAAAGGCTGTATGGGAAAGGGCATAGACCCTCCTTTGAAGCCTTGCATTTCTGAGACTGCCAAAATAGCAGTGGGGAAGATCAAAGAAGTGGCTCTGTCTCTTCTCTAAATCAGCCTGTAAATGAACTCACCCCCTGAAGCAGAGGGAAAGACCTTGCTGCCATGCCGTGGATCCTAATGTGAAGCTATCACAAGTTTTTCCAGCACAATTTGTTTAGTCAGGGTTCACAGACTTGCAAAATAGCAGAGGATCTTTGACTCTCCCTCCCTCAGTCACCCCTCCCCCCCCCTCTCTCTCTCTCGCTCTCCCTCCCTCCCTCCCCCAAGCAGAGCTGACAGATGGGAACTTTATGACTGAAAGGTCTTGGGAATCCTTTTTCTTGGCAGACATTCTGCAAAATAGCAGAGAGGATTTTTCAAAGTTTCCTGATGCTACTGAATGCAGTCCCTCTCTTTTAAGCCCACATCTTACATCATAGCAGCCAATCACAGTAGAGATCTGCGGAAGCCCTTAACGGAATGGTAGTTTACACTTCCAATAAAGCGCTACATTGCAAATATACCAGCAAAAGTAGCGGCATCCCCTGGCACGCTATATTTGGGTGTTTTACCTTCCCCCCTTCTGAATGAGGTGATGCTGTGCTGCGATCCGTGGGAACTATGAGCTATCTTAGTGGTATATTTAGAGGAATATTTGCCCGTGTAAACGACCCCCTGGTCTAGGCAAACAGAAACAAAAAGTGGAGTTGCCTTTCCTTTCTGGGTGAAATCACCCATATTCTAACTAAACACAAAAGAAAATCTGTTAGCAGACCCCCCCCCTCAGAACAGGGATTAAAATTACCCCCCCCCCCATATTTATATTCCTTCTAAATATGACATATGAACTTTGCCTGTGATATTTTGAGGTCTCTGTTACTGGTGCTATTAAGAACTCACCCAATTAAAGATTGCTTCTGTGTTTACCATGTTTTTTATTATGACTACAGAACAAAAAGAAAAGAAGCATTGAGGGAAACTAGCTTCAGAGAGTAAGCAGAATGCAAACAAAGATTGGGAGTGGAGAGGATATAGATGCTACTCAAGGATTACTCTGATTTACCATATTGTTAGAGATCTGTCTTGTTTAATTATTCTCAAGAACACAAGACAAACATGGGCTTCTCTGGCAGGTTCAGTTTATGTCCCTATGTCATCACCCCCACCCCCATTGATCTGCCAAGTATCCATTGATCTGCCAAATATTTGTTTTCTTTTGTTTTAGGAGATTATCAGACAGGAATGAAAAAAGCGTTCCTGTCCCACAGTCTCCACTCCTGCCCCTGTCCCATTCTTGACCCACCACAATCACCCTCCCCACCACACTTACCTTCTCTAACATCATTCCAGCAGCACAGGAGTTAATGGAGCTCTAACGGAGCTCCCCTCACTTCCTGGATCAAAATCCCATAGATTCTCACAAGAAGACACAAGTGCCAGAAATTCAAAAATAAAAATAAAAATAACCACACACACACACACACACACACACACACAAAATGCCAAGCAAAAAAACATACTTTAAAATTAAAAAGTGACCTGGGAAGGGTCATAAAAAGTGTGTCACTTACCTGGATGGCCCGATCTCACCCAGACGTGTTCTGGACCTCCCATTGACACTGGAATCTCACCAGCGAAACAGGGCACCTTGTTGCATGCCGGAGCATCCGTGACAGAAACAGAATGGAGGGACTCTATTGATGGCTTCTCCCATCAATAAAAACCAGCACTGGCAGAACAGGAGCAGAACAGGTGCATAATGAGGGGAAACATATCTCCTGGCATTCCTGTAACACCACTTTAAATGCATCTGATAATCTCCTTAGTCTTGAGGGGCTTAGATATATTAGACAAAGGTAAATTGCCATGTTTGGAGTTTGTCCTAAGGCATACTAGGCTATTTTCAGGCACCTTGCCCCCAAATTTAAATCCAGTGTCTCTGAAGGAATCAGTGAGGGATGGTAGAAGGCAGGGGGGGGGGAGTCTTGAAGGACTACCTGTAATCCAGAGACCACACTTCTCCCACCATAACATACTGTAAAAATGGCTTCTATATGCTTCCTCCTTGTTCTCCTACTTCAGGAAAAGCTCCACCCTTGGCTTAGAGAAACATAGAGTATAGAGGGCAGATCAGACTAGCTTCTGCTGTGAAACGGTATCTCCAGTTAAGCCATCACAACAGCTATCATAATTGCTCCTGAGTGTACAGTTAGGGGGATGTCAAATTACTTCTCCCTTTCCATTAGTATTAAATCAACCTTGACTGTGCAGTCTTACAAACACATTGTCTACTGAGACATTCTCTCCATATGTTCAGTGGAGATTGCTCCCAAGTATATGTGCATAGCATCAATTTCCTTGATCCTTAGTTACTCCTAGGAGGCCTCAACTACAATAGCTGTCTTGACAAGTTTGTGCTTGATCATTTAGAATGCTTCTGATTAACAATTCCTTCATGAGCTCAACTGCACAGGAGACCTGGTAGTCCAAATTCCCCTGATCATTTCAGCAGGGGCTCAGCTCCCCTTAGCCTAGATTTAGGGGGAATCTCCTGTTCTGGGGTCAATGCCACTGTGAGATGGTGGTCTTGTTGTTGAGCTCAAAGAAACTTTGCTCATTCTCATGAATGGCTGTTGCACTTTACTGTTAAATGTGCAGTAATGGAAAATGCTGCAACTTGCACTTAAAGTATTAGCCTTGGATGGGTTATCTGTATCTTGGGGCTTGACTATATGGGTGGTGGTGGTGTGAAAACTATGGTTGAAAATCAGACTGCTTTGGCTAGAGCTGGGCTGGAGCTGCCCTGAATAATATTTGGACAACTCTGGTCCAGATTTAAGCACCACACCTACCTGGTCAAAGAGTCCCCACCGGATTTTTACCCCCTGTGGTAGGTCTGCTGCCACTGCCTACCCAGGCACCTCTTCCCAAAGAGATTCATGCATACTCTTTAACATGGCAGATCCCCAGAATACAGCATATATGTTGTGAGCCACCTTGGGCCTTATTCAGGGATAAAGGTGGCATATAAATCAAATAAATAAATAAATATACAGCCAATCATTCTGAGCATCAGAGGGAGCAACTCCACCTGGCACAATTGCTCCTTTTGACCTTAGAATGAGTGGTCGTACACCAGGAAGGCAACCCCCCACCAGCATACAGCCAATCATCTGAGGATCAGAGGGAGAGACTCCACCGAGTGCAGTCCCCCCCCCCAGACTTCAGAAGAAGAGGCTGTACACCAGGAAAGTAGACCCACCCCCAGTGTATGACTGATCGTTTTGAGGGTCAGAGTAAGTGACTCCGCCAAGCACAGAACAACAGGCACCACCATTTCTCTCCTCCTCCATGCCACTGCCACTGGCTCTGTCTTCCCAGTACATAGTGAATGAGTGACTATGAGGGGGAAATGGTGGTGCCTATCAGGAAGCACTTGTTCTGCCTCCCCACCCCCAAAATCCAGTGCAGATCCTTTGTCCACACTACCATTTTCTCCAGAGCTTCCAGCAAACTCCAGAGAAAACAGTGAGTTTTCCAAAACCAGGTTTTAGGTGGTATATCCTGAGTCTGGTTTGGATAGGGCCATAAGTCATGTGACACTATCACATCAGATTTGGGGATGATGCTGCATGTCGTGTGGCATAATCGGGCTAGATTTGGGGGGGGGGGTATTTGGATTTTATTGTTAGTGTAGACAAGGCCTTGGTGATCACTCAGCCTGTCCTGTTTTTTTTTAATTATTATTTTTATTCAAAGTTTCAAAAACATAAAATAGTACGACATCACTTTACATCCATTTGAAATACAAACTTTCACTGAAACAAACCCAATACATCTCAATATACCAAATATACCTGTACAACATATTTTCTCTTTCACGTTGCACTTCTCCCATTTCATACTCCCTAAGTTCCACTCATACCACATACCACATTACTTCTAATCCCTTTGCTCTTCATTTTGCTTTTTTTTATTCGTATTTTTCCCTTTTCCTTTGTTTTCTTTCTTGTTTATCTGCTTTCTATATTTTTCTTTCTTGCCCTTTTTTTCCTTTTTGTTTTATTTCACCTATAATTGTCTGTATATATAATTATTTTTCCATGTTTTATTTAACTACAACATCATTAATCATCATTTAAATGAAATCTATTTTTACTCTGGCTTCATCTCCCCATTTATCTTTCCATAATGGGTTTAGTATCACCCATATCTTTAAGTTTTTTAGTGTTTTATTTTCATCCATTAAGACAGTTAATCGTTCCATTTCATACATATCAAAAAGTTTCAGTGCTCATTCCTCTATTGATGGTGTTCCTTGTTTTTTCCAATATTTTGCAAAGGTTATTCTCGCAGCTATCATCATGTAGGACAACACCTTCCAATACTTTTTTTGTATATGCAAATCTATCTTTTCAAACATATTTAAGAGGTAGATCTCCAGAGCTTTTGGATAATCTGTATCTAAGAATGTTGTAATTGTTTTGTGAATTTCCCCCCAATATTTTACTGCTTTTTCACATTTCTACCATATGTGGTAATAGGTACCCGAAGCCTTCTGGCACCCCAGCATTGGTCAGACATGTTCTTATAGATCTTCACTAATCTTACTGGTGTTAGATACCACCTAGTCATCATTTTATAAATGTTTTCTTTAATATTACTGCTCCTTGTAAAAGACAGGTTTTTACCCCATAATCTTTCCCATTGCTCTAATAATATTTCATAGCCAAAATCCCTTGCCCACGATATCATATATGGTTTGATAACTTCCTGTTCTTGGCTTAGTTTTAATAATATTCTATATATTTTTGATAGTATCTTTTTCCTACCTCCTTGGAGCACCTTATCAAACTCTGTGTTATTCTCCTCTATTTCCTCTAATTTTGGATTGATCTTAAATTTCTCTGCTAACTGCCTATAAAGAAACCAATAGCACTCTATATTCTCCCCCCCGTAGGTCTTCCTGGGTTTTCATTACCAGTTTGCTTCCTTCTCTTTTGAGTATGTCCCTGTATGTTAGCCACTTCCCTTTATATATGTCTTCTTTTTTAAAGTATGCCTCGTGGTTTGAAAACCACAAGGGTGTTTTAACCCATATTTTTCTTTTGTACTTCATCCAAGTTCCTAATAACGCTCTTCTCAGGTAGTGGTGTCTAAATTCTCCATGAACTGTTGCTTTATTATGCCATAAATAGGCGTGCCATCCAAATCTTGCATTAAAGCCTTCTAGAGTCAATAATCTTTTATTTTCCAGTGTTATCCATTCTGTTATCCAAGATAATGCACTCGCATGATAGTAAATTTGTAGGTCTGGTAAGGCTAAGCCTCCTCTTTCCTTTTCATCTGTTAATATTTTATACTTAATTCTAGGTTTTTTACCTTGCCAGATGAATCTTGTTGTGTCCTTCTTCCAGGACTTGAAAACCTTATCATTAATTATAATTGGTATATTCATAAAAAGATATATCATCTTCGGAAGTATATTCATCGTAAATGATGATATTCTCCCCATTAACGATAATTCTAATTTCTCCCATCTCTTCAAGTCCTCTTTTATTTTATTCCAAAATTTCATGTAGTTATTTTCAAATAACTCTGAATTCTTTTTAGAAAATATTATTCCTAGATATTTAGTTTTTTTTTCACTGTTTTAAAGCCTGTATTTCTCTCTAGTATTGATTCCTCCCTTTTTTATATTCTTCGTTACCATCACCGTTTTTTCTTTATTTATTTTTAGGCCTGCCCATTTCCCAAATTTTTCCACTGTCTCCATAAGTTTCTCAATACTTTCTTTTGGGTTTTCTAAAATAAAGACTAAATCATCGGCGAAAGCCTTGTATTTATATTCTTGTCCCTGGAACTTCCACCCTTTTATTTGTGAATCTAATCTTATTTTCCTATTTAATATCTCTAATACAGTAACAAATAACAATGGGGACAATGGACAGCCCTAACGGGTCCCTCTCATAATCTTAAATGGTTTTGTTTTTTCTTTGTTAATTAACGAGACTCAGCCTGTCCTGTTGTGCTTCCTGTGTGCATGTGTGGCTGGCTAGTTAGAAGACTGTTTTACTTAATCAAGGATCCAACTTTATTGAAAGAAATGCATTTCTGCCCCATATCCTGACAAAACAGAATCTGAACAGAATGAAGGTCCTAAATGCAGCCCCCCACCCACCCTAATATAACATCTTAAAAGTTGCCAGGTTACTCATACATTGTACATGTGCTGGGGTAACTTTCCATCCATCCAACATTTTTAGCAGATGTTTTTCTGGGGTCAGTGTTTAAACTGGCCTTCTATAGATTCCTTCCATGGAAGCAACACAGTCTTTGTTCCTTGCTATCAGAAAACCTTTAACACTTATGTGTCAAAAAGAAGCTAAATATGCTGGGGGGTAACCTTTGCTGTGTCGGCCAAGATCTCTTGGGAGAGGGGAGAATCCTCAAAGTGGTCTCTTGCCACCCCAAGATGGCCAGTCCTGACTAGAATCTCAGTAATGGCAAAATGTCTTTACATCCTTAAGTACAGGCAGAGAAGAAAAACATTCAAAACAAGGATATCACACCATACATCCACATTTGGAGGACACTGCTGAAGAGAGGAAAGTTAGGGGGCATGCCGGGGCCATTTCTTTAAGCAGCACTCCAGTTCTCTGGACTACCTAATATTGCTTTAAAACCATCCCAGTATTTCAAATCCTTAGGACTAGGCTGAATTTTTAAAAACAATGTTTGTCTTTAAAAAAAAAAAAATCTTAATGTGTAACACCTCTCCACACACCCAACTGCCTCTTTTTTCTTTTTTTTTCTTTTGCTTGTCACATAACTTTCACTCAGTCTTCCCCCACATGAGCCCTCCAATACTTCAGTTCTTCCATACTTGGACTGGAATATGACAGGATTAGAGTCCTGCAGTCCCAGGACTCATCAGCATGGCATACCCTCAGGTAAGAATGGCCCTCTAGCTGCTCAGACTTGGTAATAAATCCCCACTGCAAAATTAGAAAAGGAAATTTCCACACAATGGTTGACTTGGCATTAAAATCTAGTGGGACTCATAGAGCTCAGCTGTCAGCACACTTCAGACAGTAGCCAGAAGCCCAGGCTTTCTCCCCAGGTAGGTCATGACTCACTTCATATCTTTCAACAGCACCACATTCTCTCTCCCATATAAAAATGGAAAGAAAAATGGTTTCTGCACAGCCTGCAGAACTGCTGGGCTTTGCCCAGAAAAGATCTTCACAGAAATTCTATTGTTGGGTCTTGCATGTGCTGTGTGGTCCAAGGGGAAAATCTTTGCAGCCGGATGGCAATCTAGCACAGTCTTTAGCCTTGTGCCTGTCTGATGTTCATTCTTCCAGAAAATTTTATACAAAAAGAACAACAACATTGCTGTAGGATCCTGGGGAAGAGGGATTTGAACTAATGCAAATGTCTCTTAGTAGGAAGTGGAAAACATTGGCGAGAAAAGAAAGGTGGATAGGAGTTTAGAAAATTACTTTAAAAATAATTAGTTGTAATTATTGATTGACAGCTGAAAGTAGCTACCATTCTCATGATAATTATAAAGTAATTTTTATTTTCCCATTCCTCAAAATGAACAAATAGACTTACTTTCAATAACTTAAAAAAACAACATAAGGATGCTAGAAGCCATTGACCTGTAGTATGAAACTCACTCTCTTCTCCTGTGCCTCATCAACACCCACAAATTGAGCACAAGGCTCAAGCACAAGGCACAAGGCAGCAGCACAAAGCCCAACACAAGCCAGCATTTGAACCATAGAATATTAGTCCTCCACCATTTAATGAGATCACCACTCCTGTAACCATCAAAATAACTTAAAATGTTACCTTTATACCAACAAAGGAGTGAAGTTGTTCCTTCTTAACTGTCAGGTATAATGTGTAAGATAGATAGATAGATAGATAGATAGATAGATAGATAGATGCCAGCAGTAATAGAAAAGCAAATTAAATACAAGTAACTAGTTCTTTATTACTTCCAAGCTCTGGATGGATAGGTAGAGAGACAGACAAATAGAGAAACAAATCAGCAGATATTTGCCAGCATTAAATGGGAGAGGGAGGGAGGAGAAGCTTGCCTCAAGTCCATAATATCATGGAAGGAGGGATGTAATGACAAGTGACAGTATGTACGCCAGTCTGGCAAATACTATAGACACTGTTACAAATATGTGGTTCAGTTGTTGATGAGACTCAAGTATGATTTTAAACATAGCTCCGTCAGTTTTACATGAACACTAATAACTACCAAATTCTTAGCCCCAGCAGCAGAATGTCAGTTCTCTGGCTGTGTCCCATTTAACCAGTATGTGACAAACAATAAAGGCAGTTTTCAAAGGCAAGTAAATAAGTGCTGCTGACTTAGCAGTTCTTGGGAGGGGGAAAGGTAAGTTCGGTGTATAATAAGCAGCAGTGTTCATTTTCCTCACAATATTAAACTTCCATGTGATGCAGTTTTCTGGGCCTCATACTAGCAGCATGACCTGTTTCTGGAGGCAGGGAAACAAGCAACTATCAGAGAGCCACCTAACTCAGAGATTTTGAGCACATTTGGTGGTGTTCTGTTTTGTTATTTTAAAGCAAACATACTTTTCACAGAAAGGAAAAAGAGAAAGTATTTCTGGAAACTGTGTTTTTAGACAAAATGTGTAGGTTGTGGGGAAATTGTGAGAAAATGGTGTGTGAAAAACCTTGGTTTTTGTGCAAAAACGTCTCAAAAAAACCCCCAACCCATGGATTTTTTGAAAGAAATAATGTTTTCCACAAAAAACACCAATTATTCCCCTCAACCCATGTGTTTCCTTACTGTGTGTGTGTATGTGTGTGTAAAAAAAAAAAACACACACACGCACCATTTCATGCAAAAATCCATATTGCATAAACATTTTATGTGTGAATGCTGGACAGAAACTGAAGATAATAATTCATATTCACCTCCAGCAGGGAGAAAACAATGAAAGTATTCATACTCCCCTGCTAGGATAAAATAGTCAAAAGTTTACATCCCTAATATACAGTATGGATAGTCATCAGCCAGCCTTTGTATTTAACAGCCATTTAACTTTCTATACCCTGACATACCCTTCTATAACTGCCTCAGAAGCCATGGCTGTGTCACAGAGCATCTGTTTTGCCTGCAGAAAGTCCCAGGTTTGATCCCAAGTATTTTCAGATAGTGCAAGAAAATAATTCTTGAAAGATTCAAGAATCACATCTCTTTAGGTATCCCAGTCAATGCTTTAAGTATCGCAGTGGTCTTGTTACCTGCCTTGACAGCCCCCACATTTCAATAATGCATAATTGGCAATATTTAATAATTTGGCTGGCTATGGTCCACCACGTGGTTGGTAAGTAAACTAGTGACTCCCCAGGTACCAAGGAGTCATGCACAACCTAGGGAAGGGCCTTCAAAATTCTTTAAATAGGTCATATCCAGTCAGAGGTCTTCCTAGAAACCTGGATATGAGTCATATACTAATCCCATCAAGGATAGCTGAGCACTCTGTGATTACAAAACAGTTTTTTCCTCTTCTTCCTCTATCACAATAGACACACTAGCCTGTGCCTATTCAGTTCTAAATGTCTAGCCTATCAATGATCATTAAAACATCAGGTGAACCCTTTGTCCAATCCTGGGAAGTGCCCCAGATCTCAGCCCCTTAAAGGGATTGTGCCATTGTTTTGGCTTAACATACAATAAGGGCAGGGTTTACCAAATTGCCTCCTTTAATGGCAGCAAACTTCAAAATTGCTTTTGCTGATCTGTAAGATTATACTTTGATGTTTAACATTTGTTCTTTCCAAGAAGTTGTATCTGAGTAAACCAAACCTAAATATTTAAATGTTTTCACTTGTTTTGTGATGTGTTCATCCAAATGCCAGATGTGCTTTTCAGGGCGCTTCCCAAACACCATAAACTGTGTTTTGTCATAATTTATTGTCAATTCATTTCTCTTGCAATATGATGAAAGCTTCACAAGAAGTCGCCTTAAGCCCACCTCAGTTCTAGATACCAATACCAAATCATCTGAATACGTTAACAATAAAAGTTTTAAATCAAGAATTGTAACAGGGGCATACTGTAAATCATCCAGTTCCTTTACCATATCATTGATGTAGAAATTAAACAGGAAAGGTGCTAAAATGCAACCCTGCTTAACTCCTACAAAAGTATTAATCTTAGAAGTAAGATGGCCTGCCAGATCAACTTTAACTTGTAGTGATGTATCAGTATACAATGATTTAATGAGGAATAACAAATGGTGATCAATATTTGTCATTTCCAGTTTCTGCCACAATAAGTGTCTGGAAATTGAGTCAAATGCTGCCTTTAGATTTATAAAGGCAACAATACAACTTTTGCTTCAGGTTATGGACATATTTACACATCAGGAAATTCAGCACAAAACACAAATCTATTGTTGACTCCCCTTTTTGGAAACCAGTTTGTACTTCTGATAATAGATTTTGTCTATCTGCCCATTCTTCTATATTTTCGAGGAGGAACCTGGAATATAATTTAGAAGAGCTATCCAAAAGACTAATGGGTCTATAATTGGCTGGGTCCTTCTTGTCATCTTTTTTATATATAGGGGTGATAATACTCAGTTTCCATTCCTCTGGTATACAGCCAGTAAGATTTATATGAGTAAACAGTTTTGCAAGAATTGGAGGCCAATATTCTAGTTTTGCCTTATATAGTTCCACTGGGATCATATCTTCTCCAGGGGCTTTATTGGCTGATTGTCTAGTGATGATCCCTTTAATCTGGTTCAAGATGACATCAGGCCATTCAGGAAGATCTAGTAATTGGGTGTAATAAATTTGGGAAGACAGACCTGTTTGGGACTTGTATATTTTAGAGAAATATTTCTCCCATTCCTTTCCTTGCACTGCTGCCTCTAATGCATAGCCTATTGTTCTGGTACCTTGTGCGATCAGATACCAGAATTTCTGAGGGTCCTTTTGGGTTGCTGCCTCTCCTAATTCTTTCCATTATGACTCATAATATCTTTGTTTCTTTTCTTTAAGTAACATTTTGTAATTATACCGTAATTGGGCTATACGTGTCTGAGGCAGTACGTTGTCCTTGGCCCTCCTTGTCTTCAATTTCCTAAGCTCCTTAGCTATTTTTTTTTACACTCTAGACAATCCTGATCGAACCACATCTGAGGCTTGGTTCTGGGGTTTTGGGACATACTGGATGTACTCAGTAAAGGTTTTATTTGTGTTATTAAAGTCTCATATGTGCCAATGACATTGCTGGTTTTCTGGAGGATATTTTCCCTTAGTTTTCCAAAATTGGGGGAATTTAGGGTCTTACTAATCCTTTCTTGAAGTTGTCCATTCCATTTTAACCTCCTGCTACCAAGTATCAGATATTGAGATTGATCTATTGAGCTTAGTGCAGCTTTGGGGACCATTTGTGGGAGTGACAGTTCCAGGGGGAAATTATCACTCTCAGCTCTTGGGATCATTTTGAATGTACTCCTGTCAATTGGGATGTTATTGGAAGGTCAATATATAATCAATGGTGCTGGAATATCCTCTGGGAGAAACATATGTGAAATAACCCACTCAATCCTCCGCTCCATGCCCATTACATAGCAGTAAGTTGTGTTTCATTATGAGTTCACAAAGGTGTTTCCGAGCATGGTTATGAACTGTATCCATTGCTGTTCTCTGGCATATTTCAGGTACATCTTTCAAACTTAGCCCAAACACTGTATTACTGGGAGAAACAGTGCCAATATGAGCATTAAAATCACCTCCTATAATCACCCAAGGATTAGGGGATAAAGAGTCTATTTCTTCTAATACTTGATCAAGAGTTTCCCACAGAGATCTTTCATCTGTGCCAGATTTTAATGGGGGTACATATGAACAAATAAAATAAACAGTTTCAGGAAAGATATTGGAGATAGATAGCACCAAAAAGTTAGGGCAGAGTTTAATAATGGATGTTGGTGGATTACACTAGGAAGTGATGTTGATACTAATATGGCAAGACCTCCAACTGCTCTCCCAAACATTGTGGTTTTTAAAGCTGGACCAGAATACGAGGTGAACCCCCGTAATTCAATTGCATTCCCATTTTGAATCCATGTTTCTTGCAAAAAAAAATAATCTCATACATCTGCAGGTAAATTAAAAAATTATCATCTTGAACCTGATTTTGCCATCCGGCAACATTCCAAGAAATAAGTCTAACTGGATTGTCATCTGGTCAAGACGTTCCTCCTTGGCTTCTAATCATTGCAGATGGTGGATGAATATCTTTAACACAGGAATACTATTCTTTTTAAAGTAATTCCGAATATCACCAGAATTAGATTTATTTGCCGATGGACTTATACTGATTATATTATTATCCAGCTCTGTCTCCTTTGTATATCCAGTTTTAATCTTATTTAAATGACCATCAATAGATTCAATATTTACATATTCTGCTTCACAGAGTTTATTTAGTCGGGCTTGGAGTGAGTTAAGTCTGCCTATAATAACCAGTTTATCAAGTAGGGGGAGTCTCCTGTATAATTATATTAAACCTTCCTCTTCCAACATTTCAGTATCAGTACAAGCCGGAGGGACCTGTTTTACTTCCATTGCTGTCATGGGTGTTTTCCAGACAAATCAGGTCCTCAACATCTACTCTCTGTTGTATCTTACTTGTTTTCTTGATAGAATTTTCTTTTGCTTGGTTTAGCTGGGTGTCAAGTAAGGGTTAAGGTGTTAAGTTGCCAAAGATTCTTCTGACTTCCATCTGTTGATGCCAGAATAAGTTTCTCAATTTATAAATCCTTGCCACTATATTATCATTTCTAAAAGTTACTAGAGCTCTAGCAGTCTGATAATTGTAGAAAATATATTCTATGCTCTCAATGTTCTCTTCTTTTAGGAAGTTTATCCTAAGTGCTTTTATCAGTTTAATAAAATGATCTTTCTGTTGAGACCATGTTACAAAGCCATATGGCTTTGGGTAGTTTATAAAGGCCAATTGGGTTTTTTTCAGTACTAATGGAGGAGGGCTAATGGTTCTAATATATTGAGAACTTGGGTTCTGCAAATTCCTTTTCTCTGGTAAATCTAATCTGTTATCACTAGTATCCCCATTCTCTTTGTTTACTATATCCTGTTCTTGTTGCCTTACTGTGTAAGTAGGTTTGGCCAAACTTATTTTTTTGTGTGTGTAGGTTCAGCTGTACTCATTTCATTATCACTCCTTTTTGTTCTTCTGATTACAGTCCCTTTCACTTCTCTGATTTTACAAGGTTTTGTCTTAGATTCCAGAAGCTTAAATAATCTTTTAAAGTTAACATTTACTGATCTTTTCGTGTTAACTAACTCCCTCTTCTGATTTTGAGTGCTTGGTCTCTTTTTACATTTTTTCCTCTTCTTTCTCCCACACTCCTTCTCTTTTTCCTTACACCTTGCTTCAGACTGGTTTTTGCTTTTACATTTCCCAATAATATCAATTTGTTTCTGCAGTTCTACCTGTTTAGTCCCTTTTTAAACCTCATTTGGTGAAGCCACCTTCAAGATCCCCTCACTTATCAGAAAGAAAATTACTTCTATATTGGCCTTTATAGTACCTATTATGCTACGATGGTCTTTTAACATGATCTTTTAACATGGTCCGCCCTAGACTCATATCGGGAGGCATGGAGATGCACTATCCACAATGCTGCAGCCTTATTTGAGAACTCATGCTGAACAAGTCTTAGAGAGAAACAACAACACAGAAAGAATCACAACCCGGAAACATCACCCAAGGAGACCTTCTGCTGTGCCTTCTGCAACCGGACTTGTTTATCTCGGATTGGCCTTTTTAGTCATCAGCACGCTTGCAGAAAGCACAGGATGAGTCCTTCCTGAATCTTCATTTGCAAAGAAAAGCCAGAGGGAGAGAGAGAGAGACATCTTGGATTAGATTTTCTTTGGTGTTTTCCACTTGGTCTTTGTTCCCAGCTATGTGCTCTGATTCTGTTTCCCTTAGGTTTTCCTGGATATTCTGGGATTCTGCCTCCAAAGCTATTATTTGTTTTATAACTTCATCTCTACACTCTTGAGATTCAGCTATTACTTTTCTCTCCTTCTTTAGCAATTCATCTAGTGGAGGAAGGTCATCAAAGAAAGCTATGAGACTCTTTTCATGACTTAGATGGGTTTCATTACTTCAGAACGTAACTTTTCATTCCCCTTTTCTGCATACAAATTACTATCCAATGCTATGTCCTTGTTTAAACTGGTTATGGCTGTAGGTGACTATTCCTTGTCACTTCCTGAAGCGGTACTATATGAATTTGCCTTTAGCTGGCCCTCATTATGATCTTTCCCTATGCTAGTAATATGGTTTTCTTTCTTCCTCTGCTTCCTCTCCCTGGTCCCAGCTACCTTTCCCCTTTTGCTGCCAGACGTTGTTACATAAGACCACATTGAGTTGTGTGCTATGCCTCTGTTAGATTTAGTGCTTCCACACTTTTTCTGGCTTCTAGTAAAATCCATATTGTTTCCCCAACACAGTGTCTAGTCCAACCCTCTCTCTCTCTCTGGCTTTTCTTCGCAAACAAAGATTCAGGAATGACTCATCCTGCACTTTCTGCAAGTGCGCTGATGACTAAAAAGGCCAATCCAAGATAAACAAGTCTGGTTGCAGAAAGCACAGCAGAAGGTCTCCTTGGGTGAAGTTTCTGGGTTGTGATTCTTTCTGCGTTGTTGTTTCTCTTCAAGACTTGTTCGGCGTGAGTTCTCAAATAAGGCTGCAGCATTGTGGATAGTGTGTCTCCATGCCTCCCGATGTGAGGCCAGGGCAGACCATTGTTGGTGATCAATCTGGCTGAGCCTGAGATGTTGTTTCAGGGAGTCCTTGTATCGCTTTTTTGGAGCACCCCTCTTACGCTGACCCATGGCAAGTTCACCGTAGAGTACTATTTTTGGGAGGCGATGGTGATCCCTGCTTGCTCAAGGACATCAACATTCGTCACATAGCCAGTCCAGTGTATATTTAGGATTGCGCATAGACAGCGCTGATGAAAGCATTCAAGGAGTCGTAGGTGGTGGCAATAGGTGACCCATGCAGCAAATAATACAAATAATAATGCCTAATGCAACCAAATAATGCTACACAGCAGTGAAGTTCCATCCCTTTAACCACACTTAGATGTGTGAACCTATTTGTTATAAAGGCTAATAAATACTAATACCTTAAAACTATTCCCAAACTATTATAAAACTGGGACCATAAAATTAAAGATAAAACTACTGATTAAGACAATAAATCTTAAAACTACAATTGATGTTCAAAATACATTTGACATTGGTTTAAGACAAGTGTAACTTAATTCAATTCTGTCAACCACTTCCAGACTCAGTTGTAATCTTGAGCTTCAATGAAAATAAAGGTTTTACAGTTTAAATTTCAGCCTGCTCACATGAGATGTAATTTTTATTGCCCTCTTAGTCCAAATTTTTCCATCTTTAACAGCTCTGGGCTGGCATCAGTTGTTGTTTCTTCTCCTTATTTGCTATTCTCCCACACTCCTCTATCCAGCACCAAACAGGAACCAAATGGGCAATGTCCAGTGCTACTAGTTTGACTTATACCTGATGTTATGTAGTCCCCTGGATGCACCTCTATGCAGGCTGCTGGGGATTGATTGGTCAAGACAAAGTGGTAATCCCAATAATCAATATATTCTCCTTCTGGCCCAAACCTATCAGTTGAACTCCCAGCAGTTTCTCTCAGCCAGGCTTTAGGTTTTCTAAAAGTCTGCTTCGTTCATCTTTAATTCTTATCAGTTCTTCTTTTGAAGAAGACCTTTTTAACAGGAGGGACTATTCCCTGGGATTCCACTGTGTTCATAGCATCTTTAATCACTTCTTCGCTTGGAGTGTTTGTGTTCTTTAATGATTTGATCATTGTTCTCAATTAGACTGGGCAACAATCTGCAGAGGTGTTGCTGAAGCCCTAGTCCAAGAATTGATGAAGCATTGAAACTAATTCTGTTCCATTGGTTTTATATCCTAAAGATTATCCTCCCCATCAAAGGGTGGAATATAAATCTTTTCTCTCCTATCAAATAATCATCCAAAGATACCGGGAGAGTATTTTTTAAAAAGGAAAAAGAAAATAAGGATAAAGTTACTTGTAAACCAAGCCTATTGTATTTGAAGCAAAAGAAGCAGAAGCAGAAATCAGTTGAAATTTAAGGTAAAAAGACAAAGCATTTTCTTTATCTTTTGTTCAGAGCTGCAGCAAACACTCCTTAACAGGCCAGCGCCATCTTGCTTTTCCACAACTCTGAGTATCCTCTGCTGCATGAATCTCTGCTCCTTTGATCAATGTAGTATAACCCACAATCCCCTCACACTATTCCTTTATCTGAATACTTCCTACTTTCTTTGATTGCCTTGTGTGATTGCCTGAAGCTTGAGTGTTAGCGTGAATACTTTTAAGATTAGATTCCAATAAAAACCATTTACAGTAATTGTATGTTGTGGCTTGAGCCTGTTCAGTGAGTACACTGGTCAGAAGATACACTGGTCAAAAGATCACCACAGTTACCTGACATCTTGCATGCCAATTTACTCAATTAAAATTCCCCAAATTAAGATTTGTACACATGTGGAATTTCCATGGACCTCAGAAATTTGGGTAGCAGTCTCCTCAAAATGCAAAAACAGAGGCAAAGTCATTAGAACACATTAAAAAGAAATAAACAGGCAATACTGGCAGAAAATATTGACAGAAAATGGTGATACAATACAGGTCGCCCCTCTCCCAAATCCATGGAACCGATATCTGTGGTTTCAGTTATCCACAGCTAAAAAAAGTAGGGACCCATACCACAGAGTTGTGATGGAAAATACTTAGAGAAGTGGCCTCTCTAGGAATCGCTAAGTCCTCCAATGCAATTCTATGGTATATTTGTACAGGTAGTCTGTTATTTTAATAGGGTTTGCTATTATCTATAGTTTCATCTATAAATGGTAAGCTTAGTAATGTATCCCCACAGATATGGGTGGTGACCTGTATTCACAAAAATTGATCACATCAAGAAACAAGATTGCATTTAAGTCTAAAATATCAATATGGAAGAAGTGTTGCTGTTTCAACAGCCCAGAGTCACCCTCTATTCTGGAGATTTCTGCAGGTTTTTTTAATATAATTGTTTATATGAGAGCTTCTGGGGAACAGTAAACCTTTTGTAGGGGGCTTCTGGTTAAGATATCTTGGTTGATTCATATTGTTAAAAAATCGAGTGTTATGGAAGAGATGTATGAAGAGCCAGAAGGTTATTTTCAATTGCCTCTGAAAGGACTAAGTATTTTGTGTTTTAAGTTAGCTTTGATGAAGCATTGAAATAAGACACAATCGGGAGTGATGATTGCCTCAAAGACAGCAATTTTTCTTTTATATTGGTATTAGAGGCTTAGCCTACAACTGTACAGGTTTAGCATATATATCAGTTTCTTTTACCATAGTGATGATAAATGATGATAAATGGTCAGTATACTATGGTGTACAGAAATGATATTTTGTTTATGGACACCTAGTTCTTAACTATGCTTAATTCTGTTCTGAGCTCCAATGCAGTTTCTAATTGAACAAACAGTTGCACAAATGGTAGCTTGCTAGAACAAGTACACTACTAGTGGTGTAACTGGAAAACCAAAACAATGGAACCCTGTTAGCACAGTTTTCTTCACTGGCATTATGTCTGGCATCCTTTTGGCTAGTCCCAACTAACATATTGAATCAATGGTTGAATGGTAAGTCAACACATAGGTAAACCATTGATTCAATGGTCTAACTCTAGTCAGGAGTAACAATAGCATTTCAGCGTATGTTGAGTCAAGGCCAATGTTGTAATTATTGTACCACCATTTTCTAGTGATACTACCTATATAATTTTTGTGTTGGTTCCACCAACTTTATGCTTTTTGCTGACTCAGTATGAGAAAGCTACTACATTGATGGTAATGATACAAATACAGCTTGACCCCTGTATCTGCAGGGGATGCATTCCAAGGCATATACCTGAAACCACAGATAATAGGGAACCTTACTCTTTTCAATGAGAAGAACGCTGGAAGTTGACCATAGAATCACTTTGGAGGACCTAGAAATGCCTAGAGAGAACATATATTTTTGGATGTGGATACTGAATCAGTGGATATGGGGGTTGACCTGTACTAGTAGTTTAGTAGTTGTTGTTGTGTGCAGCAGGATACCTTAACACAAAGGCACTGAATCAATCTGTTTTATGGTCACTGCTCCCATATCTCTTCTGGGTTGTACAGAACCATCCAAGTCCTGAATCCTACTCCCAACAGAGGTCTGCCACTGAGACAGTTCCCAAACAACACGGAGCCGCTATAGAAGGAACAGCTACAAAAACAAGAATAAATTTCTCACCCCCATGATAATGGATCCACTGGCCACCTCTGGTAGTGCAGACTACAACCAGACAGGTCCTCTTTCAATTTTAGTGTGTAAGCTCCATAGAGCAGCACCTACCTGCTTGTGTTCTGGAAAGTGCAAACTGATGGCCCTATTGTGCTACTTCTGCCAGACTCTATTTTAGTGTCTAAAATTTGTGACAGCAGGAAGAGGAAAAGGATCCTTTTCTCTTGCACATTTCAGGCTTGGTTGTATGGCAACTTGAGGCTTACACTAAAGGCATCAAAGAATATGATAAGTAGGAGTGGCAAATGAGAAGACGACAGTGGGCATTTCCCCCCTCTGACCCCCCTGTCTCACTGTCTTTCCTGGCATGACTGGAAATGACATTACATCACTTCCTGTTCTGGAGGAAGTGATGCTCAAAACAGCCATTTCTGAAGGGTTTTTTGGGTGGGGGATGGGGAGTTATGGGGCTAGTGGAGCCAAGGGGACTTCTGTTCTACAGGTAGTTAAAGATGCTTCTTCAGTGGTCTATGATGGAAGATTTTCCTTCCATCAGCATTGACGGTTGGGCCAAAGACCACTGAGCAGTCTTCATCTTGCCTGATCTGGGAAACATCTGATTAATCAGAGCATAAAACAGAATTAGTACACAGCATGGTCTTTTGGTCTAATATTTTGGTGTTATATTTGTTCTTCAGCAATTTGAGAAAGAGAGCAATTGGAAGAAAAAAGGCTTTCAGCAAAGTAGATGGCCAGAAGTCTGAGTGTTATTGTTGTTAAATGCTGTCAAGTAAACTTCAATATACAGTGAACCCCGTTATTAACAGCCCTGCTCATATCCCTCAAACCCAGGGCTATGGCTCCTTGATTGAGTCTATCCACCTGTAGTGTGGTCTCCCTCTTTTCCTATGGCCTTCTACCTTACCAAGCATTATTATCTTTTCTGGTGATTCATGTCTTCTCATGATATGTCCAAAGTATGACAGTCTCAGTTTAGTCATCTTGACTTCTAGGGAGAGTTCAGGTATTACCATGCCCTATTCCCCCCTCCCTGTAATATCTCATAATTGGGATAGTGGACACTTCAAGGGGGCTAGTAGACTGGGGTGATCCAAAGTGAGGTTAGATGGTGGTCACACGGACCTGGGAAAGTGTCTTAGAAATATTTTAATAAACACACACACGCTAGGATTAAGCAGAAATGCTTAGTAAACAAAACTATTAAGGAGGTATGTGCTAATTCCTTCTTCGGCTCCTTAGTGAAGAATAACACATCCTAAACAGTTAAGTGACCTACATAACCCAAATCCCCAGGGAATATCCCTCAGCCCCCCTCCTACAATGCAATGTTGTTATAAACTCAATTCCTATATCCCAGCCATCTAAAACAATCAGTAGAGTTTTGGTCTCCTTTGTTCCTTCTGCAAGAGAATTATGTAGCCATTGTTGTAGCCAAAACAGACACTCAAGGCATGACATGGGTTATAAATATCTCAGCCTAAACAAATCAAGGTGTGCCACTGTGGACAAAACTCGCCACTCTCTTCCTTGGCTTGCCTCGAGATCCAGTGCCACCCTCAGACTTCTATCGGATCAATTCACTCCTCTTCAAGACTGGGAACTATCACCCTATCTTCCCAGAATCTATTCCTCTATCTAGCTTTCCGTCTTAACTCTTTGATAGCCATGTGTGGTTTCTGTGAGCATGTGTTGCATGTGTGAATGCTTTTTGTGTTATTTCCAATAAAAAACATTTATTTCACTTTACACTGGAGTTCTCTGCAGTTAGTACTAGTATACATAGGTGAAAAGGTGCCAGAGTTACCCATTTCTTGCAGCATTCCATTTGAGCTAATAATATTTCCCCCAAATTAATCTCACAAGTTGGACTCTAGAGCACCCCCACATCTTTGGGTAACACAGTGTCAGGATCCGGGGTGTGGGCAGCAGGGTCTTGGAGCAGAGACGTTGGGGCTGGGGCAGGCAGGGAGACAGAGAACTGGAACCCGAGGGTTGGAGGCAAGGCAGGTCCAGAATGCTGGGGGTGGGTCAGGGGAATGGAAGACAGAGTCCAAAGTCCAGGTAGGATCAAAGACAAGCGAAAGTCCAAAAACAAGCTGAGGTCAAACACATATCAGGAGTCCAGAGAGCCAGAGGCAAAAGCAAGGTCCAGGAAGGGAGTGCCAGGTCAGGTATATGGGAGACAGAGTCCAAAGACGGCAGAGTCCAAATACAAGCCAAGGTCAATCATATACCAAGTATCCAGGAGCCAGAGGCAGGTCCAGGAAGCAAGCAAAGGTCCAAACACAAGTAGCAGGTCAGTTCAAGGCAAAGGATCATGGTCCAAGAGCAAGGAGCAACTACAAACAGCACAGGAAACTGTGTTGTTATAGCAAAGGCTGAGGGGAGAATGCTGTGAGGATTTTGTCTAGTTATTTTGTAGCTGCTCTTCCAAAGTCTTCTTTGGAAGTCTTCTTCTGATTTCTTGACTGCAGTCTCCAGTCTGATTAATGTCTGAGCCAAGATATGGAAAATCTTTATCTATTTCAACTTCATTGCTTACTTTCAAGTTATATGAATCATCTGTGGTCATTATTTTTGGTTTCTTAATGTTCAATTGTAAATCTGCCTTTTCACTTTTTTCCTTGACTTTCTTCAGTAATTGTTCTAAGTCTTTGCAATTCTCTGCTAGTAGTATGGTGGTATCTGAATATCTTATTGATGCTTCTTCCTCCAATTGTCATGCCTCCTTCCTCTGATCAAATCCAGCCTCACATATAATATATAAAGTATACAAATTACGTAAACATATAGGGTGATTAAATGCAGCCTTGCCAGACCCCCTGGCCAATTGGAAACCATCCTGTTTCTCCATATGCTGACCTAACAGTGGTGTCTTGTCTTGAGTACAGGTTATACTTCAAGATAATCAAATGCTGTGGCACACCCATTTTTTTTAAGAGCAAGCCAAAGTTATAAAGCACAGGGTGATTTTCTTCTGAGTTTTTTTGGTGCACTCCATTATCCAACATATGCTTGCAATAAGATTTCTAGTGCCTCTTTCTTTTCTAAACTGAGTTTGGACATCTGGCATTCTTACTCCATATATGGTAAATGTCTGACTATTGCAGCTCACTAAAATGGAGGGGTTCCTGGGGAGCTACACATAGATGCCTTTTGCTTTTGAGGAAGCGATGATACCTTACAGATTAATATGAAGTCGAAGGCTTTCATGGCCGGCATCCATAGGTTTCTGAGGGATTTTTTTCAGGCTGTGAGGCTCACCTTTTTCTTCCAGAACACAGTCTCACAACCCAGAAAAAAACCACATAAAACTTACAGATTAGCATGGCCTGATTGTTTGGTGTTTATTCTAGAGAATAATGAAAACAGGTATTGCAAAAATACATTAAGGACTTTATCAGACTTGCATCCAAAAACACTGTAATTCTGCGAATGAAGATAGTAGGAACATTGTGGCATTATAACACTTATGAGCTATGTCATTGCCACAACAACTGATGATGCAGGATCTCAGCCACCTTTAATTATTAATAAAATTAGCCAGCAACTAAATTACCAAGATCTGGTAATCGTTACTGGAAAAATATATTCACATTTAATGATTAGCAAAATGGCCTGAAATCACTTTTGAAAAAATTAAATCAACTACAGGCAATCTTAAATGAATTATTTCTGCAATCTAATTTAAATAAACATATCTGACATTGCTTAGTTTCTGGAAAGAAGAGTATGCATATGTGTGGGGAGGAGTTTTTAGACTTGTCTTTCTTAAATGTGGAACAGGACCCTGCAACATAGGGGAAGGAAATAAAATTTAAAGTGCAGTCAGAATCCAAATGTTATACCATCTACTACCCACCAGAGTACATGAAATACTGCAGTATTATCTTTACTGTTAGGGCAAAATACAGTCAGATGGCTCACACAGGAGATTTGTTGCTCCCAAAAATGATTTTGGCTGAAAGCTTCTTGAGATGAAAAATGGTAAAAGACAGAATACTTCTTCCCAGTCAATGGGAAGAAGATGACAGCTTTGTCTTAAGGGAACACTCCCTTCTTTTCTGACTGAGAAGGTGTAACAGGGTCATAAAAAGCTTTAAAGCAACCATTTGCCTTAAGACTTGCTGGCATATCCCATGAAACAGTTTTAGAAAGAGAAACACCAAGAGCAAAACATTCTCAGGAAGCAAATGATCCAGACAGAAGTCCACTCTGGGTCAACAGATTTTGCAGTTTGAAATTCAAATTATGCCTAGAAACCTGCTTTGGGAGATGTACATCTAGAACAGAGTGATGTCTCCATAGATATGTATCCCAGTACTACTACTCCAAACCTGCATTTTAAGCAATATAGTCCCCTTCCCAAGCATGGTCATTTCTCAATGGATCAATGGAGATGCATCCAGTTTTTGAGATGAAGATACAATTTGCAAACAAGCCATCACGGAGGAGATATGTATCTTAAGGTATATGAGTGAAGCTGCTGGAAAGCACTGGTTATTGCCTATCTCCCTCCCCTCAAAAGAATAAACAGCTGTTCTAGAAGCTGTCTGATTGATATAAGAAATAGGAGTACTCAGAGAACCCAGTTAGACCTTAACCAAGGGCTGCCACCATTAAGAGCTAAACATGTAGCTCTTTGAAACTGGATTATTTGCTATGGCTCCTTCCTATTGAATCCTGGGATCTGTAGTTTTAACAAGGTGTTTAGCCTTCTCTCCCAAAGGGTGCTGGTGCCTCACTAAACTACACATACCAATATTCCATAGGAAGGAGTGTGGATTTGGCAATAGTCTCTTCTACCACCATCTCTGCCACATTGCTTTTCCATGATACCTCTGCATACTCTATGGGCCATCTCACATGACACAGTTACAGTACTTTGATTCCATTTTAACTGCCATGGTTCCTTCCTATGAAATCCTGGGATCTGCAGTTTATGGAGAGATACTTAGAATTCTCAGCCAGAGAACTTGAGTGCCTCATCAAACGCCAAACCCCAGGGTTCCATTGTATGTTGCCATTGTAGTTAAAATGGAATCATAGTACTATAATTGTGTAGTGTGAACGGGCCCCCAAGACTAGGGTGGAAATCACACAGCCCTCTAGATGTTGTTGGACTGTAGCAGACCTGGGCCTTGTCTACACCAACCAAAATACACCACCTTCTGGCTGGCCTATTCTACCTCAGAGCTGGCCCTTTCCCCCTTCCCCTTACCAATACGAAACAGGCAGAAGTCTGAAATAGCCTCCCCCACTATTGTATGTCACACTCTCTGAAGCCAGGAAGGAGGCCATCAGCATGTGCTCAAGGCTGGTCATATGCAAAGGGCCTTGATCACATGCTGGGGATATCCTACCTAGCTGCAGAGTGACTCCAGTGGCAGCCAGCTATACAGTACAATGTGCAGGTACAGACCCTGAGTTCTCACATCGGACCCATCCGGGTTCCCCCCCAACGCAGGTTTTCCTGGGTGTTAATTTTAAATGTTTTAAATGAGTTTTTCCCAGCATCCCCCAGCTTTCCCTCAGGCTTTGTCAGGACTGCCCAGAGTCGAATCAGGGCAAGAATCCTGTGTCATTTGGACCATAGGGCTCAAAGATTGGGGAAGCCAGGTAAATAGCCCATTTAGACAAGCCCTTAGCCAGTATAACTAATGGTGGAGAATGCTAGGAGTGGCAATTAAGCAATATTTGAAAGGCAACACAAGCCCCACCCTGTTCTAGGAGTATGTAGGACTGGATTTGATCACAGTCTTTGGTGTGCAATCACTCTCCCTTCCTCATACACTCCACCAAATAGGTATCCTTCACTTTCATTCTACATTAAGGACTTTATCAGACAAGCCCCTTTAAACATTTTTTTTCTGGCATTAAAAATCCATTTTTATGTCAGCAAAAGAACGCCCGCCAACAAAATTACCTTCTCTCCCAGCAGAAGGCTTCCCCAGCAACGAAGAGGCAGTCAACAAAGCCCCATTCACTTCCTCCTTTGAAATCCCATGAGACTTCATCATGCAGGAAATTTTAAAATAAAACATAAAAAGTTATATCAAGCAAATACACCCATTTAAAAACTTCCAAGTAAACTGGGGAGGGTAACAAAAAGTGTATCGCCTACCTGAATGTTGCGATCTCACCCAGAAGTGTTCTGGCTGGTCTGGCAATTAATGAGGCAAGTACATGAAGAAGAAAAAAAAGATGTGAGGTTACATACGCTGGCTATGCCAGCAAAAAGAATGGCACAGACGATCTATTGATGACTTGGGACATCAATAAAATAGATCAGCTTAAGGACAAGACATAAATACAAAAGGGTGACGTTGTGTGGTATGCACGCCCTTTCGTGTTTAGGTGGCGTCACTATGACGCTGTATTTAGTGCATCTGATAAAGTCCTAAGAAAAGTGCTGCAAACACTGATGGCTTGGTAGAAATGACAAATATTTCTATTAGGTAGGTGTAATAATTATGAGGTAGCCTTGGTTGTAATAAGGTGTCTTGTAAAACACCTGTGAAACCAATTAGGTAATTATCAAGACTACAGAATCCAGATGTATAATGACTTTCTCCGTATAAAAGCATAACTCAAAAAAAGGATTGCTTGAAGTTGTGATAAAGAAGAAAATCATGATTATTATAAGAACAGCACTCCACACTTTTTTGTTTAACCCTGTTTGACATTATTCCACATTTCTAAAGATTATTTTTTGTTTCTAATCCTTCAATAGAATATTTGAATGTACGCCTAAAAAAGATGGAGCACAAATCTGTTATTTATATTTTGAGATTCTTTTCTATACAAAAAACACATTGAGGTGGAGGGATGAATGCTGATGAATGTACCCAGTGTACTAAAGCATACTACACTTAGCACTATAATTTGAGAAAAATCTGAGTTCTTAAATGTGTTTAGTCTGATTATTTTAACAAACTCCTGAATGGAGTACTTATGATGAGATTCTTTCCTAGGGAAAAGCAGGGTGGGGGGTGAGGCAAAATAGGCAATGGAAAGAGATTGTATTTCCTAGATAAAGATGGTGGCATACAGCTGCATTGGGGGCCCATTCAACATTAGACAGGTAGAGCACTATGATTCCTCTTTAACTACCATGGCTGCATCCTATGGAATACTGAGATTTGTAGTTTAGGAAGGGATACTTAGAATTCTCAGCTAGAGGATCTAGTGCCTCACCAAGCTACAAATAATATGATTCCAGAAGATATAGGAGATTATCAGACATGAAGGCAAAATGCATTCCTGTCCCACAATCTCCAGACCTGTCCCTGTGCCGGCACAATATCTCTGCCCATCAGACTTACCTTTGCTTGTGTCCAAAGGCAGCCCAGGCATGAACAGAGCTTTAACGGAGTAACGTTCACTTCCTGGATCAAAATCTCGCCCATTCTCGTGAGAAGACACAAGCACAGGAAATTCAAAAAGAAAGAGAATAATAACAAGAAAAAAGTTTACAGAAGCACATAAACACACTTTAAAAAATAACAAGTAACCCAGAGAGGTTCATAAAAAGAGGGTAGCCTACCATGTTTTTGCAATCCCACCCAGAAGCATTCTGGCAAGAGCACCCACTGATGCTGTATTCATGGCAGGACAATGGTGCGAGGTTTCAAATGCTGGCAATGTTGCACAGAAACAGAATGGGTTATCTATTGATAGCTCAGCCTGTCAATTAAAATAACACCATAGTAACACCAGTGGAACACAAAAGGACGTCATCATCTGATATTGGCATCCTTTTGCTTTCCACTGGTGTCATTATGGTGCCACATTAGCCATGTCTGATAATCTCCATGGCCATGGTAGTTAAAGTGGAATCATAGTGCTACCATTGTGTTGGGGGTTGTCTATGTGATAGGGCTGGCTCTTCATAGGCATGGAAAAGAAATTCACTGGGTTTGCATTTTGCTATGAAAATATCTATTTGATACCTCCCAAGACAAGTAGCTAAAGTGTATCGTGCCCTAGTAATCCATACAAACCCATGTATACTTTTGAGAAGCATGCATTGATACAAACACATATATTTGAAAAATGCAGACAAACACACATGAGTCAACAGGGGAAATACATAAAGTGAACACACTGAAGGAAAAACACTAACTAACATTTCCAGGCAAAAATGTCCACACATAGAAGGGAGGAACTTTTCACAAATAATACAGAAGTAGAATAGGACAAGAATGGCAGTGCAATTCTGATAATTTTGAAGCAAATGAAACTGACAGATGGTCACATCCCAGCAGTACACTTAACATTCTAAAGCAGGGGTGAGGAACCTTCTAATGGTGCTGGATTGTAATTCCCATTATCAATCATCACTGCCTATGTGCTGGCTAGAGCTGATGGGAGCTGCAGTACACCACCAATGGAAAGGTTTTGTGCACCTTGGCCCTGTTTGAATGGGTAATCCTTAAACATTTGGGGCTAGTCTAGACAAGAGGATATAATGCTCATTCGTGCGCATTACGGCAAATTTGCAACAGTGTCCTTTTATCTCCACGGTCTTTCAGCAAAAACGATAAGCTGAAAAGCTATCTGTGTTTGAAGTTCACATGCCTGCAAATAAGATGGCGGTTGTAAATTGTGGTTTTTTTTAACATTAACGAAGGTGTGCAAGTGCGACCTTCTGCTTACAAAAAAAATTGAGTGCCTTGGCGGAGGGAAAAAGCTAACATGAAAATCCAACAGAGTGCTTCCAGGCACTGTCTTGCCAGCAAGGCTGCCCCCTGCGCACATCCAACCAATTCAATCTTTAGTCCTGCCCTCTCTGAGAATGTGCAGCAAATTGGGTTGGGTGTCTTAATGAGCACTAATGCACGTGGTTTTGTCACAGTGGGAAGAAAATTGTTAAAATTACATATCCCTCCCTTTGCAATAAATTACAAAATTGGCAAAGAATTACATATCAATACTCCTATCTGTATTACTCTCCTGGCCGACACCTAAAGCCAGCACTACCATTAGGCAGAATATGATTGTTTTAGGCCAAATCCACACTACACAGATAATGTAGCTCAAAACTGGATTATTTGTCATGGATCCTTCTTACTGAATCATGGGATTTGTAGTTCTACTAGGTCTTTAGCCTTCTCTGCCATAGAATGTTGCTGCCTGACCAAACTACAAATCCCAGGATTCCATAGGTGGGAGCCATGGCAAATAATCCAGTTTCAAACTGGGGTTGCATCTACACAACAGCAAAAATCTGTACAGTGTTCAAACGTTTGATCATTCAAATCTGATCCGTCATGTACACACGATCAAACATTCGAAAGGCTTTATGGATTTTTTGGGAAATCTGGCAAATTTACTGAATGTCAGAATGCCGGACTTTACAGGGGAATTAGTGGCCTCCCTTCTGAATGCTACGTTTATGTTCGAATGATCATTTGTACAAACTATTGATCCTTCAAACGCCGTACATATTTTTTTTTCATCATGTAGATGGGCCTGTATTATTTGTGTAGTATGGATTTGGCCTCACACAGCATGCTGGGGTGCAGATGGTGGCAGCCTCCTGCCTGTTCCTCATGTACTCTCTGATCCCCTTTGTGGCTAAAAAAGAGTTAAATCTGCCATACAACCTAGCCCCTGAAACTAGCCTGCTGCCTCAGGTAAAGTGTAAGCTCTGGTATCTGGTGACTTCCATGTCACTGGGGCAGGGATTTTACTCAGGTTTTTAGCCTGAACTTCAAAGGAGCTATCCAAGATGCTGAAACTATTTTGGGGATAGGGCTCCAGACCTCAGATAGCTTTTTTAATATTAGGACCAAAACCTGGAGCAGATTCACTGTCCCACTGAGGTAGCAGCCACCAGACATCATTGGAGGAAGGATGTTGTTCCCCTGCTGTAACTGAAGTAAGATCCAGCTGCCAGCCCAACAACTTTCTGTACACACGCTGGAGATGCCACCATATTATTCCCCTCAAATATGGAAAATTCTGGGAGCAGGGCTGGTAACACCCAAATGATTGTGTTCAACTGAGCAATGGAACTGAGGGCTATGTTTCATTCTCCTATTTTCTTAGCACCAGGGCTATGACATGGAATGCCATCAAATTCAAGGAAATCAAGGCCCTTTGTCACTGCCCTATCATTTTGAAAGAGAGCTGGTCAAACATGGGAACAATTGACTTCCCTAGGCATCAGGGATTCATGATTTGCCCATTGTTTTTCTGACTTAAGACAGAGAAGTTTCTTATGTTAGCAAAGTGTGAAATTACTTTGTCACTGCTACCAAGCACGGCGGGGGGATTATAATAAGGAAACATAGCTTTGTGCTGCTCTGTTAAGGCCAAATGACTTCTCTGGGATGACTTAACAGTAATTTCAAATACAGCTCTAAACAATCATAATAATCATAAGCTTTCTCCTGTTCTCAAAAATGCAGCATGTTGAGGCAGAGGAAAGTACAGAGGCTGGTGGGGATGCTCAAATGTTGGTGCCAGAAATCTCATAGTCCACTAAAGGGTGGTATAAGAGTTGATATCGGACACTTGCTGAGTTTCATATCCCAGGCAGTACAATGTGTATAATCTGTGTCTTCAGCAACCAGAGGTTGGAAAGAATAATTTGGGAAACTATGGAGATTATCAGACAATCTCCAATCCCGCCCCTGTCCTGGCACAATAACCCTCCCAACTGCACTTACCTTCTTTCCCATAGACAGGCAGCCCAGGAATGAACAGAGCTCTAATGGAACTCTGTTCACTTCCTGGACTGAAATCCTGCCCATTCTCGCAAGAAGAAGCGAGCATGGGAAATTCAAAAATAAAAACAAAAATACATGAAAAAAGTTACAAAAAGCACATACACACGCTTTAAAACTAACCAGGGAAGTTTTTTAAAAGTGTGTCACTTACCTGGATGTTGCAATTTCACCTGGAAGTGTTCTGGCAGGACTGCCCATTGATGCTGTATTCACAAGAGTTAAGTGGCCTGAGGTTTCACATGCCTGCAATGCTGGGACCAAATTGCAACAGGGAATCTATTGATGGCTTGGCCCATCAGTAAAAAGAAATGCCATAATGATGCCAGCAGAACACAAAAGGATGTCGTCATTTTATACTGGCATCCTTTTGCATTCTTTTGGCGTCATTATGGTGCCACATTAGCTACATCTGATAATCTCTTATAATTCAAGAATCCCTGACACTAAAATTTCTGCTTTGATTATAACAGCTACTCCCCTGCTTTTTGAGGTGAGTGTAGCATGCTTCATGATCCAGCTGTGACCACTTTGGGAAAGGATGGAGAACATTTGGCCCTCCATGTCTTTTAGCCCATAACTCCTATAATCCTTTGCCTTTGGCCCTGCCAAAAGCCCCCTAGTCCAAGGTCAGGTGGTATTCTGTTTGTATAGCAATCTATGGTACTAGGTTGCTGTATTGTTTCCAAATAAAGGACGTTCTGAAGCTTTCCCAGCTCCAACTGCTTTTTGACCTTAGGACAGTGGTTCTCAACCTGTGGGTCCCCAGATATTGTTGGACTACAGTTCCCAAGAGCCCTCTGAGGTCTCACCTTAACAGTCATGTGGCCTCCCAGTCATTAGTGAGGCTGAGAGTTCAATCCTACAGTCTCACTAGTGCCTGGGAGGAGCACCTGACTGTCAAGGTGAGACCTTAGAGGGCTCCTGGGAACTGTAGTCCGATAACATCTGGGGAACCAACAGATTGAGAACCACTGCCTTAGGAAAACACATAGGAAGGTCATCTGACACAGGACATATGCTTCAACAAACCCATAACTGTGAACAAAATATTGCAGCCAAGGTCCTTCTGCCACTTCTTGGAGCCTTTGGGCTCTCTTCTATCCTTGTTGTCACAGGGCTTGTCTATACAGTGAAAATACTCCTCATAGAATTTGAGGAGAATTTTTTTTTTTTTTTTTTTTTTTGTCTCAATGGGATCCTGCATCATTTGTATTTGGAAGGAGCGGAGACAAAAACTCCATTTTTTTAAAAAAAAAACTTCAAAGTAAATGCCCATTCCTGCTTGTTGAGACAACCAGTTTGCTTTGCTGCTCATTCCTGATAAAAGTGGAAGTGGAAAGCTGATTGGTCAGATGTGTGCAGGGGGTGGAGCTTGCTGGCAGGTCAAGTGCCCAGAACTGCCATGTTGGATTGTTGCCATAGCAATTGTGCAATGAGGTGACAAAACAGCCTTTCCCCCCGTTTATTTAAGTTGAAGATCACACTTCTGCACCTTGGATATGCTTTAAAAATACTGTTTGGTGGTGGCAACTGGTGACAATAAAAAGGAAAGTAATTCACTCATGCCCACCATCTTGATTCACAGGTGTGCCTGTTTGAACAACAAACATGTATGGCTTTGCATGCCTGAAATCCTGAAAAAAAATCATGGAGACAAATGAAAGCTGCTGCAAATTGGTGTTAGTGCACATCAGTCCACATTTTATTGCCTCATATTGACAAGCCCACAGTCTTAATGTAGGTAAGTAAGCAGTGGAAAGGAGTAGGACCTGTATGTTCCTCTCTCTTTAGGAGGTGATGTTAATTTGTCCCAGATGGAGATGCAAAGAAATGACAATGCTAATGAGGAGGAAGTGAACCAGTGGGGAGAGCCTAATTGGTGGTGGTGGGTGGGTGGGTGGTGCATGCAACTGAGACCATTGTTCCCTAAGAACCGTATCAAGTGTGGCTTCCATTGTCTAGATCAGTCTCATCAGATACTTCTTCTCATTTGGATTGACTTTGCAGTCCATCTTAATTCTTCATTGATGGCGAACACTTCAAGCTTAGAAAAACAGGCTTTTCTAAGTCTTTTGTTAGCTATTTCATTCTGAAGCTGGAGTACTAACCACAGATTTTAAGCCTAAGCCCTATTCAGTTAAATTTTAAATTACTTTATATGATATTGAGATTTCTAAGAAGTAAGGGCTTGATTGATTGGTCAATTGACTGCTTGTTTATTTTCACCATCTCTCTTGTGAAGATATCAGGTGATGTCATAGAGTTAAAACCATTTTTTTTCACATGACTTTAGTTTAGAATACACACACTTCTCTCTTCTCTCCTAGCCAAACTTATTGCTAAGTAAACACATCTTTCCCACAAATAATGGATACAAAATGTACCTCAGAATGGTTAGAGTACTTCCATACAAGCAAGAGATGAAAATTGGTAGCTTTGTTTATTTAGTATTCATATCTTGCCCTTCAACCAAAAAGGCTCCCAGAGTGGCTTACATTTGACAGTTTCCTTGCACTCAGGTTTACAATCCAAAACAATTGGACACACAAGGAAAGGGGAATGGCAGTGGGGGAGAGGATTAAGTCTAGCAGATGCTGGCTGCTCTTCTCTCCCACAGAGGCCAAAGCAGTGGCAGCTGGAATGAAAGGAGGACCTCTCACCAGCCACTGGGCCAAGGCATGATGAAGCTGTGCCTGTCTGCTCTCCTGTCCCTCAGAGGACACAGAAGTGGCTGCTGCAGTGTAGGACAGGCCTCTAAGCTCTGCACACCAAGGCACTGTTCTTGAAAATCCTGAAAAGGAAAATTTGTAGGTTTCTTCCTGGAAATGAAAGGCACAAAACCAGCGTTTGGAAGTTACTTGTTCAGATTGCAGTTCCCAGAACCCTTCAGCCAGTATGGCCAGTGCCTACTGCCTAGCCCCAGCTTCCAGGGATGGAGAAACCTCTATATGAGCATGAGTGCATATAACAGGACAGAACCCAATGTTTAGATAACTGATGAAACTTGTAATTAATTATCTGGTGGAGAAAGTGTTAATCAGTTGAAGTGGAAGTAACACTAAATATATAAGTGTGGTTTGTTTGTTTTTAATTAAAATAGCTGGCTTTCGAGGGGAGCAAATAAAGAAAGGTAAACAGAAAGAGTTAGGATGTGAATATAAAGTGTGTGAGAGAGAGTGTAAAAGTACTGTATATAACAAATATAATAAATCACTAAAATAATCAATTATTCAAATTAACACTACACAGTCTATATTAGAAATAGCAGTATGGGAGAAAAGCCATAGGACATAAATGTATCATTGAAGGAAAAAAGATGACCCAAAATCTCATCTGATTCTGCATTAAAGCAGAAGCCCAATGGGTTTTGACTAGCAGTCTTCATCAGTGGCCTATATAAATCTTGGGTTGGCCAACATCTCCTCCAAACAAAAAGCTGAAGGGATTATTTTAAAAAACAACCCTACATAATCATAATAATATTCAAAGTACACATATTTACAAAAAACAAAGCTTCAATCCAGTACTTTCTGATGCTAGATTATACATTTATACAAAATAAAAATGCCTCTTCTCCTTCCACTTCAACCTCCATGCCTCATCTGTCATTAATTACGGTATCTTGAGTCAAGGCTACAATCTGGTGTAAACTTAAAGCTAATGAACTCTCAAAGATAACAAACCTAGCTTAAAATGCATGACTGTATAGGTTAACTACAGACAACAATTAAATTAGAAAGCATCATATCACATATACAAATAATACACTTTTAAGCAAACAAATAAAACACTAGAATAAAACAAGGGGTGAAAGGGTGACATTATTAGATACCTGCACCCTCAGCCATTCCCAGGGCATAGCACTGCTGAGGATGCGTCTTCCCTTTTTTATTGACAGGGACAAGCTGCTAATAAAAAGCAATGCCTTACTCACACCAGTGCTACACCCCCAGAATGCTGAAGGATGAAGTTATCTGATAATATCCTTTGTTCCTCTTCTTCTCATGATCTTTTAATGTGGTTTATGCTGCATCTGATAATCTCCCAAGTCCCACTGTAATCATGAGAATATAGCATGAATGGGCGGTCCTCTTTCTCCCATTCCCATTGCCACCAAGAAAACTTTTGGGTGACAATGTGAAAATGATCTACAGGATGCTCTTTTTATGAACTACCCCATATAGCAAGCAAGTTTTAATGTATGTTTCAAGGCTTATCTGTGTATTTGGGGGAGGGTGGGGGTGGGTGGTGTTTTTAGTCTTTATTATAAATGTTTTAATTGTTGGAAGCCGCCCCGATAGTTTTTAGCAGAGGGGCGGGGTATAAATAAATATTATTATTATTATTATTATTATTATTATTTAATGTGGGTTTTTTAAAAAGTGTTTTTGGTGTTTTCACGTGAACTCGCATCTTCTCGGAAGAACCGCCGAGATCTTGTGCTCCAACTAACATGAAAGTAAGTGGACATTTCTCTTAAAGGAGATTGTGTGGGGCAGTTAAAAGGATTTATAGATAGATAGATAGATAGATAGATAGATAGAATGCAAAGACAAGTGCTACTATCACAGGACCTTTAATCCCGTCCTTAAAATGCAAGCGGTGGTGGTCTGATAATTTCAGTTATGATGCCACAATGTTTCCACCTTCCTTACTCTCGTTATTACAGTGTTTTAAGATGCTGTCTGATAACATCCCAGGAGTCTCCTCATCATGTTTTCCCTATACTCAGAAAAAAACCATTTTCAACCATTTTTCAAATATGTTTGAATATCCTTTCCATTTCTATGCCATGGTGATCCCCATGAAAGTCCCCTCTCAGCATTACTTTTGGATTTGAACAATGGCTTGCTTTGGCACCAATGGGAGCCTTCCTACAATGTTGTGGTGCATGTGACAAATTTCTTTGGAGTTATGGAGGGTGCAGAGGGTTAAACTCCCCTCTCTCTGCCTTCCATGATACAAATATAGTTTTACCTTCCTACCACTCAACCTGCAATCATGGCTGTTTCCATGCTTATAGAGGCTGTGCACTGCAATGCAATGATGTATTTTAGTTCACACCTAGTCTAGCTCTTTAAAAATATGAAAGAGATTAATATTAACAATTCAGTTTCCTTATGAATTGTAGCTTCTTTAAAAAATGAAATTGTAATTTCTTACATTTTCCCCATGAGCTGAAAAGGGCATTCGTATTAAGATTTTTGCAATATGCAAATCAATTTAAATTATTAACAATCAAACAACCAAAAATCCTGTAATTAGTTGACAGTCCTTATATATAAGCAACAGGGTCTACATGTACATATCAATTCACAGAACTGTTCAGAGACACTGCTGGATCAATAATGTGTTCTACAAAGGAATGTAACACCATATAATGAACTCATCAAAATTAAGAGCATTCCCCACAGAGCTCATAATAAGTGGATATTATTCCAAAAAGAATCTTGCTGCAGCTATTTTTGGTGAAGAATCTAATGTTATGCAGCTGCTGAAAATAACAGATTTCCATGCTTGCAATTAAACAAACTACATTTATGCACAATACATCAGAGACACCATTCTAGAATGTGAATGTTTCTTTGCAAAAATGCTCACTGCTCTGTTGGTGCCACTGCCCCTGAATGTATGGGGAAATGACAGACAGCTAGCAAAAGCTGCCATTCCATGGATTTTAACCAATAAACCTACATTTCTTTGATGTTACGATGTATATACTCTATTTTCCAAACACACATACTTATTTATAGCCAGATACTCCATGATGTCCTATTTTTTTTTAATGGGTGGGCAAACTCCAGATTTTGAGGGGGAGGGTGGGAGTACAACTCCCATAATCCTTCACTAATGGCTACAGTATACTGCATAGGGCTGATGAGGGTTGTAGCAACAAACATCTGGGGCCCATTCACACTACAGAATTATTGTACTATTGTTCCACTTTAACTGCCATGGTTCTGTCCTATGGAATCCTCGGATTTGCATTTTAGGAAGGGGCATTTAAAATCTCAACTGGAGTGGTCTAGTCCCTTACAAGACTACCAGTCCTAGGATGCCATAGAATGGAACCATGGCTGTAAAAGTGCATTAGTAGTACTATAATTGTATAGTGTTAATGGCCCACTTTAAAAAAAATGCCCCCCCAGACAAAAAAGTTTGGGGAGGAAATTTTGTTCCTTGGATTGTTTATAGCCCTAGAGAAGACTTTTTTTTTCAATAAAAAACATACAGTATGACCACCATATCTGCGGGACCAATACCTACAGATTCACTTCCCCATGTCCAAAAAATTATGGTCTCTTTAGGAAATTTCTAGGTCTTCCAGTGTGATTCTATGGTATGCTTCTGCCAAAAGTTGACCATAGAGTCACGCTGGAGAACCTAGAAATTCCTAAAGCAGTTTCTCTTTAGGAATCTCTAGGTCTTCCAGTGCAACTCTATGGTATGCTTAGGCCAGAAATCATCCATTTTATGGTGTTCACTATTATCCATGGTTTCAGGCATCCACAGTAAGTCCAGGAATGTATTCCCTGTGGATACGTGAATTGTACTATAAACTGGAATTTGACTCCTAGTTTACCCCCTGTTTTAAAAATACCCTTCCTGGGCTTAAAACAGCTCAGATGGCAAAACATAAATAAAATAAAACGATAAAATTGCTTCCCATGGCCTCTGGGGATATGGAAGGGAGCTTTTTGCTTTAAAAATTTAAGGGTCTTATCATATGAGGGAAGCAGAAGTAAAGCCCAAGAATAGATCATCCTGCCTTGCCTCATCACACGATGTCAGCATGTTTCAGCTATTCTCCCATTCTGGTTTTGCAGGAGACTATGATAAAGACAGGTCTTTTTGGTAATGGATTTTTGCTAACAGGACCAGAATGGAAGACAGCTGAAGTCCGCAGATTTCATGCAATAAGGCAAGGCGGGACACGCTATTCTAGGCTTTATTCTCGCTTCCCTTCCCTCATGCAATAAGGCTCTAAGTTGTCTTAAAGTAAAAACATTGCCTCCTGGGACCCCTGGGGGTGCTGTGGCAATGTTTGAAACTTCCAAGGTTACATGAGGGTCCAATTCAGCACTCTTTCCTCTGCAGTTGCCCACTTAGGTTAATGAATGTATGTTTCTTTAACATGTCTCAGGGTATCTTGTGCTGCTTAGACCTGTCCTCTAAGTAGAAGCAAGCATGTGCAGGTTATGGGAAAGTCAATTTTTAGGCTACAAATCCTCCAATGAGTATAGCCAGCAGCCATACTGGGTGGGGATTCTTGGAGTTGTAGTCCAAAACAATAGTTTTCCCCAAACCATAGCTCCCACCCTTCCTCCCCCTCTCTCTCTATGATACAAGAAACCAGCCAACCAAGAATTGTGTGCATAAAGCACAGTTATTTTTGCTCCAACCATGCACTGATAATAATGAATAAGAGAAGAGACAAGAGTTACTGTCTCTTGTACAATTCATTGAGGATGAGGAGAAATGCCAGGTTTTAGTTCAACGAGTATCATTTAGCATTCATGATGCACTGAATCTGTCCAAAACCATCATCTCATTCATAATGTCTCTGGATGCATTACATCCTTTACAAGTGCATTTGTGTTAACATCCAATGTATGACATAAGTGACAAACAATGGAAAGCAAAGCTAAGAAAAATGCAGTGTGTGTTTCTATCAAGCAACTTTGACTCACAAATAGATATTACAGCTATCAGAAAACTGCTTCACAAAATGAATGTGCAAGCCACATGTGCTCCTCTTTGAATAGTAATCACTGTTGCTCCTGGGTACCTCAGCCCTTATCACTGTTAGAAATGTTAGTATAAATCTGCTTATTTAGAGAGGTGACTAAACGTCAAACTTGCTTTGTTTATTAAATCCCCACTTAGAAGGCTGACACTGATTTCACTGGGATTCAGAAAGATACTTTATATTGAGTCAGGCCATTGGTTCATCTACTTCCCAACTGTGCACACCAGAAGTGGGGAACCTATGGCCCTTTAGCCATTGTTGAACTATAATTCCCATTAGCCCTGACTCCTGTCCATGCTAGCAAGGACTGATAGGATCTGGAGTCCAACCAGATCACAGGTTCCCCACTCTTAACTCATACTGACTGGCAATGTCTGTGTTTCCCTGCCTATCTGGATTTGAAAATAAGCCCCATTCTATTTCATGAAGCTCCAAGACTTAGATCAGGGGAAGCTCGTGGCTCAGTCTTTTATATACAAATATACAGTCATGTTTGGCATAGTCACAATGCTTACAAGTCCGGCAACCATATCACCACCTCAGAGATCTTCCAGCTGAGCTTATTCCAACATTAGGCAACATGAAGAGACATTGGGTGCACCTACACTGTAGAAATAATACAGCTTGACACCACTTTAAAACTGCCATGGCTCCATCCTACAGAATCCTGGGATTTGTAGTTTGGTGAGGCACTAGCACTTGTTGGCAGAGCAGGCTAAAAACCTTGCAAAACTATAAATCCCAGAATTCCATAGAATAGCACTACAGCATATAAAGTAGTATCAAACTGCATTGTTTCTACAGTGTAGGTATACCTGTTGCCAAAGCTAGCTGTTATAACTTACAAAGGCAGATGAGACCTGAGCTGTGTGAAGACACACCCAACTAAAGGTGGTGGCAGGTTTGGGTGTGCAACGCCAGTACCCTGGTGAGATCAAACTCCTTTACCCAAAAAGGCTCTGATGCTGAATATCCAGTTCAAAAAAGGGAGAAGTTTATTTTAAAGAACAAAAGAAAAGGGCTTTCTCCCCCCCCCCCAGCTCTAAAAGGCTTGAAATGAAACAGTTGGAGTTTCAGCGGTCTTCAGGGTGACATCTCTCTGGGTTTGATCTCCTCACTCAATGGAGCTGGTGCAGGGTCTTTCTGCTCCTGATTCCTTTGTTGTTGGCAACTAATTTGGCTGATGACTATTGGTAACTAATTTGGCTGATGATTGTTGGTAACTAATTTGGCTGATGGTGTAAGAAATGCCCTTCCCGGCTGTCTGGGCCTGTTTGCCACCAGAACTGCTCTCTGCAAGCTCACAGCAAAGACTGCCCAAAGGAACTAAAAAGCTTCTAGGTAAAACAGAGCTTGCTGGGAAGGAACAAACCAAAACCTAGAAAAATGCAGGGGAATTCTTAGCTCCTCCCACAAGTCTAATACAATGAAGTATTCCTATACTCAGACATGCTAAGGCCTTGAAAAGAAAACAAAGGAAAATGCAGGGGAGATTTAAACAGTCCTGGCTGGACATCACAAGCTGCCTTAGGCCTTGTCTTCTACAAATTGCTGCCTGTCCTCCTTTAAAAGGTTCTTTTAAAGCTTCTTGTAAAGCTGAAGACATGGCTAGGTAGTGAGCAATCTATCCCCTAAGTAAGAAGGTAGGAGAAAGGTTACCGTATTTTCCGGCGTATAAGACGACTGGGTGTATAAGACGACCACCCCATTTTTAAGTTAAAATATAGAGTTTTGGGGATATACTCATCATATAAGTCTATCCCGCCTTCTCTACCTCTCAGATTTCCTCCCCCCACCCCTTCCAGCAGGCCACCCTTCCACGCTTCCTGAAACCACAATCAGGCTCCCCAGCCCCATTGTGGCTTCAGGAAGCATGGGAGGTGGCTGGCAAGCCTGCCCCCCTCCAGCAGTGATAAAAAAGCAGTCAGGTTGAAAAACACATGCACTACAACTTACAGTGTTGTTTTATAGGTGACAATAGGGATAGACTGGAACTGTTATTTTAGCAAGGACTACCATAGTCAGGTGTGGCACTACTAATGTTGCAAAATTCAAACTTGGTCATTGAAAATGTAAGTGAGGAAAGAATGACTCTACCGTGCAGCTAGAAATGACCTTTTCAGGCAACTTTGGCCATATGAACTATACTAACAGCTTAGCCAGCATCAGTTCTACAAGGACATTCTTTGCTTAATATTTGATAGTAAGCAACATGTTGTAACATAATTATGCGTTCTTCATCACAGGAATATATTGCAAGACCAAAATTTAAAGAAAAAAAATAGTTTCACTTTACTTTGTCATGATTTTTTGTTTTGGAGGCTATCTAAATGGTGAAAATACTTCTCACAGAATACGAGGTGAATCCTACAAGTCTTAATGGTATCCTAATGGTATCATTTCATTGTATTTGGAAGGAGGGGGGCAAAAACTCCAAAAGAAAAGTCTTCATGACTTTTTCCAGTTTTTAAAAAACAGTGAGGGGGCTGTGCATTTGAATCACTTTCCCTTAGGAGAAGAAGGGCAAAGCTGATTGGCTGGATGAAGACAGGGGGTGGGGCTTGCTAACAGGCAAGCCCCCAGAGCCACCATGTTGGATTTTCACTTTAGTGAGCAATCACTAAGGCAATAAAATGGGGTGTTGGATTTGTCCTTTTTTTCTATAGGCAAAATATCACTCAAATACACAATGGAAAATAGTTTTTTTGTGTGTTTTTTAGTTTGGTGGCAGCAAATTAAGGCAAGTAAAAACATGAGTAAATCACTTGTGGCCTGCATCTTGACCAGCAGGCATGCGAAGTTTTTGGGGGCCAAAACACCATTAAGACAAATCACAGCTGCTGTGATTTGCTATTACTGCGACATAATCCAGTGTTTTTTGCCTTATATTGATGGGACCTGAATTTTGTTCTACAAAACCATCCATTTGGCCTGATTTAAAAAGAAACTGTATCAATGGAAATCATACAAGATGCAACAAGCACTTTATGCTTTGGAGAGGAAACCTAAATGCACAGTTGTTAACATGCAATGATAAAGTGAACAGGAAGATGAACTTAAAAAGTAGCCATTAATGGAAATGTGTCATACAACTCCTGTGAATATCTTACTGAACAGCTCACATGTACAGCACAATCCTTTTTATATCCACACAGAAGTAAGCCTCACTGAGCTATACGGTATCAATTATAGCACCACAATTCCACTTGAAGTGCCATAGCAATATCCTATGACATCCAGGTTTTACAGTTTGGTGAGGCACTAGAGCTCTCTGGCTGAAAACTCACATTGTTGTTATTATGTGGCTTCAAGTTGTTTCCAGTTTATGGTAACCCTAAGGCAAACTTATCAAGGGGTTTTCTGAGGGCTGAAAGTGTGTGACTTGTCCAAAGTCAACCAGTGGATTTTAATGGTTGAGCAAGGATTCAAACCCTGGTCTCCAGAATCATGATCCAACACTCAAACCACTACACCACGCTGGCTCCTGATAAATCACAGACCTCTCCCTAAACTGAAATCTAAGGGTTCTTTAAGATGGAACCAAGGCAGCTAACATAGAAGCATGGTACTATAACTACAAAGTGTGAAAGGAGCCATAGTATGTACTGTAGCTGTACAGTGGGCCCTTGGTATCCACTGGGGTTTGGTTCCAAGACCCCCCATGGATACCAAAATTAATGGATGCTCAAGTCCCATTATATACTCTCTCTGGCTTTTCTTCGCAAACAAAGATTCAGGAAGGACTCATCCCGCGCTTTCTGCAAGCACACTGATAACTAAAAAGGCCAATCCAAGATAAACAAGTCCGGTTGCAGAAAGCACAGGAGAAGGTCTCCTCGGGTGATGTTTCCGGGTTGTGATTCTTTCTGCATTGTTGTTTCTCTTCAAGACTTGTTCGGCATGAGTTCTCAAATAAGGTTGCAACATTGTGGATAGTGCATCTCCATGCCTTCTGATGTGAGGCCAGGGTGGGCCATTGTTGGTGATCAATTTGGCCAAGCCTGAACTGTTGTTTCAGGGAGTCCTTGTATCACTTTTTTGGAGTGCCCCTCTTATGCTGATCCATGGCAAGTTCACCATAGAATACTGTTTTGGGGAGGCAATGGCCCTTCATCCTAGAAACGTGCCCTGCCCAGCGCAGCTGTGTTCTCAATCTCATGGCCCCAGTGCTGGTGATCCCTGCTTGCTCAAGGACAGCAACATTCCTCACATAGTCAGTCCAGTGTATATTTAGGATGTGCGTATACAGTGCTGATGAAAGTGTTCGAGGAGTCATAAGTGGTGGCGATAGGTGACCCATGTTTCAGACACGTAAAGGAGAATAGACAGTACAATGGCTCTATACACACTGATTTTTGTGCTTCACCTCAGGTGTTTATTACTCCAGACTCTTTTGTAAAGTCTTCCAAATGTGCTATGTGCCTTTGCTAATCTGTGATAGATCTCTTTGTCAATTTTGGCATCTGAGGAGATGATGCTTCCCAGGTAGGTGAACTGCTGAACGGACTTAAGCACAGAATTGCTGACGGCAATGTGGGGATTGGCATAGTAAAATGGTGTCCTTTTATATACAATGGTGAACATCAAAGTTTGCTTTTTGAAAAATATTTTTGAATATTTTCAACCCATGGTTGAATCCATAGATAAAGAATCTGCGGATATGAAGGACTGACTGTATTTATAAATACAGGATTAAGATTGAAATGCAGTTTGGGGAAACAGTGTGCTATAACGGTTAGATCATTATCCTAGGACTGAGGATTTCCAGGTCCAAATTCCCACTTGGTCATGATGCTTATCTGGGGTGAGTAGTTATCTCATAAGGGCTTGTCTAGATGGGCAGTTTACCTCAGGCAATCCTGATGAAATCCATGGGGAAGCCATGGGGAAGCCAAGGTAAACCCTTTTAAAACATTAAAAAATAAACTTCAGAAACACCTGTGTCATGTGGGAAAACCCAGATAGGTCCAGCATAGGAACATAGGAGTCCAAGCCTGCACGCTGGCCTGTATCGCTGGATGAAGATGGCACCACTGCTGGTGTTGTTCTGAAGCCAGGAAAGAGGCCCCCAGCATGTGATCAAGGCCCCCTGCATGTGACAAGCCATTATCACATGCTGAGGGACTCCTTCCCAGCTTCAGAGAGTGTGGCACACAACAGCAGGAGAGGCGCCCACCAATACAGGCCAGCATGTACTTGCAGACATCTGCCCATTTTGTCTCGGTAATGGGGGGTGGGGTATCTGGGCCATCCCTGGGGCCAGAATACTCCAGCCAATAGGCAGAGTATTCTGGACAGTGTGACTACCTCACAGGTAGTTGTGAGGATAAAATTAGGGAAGAGAACAGTATATGCTCTCTTGAACGCCTTGGTAAAAAAGGTGTGATATACACATAATAAATGATTAATAATAATAAAATCCACCTCACAATTCTTTTTGTGAAAAGAAACACAGCAGTTCACTGAGTTTTAAAATATTCACCTTTTTAAAAACATCTATTTTGATTCAAAATATAACACACTTTGCCTCTTCCAGGGCTTGTCTACAGCAGGAAACCCTGCACCTACCTCATAGCAATGGCAGATTTCTCTGATCTGCAGCAGCTCCATAAATGCCACATGCACCAGGCTTGTCCAATTGTAGACTGAAGTATCCCACCACACTGTAATCCACTATACATCATACTATTTCTAGACACACAGCTGGGGCTGCTTCATGGTTGTTGTTTTTCTGTTCACATGTTCATGTGAATAAGCAAATATACGTGGTCCCAGAGTACTGTATTAATGGATAAGCAGAAATATGCTTATTCAGATATGTGCACAACTGAATTTTTTTTAAAATTAAGCACTAGAATGGAGTCCTGTCTACCAGAAATCCCAACCTGGCTTTGCACTGAATCCAATCCTTGGCTGACACAAGGCCAAAACTCCGGGTTTTTCCTTCAAGTGTGGAGCAAACTACGAATCTTACAGATCTGGAGTTTCCCACAGAAAGCCCTGTGAAAACATGCAAAAAAATTCCTGTGTCAACTTTGCCACAAACACAGGGTGAGTACAGGGCTTTTTGCCCATATTGACAAGCCCCCAATGTATCAATCTGGAGGGTCCCTTATATTGTTGGATCATCAACTACCAAAGTTGGAGAGTCAGTAAGGACAATAAATCCAATGCATCCACAGCTGCAAGGTGGCCTTTCATTGTATGTAAAGGTATGTCATAGAAATGTGCAGCAGGACTCTCCCACCTGTGCTGAAACATTATCAGCAACAGAAGACCTGCTGTGCCACAAAAGCTGTTGTTACTTTTTAAGAATGTTTTATATGGAATCAAATTAGCAGAGCTGTGCTCCGACGATGAGATTCTGTAAGGTTTTTAAACATCTCTGACAGAAATTCGATTAAGATTAATTCAAGCCAAGCAAGCAATTTTAGAGGGGCTGGAAGCAATTTCCCATCACATCATGGTTTCATGTTGCTGACATGAATGCTGGGGGAAGGATGGAGAAGGAAAAATACAGTCCCACAGTGCAAAAGTTTCTAAGACACTGGTGAGTGACAAGAGAAGTAGCACAATACCCTCGTAAACATTTTACATGATAAAATAGCTCCAAGTTTTCACATAAGAAATCTTCAACATTCAGTGTCAAGAAAACACAAGATCACAATTCCATCCCAAGGCTGTTGAGCAGAATCAGCTTGTAAAGGTGAGCCTTTTTAAAGGAATTTGCTGGAAGAGTAAGATTTAATCTAGTGCCATTTTAGGGGAGGGAAATGATAGAGGTGCTCATCAAATTATTAGTGCACTGGTATACCGTGCAGAATCTAAATCCTTCATCACCTCCATTTATTTTATGATGTTGTAAAGGTTATCCTTCAAAAAAAAATCTGTCATGCAATTCCTATGAAAAATTTACTGTCTTAAGAACAGATAAGAGGAAAACATGTCCTTATATCTTTGAAGGGAGAAGGATTCTAACAACTGTGAAATTATCATCTTTCAAAGGAGGGAGAAACAAATACAAGGCTCTTTCTCAGTGCATTCCTACCCCTGTGTATTATTTATTTGTTTGATTTATATGGCACCTTTCTCCCAAAGCAGGACCTACAAATTATGCAATTATGCAATAAGTGTTGATAAGTTAGCAAAACTCAGCCTTGCAAGACAGGATAAATATTTTTATCCAAACGTTTCTTATTTTGAGTATTCTAACATTCATTTGTTGAAAAGCAAGGAAACGAGGAAGGAATTCATGGGTGTGTGTGCGCGGAGGGACCAGAACATTGCAGTCACTTGAAATTTATTCAGAGTCATGAGACATTTAAATGTGGTCAGCTTGGGGATGGTTAAGGCAACTGTGTCCATAATATATGGGGAATGACACAGAAGGGATAAAGAATATTTCAGAGATTATTATGTGAGAGGTGCCCTTCCTTCAAGTTAACATCAGGGTCCAACAACAAGATGAAGGTGTAATCACGTGTCACCTATTGGTTTGGGAATTCAATCTTTGTAAATGCCTGTACAAATTGACTTGATCCACAACTATCAGTCTAATATCACAATTGGAAGTTAGCTATACATTGGATTTCATATTTCACTAAATGTTGTGACATCATTCCCAGAAGTTCTAAGTGTATCAACAGATACACGTAAATGGTATTTAATTAAAACTACACATTGAAAAGGTATATTAATTTGTCCCTTTGGAGGAAAAATTGCAGATTTTTGAAACGGAATTATGGATAAAAACAATCCAAAATGTAATCAATCAGAAATACTGTAGATTAAATATCTGCATCAAGCAGGCCCTGTGACA